>CM048748.1:374181041-375545295 GCA_026315105.1 Locusta migratoria
ACCTGGTAAAGGCCAGGGAGGGGTGATTACTCGAGCTGGTACCTTCCGAACATGCCGATTGGTCCCTCCGTCAGTTCTCGGGAGGTGTGACCTGAGGTGTGAACAATCACCTAAGGCGGGTAAGCCCTCAGTGAGGGCCCCCACTATGAAGGAGCGCGCCACCGGAGACGCCGGTAATCATGGGGACACTTCCGCAATGACTTCCTTCTCTTCTTCTGTGACTTTGACCCAGAAACGAAAGATAGATTCGCCTCAGCAAAAGAAAACTTTGCCTAATCTTCCGAAATTCCTTGTTGTCTCTCGAACCGACGGTAAGGATTTCGCTTCTGTAAATCCCTTCGTCATTCATTCAATTGCTGGCACTGTTAAAACCTGTTCGCGTCAGCGCAATGGAACATTGTTGCTGGAAGCGGACAGTGCCTTCCAGGCAACACATACGGATTACGTTGATACACATGTTTCCTGTCAAGGTAGAAGCGCATCGTACGCTCAACTCGTCACGGGGGGCAGTTTTCACGAGATCCCTTGGCGGGTTGTCTGACGAAGACATACAAACCTATATGTCCGATAGGGTGTAACAGCCGTGCATAGGGTTTTGAAAAAGGTAGATAACCAGCTGACACCAACTAGTACTGTGTTTTTGACATTCGACAGAGTTGAACTCCCGTCGAAGGTCAAAGCAGGGTACGAAGTTATCTCCGTCCGCCCTTATATACCAAAGCCAACGCGCTGTTTCCAATGCCACAGACACAACCATACCCGTCAATCTTGCCCAAATGCAGCAAAATGTGTCACTTGTGGTAGGGACGCCCATGAGGGCGATTGCCCACCTCCGTCCCCTCACTGCCTTAATTGCAACGGTGACCATGCGGCTTCCTCTTGGGACTGCCCTGTATATAAGGATGAAAAGGTCATTCAGCAAATTCGTGTTACGGAAAAGGTATCAACGTCTGCCGCTCGAAAGTTGTTGGCGAGTCGAAAGCCCACTGTCCTCCCAGCGGGCACATACAGTAAGGTCCTCACCTCCACTCGACCTACTAAGGATTCAGGTACCCAGACCTGTGACTTCACTTTCGCTGACACAGTTGTGCGATCCGCCAGCCCGAAGATTGCCCGTTCCACGTCCCCGCTTCCTCCTGCTGCTTCTAAGGTTTAGTCTTCGTCAACCTCTAATAAACCGCGGGCACCTAAACAAGATGCCCGGACTTAGAAAAAGGAACCCGTCCGTGACGATTTTCTGCGTTCTCAGGCTTTTCAACCGTCAACTGCCTCTTCTCACCGTCACTCTTCCAGAAGAGCCAACAAAAAAATGAGTTCCTCTCCTTCCCCGCCGAGGCGTGAACCATCCGTCACGCCGCCCAACAGTAGTCGGCCCCGATCATCTTCTGTCTCGCCGGGATGCACTACTGTTAGTCGGGAAACCGGCATTTTACCGGCGACGGAAGCTGCCACTCCTGATAAACTCGGGAAGGTGGCAGATGTATCAGTTGAATCTATGGAACATGACTCTCTGCCTCTAGATGGCGACAGTAGTGCTCCCTCGAAGTCCGGTCCTCAGCGGCTGTCGATGTGACCCCACCTGCTTGTTCCTTTTTATCTTCCTCTATTCTCTTAATTTTTATCATGGCGCTCCTTCAATGGAATATTCGCGGCTTTCGTTCCAATCGGGAGGAGTTAAAACTTCTCCTTCGATTGCACTGCCCGCTTCTAGTTTGTCTCCAGGAAACTAAGTTACGTCCAAGTGATCGTGCAGACTTTCCATACGACACCTCTGTGCGTTTCGACCTGCCACCTGTGGAAGGTACCCCAGCCCATGGAGGGATTCTGACGCTCATTCGGGACGACGTCTGTCACAATCCTATTTCATTGCATACTCACCTACAGGCAGTTGCCGTCCGCATCACTCTCTCCACCTTTTCCTTTTCCCTCTATAATATCTATTCGCCATCGTCATCCGCCCTTACTAGGGCAGATGTGCTACACCTCGTTGACCAGCTCCCTTCACCTTTCGTGTTGGTAGGCGAATTTAATGCCCACCACCCCGTATGGGGCACTCCGGCACCTTGTCCAAGAGGCTCCCTTTTGGTGGACCTTCTCCAACACCTCAATCTTGTCTGCCTGAACACCGGTGCACCGACCTTCTTTTCAGACTCAACACATACTTATTCCCATATAGACCTCGCGATATGCACTCCTCAGCTTGCCGATCGGTTTGAGTGGTATGCACTTTCTGACACGTACTCGAGTGACCATTTTCCTCGTGCCCTACACTTCCTGCATCATTCCCCATCTCCTCGTCCCACCAGTTGGAACATTTCTAAATCCGACTGGGGGCTATATTCTTCCATATTTTTCACAATCAGGACTTTTCCAGCAGTGACAGGTCGAATACCTCACAGAGGTTATTCTCACAGCTGCCGAACATTCCATACCTCCTACATTCTGTTCTCCACGTCGCGTCCCGGTCCCCTGGTGGACTGCAGCCTGCCGTGACGCTCTTAGAGACCAGCGCTGAGCTTTACACACCTTACGCCGCTACCCGACGTTGGAGAATAGTATCAACCATAAACGACTGCGAGCGCAATGTCATCGTGTTATAAACGACAGCAAAAAAGCTGGCTTGATTGCTTTTACCAGTGCCTTTAACCGCTTTACTCCCTCTTCGGCTGTCTGAGGTGGCCTACGCCGTTTATCCGGCATAAAGGTCCACTCCCCGATTTCTGACCTGACCGTCCAGAACGCAGTCCTTGTGGACCCCGCTGATGTTTCCAACGCAATGGGCTGTTTCTTTGAGGAGGCTTCGAGCGCTGCCCTTTACCACCCTGCCTTCCTCCCTCGCAAACAGGTAGAGGAGATACAGCCGCCTTCCTTCCACTCTTTTAATCGTAAAAGTTATAATGTCTCCTTCACTATGGAGGAGCTAGACCGTGCTCTCGCCCTGTCCCGATCTTCTGCACCCGGGCCCGATTCCATCCATATTGAGATGCTGAAAAACCTTTCTCCTGCGGGCAAGTGTTTTCTACTTAGCAGCTATAATCGCATATGGAATGAATCTCAGGTTCCCACAAGTTGGCGTGAAACCATTGTTGTCCCCATCCCCAAACCAGGGAAGGACAAACATCTTCCAGTTATCGCCCTATTTCTCTTACTAGCTGAGTCTGTAAGGTGATAGAACGCATGGTTAACGCTCGGTTGGTCTGGTTCCTCGAATCTCGATGCCTCCTAATATCCAATGTGGTTTTCGTAGACACCTTTCTGCTGCAGATCACCTCGTCACCTTGTCGACCTTTATTATGAATAACTTTTTAAGGAAGCGTCAAACAGTAGTAGTGATCTTCGACTTAGAGAAGGCTTACGATACCTGCTGGAGGGCGGGCATTCTCCGCAAATTGCACACATGGGGCCTTCATGGTCGCCTCCCTCTCTTTATTCAAGCGTTTTTGCCGGATCGCAAGTTCCGGGTACGGGTGGGCTCTGTTTTGTCAGATACCTTTCGCCAGGAGAATGGTGTGCCACAGGGCTCTGTCTTGAGCGTGGCTCTTTTTGCCATTGCAATCAATCCGATCGTAGACTGCCTTTCAGCCGACGTTTCCGGATCGCTTTTTGTAGATGATTTGCAATTTATTGCAGCGCCCATCGGACGTGTCTCTTGGAGCGTTGTCTTCAACGCTGTCTTGACCGACTATATTCCTGGAGCATTGCGAACGGCTTCCGCTTCTCCACTGAGAAAACGGTGTGTATAAACTTCTGTAGATACAAGGAATTTCTTCCACCATCTCTACGTCTCGGCCCCGTAGCTCTCCCTTTCATGGAGACAACGAAATTCTTGGCACTCATGCTGGATCGTTAACTTTTCTGGTCCCCACACGTGTCTTACCTGGCTGCCCGTTGTGCCCGATCCCTAAATGTTCTCCATGTCCTCAGTGGCACATTTCTTTTCTGTGGGACCCTGTCCATGTTGGTGTGCCCGGGAATGAGACCGCCGACATAGCAGCCAAGGCAGCAGCTCTTTTGCCTCGCATGGATACTTTTTGCGTCCCATCGGACGATGTTCAACGGGCTCTTCGCCGGAGTATCGTGTCGTCCTGGCACAGTGCGTGGTTCTCACTGCGCGACAATAAATTGAGAACTGTAAAACCGATCCCGACTGCTTGGCGAGAGGAGGTCACCCTGGCCCGGTTGCGGATTGGTCACTGCCGTTTCAGCCACCGTCATTTGCTAACCGCCGACCTTGCACCGCTGTGTTCCTGCGGTGAATTCCTGACGGTGCGACATGTTTTACTGACTTGTCCCAAGTTTAATCGTCTCCGTGTAGCCCTTCACTTTCCGTCTACTCTGGAGGAACTTTTAGCTGATAACACACCAGCAGCTGCTCGAGTTTTGCGTTTTATTAACATGGCCAATCTATCAAAAGATATTTAACCCTTTTAAACGTTTTTATCTTTGTTTTTAGCCTCCTTTTGATACTCTATCTGGTAGTTATGGGCGTCCACAACGCCAACAGTCGGCCGCTGATGTTGACGTCGAGATGCGGCCTCTCTCCCCGCGGGTCGACGCTCCGGCCGGTGCTCCTCCGTCGCCCCCGCCTCCTACCTCCTCGGGTCCTGCTGCGGACGCGACCGTGTCGTTTCCCGCAGCGGCGGTGGGGGGAGCGCCGGCAGGGGAGGCGTCTTCCTTAAGTGGCGACTTCGAGATGCGACCGGCCTCTCTGCTACTGTCACCTGTGCTAGCGGGGACCCTGCCACAACCTGGTCGCTGCCGGCGTGGGCACTTCCGCCCCTACGTGCCCCTGTACTGGTTGGCCGCGCAGCGACGTGCTGACGACATCCCCTCGGACGCAGATGAGGCGATGGAGGCGCTCGCCGTCTCCGGCCGGCTCCCGCCCCGCCACGATCGCCACCGCCGCAGGGTTACATGGGCGACTCCCGTGGTCGCCACGATCCAGCGTCGCCTGCCATCTTCCGCCACCACCTGCGAAGTCGGCTTCCCGGAAGAGGGGAGGGATGTTGGAGCGCGCCACTGCAAGCCGCGTCCCGTCCGTGCGCGGCATCTGAAAGACGCGCCACGGCCAAGTCCGCCGCACGATGGCGCCGCCTCTGAGGGCCTGCAGCGCCGCCACAACTGGGCGAGCACGCGGTGTGCGAGGCGTGCCTCAGTTCATGTGAGCTCTCGCCGGTCTCACATGTAAACATAGCTGGTTCTGTGACTTGCCACCACAGTATCGTGCATTTGTATATCTGTTGTACCGTCCATTAGTACTCAATATATTATACTGTTACAACACACAGGACACGTATACAGAGACAGACATGTGCAGCGATACTGACAGTGATTTATTTTGTTAATTTCTGTGTGGCACATAGCACTTAATTGTGATGTCTTAGACTGTTTTAATTGTAATTTTATGAAATGGGATTGTTTGTGTAGATCATCCTTTAAGGTCTTTACAAATATATAGCTGTGTAGTTGTAACATCAATAATTCACTGTTTCCAGTATGGAGGTTTCATTTAGCTTTAGGCCTATGAATGTTAAGTAGGCGTCCTGTCGTTCACATACCATGCCGCAAAAAAAAAGTGTGCCATGACATCAGATGTAGCCCTGGAAAGCTATGCAGAAAACAAAAATAAAACATTATTGTAAAAAGATATAAAATAGCCAAGATCGCTTATCATCAGTTTTTATTAATGACGACCGGTTTCACTGAACTATGTCAGCATCATCAGGTCAAGTAAAATATTTTACAAGGCCATAATCTTGTAATGTCAAATAGTTGTTATATAAAACGATTTACAGTGCATAAGTGCACTAAGTCATTATAATAAAACGTTATTAACACAGTGAGTGACAAAAGCAAACTGAAATATAAATAGATCGCCTCCTATAACGTAAACCAACTCAAAAATAAAACACAAAATAATTCAATTTGAAGGGTTCTCAATTTGTCTGTGTGAGTGTTAAAATGTGGTAAGGGATTTTTCGTCTTTTTAGAAATGCATGAAATGTTATAGATGTAATGATATACTTGTATGATACGTTTGGACAGTAATTCCATACTTCTTTCTGGATGTGTGTGCGATTCGAAATTATATTCTTCGTTACGTTGCTAAGTTCGACTATTTTATACACACACTATGAATACATTTACGAAGAAATCTCCTAATTTAACCGAGAAAACCCTTTCAAGGATGTCCAGGGGATTTTTCACTTTATAGTTACATATTTCTTTATAATTTCTCTCTTCGCTGTAAACATGGCATGCGATTCTCATCCGTTAATCTCCCATTCGTAACCTGACACTGACGCTGTTTTACGTATGTTATATAACATTGGATGTTTCATGCAGCACTGTGAAAATATATAGATTTAAAATTTACATTAGGTCAGTTTGACGTAGGATGTCTACTCCACATCTCCGTATTCGGTTTTTGTGAAACGTCTCCAGTTTCGTAGATGCATTTTTTATCTGGTCTTTCTTTACCATGGTATGTTTTCACAGAAATTATTGACGTTCACTTATTTCATTACCACGTGAAAATGTTCTCCCTTATGCTGCTTAGTGGCTACGTCGTTTCACTGACCTCAGTTATGCTAAGTAGTTGCCTATGAACCTGTTAATGCAATGTTAGAAACTCTTCTTCAGAAGAGGCCAGGCTGCTAACAGAAGGGGCCATACCTACACAGTTTCATACAATTATAACTCCACCAACCTCTCCCCTTGAAATCAGTAAAATAATAAACTCACTGAAGAGTAAAAGCTCTTACGGAATTGATGGCATTTCCAACCCTGTACTTAAAACTTGTTCCTCACAGATAAGTAGCATTCTGAGTCACTTATGTAATAGCTCACTGAAGCAAGGTGTTTTCCCTGATAGACAAAAATATGCCATTGTCAAACCAATACATAAAAAGGGTAAACATCAAATGGTAACAACTACCGCCAAATCTCTCTTCGGATAGCTTTATCGAAAATTTTCGAGAAGGTAATGTATTCAAGAGTAGCCTCCCATATTTGTAAAAACAAAGTATTAACCAAATGTCAGTTTGGTTTTCAGAAAGTCTTTTCAACAGAAAATGCTATATATGCTTTCACCGTTCAAATATTAAATGCTCTGAATAACCAGACATCACCCATTGGTATTTTTTGTGATCTTTCAAAGACCTTTGATTGTGTAAATCTTGAAATTCTTCTAGATACGGTTAATCATTTTGGTTTTACTGGGGCAGTGCACAAATTGTTTAATTCATACTTAACTGGAAGAATGCAGAAAGTTGAAATAAGTGGTTCATGTAACGTCAAAACATCAGCCGATTCATCAAACCGGGGGACTATCAAGGATGGGGTGCCACAGGGTTCCATCTGTTCTTGATACACATAAATGACTTGCCATTCTACATTGATGAAGATGCTAAGTTAGTTCTCTTTGCTGATGATACAAATATAGTAATCACAACAACAACGAAAACAGAACTAAGTTATGTACTCGTAAATAATGTTTTTCACAAATTTATTAAGTGTTTCTCTGCAAACGGACTTTCATTAAATTTTGATAAAACACAGTATACACAGTTCTGCACAGTAAATGGCACAACTCCTGTAACAAATATAGAATTTGAACAGAAGTCTGTAACTAAGGTAGAATCTCAATAGTTTTAGGTGCATGCATTGATAAGAGATTAAACTGCAAGCAACACATAAACGGTCTGCTGAAATGTTTGAATTCAGCTACGTATGCCGTTAGGGTTATTGCAAAATTTGGCTATAAGATTCTCAATAAATTAGCTTGCTATACCTATTCTCATTCACTGCTTTCGTATGGCATGGGGTAATTCATCATTGAGTAACAAGTATTCATTGCACAAAAGCGTGTAAGCCGAATAATTGCTGGAGCCCACCCACGATCATCCTGAAGACATCTATTTAAGGTTTTAGGTATCCTCACAGTAACTTCACAGTATATCCACTTATGAAATTTGTTGTTAATAATTCAAAAGTATTAGCAGTGTGCACAGCTATAACACCAGGGCTAAATCTGAGTTTGGCACAGAAAGGGGTAAATTATGCTGCCACAAAAGTCTTTGGACACCCACCAAGCAGCATCAGAAACCTGACAGATAGCGAACAAGCATTTAAAAATGTTTAAATCAATTTCTGAATGACAACTCATTCTACTTATTGGATGACTTTTAGATATAAATTATTAAAAAAAATTAAATTAGTAAAAACAAAATGTCATGTAAACCTTTGTGCAATGTAACATCTTGTACAGACACCCTTCATTAACCTGACACGTTCCACATCATTACGAAGTGCGGTATTCATGATCTACAGAACAAGTATTAATCTACTCTAATCATACTTCGGACCTTTGGAGTTTATGAAAACACATATAAATTAAAATTTTGCGCTTCGGGATGAGTAAAAAATGCTATTCTAAATATCCACTCTCTCATGCATACCCTATCATAGCATGCTTTTATAATGTAAGTTCTTCCAACATTGGCTCCTCTATGTAGCATTATCTTAAAAATTAATTTGCTTGATGTTTGAAGCTTTTCTATGAATGCTGGATTTCATATAATTTTACAACTGGGTACCTATGTTTAAGGTTACGATTATGTACACTAGAGCCATCTTGTGGCATTTCCATTTCCGTAGACTATAAAGTCTTACATTTGTTTCTCGTGTAATTCACCATGTCCTTAGCGTTTTACGTTGTACGTTTATGTAAGTGTATTTAAGAAACCTTATGGCTGTGGAGCCAGACATGAAAGTCAGCGTCAGCCCGTATAACGGTAGTTCATTTTTCGCCAGAATGGTTACCGTGTAGGGCAGATTAAAAGGGCGATGCGCTATAAACCAAATGTGCAACGTGCCAGTGATGATGGTAAAGAATGGCAGTGGTTTTTAAACCATACTTTGGCCGCATTTATAACAATATTGGTCGTAGGTTTCGTAAATACGATGTGAAGTGTGTGTTTCGACCACCTACAAAAATTAAGACGCTCTTCGGTCCGTTAAGGATGATTTGGGCTTGCACAAAGCCAGTGTCTACGGTATTCCATGTAGCTGTGGTATGGCGATGTACTGAGCACGAACGTCACACACGTTTGTTGCAACCTACCAAGTCTGTTGTTGTCGAACACTGCTTGGACACAGGCCACCCAATCGAGTACAACAGGACGCAAAATTTGGCATGCACTTCCGACTGCGGTGATTATGTTATCAAGGAAGCGAGTGAAGTAACCCTAGGAGATACCTGCAGACTAGGGACTGAGTTATATATATTTTTAAATTCAGCGTGGAATCGTGCTCTGTCAGTTGTCCAAAAACAAAGGAACAAGATAAATGCCACCTTACCCGCTGAAACTAATCTTTATTTTCGATACTGCTGTTGGTTTTCATCTTTAATCGTGTTGTTGCATTGTTTGCTTGCTTTTTGTTATCATAGAGAAACGAGGCTTTAAACATCGTTGCACGTTGCTCCCTCGCTGCAGTACTGCCTTTAGAATGGCAGGGTGTACTCCTGCCAAAATATCGGCCGACGCTGACTTTCATACCTAGCTGCGTACCCGTAAGTTTTTTGAAAACGCCAAACGCCGGGATAAATTCAGGAATCACATTATATTTTGCAGTTTGTAGTGGTATGGATTTTTCATGACATGTGGAAAACATAGTTTATGTACTGTGCTATCTGATTTTGTACCCAGTCACATTTTGATGACATATACTCGCAGTGGGTAAATGTTTTCTTATCACCATCTGTTACTAAGATATCCTTATTAAGTAGTCCACTTTGGTACTGTTTAGGCATTTTGTAATTACTGTAATGGGCGTGTACCCAAAAGGTCTCTACGTCATATTCCTCATTAGTTTCACGATCTACCAATCTAGTCATCAGTAGCAGCATATTTCGACAGCTTTTATCATCTTATTGTCTGAATTTCTTATTCCTGTACATTTCACAACCGTACAAGATTGCACTCCAACAAAATGCCTTCAGAAATGACTTCCTAAGACTTAATGTTCGATGTTATACCGATTTCTCTTCTTCAGAGACTCTCAGTATCCCACAACATTTTAAGTCTTATTTCTTCTCTACTTAATATAATTGATCTACTACTTTTATAGCTTTCTTTTATACCCTACTTCCTTTACCACAACCTAATTTTATTTGTACATTATTCTTGTTTTTTCTTGTTAATATTCATCTCTTACATCTATATAAGAACACTGTTTTTTACCTTACTCTGCTGTCTCTGACAGAAAATGACCGCCAAACCACGAAGTTTATATTTATACTGCCTGTATTTTACGAAGAATTTTATATGAAACGCAACCGGTTTGACAACTTTATATTTGCATCTTCAGGTGTAATTAAATGTTTTGCATGTAATTCCTGTGGTGGATAGTGGGAGTTAATGATCACCCGGATGGAGCTGATGAAAACTACATTGATGACAACCTGGCCATCCATCACGATGTCTAAATGACAGACAAGCCATATAACTTTTATCAAGCTGATTGTCGAGTTTTAATATTTTATTTAAAATGGCATAAAACCCCATGGTCAACTGATTTTATGTTTAACGAACTGAGGGATGTTGCTAGCGGTCGGACCTGACCATTAATCCCCGTTATCCACCATAGGAATTATATGCAAAACGTGTAGATGCACCTGAAGATGCAACTGTAAAGTTGTGAAACTGGTTGTGATATATATATATATATATATATATATATATATATATATATATATATATATATATATATATATATATATATATATATAAACTTTCACATAGTTAGACTGTAGGTGTTAAAATAAAATTGAAGTTGTCTGAGTGAAAGGCCGTTAGTCCACTTAAGCTGTTCTTTTTTTTTATTAGTCTTGGTGGCCCACACAACCAGTTTCACAACTATACAGTTGCAGCTTCAGATGCATTCCATTCCGCTACGATATTTCATTGTCCTTCTTTCCCTACTACCGAATCCAAGCCCTCATCATAATCAAATTATCTTCTCCATTTCCTATACTCAAAATTTTACATTTTTCAATCTACTCATCATCAGCATAGCAGGTCGGGTTATACACCTTTGCTACTATGGTAGGTGGTGATTTTTTGTCTGTCTTCCATACGATATAAGTTCAATACGCTGTTCGTAGTAGCCAACCAAATCCCTACTTTCCTCTATCCCTGCGTTCACCTAACAACGTGTCTTTTCGATCCTGCCGTCGTACTTTGCTAATCCTATTTATAACTTCAATCTATTCTTAACCATTTAAAATTTTCTACTTCACCCTCCGATTTAATCAATAAAACATTCCATACTGGCCGCGGTAGAGTGACCGAGCGTTCTTTGGTGCTTTGCTGCGGAGTGCGCGGTTGCTCGCCGTAGGGGATTCCAGTAAACCTCGGGCATGTGTCGTTATTGTTGTCCTTAGCATAAGTAACTTTAACTTCGTTTAAGTAGAATGTAAACCCAGAGACTGATGACCAACGTAGTTAAGTCCCATTTACAAACATTTGAACATACCATACACTGGAATGTAAACTGCGACGTTTGATTCGTCTTAATGAGTTTTTCTGAGTAGTCCTAGCCTGGTGAACCCAATAAGGAACGGTTTAACTCTGGAGTATTTTACCAATGACGACAACAGTAACCATACAATATAGTTGCATGACTTCAGAAAAATTAACAACTGTAGTTATCTCTTTCTTTACGGCATTCTTAGTAACGGAATGATAACGCCACGTTGTGTGATGTTACGAATGCAGGTCAGTAAACCATACTGACTTGCCCCTGCACCAAATACCTGCTGCCGATCTTCAGGGACCTCTCGTTTATCGGGCGTTTCCACATAAAGCGCTCCTCGTCTATTCACCAACGGTTCGGCCATCTATGTCGTTGAGTTATTCAGACCGCCTCATCGAAGATGAAAATGTATGAATGCAGCTAATGAACCTGATAGAAAATAAAAGCGTCAAAAATTAAAGTGGAAATACGGGTATTATGGCCTACGGGACAAGTCTATCTAGGGAACCATAAACACTTCCATACGAAAATTAAAGAGTTGTTTAAAGAAACCTGATGGAGCTGAATGAATCTTAAACTTTCAGCCTAATTTCAATTATCAAACAAGAAAAAGTTGAATATTTTAGATGTATTTACGGAAACTATGCAGCGGAAAGGAATATTTGGAAGCAATACATTGTACTAGGGAAAAGGAAAAGAAATAAAGATAACTATGTGATGGCAGATCTGATACTGCTATGACAGTTTGATGGATCACTGAAAGGTGTAAACCGGAAAAGGGCGACGCTAATCGATTCCATTGCATGAGAACAACCGATATTCTTAGTAGGTCCATCCAAGATAAAAATAAACCATCGTTTGTGCATATTTATCTGTCAATTTATCAGACTTCAAATACTGTCAAATTCAAGTGCGAAGTGAAGCGGTGGTAGCAGGTTTTAATATTTACACAACTCTAAGCAAGCTTAATAACATAAAGATGGAGGTAAATCGGTCAGCAGGCAACTATTTTGGTTTCGGAAATATGTTGGAAAACACGATGCAATACTGACATTAAAATATATGGTAGGAAACAGGTTTCCTTTTTATAGGATCTACGTATTCAAACATTACAGAAATATTACTCAACTATTTAGTGAAGGACATTTCTTGAAATTCTAAAGATAACAGGTGCAACATACAGTGAGCGGAAGGTCTTATGCCACGTGTACATAAAAAAAAAGACGGCAGGAACAAAATCCGGCAGATACGGATAGGATATGGTGGGTGGAGATAAATAGCCTCAAACAATGTAACTACCACAATTCACTGCATTAAACGTTGAAGTGCTCAGTACAAGGCGAGTGCAACCAGCCATTGTATGCCCCTGCGGAAGACAAATGTTACATACGGCCTACCAACAATATCGTGCTGGCAGCTATAGAATGAGAACATGGATAGCGTAGATTCTCACTATCATAATGCGTATTATCTCATAAGTCTTAAATTATTAAATTACTGTTACATATTAAAAAATAATACTTAATATGAATTGCTGTTCGTTAGTCTCGCTAAAACTCGAGAGCAGCTGAACCGATTTGGCTAATTTTCGTCTTGAAATATTCGTGAGAGTCCAGGTGATAAAATATGGAAAAGTTGTCGGGAAAAGAGGAAAATCGGTAAAAACTGATACAGCTTTTTCCAGTGAGATTTCAATACTGTTCGTCCTTTTGCGATAAAATTTTGTACATTTCATGTTGAAAGCAAAAGGAAGGTTCGCATCAAATAAAAATTTGGAAAAGTCCCCCGGGAAGTAGAAAAATTTAGGAAAAATCGAAAGCGATTTCTTTTTTATGAATAAAAATCAATTGCCACTTGGTTGTAAGAGCATCACTTGAGTACGGATTGACAGGATAACGTTTGTATGAAATAAATTATTTAGAAAATCTACCGGAAAATTGGAAAATTTGAGAAAAACTGAAAGTTCGTTTTTTAAACTGATTGATTTGAGCACTATAACTGACTATTCGCACGACGGAGAGGGGTAATTCTTTTTTTGTTCCAAATGGTCTTGGAAAAGTTTTCAGTAATAAAGACGAATAAGTAAATAAATAAATAAGGACAGTTAAATGGAAAGTCGCAAAATTCGAACCAACTTCCTTTTTCAATGTGTTTCTAAATGCACTCAACACTATAAGTTGAGAACCGTTCCTCGGATTGCGATAAAATTTTGATTATTTGACGTTCAACGAAAGGTGAACGTTCTTATGAACTAATATTTTGGGAAAGTTATCTAGAGAATTTGAAAATTCGCGAGAAACCGAAAGAGCTTTTTTCAATGCGATATAATATCATTTGTCTGATTACGATAAAATTGTGCATATTTGATGTTCAAAGCAAGAGTAACCTTAATATAAAATAAAAATTTGGAAAAGTTTTCAAAAAATTGGAAAATTCAGATAAAATAGAGATTTTTCTATGAAATATCAATACCATACATCTGATTGCGATAAAATTCTGCTCATTCGATGTTCAAAACGAGAGGAAGATTTGAGTGAAGTAAAAGTTTGGAATAGTTGGCCAGAAAATAGGAAAATTTGTGGAAAACTGACAGGTACTTCTTTTGTGCTGCCGTTCTATCCACTTTTTACAAAAGGGACAAAGCATTTTAACAGTTAATTATAACTTCTGAAAAATATTAAAAGTCAGAGTAGACGGCTTTTCCAGAGAGTAATTATTGTTCGATATTTCGCTTCATATATTTCAAAAATAATCTTGAATTACACACTTTCTAAAGTATCTTATCCGGTACTTCAGCCCTCAATCTATCTCCACACCAGACTTCATCTCAATAGATTCAGTGGTTTATGCAATGATATATAGCCAAATCGCTTCAGCCGTTCTCGAATCTTAGCGAGACTAACGAGCAGTGATTCATTTTTATTTTTGTCAGTGCATTTAGGGGTTCAGATCGTGTAAAGCGAAATTTAATCTTTCAAAGCATATTTATGAACGCACCCAACACAACAGCCAAGTCATTATTTTACATGTTTTAATTCTAAATTATTCCATATTTTATTAGCGTTGAAACCTTCCCTGAACTTCCACGAATGTGACATGAACATTATGCTGGACTTGTATGCGTCATTTTCCCACTCTTTCCACCCACTATCGAGCCGATACAAATATTAAGAGGTAAGAGATACGAAATTCACTGGGTCATCTAGTAGTTAATAAGTTTCTTCTTCTTGTCAAACGTTCGTATGTTTGTAAGCTTTCTATGAGTTCGTTCCTAGATTTTCTTATACTTGCATTAACCTGTAACGTCTTCGCTGGGATCAGAGGATTGGTGACCAACCGTCTAGTCCTCTTTAAACAACAACAACCTATAGGACCAGACTGCTGTACCCTCCCCCCCCCCCCACACATACACACGAAGTTACGATATGACAAATAAGAGAGAGCCTTGGCAACTCATGGGAACTTATAAACCAGCTTCTGAAAAATTCCTTTCAAAGAAAATTGTTGATGTGGTAGTGTAACACATGCCAAAGTAATATTTTCAATTCTTCAGAAATTCATTTCGGGATACTTAGTTTCTGGTAAAGTGTGCAAGACGACATAGATGAAAATGACCGTTGACAATCAAATTTCTCCTATGGAACAACACAGAATTATTAGTTGTCTGTAACCACTTTCATACTGAATAGTAATTTGCCCCTTCTACTTTCACAGTGTAACAATACTGGTTCTCTTCCAGAGAAATGAACAGCAAAATAAAAATAAATAAATAAATAAATAAATAAAAATAAAAAATAAAAATAAAAATAAAATAAATAAATAAATGTTTGTAGCATTTATGGGACTTAACTACGGAGTCATCAGTCCCTAAGCCTACAAACTACTTATGAACTAGCTAAGACCTAGGACGGCACAAATATCCATTACCGAGAGGGGATTTGAACCCCCGACCGTAGTGGCCGTGCAGACCGTGACTAGAGCGCCTCAGTCCCCTCGGCCACCGCGGCCGGCGAACAGCTTCTCCACCAGACACAGCAGTGGAATTAGGCTATAATGTAATCCCCTGAGATTAAAATGAAAAAGCTGCGCCTCTTTTGCCATTTATTAAGTGAATTTGGAACGGCGGATTTAATGCTAAGAGTCAACTCATTATTTTCCACATTATAGAAGCATTTCAAATCCTCTTCAGTTCAGCGCTTAAATATTGTGGATTGTGAACGAATATATACAAAAAAACGACGGTTAAAGTTAAGCTTCCAATCTCTTTAGCGGCTGTAGAAACGTGTAGTTAATGCAGCAATGTTTGTATGATGCAATAAGTTGACGCAAATTTTTAAGTCTCTTCATTCACTGAAGTTCTCACAGGCTACCATTCTTAACGTATTGAATACCTCATAAGGATCATTTACTGCATGGGAAATTTACTAAATTGACACTATTTTTCAATCATGCGCCCTTAGCAGCACCATCATTAAAATCAGTCTAAATCTAATGATTCGAACAACTTTTCTAGGTCTCGAATCAGTTCGGCCGATTTCTGCCTCTAAATTCCTTTCTCTCAGAATCGACCAATATCTAGGGGTTGTGAATTGTGAAAAATGTAGGAATCGTTGTTTGCAAAGATAGTAGAATAGGTACCGGGAATGTATTGTCTAAAAAAGCGTCGACGAAGATTCTTGCTGCAGCGTAAAGAGATGTGGCGGCGATACAGCGTTTGCCGACTGACTATGAGAAAAGTCAAAATAAAAAATTGTAAAGAATAAGTACAATACAGTGGTACATATGTAAGGCTAAGGAGAGCAGAAATATTTTCTAATGTCAGTTTCTAAACGTAGTGAAGGTCAGTGGAAATAAATGTTTCATGTACAACACGGTTTGTTCCACGTATTTAAATAAATAGATGCGTGCATATATAAAACATAAATGCTGTTGTCTTAATTTACCAATATGGAAATAAAACTGTCAACAATAGATCACATTCGACTCAGCGAAATGACTAACTTCAAATTCCGTCTCTAATGACCACGCTGTCGACGCGATTCTAAACCATAAGTTTCCTTCCTTTTCAACTTCAAATTGCTGACTGAAAATCTACCCTTTTATAAAATGGACGCGAGTGTATTAAGGGCATAGTTAGCGAACCTGTTCAGTGAGTTTAGGTTATCTAAATTTGACCGTGGTCCAGAACACATCGTAGAACAGGTTTGATCCTGTTGATTCGAGGGGTGACCGGAAAGTTCAGTAGAGTTAAAACACTTCACAGCCAAGATCGTTCTAAGGGTTATTTATTCATATGTTACCATCATCTGATTTCTTTTTACAAACTAAAATGATACGCTAAGGCCTATAAAAGTGAACTGCATGACATTTTTACCCTCAGTTCTGTTGATTATCGCTCTCTCGATGTTGTTGTACTCTCGCTTGGGGCATGAGCGGCTTTCGCTTTTATCAAAGACTTTATCAATGTGTTTGTAGAGTGACAATCTAGGCCATGCGCCCTATTTAATGAAACAAAACTTGTACAGACCGAAGCCAATTTTTAGGGAATATAAAAGAGATAAGATGGCGATAACATTACTTGCCCAAACGGATAATCTCGAAGAAATGATTAGTATCGCGACCTAGTCAGAAGTTTATTTTTTCTTCTATTAAATGAAAGATATATTTATAAAATTATTTGTATATTCGAGACCGCATAATTTTATTTATATTTTTATAGAAATGTGAAGCTTATGGGACTTAACTGCGGAGTTATCAGTCCCTAAACTTACAAACTACTTATGAACTAACTTATACTAAATACGACACAAACATCAATGCCCGACGGGGGATACGAACTCCCGAGGGGGAACGGCGTATATTATATATATAACCGTATTTTTTAATGAAATACCACCTTCATACTGTGTATGAAAAATATGAGAGATACATAACTATGCAAAAATATTATAAAAATACACAAATTACGAAAAATAGAAAAACATAAAATGAGGGTTGGGCGGAGACTACGGGAGAACACAAACCGTGTTTTAAAGACACAACTGCTGAACAGCATGAGAACGTTCCGCCCCTCGCCTGTCGCTTGATATATTCTGGAAAAGGATTATCTTGCTAGGTTAAATGAAGTAAAGAAATGCTCTCATTAAATAAACGGAATGAAACAGTCACCTTTAATATCAAAATATAATATACATCTTGCACATTTGCGTATAAATGAAAAAGTAAGTTAATTTGACGTTAATGAATTTTATACCACATTTATAGAGACATCAGTTCCTTCCATTTTCAATGAGTAAGAACTCTACAAAACGTCTCTGTCATGATTGATGATAGGAACTACCCTGTCAGTCTAATTACATTCCAGATTACTCTCTATTATTTCCACACAGTTTGAAGAAATCTTTAAAAACCGAAACTGGTTGCAAAGCATATAGAAAAAATGCAGTCCTGACTAAATAAAATTCCACAGTGAATAATGACAGGTTTAATGCATAAAAGAGAAACACAGTACGCATCGAACGAAACGTTTCCATAGGCTCATCACATAAATAGTCATGTCGGTTATTATATGCTACGCCATTAAACAGTTTAGGAGAAAGCAATAAACGCACTACAAATAATATGGACTTCTGGCGCTAAGGAAGTTAGATATTGTCAAAGACTGCGAGAGTGTAATTAAGGAATTATGTATAACTTCAGGATTTAAGTGTAAGCTTCAAGTTCAACGGGTGGCCTATTAGATAAGTAATAGAGAGCACAGTCTCAAACAAAAGGTGTTCTGTGGAAGTAAAATAATTTCATCGAGGGACGTTGGTTGGGGAATCTTTTGCAAGTAAAAAAGTCGTTTTGAAAGCCAGATTGAGATTAAGTTATCACCTGTGATACAAAGAACCTAAATGATGTCGTCAGTGATCGAAATACCGTGCTTAATCTGTACTTGTAAATACGGATCCTGTATTGACCATTCCTTGCAAAAGACGTTTAGCAGTCAAGTTTTAATACATAAGTGGAAAGTTTCGTTTCTGTCTCTGCCTGTGTTGTCATAACACTGCTCTAGCAGAACGTTTCTGAACCAGGAACAAGAGCCTCAAAGTAAGGAGAAAGTGTGGTTTGTAAAGAGCATTGCACCTAACGTAGAGGTAATTCGTGGAATCGTGAAGCAATCATGTAGTGTCTAGGTAGTTTATCTATATTCCACTGATTCATTTCGTCATCATTCATCACCGTCACGTGTCAAGGTCTTCGCTGCCCGTAATGCCGCCTTGTTCATCTGTGGTCACAGAGAGGGCGGGAGCATCACTGAACACGATTCTTAGTCAGTTCATGCGTACAGGGCACGGCACCGCTCCAAATGCCGTCACTGGACTCCTGGGGTCAACGGCAACGACGCAAGGGGCAATGGCCGTAGGACGCAATAGGAAAGCCGCCAGTTCTCAGGACACTGCGCGCGAACTCACAGAATACTGCAGTGTCTGCAGTACATTTTCGCGGATGGCGGCAGCCGAGGTCACGGGGTCCCGTACTGTGAGGCGCTTCCTAGCTGTTCTCAACTCTGGGCTCGTTTACACGGTCACACCTTTTCTTGTTACGCCCAATGATGGAATGGGGACTGATGACCTACGTAGTGTAGTCCTCCTAAAACATCCAAAAAAACAACAACATCAACAACGGCGGTCGTCCCTCGGGGTGGTGTGTCTTGGCCGATCGGAAGCTACGCGACGTGACTGGGTGCCCTCTGTGTCGAGACATTACAACATTGGACCACTCTGGCACCTGAAGGGCCCTCACACCTGGTAACTGCACACCGTCCAATGATACGGTGTCTCTCAAATACATTCATTTGGTGGATGGGCTGTCAGACCACCGGCGAGGCATCGCGGGTTCTTCGTACTGTGCTTTACTTTCTGCCTCATATAGTTGACGGGTTCCCACGTCACCAGAACAGGGCAGTCAGATTATGAATACACTCTGGTGGGTTTTCCTCAGCCGGCCGCGGTGGCCGAGGTGACTGAGGCGCTCCAGTCACGGTCAGCACGGCCACTACGGTCGGGGGTTTGAATCCCCCCTCGGGCATGGATATTTGTGCCGTCCTAGTTCGTAAGTAGTTCATAAGTAGTTTGTAAGTTTAGGGACTGATGACCCCGTAGTTAAGTCCCATAAGCTTAACAAACATTTGAACATTTGGTTTTCCTCACGTTACAGATCCGGTCGTATCCATTTATTTACCCACAGTAATCTAAATGCATTAACATTTGGTCATATAGGGTGCATATTCTATTTGTTTGTTTTGCAACGAAACAATGCATTTCTAATTTTTGTAGTTAGAGGCAAAGTGTACTGACGGCACAAATTTATCATGGAGAGGTAACGTTTTAATGATAACAGCTGTCTTTAATTGGAGACGGGAGTGCTCATCAATAACAGTTTTTGACCAACATGTTCAAATGTTTGTAGAGCTTATGGGTCTTAAATACGGGGTCATCAGTCCCTAGCCGGCCGCGGTGGCCGTGGGGACTGAGGCGCTTCAGTCACGGTCTGCACGGCCACTACGGTCGGGGTTCGAATCCCCCCTCGGGCATGGATGTTTGTGCCGTCCTTAGTTATAGCTAGTTCATAAGTAGTTTGTAAGTTTAGGGACTGATAACCCCGTAGTTAAGTCCCATAGACTCTACAAACATTTGAACATTTGATCAGTCCCTAAACTTACAAACTACTTATGAACTAGTTTATACTAAACACGGCACAAACATCCATGCCCGAGGGGGGATTCGAACACCCGACTGCAGTGGCCGTGACTGGCACGCCGCAGACCACTGGGCCATAGCGGCCGGCTGACCAACATGAAACTGTAAACAAGGTTTAAATATTTCTGCGGCCTACGGGCGTCTCGAATATTGTTGTTGAAACCGCACAATTATAAACAACACAGGCGAAGTCATCTCCAGGTGCTTATTGTACAGACGAGCTGCTTTTTTCTCATATATCGGATTGAAGATATTTAAAATTGGTGCCAACGCTACCCGCGGGCACGCACGGTAAGTCCCAGCCAGGCCTCGAACGTGTTCAGCTTCTATGGCAGAGTATCGTGGAATTATATGTTTTTCGCGATTCGTCTACGATGACGTTGTTGCCCAACCAGGTTGCATACGTGGACAAGAGAAAATCACAGATTTTTCCGAATAGAAACGCATTTTCCTAGGTGAAGAAATCTTTTATGGGCAAACGTAAATTATATCGCCATAATTAACAATATATTTTCCCTCGATCCCTGTGGTGGAATAAGCAGGGGACGGAGGAATTGTATTGAGGGGAGAGGGGTGTTCAAAATCTCAAGAGTTTCGAGGTGTGGAGGCCCCACAGGACTGAAAATTTGAATCAAGCCAAAAATGACAAAATCCGATCATTATATAAGAGGCCCCATACAAATTTAAAATGTTAAATTAGGCACCTACATTCCAATCGCCGAATCGAGTCATTGATGGTAAACAATGCCACACGCTGGGTCACCCCCATATAAGAGTAGTGCCGGCCTTATCACGTGTTTACCGGGCGACGAACAAACAGAAAACCAGGTCTCGTAACAGCAAGGCGCTTAGCATACCTGGAACATAGAATCAAATGCTCAAATATTTGTAAATCTAAGGGACTTAACTACATTAGTCATCAGTCCCTAGGCTTACAAACTACTTAAACTTAAAGTAACTTACGCTAAGAACAATACAAACACCCATGTCCGAGGGAGGACTCGAACCTCCAACGGCGAGCACCCGCAATAAGACGCATTAGAATTCTCGGCCACTCAACCGCGGGTAGAACATAAGAAATGAGGCAAATAATGAAATTAAAATCTGCGGTTATGGACACAAGTATGCACTTACAATTTCCTTCTGCCTGTGACAAAAATGTTCCGTTCGATTTGAAGGAAAGTTGTAATAAATAAATGAAACTAGTCACCAGTAATGTCATTGGACACGATCTTTACTTTCTTTTTCCATCACAGACAAAACGTCACTTGTCATACTGCTGCTGCTATTGACGTTAATAACTCTCTTCGAAAGCATCCACAATTTTATCCTTATCCCACATAGGTTCTTCGGTCTTTTTATTTTTTATTTATTTATTCATTTTCATCTACATCTACGTACATGCAGTTCTGACTTAAGTATATATTTTTCCCCCGAAGTCCAGTCTATAATACAATTCGTATGTTTATGTGCCATAGTTGAGGCTAAGATAATATGAGAGCGGAAACGGTCACTACTGTAGGCGACTCGGTGTTTCCACTGTCGGCAACTAGGCATCAGTACATGAGGCCGGATGGTGAGGGAAGTTATGCGAAGGGGGGTAGCTGTCTTTGTACTGCTGAGCCGCGCATCCAACATGCACAGTCCGACACTGGGCTGGAACCTAATAAGAGCATTAATTGCTCTATCACCTTTGCATTTTTGGTTATCAAAAATATTTCGCAGTTAAATTTTCAATGAGTCGTCATTTTAGATTATGAATTTACAATGAAACCCAATAATACAAGAAAAGTTTGACCACAACGTATAAGTATTTACAAACTCTTGATTTTGTCATCGTTATTCCATAACTTGTAATCTATCTATGAATAATCTAAAATATAAATTAACCTTGAGTCCTGTTCTTTGATTAACGCTTTAGAAATGTATCAAACATCAATGTGCTTTTAAAAGTGTTAGTAATGGCATAAACTTGTGGTATTCTCAGTCCGAAGTTTTTCTACGTTGCTGGCCCCAAAGTGTTATGTTTTGAATGGTAGTCAAAACGATTCATGATTACGAAATTGATAGCACATGCCAACTACTGACGTAATTTATACTGCGTTACCGGATGTCTGCTATGGGCGAATCGCCGAGTAAAGCTCTGTATAGAGAAAGTATGGCCAGCCTGCCTGTGACAGCCATGGTGGGCCTATTCCGCTTCTGCTTACGCACCAGCGCTTAGTAACACTTATCAACCGATTTTGAGAAAACTACTCAATGAAAAAATTTAACTTTTTCACATATTATAGTGTGATATATTAGCTCGATAATTATCCGATTTTCTATTTATTATTACGTATAGTTTTCGTGCTACATCAAATTAAGTAAACTACTGCGCAAAAGTTTGAAGAGTTTATAGAGGAAAAATCGCACTGCGTAGACTTTGCGTATATTTGATTTTAGCACATACAATGCTGCGGACGAAATGTAGGTAAGATGTCGAAATTTTATTTAAGATTGAGAGCAGAACGATAACTCTTTTCATTCTCGAGATACAGGGTGTTATATCCGACGGACAGATGCAGGAACTTCGCGTAGTTCTGTCCATGCGACCCTGGCGGCTCTACGAAATACTTATCGTCCGATTATAAGAAAACTGCTTGGTTTGTGGCTCCAGATCTAAAGAGGTTCACCAATAAATTCAGACTGACCTGTACCATAACCAACTATTCGAAAAGGCAGCGACATGTCATCATCAGAGCATAGCGTAAATGAAGAAAACCATTTACATTATGGATAAGTAAGTATTTTCTTACGTATTATGTACTTATCTTACATGAACTACGAAAAATGCAAGGGGATACTCACCACATGATTTTTACCAAAAAGAGAAATTAAAGGCGCCTTTACAACGCCAATTACATTTGAATGTCTAATATTTGTCTTATTTCATTTCCGTGTTTCCCGTAATGATACACATGAAAAAGAATGAGAAAAGATTGCTTCAGGAACTATATATTTCATATGTAAGAGAATCTAGTTCACTCACTAATATGTTCAAAATTTGTATGTTTTCGGCAACTGACCGCAGATAAAACCAAAGATGCGTGAATAATTTAACCTCACGACATTATGCAGCAATTTTCTTCACAAATTTACTGAAGTTAAGATTATATAGATATCTGCTGCGTGATCCATTCGTCAGTGAATCTTTAATCTATTAATTTATATTATGAATTAGTAGATGAATCGAAGGTCACTTCAGGGCTCCTAGTTTTCTCTTATGACTTTCATCAGTCGGACTGTTCATCTTCCTGCATTTCTGATATCTAATGAATGTACTATAATGTTCACCTCACTTCTTCGCTTCTTATCAACATCCAACAGTACAACACTGGGGCATTATTCAAACCCAAACGTACGAAATTCACAATACTTCTCATGGCAACCAAGCAATGTATAGGACCAAAATGGCGGAAAGAACCACGTGACTCGATTGCAGCCAATCGTGAGCCGCAGGCGGCGGCAAGCGGCGCGGAAAAGGATGGCCATACTTTCCCTATACAGAGCTTTAATCGCCGAGCGGTTCTAAGCGCCATCTAGGGACAGCGCGGTCGCTCCCACCGGAGGTTCGGGTTTTCTATCGGACGTGGCTGTGTGCGTTGTCCTTAGCGTAAGTTAGTATAAGCAGTTTGTAATTCCAAGTGCCGATGATCTCAGCAATTTGGTCCCTTAGCTTTACAAATATTTGAACATTTAAAAACTTTGATAGTCCGATTCTCAAAAAAAATTAATCGCAATTTTTTCGTAACATTTTGTAAATGTAAATAAATGAGGTATCACTTTCAGTGAAAGATATTTTGTTAATAAGTAATGTATATGCCAGAGGTCGGCTAGTAATCTTGGATGGGGCCCGGATACTTTGAAAACTTTATCTAAGGCCAGGAGTAAAACCACATTTTCCTTATCGATATTTTATTTTAATTTTCAGTCTCAAACTAGTATTAAAGACAAAAAATGTGAAATAAAAATCTACAAAAATCCGGTGAAACTTATATTATTTGCTATTTATTTTACATTTTTTAACATGGCCTTATATGCAGCAACTGGAAGTAAAATAATTTTGACAATTGCAGTCCCACAAGTAGCTTTAAAATAATTAGAAAAAATGTATCTAATTTTCGACAACACTACCGAAGTCAACAGAAGAATGTAAAATTACCACCTAGAAATGAATCGTTGTATATTATCAAATTATTACATAGAACCTTTTTAATGATAGACAATTGCTACGAAAAACAAAGCTTAGATCACATACTCAAATGACTTTTACAGAAGTAAGGAATGCTCATGTTGTATAAAAGATTTTAATAACAATATGCTAATTACTGGCTAGCAGTCTGAATAAATATAAATTTTAACATAGTGGCAAGCCGCTAAGGGGATGCCGATGTTGCAGCAGATCGAGGAGGCTTCAGACTGAAGGAGTGAGCGTCTAACCAACACCACCTATAAGACGAGGCCTCACAGCTGGTCACGCCTACGTCAAAACTAAAGGCGGCGACCGCCACCTGGCTGGCTGAACGCAGGGGCACGCCCACCGCCGCCTGGCGGCCTTTAGTTGTGACGTAGGCATGGCCAGCTGTGAGGCCTCGTCTTGTAGATGGTGTTGGATAGACGCGGGCCATCGCGTAGTGGCTGTATAAGCCAGCCACTTAACATGGACGGTTACAACCATAATATACAACATTATAAAACCAGTCATTTATCAAATCTATATGACATGTCATCTCTTTTACATTTTGAGTGGCGTAACAGTATTTAACAAGAGCTGCGATACAATATGTTTTCGGTAGAAGTCGTAACATAAAAATGAAGGTACAGATATTTTTTTCAAATTCTACATCATCAGTTCAATAAGTCAAGAGGAAAATATTATCACCGGACATACAGGAAGGCCCAACATATGAGAATGAAAATCATGAGTTTCAAGTAAAGCCTCCAGTTCTCCGAAAAGTTCTTTATTACACGACTGCAACTACTCGTTTAGAATGAACCCGTCATTCAGAGAAAGATGCTTAAAAATTTCGAGCTCTTCAGGAACATCGAGCTTTCTCCCTTTACTTTTCATATGCAAAATATTACGATCCTTTACATCTTTTAGTTTATAGTTTTTGATTAATAAATGTTCTGCAAAAGATGAGTTACGAATAATTCTCCCTTTTTTACCTAAGAAATAGGTAGCGAAAGCTCGTCCAGTTTGTCCTATGTAATCTGGAGGGCATGTATCACAGGTAATTTTATATACGCCAAATCATTGGATTTTAAATTATGAATTAGATTGCTTTTCAGGCTGTTGTTACCAGAGAATGCTATGTTGCAATTGTATTTCATTTCATGAGACATTGTATTCTACATGAATGGAATAGAAAAATATTTACGTATTAATTTTTATTTTCACTCAGAAAAAGTATTAAATAAAATGTGTAGTCAAACTTCATTTGAAAAGTTCAGTAACAGGTCATGCACTAAACATATTTTTTGTTTAATTTTCCGTAAAAATTATGAAATACAATGAACTATTCGTGTTTGTGTTAAAATAATCAATGCCAGAAATTACAGTTTCGGTCTTCAGCCAGTTTCTTAAAGTTAGGTCAACATGCGGGGCAGCTTATGCGAATAGTGTCTCCAAATGGGCTGCAGTTAATCTTCAGCGATACTTATTCTTCAACAAATTTATCTCTATATATAAAAACGTTGTGTTGGTTTGTGTGTGTTTGAAAATCTCACCGATTGAGCTCTAAATTTGCCATAACGTTGCTATTTATTTAATGTATTACACATAACCTATGTATATGACACTTTTGCGATTTTTGGTAACAACTTTTCCACATTGTAAAATTTATATAAATTCGTACATGATGTATATTTTAAGAAAGGTATGTAAAAACATGCGCGTATTCAAGCAGTACGTTATATCAATATTTCAAAGCATTCGGTCAAGAAATTTAGGAGATATAAGATTTTGAACATAAGACTAAACATGGTTCTAAGATAATTAAGACGACGTAGAGGAAGGGTAGGCAATGACAAAGAGGGGAGATATATTCCCAATAACAACTTTTGTAGTTCAGGCTTCAAACTAGGATCAATAGCAGCATTTTTCAAAAATCTTTTCAACCCCGATTTCTCCCCCTTAATGGCTGATTTTCAGAAAAAGCTGAAAGACGCCTTCTTATAGTCTAACCAAGAATTTATATACCAATTCATGTAGATCTATCATCAAAATTGAATTCATAATAGCGTATTCTCAAAAAACTTGTCATCCCCTATTTCACCCCTTTACGGACGGAATATCGAAAAATCGCTTCTTAAAGAACGCCAACTGCATGACATGAACACCCTCTGCAAATTTCAAGTTTTCATCAACAGTGGTTTTGGCTGGGTGATGATGAGTCATTCATTTATTTCGTCAGTCAGTCACTCGGAAAATTGAATTTTATTTATAGATATTACGCGTTACAAGCTGTTTGTGATCTCTCTAGAAGGTGGGCTGTGCAGTGTCACCAAGCGGAGTCACTTACAAAGTCGCTTACTAAGTCGGACGACCCTGCCGCTCGACGAATTGATGTACGTTGAACATATAGATTCTCTGAGTGGCAAATAATAGCCCTCCATTCGTGCAAAGAATCATTGGTGATACTGGATAACACAAACGTCAGGTATAAAGATTAAAAGATATAATTTCGTCGCCTTTACTGTTTTGAGGTAATGATTAAATTTTACCCAAGTCGGCGGCGTAGCTTAGTAACGTTGGGAACGGAATGTTCGCTTCACGAGGATAAATAATTTTCTCTCTGGACAACCTGTCAACCAAAGAGAAAGCACTGATAAGCACAAAAGAATGTTCCCCTCAGCCTCTGTTACTGACTGCTCAGCTCAATTTCACTTACGGTGTCAGCAACTTAGAGTAGTAATGTTTGCATCGAAATGTTCAGTTTACAAGGATAATTGATCTAGTGACAGTGGTTCGTACAAGAACGCATTAACGGCAGAGCAGGAACTAAATCATTAAATGATTGTTTTATGGTTAAAAAAAGTTACGTTCTCAATATTCGGTATGACAAGAATCTCCTTCGAACTACCACTGCGACACAAAAAACAACATTCTCGATTTACGATTGGGAACCAGATGCTTTCTATTAATGTTTTCAATTGAAGTAGCCGGGCCTCTAACGATATATACCGAATGTGTGCTTCTAAATCCCTGCCGACAAAAAATGGACGTTTACCATCGTAGAATTACTTGGAAATAAAGCTTACGGCAGCTATGGCATTTTTATGCTGATGTAATATTTAATGGCAAACGCGAAGATTATTAGCCTCATTATATGTAACTGAGGTTTCAAAGAGCAGTCAAGAGGTTTTGACAACATCAGCCGCTGCCGCAAGTGAAATTTTACCAAAATCATTATACAAATACATCAACACGAAGAATGACGTATCGATTTTCAATTATACAAGGAGGCTGATGAAACTTACACAATTCAAATGGCGCTTTGCTGTGGATGCGCGCAACACGAAAATGTGTACACGAAAATGTGTACACGTAGCCACTGTCTGTCTTTCTTTGGCCCTTTCCCGCACAAGCAGGGTCGGCACTGTAATAAACGTGTATTTGGCATATGTTAATATTTACAGGGTGGCCGGATGCCCTTTCTGCCGCTACCTCGTACCCACCAGGAGGAAATGTGTACCCCAAATGCCTGCGCATAGTGTTATATGTGTGAAACTGTAAAGTGTCACGAAATGTTTGCGAGTCCTGTAACTGAGGCGGGACTTGGGGATCAGCCTGGTATTCACCTAGGGGGATGTGGAAAACCGCAAAAAACGCCACGTCCAGGTTAGCTGGCACTCCGACCCCTTAAGTTAATCCGCCGCGCGGATTCGAACCGAAGTCGGTACGCCTCCCCGTCTCGGAAAGCGGTGCGTTAGACCACACGACGAGCCGAGCGGGTGTGTATACGTAGCCATTATGAGAGGCAAACGGAAGCAGATGTTTTCATATCTATAGCTCTGATCACATTTTAAATTCTCCAGCAACCAAATAAGTGAGCTTCAAAAATTGATGTGGTACCAACTTCTGCCTTGCGTACCGGTCAGGTGTTACGGTAAAAATGCGACACTAAAGTAATAGCTTCTCGTGGATGCGCATTTTACATACGTTAATGTTTAATGGTTAATTTTCAGTAATATTGACCATGATATCAGCATTGGAAATCAAAACACCCGTAGAAACGAATTCTGAACAAAACGCTGTTGATAGGCGTCGTTATTTGAACTAATTTTATGTGACAATATGATAGTTTCCAGCAGATAACACATAATTTGAAGCAATTCCCAAATTTTTAATTTCTTCATTTTATATAGGTACGACGAGCTCAGAGATAGATGGAGGAGGACAGTGAGGATGGATAGAAGGAGTGATGAAAAGAGGCCGGGAATTAGAGGGAGAATGAAGAGGTAAATAGTGGGGAAACAGGAGATAGACATAGCGGATAGGAAATACATGGAAAGAATGTTGAAACCAATAGCTTTTTACAAAGTTGAATTATACGTCACATGGTCCAGAGTCAGTAAACTGCTCTGTATATTTATGGAAAAAACGAACGACAAAAAATGTAATTTATCTTGTGGGTTGAAATAACTACATATTATAAGTTTCGTTTCACATAGCCACAGTAGCGTAACGAACGATTTTTTTTTTATATTCAGCAATTTGTTTAAAGAAAGGTTAAGTTTGGTGTTACTCATTCACTCGCGTTTCAGTAACTGAAAACACGGTGTCACGAGTGTACATATTTATTCCACTTTTCTTCCATTTTCTGACACCTTGTTTCCTCTCAATCTTCTCTGTTCATGTCCTCATCTCTCCTCACCTCTGCCCTTACCGATCTTCCCCTCTCTCTGCCAGTTACCTCTGTAGAGCTCCTGCTCCACCTCCTCTGTCCATTACTCCACCGTGAAAAATTACATGAAAATTATTTTTAACATGGACAGTCTAAAGCAACAACTGTTTTAACGATATTCTTTCTATGAGAAAATTCAGCCCTACAAGTTGCTTTGAAATAATTGAACTTCATTTGCCTAAGGGTGTCTTCATCAGAAATGAAACTACAACTCCCAAAAGAACTAAGCTCCTCAGACAGTTAACACCTACCAGTCTATGTAAATTGCGTGCGGGTTTCGGTAAAAATGTTTTATATTGTTACACTTTGAATTTCAATCATACAGTTGTGGCTTTCTGTAAAGGAATAGTGAATTATAAATAAAACAAGAAAAACCCATTGGCATCCCGAAGTTTTGTGTAACATAGGTCATTACAGAATCAAATCCTAGACACATTACACTACTATTTCAGCTTCACATCACGAATAAACGGATCCACTACCTGAGTGCTGCTTCTGCGCAGGGGACAACAGCAGCGAAAGAAGATACCAGGCTAGTGAACAGAAACTCTCGTATTCATACCCTAACGAGGTAGGAAGCAAAACGACCCCTCACGTGCAGTGCTTTTCCTATTGCAAATAAAAACATTGGCACGAAGTGTCTTGGTTTACAGGACCGAAGGTGAAGGAAGGAAAAATGTCGTGAACTTTCGTATCCACTTTTAAATTTTTAACTTTCTCCAACTTTAACGACATTACCCCATTTTTTCACCTTTTATCCCTCTGTATTATGAGAAGCTATGTGCAGTGAGTGTTTCGGGAGTGTATAACAGAGAGGTTACGCCGAAAAAATACGAGGATAAATTGTCGGCCAGTTGCTGGCATTTATCGGATACAAGGTGAATCAATCGAATTTTTTGTTCATAGGACTGAATATGGATAAATACGAATTGACAACTGACGATTAGGTAAACTCGGTTATCCTACATCAGACAGAGGAGAGGCCTCTCGATGCATTTCAGAGGGGCTACAACCGGAAATGTCAAGCAGGGGTAGGATGGTTTTACCAGAGACGCCAAATGAAGCCTTAGGAATAGCATTGGCTTAGAGGAGGTTTATTCGATGAGTAGGTCTCGAGAACGGAAAACAGAAAATGGAAAACCGATGTGTTTTACATGTGACTGTAAGGGACTTGTTAAGCGAGAGTGTTAGGAGGTACAGTGTAGACGGTGAAAGAATTTGCTCATTTATAAGATTGTAGAAGCAATAGCTCGCAAAATCAAAAACAGTGATTATGTAGGTGGATCCCATTTTCAACTTTTAAGCAGACGGGGAGCGGGGTGCCCGTTGTGCAACGCTCCCAGTAAGCATTAATATTAGTTTAAATATTATTATTCCTGGCTGGCTTTGTAAGGGAGAAACTCGACACTCATTCCGAGGTATCAGTGGGGAACAGGTGCACGCTCGAGAGGAAACCACAATATCACCACATTGGGCGCTGAACAAGAAGCACATGAATAGTTGCTGATAGTCTCCATGCAGCTTAACATGAACTTATCCAGTCCGTGATACTTCTGCTGGACCGAAGAATCGAGGCCACTGCGTGTAAAAATTTTCCACGGCATTATAGTGTCACAACCAGTTTCTCGGCACCTTGTTGGCAACGTTCGTGCAAGGTTTTGCGAGATTTGTCCCACACACGGACCCTCGTGTAAGCTCTTGTCAACCGAAAACGGGAGTGGCCTGATCGCCCAAACCATAGTTTTCCAGGTGTTTAGGATCGAACCGATATGATGACACCATGAGCAGCACTGCAGGCAATGGCGTGCTGTTAGTGAGGCAAATCAAACTGGTGGTCTGCAGCCATAACCCATCTGTACACAGTCCTAATGGATACGTTCGTCGTACGTCTCACAGCGATTCTTTCAAGCGACGTGTCTGTCAGCATTCACATTCGGCAGCTGTCTACACAAACGCTGCTGCACTCTGGTATTAATTTCAGGCCATTGTCGTTATTGCTACTCCGTGGTAACAGAAAATGCCTAAAATTTTGTCTGCTTGACACGGTCTAGACAATTTGTTCCTCAGAATATTTGATTCCCTCACTATTTCCTAAATTGAATGTCCCATGCGGCTTGCTCCAGCTGCTGGTTCGCACTCAGATTCAGTTAATTCCTATGTAATGGAACGAAGACCATGGTGCAATAACAAAATTACAAACTATTGCTGTGTAGTATTCAAATATTAAAAGACCTGAATGTGGGAAAACAGACTTTCCGAAACCTGTTTTAATAAAATTGTAATGTGGTTACATGTAAAAATTCTTTAGCCTTATCGCTCGACTGGCAGAACAGTCACTACTACGTAGATACTGCCTCTGATCGAAACTTTGTCTTTTACAATCTCATCTGGGGCTCTCACTGCCGTAATTCTTGTACTGAAGTGTTCCTACTTATATGGACACTTGATATAGTAACATGTAAAAGTATACCTCATATTCATACTGGCGTCTGCAAGATACAACTTCACGATGACATTGGAACAAATAGAAAAAAATCGAGAATCTCCGTGATAATCCAAAAGGAGTAATGGAGATTCTGGATGAAAGTCTGAGTGATCCCGTTGGGAAGAGAGAAATTACACTCCACAAAACAGTGACTTGAAACTACATATACAGATGAAGATACAGAACCTACAAAGTAACACTGAAACAGACGCCCAGTATGCATCTGACGGATCGATGGCAACAGTAGAGCAGCCAACCGGAGTTACCAAGATAGAATGACACTTTGGGAAAGCCTCCAAACAGCTTTCCCAGCATCCTAATGAGGTGATCGACTTTTTTGTTGTTTTTCCCGCAGCAACTTGTAATGAGATAAATAAAAGTATAAATGCATATCTGAGGCCCAGTTGCAGAAAAATGAACCACTGAAGAATAGATCGGTCAGGAAAGATTGGACGGATGTGACATTCGACGAAATTAAATGCTTTTTTAGCTAAGGGCATGAATCATAAGCCCTATATTTAGGAATATTTCACGGAAGGTGGGAAGCAAAATTGTTCATTTTATATTCCTAGACAGAGAGGTATTAATACAGTGAAAAACTTACGAGTGCTGTGGTAGTATAGGCTAAACGAAAACTGTATGACGTTGGCTTGATGTGCTTTAAGATTTCCATTGCACAATCTGTGTTCGTTTTCTTCGTACAGTCATAATCACCTCCGAAACATCTTCACGTGGATCAACGGCGAACAAATGACTGCCTTGTATACGAAATGCTACAGCCACCTATATCTGTGCATATAGCAATCCAGTGATATTAGTCACCCTGTAATCCCCTTTTTTCTTGTTGACATTATCTCCGATATAGACCTGAACAATGATGTCAATATTTTCTTTAATGGGTGTTTTAACACCATAAGTAATTATCCGAAGCCTTGAAATAAATCAATATTTACGTCCATCGGTTTCATGGCATTTATATAACTACAGTTGCTGACCCAGAAACGAAGGAAATTACGCGTACGTAAAGACACAAATTGTTTGTGTATGTGTGAGTGTGAGAGGGAGAGAGATACGGAGAGAAAGAGAGAGAGAGGCAGAGTTGGGAGAGAGATATCCCCGGGGAGGTAGTAGGAGAGCATTCTATGGGACTGCAGTCCTGTGTAAGCGAACAAGAACGGAAACCGTTCTGGCGCAGGAAACCGCAGACACGAGAGCGCCAGGGCCAGAAGTCGGGAGAACTTGCAGCAGGGCCGCCAACCGCCGACAAGCCGGCATGCGAGCCAGCAATCTAGGAGGTGTCGGCGGGCGGTGGTGGGGTGGGGCACTTTGTGGAACTTCAATAAGCAAGTTGGCCTCCCTGCGCTCTCGGCCGGAATGAGCTCCCGTTATCCAAACACAGCAGAAAGAACGGTGTCAGCGGGGCTTTGATACTCTAGTGCGAGCGACTCAACTCACGCATTTAGTTAACAGTTTTGGATCAATGCCAAAGCGTAGCTTAAACACTGTTATAAAACGTGTGACCCAGACCGTTATCTCGTCTCGCTGATAAATCTCGGAGTTACAAAAACTACAGAATAACTGTGGCCGAGTGTGTGTTTTCAACATACCGGTGAATAGCAGAAACTTTAGTTTATTCACATGGTCGCATTGGAGAATATCATTCTATTTCAGGTATACTCTTTTATTTAAAAAAAATGTTCATTGATCATGGCCGCAAAAAACTAAATAAATTTACAATTTGAAAAATAACTGAATAACATCAATCCTATATGAAGGTTCCGTAAATTTTTTGCCCCTTGACCAGATTTCATTACCTATAAGGGTAACTTCATCAGTAGGTAAGAAACAGCTCCATTAAGAACATAGCAACACCAGTATACAATAAGGGCAGGCTGGCTCAAGTTTGGACGAACATAACGCCATAATTATACTATACGAGCAAGGTTGTTCAAGTTACTTAATATAAAGTATACCATTACGTCTTTCAAAAAGTAAAACAATAAAACTAAATACATCGCTGTGTTGTGAACTGGCCATGTTTAGTTTCCTCGTGTTCCTCACACCACACATTCTTTATATTATGTAACTTGAACAACCCTTTTCGTAAAATTATGACGTTATGTTCATCACGTAAATTGTTTTTCATCGTCTGATAAAGTAAAGCCTTAGAGGAAACGAAACCTTATCAAGGGACAAAAAATGTACGCAACCGGTTAACTGTACTATATTTTTTGAACAAAGTAAATAACACAATTCTGGGAGGGAAATCATGAGACGAATGGAGTAAGCAAATTCAAGACGTACATTGCTATTTTTATTCGGAGATGAAGCGGTTTACGCAGGGTAGAGAATCGATCGATAGGTACATTAAACCAGTCCTTGGACTGAAGACCACAAAAACAACGACGACGACGACGACAACAACAACAAAAGGGTCAGTGGAAAAACCAGTAACGTGAATTATTACGAAACTCGAGAGAAAGCGATTTTAATGTTTGAACGGATATTGCATCATTATATAATTACATGTATTATACCTCATTAATTAAATATATATGTGTGGAAATAGGTTCATTGGCGTCCTGAGAGAGGGCCCAAATCTCACGTATACAGCTTGGAGTAGCTGGGTGAAAAACTTCACGGTATCAGGACGGCGAATCTTCATCAGGATTTGTGTATCTTTTAAATTTTAACCTGAAGAATAAAGAACGGTTTAGTTAGAAACTAAGCTGGTTTAAGGAGGTGTCAGCGGTCTAAACATCCCATGTATAAGCCGCAATTGTCGAGTTGTCTTCCGGTGCCAGTTTGCATTCATCGTGATACGTTGTTCGATATTTCAGCTTACGATAGTGGCTCTGTTCAGATGATATATTAATAGGCTGTGTTTTCAAGGGCACTTACCAGCGTACCAGTGTTTTCCACATTAATACAGTTTCTTGATTCACACTGACCACAGTTGCTTACATCATTTCCTTCAAATCTTCAGACGTTTCCGTGGGTGACTTTGTTTTCCATAATCGTGCACTTTTATCACACACTACGAATGGTAACGCACATCAAATACACCTTTAATTTTCTTTAGGTCCCTAATTCGATTGCAAGTTCCGTGATAAAAGAAGGGGGAAAGAGTGAAGTTTTTATTTTGTCCACCTGCATATTGAAAAATACTCATAGCTCTCACTGCTCTCGTTCAAGACATAATAAATGTAGTAAAAATGGAGTGATTCCACTTCATTTCTTTCTTTTTACCCACTGTATTCAGAATGTACATGAGTAAGGAATCTCCTGTTGCTAAAAGATTTATACTATACCAGTACATAAAAGTTGCCGCTTATAGTAAACACCATTAGTTCCTGTCATGCGTCTAACGCGGCACTCCCCTTGCAATATAAAGCACTTGTCCCTTTTTGTTATGAAGAGAGTTCACTATCAGTGATCAATCTGCGTGTAATCTTTTACTATTCTCCAACTTTTCATTTTGCTGTGAACGCATCGTTCTCAATACAAAAGTCTGCACGACGATACCCAAGCAGAGTACTGAATTTTTTGTAACAAAATTTTCGGCGTGTGTCATAAGGAACAGACGTAAGAAGAACGGAAGGAAGGAATCTCAGGGTTTAAAGTCCCGTCGACAGCTTGTTCATTAGAGATGGAGCTAAAGCTCGGAGTTTTCGGGAAGGATGGGTAAGGAAATCGGCCGTGCACTTTGAGTGTGTGTGTGTGTGTGTGTGTGTGTGTGTGTGTGTGTGTGAGAGAGAGAGAGAGAGAGAGAGAGAGAGAGAGATTGAGATTCAAAAAGTGTGTGTGAGAGAGAGGCAGTGAAAAATAGATTGCGATGGTAAGAAGACTCCATACCTCCAATGTTACAAACCTGACCAAATTAGCGACAAGGCTAATACGATGGTGACTGAAGAGACGGACAGCAGACATTGAAGAAGGAAGAGAGGGTAGCACTATGGAGTGATTTAGGGAAATCACGGAAACCTAAATCAGGATTGCCGGAAGTAGATTTGAACCATCGTCCTCCCGAATGCGAGTTCAGTTTGTTACCACACCTTGTAGGTGTTTTACACACACGCACACACGTACACACACACACACACACACACACACACACACACACACACACACACATCATGACACACTGCTCACCTTTTCTGTACTGTTTCCCCCCAATCACTCGTTTCTCTCTCTCTCTCTCTCTCTCTCTCTCTCTCTCTCTGTGTCTCTACCATCGCCACTAGGATATTATATTTCAACTAGAAAAATAAGTTAATAAATAAACAGGGAACCTTTTCACAGGCGTAATCTTTTGTTGTTGAAGAAGGCGGAATGACGACTTTGATAGTTTGTTCGCCATTTCTCTGTTTAATTCTTTAAATAGGAGCATATTTGGCTATTTGCATTCCAACAGCAACATTTTTCATCTGGTTCCCTCCTTTTCCTTGGTACAGTACAGTGTCATTTATAGAAGAGACAAATATCATGTATCAGAAAGTATTATTAAATTACTTCATATGTCTCGACACATTTATACTCATTAAATTGGAAAATAGCATATTATACTTCCGAAAACAGCTGACCCAAGAGAATATAAAAACTATTGAGGTATTAGTGTGACGGAAAGTACCCAAATACAGAAACAAATAATGACGTGGACGTTCCTAAATTGATGCATTATTTACTTCGTGCCGTTTACAAGAGAAGAGGATAACTAGAAGCCCATAAATCAGAATATCTTTGTCTCCTGGATCTGCGTTAAGTTTACGATATGGTGCCGTCAAGGAGGTTGAACCTATAGCATAATATTGCCTGTAGTATTCAACTGTCATTTCTCGGATGAGTAAAATTGGTTGAAAAATCCAAACGAAAGTTCACAAGAGTGGATACGTAAAGTTGACACACGTGAATTTCCATTGCAACAGAAATTTCATGTAAATTACTTTTTGCGGAAACTAAATGATTACTGTCACAGATGTTTCAGGTGTGTAACAATGTCCCAGAAGCTCAGAGTACAACTACTAATCATTCAAAAATGAGGCCTTGCAGCCGATTGTGCTTCTTCTCTCCGTCGGAGGTTCGAGTCCTCCCTCGATCATGTGTGTGTGTGTGTGTGTGTGTGTGTGTGTGTGTGTATTTTGTTCTTAGCATTACTTTAAGTCTAGGAATTGTCGACCAATGCAGTTCGCTCTCGTAGCTTTAGAAACATTTGAACATTATAAAAATAAGGCAATAGATATGTAAAGTAATGTTGGGAAGGTAGGAAGTAAAGCTTCTAAATCTATTAGGGTAAATTATCTGTTAGTGAAAGGAGCACGGAACAAATAACAAAAAATTTTGAAATAAATGTAACCAACTGCCGAAAATTTTTATAAATGATTTGTTTTCTAACCAATTTGGGCCTCATGCTGAAGCAATTCGTAAACTAAATGGAGGTTCCATGTTCTCTTAGACAGTATTGTGGTGTCCTGCATTCACAATTCCTTCACCTGACACCAAAGAAGACTGTCACGATAAGCAATATTACAGGTGACTCTGCGACACCAGTTAAATAGGCTCCTAATACTGTGTAAAGGGATGCAGAACCTCCACTAAGCTTAGGGATTGCTTCAGAGCGTGGCCGAAACTGGGTGGAAATCAATTATTTCTAAAAATCTTTGGCTGTGGTTCCATGTAGTCCAACATTTTTTGTTGTTTGATCCATTCTCCATTTGGTTTTCGGCCTGCATATTCTTACAGTGTGAGTTCGAAACTAGTTTTCTTTTTTTTATATTGACAAATATAAAAAGCCAACACCAATCACAGTGGGACAGGTTGTTTATATGCCAACTGGCTCTGCCGATGATGAGGAGATCGAAGATATATATGAAGAGCTAAAGGAAATTATTCAGACAATTAAAGGAGAGGAAAACGTAATTGTTATGGGAGACTGGAATTCGGTAGTAGGACAAGGAAGGGAAGGGAAGATAGTGGGTGAATATAGTCTGAGCAAAATGAATGAAAGAGGAAGCAGCTTGGTAGACTTTTGCACGGAACATAATTTAGTTATAACAAACACCTGGTTTAAGAATCACGAAAGAAGGTTGAGTACGTGGAAGAGACCAGGAGACACCCTGAGATAGCAGATAGATTTTATAATGGTAATACATAGATTTCGGAACCAGGTTTTAAACTGTAAGACATACCCAGGGGCATATATAAACTCTGACCATAACTTATTGGTCATGAATTGTAGGCTGAAAATAAAAAAAAAAAAAAAAAAAAAAAAAACTGCAGAAAGGTAGGAAAACAAGAACATGGGAACTGAATAAACTGAAGGAACCTGAAGTTCTTGAGAATTTCCGAGGGAGCTTTAGGCAACAATTGACAGAAACGGTGGAAAATAAAACAGTAAAGGAGGAATGGGTAGCATTGAGAGATGAAATAGTGAAGGTAGCAGAGGACAAAATAGATAGGAAGGCAAGACCTACAAAAAATCCTTGGATATCACAGGATATACTAAATTTAATCGATGAAAGGAGAAAATATAAAAATGGAGTAAATGAAACAGGCAAAATGGAGTACGGGCGACTAAGAAATAAGATTGACAAGAAGAGATATTTGGAGACAAGAAATGCAGCTGTATGAGTATAAAGAACTTAGATGGAAAACCAGTTCTCAGTAAAGAAGGGAAAGCTGAAAGTTGGAAAGAGTATATAGAGAGGCTCTACGAAGGAAATGGACTTAGAGGCAATATTGTAGTAAGGGGAGAAGAAGTAGATGAGGATGAAATAGGAGATACTATACTGAGAGATGAATTTGAAAGAACACTGAAAGACCTAAGTCGAAACACGGCCCCTGGAGTAGATGGCATTCCCTCAGAGCTACTGAAGTCTCTGGGGGAACCAGCCATGACAAAACTGTTTCACCTGGTGTGTAAGATGTCTGAGCCAGGCGAAGTACCCTCAGACTTTAAGAAAAATGTAATACTCCCCATTCCAAAGAAAGCAGGCGCAGGCAAGTGTGAAATCTACAGAACCATTAGTTTAATAAGTCATGGTTGCAAAATATTAACACGAATTATTTACAGAAGGATAGAAAAGCTGGTAGAAGCCGACCTTGGGGAAGATCAGTTTGGGTTCAGGAGAAATGTAGGAACACGGGAGGCAATACTCACTTTACGGCTTATCCTAGAAGATAGATTAAGAAAAGGCAAACCTACATATCTAGCTTTTGAAGATTTGGAGAAGGCTTTTGACAACGTTGATTGGAATAAACTCTTTCAAGTTCTGAAGCAAGTAGGTGTAAAATATAAGGAGCGTTAGGTTATTTACAACTTCTACAAAAACCAGACAGCAATTGTTAGAGTTGAAGGGCATGAAAGGGATGCAGTGGTTGGGAAGGGAGTGAGACAGGGTTGTAGCCTTTCTCCATTGTTATTCAATTTGTACATCGAACAAGCTATAAAGGAAAGCAAGGAGAAATTTGGAGGAGGAATTAAAGTTCAGGGTGAAAAAAAAAATGCGTTTTGCCGACGATATAGTAGTTCTGTCAGAGACAGCAAAGGCCCTGGAAGAGCAGTTGAACGGATTGGACAGTGTGCTGTAAGGTGCATATAAGATGAAGATTAACAAGAGCAAAACTAGGGTAATGGAGTGCAGTCTAAGAAAATCAGGTGATGCTGAAGGAATTAGATTAGGTAGCGAAACAATAAAGGAGGTAGATGAGTTTTGTTACTTGGGCAGTAAAATAACAAATTATGGTCGCAGTACAGAGGATATAAAATGCAGAATGGCAATCGGTAGAAATGCGTTCTTGAAAAAGAGAAATTTGTTAACATCGAATATTGATTTAAGCCTAAGGAAGTTCTTTCTGAAGGCATTTGTATGGAGTGTTGCCTTGTATGGAAGTGAAACATGGACGATAAACAGTGCGGACAGGAAGAGGATTGAGGCTTTTGAATTGTGGTGCTACAGACGAATGCTGAATATTAGATGGGTGGATCGCGTAACTAACGAGGAGGTATTGAACAGAATTGGAGAGAAAAGGAATTTTTGGCATACCTTGACTAAAAGAAGAGATCGATTGGTAGGACACATTCTTAGACATCAAGGAATTGTGAATTTAGCGTTGGAGGAAGTGTGTGGGGTAAAACCCGCAGAGGAAGACCAAGAGATGTATACAGTAAGCAGATTCAAACAGATGTAGGTTGCCGTTCTTACGTGGAGTTGAAGAGGCTTGCGCAGGATAGTGTATTATGGAGAGCTGCAAACCAGTCTCCGGACTGAAGACCACAACAACAACAACAACAACAACAACAATATAAAAAAGAAGTTTGTTTAGGGTTTAACGTACCGTCGACAGAATGGTCTTTAGAGACGTTTATCTAGACTATTCGCAGTGCACACTCCACATTAATGATGGATCAAAATGTTCAAATGTTTGTACAGCGTATGGGACTTAACTACGGGGTCATCAGTCCCTAAACTTACAAACTACTTATCAACTACTTACGAACTAGGACGGCACAAATATCCATGCCCGTGGTGGGATTCGAACCCCCGACCGTAGTGGCCGTGCAGACCGTGACTGGAGCGCCTTAGTCTCCTCGGCCACCGCGGCCGGCAATGGATCAAATGTAATGACAAAGAAAGGCGGATAAGACTAGGAGCTAATAAGAGACATAAAATCGAACTTGTGGAATAAATATCAGACATTAAAAGCAAAAAAAGTAACAACAGTCCATACTATAGTGGAAGACAGTAATGTGTGAGTCAGAAACTACTAAAAAAGATGAATTGAGGCTTCTTTAAACAGAAATGAATTATTGCAGGATGAGGTGTTGAATATGAAGACTGTACCACATAAGGAATGAATGAATGTAATGTAATATGGGAGAACATCATTTTTGGCACGTATGAAACAAAGAGACGTCTTTGGCATGGACACCTCGAATGAGTGTATGGAACAAGATAGCCGAATCGACTTTAGCAGTGATTCCCTGGGGAAGGAAAAACAAGAGGTAGACGACAAAGAACAAACACGAATCGGGAGACTATGGCTGAAATAATCGTTTGATCAGACAAGATAGCCGAAACGATTTTCGCAGTGGATTCCCTCTGGAAGTAAAAACAAAAGGTAGAGCAAGAAGAACACATACGTATCGGAGGACTATGGCTGAAATAATCGTTTTATCAGCCTTACTCAAGATTTCCGTTGGTTTCCTATAACGCTCAATGCGTTTTGAATATTCTGATTGTTTCTTTTGGGTATACATGATACATTTCCTGAAACATTCTTCAATAATTCTTATTTTCGTTTTAAACGACTATATAGTCAATAGGATTATAAGATAACCTCCTTCTCTCCTTGTTATTAATATGATAATCGATTTCTCTTAATCTAAAACACCTCCACTGTTGAATCCTACGCACCTGACAGCAAAATTCAATATCTCTTCCATTTTCTATTTCCTACAAATATAGTATTTTATTAAAATGACTAAAATGGTAGGTCTTATAATCAGTAATAAAACGCTGGTTTTCCAGTGTATCTCACATTCACGTCAGTGTTCAAATGTTGTTAAACCTAGACTTACCAACTACTTGAACTACCTTACACTAATGACGATACATACGCCCATCCCCGAGGCAGGACTCGAATCGCCGATGGGAACGTCACTCAGTCCGCAGCATGACGCCATTCCGATCAAGTAAATGACACCCATTTATTTGGATAACATTATCAATGGAGCAACACCTATCTTCTTTAAAGGTAAGTGAAGGTGTATTTCCTCTATTGCAAGTAAATGAAAAGTGTTTTTTGTGCCACACGTGTTTCGCTTGCTGATCTGTGAAGCATCATCACTTGGCGCTTCTTTCTGTTATTCCATGTGTGACTTCATGGAGTTGTTTGCGTATTCTCCAGATTGATTGATATTTTGGTAGCTGATGAAAACATTTATATCATCACTTCACGAAAACATAGCGAGTGATGCTATTAATGCGTTCATGAAGAACCAAAATATCCATCCCTCTGGAGAACACACACACACACACACACACACACACACACACACACATACACACACAGCTTCCTGAAGATACACATGAAGTAACATAGAAAAGGCCACTGATGACGCTTCTCAAATAAGGAGGCGAATCACGTGAGGGCACAGAAAACACTTTCATTTTGTTGCAGTAAAAGGAAATAAACCTCCAATAACCTTTAAAGAAGATCCTCAATTGATAGTGTTGTCCAAATTAATAGATTTATGTACTTGATTGGAGTCTATCAGTTAATAATTTAACAGCTTATAGTTGGATGCTGTATTGACCTATGGAACACGCCACAGCTAATTCACTTAGTTTTTACATTCTTGGATTTTACATGTTTCACTTTTTCTGGAACATTCAATTTTCATTCAGTAGTTACCGAAGTCCTGTTACTATACCACGAGCTCGCCAGCTAGGTTCATACAAGACCAAGGTCCCTACTTAATACTCCTACCTATCCGACCAATCCGTTATCTGTTTAATATATTCGCTTGCATTCACTCTGCAGCGGACTGAGCTCTGATGTGAATCTTCCTAGCAAATTACAGCTCTGTGCTGGATCGGGATTCGAAACGGCGAACTGTCCCTTATTATTATTATTATTATTATTATTATTATTATTATTATTATTATTATTATTATTTTTTTTTTTTTTTTGTTTTTTTTGTGTAGGCAAGTAGGAGACGAGGTACTGGCGGAAGTAAGGCTGTGATGACACATCGAAAGGTGAGCGTTGGTAGCTAGTTGGTAGAGTCCTTCCTTGCCAAAGGTGAAGTTTCTGGTTTCGTATTCCGGCACGACACACACATTTTCAATGTGTCAAGATGATAAAATGTCAAAATGTTTGTTACGCTTGTAGGACTTAACTGGGGGGGGGGGGGGGCATCAGCCCCTAAACTTAAAAACTACTTATGAACTAGTTTATAATATAGAAGGCACAAACATCCATGCCCGAGGGGGAATTCGAACCCCCGACGGGGAACGACCTCGCTCATCTTAGCATAGCGCCTCAATACGCTCGGCCGCTCCGGCGCGGCTCCCACATTTACTATAGGAAGAAAATAATTGTTTGGCATGCACTTAAACCACTAACAAATAATCAAAATGGTCGTTTCGTAATTCTGTTACAACGCACGGTTCGACCAACATTGCATGGTCCTCTTCCGGGTTTACTCGTCCAATTAGAAAATGATGAAACATAATGCTGAAATTTTTTATTCACTTTCCTTTTAGAGTTACCTCACTTCATGTTGCCGCGAGTCTTCCGACGGAAAGCGTGATGCAGTGGTCAGCGACGCAGATCGTTGTACTGCCGTTCCACGGTTGAAATCGCGCACTGGAAGAAAACATTTATTTCTTTGTATTTACTATTTCTAGAATGTTCTAAATGTTTCTTATGTTTGATGTAGTTGTAAGGTCCAGCCAAGTTTTGCTATGTATAAATAATGGAGCACTCCAAGCAGGAGGCAGTCTGTACTGAGTGTACGCTTGTGTTAACAATAAGACCCGCTCTAAGCGTAATGTGTTGAGCTGTATTAACAACCAGCCTTCGAATTCAGGGCCACCTGCAGTCTTCAATGTGTCAACATTTTCAAAACACGATACAAGTAAGACTATTCGTGCAGCCGAACGTACATGGTGTCAGTACCAGTATTGTGACCTGGCCAAGGCCAAGAATGTAATTGCTCTCCGTTTTAAGGGCACCTGGGCGTTGAAATGATTGAAAAATCGAAAAAATAATTTCTTCACCGGAAAGACAAATTTCTGCTGCTTCCAAAAATGTATGTTTTGTTTACTGTAAAATAGTTATATAGTCTTAAACGCTATTTGAACAAATGTCTGCACTCTGGTCACGATGATGCTTCAGGCAAGGAGTATCACCATAAACATTACAACCCTGCCACAGTCGTGGAAATAATAAAGTCAATATACAGGGCCCTAGCAGATAACAAATTACTTAGACAATGTCTACATGGCCGTACACAAAATCCTTATGAGAGTTTCAACAGCTGTGTGTGCCAACGAGTGCTGAAAACAGTGTTTGTTGAATGGACAGTGCTCAAAATAGGTGTGATGGATGCTGTTGTCTGTTCCAATGAAGGTGTAATTAGAAGGTAAAAAGAAATGGACAAATTAGGCATCCAAGCCGGAAATAATATGATAGCTGCTCTAACTACCACAGATAGTCAGTGACTAGTTGCAGATGATGGGGCTGCGGAAGCAACCACTAAAGACTCCAGAGTAAGAAAATGACTCCTGAAAATGTCTGCAGACGGTAAAGAAGCAGCTGGTGAGCAAGTTTCTAATTTTCTCGAAACTACATTTTGAGAACATTAGGTACATATATCTTCATAGTGGTTGGTGGTAAGTTCAGCAAATTTCTCCCATTGGAAAAATGGGAAAGTAACTTTGTATTATGCCTAATACATTGCAGAAATAATCATTGTTTGTCATTGTTTATACTATTTTAACGGTAATTTTTAGACAATATAGTGATGAAGTGTAATAAGGTTTCTTTCTGTTTCCTCAGATACACTCCAAACTACAAAAACAAGAGGCATAATGTGTTCCTACGAATGTTCACAGTGCGTTACCACAGTCTAAATGCTATTAGACTGACGATGCACCAGAAAATGGTTCCAGAATGCGAACGTGTATTATAAAACATCTATTAGGCAAAATATTGTAATTCTTAAGCTGTAACTGATATTCAAATAAATTTCTTATTACAGCTTGCGTTACTGTCATTCTGTGTTGGTACAAAATTACAACATCCTCCGCATTGTGGATCAATAATAATGTGCACCGAAATCAAGGTATGAAAATGCAGTCGTCCCGATCCCCTTAAGAATATATATTTCAGGACATATAGTTATATATGCCATATCTCCTGAACTATTTTCTTTACTATGGTGTACTTACTGAATTCAAAATGAGTTACTAATAGCATTAAAGTATAAAGTCTTAATAAAATAAAACGTCACGCATCATGTCGCAGTTTTCCTTTACACCCGTTTAAGAACAAATGTAAGGTGCTTATCACGTTATTTGCACTAATAAACTTTTGCAGTTCTATGCAGTCACCTATGTGGATATTGTCTGCGAAGTGTGTTCTGATTTAGTAGTCATGGAAAATGTTAAATTTTGACCTATGTACCTAGAAAAGAAATTAGAGATAATCTTTTCGTCCTTTGGTCACTTTGTGGGCAATGTCATTGAGAAAAAAAAAATGGGTAAAACTTGTAAATTCGGTCCTTGATCTAGAGGGAGCATTGAAAATGTTCACCACCTACAAGGGAAACAAATCATAACATTCAGAGCCGCAGGAAAATTACTTAAAATATGAATCTCTCATCTCATAAACATTTTTACGAGCCATTCCCATCTAACAGAGTTAAGAGTTCTAGATCAAAGGCAGGAAGTTGCGCAACCTGAAGAAACAGTATTTCACCACAAGAGGAACAGAAATTTTCTTAATTTACTTCTACTTGTATTCATAAAGCTTTCTTTCTTTAATAAATAAAATGAAAAGTTTCCTGCTCATCTGCCAGTATTTCATAGGTGAGTGCTATCAATGAAGTTGCTAAGGCAGAATGAAACAGAATAATATGTTCATCTAACTACTGACACTTTGTACACGAAAAATCATTTTTGCATTGAAGCAGCTGATTATCAAAAGCATTACTAATTGTTTTTTCAAAGTCATAACATTTCAAAAAGAATACAGAGCCTCAGGTCAAACTTATGTACTCTGCTGTAAACAGTAAAATGGATTTCGATGACTTTGTAGAGTGAATTGCTGTGTTACACTATTAGCTTAGAAGAAGACTTATTTGTTAGGATAGAATAATCATTACAAAAAGGAAAAAAAAAGCGTGATTATGTTGTATGTCTCGAAAGGTTACAAGCATTGATTCTCAGGCATTTTAGTTGTTGTAGGGGGAGTGAACACAGATGCCACATTCGGATTTATTGGGGGAAACTTAGGATTTGCAAATTATGTGCTAAAATGTTCGTTTCATTCAGTCTGCAAGAAACAGTTTGTATGTCTGGACGCTTACAAAGCTTGATCAACTGAACCGAAGGAAACGATTACAAGAAAACGTACAGGATTCATGACGTGGTTCTTGTAGCCAACGTAATAAAATCGGAGATATGTCTAAAGAGCTCGTATGGACTAGATGCTGTCCGCTGCCTAGCGCAGGGCCATTCTCATACACTGCCAGTACCTCAAAATGCAGAAATTCCAACATAAATTGTTCCTGCGTACCATCCCCAAAGGACAAAAAATAAATTGGTGCTTCTTATTATTTTACTCTTACAGAAATGAATTAAATTACAATATGTTCCTGAATCGTAATGTAAGTGACGAGAATTTTTTTTCGAAAAGGACAGTACACAAATTCAGACAAAGCTAATGACAGCCCAATTGAAAACTAAATATGTGTGATTCAGCCTACATTAAAACCGCTCCAAAGGATACATCAGGTTACAATTAATTGAAGAATAATGACAAATAAGTTGAGTTGGTTTACGTTTTAGGAGGCGATCCACTTATAATATTGTAAAAAGATATAAATAAGCCAAGATCGCTGTTCATCAATTTTTATTTACGACGACCGATTTCACTGAACTATGTCAGCATCATCTGTTCAAATAAAATAGTTTATAAGGCCATAATCTTGTAATGTCAATCAGGTGCTATATAACAATTTACAGTGCATAGGTGCACTATGTCATTATAATAAAACATAATTGAGTGACAAAAAAAAAAAAAAAAGACATAGTGCACCTATGCACAGTAAATTGTTATTTAACAACTGATAGACATTACAAGATTATGGCCTTGTAAAATATTTTATTTGACCAGATGATGCTGACATAGTTCAGCGAAACCAATCGTCGTAAATAAAAATTGATGAACAGCGATCTTGGCTTTTTTTATATCTTTTTAGAAATGACAAATATGTAAACTGACTGTTCCATATGTTAGGTGTTGGAGGCATAATTGTACCCATAATTCTAGGAAATCTAAGCTATTTTCAGATATTCCCAAATATTTTTGTGTGCTGATAAGAAAAACAGCCAATTGTCCCTGTATAATGGAAGCAATAGTCATTTTCATATTCATATACTCGTACATACGTTCATAGCTAAACTAATAACTCTTAAAATGCAAAACTAAATTCTAATTGATAACTTTGCCATGGTTAGAGAATTCTTACACTTTTGATAATGTACGTACCTAGCCATGTATCGGTGTACTCGAAGGTAAAGTTAGGGGTGGGAAGAATTACTGGTTTCCACACACACTACTTTCATTACATATAATCTCCACGGCTTTAAAACGTAGGTATTAGAATAAAGAATGCTTTTCTCTCAACGCAGTAAATGGCGATTATGTAAAACAGGAGAATTACCTTCTTTATTAAATTGGCAGCTTCAGTCAAACACTCCTGACTCGTTCACTCGTGTTGAAGAGTTAATCCTCCGCCCCTATTACATCTCATTATTAACGATGTGAGTTCAACCTGGGTTGGTGGAGAGCATTGATGAACCATTTTGCTGTCCTTTTTTTAAAATTTTAACTGTTCGTGCGTGTCTTCAATATCTGATACGTTTCTAAAGGATGAAAATGAATTTTGTGAGGAAGTAGCCGGAAAACGATGGCGAACGTGATGTTCATAAACTTCAGGACACCAGTCTACATCTCAGCTCACCGTATGCTGAACTAGAACGTTCCTACTCTCTATTCTAGAGCGATAGGTAACTCGGTGATAAAATACACAGTAGTAAACTAGCTATAAATTCTGAAAAGCAATATGTACTTGCACCTAAGTATGAATCACTCCTAATAGTTCAAACAGAATAACCACTCATGTTTCCAGGTAATCTATCGAAACATCTGGACTGTTAAATATCAAACCGTTATGATGGACATAAAATGGGTGAAATTTACTCTCCAATTGCTAAGGGTATTTTTAAGAAATTTTCTGCGTGTGGCTCACGTAACAGAATTACGAAACGAAAACGTAAGGTAAGGAACCTTGTAAAGGGAAAAGTTTATCGATAAAAACTTTGCACATTTCCTCAAAATACACATCATTATTTGTTACGAATTTGGCGATTAAATTATATGGCTATATCCAAAGTATAAGTAGAATGTGACCAACATTTTGTTTTCGATCCAAAATTATCGTTTATACATTTTTCTTGTAACACAATGTAAAAAAGTTTACATATTCTGATAATTATAAATCAAGAATTTCAGGTTAGTAAAACTAATGTTACTCGGGTTCAAATATTCGAAAATAACTCCTTTTAACATAAAACATAAATAATATCGGCATTATATTTGCAACCTAGTTCTGCAAAATTTTACAGCCTCGTGTTGTTCGGTTTGTATTTGCAAAACTAGTGTCGTCTTGTTTTCTAGCGCATATTATTTTCAGATGTCCACGTAACAAAGGCTACTATAGACTTTTATAATGATGCTTGATAATAATCAACAGCCCGAAGCCTAAGCTGTTAACTTCTTCGGTCAGCTTTATGTCCCTATGGTCATAGGCCTACAACAACTGTGTAACTGCAAAGAATTCCACTGAAAGAACCGAAAAAGGGAGCATGGCAAGGATGTAACCACATGTGAACATGGTGACAAAAACGGATCGACCCTCTGGTGGAGCAATGATGACGAAAGGTGCTGGCCCCAATTTTCCAGAAAATTTTTTGTGAAAATCGTCTTCAATAATTTTGAAATGTTGGCAATGGGTCTGTATCTCAACCGTACGAGGAATGTTTGTATGAAGAAACGACACAATGTTGACCATTTAATGATTTCTCTAAAATAGATTCAAACCATTCTTATTTCACATAATATCCAAAAAATAAATTTCTAGAAGTTAACAACATTCATGTCTATAACTAGTAACCATATTGACACACAATGCAGCGTTATCTGGAATATTCAATATTGCACTTAGCTGCCTCCTTCATGATTACGAAATTTGTCTGCTTCCATGACATTGACAATATTGGCCTCAGTCAACAGTGGCATCATATCCGCGACGTCATATGCTCTCATCTTTGATGATAAAGATACCTGTTTCTGTAACCTGGTAAACAATATTAGCGACAATAAACACGACCATCAAAAAGTAAAAACCTACAGAAATATACAAAACTTTCTCTGCTTCAAAATTAATTACACTCCTATGCTTCGAAATAAAATGTGCTGTTATTTTGCTTCCATTTCAACAGAATAATCGGTTTTAAATCTCGTTACTTCCGAAAAATAACAGTAACAGTACTCTCTGCGCTGCACAAAGAAAAAAACTATATTAATTGAATTCAAATGCTCACATTTTAATGAATGTGAAACGATTTGCATTTTAATTTGCGATATAATGACCTGTTTTACTCCTCATTGTTTCTAGCAACAGACATTGAAGGATCATAAAATTCGATGTACCGACTTTTACAGTGACAAAAACAAAGAAAATTATACTTATTTATTTCACATTCCCGTTACTTTCATTTACATTTAGTACAGATTTTTTCCACAGATTACATGTGGTCAAAGGAAGTTAAGGACAATTCGTAAATGCTGAAGCAGTCGTTACCTTTCAACTGAATTGAATTCTTAAACTGTAATATTATTGAAAAAATCATTATGCTACAAATTATATTTGGTTTATTTGATTACAAATTACTGAACTATGTGTAGAGTAAAATGACCTTCGTTTCAGAATCCCTTATTTACGATTTCGGTGTATATTTTGTTGTAGTGTGGACGTTAAGTAACAAAGAGGTCGTAGTTGGCAGGAGAATACACCAGTGGAACATCTTTCTTGTTTAGGAGCCTCTAGATGGCTTTAATGTGAAACCGAAACTACTACCTAAATATAGAGTTCATGAAAATTAACGTCTGTTGGTTCCATTCAATTTAATATAACTTGACCAACTGAAGTTAATATAAAAGGATTTAATAATGTGTTATCAGTTTCGGTTTACCACCTCTTTGTGAAAATGTATTATTTGCTTCTGTTCGTATTAAGAAACTTTCACCACGCTTCTGCATAAAATTTTGGGCTGTTTATTTTTAATTGTCATTTACACTGTTGAAAATAATAAAAGTATATGAAGGTAAGTATACATTTACATAATATTAAACAGTATTATCGACACCGTTATACTTATTATAATTTTCTAACACCATTCGAAAATAGGTAAGAATACTTTTTTTTAAGAAGTGTGTCTTTACATTGTTCTAAAATCAATATCTTATTGATAGTGTTAATTTAATGATTGGGCACATATTCACTTACAAATTCTCAGCATTACTTTTCCTATTGTTTGTATCAAAAATCTCTGTTACAGTGTAAAGAAAGTGAATAGAAACTACAGTAAATCTGTAATAAGATTGAAAAGCAGGAAATGACAGTGACAAACTTACACGAATATATTTTGCCAAAAGACTACAAACATAAGAGAAATGAGAGAAAAGTGCCATAGATGCGTACGTTTCCTCTCCACTTTGGAGTGGGAAGAACAGGAAACGACTAGTAGTGTACCACGTACCCTCTGCCATGCACCTTGCGAAGGATTTTGGAGTCTGAAAATAGATGTAGACGAGGGTGTACGAATATCCCTAAAGTCATGGTTTTACATCCCAAACCACTTTAGTATTGTAGTAACCAACGTATATGATTGACTGTATATTCTAGAAACAAAAATAAAGAGTAGCTCGTGTGTTTGTTTTGATGCTAGGATGTAGGTACGGCAGCCTAATGTACAGTTAAGTTCATTTCAGTGTAGTCTTAAGTTGCTGAAATGGAATCACTTACAATAAACTTAATGTGAAAAGTTGATCTTCGAACTTAATGCTGACATTAAAAATCCATGGACATAACATAAATAAAATAATAATAGAACGTCCAAAGTGGACAATGAACCACTAAAGAAATAATAGTGCCCATAGTAAATACTTGCGTAAATCTAATAAAACCGCTCGTCCCACAATCGTCTAGACACCATTAACCGGAAGAAAACACATTAGCGCTTTGATTAACTCAGTAAATTAGCGCTTCATCAGTTGCCACTGTGTCCGGAATGCGCGGCTAGTCGTTAAGCGGTTTGGGAGCCTGAGCAGGCATTGTGGAAGAACTGGTGAGCTCCATATTCCTGATCAGCATAACATTCTGCCTGTACTTTTTCAATTTACTGGCAGACTGCAGGTGACGTATGGAACAATAAATTTAACAAAGTAATTATTTGTTTTTGGAAATGAAGACGCCGTTTTCCTGCTGCTATTTATTTATTTTATCCAGACGCGTTTTACCCTCATGATACATGGCATCATCAGGTGATCGGTTTATCTAGGTAATCACATGTTTGTTCTTACATACGGCATTAACAGATTATAAAAAGTTCATGTGTATCGTTTATTAAAAAATAAATAAGTGGTTATTCACGGCTTATCGTCTTGCAGGTTTGGTGTAAATTGATTCTCTCAACTTCTCAAAGGAGTTGTGCATCTTTGTGTCCACGTGGGAGACGCAACAAGGGCCAAACTGACAAGGCGATAAACTCTGAGTATCATTTATTTATCTGGTATATAAAAACAATGTATGTTTTGCTATATTTTATACGCAATCGTACCGTCCATCCGATTGTGATGAAACATATTGTTTTCACGTTGGCGAAGGTTACAGGCATAACTATTTCACTGTACGATACAATAATGCAGGAGTATGGCACCATGAACACTGATATGCGTGAGAAACTGCCGCATTATGAATGAAATTTAAATTGATTACTTCTTTGCTAATAAAAGTGTTCGCAACATATTTTGTAAGCAGTATTCCCTTATACCAATTACTGTACCTACTAAATTATTTCATTGTGCGACGTATAGTTTAGGACGTATAACGAGCAACACTGGCAGAGGAACAAGATGTTGGACAGGTGCAGAGGGAGGGGTAGAAGAACAGAGAAAGGGGAGAGGGGCGGACGGAAAGAGAACAGGTAAGCAGGGATCAGCTTTGGAAGAAATAAGTAGCCGGATGATGCAAGGTTTCCAGTTACGATTGAATAAAGTTGGACTGTTTACAGACTGTTAATGCTACATCTGAGAACCAAAATATATTTCCAGATAAAACAACCCACAGCTGAGGCTCCGAAATAGAAGACGGCAAAACGGCTCAAAATGAAATAAATAATAAGCAGCAGCAGGAAAGCGGCGATTTTATTTCCAAAACAAATACGCCTGCTAAAGAAGACGCTCAGAACAACAAACTTGTAGTAGACAAAGTAATCTCGTGGTTTTTTTATACGATGTTATTGGAGTGTAACACCCACATTATAGCAAAACAGCATAAGATTAATTTGATATCTTTCAGGCCATTGATTCAAATACAATGGCGAAGTTGGAAATTTGTTTCAGACAGAGCACTAAACCCGATTTTAGTTATACCTTCTGTGACTTTGAAAGATTTTTGTTTTATGCTCCATGGAACGTTCGGCAGTACGACTTAACACATTGGACGATTTTCACACATTTCAGCACACATAAATTTACTGTACAACATTTTATTTTATCGTTAGACATTGGTAAGAACATAAAGCATTTTCCTGTACGTTGCTTTAAACGCAATCACGTTAAAAATTAATTAAAAATCTAGAGTCAATCCCTAGCAAAAATTCCTTCAAGTAATCCAGTTTCCATTACTGTTCATAGTATTTTCTTTCACCGAGTAAACTGAACGCAAGTTTGTATGCGTGATCTATATTATTCAGCGCACTATACCATCTTAAAGGTCCATCAACAGACACTGCCAGGTAGAAATAATTATTACTCAAATTATGCTGAAAAACTATTTCTTAGAAACAAGATTGCCACTATAATTATTACATACAACGGCTTTCATGCAATTCAGTTTTATATCATACCACGTGACGTACCTCTTTAATAAAGTACATCTAATCAACTGCGCACTATACCATTGCAAAGTTCGATACAAAAAACTTCCACAATCTTTCACGAAAAGTTACCTAAAGACTCATTATTTCGTCATACCCATACATAGGCCTATGACGCTGTAGTACGTTCTTTTTGTGGCTAAACTACAAATGCTTTTACCATAAAGTCTCTGTAAACTGACGATACTTAAAGTTTTGACAGAGATGACGTTCTTACACATCCAAAATATTCGCTACCGATTCCTACTGAAATATTGGTTCTTTACTAGAAGGTACTTCTTTATCACGTGCTTTACGAAGACAAACAAAAAAAGCACCGATAACTGAATATGATACGGGCAACCAAAATCTGCAGTGAGATTGCTAAATTTAAGATTTGGGTAGAGTAGTGGAGATAGGTGTTGTATAGGATTATTTCGCCCGCTCCAGCTTATTTGATTTAAATACTAGAGTTGATGACATACCTATCTGTAGAGCTGGGGGTACTTTCGGAGAACAACATATCTAGAAGAATGGCAATCAAAATAGATATTTTGCAACCTTCGACGAAACAAAAACCACTAACATATTTTTAGGAAACAACTGACACGAATGATTACATGGAGTGCAGTGAGAGCTACTTAAAAGACAACCTATTCGACAATGATGACTATTCACATCACTACTTACTTATCACAACAGTTCACATAATCGGTAGGTGAAAAATTGAAGACCCAGGAAATAAACACATCGTAAGGAAATCTTTAGAGTACGTATTGCGGAACAATAATTAGAAAATTAGAAAAGGTGGATTCATATATCTATTTCCTAGACACTTAAACTTTTCCGTGTATAGTGTCCAAAGTAAAGAATGCGTAGAAAATGTGGAATGTGATGAAATGGGAAAAAGGAAGAAGTTATTATGCAGAGGGGAAGAAATATGCAGAATGGAAATATCTCAAAGTTCGATACAAAAAAAACAATATTAAATCGCAGATGTTTCCAACACTACGTAGCGTCTTTCTTCATGGCGGTTAACCGCGTTGTAAGTGGTATAGCATACTGGTCAAACATCGGTAGCTTTTTACTTTATGCTGATTCAGCCTAATATCTAGAATTACTTCGTTCAAAATGCCCCTAGCAGTAGAACAAATTTTTATCTCTAAGGTCGTCGAAGGATGAGAGAGACTCCACAATAAATAAATAAATAAAATCTCACAGAATACACCGCCAGGAACTGGATTAAAAGAAACAAAAATGAACAACACCTGCGAAATAACTGTCACGTATGCTGTGCTCACGATCAATTTTTCTTTCAGTAAATCAACAAACATTCAACTGAATGTCCATCCATTAACAGTTATCAGAAGTTTCATACACTCGTTCTCCCTCACAATAATATTGTTGATAATCTTAGTTGTGTGATCCAGATCTAAGAAATGTGATATTCTGTCCTTCACTTTCCGTCTTTCAATACTACACTGCAATACTTCATATTATTTATTTATTAGTTTCTTTCGATAGACTGCTGAATATAATTCGTATAACGTATTTCCAAGTCCTCGTCTAATCTTAATCTGTTTCTCTTTTAATTCGTTGAGAAACTGCGATTAGTCACATATATACACAGTTCATCTAGAAATGAAGCAGTAATTTATGCTCAGAGAGTTTCTCCATCGTCGCAGCTTATACTTGACAATGGTTAGGTAAGGATTAAGCAGAAGTGTTATTTTTCCTGACATAACATTATTTACAGAAGTACTTGCATTTTCACGCCTTGAATATAATTGCCCGCGTTATTTATGACCTTTAGCCTTTTGCTGTCCTGGACCTCATGCGCCGCTGGTAGTGGCAGATTCTACAGCGACCATCGTACGCACCCGGCATGAGAACCTGTGATTAAGATCTCATAGCAAAAGTGTTAGAATCACTTCCAGGGATCCGGTACAGCACTGGAGTCGACATTATCCATACAATATGGCGTACGGTACGCGACATTAACAGAAACAGACACGCATTTTATCTGCGACAACTTTCGCACATTCGGCAAAACTTAATATATGACGAGGTCTATTATATTTAATATGTTAAACTCTCTGACTGTTTGCCAGTAAAGCTATTTCACAGAAAAATAATTGTCCTCATTATTTTTCTTCCTGCCCGATATACTGTCTCATATCATTACCGTTTAAAATTTAATTTCATTTGGACTTTCCAATGAGTTTTCTTTCTCGTTGTTGTTGTTTGGTGTCCGAAAACAACTTTTATTCAGCACTACATGCTGTCCTACACTGATCAAGTATATTCGTTGTGAGTCCGAAAACAACTTTCATTGAGCTCTACATGCTGTCCTACACTGTACAAGTACATTCGTTACTGAATAACTACTGCAGAAAATTTACATCTCCTGACTACTTACCTCTTTGTTTCCCTCTACACATAGCCCCTAAACACTGATTTCTATCAGTAAATATGAATGTGATAAATTCACGTCTCAAAATTTGTTCTAGCGACGTATCTCTACTGTTAATCATGTTAGGTCAGGGTATTCATTTCTCTCTTGATTAGCTACACGATCCTTCCAGTTAAAATCCAAGATTCTTAGATAGAACCACGTTTCGAAACCATTATCGTCATATTTTCTGAGCTGTTTAACATGAAAGTTTCTCTGCCGACGACAGAGATATGTATCTGGTCACTGCCTGACGTTTGCCAAAGGTCATAAAGGCGGAGAAGATACCGCTGTACGCTGTTGCGCACTGAAGTCGACAATTTTTTTTCGATGTTGAATTTGTATCTTTTTCAAAAAAGAAAGAAAAAGAAAAAATAGAGAGAAATCAGTTTGGAATCTATAATCATAAAATGTTATTGCGTTTATGTGAACGTTTTGATTAACTCTATGTAATCTAGAACAAAAAAATATATCATTTCGTCGAAAGATTATTTCAAGATTCATTTGAATTTATAATGTTTTATTAAATGCCTTCCATAATTGAATCGCATAAAACATCACTGTATTATTTTAGGGAAGATTTTAATCTAGTGACATGGCTAATCAGTTTCCTGTTTTTAATCGGAACGGAGAGCTTCACCCGATAATTTTTATCAAATCTTTTGAAAGTGCATTGCCTTTTCAGTGGAATTGTGATAAACGTATCAGTTTGTGATAGGTCACCTTGAAGGCGAGGATACAGAGTGGGCAATTTTAAACAGAAACTATTATTAAAACTAGGAATACTTTACACAGAATTTAATGATAAATATTGGTCGAAAGGAGAACAAGAACGAATGGTTTTAGAAATATTGATCCTCGTCATTATTCTAAACGTTGGGGAGGGATCCGTAAATATTTTGAGAAGTATCTAAAAAGAGTAAAGCTTATAGACGAATCTATTAATGAAAACCATTTAATTAGAGTGTTGATTAGTAGATTACCTTAAGGAAAGGATGATAGAGAAAGAGTGGTTTCGCATTCGTGGTTTTTTAAGCTATTTAGAAAAATATGACGCTCTTAATAAAGAAAGAGAAGAGGAAAAGCTTATATTTGGGAAATGAAATAACCAGGAACGCAATAATTCAAAATATGGTTATTTTAATGGTAATAATAGTCGATTTGGCCAAGTAAAGGAGCAAAACAAATACAACCGAGGCGAGCGAAACAATAAGCTAAAAAGGTGTAGAGTTGGTAATACTGAAAATTCTGTGAACTATGTTTGAGTAAAGAAATCCGGTGAGATTGTCGGCGATATTATCATTGAAAAGTTGTGAAACTAAGCAATTCCCTTAGTGAAGGTCGATCTAAAGGAAATTCTAACTCTGATACATTGCGACCCACTACACATTCGTAGCAAATAAATTTTAATAATAAAGATAGTTGGCAAAAGTACTTACTGAACGACGATAATCCTTTAGTTAAACCTCTAAATCCAAGACCTATTATAAAAGGCGATATTAAAAAAACTGAAATGAATATTACCTTAGACTCACGTAGTGAAGTAAGTATAGTTTCCAAAGAATTATATCTTTTAAAAAGAAAATATTGGAAGTTTCCTATTGTACCTGTGTGATGATTATTGGCGTCACGGGTAAAAGAAGCCAAAATATTTCGAAAGAAAGTTGTATAACGTTTATGATAAATCAAGTGCAGTGGCTAATATGAATATAGCACTAATTTTAGGGATTGACTGGCTATAAAAATACGAAGCAATGGTAGATTTTCAAAGCTCTCTCATAATAGTAAAAAAAAGACAAGAGGTTAAAGATGAATTTTTTAAAGGAACAGGTAACTGAATCTCCGTGTGTAAAGTTTACTAGTTTTTCAAATACTGCAGAAGACCAATGTAAACGTGAATTCTCAGTATATACTTCCGATTCTGATGAAGATTTTGTCGTAGAGGTATATGAAAGGTGTTCCACTAATAATTTATTATCACAATCGAAACCTCAGGAGTTAGAAAATTTATGAATAGAATTTAAATCTGTCTTTTCAGATAGACCGGGGATTATAAAAGATTATATCTCTAAGCTTAAAAGACCATAAACCTTTCTTTAAGAAACCTTGTCCGATTCCTAGGAATAAAAGGAACCTACCTCTAAAGAAATTAATAGAATGTTTGACCAGAATATTATTGAAAGATAGTTTAGTATATATAATAGTGCCCTCCTAGTCGTTACAAAAGTCTGGGGAGATGTTCGATTAGTACTTCATGGTAGGGAATTAAATAAAATTATTGAAATGGAAAGAGATAGGCCTCTTCCTATGGAAGAAATACTTGTGAAATTAGCAGGGTCACAATATATCAGCAGGATGGATCTAAGTTGAGGGTACTGGCAGATTAGGCCCGATCCTCAGTCAAGAAAATATACAGCTCTTCTTTTCGAGGGTAGATCCTACCAATTCTAAGTACTTCCATTTAGTTTGAATATATTAGAGCTTTAGACTTTGCTTTGGGACACCAGCTACTGCATAAGTTAATTTTGTAGGTCGCTGACATGCTAGTAATTACTAAAACCTGGGATGAGGATATTAATTTGTTGAGAGAATTATTTACTAAATTAGTAGACAAAGGAATAACTTTAAAATTATCTAAATCTTATTTTGGTAAGAAGAAGTAAAGTTTTCAGGTCAAATAGTTAATAAATACGAGTATCTGTCTTTGGGGTCGGTCTTCTATTCCTCTTCGACCTCAACAAATCCGTACTCTCCTTTTCCGTCATTCTTCTCCTCCTGTCCCTCTTGCCATAAGCATTAGTTGTATTGCAGAACCCTACCCGGTTTATTATTCCGTCTTCATTTTTCCATAGTCTGTAACTGCAGACTAGCCCTGGAGTGACAACTCAAGACGCGACGTAAGACAATTAGAAATTTCGGAAATTATTTGATTAAGCGTAGGTAAATTATTTTTGTAATTTTTTGTTGTACAGGGCCTAGCGATCCTCATAGTAAAAGTAACTAATATAGTATACAGTAATCCTCCATAAATAAATAGAAGAGTATGTATTCTGTTTATAATTGAGAGACTATCGACACAAAATTCATCTCTACTGAATTGTTCTATTAATTTCATTTTCTTAAGTTTAGGATATGAAATGCATCTGAGATGTATCGGAGATTATAGTAATAATAGTAAAGCAACTCGGATGGTAGTCGTAACGGGATAAATGTTTGTTTATTAAATGAAATTTGGACCATGTGGCTTCCGGAGCTAAGGCTTGCGAGAAATTGTTATGTCCTTATTTAAGTTTTCATGGGGCCAAACGCGACATTATCACGGTTCGCATAAATAGTTTATGCTACATCTATTACCAAATAAAACGTACGAAGGCAAGAGAGTGCCGTGCCGAGATTTCTAAAGCTAAATAACTTGTTCTCCTTATAACCTTTAAGAAATTTTGAGAATACTATTAAAGAAAAGTAATTGATGTATATATATATTACTAATGGTAGAGAATGCAACATTATTGTGCAAAGATCTTTCATCAGTAACAATTTTCATAGATACTGTGATTTACAACGTTTAATCGAGGTGCTGTGATACTTATGCAGTTTGGGATGCTAAGTCTTTACAGAAGGCATATAAACTGACAAATGATTTGAATGATTTATTAATTATTTATGAATTGTTACAAGATGCGATATGGGTTCAGATAAAAAAAAATCACACGTGATATAAATATTAATCGTTATAGATCTGAAAATAGCTCTTTGAAACAGACTGAATGATTACTGAGAGAATTAGGACAGCTTATATTTACGCTTAGTTACTGCTAAACTGAGCTTGTGGGTGGGTTAATCTAGTGGTACGTAATTTTTTATCGTTTACTCGTTTCCTAGTTAAGCTCAGTTTTGCAGAAGACTTTTCATTCATAATGCGTTTTTTATGTCTGCGATGATATTTTAAAAATATTTAGAACAAAATCATTGTCATATATGTTTGATTTTATCTGTTGCATGTTCAACATCGACTACACAGCGGCATACTGTAGAAGTTTCTCCGCCGACGAGGTATGTAGCTGGTCACTGCCTGATCTTTGCCAAAGGCCGTTAAGGCGGAGACGATCCCGCTGTATGCTGTTGCGCACTGAAGTTGACAATTTTGTATAATTGTTGGTATTGTTAAAAAAAGAGAAGTCAGTTTAGAATCTGTATTCATAAAATGTTATTGAGTTTATGTGAACGATTTGATTAATTCTATGTAATCGAGAACGAAAATACATTATTTCGTCGAAAGCTTATTTCAAGATTAATTTGAATTATAACGTTTTATCAAGTGAATATATATTTCAATGCAACTATTTATTACTGAAGAGTAATAGAATTTTTGTGGGGACTTTAAATGTTCAAAAGTTTGTAGAGCTTATGGGACTTAATTATGGGGTCATCAGTCCCTAAACCTACAAACTACTAATGAAGTAGCTATACTAAGGACGGCACAAATATCCATGCCCAAGGGGGATTCATACCTCCGACCGTTGTGACCGTGCAGAACGTGACTGGCGCGCCACAGATTGCTCGGTCACTGCGGCCGGCGGGGGGATTTTAATGAAGAGTTGGACTGTGAATTGTGTTTGCTAAAACTTTGAAAATAGTTTTTGTACAAGTGAATTGCATAAGTTAGTATAACTTCTTTGACTATAATCTTCGTAACGAATTTTGACAAGATAACGAAATAACTTCTGGATGGGATGATTATTTTTAATGGAGTCAGGAAAGAATTTTTAAATGAATTAGTATTCCTGAAAGGACCTGCAAATACTTTAGTATGCAATTCCTACACTCAATAGAAAGTAATATATTTATTTATTTATTTATTTATTTGTGATGGTATCAGTCGACGGAGAAGTAGTCCCGAGATTGTAGACAAATACATGACTGGTTCTACTACAATGCCGAGATCGTAATTTTTATTTTATTTATTCAACAACATCTTTTTCGACACCGTACATTGGCATCACCTGGCCTCATTGATATTAACATGCTTATTATAGTGCTCCACATCAAATCTTGTCTGTGTACTGAATGATAGTTATATAGAATATCATGTGCTGGTTGATAGATATAAAATGGATGGCTGGTGAAAATTAATACAGTAAAATAGACATAAAATTATCACCACCATAGTGCATGTCTGGTTGGTTTTATTCTCTTTTGTGTACGCCATCTTGCGTTCTGTACTGAATGATATTCTTATTATAACTCAAAGCAATAGCGCGCTGACAATGAACAAAAACACGTCGCTGTTAGGAAAGTGAAGTACAATCTAACGTCTAAAACTGCCATGTTAGCAGGTGGTACAAGAATTACGGATTACTTCACAGCTGTTCAGTGTAGCGTACTGGACAGTGAACTAGTTTGTGTATCTCGAACATCTCAGAGCGCACAGAGGGTTGCCGGCGTTGTAGCACAGCGTGATCGGTCAGAATACACGACGACTTTGTAACGAAAAATCTGAGTCAACGACGAAACGATCAAAATTAAGCAATAGAAACCAACAAAGGGCCGATCAAACCGAAGAACCAATCAAAAGAGATAAAAACAGAGTTCAGCAGCATCTGTTAAAAAATTGATCAAAACTCTCAACGAACGGCCCAGAACGAACATAAATAAAACACCGCAAAACATCGATCTACCTACAGAACCAAAAATATAAATAAATAAAAATAAAAAACCGCCGCTGGCATTTTTTCATCTTGTTTCCCAAAAGATTTTCGCACACGCTTGTCAATTGAACACAAATATATCCTGCAAGATTCTGAGTTGTTCATAGATAACAGAGATTTCTCCGAAAGTGCATTTGTTCAACTTAGTGAACATATCATGAAAAAATACCAACTAGTTCAAAATATAGATTTCTTTTTCACGTGTACACAAACTGGGGAGAAACTTTCACAGTGACTGATGTAAATGAAGTAATGATAATAGTAACTGTGTATATAGATTAAGTAGTAGAGCTTTGTAGAATTCGGTTTTACCACACTTATTCCGTTTGTTATTTTAGAAAATGTAGTAATGTTTTGAAACAGAATATTTGCTCTTTATTTTATCCCGAAGAAATAACATGAACAAAATCATATTTGAACTACAGAAAAGGTACAATCACCGTTAAATAGTCCATTTTAGTAGACGCATTGATTCTGATTAATGACTTCACTGGGGAAGAGCCATTTTGTTGTCTTAGATCTGTGACTTGCTCGTAACTAATTTTAGGTCTCTGAATTCAAAACTTTTGGCAGTTTTTGCCAATCACGTCAAGTTTTTAAACTACAGGATACTCTCTGTTTACCCTAAAAGTCATACAAGCGTAGCACACAAAGGAAAATAAAGTGGGTACTAACCAAACGTACTAGAATATTATGTTTCCTAGAATGAGGGCCGTCTTAAGCCATTGAAGGGCCTCTGGACACGCAGAGTTTTGGGGCCCTTAAGAAAACTAAATGAATATATCACAATGGTGTACATTTATTTAGTGACTTAATTGGTTAAAATATTACAAACCATATACTAATGATTATTTCCACAAATTAGTCTTTCATTAAAAGTAATGATTTTCTTAAAGATTTCGAGAATACAAAGACACAATTTTTGGAGTATGTCTTTCTATGCAGATTACTGGGACACAGATTAGGGGACCCTACAACAAAACAGAATTTTACTTTGAATGAACTCATCAGAATGATGTACATTTGTTTAGTGAATTTATTGATTATTATGTTTCGAAATACACAAATAAAATAATTCTGATTACTGTTTTGCGAATTGGACTTACTTTGCTGTTTAAAGTTTCTTTCGAGATTTCTGAAATGCAAAATCTTCTATTATGCCTTCAAATTCCAACTGTTGAAGGACGACACTTTCTATGCACATGATTGACAAATTGGTAAGTCGTTCCTGTAGCATAGTCGTTCATAATTCATTATTGATTCTTCTTAAATGGGAAAATGAATTATCTCCACTGCCATTGGTCACCATTAGACAAAGAAATATGCAGGTAGCAATTTCTACAATCAGAAAGGTTTCTTCTACTTTATCTGCTTTTATTAAATAAGGTAAGGATGATATACTTAGCTCTGGAGATTCATTTTGAATGCTTTTCAATATTGTTTTAAATGAAAACATTCTGATATGAGCTCATCAGCATTAACGTCTGCGTGATATAATTCTGCAAGTTCTTTGCACCTGTTTCTCAGCTGTTCAGAATCAATTTGTTTTAACTGAGAAAGGAAACTACAATGTTTGCTTACTTTCTCGTCTGTTTCTGAACGTCTCTTCATACTGGAATCCAATGTGACGATTATAGGCAGAAAATTTTTTACACGAAATTTTTCTTTGGCACTCAGCTGACAGTCTCTGACATATTTTCGGAAAAAGTTATACGCTTGCTGCAAATTCTCGTCCTTTGGGACTTATCCATACAGTCAGCACATGGATTTTTGTCTTTGTCTGAAGAGTCATACTGATAGAATCTAATGCGTGCAGAACTGATGAAATCGGAAGTAGATGCGTAACGTTTGGTTCCAACGTCTGTTGTGGCGGTACTACATAGTAAAGTTAAATTTGCGGCCGGTCGCGGTGGCCGAGGGGACTGAGGCGCTCCAGTCACGTCTGCACGGCCACTACGGCCGTCCTTAGTCTTAGCTACTTCATAAGTAGTATGTAAGCTTAGGGATTGATGACCCCGTATTTCAGTCCCATAAGTTCTACAAAAATTTGAACATTTAAATTTGCGTTGTCAATAGCTCTGAAAAGGTCATCCCATACCTCCTTTAGAAGAATGGTCTCGAGATTTTTCATTTTCTTGCAAAGGCCTTAAGCTTCATATCTTGTTTCCAATGATCAGTGTTGCTACTAATTGACTTAAAAGCTTCAAAAAATATCATTGTAGCCATTATGCAAAGCGTTAAGACCGTCAGCACGAGCGTCGTCATTGGTGAAGGGCAGGTAACAAAACCTAATTTAATTCAAATGGCCACAAACATTTTGAAAATGCGTTAACAAAAATTGATGGAAATGTTCCTGTAAGAAATTACTATATTTCATTAAATGTAATAGTTCTTGTGTTAAATACGAAGCGCGTCCACAAAGTAAGTTCCGTTTGGTAATAAAATGAAATTGTACACAGATACAGAAGAAATTTTTATTGCACAAAATTCTATAACTCTTAAACTACTTTTCCACATAACTGCCGAAATTTTGCAGGCATTTGTCATAGCGTGACACCAGGTTTTGTATACCTTCTTCATAGAAATCGGCCGCCTGTGTCTTCAACCAGTTGGAAACAGTTTCTTTCAGCTCGTCGTCATTGGTGAAGTCATGACCGCCAAGACTTGAGAGATGTAGGAACAGATTAAAGTCGCTAGGAGCGAGGTCAGGGCTGTACGGAGGATGGTTAAACACGTCCCACTTCGTTCTTTATCGTGCGCATCACAACGCCCGCCATTGAACTGTCGGCGCCATCTTCTCACCATCGAATCACACATCGCATTTGATCCGTAAACATAGCAAATCTTCCGATAAATTTCACCGACCTGATTTCACAGGCGGCGGGATTTTCAATCAACGCCGACGTTTCAAACAAGCACAACAAAGCGTGCATAAATGACAGCGATCTCCAAATAGCGCACGTTCTTCTCCTTGATACACATCGTCTACAGCGCATGTACCGAACTGCATTCGCAACGCTGCAGCGGAGATAAAAGGAAACGGAACTTAATTTCTGGACGTGCCTCGTAAATTTTTAATTTTCAAATTCAGATCTAAAAGGGAAGATTTTCATGAAGAGACGAATGCTACAAATTTTCTAATCAATTTTTTTTATTTTTTACTACCTGATTGATGTACACTCATAACTGTTGCTCAACGACGTAACATGTATATAGGGTGAATCACCTAACACTTGCACCGAAAATGTGGAAACGGAAAGTGTGACTGGTGTGCCGTTTTCACAGAATGGATTGGTAGTCAAGGACTGGTATTGTTAGCTAATAAACAGATTTTAAAAATACCTAGAAACTGTATTTTTTATGCAAACATAGAATTTTTTAAATGGAACAATGGTTGTTTCTATCATGCACTCGAAATTTTGACACCAGCTGTGTACAAAGAATTAGTTTCCCAGCGACAATCATTCAAAGCTTTTGGGGCGGAGGCTACGACATCGTAGCTGATTGGCTGGTGGTCATGAGACAGTGGGCCGTGCCCCAGGGATAGCCACTCGGCCAGTAAACTACGCTATCGCAGCCTGTGCCCCCGAAACATTCAACGGCTGTAGCTGCCAAACTAAACGTGATAAAAATGTCATTCAAAATTCTTTGTACACGGCTGGTGCCAGATTTTCCAGTGCATGATAGAAACATCCATTGTTCCATTTAAAACACCGTATGATTGCATAAAAAGTAGACTTTCTAAGTAATATTACAATCTGTTTTTTGGCTAAAAATACGAACGCCTGACTACCAATCTTTCCCGTTTCCGCAATATTTGCGGTGCAAGTGTTAGGTGATTCACCCTGTATACAGAACCTAAACTGACACAAAACTTGCCGAGATACTCCATTGTTGTTGTTGTTGACGTTTAGTGTGAAAAGCCAGCAATAATGGAAAGATATAATGCCATATTGATTATATGCTCATAACTTTCAATGTGACCAGGAAATCACAGTGATATGCAGTGAAACCTCGTTTATACGTTTTTGTAGGTGGATGCTAAAATAAACGTATAAGTGAGATTAATGATGAAATGAAACTTTCAGTACTGGGCTTGAAATAGGTTTCTTAGCTGCATGGTTTTCTCAAAAGCAAGAGTAGGCATTAAACTGTTTCCATTGGTGCAACTTATATTGTGTAAATGACCTCCTTTCGTGCAAGAAAACTGAATCGCCTATTGGGACTGAACCGTATAAATTTCCATTGTGGAGAAGAACTCAGTTCAAGCTACGTTTTGAACTACATATAATCTGCATTCGGTTGAATTATAGTCTGAAATTTCCAATTCCTTCATTAAACCAGGTATGTTGTGGCAATACACAAATCCATCAGCACTCCGAAAGAAATGCACTTTCTCTCGATCGAAAGTAGGTGATTTTAGAGCCTTTTTCTAACAAGTATTTCTTTTTTTAAATTTTTTTCGTGCAGTCTTGATACCAGAAGTTCTAATGCTTTTTTTTGGGAAGTCCCAAATCTCGAATCAAGTCATTTAACTCACGCAGATTATTTTCTTTACCAACAGAATCATTGTCAACTTCAAAATCGTCGTCGCTGCGGTCACTTTGAACTTCACTTCGCGCATCTTCTTGTGTTTCCAAAGAGGGTAATTCTTGAAACACTAGTACTGGAATTTGAGCTGAATGCGGCACACAGCATATAGCTGCCTTTAAACTAGGGTAATCTAATTTATATTTGGTTTATTGGTTACATCCTGACATTTTTACTACATAAATGTAACAATCACTGGGGTGGTCTCCATGTTCTCGCCAAATCATTGGTATACCAAAAGGAAGTTTATCGCGTGTTCCTCTTGTCCACATTCTCAAACACTCCACACACTGTTTGAAGACTTTGTGAGGGGACCTATAATTTATCTTGGTCGCCAATTCATACTTTAAAATAAGCAAAATATGCTTCACTGACAAAATTACTGATGTTTGTCCGTTGGCTGAGAATGATAAAACAGCCGCAAATATAACAAAACTAATCGGGGCTGTTTAAGCACTTATGACGCGAACTATCAGCGGCAGATATAAAGAAACTTTTTAGTTTATATATAAATATGACGTAAATACTGTTAATCTTGTGTGAATACAAATTCTTGCACTACGCGTCGAAAACCGGCTTCACTCAGCACTGCTCTCTGTAACAAATAAGTTGTCTGTTAGAAACGTCATCGCATGCGAACAACTGTAGGCAAAAAAGAAAAAAAAATCTTGACGTGGTAGGAAAACAACTAATTACAGTTTTAGAATCAGTATATCGATTTACCTGTAAAACAGCCTAAAATCGAAGTTTATAGAACTCAAGTTACAAGATGTTCCCCAGTGCTTTCAACGTATTTCATCAATAGTGAATAATTGTTTGTTGTTGTTATGGTCTTCAGTCCGGAGACTGGTTTGATGCAGCTCTCCACCCTACTCTATCCTGAGCAAGCCTTTTCATCTCCTCATAAGAACGACAACCCACATCCACTTGAATCTGCTTACTATACGCGTCTCTTGGTCTCCCTCTGCGATTTTTACCCCACACACTTCCCTCCAACGCTAAATTCACAATTCCTTGATGTCTAAGAATGTGTCCTACCAATCTATCCCTTCTTTTAGTCAAGGTATGCCAGAAATTTCTTTTCTCCCCAATTCGGTTCAGTACCTCCTCATTAGTTACGCGATCCACCCACCTAATCTTCAGCATTCTTCTGTAGCACCACATTTCAAAAGCCTCTATCCTCTTTCTGTCCACACTGCTTATCGTCCATGTTTCACTCCCATACAAGGCAACACTCCATACAAATGCCTTCAGAAAGGACTTTCTTAGGCTTAAATCAATATTCGATGTTAACAAATTTCTCTTTTTCAAAAACGCCTTTCTACCCATTGCCATTCTGCATTTTATATCATCTGTACTGCGACCATCATTTGTTACTTTACTGCCCAAGTAACAAAACTCATCTACCTCCTTTATTGTTTCGTTACCTAATCTAATTCCTTCAGCATCACCTGATTTTCTTACACTGCACTCCATTACCCTAGTTTTACTCTTGTTAATGTTCATCTTATATGCACCTTTCAGCACACTGTCCATTCCGTTCAATTGCTCTTCCAGGTCCTTTGCTGTATCTGACAGAATCTCTATGTCGTCGGCAAAACGCAATGTTTTTAATTCTTCACCCTGAACTTTAATTCCTTCTCCAAATTTCTCCTTGCTTTCCTTTATAGCTTGCTCAATGTACAAATTGAACAACATTGGGGAAAGGCTACAACCCTGTCTTACTCCCTTTCCAACCACTGCATCCCTTTCATGCCCTTCAACTCTGACAACCGCTGTCTGGTTTTTGTACAAGTTGTAAATAACCTTACGCTCCCTATATTTTACTCCTGCTTGCTTCAGAACTTGAAAGAGTTTATTCCAATCAACATTGTCAAAAGCTTTCTCCAAATCTACAAAAGCTAGAAATGTAGGTTTGCCTTTTCTTAATCTATCTTCTAGGATAAGCCGTAAAGTGAGTATTGCCTCCCGTGTTCCTACATTTCTCCTGAACCCAAACTGATCTTCCCCGAGGTCGGCTTCTACCAGCTTTTCCATCCTTCTGTATATAATTCGTGTTAATATTTTGCAACCATGACTTATCAAACTGATGGTTCTGTAGTTTTCACACCTGTCTGCACCCGCTTTCTTTGGAATGGGGATTATAACATTTTTCTTAAAGTCTGAGGGTACTTCACCTGTCTCATACATCTTACACACAATGTGAAACAATTTTGTCATGGCTGGTTCTCCCAGAGACTTCAGTAGCTCTGACGGGATATCATCTACCCCAGGGGCCTTGTTTCGACTTAGGTCTTTCAGTGCTCTGTCAAATTCATCTCTCAGTATAGTATCTCCTATTTCATCATCATCATCATCTACGTTCTCTTCCCTTCCTACAATAGTGTCTCTAAGTTCATTTCCTTTGTAGAGCCCCTCTATATACTCTTTCCACCTTTCAGCTTTCCCTTCTTTGCTGAGAACTGGTTTTCCATCAGTGTCCTTGATATTCATAGAGCTGTTTTTCTTATCTCCAAATGTTTCTTTTATTTTTCTGTAGGCTGTATCTATTTTTCCCCTATTTATACATTCTTCTACATCCTTGCATTTGCCTTCTAGCCATTCCTGCTTAGCCATTTTGCACTTCCTGTCAATCCCATTTCTTAGTCGTCTGTACTCCATTTTGCCTGTTTCATTTACTGCATTCTTATACTTTCTCCTTTCATCGATTAAATTTAGTATCTCCTGTGATATCCAAGGATTCTTTGTAGGTCTTGCCTTCCTACCTATTTTGTCCTCTGCTGCCTTCACTATTTCATCTCTCAATTTTACCCATTCCTCCTCAACTGTTTTATTTTCCCCTGTTTCTGTCAATTGTTGCCTGAAGCTCCCTCTGAAATTCTTAAGAACTTCAGGTTCCTTCAATTTATCTAGGTCCCATCGCCTTATTTTCTTACCTTTCTGTAGTTTCTTCAGTTTCAGCCTACAGTTCATAACCAACAAGTTATGGTCAGAGTCTATGTCTGCCCCTGGGTATGTCCTACACTTCAAAACCTGGTTCCGAAATCTATGTCTTACCATTATAAAATCTATCTGGTATCTCCCGGTGTCTCCTGGTCTCTTCCACGTATACAACCTTCTTTTGTGATTCTTAAACCAGGTGTTTGTTATAACTAAATTATGTTCCGTGCAAAATTCTACCAGGCGGCTTCCTCTTTCATTCCTTTTGCCCAGACCATATTCACCCACTATCTTCCCTTCCCTTCCTTGTCCTACTACCGAATTCCAGTCTCCCATAACAATTAAGTTTTCCTCTCCCTTAATTGTCTGAATAATTTCCTTTAGCTCCTCATATATTTCTTCGATCTCCTCATCATCGGCAGAGCTAGTTGGCTTATAAACCTGTACTACTGTTGTCGGTGTTGGCTTCGTATCTATCTTGACAATGATAATGCGATCGCTGTGCTGGTCATAGTACCTTACCCGCATTCCTATTTTCTTATTCATTATCAGTCCTACTCCTGTGATACCCCCAACTGATTTTGTATTTATAATCCTGTACTCACCTGACCAGAAATCCTGTTCATCCTGCCACCGAACTTCACTAATCCCCACTATATCTAACTTCAACCTATCCATTTCCCTTTTTAAATTTTCTAATTTTCCTACTCGATTAAGGGATCTAACATTCCACGCTCCGACCCGTAGAATGCCAGTATTGTCTTTCCTGATGATCACATCCTCCTGAGTAGTCCCCGCCCGGAGATCCGAATGGGGGACTATTTTACCTCCGGAATATTTTACCCGAGAGGATGCCATCATCATATGTTCATACAGTAGAGCTGCATGTCCTCGGGAAAAATAACGGCTGTAGTTTCCCCTTGCTTTCAGCCGTTCGCAGTAGCTGTGTGGCAAAGCCACATTAGCTGATGTTACAAGGCCAGCTCAGTCAATCATCCAGACTGTTGCCCCTGTAACTACTGAAAAGGCTGCTGCCCCTCTTCAGGAACCACACGTTTGTCTGGCCTCTCCACAGATACCCCTCCGCTGTGGTTGCACCTACGGTACGGCTATCTGTATCGTTGAGGCACGCAAGCCACCCCACCTCGGCAATGTCTGTGGTTCATGGGAGTGGAATAATTGTTTATGAAAAGAAAAAAACAGGTAATTTGTTGCAATGTTTACACCTCATCTCTGTTTCATTAAGGAACGACAACTGCCACAGAAATCTAGGACTCCATTTATATATGAACCTACCAGTATCTTCACTTTGTTTAGAATAATAATTATCACAGTATCTTCCTTGTTGTTGTGAAAATGCTTCAGAAGACCAGTGTTAAATTCGTTGTAACATATTTCGCGGTATGTTCACGAAATAGGAGAAACGCATATTTTAGAGGGACCACTGTCATCTGCACAACTGTAAACATTGCAGAAGATAGCTCTATTTAATTAACAAGAGTGCCGGAAACGATTTTAGGTGCCAAGGCGGAAAAAAAAAATGTTGTGGCGGGTTTCGAACCACCTGCCACACACAGCACAACGTCACACACTACCGACTACACCACGGTGAACAACTACGACATTGCCCTTAATTCTTTTACTATTGCTGGCAGTTGATAGTAGCTAAAATGACATTTTTGGACAGTAATTTATAATTCATCGTACTATGAACGACGTGTTTTTGATAATTCTTCAGTGCGCCACTGCTTTGAAATAACAACGCGTATAATAAGAAAATCATAAAACACAGGAAGCAAGATGGCGTATGCCAGAGAAAGTTCTGGGCGAGTAATGTCACGTGACATTTCCAAACGACTGGGTTACGTACAATCAAGTGAAGAGGTCAAATCGACGTTAATTTTGCAAATATCTCTGTAACGTTACGAGTTTCGAAAAATACATAACAGAGAAAGTTTTAGAGAATTTTCTCCTCTACAAATTCGTTTAAACAACTTTGGAGCAAGAATTACGGTTATGCGGTCATTTGTATTTAAATTTCGAGATGTTGTTGGGTGTTAACAACATATGTTCGCATTCCGAAAAAAATACCTCAGATATATCCAATGGCGGACTAAGGCTGCCGGAGGCCCGGGGCGGCGGCAATAGAAAATGAGGCCCTCCCCATCCACTTGGAAATCTATATATTACTATAAAAAAGTAAGTCCTGAGATTTGGAGGCCCCTCACGTAGAGAGGCACGGGACAGTCTAAAAAGAATAGCTTTCGAGATTTGTTGGCCCTTGAACGAAACGGACACTAAAATAAAAAAAATAAAAAATAAATAAATAAAATAAAATAAAAATTGAAAAAAAAAGACACGTTCTTTCGACGCCCCCCAAGACGAGACGGCCGGCGCGATCCACCCCCCTCCGCTCCCTCCCCCCCTTTTCGTTTTTATGGTTTTTACCTTAACTGGTACATCATTTCCGTGACGGTCTCCCTGTACCACAACGGTACAAAGCGAGTTGTCCTTCTCTGAACTTTTGAATATCCTTATGCTCTAATGCGCAGCAACATTTCGAAATAGAATGGAGAAGTGTAGTATAAGCAGTTTCTTTAGTACAAATGCTGCACCTTACAAGTGTTCTGCCAATAAAACGTAGCTTTGGGGTTGGTCTTCTGTATGTTCCTTCGAATTAAAGTTGTTCGAAGTTGTAATTACCAGGTACTTAGTTGAATTTACGGGCTGTAGATGTGACATTTATCGTGTAAATGAAATTTAACGGACTTATTTTAGTGTCCAAATGGATGACTCAATACCTTTCATTATTTACGGTCAACTGCCAATTTCCGCAACGTATAAATACTTATCTAAATCGTTCTGGAGTTGCTTTTCAATTGCTGGTGACTCATATAGTCGACTGCATCATCCACGAACTGTCCAAGACAGAAGCGACTAACACCCGCTTTGCATGAACAATTCCGCACACACTCATTGCACTTCGACATGAGCAGAAATTTTGACTGTACATGCATCACATTCTCTAATGACAATAATGCACCCTCTTTGAAACTCACTGATTTGATGGCACTGTTCGCCCATCAGTCTCGGAGGAATCCTGCACGTGAAGTTACACCGATGTATTACCATCGATTTATAGCGATAACGGAAGCCGCATGCACGTTTTGGCGGTACGTAGTATTAATGTCAATGACAACTTCGAATTTGCATGGTTGAAATAAATTCTTTATAACAAACTAATTCGCATGGCCTTTAAGTATAAACTTTCTGTCTCTTAGATTTTGAAGGTATAAATGTTCAAATGTTTGTTAAGCTTATGGGACTTAACTACGGGGTCATCAGTCCCTAAACTTACAAACTACTTATGAACTACTTACGAACTAGGACGGCACAAATATCCATGCCCGAGGGGGGATTCGAACCCCCGACCGTAGTGGCCGTGCTGACCGTGACTGGAGCGCCTCAGTCACCTCGGCCACCGCGGCCGGCTTGAAGGTATACATGAGCGACCGTGAAAAGAGGGAAAATGTTCCAGAATATTACACCTTAGCCCCTGGCATTGAAACCAATGAAGTAGAAAGGGATAAATTTACAGGCTAATTGATCACTTTCCAGACTTATTATCTTCAACCACATGTTTCATGTGTTTAATCTACTAGGGACATGTTTAAAGAGAGAACTAGTTGATAACAGTTTAAGAAAAACATAATTTAAAAAAAAAATGTTCAAATGTTTGTTAAGCTTATGGGTCTTAACTACGGGGTCATCAGTCCCTAAACTTACAAACTACTTATGAACTAGGACGGCACAAATATCAATGCCTGAGTGGGGATTCGATCCCCGACCGTAGTGGCCGTGCTGACCGTGACTGGAGCGCCTTAGTCACCTCGGCCACCGCGGCCGGCAAAACATAATTTTATAGTAAATTGTTGATTAAGTAAAATACGAACATTTTTGTCTCTTTTAAACATAGTCACCATAAAAATTTATACTTTTTTTAGTTGTGTCGCCAGCTTTACGTCCCCAGAATCAAAACATTCATCCGCCAGACTGTCACAATTAAAAAAAAATGTTATTTTGTAAAATCGGCTGTCAGACGGAATATGAAAAACTGCTGATCTTGAAACCTACGGAAGTTTCTGATGTGGCTCGTCAATTGTGTAGCGCTGTTTTTCGGTAAATGCCTCATCAGCTACAAGTCTCAACCGACCATTCATTACGGCAGAGCGTTATGACCAGAACTCGCACTTCACTATTGACCGGCCACATCAGGTATTTGAACAAGCTTCAAGATCAGTTCATCATTTCTCTACAGGATAATGTGACGGTCAGATGTCAGACTTCTTTCATGTAGGGATCCAAAAGATGGTGCAACGACTTGACATGAGTGCAAATGTTCATTGTGAATCAGTGAAAAAGTGAAAAAAAATGTGCATATTATAGTTTGTGGCACAATTTAAGTTCATAAATAGAGTCTCCCTTACTCCTTTACAAATTGTTTATTACTTCAAAATTGAGCTTCGTTTATTTACAACCAATTAGAATGGAAAAAAACCAAGAGAAGGCGGTGTATAGTCACATTTAATATTAGAACAAGCTACGAAAATTTCTTGTGTGTTTACAAATTTCTGTGTTGTAATGTGCTTATAGTTTAGCAATCCTCGCTCCGTTGTTCTCTCTACACTGCCAAGGCGCTCACAGCGAAGCCTCGACTTTAGAGGCCCTTAGTGGTGGTCCGTCCCCTTGTCCCTAGTTTCTGACTTCGAGGTACTCCGCAAGCGGAGAGTAAAGCAGGATTGCAGAAACAGCAGCTACAAGCGAGGAGCGGGTCGCATAATGGGAGATACTGGAGCTTTTAGTATCGAAGTTCAGGAGGATACTTCGATCTTCGCCTCGCGAAATGTTATTGAGGTTGTTTACCTCAAACTTGAGTCTAACAGTTGCAGGGTAATGGAATTAGCTTTCAGAGCTATTCTTAGTGACTACGTGTTTTTCTCTATATAAGTTCCTCAGATTATAAAGTTTGTACTTTCGATTTCCTGAAGAGAGTAAACATTGTCATTTCCTATATTGTGGGTAGAGTACCCACTGATATATCTCAGGTAATATTAGTTGAAAGATTAATAGGAAATAATAAAACGAGCAGAGACGAAATACGGATAAAGTGAAAAAAGTAGACGGTACTAAGAATGTGCTGTTGAGAGCAAACGTGCCATAGAAATGTTCACTTGTGGGCCAATTCGAAGAACTTAGTAAGGCTTATATACCTAACACGGAAAAGTTATTCATACGAATAGTGGGAGAATCCACACTCTTTGAATGCTGAAAAATAGTTCCAAAATTGTGCTTTAACAAAATTTTATTCGCAGAATGTTAACAACAATCATCTGTTGATTCAATCGCTTCGATATCAGAACAACAACAATTAAGAAATAAGTACTACATGAGTCAACAAAATGTAGATGTATGTTGTGGTGTAAAAAAATAAACCAAAACCATTTTCAGTAACGAAACGAGTAATCCTATAATCAGTCACTAGTGAAATGTAAGGAAACGTGACCTTAGAGAACCTGTTGTTACATTAAGGGTAGTATTCTCTTTCGCGATGTTAAAAGGTTTTAATTGCTACAGTTATCCTACGGTGAATAATTTCAAACAATTTCTTCGGCTCATTATTTCAATCAGACGATGAATAACCGAAAATTCGACCGAAACATTAATACCAGGAGATGAAATTATTACATTCGTGTAGCGTCTAACATCGTTTAAGTAGTTAATATCACGAGAATAACTGTTAAAAATTTTAGTTCTGCTATTACTTCAAGTATGAGACCCAAAGAAAGATAGGGCATTTATAGATTGAAGAATTACGGTCGAACTATTTACAACAACATAAATGGTCTTTTATGATATTTAAATCAGAAAGTGATAATACAGTCTATTATTTGCTGTGTTAAATGTAATTTTGTGTCTTTGGGTGCTTTCAATGAAAGGGATTCCTAGATTTCTTTACTTTATATAAAAAAATTAGAATTCTCCTCTAAATTATGAAATTATATTTTCAGTTTCAATTTTGTCTTCGTCATTTAAGTATCGTATTAATTTTTATATTCATAGAAGAAGAACGCAATGGAATCTAGGAATATGATACATCTTAAGTAAATTCTCTCTATCGGGCGTCCACGTTTGAAGCAAAAAATAAAATTCTTTGGGTATACGAAAAGGCCGTACACAACAGGCGACTCAGTTGATTTGAATTATTTTTCTCGAGTACTTTATCATGATAATACTGGGTATGACTAACTACATTTAAAGTGAAGGGTTTCGCTAATGCTTGCAATTAATCAATAACTTTATTAAACGTCCTTCCTGAATATATATTACTGAGACCAAGAAAGTTGTTAACCCTCAATCTCCGTCTATTTCTGAAATAGACCAAGAAAGATTATTTATTCTGCGGGAACACGTAACAAACCTCATTGTAACTCAGAGTCCAATCGGGAGAGATTCCATAGAATACATTTTCACATTCAGCGTGGAATTTGAAAATCCTATAAGTGTAATTACCATTTTGGAACTGGTATATTCGTTCTAGAAATAACCGCTCCATGAAGGGATGACTGTTGATTGTCTAAACGATGCATCTACTATCGACGAAAGAAAGTGACGAGTCAGCGATGGAACGCACATAGGTGGCCACTAGAAATACACTTCCGAGAGGGACCGTACGCGTCACAAATCCACAGCCACATTTAATTGTGAGATACCACGCTGTACGAAGAACACACGATTCTAAATTCAGCCCCGTGTAACGTGATGATGACGAGGAAACCAGTACTGAGTGATGCCATTGCTGGTTAAATTCACTATTGCTATTTCGGCATCGAAGCAAAGAGTCTCATGTTGTGTTACATATAGCTCAAGCCGCTTCCACATATTTCCAGAGCTGACCTACTGCAGTGCCAGTCGATTCGCCGTCATCAACCAAAGCCTTCGATGGAGATTGGAAGAACAGAGTGGTTAAGGCAGCAATGTGATACCAAGTGTGTTAACTATTCTTCCGCGGCTTAACTCTGAAACGTGCCGGAATGACGCTCCCTGTGTTTTCCTAGGATACTGGAGCTGCTTATGCAAAACAAGCGCACGAAAAAGCATACACACTACGTTCTCTCCCCCTTTTTCAAAATGTTCAAATGTTTGTAAATCTATCAGACTAAACTGCGTCGTCTTCAGTCCGTAGCTTACAGACTAAGGACAACACACACAGCCATGCCCCAGGGAGGACTCGAACCTGCGTCGGCGAGCAACCGCGCGCTCCGCAGCAAGACGTCTCAGACCGCTCGGCTACTCCACCGCGGCCCCCGTTTTACATAGCACTATTCCTGACACCCTCCAAGGGGCCGAAATCCACACTGATTTACATTCAACTTCAACTAATATTCCTACTCTCCTTACACTAATACCTAACCAGAAGATTTTATTACTGTGTTAAAAATCAAATGTTCAAATGTTTGCATAGCTTATGGGACTTAACTGCGGGGACATCAGTCCCTAAACTTACGAACTACTTAAGAAATAGCTAATACTAAGTACGGCACAAATATCCATGCCCGAGGGGGAATTCGAACCCTGACCGTAGTGGCCGTGCACACCATGACTGGCGCGCCGCAGTCAGCTCGGCCACTGTGGCCGGCTACTACTGTGTTAAGTAAAGACATACCACAGTAACTGTTAGAAACTTTTCTGTTCCCATGTTTGAAAACCGGCATGACTACTGCGTTTCTTAATTCGGGTAGAACCTGTCGCCACTCCCACGCCATTTGAATTATCTCATGTAATCATTTCAATTCTGACATTATAATGTATTTGATGAGTTTCTACTGAATTTCATCTACCAAGTCAATTTATTACACTGAACAATTCTCGCCAAATCTTGTAATGGGATCCATTTTTCGTCATCATTCCTATCCCATTGTACATCGATATCTGGAACGTTACAGAACGATTACCTACTGAATGGGAATTACATCTGTAAAATTTCGCTCGATAGTAGCAGACTTTCAAAGATGTCAGTGTTCATTGCGACTTTCCTGCTACTGTCATATTCCACGCAAGACGGAGGGAAGTGGCGCAGTAGTAACACACTGGAATCGCAGTTGAATGGATGGTGTTTCAAATCTACTTCGGACCACCCTCATCTATTTTTCCGTGATTTCCCTGAATCACGCAATTGTCTGACTGTTTTTATGGTAGAGCACAGTAGATTTCCTTCCTCATCCTTACTCAAATAATCGGAGCGTGAATTCCGCCTCTAATTACCACACTGTCGACCGGGCGTTAAACACTGAACCCAAAATCACGAGCTGTTTCTTAAAATGGAAGAATTATCATGTTACAAATATGTAAGCGTAATCTTAGTGATAGATACAGAACCACATTTGAAGATCATAATATATCATTACATACTTATCATAGAAGCGGCTCGATGAAACCTCTGCTACGTACTTAAATGTGATTTTTAGACGTATATGTGAAAGAGTACGCTTGATAACATCTCAAATGGAATAAACCAATGGGGTTGAATGAGTGATAACCAACACGAATAAGTACTACATACATTAAAATGTTAATCTCAGTGGGAGACGGGACGATTAACTTTTGTCTCGTAGATACCATTCGGTGCCGATAGATCCTTAATCGCTCCCACTCACGTCCACTGTTACCTCTTATCCGGTCCCAAAACACGTAAAAATCGTACGGAGAAAGCTAGCAAACACACTTCCATGTCTCTTAGTAATTCCAGCTCCTGGAGCATGGGTCTACCAATCTTAACGGCCAATGAATGCCGTTGGACGTAATCATCTAACAGTTAACTGACATGAAGAGAACGACTGCATAGTGGTCGAAATGTCGGCAATAACGATCCGTTAGGAGGAACCAACGAGTTTAGAATCTAGGGAGGTGGCGTTATCTGTGCTGGGAAGAGACATTGGTTGAAGCCAAGGGGGCCATGCTTTTGTGCCCAAAACAAGGATTTCTCGCTTAAAATACTGAATATTGCTTTCTGTACTGAAGTCTCTAAATTGGTAGTCATATCTGAGTATTTACTTAGTTATGATATATACTTAAACGGCTAGAACTACTTTACCACACAGTACGACCAATGTTTTGGGCACGAGCAAATGCCGGAATGCTCATTTCGTTGGCTTCACTTTTTCAGTGTTAGGGCATCTCTAGAAATTCTAACCTCCTTGGGAGCAACGCTTCAGCGATTTGGGAACCGCGGAGGAATGGCCGTGAGCTCTGAGGCACCTTGCTGTGGAGTACGAGACTAGTTCTTGTCGAAGTTTCGATTCGTCCCTAGGTGTGTGTGTGTGTGTGTGTGTGTGTGTGTGTGTGTGTGTGTGTGTGTGTGTGTGTGTGTGTGTGTGTGTAGTCTAAGGTCAACTGCAGTTTGGTTCCATGACATCTGTCTCTTAGGGCGGGCTGCGCATCTGCTGGGTGGATGTTGAGCAACGCCGTACCACCTTCATGATATCATTAGCGAGTCCGAACCAGAAGACGTGTTGACATGTCAATGCCTTGATGCGAGTTATGCCCGAATGTCCTTGACATAACAGACGTAGACCTTTATCTCACAGCTTTTATGCGTTGAGTATGGTGCAGATAATCGTTCAGTTCGCAACAGGACGCCGTCGACGACGGACAGCTGATAGTATAATAAATGTGAAGCTGCTGTTCGGTGCAGGAGAGAGGAATAGTGGGCCATCCCTGTGGGAGAAGACGGTATGCAGCAGTGGACCGCAAGTGGTAGCAATTGCCACAGTAGAGGCTATGAGGAGAAACCTTAAGGACGTCGCAGATTTCATATACTTGGCAGATTAGAAGTTCAGAGTAATCAGAAGTTAGGTCACGGTCTAAAGATAAATGGGAAAAGATGTCTGCATTTGTATGCTGCGTGTTAAATCTGAAGTGTAAGCTATACTGGGACAAAAACATGGCAATCCTTTGTATGCGTTGCTACGTCTTAGTGGGAGAAAACAGGGAAAGGAGGGGCTTGTTGTTTTTGATGAGGTGAAATGATGTCCCATATTAAAAGGCAATATCTTAGAACAGGCGAACACTATGGCTCACGCGTCCTTTGCAATATGTGAAAAGTTTAGTTCAGAATAGGGTCAGACCTTCGAGACAAAAGCTGCCAGACGCTTCATCCCACCTGAAAGCTTATGGGAGAGTATCGCCCCATCCCGTAACCGGAAGCGTCAGTTGCCAGGAGACGGGAATCTGAAGACAGAAATTATCTGTAAGAATTTTGCAATCGACAACAATGTATTTGATGACAGAGCAGCAACCTGCATAAACCATGAATTGGAACAAACAAGCTCCCAAAGACCAAATATCAGAACAGGTTTTTCAGCACGTGGAATGGTCAAAAACTCTGAAATGAACAGTCATCATACGCTTAGTGGTACGCGTTGTAGTAGATGCCACGTATTACGAGGGGCGCAGTGCAGCAGCGTTCGATGGCGTGAGCCGTGTAGAAGCTCTGCAGGCGACGGGCCGCCACGACACGGAGCGGTACGTAGGCAGGAACATCAGTGGTAGCAATTACTGCAAAAGAACTGAAAACTCTCTAGCAGAAAACAGTGGTCCACTGTAAGAAACCAATACCGCAGACAATCCCTCTAAGCAAAAAATTGATAGCAACGTTTCACTGCTACTACAGGGTGTATTCGAAGACATGGGCACCACCGATGGTTAGTTGTGAAAGTGTCTACCACAGTAAGCCCGCCAAACCAACATGTTTGGTTCATATGGAGACTGAGACTTTAATTAATCTAAAATTGCTTGTAGCGGATTGGAGTGATTTGTTACAAAACCATGAAACTGTGGGCATCGATGCCTGGCCAAGTGCAGTGCCTACGTGTTCACTGTTTACTGCCCCCTATTCCCAAAGTTATTGGTGGAGCAAACACAAAACATCTTTTTCCAACACTTTTGGTATAAGCACAAGCAACTGACCACTATTATTCTGCAATAAAATCACACCAGTGAGCTGCGGCAGAATAGCCGTACGCACTAAGTGCCTTGCTGCGGTGCGCGTGGGCATTAGCTATCGGTAGTTCGAGTCTGGGCATGATGTTAATGTTGTCCTTAGCACAAGTTACTTTAAGTTAGTTTTAGTAGTTTGTAAGCCTAAGAACTAATGACAAACGTAGTTAAGTCCTATAAGTGTACAACACTTGAACATTTTCAGACCGTGATAAACGGAGAGGCAGTGCCTTTGAGCCGGCCGCGGTGGCCGAGGGGACTGAGGCGCTCCAGTCTTCGTTTACAGTAAACGAAGATAGTTGATGTACATCCTGAAATACAGTTCAAGTCATTCGAACACAAAGGGACTGTTGTAATAAATTGTTCTAAGTAACGCTGAAAATGGAGGATGCGGAAGGACTGCTGAATGGTCAGCATAAAAACATTAACAAACGTAATAGGATGTTGACCACAAACACTTTCTAGGGCTATTCATTTACCAGAGTCATAGAAGCGTCTCGCGTAAGTCAATTTTTGTAAAATATCTGCCTACACCAAGCCTGTTCATTAATTATGCAGGACAAGAGAACGGATTAGTGTCAGTAGTTGTGGATTCACCGGCGATTGCAGATCAATAAGAAGAGGAAGTCCGCCAGACCGTTTCACTAAAATCACAAGTGGCGAAGCCCACTGACTAGCTAAAATAGGAGCAACACCAGTGTCAAGTGATTCCTTGAGTTCTTTTGCTACTTTGAATCAAAGTGCAGGAGGAATGGGCTGTGCCCGAAAACTCGTAGGCTGCGTATCCGTCCTACAGTGCCTTATCTAGGCCTTCAGAAAAAAGGTCCAGAAACTCAGCAACAACTGAGAAACACTGTCGTTTGGTTCAAAAACCGAAGCCGAAAGTACATTGTCGTGAGTACGAAGGCCAAGTAAAGCAATCTGAACCAAAAACACTTCCACAGTCTTGCGGAAGCAAAACTATAAATGTCTCGTTCCTGCAATGAGATAGGAATTTGGAGCGCTAGCAACTCGCACCAAGCAGTAAAGTCTTTGGTCCGTTATACGCAGTCAGTTCCGAATAAAATTTTCTCAATCATGTTGAGCCTAACAGTTAATAAGTGACATATATGAGAGAAGTAAGAGACGGGCCGGTGTCTAATTAGAGACGCGCACGGCGTCCCGAAATGTCCTAAGTGACAGTGTTTACTGGATTGTCTTTGCACTATCCTATCCGCATACATCGGCTGTCTGCCTAGAAGAAACTGTCCGCTCAGAATAAGTAGTTGCTCTGGGAATACGAGAGCGAGTGCTGTTAGCAAGGTGTGTGTATGTTGAAAAACCACAGAGTGCACATGTCGAGTGTCCCACAAGAAAAGCAAGTTGCGTTCCTTGAAAGGCAGATCTGTCACTTGTACTCTGAAAAGTGACGGGGCCATGATTCCACCCACGGCGCAACGGCTGTGTATAACTCGCCGGTTAGACACGTATGTATTTCTATATCACTGTCTGCAGTGGCGGATACAGACGTTTTTCCCGGGGGGGGGGGGACAAGGTTGAGGAATGACTTTCAAGCCTTTGTGAGACTAATTTTCAAATTATATATATATATATCTTGCATAAGAGAAATAATTTCATTAAACTATTGAAAAACTCATCAAACGTATGTCGCAGAAATTATTTTATTTATTTTTATTTTTATTTATTTATTTATTTGTACTTTGTAGGCGCTTATTGATGACAACCGGTTTCACTGCACTATGACTTCTTCAGATCAGTTGTCTACAATGTTTTGATCATTCACTTACAAAGATTGGGAGTGACACTAAAATCTTTATGTGCAAACATTACACGATTGGTAAACATGGTAAACATATATTTTAATATTCACGTTACAGCTCTAGCTGTAGGTAACTGACTCTACCTAGAGTTACCATGATCCATTGGGTATGATTGTACAAAACTTATTTTTCAACCATATTGTACAACTGAGTTTTCGAGTGTCAGACTTATTCAACTTTCTAGTCCAATTATTCCAAATTTGTGATTATGTTGAGAAACCTATGCCAACTTCGCATGGTTTCCTCTCTATAGGGATCCAACATATTCTCATTTGGCCAAGCTGAGAAACAGTTACAAATCGAATAAAATTCAGAGCCTCAATGCCCAGTGTTTCGCCGTGTGCATACTCGTTTTATCTTTTATCATCATAAAGGACGAAACACTATTTCCTTAATGCGATTTAAAAACTCACACAACTCATGTCAACACTTCATAACGAACATTATAGGCAATGCAGGTTCTACGTATTTCCCAACCGGGGCAGAAACTTTGTAGTGTCGCTCCCAATCTGCACGCTCGAGTCACACCGGGCCTGATTATAAATCTTAAAACTTCGCAGTTGTGAGAGGTACACATACCTATAACTCGCTCCTGAAACACGTAACTGGTGGACGCAACGAGGATGAAAATGACGGTGTATCATCAACACATGATTACGTCTGTGGTTGTTTGGGTTGAAGGACTCGCAGTTTTTTTATTTATTTATTTTCATATTTTTCTGCAAAGAAAATCTTATTTTTGCTGATTTATTTTTTTCTTTGTCACTCACGGTAGTATCATTGAACCGAAATAGTTACCCTCATTTTAATAGTTATAGTACTTGCCGACTGTCGCTCAAAAATGTAGCACTGTGTAATTCCTCAAGAGTAGAACGGTTTTACCTGGTGCTATCAGCAGCAGAAACATCTACACTAGATGAAGAAGATGCATTTATTTCGGAGCGCTGCATACGTTACGCTACACATAGACACTAAATATTACTGCACACATTGTTACGGCTAACGTTTCCAACACAGCGACGCTGCCTTCCACTCATTGCTCCTAGCCTCCCAGCAGCCATGGTACACGCCTCCTGCCGCAGACAACAGCCGGCGCACGAATCGTCAACTTACAGTGGACAAAGAATACTGTATCCGCGGTAGCAGTGTCATTATTAAACAATGCAGGAATTTAAAAACTGCGTATCCTAAAAAGTCGTTCAAATACTGGTCAGAATCAAACAGACAGTAAATATGTCGCGCTCAGTTTCATTATCCCTCACATACTAAAGCAGATTTTCTGCGTCGAGTTGTACAGATTCAACTTCTAAATACTTCGTAAAGTTGATACACAAAACATGATAATTTTTAAAGAAAGCTCTCCCGATGAACAAAAGTACAATTGACTATGGTTGTAGAAGAATTTCTACTACCAAGAAATCCCTTTGTATCTGATGTTCGGTAAAATGACGTTGAAATTTCTAATTTGCTCAAATAACTGGAAAATCTAAACGTGTAACTTCAAGTAAAACTGTTTATAATGGTTGGCAGTCTTTCTTCGTATTGCGTAGGAAAGGAATCCGAAGAGATTGTTTATCGAAAATACCTGAAGCGCTAACCTGAGCGCTGCTCTAGCAATTTACGATTTTTCACATTGTTATATCCTTTAACTTTATTTACGTTTGGATAACATGTACACAATAGCTCATTTATCTCCCATACAGGGGTTCGAATCCCCCCTCGGGCATGGATATTTGTGCCGTCTTTAGTCTTAGCTAATTCATAAGTAGTTTGTAAGCTTAGGGACTGATGACCCCGTAGTTAAGTCCCATAAGTTGTACAAACATTTGAACATTTCTCCCATACAACCACGGAACAAAGGAATATACGTTTTACCAGTGCTCTTTTTCAGGGGGGACGCGGGGAGACGCGTCCCCCTAAACTTTTTATGACAGAATAGTAAAGGTATTTTTTTTCTTTTTTATTCGTCCAATGTTGCAGAATATAAAAGTTTGCGAACTATTTATTTCACAAACGTAAATCGAATTTATGATATTTTTTCATGTTGTTAATCGCGATATAAACAATGTCAGCGCAATCTGTGGTGGGGAAAATAATAAATAAATATATGGGGTAAGGGATACAAACAGTTTTGAAGGGTATCCAGTTCATAAGACTTCGTACGGACGTGACGTCCCACGCTGTTATTGAAGACCACAGGAACTGCTGGCGACTTTCGTTAGCGTTCGATACGGGGTGTTTGGGAGACACCATTGCATTAAGTAATAGTTCGCGATAATTGATTCGACATCAACTGTTTTCGATAACTGAATTGACACAGATCGTTATCGATCATTAAATCGACACAGACTGTTTTTGATAATTGAATCGACACAGATCCTTTTTGATAATTGAATTCACACCTACCGTTTTCGATTATTGAATCGATACAAGCAGCGTGAGCGTACTTTGTACGTTGTTTTTCATTTACTGTTCCGTTCTTCTTTGTTGTATAAGTGATTGTGCCGTGAGTCCTGTCTTGTTTGCAATTTAGAGTATAGGTAAAGATAAACTACTTTGCCGGTGTTCCTTCATCGAAAAAGCTACAACTTGTTTTAATTCATGTGCGAGTGAAAAGTCAGGAAATTCATCGTTGCCGGTGGATGGTAAGTGTGAAAGTGAAAATGAAAACGTGTACACTGAACCCATGTGTGGTAAAACGAACAGTAAACGAACATGTGTACGACTGCAGGTCAAATGATCGTCCAGAATGTTGCTCTTTTGATCAAGAAACTACATTTCGTGAGAAATATGACTGGTTAATCGTGTCAAATAAATAACTTGTTTGCGAAGTTTGCAAAGAAGTAGGAAATTTGGGCGGCGAAAGAAACAAACAAGGCATGAATATCGCACAACCTTGGGCCATCGTATCTGTGTCCCATTGAGCTGAGTAAAGAAAAGACGGAATGGATTCCTTGCTGAAAAAAAAAAAAAAAAAAAAATGAAACATAAAGAGAGTTCCGCTCATCAAGCCGCTACACAAATAGAGCTTTGTGCTAAAAGAGAAGACTTTGGATATTGCTTGCACGTGGGTGTTTCAAATTGAACTGGATGTTGCACCAAGCTGCCTGACATGAGAAGGCCCACAAATATTTTCACTGATGTAGTCGAGCTGAATCATGTAACTGCCGAAGGTATTTGTAAGACATTGCTCTATTGTTTGGAATCTGTGGAATTTCCTAATGAGTTTCTCAAAGAACAATTTATTTCAATTGCAAAAGATGGAGCAACAGTGATGATGGGAAAAGAAAACGGAGTTGTTACATTAATGAAACAGTATTTCCTACAGATTTTGGTTTGGCATTGTGCTAACCATAGACTTGAATTGTCAGTTGCTGATATGATAAAAAGAGACTTCCCATACGAATCACTTCAATTCTTTCTTGGACAAGCTATATTCGGTGTACCAGCAGTCACCGAAGAACGCTCGAGGGTTAAAGCAGCATGCAGAGATACTTGAAATGGAAATCTTGAAAATAGGTAGAATCTGGGGCACCAGGTGGGTAGCGTTGAGCTTTAGAAGTGTGCCAGCAGTATGGAAAAACATTCAAGCTTTGGTTGACACTTTACAGCTATAAAAGACGATCAAAGCAGGCAGTCAACTGACAGAGGTATGTACCAAGGTTTACTGAAGTTAATCACGAAAGTTGATTTCATTCTCGACTTAGCTGTAATGTGTTATGCCCTTCAAGAATTAGTAGACAGAAGTCTTGAGCAACAGTTACGATATGTCACACTGTAGTCGGCCCAACGGAAGGATTGAAATCAGATATTGTTGTTCGAAGAAACTGATCATTGGTCCTCATTGTGAAGCTCTCAAGGCAGTAGAAGAGCTGTACTTCGGAGGAAGTGAAATTGAAAGGAAAGCAAAAAAGCAGACCTCTTGAGTCCAGCAGATTTTATGATTGCCTGAAACAGCTACTGGAGAATCGTCTTCTGCAGACAGAGGATATTGCTATCTATGAATGTGGAGAAGTGTTGGACTCATCGACTTGGTCTGAAAACCCTGCAATAACATATGGTAAATCAAGTGTAAAAACGTTAAGTTGTCCTTTTGGTCTTCTAGAGAGAGTGACGCTTAGACGATTTAGAGATTATTTGATGGAGAAAAAAATGCCAGCATCGCTCCTTCCTCTTCTCAATACAGTGAAATGTGTTCCCATTTCCACTTGTGAATGTGAACGACGGTTTTCGCAAATGAACCTCATTGTCACACCTACAAGAGCTTCACTCCATCTCTCTACTGTCAGCAATCTGATGTTTGTTAAATCTGGCCGCGGCGGATTATCCGTGCGCTTTGGGGCGCCGTGCTGCGGCGTGCGCGGCCGTTCGCCGTTGGGGGTTCGAATCCCCCCTCGTGCATGGGGGTTTGTGTTATCCTTAGGTTAGTTTAACTTAGTTTAAGATTTTGTAAGCTACGGACTAATAACCCGCCAGTTGAGTCCGATAGATTTACAAACATTTGAACAATTTTTGTGAAATTTGTTGGTCCTCTACTGCAGGTGTTTGAACCCGTGGGTTATGTACGCTCTTGGTATATGAAAGGCAGGCATCTCGCTACTGATACCAAGTAAGAAGGCGTACTGACTACAGCAGCCATGAACTGGTGTCCATTTGGAATCTGTTGTAATGCTAGGTGATGTTAATTATAATACACCACTAGTTTTATAGTTAAGGCGCAGTCCACTGTCACAGGAGGAACAGTTGCTCTAGCCTACATTTGAGCGGCCCAGTGTAAAGGGGCACATGCCACCAGAGTACGATGTGTCAGGAAACAGGAATTAAGGAAATATAATTTTCAATAGTAATGTGAACTGCTGACGTGATATCAACAGTTGGTGTTTTACAAATAGTATTAAATATTAGTCCACTTTATTACAACTTAAAGTACAGAATATTAAATCCTTGATACGTAATCCCATTACATATGACGCCATTATTAGTCAAACTCCTCATTAATGTTTTCCTGTTCCATTGCATCGTCACTACCTTCAGTTAACAATGACTGAAAAAAAAATTGAATATATTGGAGGCACAAATTGCAGTAAGCTTTTACGATCCTTGAACTTTGAGCCTTAATTTTACATCCATTTGGATACTTAAGAACTAACTGGCAGTCTGCAAGCTTTGTAAATCGTCCACGACACCTCTGTAAACTAACTCGCACAGGTTTCTCAGTTTGTGTGAATATTTTATATAGAGAGAATATTCACCACTCACTAATTTAAGCATCATTGCATTTCTGATGTCTGCAGGCTTTTTGTCAACGGTAACGTTAAGTTTGACAATACTGTACATTATAGACGACAAAGACACGAAGTCGTCTTCCTTCATTTCAACCACAATGAATGGGTTCGTTTGCTTGCTCTTTCTTAGAGGTTCAACCCATTTTTCTGGAGTGTACTTAGCCTGTGTCTTTCTCTTCAGCTTCTCAATAACTCAAAACTCCCTGAAATCCCCTGATAAATTTGTGATCAACAATATCAAAACATATTTTAAGTAGGAGGTACAACCACAGACCTAGAATAATATAGTTTTTCTTTTATTCAGCACACGAATCAGAATAAATGATGAACATTAGATGACGTTCTTCCTTCGTCATGTCTAAAGCAGCTAGCTACTTCATCGGCCCCTCTAGATGCAACATTCTCGGACCACACACACTTCTCATCACTACAACGGTGAATACAGAAATTATATGTCCGAAGTCGAACTACAGTATATGGTGTTGGCAATGCTTGTTGTAAGTCCTTGCACAAAACGAGTACATCCCTACCATCCTGTTTTGACTCATTTTCAGAGCACTATATGCAGCTTCAGCTTTCTCAAGGTGTAGTTTGATGTCTGTGGATTTGGTGTTTTTTGTGCGTTAGCAGACTCACGAATATGACATGTATCACTCGACGGCAATTTAAAACCAATATTATGTTCCGTGTTGAAAATGGTTTCATACACATGTTGTTTTGCTGGCACGTCATCTGTATTTTCAAGATCTTCACAGTACAAACGATACATTTAAGCAATCGAATGAATAGAGGTTATGTAGGACCTGTCTGGATTCTTCGTTCTACTATAACGTGATGTGTACCTTGGAAACATTTCAATGTGATTTCTAACCTTATTTTTTTCTCTCGTTATCTATGGCATGAGGTCTGTTAGAATACTTGCCTCTTCTATCCTGTTTAGGTTTATGTACAGTTACATGTGTCTTAGATTCATGACTCTCAGTGTCACACTCTTAATTGCTACGGACAGTCCTCAAACGTTTAACAGAAGTGGAATAAACAGCTAACAAAGCAGTACTACACACTTCAACTTCAGTAACTGGAGAGTCAAGAATAAAATACCTGAAAGAAACCTTCCTATGGTTTACTGTTGGAACCTTCCTTTTCTTTGGATGCACTTTGTTGCGCTTATTAGGCCGCACTATACCAAATAAACAAGCATTTTGATTATTATAATCTCACAACCGATAAAACCCATTAAATATTGCCTCATTCTGTTCTTCGTTCAATGTTATTTGCAGAAACTAGTTTTGCAATATGTATCATTGGCACTACGAAACATTTTTCCACTGGGAATGTGTTAGTCCTAAAAAATAGCAAATACAATATGCTCTCATTTTTCAAGGAATGGGCACATGCCACTGTGCTAGATGGCATTGGCTCTCTTCCTGTACCAAAATCACAAAATCACTCTACAGCTGGCATGTGTCCTTTTTTCACTGGGCCCCTAATTTTTCTACAGTCAGAAGGAAATAAAAAGAAAATTATAAATAGAAACAAATTAAAAACTGATTGGTAATCATATGAACAATTGTTTTACCTTCTATTTAAATCTAAATATCAGAAGTTTACAAAATGAACTGATAATAGTCTTTAAAAAATTTTCATTGATGGAATAGCAAATGGTCATAGCATTGAATTTCCGCCAACATTTTACAAGAATTTCGTAAAGTTTGCATTTTTTATTTGTTTTGAAAACATTGAGTTCCCACTAATAAAACAATTTTCTACATTATGAAACAGCAATAAATGTTACATCATTAAAACTTACTTATAAAAATTGCTATCAAAGAGTGTCGAGGGTGGGATAAGAACAAGGAATTGTCACAGGTGTTTTTATAAGTTAAAATTTACTTTAGTTTATCAGTTTGAGATGAATAAGTAATTAACATATTTAGATCTTACTTCCCATGTAAACAACTTTCTAGGAAAGTTTTGTTACTAATAAAAAAATATCAATACAGTATTACTTTAAACTCCTGAGTACCTAATTATTTCACTATAAAAAATTCCATCATTATTAATGTAAGGCGCACTGTAGTGTATTAGTTAAATTTTCAGCTTTATTAAGAATTGATTCAGTTGAATCACAGGACACAACCCATCTTCTTCACCATCTCGGGAGCAAAAAAAGGTTACAAAAGATTTTTATAGTGTAGTTTTATTGTTGTTGTAGATGGTTTTTGTTGTATTTTATCTTTTAGTGGTGTTTTATAGGTCAAAATATGTGTTCGGTAATATTTCCCTGTATTGTTTTGTATGTTGGGGGATTGATTGGAATCACCTGTTTCATTTGAGGTGTATTATAGGTCAACTGAACTGTACGATGCCATTTTCTTTTATTATTCAGGGGCTGATGGGAACTGCATGCTTGTTTCTATACCACATTGTTCATTAATGAGTAATTTTAGCTGCATTATATCTAATATCTGCGTACCCCCAAACTTTCTTTTAGAAAAAGAGCACTGCGTTTTACTATTGACAAAAAGGGAGCAAGAAGCAACTGAATTTCTCTAACACAAATAGTCAATATACTTTATGTTAATTACAGGGATCTTGCATTTTTAAACTGAGAATTACTTGCTGCCTGTTGGTAAAAGTGAAGACACTACATTCGCATTCGGGAGGATGGTGGTTCAAATCCACCTCCGGCCACCATCAAGATTTAGGTTTTCCGTGGTTTCCCTAAATAATCAAGGCAAATGGAAATGGCGGGATGGTTCCTTTGAAATGGCACGGCCAATTTCCTTCCCTATTCCCTCCCACAAAATCCGAGCATGAGCTCAATCTCTAATGATCAAGCTCTCGATGGGACGTTAAACCCTATTGTTCATTCATTTTCTTATTTCTTTTGTCCGGGAAGGGGTTTGCCTCCCCCCTTCCCTTCTGAATTCGTCCTTGATTGTCTGCAATACGGCACATAGGGGCGGCATAAGGCCGTGTTTATAGTCCGCGGTTCCGCCGCGGCGGAGCAACCGCTGTGATTTTGCGGAGACAGCACTCGTCACACAGCAAGCTTTTCAGTCCCAATGACCTCGAGCACCCTGTTCCAACCTGGCGACCAGACATATGGCTCACCTAATAGCCTGCCGCGGTGGAGTAGCCGAGCGGTCTAAAGCACCTCGCTGTGGAGCGGGCGGTTGCTCGCCGTGGAGGTTCGAGTCCTCCCTGGGGCATGGGTGTGTGTGTTTGTCCATAGGTTAGTTTACCTAGGTTTAAGTAGTTTGTAAGCTACGGACTGATGACCACTCAGTTTGATCCGATAGATTACAGACATTTGAACATTTGAACCTAACAGCCCCATTAGCCGCTGTATAAGCGGTTTGGAAGTGCAGCCGCTGGTATTTTGACGCCGCAGCGTAAGAGCAGCGGGCACGCCGCCACAGCCGCCCCGCCGCGGAGCAACCGCTGGCTATAAACACGGCCTACAAGATATCCGTAGCACTATGACACGAATCCTGGAGCTCAATATTTTGTAACATTTTTTGCGAAGTTTGATCTGCATGTTTTAAAATCTGCTCGTGAATGCGACGGTCTGACACATTTTATGTAATTTCGACATAGATCACAACATCTGCATAACACTGTTCATAACACACTGAGACGAGCACAGTCGCGTTAAGTCCTAAATTCCACGGTCCAGTAATGGATCACATAATATTACATAGCCGAGTACATACGTAAGCCATAGACAGTGATGATACTCTTTGTTCCGCTATCGTTCTCGTTTCTCATCTCTAACCTTTGTCTTCCCATTCTATTATCTTGTCTTGGCAAGGAATGAGAACGATGTGCGGTGAAAATCTTGGTTCTTTTGGTTTGATCGTGGATGAGACCGGAGGTATTTTTGTTGGCTTCTCTCAATTATGTAAGTGTTGTAGTGAGCAAAATTAATATTTATTTTTTAATAAAATACTAAAATTCAGAATTAACAAAAACGGTGTTGAATATTATTTCATACCTAAATAGCTATTTTTAATTTTTTATAATGATTATCTTCAGTAATTCTTTATTTTAGTAATTGTAGGTTGATAACATTGTTGGGCGCCATTGTGCGAGCCATGACGATTCGCGAGAAATCTGGTAAAACAATAATAAAATATAAAATTAACAGTTTATGAACATAAAGTAATTTCATCTCAACATTAACAGTTTAATTAAAAAAATGATAGGCGAAATTTATCTACTAATGTACTACAATAGTAACGTCAGCTCAAAACGAAAAATATTTAACAGAGAATAAGTTGGTAGATTTCCGCCTGTTATAGTGTTGCTCGGAAACCCATTTTACGTAGTTTAGAGAGAAATAAATTATTATAGGTTGCTTTACTTTTCTTGTTAGTCGTGTTCTTAATGACAACTGCTTTTGCTACAACGCGATGTAATATGCGCCAATAATAATATTTTATCCCTTTGTTAGAAACCTAAATCCGGTCGCGCGGTCCGCTGGACGCATATAGTGAAATATAACCCGCTTTGCGGCAAATCTTAAAATCACCAAATCTTGACAGACAATTGAGACGAGCAACGCTATAAATGGGAGCACCGGAGGAAAATTAAACAAAATAAATACATTAAAAGAGCTGGGTCAAAATTTATGAATTTTAAAATGTTTCAAAATTGTGACTTGTAATTTTGACTTACCAATACTGTGTTCCTAGGAAAGAAATTAGTCTTGAAAATAAGATACGCAAGATTATGGTCTCGCTAACAGCAGAAGCTAGAAAAAGGAAAGCATACCATGACAAGAACCTTAAACGTGTATAACATTTTAATGTTAATGAACTTTTGCTGTTGCGCAATCATTCAAAATCTTCTGCTATTCTTAGAAAAAATAAAAAATGGCAACCTTTATATCTCGAACCATATAGAATTATAGAAATCCCACATGCAGGAAGTTATCTACTAGCAATACCAAAATCCGGAAAGATCAAAGGACTGTATCCGCATAAGGATTTGAAGAAATTTTATAAATAGTACGTTGTCAAAATTCAGAGTAGCCAGTACATTTAATGCAGTGTGTAAAATTAAAGGCACATTTTAGGTTATAATTTTTATAGTAAATAAGTGTACAGTTTTTACTGAAAACAAAGAGAGAGACTCACCAATGTGGGAAGTACTTCACACGGATGACGGCTCACATCGACATACATCCCAAACAGAATTACTTTCATGGATCTGAGACAATGAAAACTAAGTTGCTAATGTACAATTTTAGTACTGCTACTGATCGATTGTTGGGCACTGTCATAGAGTGTAGACTAAAATAAAGGGAGATAGTTGTTGATAGTGTGCGTGTGTGTGTGCGTGCGTGTGTGTGTGTGTGTGTGTGTGTGTATGTGTGTGTGTAAATAGATTGCAATAATAATTCAGAACTATGTACGGAATGCATAATGATATTTATCAGGGTCTGGAGCGCATAATGCACAGCCCGTATTATTATTTTTCCTTCCGCATAGGTTTTGGATATTTATTTCTTATGAGGAGTAATTAGTATTTAGGTGAAATTCCGGTAGATGTTGGAGTTTTATGCATTGCCTGTACAAAGAATATTTGTGCCATTGAGAATAACAATCTACCATTATTTTAAGAAACACGCACAATTAGATGTGCAGTAATATAAATGAGTTCCATAAAGAGAAAATAAATGCCAAAGTAGAGATGTAAGTCATCAGATGAAAATATGCAGTCATTTTTCACACATATTAACTTACACAGATACAATTGCTGCAGTTCAAATGTTTTTAAGTAATACCAATTTCAGAAGAAAATAATTAGAAAATGTGTGAAGATGTAAGCTTCCTTATGTGGTAATTTTTCAGTTGTTGTGTGCATTATTTTATTTACAACTTATGATAGACAAATGTGTATTTTCACCAAAGCCAACCATTTTATTCATATCTATTGACTACATATTCATATGCACCACGAGCTGCTGCCAAGAAGAGAAATGTTAACATCTGGTCAACGTACGGGGGCGAAGAAAAGATAACCACTTACTTCAGTTTTAAGAGCACGTCATCACCTGTACAATCACTGGCAAAGTCATTTTGATATCTGACGTCGACGTGCAAATGATACACCTAAACAAGAGCCAGGAATAGTCAACAGTCAGACACTTAGGTCAGACCGTTAAGAAAATCTGTTAACAATGTGATGGAAACTGAGGACGTTTTGAGCAGTGGCAAGTAGTTGTAAGTGAATCACTATTTAGTAGTAGGTAGAAAAATTTATCTTTTTACTCATACATGTGACAAAATGCTGAGTGTGCTGCTGTAGTGATTTTGTGAATGTAATTCTCCTACTGTTTCGCGTCCTATAACTATTCTGAATCTTGTCTCTGTAGCAAGAAGGTGTACTTAATAGGCACCTAGGTCTGACCTCGCCTTATGCATTCGTTTTTCTGTTTTTACGAATATTTAGCTATAAATTTTTCTCATGTTTTATAATTATGGTCACCTAATATTGTGTGTTGTAGTAATAATTTTGTTGTGATGCAAGAAGCAGGTGTCCCAACATCACGATTCCGAAAAGACGTAAGTTTACATGCGTCGCGTACGCTATGTAAAGAATTACTGAAAACTAATGACTAGTAACCCGTTGACATGAGCGTAAGCAAAAACTTTGCTACATTTACAATATATGTACAATTGTGCTTGTCCTTGTGAAAACCCAATTATGATCAGTAAGTCTCTAGAATGTCAGTGAATGAACTGTTTGTGGAAACGAATAATAAACCCAGAAAAGCGAAGGACGCTAAACTTGCGACTTCAAAAATTATGCATATTATGATGTGCATTGTGATCCCAGTTACGAAGTAAAGAATGCTGAAATATGATTGACACATCTGTGTCATTTTTTACTATAAATCGCCTGAACAATCCGAGTCAGACTGTCATTTAGAATAGAACTCGGGAAAGGCAATATTAAAAACGGTACAAAATTAAGTGCCATAACTACAATCACATACGAACTGTAACTCCAGACGATGTGATTTAAAATGAAGTTTAAGTGCAAATTTCGTAATGAACCGTGTACATGACGTTCAAACCGATTACGCAATGTACAAAGGATCACAGTGTTGACTTTCTGTAATAACCTGCCACGACATAATCAAACAGTAAGCTTAGACACTAAGCAAGTGACATTGTTTATAATTGGTTAACGAGACAGTGAATTACGTTGGGTGAGCTGAAAGGCAACATGAATCAGCCAGACGAATGCATCAACTTCATAAACTATTAGTCTCAAGAAAACGTGCACATTTGAAATAAAAAGAGAGGCACTAAAAGTGAAGAATCTATCCCGTGGTCAACAAAGAGTGACAATTAACCCGAACGATTAATTCTGCGTGTGACAAGTACGTGATAGCGTCACTGTGTATTGACTGTTTAACAGCATGTGCAGTGGTTCCACTTAAAGATCGGAATAATCAGATCGTAAAAATTTAAAATTGAACATAAAAACTATAACGAGAAGAGAAATTTTAACAAGACTAAATTCAAATATAAAATATAGTTTTATAAACCTATATATACGTGTATATATGTGTAAATTCTGTAAAGATACAAAAGAAATTAAATGAAAAAATTTATTAATGTGCTTATAGGTATAATTTATAGCGTAAATTTTGCTGTATGAACGTATCCCAATGTGTGTATATATATGTCTGTAAAATTTAGGTTAGATTATAGTTTTAATGAAGCGTACTTTCATATCAGCAGTTACTAGATATTTATCTTCTCACAACATCACACATTCTCCTTTTCCTAAATATTATTTACAAAATCCTGAATAATTGGAATGCACTTCTTTTTCAGCCAAAGTTATAATATTGATATTCTGATGTACTAATGCCTGTATATTTTGTTTTATTTCATGTACCACTGTTACGAGATACATCAAAAAGGAGCAACAATACACAACATCCTTTCCCTGTCTTAACCGAGTCGGTCATCACTGGACCAGCTTATTCTGCGTGAAATAAACATCAAAACTGTGCATCACAAAGAAGCTGTAAAAAACCCTTCAATGAAACAAGTGTTATGAATCAAACAAATTTTAATGTGTACTATTTACGATCTTACAGACAATTAAAAGAAAAAACCTTGTACATCAAATGCTATGTAAATAAAAATTTGTAAAATTTCTTACGTATGATGTAAATAAAGAATGTTGTTGTCTTTGGCCTCGACCAAAAATTATATTGCTTCCCCAAAGACAAAAACGGGGCAATATAATATTACATCCCCGAGTACATACGTAAGCCATAGACAGTGGTGATACTTTTTGTTCCGCTATCGTTCTCGTTTTCTATGTTAGTGTTGTAGTGAACAAAATTTATTTTTATCTTTTTCTAATAAAATACTAAAATTCAGAATTCACAAAAACGGTGTTGAATATTATTTCATACCTAAATATCCATTTTTTTAAATTTTTTATATAAATGATTATTTTGAGTAATTCTTTAGTTTAGTAATTGTATGTTTATACCATTGTTGGCGCCATTGTGCAAGCCATGACGACTCGCGAGAATTCTGGTAAAACAATAATAAAATATAAAATTAACACGTTATGAATATAAAGTAATTTTATCCCAACATTAACAGTTTAAATCAATAAAAATAATAATAATAAAAATTTAAAAAAATGTTAGACGAAATTTACCTACTAATGTACTAAAATCGTAACGTCAGTTTAAAAGGAAAAGTACTTAACAGAGAATAAGTAGGTAGATTTCCACCTGTTATAGTGTTGCTCGGCAACCCATTTTACGTAATTTAAAGAGAAATAAATTATTATAGGTTGCTTTACTTTTCTTGTTAGTCTTGTTCGTAATGCCAACTGCTTTTGCTACGACGCGACGTAACGTGAGCCAATAATAGCATTTTATCCCTGTGTTACCATCCTAAATCCGGTCGCGCCGTCCGCTGGACGCATATAGTGAAATTTAATCCGACTTGCGGCAAATCTTAAAATCACCAAATCTTGACAAACAATTGAGACGAGCAACGCTATAACATGTTCAAATATTTCCAAACCTATTGCACCTAACTGCTATGGTTTACAATTCCCTAGTGAAGTCCAGAGGTGGTAATTCTTTGCACAGTCCCTGTGCGTTGGCTGGATCAAACTGAAATTGTGCATAATTTCGCATCATAAGGACAATACCCACAACTATTGACAACAAGACACCTTTCTAAATTGATACTAAATTATTTGTGGAGAATCTAAATCAACTGTAAAAATCTACAAACAAGTAATCACTTTGTTGTGTTTTAGTACTACATTTTACCAGTAGGACAGCCATATAACACATGTTATCTGTTTTATGATGTATTATCAGTCTAGAGTGATTTTTTGAACTAATTTAAAACAGATTTAGTTTTATCTCCTAACTTTGGCATGTGCCTCCCCCCCCCCCCCCCACACACACACACACACATTATTTTACTTATGCATATGCAACAACTAGCTGAGCTAGTGTCTTTTTATCCCCTGGATTGAGAATCAGCAGCTCCTCCAAGCTTTTGGCAGGAATAACCGAAGGACAACAGTCAACCCTGAGCGATGACTCGAACCTCCGCTCAGCCGCGATGCGTCGTAAGGCGCTCAGCCTGCCCACCGCGGCCCCACTAATGGTATGTCTGGTCCAGCCTTTTTCGCAATTGAAGGAAAATTGTTGCAGCTACTTGCACTTTATCCTTACAGTATTTAGTAAGGGCAACTAACTTAATTCATCAAACCCTGTAATTAAAATCGGAAACAGTTTCTGCGTGTACCTATAAATCTGGTGGCCTGTTTTTGGCAATAAATCATGTAATACCACAGAAACCTTAACATGATGTGTGACGCAGTGTGGCAGTTGCGCAAACCACTCTATGAAGTCTTCCTGATGCTCGTTGGAAGCGTCAAACAGTAAGCAGCAGGCAGGTGGCCTTCTGATTGCAGCTGGCGTGAACGGCGTTGGCGCAGCGGCGGCTGGCGTGGTGGTCAGCTGCGGCACCGCCGAGTGGGTTCGTCTGAAACTGAGTACACTTAATTAGTTAGCAGTCGCCTCTGCTGGAGGCGTGATAATCATTACGGCGTACAGAGAAAACAAGTGAAGAAAAAGCTGCAGAAACGAAGATAGTGTCTAAGCTAGCGGGCGCTACAGCGTGAAATGTTAGATTCAACATAATGGCAAGGATGACAGCCGCGTCGGTCTAAAGTAACTTGTAATCGTTGAGTCATCTCATCGTTATATGATCTGTCAGCTACTGGGGGATGTAACAGCAGCCAAAACACATTTAACCCTGCGGCAGGCGCGCTTAAGATTCGTACGACAGCGGGCGCGTGCGGCACTCAGTGCCGCCTACATTTGAATACATAGAAAAGGTTTTTTCTAATTTTTTGGTGGAATTAATTATTTATTGTGTATAACATCATTCTTAACAGCAGCTTTTAATATGATCTGTATACATATATAGAGGGTGCACGAGAAAATTAAAATTGTTACATAAGTTTCCAGGATATTTCGTAAGCACTACTTTAATAACAAATTCTAAATAAATTATAACCACACATATGATTTGATTGTTTACCATTGTGAAAGCAAGTTTTATAAAAGAAGAGTAATATGTATAAAATCTTTGTAGTAATAATAAAGAATAAGGCAGTCAGCAAATACGTATCAAGAATCACACACATTCTTCCTCCAGAGAAGATCTACAATCATTACATGCGACCCCATTGTGGCAATGTTGCTTGCAAACGAATCTTTTGCAGCTATTGCAAGAGTCAGTAGTTTTTTTTTTTTTTTTTTTTTTTTTTTTTTTTTTTTTTTTTTTTTTTTTACCACCACAATGATGGCACCTGCCACACCTTCTTACAGAAGAAGACGCTCAATTTCTTCTGGTGTTAGTCCTTTCCTTTGTGCGGACCTGGGAGACAATAAAATAATTCTAATACCAAAGCAGTGTTAATAACTAAATCATCATACACCCACAGAGTTGTAAAACAAAGCTTCTAATCATCAAAACATCCGACAGTGGTACAGCTACATGTACTTACATTACCGGGCGCGTGTGGTACGCAGTGCCGTCTCGGAGCAGTCGTCTACTCCACAGGTCAGTCACAGCTGTTATGGTATGTTGGTGGGGCAGTAATGTAGTTTGTCGCGTGACTAAACAATCGAAGCATATCTAGCACCATTGTTTCGTGCTCGGCAAGCTGACGTAATTATTGAAAGAAAACAAAATTGGCAGCACTGAATGCCGCCATGCGCCCGCCGCAGGGTTAAGGATATCGAAGCAAAGGTAGCCGCAGTGGAGTGGACGAGCGCATTGAGGCGCTATGCTACGATACGCGACGCCGTTCCCCGTCGGGGGGTATAAATCTACCCCCTGACATGGATGTTTTTGTTGTCTTTAGTGTAAGGTAGTTTATTAGTTTGTAAGTTTAGGGACTGATGAACCCGCAGTTAAGCTTAACAAACATTTGAACATTTTTAAGCAAAGCTAGAAGAACCTTACTCATTAACAGAACACTTTTATTGGACAATATTTCTTGAGACTAGAAGAGGGACATCTGACAAACATAACACACTGATAATTATTCTTGGGAAAGTAAGACTGCCATCTGACAAACATACTAGTATGCTGGATTCTTGTTGTTGCTGCTCTTGAGTATGGGGCGACCAGCCCACTGCGGCAGACTGCAGAGCGCATTGCTGGCTCTTTTAACCGTGGCCGTGGCCGAGCGCCTCACTGTTTTTGTACCGGTACTGCGCTGGTCGACGTGCAGTCGATACTTTAGTACTTCACCCTTTTAGTCCTCACATGACATCACTTCTCATTTTTAGTGACATACGGTCAGTTGTCATTTGTTGTACCATACTGATATAGTATCTAAATTGTTTCGTTGACGTACGTATTGAAAGTCTGGTGACTTCAGTAGACAATGTACAAAAGCGTCATACGTGAACATCCTATGTGATCTACTCAGCTTTTATCCTGAATTATTTATAAAGATAAGGAACTCTCGCTGTGAAGTCGCCCTATATTTCTATTTTCTGTGAAGGATCGCCAGTTGAAAATTTTGTATTCTCTCAAATTTCTCATGTTTTTGTAATGACTAACCTGTTTCGTGTACCATAGGTGGATGGTCATCGATCGCTATTGGTGAGGTATTTGATACAAACTTCTCATATACTGCCAATATTACTCCTTTGAATTTAAGATACATCTGTTGCGTACTCATATTTCCCTCAGGGACTAAGCATTAAGTTGCTGAGTACGGAACCCGGTGTCACAAGCTGTGGACTGAGTCGTACGTTTCAGAGCCCGATCTCAAGGTGTTCTACGTGCCGAGGTTAAACAGTCGCTAGCAGGCAACCTCTGGGGAACCCGCGCACCTCAGTTATATCAGGCTTACCCAGGCAGGCGGAGCTCTCCCTTGGTGGACCTTTAGAGCCCAAGCTGCTCATAGTAACACCACGAAGCGAACAGGAAAGTTTGCTGACGTATAACCGCCGTCTCTAAGGGACGTCGAGGCGAATACAATGCCGCGTAATATGATCCCCAAACGTCCCCTTCTCTGGCCACACCATGGGAGTAACGTCGGGTCCGTCATCAGGATGAGGCTTAAGCCCGTAAATATCTGGTATGTAGCCGCACTGGTGGGGAATCCTTTAAGACGACGAAGCCCTTAATTTTTTTGAAAACTTGGAGGACAAGTTTGGTGAGGTAGAAGGGATGTCTAAGGTGCGCTGTGGGTCAGTCTTAATAACGACTTTATTCCCAGCCCAGTCACTGGCATTACTTGCCAGTTACGACGAATTGCAGATGACAAATTGCGTGCCAACCTAGAACGGCGGGGAGTACATTTCACTCGGCGATTCCATAGGGGTGCTAAAGACAACCTTCATCTTGGCTTTCGAGGGCAATTCTTTGCCTGAGAAAGTCAAGTTGGTGATATACCGGTACGACATAAAGCCCTACGTTCTTCCCCTATGCGCTGTTTTGAGTGCTGGAGGTTTGGGCATATAAGCTCCAGATGTGATGCCAACACTACATGTCGGGAGTGCGGTTCATCCGAACGTTCCTTGCACCCCTCCTCTAGTATGTGTCAACTGAGAACAGAATCACACTCCTTGCTCCACTACATGCACGGTTCTGCAACAAGAACGCAAAATTATGGAATATAAAACCTGGGACTGACTGACCTACTCAGAGGCAAAGTGCAAATTTCTGAAGCTCCACCTTGTGAACATGGCTACCTCCTATGACACTGAAACCTAACCATCATCTGCAGCTCCTACATCACAATCTACTCAAGTAACACCAGTGGGCTTCCAGGCCCGATCGACTACCCCTAGCTCCTTGCCAGTTGGGGGCATCTCCTCTTACGTTGCTCCCACTCTTTTCACCTTGTGAGCAATGACTCCCCAAGCACTGGGGACATGAGTCCCAACCCCCCAGCTGGAGAAGCAACAGCCCACTCCGGCTCCTCTTGCTCGGAGAGGGTCCCACAGGACACCACCTACCGAGGCTTCTCAGTGCAGGAGCAGGACTGCAGGAGCCAATTGCTGCAGGATCCCCAAGATGCTGGTCGAAGGGCCTCCTGCTCTTTGTCAGCTCCCTTAGTCACCACTGAGAAGCCGTCCCAGCCCTTGAAACCTAAGGGCTAGCAAGCAGCTGAAAAGAAAAGAAAAACGAAGAAGGAGGCTGCAAAGACACACCAACATTCTCTGCTTCTAAGGATGAAGTCCACTGAGGATCTCGCGCTAACATTCACCAGACATATGGTCTCTGATTCTGTGGATTCAGAGCAGATGGTAGCAGACGTTCCGATGGAATATTCTGCTTCCTTTATTCATCAAGGCAGTACAGCATGGAGAAAACGTACCCTTCCAGTGGAATTGCAGTAGCGGATTTTTCTCCCACCTAGCTGTGCTACGAAAATGTAACACCTGGTCTCTGCATTTCCCTTCAGGAAACCTGGTTTCAACTAATGCGGACCCTTGCCCTTCAAGGCTACCGGGGCTATTTTAAAAATCGTTCCAACTGTGGCAGTTTCTAGTGGAGTCTGCGTTTACGTCCTAGCCTATGTTTCAAGCGCTGCTGTGCGTCTTCAGACAATAGAGGCAGTCGCTGTTCGGCTCAGGGTAGTGAAAGATTTAACTATATGTTCTGTCTACCTTCCACCAGATGAGGATGCCTCTCTTGTAGACCTCGCTGCCTTATTCGCCCAAAGTCCCTCATCCTTTCTTCTTTAGGGGATTTCTACGCCCACCACACATATCTTGGCTCGGCGTAGAGATGTTGATGCAGCAGAACATCTGCCTCCTCAACATCATTACTAAGCATTTCATCATAGCCCGTGGAACATATTTGGCCATAGACTTGTCTGTCTGCTGCCCAAGCCTGCTTCCAGATCTCTCTTGGAGGGTAGACGACGACATGTGCCGCAGCGACCATTTTCCTATCTTCCTGTTGCTCTCACAGTGCCCGCCTGCTATCTGCCTCTCTGGACCCTACCTAGGGCTGACTGGCCAGCTTATTCCTTAGCAGCTGCGATTTTCTCTCCCCCTCTGGCTGATATTGTTGCTGCTGTTCAGCAAGTCACAGAGGCCATGGTTTCTGCAGACAAGAAAACTGTTCCCACACAACTCGAATCACTCCTCCATAAGTCGGTGCCCTGGTGGACACTGGGGATCGCTGAGGCCATCTGGGAACGTCAGCGAGCACTACAGCTCCACTGACGTCACCCTGCCGTAGATCGTCTTATCGCCTTCAAGAGCCTCCGGGCCCGGGCTCGGCGATTGATCCAACAAAGCAAGGGGGCCTCCTGGTAGCAGGACGTTGCCTCCATTGGTTCCCGCACATCTCCTTCATGGGTATGGTCGCAAAGTTCGACGCCTCTTTGGACAGCGCCCACCAGCGGGAATCCCGTGTCTCAGCATTCAGGGTACAATCTGTACTGATCCTCTCACTATAGCTGAGCACTTGGCAGGTCACTATGCACGCACCTCAGCGACTGCTGCTTATGGTGCAGATTTCAGCGCCCTTAAAGAGCGAATGGAGCAGAAGCAAATATCTCTCCGAACGTGACACCAGGATATGTGCAACAGCCCTGTTACTGAGTGGGAGTTGTAAAGTGTCTATGCTGCCTGCCCTGACACCTCCCCAGGACCAAATCGCATTCACAGTCAGTTCCTCCGTCACTTTAAGCACCAGCATCTCGCCCTGCTCGGTCGTCTCTGGACTCAGGGTGCTTGCCCGTCCCAATGTCGGGATAGCATCATCATCCTGGAGCGGATCTGTAGATGGTTTATAGTTACCGACCGATCAGCCTCACTAATGTTCCATGCAAGCTCCTCGAACGCATGGTAAGTCAGAGGCTTATGTGGATCCGCAAGGATCGGGGCTTCTTGGCCCCACAACAATTTCGTGTCACTGCACTCGGCCATCCGTAAAGCCTCTACTCGCTGCGAACATCTGGCTGCCATCTTCTTTGATCTGCAGAAAGTGTGCGACTGCTTGGCGCCACCGGAAACTGCCTACGCGGTACGACTGGGGTTCACAGAGTCCACTTGCCGTATTCCTACAGAACTTCCCCACTCTGCGTTCTTTTCGAGTTCGTACCTGACTCAGCTCACCTCATTATCAAAAATCGGTGTTCCACAGGATTCCGTTTTTAGTATCCCTCTATGTTTAGTCGGAATTAGTGGTCTTGCAGCGGCATTACAGAACTTTGACCCATTTCTGCATTGTTATGTCCGTTTGGCGACAGGGCTTCTCATACAAGCCCTGTGACCAGCCTCCTAGTCGAAGCTGCGGTTCATCAGACAACACCTGCTAGCTTCCTATGTTTCCCATGCTCAGGCCTCGCCCCACCACCCGAACGGCCTGCTCCTTTCTCCAGACGCTGGTCTCCCTATCTCTCCACGACTGCAGTCCGTGTTTGTTCCCTTCTCTCGTCACTTCTCTCGTCCCTATTCCTTTCAAACCCCTCCTTGGTCCATTCCTCGTTTGCAGTTTTGTCTGAACCTATTCTGTGCCTGAAAGTACTCCATTATTCTAACAAAACTCCATCGCTAGTTCCTGCAACTCCTTCATTCCGTGGCGCTGAAGCCATTTGCACAGATGGTACCCTCACAGATGGTCATGCTGGGTATGCGCAGCTTCATGACAACTGTGTTGAACAGCATTCCTTGTCGTGTGAGAGTACTGTCTTTACTGCAGAGCTGGTCGCCGTTATAAGGTCTCTGGAACACCTCAAATCCTGCTCCATGGGGTCATTTGTGTAGCGATTCCCTGAGTGGCTTACAGGCGATTGACCAGTGTTCATCTCACCTCCCAATAGTGCGGTCAATCCAGGATACCTCATGCTCTCTCGGCAAACTGGACGTTCTGCGGTATTTGTGTGGACCCCAGGTCACATTGGCACGCTGGGAAATGAACATATCGATCAGTTGGTCAAACAGGCCACTACCGCTCCACCTCTAGACATTGGCGTGATGGAATCTGACTGAAAGGTGCGTGAGGCTTGGAGTGCTGAATGGTCTACCACGAGTGCAACGAATAAGCTTCGAGCAGTGAAGCTATCCACGTATCTGTGGAAATCTTCACTGCGACCCATACGTCGAGAGTCGGTTGTCCTCTGCCGCCGCTGTGTTAGGCATACATGGTTAACCCACGGCTCTCTCCTTCGCCGTGAGGCCACGGCTGTGTGTCGATGTGGAGCAGGGGTGACAGTAGTCCATCTTCTGATTCACTGTCCAGTTTTAGCCAACTTTCGGTAGTCTTTCAATCTACCAGATGCGCTACCTTAGTTTTAGGTAACGATGCCTCCATGGCTAACTACGTTTTAAGTTTTATTCGCACAGCTGGTTTCTACAATTCCATATAGTGGTGTGTGCTATAGCCTGATATCTTTCCTAGGGGTTTTTTGTGTGTACAGCACGGCTGGCTCATCCTGTATTATCTTTGTCATCAGTCAGGCGTGGTATTTTGTGGTCCAGTTTTTAGCTTATTTCCTGGCTTGATGTTTTTACCTAAGTCTTTCTTTTGTGTTGTCAGTGAACTGTTAATTGTCAATCTGTCCCTTTTGTGAGAATCCAATCTCGATGTTTATTATTTAGCTTCTGACGGTGAACCCTTGGCCAGGAACAGGGGACTGATGACCAAGATGTTTAGTGCCCTCAAAATCAGAACAACATCTACTCATATTGTTACTTTCGACAGAATGGGGACTCCAATCAAGAATGTGTTACTATAATTTTCATCTGCCTTTCTGAATAATTGAATATAATTCCGTTTAATTTTTCTATATTTAGGACTTTCGATATTTACTCTCTTAACGACCAAGTAAGTGTTCACTAAGCCCTGTATCTATATGTTCGTTATTAACTGGGAATTACTTGTTGTCAGGATGTCATGTGTGTTTTCACAACTGTTTCCAATCTAGTGCGTTCATGAACAAATTCTTCGAAATAGTTTTCCAAATGTGCGTTCTGCGCAATTTCGACGATATTTCATGCGTGGGTACAGGTATTAACATGTATTTTTAGGATAAATTAAAGCGACACGAATTATAATTGTGTCCTTCGGGTTTGTGTTTGAAACCTGATTCCCGTTTCCTTTGATCTTTTCAGGAAACCACTTATTTATTTAATCCGGTTGTGCCGCGGGGGAGTGTCCAAGCGTTCGCTGCGATGTAGCACAGCGCGTTCGGTCAGCGCGCTTTCTGCCCTCTGTGTTGTAAAAAAACTGACTGAACGACGCGATCAACTTAGAAGAAAACAAACCAACGCCCGTAAAAGAACGATCCTTGCTGAGAAGCGCGCAGTTGTTCGCCGTCGGAGTTTGGAGTCCACCCTGGGATATATATATATATATATATATATATATATATATATATATATATATATATATATATATATATATGTGTGTGTGTGTGTGTGTGTGTTCCTTGCGTTAGTTTACATTAATTTATGTAGTTTGTCAGTCAAGGCACAGATGACGATAGCAGTTTCGTCCAATAGGTATACAAGGAAACAATCCAGTTGTCAGGTGTGACTTCTACACCTGCCGTGGCGGAAAAGTCGTGCACCTTGCTACAGTGCGCGCTGCCTTCTATGTCGGAGGCTCAAGCCCTCCCACGGGCAAGGGTGTATGTGTTTGTTCTTAGGATAAGTTGAAGTGGTTTGTCGTTTTATGGACCGATGACCTCTTCTGTTAGGTTCCATAAGTTGTCAACTATTTGTACACTTCTACCCATAACAAACTAAAATATATCGTCTATTTCAATTTCGCTAATCGATAAACTGCTTTTAATAGTGAAATTCAGTCACTGCTTGAATGCTTCCTTGTACTTGCAATTACAACAAGGTTATCGCATTTTAAAAAGACTTTGGTATATATCGCTGGTTTCGTCAATGGGGCACAGAGTATTTAACTACTGGAGTTGCTAGTATTGTGGTATCAGTGGAGGACGGTTGAGGCGTAGAAATGTTGTATCTTCTTGAACTGAAAAAAGTTAATGGTTTAACTTCATGATTGGTGCACCATTATCAGTTTTGTCAGATATAAAACCTGGATGAAAGTTTATGAACTAATACTTTTGCTTTCACCAGAAAACGGTAAGTCTTTATTTTTTTAAATTATTTCCGTTGAATTGCTGCAATACAGCTATAACAACCAAGTAGATTAAAACTGGTTGAGATATGAAGACTTGATTTGGAGAGTCTATTTATGAGTTCCAGTACAGTAAAGAGTTTCCGTTGTAAATTAAATTTATTATTCATCACACTGTTGTTTACATTAGAGTCACCGAACGTTCCCCTTTTCTTTATTAAGAAAAGAGAGGGCAGGCGCTATCCACCAGAGAAGCTACTGCTCCACTGATTACAAAGAAAAGCTTTTCTTGGGTTATTCTTTTGTGAGATTCCACATTGACTTTCTCAAAATGAACAGTAATCCGCCGACTTTTAAGAGTCGGTACTAATTATGTTTCAGCATAAGAGAAAACGATACCACTTAGGCAGATGTAATTTGTATATTTTGCTTGCACAAAGGAAACAGTAATCCACATAACGTAATATTTAAGTTGTTTCTGACTTTTAATAGTCTGCTACACTTATTTTCTGTGTAAAACAACATTATACCTCACAGTGTAGTAGTTGTGCAAAGAAAAACATCTGGAAATAAAACAGTTTCTTTCCTACCAAGGTAACCAATATCAATTTATTTACGTCGGTATCGTGTGTAGGAAGGCAAATTCACGCGTATCCATTTATCCCATTAATCGTATGTGTTTATGTCCTTTAATTTTGCTCTAAAACTTCGTTATATTGCTCATTAACTTCACAATAAATCTCTTTTTTTTATTATGCCCAAACTGTAAATAATTGAAATCAAATGTTTGTGAAGCCTATGGGACTCAACTGCGAGGTCCTTAACTTACAAACTAGTTATGAACTAACTTATACTAAAGACAACACGAACATCAGGCCCAAGGGAGGATTCTAACTTCTGATGCCGGAGGTCGCGCGATCCGCAACGTGGTGCTCCAGACCGCTCTACTACTCCCACGCTCGGCTACTCCCACGCGTCAATCTGTAAATAAAAATGAATTATGCGTTTCTATTACGAAACACATTTTTTTTTGCAAGGGAATAAAAATGTGACGTCGCTGTGTAGTCGGAAATATATCGTCAGTCATTCAACACCACTACACGTGTACAAAGCACTGGTATCACGTTCATCTACACTCACACATACAATCAATACAAACCGTTTTTATTAATTTTTAATTAATCACTTTCAATGGCATTAAACGCACCACCACCGTGTTTATTTAATCTGTTCTTTCTGAAAACCGCTGGCTCTTTGTAAAACTGTCCGTTTGTTCCAGCGTCAAATACGTAATAATGTATGTGTGCTTCATTACTTCCTGTTAGCGCTTGGAGCTCTGGTACTTCCCCTACACAGCTACGGCTGCTCTATTGATGGCTCCTGCATCTGAGTTCGTCCTTGTGTGACCTGCCTACTTTGACCTAGAACCCATTTCTTGTGTTCCCAACATCATGTAATCTACAAAACCGTACAGTCCGCGCCACACAGCTCCGGCTAATATTGTAGCCGATGATTGCGTCTTGTGTACGCCTGAACTATTTAACAGAGGCCGAGAACCCACCTAAGTCGAGGAATCTGGAACGAACACTGCTGCTGAACAGTCTCAATGTTCAAATGTTTGTTAAGCTTAAGGGACTTAACTACGGGGTCATCATTCCCTAAACTTACAAACTACTTATGAACTACCTACAACGAAGGACGGCACAAATATCCATTCCCGATGGGGGATTCGAACCCCCGACCGTAGTGGCCGTGCAGACTGTGACTGAAGCGGCTCAGTCTCCTCGGCTACCGCGGCCGGCACTGAACAGTCTGAGCCTCTGATGCAGACCCTTCACTCTGCTCTTTACGAATTATCTGCAGGTTGTCATGTCATCAGTGCTGCCGATTATGAACTCTGCATTCATCTTTCACGCAAGACTGGCAGCTTTTACCATTTCAGATACCGCCACGACCCGGAGATTCAAAACGACACACATCGTTTGCACCAACATGAGACAGCACCTACAGTTTGCTGCACCCTCTACTCATTGCTTCCGGAAGGACCCTTTCCGTATCTGAAATGACTCCATCCGGTAGTCATACGGAGTAAATAAGGACTTTTCTCCCGTCATATGAAATAATTCGCCTTTCATGTGGCTTCATATGTTTCATAATGAGACATACTATGCACGCATGACGCGATATGATGTGACACAAGTTAGAGATTTAAAAATACGGTTTCAAACGGATAAATCCATAAGTGTGTCGTATCAAAGCGTTTAAAACCATATGTAATTCTGGAGAGGTGTTCATCTCATCCTGGTTATCATGCAGTGTGAAATAGGGATGGCGTTATCGTTGAAACAACCGGTTTTCGGTTATACCGGTTCTTTTCATCTCCAGTTTAATAGCACTGTAAAAATTGCTCAAGATAACCGGTTTTTTAAATAACCGGTTTTCGGTTTTTATTGCTATTATTTCCAGTAGAGTTCGAACGAAACACATTTTGCGGCTCTAACAGAAACCGTAATCGTCGGTTCTTCTAGTTTCGGCCGAAACCGAAACATACGAAATTTATGAAACTTCCTGGCAGATTAAAATTGTGTGCTGGAACCGGAACTCGAACCTGGGACATTTGCCTTTCGCGGGCAAGTGCACTACCGACTGTGCTATCCTGACACGACTCACGATGCTGCCTCACAACTTTACTTCCGCCAGTACCTCACCTCCTACTTTCCAAACTTCACAGAAGCTCTCCTGCGAACCATGCAAGACTAGCACTCCTGGAAGAAAGGATATGGTGGAGACATGGCCTAAGGGATGTTTCCAGAATGAAACTTTTACTCTGCAGCGGAGTGTGCGCTGATACGAAACTTCCTGGCACATTAAAATTGTGTGCCAGAAAGTTGTGAGGCGGCATCGTGAGTCGTTTCGGGATAGCACAGTCGGTAGTTCGCTTGCCCGCGAAAGGCAAAGTTCCCAGGTTCGAGTCCCGGTTCCGGCACATAACTTTAATCTGCCGGGAAGTTTCATATCAGCGCACACTCCACTTCAGAGTGAAAGTTTCATTCTGTTTACGAAATTTAGTTAAAATTTAGGTAAATTTATGTTATACGACATATCACTAGTCTTTCCTTATTTTGCAAGATCCCCTCCCTATACTACGCCTTCTTGAGTGTGTGTAAGCCTAGCCAGGAGTCCTTAGAAGACGATATACGAAGCGTACATATTTACTGGCCTACTATTTCCATCCGGCAGTTGCGAATATTCAGCCAACCATACGTAAGTTGGACTTGTGAGCCAGCGCATACGAGTATCTCGTCATATACTCAACATATATAAGTTACAGTCAGTAAATGAACTTCATTCAGTGCTGCAGAAGTATTTCGAAAAATAAAGTCAGAGTTCCGACTAATAGTATGATTTTTGTCAGTGTAAATTTACGCAAATTGAACTAGGAAAGCTCTGTACCACATGATCAAAGAATGTTCAGATGGGCGTGAGTTCTTATGAGACCTATACGCTTAGGTCATCGGTCCCTATACTTACAAACTACTTAATCTAACTCAAACTAACTTACGCTAAGTACAACATATACACCCATGACTGAGGGAGGAGGGAGGACTCGAACCTCCGACTGAAGCAGCCGCGCAGTCCGTGACATGGAGCCTCAGGCCGCACGGCTACCCCGCGAAGTACCACATGATCAATGTTACCTAAACCCATGTTGGTTATTAAAAAGCCCCTCGCTTTCAAGGATTCACATTAATGAAACTTGTTAGCATAACAATATGATCATACATAAAAAGTTAGTATTCCAAGCTTAGAGTACATCACTTACATAACAGGTATATGAATTGAATTTACCTTCTCTTCCAAGGAACATTTTGGATGCTTTCTCCTTACATGACTTGTCATGTTTGTAGTACCTCCACCCGTTTTCAGCTTTTTAAAGCAAATGGAGCATTTTACCTCACTGCTCCCGTACTTTGTGAAGTACTTCCACACTCGGGATGATGCCATTTAAGACACAACCAATGTCTGGCGACGACAGCAAGGAACTGCCGCATGATCAGACTGAGGCAAGTCTTGTACACTGCTGGTGCACGCGCGTCGTCTAATAGGCCACGCCATACGGCAACAGGTGCATCGATGTCTCAATATCTGCACCAGTTCTTAAGTTCAAAATGTTCAAATGTTTGTTAAGCTCATGGGACTTAACTGCGGGGTCATCAGTCCCTAAACTTACAAACTACTTATGAACTAGCTAACACTAAGGACGGCACAAATATCCATGCCCGAGGGGGGATTCGAATCCCCGACCGTAGCGGCCATGCAGATTGTGACTGGAGCGCCTCAGTCCCCTCGGCCACCACGGCCGGCAGTTCTTAAGTTCTTATGCCACGCGTCTGTTGAGCGTTTCTGACTGCCGGGATTGTTCTTAAATTATAACTGATCGCTTTTCTTAGTTTCTGCGATGACCTAATATTTCACAGCAGTGGAAATTTTAGGAACAGCATTAAATATTAGAGTCTACTAGTTTTAATATTTTTTATATTAGTTACAAAAACCACTACTACAGGAAGTAGTCTTACCGGTTTTTTACCCGGTTCTTAGCAATAACTAAAAGAAACCAGTTACAACCGACACCAAATAAATACCGAAAAATACCGGTTATTCAAAACTAAAATACCGGTATCGGTTTTAACCGGTCGGTTTTTCCCATCCCTAGTGTGAACTGCATACACATCAGGCGCTACCGTTCGGCAATGAACGAATCTACGAAAAGAGAACTGGGGTGAAAGCCGAAAGGATTATATATAACCAGACCTTAAAACTGTACTGGCATACTCAGATTGAGAAACTGCAAAGTGGTCGTCACCTTTGTTGATTTCAAGAAGGCTTACGACTCCGTTGACAGAGAAACGCTTAATAAAATACTCCAGGAACTAGGACTATACAAAACTAGTAGACTCATTCTAGAAACCTTGATCAACACCCAATGAAAGGTCAAATTTTGAGGAGAGGTCTCAGAAATGTTCGAAATAAAAACTGGAGTAAGAAAGGGGGATGGACTCTCCCCGCTTCTCTTTAACTGTGTCCTTGAAAATGTTGTGAGAGAAGGGGGCAAGGAACTGTCCAGTTTAGGTGTGCAGAGTGGTGTCTACCTAGGCCTCAAGAACGAAGATGGTAGGTTGCCTGGATTTTGCAGATGACATGGCACTGATTGCTGACTCTCTTGAAGTGGCAACAATACAGGTAAACTTCTTCAGAAAACAGGCAGTCAAAGTGGGTCTTCACGTGTCCCTGGAGAAAACAGAATTCTTCACCAACATCAAAGAAGCTAACAGATGTTACTAGACCAGGGAAGCATAAAAATGACTGAGAAATTGAAGTATCGCGGCGAATTGATTGAACCCAACCTATCAGGAAAAAACATCAATATTCATGAGAGTCAACATGTTGGAACTACCCTATCGACTAACTATGAACACCTACAACAAAAAGTGCTTATCGCGCAACCTGAAACTTAAGCACTACACATCAGTCATAAGACCAGAAGCCCTGTATGCCATGGAATGTTTTTCCATGAACCGGAGGGGTATGGTGGAGAAATTTGAGGTCAGAGAGGGGAGAATCCTCAGGAAGATCCTAGGATCAGTCGAAAAAGATGGATAATTCAGAAGGCGACATAATTCGGAGCTCTATGAACATATTAAGAAGCATTCTGATTGTGCTAGAAAAAGAAGAGTTGCTTTCTATAGCCATATTGCAAGACTGGCTCTAAACAGATTGACCAACCGTTTGTTCACCTTCTGGCAAGACAAGAAGGTTCGTACTACTTAGGTGACAGAAACCCAGAAGGATATTAAAGAACTGGGAATCACTGATCTCCAGAACAGACAATCTGTGACGCTTGCTCTGAGGGAAGTCCGAGGATTTCAAGAAAAGCCCGAAGAAAAGGTACCCCCTGGACAGAAGAAAGAAGTTACACCGACAGAGGATGCGACAGTACTGGGCAAAGATCAAATCCCAACAGTTGAACAAGCGTGGTCCAAAGTAGGCCCATTCAAAACAAGAAGAAGAAGCGAGACGGTGCAGACACTCTACAGTTGTTGTTATGCTGACCTATCATATGCAATCAGACACTATAGGAGAGTTAGTGTGATGTCTCCTCGATCAAAAGATGTGGGATCTCTTCGATGTACGGCAAATTGATGGTAAGAGACAAGCAACACTAAATATTGTAACACCACACACCGCAACGCCTTGGCATCTCCCTCAATATCTTAACGGATGCGATCTGTGCCCTTTGTTTGTTAACCGTATAGCCTCAGATGATACGTCGCAGGTGAAAAGGAGCAAAACGGATATGCCAACAAATACGGTGGTGCGGAATATTGACGTAGCAGGGACTGCGTCTTTATCTACGCTATCGTCACTGCCTTCTGGCTCTGTATTCAGTGAACAGCTTACAACAAAATCAAAACAAGAACCATCTACCTATGTCCATAAAGATACCCGTCCAGCAGGTGATGGTGACATTGATGAAATCATTACTAGGGCAATATATGCTTCAGATTAAAAGTAGTATGTGTGTTTTTAGTTACAAAATAATTTGACTAAGCAATGAGACTTAGTACCTTCCTTTGCCCTGTTAGAATAAATTGCAATAGACATGAAATGCAATGATCTTATCTTGGTTTTGTTTGATGCGCAACGAGTAACACTTTAAATTGTACAGTAGCTGATAAGTTAGCAGCAATTAAACTCGTAATCGGTCTACACATCAATCTCGTGTGTGAGAGACAATGTGAGCAAATTTGTTGGCGTACACCACACACCAGTAGCCAGACTATACATGCACAATTTGACTGCGAGAGCCAACAAAAAAAAGTAGCGTGCTACTACTATGATAATTTTGTCACTAGAATAAACAAGATGTCAAACAAAGATATTTGAGATTAATTGGATACCAAAATCACTGCCCTTGATAATAAGCTATCTGAACAACAATTACACAGGTCGACAAATTTTGACTTTTTGTCTGGGGTTTGCATGAAAATATGAATTTCTGACTAAATTGACCCTGGTGATCACAAATCTGCAGCCTGTTTCTCTGTAGGACGTCAGGTTTTTGCACCACCACTATCATCATCATATTCACCCTTGTCTAACTCTGCGCCCAACGAAATTGGAAAGCAATTACGGGACAATGGAAACGAAATGGAACAGTAAAGTGGTTAAAAAAGAATTGGAAGAAAGGCATATGAATTATAAGAAGCAAATATTACTGTGGACACTTACCAGGTAGAGGTATTACTTCCGTTTTCGTTTGCCCGTGAATGAACGCTTGATATCCTTCTTCACTTCTCCTTCAAGTGTGATGCACCAACAGTAGTCAGCCATCATGTTTATTCCCCAACGACCTTGATAACGATGTTCCATAGTTTTAAGTTCCTGATGAAATCGTTCACCATGTTCCTCTGGTGTGTCAGGCAAATTTTCTTGAAAACTCTCTAAGTGTGACATTAGAAAATGTAGTTTTAGAGAGACCTTAAAGGACTGTAGCAACACTGCTTTCAAATTTCGCTTTGAAGAATCTATAAACAATCTCCATTCCTTACTCTCATACTTCTGAGCTCCCATTTTCATCACTAATCCGGCGATGTCTTTGCAGAACACCATTAAACCATCTTCAACAAAAAATTCCCTGAAATCTTTATCACGATTTCTGTTCAATGAATGTGATGTACCGTGTGCAAGTAAGTCAGTTTCACTGAGACGTGATCCCAGTAGTTGTGCTGCATCTTTTGAGAGTCCTAAGTCTTTCACCAAATTGTCAAGTTCTGTTTGAGTAAGAGGTTTTGGGCTACTATCGGTACCATACTCAGAGTAGTCGGATTCACTGCTTTCTTGACTTACATCTGGTTCAGAGAATTCAAGAGAATCCACTGATGTTGGTGGAGAGGGGATTGGTAGCCCTGGACCATGAGGAACAGGTGTAATTGCCACATCTAAGTTTGGATACGATATGATTTTCTTGTTTCTTCTGTTGTATCCCGTTACATTCGCCATACAGAAGTAACAGTCATCAACATGCTTCTTCTGTTCACACCATACCATAGGAATTGCGAAGCACTTGATTTTACCTTCACTCCATTTCCTTAACTGCTCCACACATGTATGGCAAATGACTTGTCCTGATCGCCAAGCTTCATGCCGAAATATGCAAAATATGACTTCTGCACAAATTTTGTTATTTGTCGACGTCTTGCACGTATCACATGATTTCCACAGATATAACAAAATGTATCTGGGCTATTCACACACTGCCTTCCTGTTATTTTTAACACACCTTCAGTGAAATACCACCACTCACAAAAAGTGTGAAAGCACCTTCTTGTAGCTGTAACACTCACTCACTGATTTCTGTGGCGATAATGAAACGTCAGCTCCAAGCTCATTAGCCCCCTCTGCCTCAGCTTCACACAAAAAATGCAGCATTGCCACATTTCTAGAGTTGTGGACAATAGATTTTGCAGCCAATGGTAGGTTTGGAGGGGGGGTAGGTGTGCAGAAAAAACTGAGGGTGATGGAAAAAAACTGATATGATTTTCATATTCAGGGGTGCAAATTTAGTAAAGAACACCACTTACTTTCCAAACCCCAGAATCCATGTCGACCTGTGTTACCATACTGATTCAACGTAATAAAAAATGTCCTACAAATCTGGTAAAGATTTCAAGATCACTCACCGCAAGTATTTCTTATCTCTTTACGTCATCTATTTCTCTTCTGATCAGACAAATCACTTTAACTGTTACTAACATTAACTGACTTAATAATCTGAACTTTCATTAAGATTTAGAAAATCTCTAACTATGAAGTTTACTGGATTTATGACCAAACTACTTCCTGCTCTCATTAATAAACCAATTTATCATGGCAAAATGCCTACACTGAACTGTTCTAATTAATACATAAATTTACAGACACAATATTTATGCAACACTACCATAAGAAACCATGATCAGGATGGATAGCGATTTAAATTGGTGAAAGGAACGAGGAACTGGAAAATAACTCAGGGTTAAATGATAAATGCGAGCTGCACTAAACAGTATTCATTAGCGAAAAGACAAACACCAACTACAATAGTTCAAATACAGGCAAGCAGACATAACAATAGAAAAGTACACATTACCTTATTCGAGACAGATTAATTTCCATACAAAAATTACAATCTGCAGACTTCGCTGCGACTCTTCAAAACTGTATGAATTTTTACTCTTCGAGTCTAACACACAGACAGACTAACCCGACAGTTCCACGACTACTACTCATCGACTCAACTCTACCATAATCAAACCTCGACTCTCCTTCACAAAGGTCACTCACCGACTCCTTAAACGCAACAGCTGCTAGAGCAAGACTTATTCCAAAAGATAAAACAAAGTATATGGTTTACAGCAAAGATATGAAATTAAGTACAGTAAGTTATATCCATTAATGAAATGGTACAAAATATTACATAAATTTGTTTTCTACAGAATTATAGCTAAGTTTTTTGTAACAAAACATGCTCAAGGCTGTATGACAGGCAAAAATTAAATGAAAATTATTTTGCATACTCCTTTCAAGCCGCTCTACGAACTATATCTGAATTCGAAATACTGGCGGGAAGCATAGCAGAAACTACGGCCCACCTATGAGCCTTCTAGGCCACCTGCTTAGCATATCTTTGCATTCTGTCGAATATAAACGTGTGAAGAAGTTTGTCACAAAGAAGATAGAGCGCTGAATCGATATTGCGTTGTTTCCGGATGGATGGGCCAATGTATCAGGAAACAGTGTTCTTAGTTCCATTGTGACAACACCTCAGCCAATATTCTATAAAAGTATACGATCTGACAACAAAAGGGAAACTGCATAGTATATTGTTTAACAACTAACGAATGTCGTCAGTGAAATAGGTGCAGAGAGGTTCATAGCAGTGGCCACAGGTAATGCGCGAAATGTGTGTGCTGCTTGGAAAATAGTTGAGGAGCAATGAACCCAAATAAACCGCATAGGTTGCGCAGTACATACATTCAACTCATTAATAAAGGACACAACTCCATAGAGAACGCTGGTAGAATGCTTCAGTGTAGCGAAGAAAATAGTAAAATTCTTTAAGGAGCGTCGTATCCCCCCATCCTTCATTGACAAGAAAACAGAGAGAAGAATACCGTCATACTTCTGTGACACTAAAGGTTTCATCAGCAACCCGTTGGGCAGATACCGTGGTTTGTATGGACAGCTTACTTAAGAATAAAGAGGCTATGTTAGAAACAATTGTTTCTCCAAATGTGCAGTGCTACAAAGCACTTAAATCTTCTGTGCTAGCAGACGAAACATAGCAGCGGCTTGAGGAGGCATGGCGTATCTAGCGAGTCAGAAGCCATACGTAAGGTTGAAGCCGATAATGCTGTACTTTCGGATGTACATGATGCCTTTGATAGCTTGTCTAGGGAGGTAGATGCTGTATTTCTTTAGTGTAATACACGTTCTCAAGTAGAGATAGCATCGATCAAAGAAGCATCGAGCACAAGGCACACGTTTGCATGTAATGCTATGCATGCTGCAGAAAATATTTTACTTCCACATTTCACGGCGGGAAACCCTTCATCAGGGGGAAGAAAATGCAGGCTCTAGACTACAGCGCAACATTGGGGGAAGTCTTTGGATATGACAGTAGCGTTATGATGGAAAATTTGGCGTCATGTCGGGCGAGCGCAACATTGGGGGAAGTCTTTGGATATGACAGTAGCGTTATGATGGAAAATTTGGCGTCATGTCGGGCGATGGAAGACTTTTCCCAACAACACAGATGTTGGAAATCTATGAACTTAATTAAGAAAGTATTATATCTGATTTTCTCTGTTTTGTAAACTCCTTTTGTTTTATATGTTCTGTGATATGGTAAATAAAGTATTGTGTTGTATTGACAAATCGCTGCGCTACTACAGTCATTCACTACATTGACGCGTAACATCTAACAATTTTTACTCACCTCAGGAGCTAATATCACGAAGGGTTCACTGCAGTGATTTGTCACGCCAGATGACAAAATCATCCGCCGACCAATGCATGGATACAGAGCTACGTTGAACTGGATGATCACGGCGTATATATCGTAGTACAATTTGCAGAAGCAGTTAATTACATTGTTGTGCACTTTACTGGTATTGTTGCTGTTCTGTTGGCGCTTGAGAACTGATAAATGTCACATCTTGCACTACGTCTGTAGCTTGTTTATGAACATTACTGCCATCTGTTGATTGTTTATCGAACAACATTGACGTGCGCACACAATTACAATTAGCTCATGATGTCAGTTACGGAAAATATTGATTGTAACATTCAGTTATAGCGGTTGTAGGGCAAGAACTAATATTACACGCATTTTGAACCAAGTTCACGATTTAAATGACAACTCCTGATGAAGATTATGAATACTCTAAAGATCGTTTACAGGAACAGATTCCAAAACACACACTTCTCTCGACGACACTGAGTATGCTGCTGACGTGTCCAAATGCGACGAATACATAAAAGCAACCAAACGCGCTATTTTACGGACAAGAGGAATAGGAGGAAAACATTAATTCTATGGCTCACACAACCGTCAATAATAAACAACCTCCTATTTGTAGTTCCGCTTGGGCAGCGGTAGCGGGAGGATCGCTGTAGTGAGGCACTCACCGGCGCGGGCTGCTAGGTTGCTGACGGGTGCGCGCTGAAGAGGAATTTTTGTCGTTTTCTTGTGTTGCTGTTCTCACAGCGACGAAGTCGTCACAGTTTCCGCGCATCATGGGCAGGGACGAACGTAGCGGACGAAAAACCCACAAGAAGAAGCCGGTGTCGGCCTAGGACTCGCACATGCAGCAGCATGTGCCTGAGGCGAAGTTGGACGCACAGCAAAAAGAAAGAACCGACCAGCTCAGCACAGGACGCGGACGGCAGGAGGGTTGACGAGCCGACCAACGAAAACATCAAAGAAGATCCGACGGTTCTGATCGCCCCATTCTACATCCGTTTTACGGATATTGGGTGGAAAAACCTCATCTACCAGCTCAAAAATCAAGAAAAGATCGAAATGAAGATACGGACCATAGGCATTGGAAACGTACCGGAGGTGCTCGCCGCCAAAAGGTTCGACCTTGGGTACTTGAAAAAGTCGTTCAGGGAATACATCGTACAAGAACCGGAGAGGAAACTTCCGATGAAGTAATGTTCAAATGTTTGTATAGTCTATGGTACTTAACTATGGGGTCATCAGTCCATATACTTACAAACTACTTATGAACTAACTAAGACTAAGGACGGCACAAATATCCATGCCCGAGAGGGGATTCGAAACCCCGACCGTAGTGGCCGTGCAGACCGTGACTAAAGCGCCTCAGTCCCCTCGCCCTCCGCGGCCGGCCCGATGAAGTACAAGAAGAAGAAGCCAAGAATAGTCAAGGAACTCCTGAGGGGGTTACCTTGGCTATTCAATGAAAACATGGTCCTGAAGTGCCATGGTTTCGCTGATGTAGCAGTGAAGCTGCACAATCGCCAAGAGGATCAAGCCTCCACTGTACATCTTGGCGGTCGATATCGCTAAGCACATGTGAAAGAAGCAACACCGGACGTCTACGACGTGGGTAACCTCCTCGGCATCGAGGTGAAGATGGAAACACCCCCGGCGGGGGCTCGACATGAAGCCGCAGAGCTTCAAATGCCAGGAGGTCGGACAGGTGGCGAAATACAGCAAGAACGTGGAGGTATGTGTAAATTGCGCTGGAAAGCACGCTAGTCGAGCTCGCACTACCTCAGACAAACCGATGTGTGCTCGATGCGGCGGGAACCAAGCAGCCAGCTGGCGAGGCTGTCCGGCATTCTCAAGCCGCAGCCAGACCGATAGTGGAGTGGGGGCGGTCAGCGCGAATACTCGCAATCGAATAACACGAAAGCGAGGCAGCGATAAGAAGGCAACGATCGACGAAACCACGAATGCAGCGGTGAGGCTACCGGCGAGACGATTGTGGCCTCCGCACCCGCGCGGCCGGCAGCCCCTCCCACTGGTGGCATAGGGGGGGGGGGGGAGGGAGAGAGGGGAGAGGGGGAGTGGCATCGCGACCAAGCCCCTACCACGCCGCAGCGGAGAAGCGAGCCAACTGTTCCCGAATTGAAGCGGCTGATCGCCGCCATTTGCAGGGAAGAATACTAGTACTGAGGTTGTGAGACGCAACAAGAGCAAAATAAAGCACAAAATAAACAAATGTTTGTTAAAAAAATACTGATTATTGCAGTCTGTTTAAAAAGTATTCTTAAAAGTTGCTCAGTTCCCGGCGGGCAGTGCACACGTGACCAGCAGCAGCTCTAGATTTTACGGTAACCGGCTTCTTAATAGAAGCGACTTATTTTCATTTCGTGTGTGCTTTCTTTTGCCGCTCTTTATACTTTAGTGTGCTCGCGTGTTTATTTATTAAGAATCGCGTTTAATTGTCAGTTCAGTTGTTAACTTTTTGATTTATTAGCTCGCGTATATATTTTTCAGATTCGCCGTAAATAAACTGTTCAGCGTTAGGTTTATATTTTTCAAAGCTCACTGTTTATCAAACTTCTGTGTCCTCAGACGTACTTACTTGGAAGAAACATAGGTTTTTATAATGGCTAGGAACTGTGACTGCTGGGAACGGATGCAGACAGAGTTGGTGACTCTTCGCTCGCAGCTTCAAGCGGCGTTGGCTTCACTAGCAGCGCTTGAGACTGCAGTGGGTGGGCGCCACTGTTGTGCCCTCCGATCGGCCTGCGGCTGTGGCCAGCCCGCTCACTGCCCGCGAGGAGGTCGCCCCCCAATCCGTGGTGGATTGGGAGGTCTCCTCAGCGCGTGTCAGGCGGCGTAAGACTTCCAGGGGGACCGACGTGGAGACCACCTCGATTAGTCTTGCCAACAGATTCGAGGCACTGTCTGTGGCAGGGGATGTTGCTGACGCAGATGGTGTCGCTTGTCCTGTACTCGCCCCTTTGCCTTCAAGATCCGGACACTCACAGAGGGTAGGTTTGTTGGTAGTTGGGAGCTCCAACGTTAGGCGGGTAATGGAGCCCCTTAGGAAAATGGCTCCTAGGGAGGGGAAGAATTCCAATGTGCACTCCGTGTGCATACCGGGGGGAGTCATTCCAGATGTGGAACGGGTCCTTCCGGATGCCATGAAGAGCACAGGGTGCAGCCAGCTGCAGATGGTGGCGCACGTCGGGACCAAGTATGTGTGTCGCTTTGGATTGGAAGAGATCCTCTCTGGTTTTGAGCGGCTATCAGAAGTGGTAAAGACTGCCAGTCTTGCTTGCAAGATGAAAGCGGAGCTCACCATCTGCAGCATTGTCGACAGGACTGACAGCGGACCTTTGGTTCAGAGCCGAGTGGTGGGTCTGAATCAGAGGCTCAGACGGTTCTGCGACCGTGTGGGCTACAGATTCCTCTACTTGCGCCAAAGGGTGGTGGGTTTTCGGGTTCCGCTAAATAGGTCATGAGTCCACTATACTCAGGAAGCGGCTACACGGGTAGCGGGGGCTGTGTGGCGTGGACTGGGCGGTTTTTTAGGTTAGACGGCCTCGGGAATACACAAAATGGCTTTCAGTCTCAAAGGGGGCAGGTCAGACACAGGAAGAAAGCAGATCTAGAAACCATTGGTATAACAGTTGTAAATTGTCGTAGCTGTATTGGGAAATTCCAGAGCTCCAAGCGCTGATAGAAAGTACTGAAGCACAAATCGTTATAGGTTCTGAAAGCTGGCTGACGCCTGAGATAAATTCGGCCGAAATTTTTTCAAAGGGCCAAATGGTCTTCAGAAAGGATAGAATAAATAAAAAAGGGGGTGTTACAAACGGTTTATCCTGCAGCGAAATTGAGGCAGATACTTCCTGTGAGTTGGTCTGGGTAGAGGTTATACCTGACAACCGGAATAAATTAATAATTGGATCTTTTTATCGGCCCCCTGACTCAGACGATGCGGTTGCAGAAATGTTCAAAGAAAGCTTGAATCATATTTCAAATAGGTATCCGAAGCGTTATAGGCCCCCTACTCTTCCTCGTGTTTATAAACGATTTAGGAGACAACCTGAATAGCTCTCTTAGACTGTTTGCGGATGATGCTGTCGTTTATCGGTTAGTGGAGTCAACAGAGGATTTAGCGATTTAGAAAAAGTTTCTACTTGGTGCGAAAATTGGCAATTGACACTAAATAAAGAAACGTGTGAAGTAATACACATGACCACTAAAAGAAATCCGCTGAACTTCAATTACACGATAATTCAGTCAAACCTTATGGACGTAAATTCTACCAAATACCTAGGAGTTACAATTACGAACAACTTTGACTGGAGAGTACACATAGAAAATATTGTGGGGAAGGCGAATCAAAGTTTACGTTTCATTGGCAGAACGCTTCGAAGATGCACCAGCTTCACTAAAGAGACTGCCTACATAACACTTGTGCGTCCTCTCCTGGAGTACTGTTGCCCCTTGTGGGACCCTCACCAGGTGGGACTGACGGAAGACATTGAGAAGGTTCAGAGAAGGGCAGCTCGTTTTGTTTTATCACGTTACGGGGAGGAAAGCGTCACGGAAATGTTGCACGAATTGGGGTGGAAATCATTAAAAGAAAGACGTTATTCATTGCGACGTGATCTGTTTGCGAAGTTTCAATCACCGACTTTTACTTCTGAATGTGAAAATATTTTGCTAGCACCCACCTACTTAGGGAGACATGACCATCCCAATAAATTAAGAGAAATCAGATCGAAAACGGAACGATTTAGTTGTTATTTCTTCCCGCGCGCTATTAGAGAATGGAACGGTAGAGAAAAGTTATGAAAGTGGTTAATGAACCCTCTACCAGGCACTTAAATGTGATTTGCAAAGTATCTGTGTAGATGTAGATATAGAAATGAATGAGGTCTCCTAATTTTCGAAATAACGTCTGCATAGGAACACGAAATTTAACAATGTAAGTCTCATTTCTGATAAGGTGGAGCAGTTCATCGAGATATTTGCATAAGATGATTCCATGAAACTTGTAAAGTAGCAGAGAGTGCGATTATTTTTCAGTTCACGTAATTTTCTGTTAGGTCCTGTTTACTTTTCACCGACTACTCTCTAGGCCCCCATACGTTTTACACCCTTATTTTTGTACATCACATTTATGTCTACATTCCTTTCCATATTCCATAAAATTTTTCTTTCAACATCCCCTCGAATTTGGGTACAAATAATTGTAATACCTCATAAAATTTTAAATACGCATTTCGTTCGCACATTTATTTTTAACAGAGACAGTACTTTTCACAGTGGTTGAGTATGCAACATTTGACCAATTAATGACCATTTACGAAGTACAATCACCAACTGTTAAGTGTGTAAAACAATTATTCCACCTACTTCTGCATCATACTTATATGATAAATACCAATTGTTAAGTGTGTAAAACAATTATTCCACCTACTTCTGCATCATACTTATATGATAAATACCAATTTCAGGCCTAGTTATTCACACAGATCAAATTAGTATTTTTAGTAATTATATGTAAATAAAATATAAGTACTTAACATGCACCAAAGTACTTTTCTCAATTTTAGAGAATCATTTGTAAGAGGAAACTTAAACAAAAACAAACGCTCATGATTTCTTATTTCTCCATGAAAATACTATACGGGATACAAGTAATGACTGATCTGTGAAATGTAACATTGTTTCCGTCTTCGTCTTTGCTTCCGTTCACACTATTACAATTAAAAGCAGCACACCAACGAACCATGTTTACGCATAGTTTCCCTGCAAATTACGGCTTCTGTCATATTCAGTGTGGGGACGCGACACTAGCGCCAGTGAGCGGTTTAGTTTTTTTAGTAAGTCTGTGATCACGACGCGGTGGTAATCGACAGCGGCGCGCCGTAAGGAACAAGTCGCAGTGGCAGCAGCCGGCGCGGACGATCGCGGTGCAGGAGTTGCATGGCGCGTCGAGAGCGACAACGTCCTGCAGGAAGCTGAGAGCCGCCTTACAGCGGCGCTCCACGCAGAGATGGAAGCTGCTTGTCTTAACCTGCGTGTCTTAACCAGACACCAGTCGGTGATGACAGAAGAAATCTTAGAGAGGAGAAACTAACTGTACACTCCCCAAGATTACGAAGAACTGAAACAGAAATTCCTTAAAGAGAAGGGACGCTGGCCTCACCGGAAGGTATTTCTAATGCCCTACTGGAAGGAGTGAGGAGAATATGACCTTGAGGAATAATACGGAGACCTACCCAAAAATTAAGAGGTCTAATGAAGCAAGGAAACGGTCATCGTGGTTACAACCAAGGAAGCCGGTGTGAAGACTGCACATAAGGTGGTCAACCAGCAACATATCTGGGCCAGGTTCCCGTGGTTCACTGTTGGCTGTAAGGTTAATACCGGAGCTGTCCCCAAGCCCACGGATTGTTCCCAATTGTGAAAAATCATTATCCTCCTGACAGTTAAGCAAACAAATTGAATATTACTAATGACGAAACAAAATAAACCCCATCCCATCCTCAGGCCGATAAAGAGCCCATCGCCAGCTCTGAGAATCCGCTCTCTTCCCCTTAAGGAAAGGGAATGAGAAGTAACGGAAAAAAACTGGAGATATTTAGAACTGGGCTCGTTTTCGGGAGCAGTTTAAGCAACAGTATCATACATGAAAAAAAACATTTGACATTGTTTTCTTGTAGTGTAATTACGTTTCGTAATATGTCAACTGTGCTTTACACAGAGCCAAATATCGATTTATTTATTTATTTATTGTGCTTTTAGGGCGCACAACGCCTACGGTCATTAGCGTCCAGACAAGAAATTAGATTCACTAGATCTCAAAAAAAATTTGGTGACTGTCAGAAAATCAAGAAGAGGCAAAAAACGAAAGATAAAAGACAATTAAAAGGGTTAAATATCCTTCGATAAGTTGGCCAAGTTGATAAAACGCAAAACTCGAGCAGCTGCTCGTGTGTCATCAGCTAAAATTTCCTCCAGTGTAGACGGAAAGTGAAGGGCTACACGGCGCTGATTAAAAATTACAATAAAACGTGTCGCGCAGTCAGCAATTCACCGCAGGAGCACAGCGGTGCAGGATCGGCGGTTAGCAAATGACGGTGGCTGAAACGACAGTGACCGATCCGCAACCGGGCCAGGATGACCTCCTCCCGCCGAGAGGGGCGTGAGGAGGTCCTCCAAGCGGTCGGGATCGGTTTGACAGTTCGCAATTTATTGTTGGACTGTGAAAGCCACGCACTGTGCCATGACGACACGATACTCCGGCGAAGAGCCCGTTGAACATAGTCCGGTGGCATGCAAAAGGTAGCCATGCGAGGCAAAAGAGCTGCGGCCTTGGCTGCTATGTCGGCGGCCTCATTCCCGGGCACACCCACGTGGCCAGGAAACCACAGGAAAGAAACGTGACAGCTGTCATCTGCTAGCAACTGGAGGGAGCGTTGGATCCGATACACGAGAGGATGGTTCGAGAAAGGATCCTTAAGACTCTGCAGGGCACTAAGGGAGTCCGAACATATGGCATAGAAAGGTTCGCTGTTGCGGCAGGTGTACAAAACGGCCTGGTGGAGGGCAAAAAGCTCAGCCGTGAAGTTCGAGCACCGGTCAGGGAGCTTGTATTGGAAACGATTGTCCCCGACGACGAAGGGAGATCCGACACCGGCAGTGCTCTTGGAACCATCAGTGTAAATAAATATGGCATTATCGAACCGCGAACGGAGTTCGACAGGCCTCGAGCGGTATACCAAATCCGGAGTGCCCTCCTTGGGGAGCGAACTAAGTTCAAGGTGAGTGTGAACCTGGGCCTGATGCCACGGTGGCAAGCAAGGCAATCGCAGACAACTGATATTGGCGATCGAGTGAGTCGTCAAAAAATAATCGGTAAGATGGATGGTCGGGCATCGACCGCAGGCGGCATGCGTACCGACACAAGAGTATGTCACGTCGAGTGGTCAAGGGTAATAAAGCAGCCTCGGCATACAGACTTTCAACAGGGCCTGCATAAAATGCACCGGTCGCCAGACGTAATCCCCGATGGTGGATAGAGTTGAGACGGCGGAGAATCGACGGCCGTGCAGAAGAGTATACAAGGCTTCCGTAGTCGAGCTTCGACTGAACAATGGCCTGGTAAAGGTGAAGCAGGACGGTACGATCCGCTCCCCATGACGTGCCACTGAGGACACGAAGAACGTTAAGGGATCGGGCACAACGGGCAGCCAGGTAGGACACGTGTGTGGACCAGCAAAGTTTCCGATCCAACATGAGTCCCAAGAATTTCGTTGACTCCACGAAAGGGAGAGCAACAGGGCCGAGATGTAGAGAAGGTGGAAGAAATTCCTTGTATCTCCAGAAGTTTATACACACAGTTTTCTCAGTGGAGAATCGGAAGCCGATTGCGATGCTCCAAGAATATAGACGGTCAAGACAGCGTTGAAGAGAACGCTCCAAGAGACACGTCCGCTGGGCGCTGCAATAAATTGCGAAATCGTCAACAAAAAGAGATCCGGAGACGTCGGCTGAAAGGCAATCTACGATCGGATTGATTGCAATGGCAAAGAGCGCCACACTCAAGACGGAGCCCTGTGGTACCCCATTCTCCTGACAAAAGGTATCTGACAAAACAGAGCCTACCCCTACCCGGAACTTGCGATCCGCCAACAACGCTTGAATGAAAAGTGGAAGGCGGTCCCGAAGGCCCCATGTGTGCAATATGCGGGGAATGCCCGCCCTCCAACAGGTATCGTATGCCTTCTCCAAGTCGAAGAACACTGCTACTGTTTGACGCTTCTTTAGAAAGTTATTCATAACGAAGGTGGACAACGTAACGAGGTGATCAGCAGCAGAGCGGTGTCAACGAAAACCGCATTGGATATTAGTCAGGAGGCGGCGAGATTCGAGGAGCCAGACCAACCGAGGGTTAACCATGCGTTCCATCACCTTACAGACGCAGCTCGTCAGAGAAATGGGGCGATAACGGGAAGGAAGGTGTTTGTCCTTCCCTGGTTTGGGGATGGGGACAACAATGGCTTCACGCCAACTTGTGGGAACATGACCTTCAGTCCATATGCGATTGTAGGTACTAAGAAGAAAGCACTTGCCCGCAGGAGAGAGGTTCTTCAACATCTCAATATGAATGGAATCGGGCCCGGTAGCAGAAGATCGGGACAGGGCGAGAGCACGGTCTAGCTCCTGCATGGTGAAGGCGACGTTATAATTTTTACGATTAAAAGAGTGGAAAGAAGGCGGCCGTGCCTCCTCTACCTGTTTGTGAGGGAGAAAGGCAGGGTGATAATTGGCAGAGCTCGAAACCTCCGCAAAGAAACGGCCCAATGCGTTGGACACATCAGCGGGGTCCACAAGGACTGCGTTCTCCACGGTCAGGCCAGGAATCGGGGAGTGGACCTTGATGCCGGATAAACGGCGTATGCCACCCCAAACAACCGTGGAGGGAGTAAAACGGTTAAAAGAACTAGTAAAAGCAGTCCAGCAAGCTTTCTTGCTGTCGTTTATGATACGACGACATTGCGCTCTCATACGTTGATAATTGATGCAATTCTCCAAAGTTGGGTGGCGGCGGAAGGTGCGTAAAGCACGGCGCCGGGCTCTAAGCGCGTCGCGGCAGGCTGCAGTCCACCAAGGGACCTGGACATGACGTGGAGAAGAGAATGTACGAGGTATGGAACGTTCAGCAGCGGTGAGAATAACCTCTGTGAGAAAGTCGACCTGACTGTCTATATGGGAATAAGTGTGTGTTGTGTCTGAAATGAAGGTCGGTGCACCAGTGGTGAGGCAGACAAGATCGAGGTGTTGGAGAAGGTCCCCCAAAAGGGAGCCTCTCGGACAAGGTGATGGAGAGCCCCATAGGGGGTGGTGGGCATTAAAGTCGCCTACCAACACGAAAGGTGAAGGGAGCTGGTCAACAAGGTGTACCACATCTGCCCTAGTAAGGGCAGATGACGATGGCGAATAGATATTACAGAGGGAAAATGTAAATGTGGATAAAGTGATGCGGACGGCAACTGCCTGTAGGTGAGTATGCAAGGAAATGGGATGGAAATAGACGTCGTCTCGAAGGAGCATCAGAACCCCTCCATGGGCTGGGATACCTTCCACGGGTGGCAGGTCGAACCGCACAGAGGTGTAGTGTGGAAAGTCTGCACGATCACTTGGACGCAACTTAGTTTCTTGGAGACAAACTAGAAGCGGGGAGTGCAACCGAAGGAGTAGTTTTAACTCCTCCCGATTGGAACGAATGCCGCGAATAATCCATTGAAGGAGCGCCATGATAAAAAATGAGATAAGAAATAAGGATAAAAACCAACTAGCAAGCAGGGTCACCTCGACGGCCGCTGAGGACCGGATTTCGAGGGAGCACTGCTATCGCTGTCTAGGGGCAAAGGGTCGTGGTCCATAGGTTCGACCGACGCGCCTGCCACCTCCCTGAGTTGATCAGGAGGGGCAGTTTCCACCGCCGGTAAAGGGCCGGGTGCCCAGCAGACAGAGCGTCCCGTTGAAACAGAAGACGGCCGAGGTCGGCAACTGTTGGACGGCGTGACGGATGGGTCACGCCTCGGCGGGGAAGGGGAGGAACTCTTTTTCTTGTTGGCTCTTCTCGAAGAGTGACGGTGAGAAGAGGCAGTCGACGGTTGGGAAGCCTGAGAACGCAGAAAATCCTCACGGACGGGTTCCTTTTTCTAAGTCCGGGCATCTTGTTTAGGTGCCCGTGGTTTATTAGAGGTTGACGAAGACTAAACCTTAGAAGCAGCAGGAGGAAGCGGGGACGTGGAACGGGCAATCTTCGGGCTGGCGGATCGCACAACTGTGTCAGCGAAAGTGAAGTCACAGGTCTGGATACCTGAATCCTTAGTAGGTCGAGTGGAGGTGAGGACCTTACTGTATGTGCCCGCTGGGAGGACAGTGGGCTTTCGACTCGCCAACAACTTTCGAGCGGCATATGTTGATACCTTCTCCGTAACCCGAATTTGCTGGATGATTTTTTCATCCTTATATACAGGGCAGTCTCGAGACGAAGCCGCATGGTCGCCGTTGCAGTTACGGCAGTGAGGGTACGGAGGACGGCAATCCCCCTCATGGGCATCCCTACCACAAGTGACACATTTTGCTGCATTTGGGCAAGATTCACGGGTATGTTTGTACCTGTGGCATTGGAAACAGCGCGTTGGGTTTGGAATATAAGGGTGGACAGAGATAACTTCGTACCCTGCTTTGACCTTCGACGGGAGGTCAACTCTGTCGAATGTCAAAAACACAGTACGAGTCGGTGTCAGCTGGTTATCTACCTTTTTCATCACCCTGTGGACGGCTGTCACACCCTGATCGGACATATAGGATTGTATGTCTTCGTCAGACAACCCGTCAAGGGGTCTCGTAAAAACTACCCCCCGTGACGAGTTGAGTGTGCGGTGCGCTTCTACCTTGACAGGAAACGTGTGTAACAATGTAGTCCGGATGAGTTTCTGAGCTTGGAAGGCACTGTCCACTTCCAGCAACAATGTGCCATTGCGCTGACGCGAACAGGTTTTAACAGGGCCAGCAATTGCATCTACACCTTTCTGGATGACGAAAGGATTGACAGACGTGAAATCTTTTCCATCAGTGCGAGAGACAACAAGAAATCTCGGTAGATTAGGCAGAGTCTTCTTTTGCTGAGGCGAATCTTACGTTTCTGGGTCAACGTCACTGAAGAAGAGAAGGAAGTCATCGCGGAAGTGTCCCCCGTGATTACCGGCGTCTCCGATGGCGCGCTCCTTCCTAGTGGGAGCCCTCTCCGAGGGCTTACCCGCCTTAGGTGATTGTTCACATCTCAGGTCACACCTCCCGAGAACTGACGGAGGGACCAATCGGCATGTTCGGAAGGTATCAGCTCGGGTAATCACCCCTCCCTGGGCCTGGACTTTACCAGGGGGTACGTACGTGCCCTACTTGTCTACCCGGGGCGGGGAATTACGCGTTTCCCCGTCACCTGCTACGCATGATAATGCGTGGGTCGGCCTTCAGACACGCACAGGGAGGAAAGAAGAAGAATAGAGAAAGTGAAGAGGAAGAAGGAAAGAAGTGTCTCAAACGCCGAGGCGGAGACTAATGAGGAGGAGAAGTACAAGGAGAGAAAGACAAAGGGTAAGAAAGGAAGGAACAAAGGAATAAGAGAAACGACAACAAGAAACCACCTGAACCACCTGAACCACCTGAACTCACGAAATACGCCCGTCTCCGGGCATAAACCGGGAGAGAAAGTGAAGCAGCCTGGGGCAGAAGAAAGGCTGCTCCGGCTCGGGGCCCCGTGCGCGCCACACACGTACCCACAAAAGAACTGTGGGGCCCCTGGGGGGAATATCGAATGAAAATGTTATAAATATCTTCAGTGTGAACTATGAAATATATGTAAGAAATAAAATACCCATTGTAACATTTCGAATGTCTAATGTTTCGATTTGCACATTGAATATACCAATCTAACCCATTATACCAATACTACCGGACAGTAAACGGTTTAAAACCAAGGTTGCTGTATTATACGAAATATAGCGACATGGTTTTCAACATCGAAATGAGGCAGGATTTTATGCAGGCCTTGGTTATTAAAATGAACAAGTAAATAGCAAGAATATGTCAAGATACTTTCCTTAAATGTTTTTGAAGCAATCTGATAAATCTGCGAGCTAGTTCCACCTTTTATTCCAGAATGGTAAACCTATCCCGCAAGATTCTTTTGTTGTTATGTTGTATTGATAATACTTGTTCCTTTTATTGTATATAGTTGAGTAGTTATCGCAGTCACCACGTTTGCTAAATAAGCGTCAACATTTTGCAGGAAATTTTAATAATCTCCTGCTTTACGATTATCTTACTGTACTTGCTTAAAACCTTACTGTAAACAGCTAAACGATATCCTACCTAAAATGACCATATTTGGGGAGATTCGACAAACCTCAGCAAGTGTTAGATTTAAACGAATTTAAAGCCTCATATATGTACAGCGGTAGATAGCTATTGGGGATAAATAATCGAATTTTCAGTATCCATTCATCAACCTTAATGCAAATTTGGCACTAAGTCTTCTATATTCAAAGTGTACCAGCAACGGTTTCTAAAGCTTTCCAGAAAATATCCTTTTTGCACTAAAATCCGAACACGGTGCGTACAAATAATGTCATTAGCTGAGCATTAATTTTAGGGTAATTGACATCTTTCGCAAAGACAAATTAATGGATTCATGCAATTTGTGCACCAGTTGGCGTCGTCATTCAGACCGCACTGTAGTATAGATACAGAAAGACATGTATTCCAACGAGTATACAAAAGGATAAGCCAAAAACCACTTACCTGACATTCCTAGCTGAAACAGAAACCGAACACAAAAATCTCTACAGCAAAAACGTAATTACGCGCAGCCTATTCAAACGATTTTGTCAGAATGTTACAGCGTTTTAACGATTAAAATAACAGTATACTATTTCTTTAATGACACATTTATTTTTTTCACTAACACCGCTTTAACGAGTTGCAGCGTAAAGTGTTCAAAGCAAAGCCACCTCTCGCACCAGCTATTGGCTGGTCGTATCGCTAGTTGGTTGGCCGACGAGTTGAACACAAACCTCACTCGCTCCACTACATATCAGTTTCGTAACGGCAATGTAGTGACTGCACTTACACGGCGCGCTAGAATGTTTAAAAGCTGTATATTTAGTTAATAAAAAAGTTTAGTCAGAAAAATTGCCAGTTTATTTTAGGCGCATCGTTTGCATTTTGCTTAGTGTTCAACGCTGAGGTTGGGCTGCCCGACAGCTCCATTCTTCTGTCTGTACTATTCATCAATTCAACGTATGTATTCCATATATCATTCACGATCTGCTGCATGTTTGAAATATTAGATACTTACCATGCGATACCTGTCATAAATTGTTTTCCTATTGTTCGAAATATTCTGTTGTGTTTTAGATGTGCCCAACTAGTCTGTGTCTTCTTTTTTGAATGTTCCTCCACAGAGATCCTGTTTTCATTAAAGTTCCACAGGACACCAATAATCAGGTTTTATGTTGCAGTACTTTACGGACATACAATAGACACAGTACTGAATAAGTCGTTTGAAGGCTGACGTTCAAGGCTTGTAGAAAATAAATTGGTGTGTGTGTGTGTGTGTGTGTTTTCCTTGGTATAAGTTAGATTAAGTAGTTTGAAAATCTACGGACTCATGAAATTAGCAGTTTGGTATAATAGGTTCATACAGAATTTTTTGTATTAGAGATATTTTTCTGTAGCATTTATTACACTATGTGTTCCAAACTTTTGTGTGCTGTATGATATATTAACCTTATACACTTATAGACTATAATTGTCGGTTAAATATTATAACATTTCAGAAATATGTTCATAGTTAGACTTTTGGGTGGGCACCAACTTGTACCTAGGCACAGAGCGTATTTGCCCTATATAACATTGGCAAATGCAGTGAGTTTCCTTAATTTACATACTCTTTCCTGTCTTCAAAATGGAACTTTGTGTTTGATTACAACAGCTCTACTACAAACATATAGTTTCTATGAAATACTTGAGGAGGCCGGCCGCGGTGGCCGAGGGGACTAAGGCGCTCCAGTCACGGTCTCCACGGCCACTACGGTCGGGGGTTCGAATCCCCCTTCGGGCATGGATATTTGTGCCGTCCTTAGTATTAGTTTGTTCATAGGTAGTTTGTAAGTTTAGGGACTGATGATCCCGTAGTTAAGTCCCATAAGCTATACTAACATTTGAACCTTTTGAAATACTTGAGGGTTGGAAAAATTTATTGTGAAGGAGAAACAGAATTCGGTAGAAGAGAAAGGAAGAGGGTGAAAAATTGTAGGTAAATATGGTTTTGGGGAAAAGGACATAAAGTCCGTGGTAGAATTTTGCACAGAGAACAATTAAATCACTACAAACGTCCTCTTTAAAAATCCTGAAAGAGGGTTGTATACATGGACGTATAAGAGGACAACGGCATGTTTGAGTTTGATTTGGTAATGGTAAAAAGGTATGTTTCAAAACTATAAGGCTTTATCGAGGAGCTGATATAGACTCCACCATAGCTTATTTGTTATGAACTGTAGTTTAAAACTAAAAAAACTTCAAAACTTTATAAAAGAATAGTGAGCAAAATTTTCTGCGTTCTGCAAACGATTTGAAGTCAGCTGGGTTGACTGGTATACTCACTTCCATGGCATTTGTTAAGTCAGTTTCAGATGGACATTAACGAAAAATAAAGATAGACAATGTCATAATTCCAAGAAATCGATGTGTAACCTGGAATGAAGTGAAACATTTACAACAAAATGTCTGTAAATCTATCGGACCAAACTGCGTGGTCATCAGTCCGTAGCTTACAAACTACTTAAACCTAGGTAAACTAACCTAAGGTCAACACACATACGCATGCCCCAGGGAGGACTCGAACCTCCCAACCTCCACGGCGAACAACCGCGCGCTCCGCAGCGGCACTTTAGACCGCTCGGCTACTCCGCCACAGCCATTTACAACAGTTCCGATAATTGAAGCTTTAGAAAAATGGTACGGTTGATGAAGATTTGATGAGTGGACCATGCAACGAATTATAAGGAACTTTAATAAAAATATTCAAATATTTGTGAAGCTTAATTGACTTAACTGTGTGGTCATCAGTCCCTAAACTTACAAACTACGTATGACCTACCTTATACTAAAGACGACGTAAACATCCATGCTCGAGGGGGAATTCGAACCGCCGACGGGGAACGGCTACATCTGCATGGGATTCTCTGCCAATCACATTTAAGGGCCTGGCAAAGGGTTCATCAAACCACCTATATAAAGTTTATCTCCCATTCCATTCTCGAATAGCGCGCGCGAAGGAAGAACACCTGAATCTCTCCGTTCGAGCTCTGATTTCTCGTATTTTATTCTGATGATCATTTCTACGTAAGTGGGAGTCAACAATATCTTTTCGCGTTCGGAAGAGAATGTTGGCAATTGGAGTTTCGAAAGTAGCCAACGCCGCAGCGATAAGTACCTTTGTTTTAATGTTTCCCATCACATATTCTGTATCATTTCCGTAACACTGCCTCCCCTATATCGTGACAATACAAAATGAGCTTCCTTTCTTTTGACTCTTTCGATGTCCTTCGTCAAACCCACATGATAAGGATCCCACAATGAGCAGCAATACTCCAAAAACGGACGGACAATCGTAGTGTATGCAGTTTCTTTAGTAGTTGTTTTGCATCTTTTAAGGGTTCTGCCAATAAAACGCAGTCGCTGGTTCGCCTTTCCCACGACATTATGTACGTGTTCTTTCCAGTTTAAGTCTGAAGTAATAGTATTTCCTAGGTATTTTGTGAAGTTTACGGCGTTCTCTTTTGATTGATTTATCTTGTAAACAAAATTTAACGGATTCTGTTCGTACTCATGTGGACGACTTCACACCTCTCTTTATTTAGAGTCAAAAAAATGTTAAAATGTTTGTAAAGCTTATGGGACTTAACTACGGGGTCATCAGCCCCTAAACTTACAAACTACTTATGAACTACCTACGAACTAGGACGGCACAAATATCCATGCCCGAGGGGGCATTCGAACCCCCGACCGTAGTGGCCGTGCAGACCGTGACTGAAGCGCCTCAGTCCCCTCGGCCACCGCGGCCGGCTGTTTAGAGTGAATTGACAACTTTTACACAGTAGTGATATCTTATTCAGATCGTTCTGCAGTTGATTTTGAACTTCAGATGAATTTACTAGACGGTAAATGACGGCGTCATCTGCAAACAATCTAAGAGAGCTACTTAGATTTTCTCCCAAATCGTTTATGCAAATAAGGAACAGCAGATGACCAATAACACTACCCTGTGGAACAGCCGATAACACCTGTGTTTTAGTCGATGCGTTACCATCGATTACTACAAATAGGGAATCACCTATCCAGTCGCAAATTTGGGGCGATATACCATAACCACACGCATCAGAGCATAGCGCTTCAATGCGCTTGGCCACTCCTCCGAGGCAATAGAAGATAAAAGAAGTTTGTGACTCAACCAAGGTGAAAAATTGAATCTTTTGATACAACACATTAACAGTCACCAATTTATGTTTGAAGTGTGGAAGGTAAGAATTTTCATGAATTGTTATGAGATGAGTACAATAACCAGGTTAAAAAGCGTGTAGGTTGGAAGATTTCAAATTTAAATGAAATAATTTTTGCTACGTATATGACGATAGAATATAATTGGAAAACTTAAATTTTCTTAATCAATTTTAACTGAAGCTGTAAATTTTCTGTTTTACGTTTTTCAAAGATGATTTAATTTTATCTACTGTAATGTCATATAAGACGTTTCCTCCTGTCTTTTGATTGTTTCTTTCATCTACCATTCTGGAGATTTTTTTCAATATTTAGCCTAATGCACTCTTGTTGCGTAGTATTCCTCAGAACACTTGTAGTAATTTATCTTTTATCTGATGCTCTCAAAGACTTCTATGATGTATGTTGATGCCAATGAATATTGGGTTCTATATTACAAAGTTATTGGCCCCAGAGTTTCTGGTTTTTTCTCCTCACTATTCCTTTTCTGCAAATTATTTCTTACTTATCCAATTACTTTCAAGTGTTGTCATTGACAAATTTTTATACTCTGTTTGTTTCTGTTTTATTGCTTCCACAATTTCTAGTGAGCAAAATTTTGATCAACGTCACAGTCATTTTGTTCTTCTTTGTTAATGCTTTTTTACACTGTTTTCAAAAATATCTTTGTCCAATATTCTTCGATAGAGCCCAAATTAGTTAACCCAATGCTACTCAAACTGTGGATCGCGTCAGACAAGTTTAACATTTCCTACGAACGTAAGAAAAGTGAAAATGCTTTTTAAGTCTCAGTGCTCACATGTATTATACTCCACCTCTTAAAGAGAAGTCACAATTATGCTCTCCTGCTTCCTTATTTCAAACGACAATAGTTATGGATTAATGTTGTAAATTCTGATTATTTATGAATTAATGGTTTCACGTTACTCAAAGTGAAACTTGATTGTTTTTCTAGGCGTTCTTATTTTACTAGTTGCTGTCCAAGAATTGACAATCTGTTATGAGTAAGAAATCCGTTTATAGAGTACAACCTTGAAAAGCTAAAATTGTCAGGATCTGACTGACTTCCGGATGGTATTAACCTGTTCCTCTTTGGATAGTTTCTATAAAGACTCAAACTTAATCTCATCTTAAATTATAAAACAGAACGGGATACTTACAAATATAACTCGAAGAAATTAATAGAATCAGTAAGTCCTTTCTTATGCGACCATAATTTCGTATCTTCGGTTAGGACATGGGAGGTATAATTAAAAGCAAGATTTAACAATCTCACCCACAGTGCGCTTACCATTCAACTTGTATAAAATTCAAACTGGACAAATAGTGGTCTTTTAAACACATAAAAGGTCCTTTATATATACGTATATACTGGGTCGCAAAACATTTTACCGAAATATTGTGGGTCTCCAGCAGCCACGTTGTCAATTTATTGTTTTAGAACTATGCTTGGTTCTTCTATTTTAATAATTTAATGCTCCAGAATTGTCAATTTTCTGATTTATGAGCATTTGCATTTGACGTCGTTCTTTCAGGGACTTAAGTTACTGATAATATAACTTTTACGTGACAAATAAAAGTTATTGATTTCCCGTTAGTTAATCCGTGGCGTAACCTATATTTATTACTGTAATTGTACTATTTTATGTACAGAACTGTATACACTGCGTTTTATTGAAATTGAATGAGAGTCAATTTTATGAAAAACATTATTTACGATTACGTCACTTATTTCTTTTTTTGTTGTATGTGATTACTATGCATGTATCACAACAAAAAGAACTAACTTCGCATCTTCATCAATGTCGATTGGCTATGAAGAAGAACACTAAAGAACCTAATACCGAACCCTGTGGTACCCCATCCTTGATAGCCCCCCATCGGCTGATTTTACGAAATTATATGAACCACTTATTTCAACTTTCTGCATTCTTCCAGTTAAGAATGAATTAAACCATTTCTGCACTGCCCCACTCAAACCATAATGATTAAGCTTATCTAGAAGAATTCCATGATTTACACAATCAAAGGCCTTTGACGGATCACAAAAAATACCAATGGGTGATGTTCGGTTATTCAGAGCATTCAATATTTGATTAGTGAAGGCATATATAGCATTTATTGTTGGAAAGACTTTCTGAAAACCAACCTGACATTTGGTCAGTATATTTATTTCAAAAATATTGGAGGCTTCTGCCTCATGTTCCCCTGCATAAATACATATATTCATAACTTGAAAATGTCTGGCAGATAATGAGATAAATGCGTAAGCATGTGACAGAGACAACACTCACTACATATTTCATCAAAATTCCCTTCAGTCAAGTGGTTTTGTCCAAATTGTGATATTTTTTTTTTCAAAAAATTCAAATGTTTATAAATCTATGCGACTTAACTCCATGGTTTTTAGTCCCTAGGCTTACTAACCACTTATACTAACAAGGAGTGGACGCCTACTCGTCATCGCCGAACTCGTCCAAATTTATAGTACATGTCCCGCGTGGTCAGACACGAAAGTGCCCTAAGTGGGAACTCCAAATGACCAGAATTTTATGAAATAAAATGAATTTTGCTACGGATCTGTCACCATGTGCACCTTATCAAATGTCCCTGTGGCGGCGTGTTCGGAAGCGGTGTTTCGCTTAGCTGTGTAAGATCGGATTCGTATTGAGAAGGACACGGATTCAACTGCACCAGGCGTTAATTTTCATTCTGCTCCTTGTCAATGCGTACACCTACATATTGTTCCCGTAGGGATCGTGAAGACAAGATTAGATTAATTACAGCACGCTCGGAGGCATTTAAACAATCATTTATTCCACGGTCAATCGGTGAATGGAATGGGAGGAAAAAAATCCTGCCGGGGCGGAGTGGCCAAGGGCATTGAGGCGCTATGCCACGACACGAAAGGCCGCTCCCCGTCGGGGGTTCGAACCCCCCCTTGGGCATGGATGTTTGTGTCGCCTTTAGCATAAGGTACTTCATAAGTAGTTTGTAACTTAAGGAACTGATGACCCCGCAGTTAAGTCCCTTAAGCATAACAAACATTAGAATAAATCCTAATAACCGGTACAATGGGACGTACCTTCTTCCATACACTTCACTGTGGTTTGCAGAGTATTGATATAGATGTATACTGACGTCGCAATTAACCGCAACATCGTGTAGTTTTTTTATTAATTCATGTAAGCAGAAATGGAAATGGAATTGGATTAAATTCTGGACTACAAACATTATAAAGTGACTGTAGTTAACGCGTACGTCGGGACATCGTGTATGTAAATCGATACTTCCATTATTTTTCAATTGATCAATGGCATGTATCGGGGTGATATTCATTGAAGAAATGGAGGAAGCAGTAATTTTGACCGCATCTTGCGCACGTTATGAACTCCTTCCTTTTATAGTTAGATGGTTTTTTAAATGTTTCCATAGAAAAACAAGATTGACATTCTAAAAACAGCTTCTATCATCGCACATTCCAGCAGGGAACCACGCCTAATGCAGCATGTCGGTGAATACGTGCGAGGACAACTGGTAATGTGTAATGGAATGTAGTTTCACGCAAGCTTTTCAGGAAGTCATTTCCTCTTCTTTCTCGATTTTTTTTTTCATTTACTTTTACCTGTCGAAAAAATATACATCGCATAGTTTCACTTGTGGTGTAATTCGGGGGGGGGGGGGGGGGGATAACTTTGATACTGCATGTAGGAAAATCTGTCTTCATCTTGGATTTGCTTGTCCTACCCACGAGTCAATCAACAGAAGAGATTTATTCTCTTGCACGTTGGGCTTCATACATCATTTAAATATTTTTTGTACAAGTCTTGTCATCTTACCGGATTTCTAAGAAGTCATGATAACATTGCCGGCCGCGGTGGCCGAGGTGACTGAGGCGCTCCAGTCACGGTCAGCACGGCCACTACGGTCGGGGGTTCGAATCCCCCCTCAGACATGGATATTTGTGCCGTTCTAGTTTGTAAGTAGTTCTTAAGTAGTTTGTAAGTTTAGGGACTGATGACCCCGTAGTTAAGTCCCATAAGCTTAACAAACATTTGAACATTTGAATTTGTATATTTTTCCGCGTACTCATCTACTTATTTTTGAACCCTCGATCCAAAGCATGACGACCCATTCTGATGTTGTGCACATGTGAATACAAAATAACATAAATGATGTTGCGGTTAATTGTGAAGTCAGTAGTGTAGGCAGTGACAAGGAGCAATAAAATATTTACCACCGGGCGGAATCGAATCCGCGAACCTTTCAGTAAAAATACGATTTCTTACACCTAAGGCTTTCTGAACAGACTCTCTCAGGAGCAGTTGACAAGGTGCGTATGATGATAGATCCGTATCAAAATATCTTTTATTTCCTAAACGCTTAGCCATCAGGAGTTCCCACTTGGTGCTGTATCGTATCTCACCACGCCCAACATGTACCCTAAATCTTGACGAATTCGGCGATGATGAGTAGGAGCCCTCTCCTTGTAAGTTAAACAAACCTAAGGACAACACACACACAGACACACACACACACACACACACACACACTCACACACACAAACACAAACACACGCTCCCTACCCCCATTATTGGCCCACTTTAGGTTACGGTAGTAACACTAAAAGTGGGCCTTTGCGATCATCCTTTGACAGCTCGAAATTTAAATGAAAATAACGGCGTAACTATTCATCTGACACGAAAATTGAATAGAGGCTACACCTTTGCTCTCCGTCTTTTTTTTTTTTTTTTTTTTTTTTTTTTTTATCTCGAGTCGTTTCAGACATATTTGCAAAAATAACGGAGATTTGACACCCTACATTGAATTAACGACAACCAGCCGATCGGAGATGTCACGTGACATTTCTCGCGTATTTGATGATTTTCTTATTGTAAGTTAGACGTTGTCATTTCAAAGCAACGGCACACTGAGAAATTAACAAACACACATCGTTATTCGTACGATAAATGATAAGCTAATGTCTATAAATGCCATATTAACATCAGTTAACAACGTCCTGCCAGCCGCTGTGGCCGAGGGGATTAAGGCACTCCAATCACGGTCTGCACGGCCACTACGGTCGGGGATTCGAATGCCCCCTCGGGCATGGATATTTGTGCCGTCCTAGTTCGTAAGTAGTTCATAAGTAGTTTGTAAGTTTAGGGTCTGATGACCCCGTAGTTAAGTCCCATAGACTATACAAACATTTGAACAACGTCCTGTTGTGATTTATAGCCGTAGCGTATTGGGGATGGTGCTGGATTGTGACGCGAAAGGTGGGTGGTTCGAAACCCGCCACTACCTAAATTTTTTTCCCTAAAAGGGTTTCCGACACTCATATTAATTAATTAATATTTAGATTATTATTTTGGTCCAAAATGTTTGCAAAAATTTATAAAACTACAACTCTAAAGTGGGCCGTAAAACTCGTCAGTGCGATTTCTTGAATTTTTTTAAATTTTTTTTTATTATCATAACATGCCGTGATATATACGGCATTTCTTGAATTGCCATCAGAGTATAAAGCAGCGCAGAAAGTACTTCTTTTAGAAAGTCAATTACATTGTTGTTAATCTTGAGAGGAAAAAAAAACTATGAAAATAAAAAGATACATCTGAAACACATTTCCTTTCTCAGTGTTGAGTTTATGTAAAATTTGGGAACAGGAAAACACTCCTCAAAAGTAATAACTGCAGTAACACTTCTCTTTTGTATAAAAGATTCATTAATTACTCTGAAACGGACAGTAGAGCAGTTGCGGAAAGAGATCGTCGGCTGGCGCAGGCTTTCAGAGCAGCACGGCGTGTCGCGGTGTGTCGCGGTGACGGACAAAGGCCGCTGGTCGGCTGGACAGCAGAGGCAGCGGCAGCGGCAGCGGCTCGCTAATTAAACGGCCGCGGGCGCCGCACAGTGGCGCGCCCTCTGGTCACGGCGGCCGGCCCAAACAAAAAGGCCGCACATAATGCCGCGACCGCCGCTGCTGTTTTTACCGAAAAACGTTCCTGTGTGCAGATAAATGCCAACTACGAGCCGAAAATTGGAAACCAGAACAAATAAACACCTGCAGTTCCCGTTATTATCTGTTACCCTACGATAGTAGGAGACCAAAGCAAAAGGTAACCATCCGAGCGATGGTAGACGGCGTTTTTAAACAATATAAATACTCAAGTCTGTCGTTCCCTCTCACGACCGTGTATGGCATTGCGGTCTCTTCTTCGAGCTCCTATTAATTACGTCCGCCTCATTGCTTCCTTTCTCACCCACCGCCCCTCCTATGTCACTGTCTGCAACTCCGACTCCCGTTTGTTCTACCCCTCTGCCGGGGTGCACCAAGGCTCCGTTCTCTCTCTCCTCTCCTTTATCTCATCTACTCTGCCGACATGACCAAACCCCAGCCTTCCGTCTATCTCCTTCAATATGCTGACGACACCGCCTTCCTAGTCCTCGCCCCCTCCCTTGCCCGCTCCCAGTTTTTGCTCTAGTCCCACGTCACCAAGTTCGCCTCATGGAGTAACCGGTGGCTCCTCTCTGTCAATCCTGACAGGCAATTATCATAAGTCGTACCACCCCCTCCTTCCGTCTGCATGATTCCTACCTAACCCTCCACAACCGCCTTATCCGCCGCACCCCCACCCTGAAGCACCTTGGCCTAACCCTCGACCGTAACCTTTCCTGGACCCCCCACCTCCGCACTGTCCGACAGAAAGCCATCTCCCGCCTTAACCTCCTCTAACTCCTCACCGGCCGGACGTGGGATCTCAGCCCCTCCACCATCCTCTACACCTACCGCTCCCTCATGCGTCCTGTCCTTTGCAGCTTCCATCCCGCCTGGATCCCCGCTCCGTCATCCTATTATAAAACCCTTCAAGTCCTTGAGCGCTACGCCCTCCGCCTCGCCTACCGCATCCCGCTCCCTTCCCCCACGCGGATGGTGTATGACCTGATCCCGTTTCCCCACCTTCTTGAATATCTCCAGCATATCCGTATCCTCTATACCACCCGTAAAATAGACTCCCGCAACTCCCTGGTCCACCCCATCCTAACCAACCCTGGGCCTCTGCCACGCCTCTACCATGTTATACCCCCTTCCTTTCATCGCCTCACCCTCCATGTCCTCTCCCAGGGTAATTTCCGCCGCCTCCCCCTCCCTATGACGTCCTCCGTTCCAACATATACCCATCCTACCAGCTCTCATCCCCCCCGTAGATAAAGCGCCCCATCTCTCCCTCACCGCTTCCACTCCCCCGCTTGGCTACCCCCTCCCTGCCCTGGAGCCCTACGTCTCCTCCCTACGGCCTCCTTCTCCGCCGTTTTTCCTCTCTCCTGCGCTTACCCCCCCCCCCCCCCTTCTCGGGGTCCTGGATCGACAGTTTTAACAGTGCTACGTCAAGTGTTGAACTCCATTGAAGTGTATGTTTTTAACTGCATCCACCGCAATCAGACAAGCGTCGCACCGTGTGTTATAATTAGTGTCTCCGTGTACTCGCTGTCCTGTGTTATTGTCGTCCTACATTGTTTTTTTAGGTCACCGTGGCTCATCATTTTTAACTAACTAAATGTGGTTTTAATCATCTGTCTATTGTAACTGTCGCCTTGTCTATGTCACTATATCTCCGTTGTTTTATCTCCTGTCATGTATTTTAATTCTCAACTCATATATGTCTCATATATGGCTGAAGAGCAGCCTATAGTGTTGCTGCCAGCCTGCCAGTGTACTGGTATAAAATACAATGAAGGAAAAAAAAAAATAAAAAGCTCCCTCTCCTCGATCAATTGAGCAGTCTCGTCCGAAAATCTTATCACTCCCCTCTGTTTTCGTCACGGTACGTATTTACCTACAAACATCCAAATCGATTGAGGACCCAAATAAATTGGTGTACCCACGTTAAATCGTTTATGGCCCCCTGTGAGCACTCATGAACGCCTGGTTCTCTGCGGTGCTTCTTAACGGGATTTACGCTATGCATGTATCAGGCCTGCCCAAATAGCCGTTAGAGCACGAGGGTGTGCACGTGTCTTCTCACCATGCAAGTTCCAAGGCAGCAGATATACTCACAAGGAAAGTACTTGAGCCTGAACAAACATAAATACCTGAAAATCGTGTGAGTGATAATGTGAAGGTCCCTTATTGCCCTAGCGATACTCCCGCATCTGCAAAACTCTGCAGTCGCCCATTAGAGGCCTCTGCGTGTGCCATGTCGCATTGCACATTGAGCTGCCGGTACACCAGTAGGGACGTTGCAGTGTGCCTCTGAGGTTGCGTTTTGTGACTTTATTTGCGTAGTGAAGCGTCGCATAGGTCAGAGAGTGGCACAAAATCCTGCTACTATACTGTGACTGGTTTAGATGAAGTTACGAAGAAACCTTCTTCGTGAACATGGTATTGCTGTATAAGATTAATCATTCGCATGTTACCTGGTATTATTACAGTGTTTCTAATCTATGCTCATATTTCTGCACTATAATAGATACCAGAAAACATGCGAATGATTCATCTTCTACACCAATACCATTTTCACGAAGAAGGGATCTTCTGAATTTCATCTCAATCATTCGCAATACATTAGCAGGATTGATTATCAATTGCCGACCCATCTGACGCTTCACTATACAAATAACGTCACAAAACGCAACCTCAGAGGCACACCGCAGTGTTCCTAGTGGTCCCGACTGGCGTACCGGCAGTTAAATGTGCAATACGGCGTGCCACACGCTGAGGCCTACAATGGGCGACTTCAAAGTTTTGCAGATGCGGAATTATCGCTAGTGCAATAAGGGACCTATACATTACCTCTCACACTATTTTGGTATATTTCTGTCAGTATTGTTGATGTCTCCGTCGTTTGGTGGATCCCTGAGAAGTTTATTAAACTTAACAAAAAAAAAAAAAAAAAAAAAAAATCCCCATTTCATATAGTAGATTATAGATCATACCTTTAACTGGAGCATTTGGAGAAATAATTATAGTTTTAGTAGTAACTAAATGATTTCACAAATTTAGATCAAAATGTGCAAATGCTTGTAGAGACTTAACTACGGGGTCATCAGCCCCTAAACTTACAAACTACTTACGAACTAGCTAACACTAAGGACGGCACACATATTCATGCCCGAGGGGGGGATTCGAACCACCGACCGTAGTGGCAGTGCAGACCGTGACTGGAACGCCTCGGTCCCCTCGGCCACCGCGGCCGGCACAAATTTAGTATTAACTTATTATTACAATAACTATCGTCATATTAAGAATAATTCAATGATGAAGACCGCATTCGGGAGGACGGTGGTTCAAATCCACCTCCGGCCATTCAGATTTAGGTTTACCGTGATTTCCCTAAATTGCTCCAGGCAAATAGCGGGATGGTTCCTTTCAAAGGGGAAGGCCGATTTCTTACCCCGTCCTTACCCAGAAACTCCGAGCATTAATTCCGTCTCTAATGACCAAACTGTCGACGGGACGTAAAACACTAAGCTTCCTTTCTTCCTTTCAATGATGACGAGATGTAATTCGAGATTGAGCCACGTTTAAACTCCTGGAGCAACTCTGGAGCAATTCTAGACGTATGATGTATTACGTTTTCCCGCTGGAATCATCCAAGTAAGTCGGAATGAATAGTGGAGTTCAAAGAATGTCGAGTATTAGCCATGATATGTAAGTACATGTAGCGTATCAGAGTCTTATCTAGCCGTATCTAGCTTAGAGATCCCATATCACTAAAACCACACTCGCTCCACACCATTACAGTCTCCACCAGTTTGAACAGACCCCTACTGACATGAAGTGTTCACAGATTCATGGGGTTGTCTCCATACCCGTACACAACCTTTCTGTCCATATAATTAGAAACTAGAATCTACAAACCAGGCGACATGTTTCCAGTCATCAATAGTCAAATGTTCAAATGTTTGTAAATCTTATTGGACTTACTGTGGATATCAGTCCCTAAGCTTACAAACTACTTAAAGTTACTTAAAGCTAAAGACAACACATATACCCATGCCCGATGGAGGAGTCGAACCCCCGAAGGCGAGCATCCGCGCGCTCCGCAGCATGGCGTCTTAAGGTGCGTCTACACTAGCGGTTTTTCCAGCGAACACTTTGAAGGTTCGCCGTTCAGATTTGGACGAGAGCGCGGAAGGTTCGTCGTTTTTAACGCGCACATGATTATTGTTTTGCAAAATATTAATGAGAAAAGAGAGATATTTAAGTTAACTAAAATATTTCATTTGAATTAATATCTTTAGATTATTGTCAGTTCAATAAAGGGATTTCGTAATCGATTCTCCAGCGATTAACTATGGTGTGGTCGGAGGAGACTTTAATTAAACTAATTGATGAATATCGGAAACAATCGATTCTTTGGGATCCTCAGCATAAGGATCATTACAAGAAATAGTAGATCAGTCATTATTTATATCCACTGCCACCATTGCTTATTTGCTCAGGATATTACGACAAAAACACAGAATTATAAACAAGAAGTAAACAAATTGTGTACAACAAATAATAATGCTCACCTGTCTTGAGCAGAAATTACCGGGCGGAAATGAGTGTCCTCTTTCGAAATACGCGGTCCAATCTTCTGCAGCAGGTTTTCAAAATCAGAAGGTGACATTCGACAAAAAATTTTATATTGACCACTTATTTGTTGTGACTTCAAGTCCATCATAATTTCTGCATTATTTCTTTTTTTATAAAGTTCAGTGTGCCACCAACGTCAACGTTTCGTTTTGTTTTTCGACAAACTTGCCATTAATATAGCCGCACCACTCATCACCATAAGCCCCAGATTTTCACGTCGCGTGGACACGTTTACAGCTTGGCTGCAAACTGAGTACTACATGTTCGTGGGTTTCCTATGGATCGCTGGAGGTTCGTGGCGCGAGTGTGGACGCGGCTTTAGACCGCTCAGGCACTTCACCGCGCTCATCAATGGTCGCATGTTGGTGTTGACGAGCGCGGGGAGGCGTAAAGTTTAGTGTCGTGCATTCAGCAACCGTACATGAATGAAATCAAGTTTAAGTTGTGGTTACAAATGGGCGCAAAACTGTTGATTGTTTCTGCGAAAACAGGCCAACCATTGTTCCGATATGTCCATTCTCATGCGTTTTTGATGCAGTGTTAAGAGTCACAGCACCAATCTTGCAGTTTTTTTTTTTTTTTTTTTTTTTTTTTTTTTTTTTTTTTTTTCCATTTCTGATTACTCTGTTTTAATGCGATTTACCCTTTCAGATGACATCTGGCAATCCCGCCAACTTTCGTGCACTCTCAACTGGCGATCCTCCATGACCATTTTTCGCATTTTTGCAATGGCTTCTATGGTAGGGCGCATTTTGGCCGACTACTGTACGCTTCATCACCTAAGCTCTCATGACAAATTCATTTGTTCAAAAATGTTCAAATGTTTGTTACACTTATGGGACTTAAGTACGGTGTTATCAGTCCCTAAACTTACAAACTACTTATCAACTACCTTATACTAAGGACGGCACCAATATCCATTCCCGAGGGCAGATTCGAACCCCCGACCGTAGTGGCCGTGCAGACCGTGACTGGAGCGCCTGAGTCCCCTCGGCCACCGCGGCCGGCAATTCATTTGTCTACTTGACAACAGATGAATATGATAGACTATCAAAGTGACGTAACGACGGATAAGATAGACGTAAGATCAGGATTTAACGTCACATCGACAGCGTGCTCTTGTGAGACGAAGCACAAACTCTGGTCGTTTGGTAAAGTTGAGGAAGGAATTTGGTCGTCATTTCAAAGGAGCCATCCAGAAAATTGCCTACATCGATTCTGGGAAATCACAAGATACCTAACGCTGCATAAAAGGGGGCGGATTCAAACATACGTCGTCCTGAATGGGGCTAGAGTGTACTCACCACTATCTCCTTCTAAACAGGATGACGTTAACATTGCCTAAACCTACGTCACGGGTTGAAGTATGCCTTTAAATGCAACTGCTCGGTTGATGAATGCAAACATCTCAAAGTAAAAGCGGTACAATTGCTAAAAACAATCATTTACAATATTTTTAAGCAGTCCCACAATGTATTCTGGAAATCCACGTGAATGTCCTTTGATTCACACCTTTCTTTACTAAGTAATTAATCAATGCTCGAATACTGATTTTCTACATCTTCGCAAATCACTACGTGGGAACAATAACAGAGTCACGTCACTGACACAGCTGTCTTCGAAGAGTAATGACGTGGCAAATGCTCACAGGAAACAGTCCAATGGTTATCACGTAAACAACTCGTTGCCGGCTGCGGTGGCCTCGGGGACTGAGGCGCTCCAGTCACGGTCTGCACGGCCACTACGGTCGGGGGTTCGAAACCTCCCTCGGGCATGGATATTTGTGCCGTCCGTAGCGTTAGCTAGTAGTTTGTAAGTTTAGGGACTGATGACTCCGTAGTTAAGTCCCATAATATATATATATATATATATATATATATATATATATATATATATATATATATATAGGGTGTTTAACTATGCTTCGCAGAAAGTGTAACATTTCTTGTGTTGACCTACCTCTTTAAAATTTCCCGTCATCTATTATTTTATAAGTTTCAGAGGCAAACACAGTGAAACACACTGTATATATATATATATATATATATATATACACCCTCGTTCCGATAGCACTGCCCTCTCGTGGTGGTCCCGAGAACTTTTCAAACAACCCATAAACAACCCATTTAAGTCTCGTGATAGTCTGCGACGATAAGGAACTTATCTTAAAGAGGTCATTGGTCTTCTTCTCAACACATTTTGTAGGGCCAGCAGCAATCATACTAGGTGCTAAATTAAAAGTAATTATTCCATGTCTTGAACACAATCCAGCTTGTTTAAAACAACAGAATCAATTCCCTTGTCCTCAGGCAACATCCTTTTCAAGATGGACCCGGAAAGGAATGGTTGCCTTCCCTTCCTTGATGTGTCAGTTAGGGGAAGAGTAGATGTACGTTGGGACATATTTACAGGAATCCAACAAAACTGATAAGTATCTGCAGTATGATAGTTGTCACCAGCAACTTCAGCGTGAAGAGGTTCTTCATACCTTAGTTCACAGGGCACTTCATTTCAGACCTAGAAAATGTGTCAGCTGAGCTGGCCGATGTGGAGGTCACTTTTCGACAGAGAAGTCATTGTGAAGAGCAGGTTAAAAGAGCGTTGCGCTATCATCCTAATAACGGGCAGGCGATGATAGCACATAGGTGGCACCCAACTCAATGGTCTTTATGCCATACGTTCACAACATTTCGCACGCGACTGGCCATGTCTTGCATAAATATGATGTAAAATGCGCAATACTTTTTATCGTTTTGGTTGGCGAACGATCCCATTTTCATTCAAAATGCATCCGGTAATGGAGCGTTTCTGTTGCCATCAGAGTATCGTCCGCTGTGGTGGAGCATGTTTAGGATTCTTCGTTGCAAATATTTATGGTTTTCCAGATGTTTACATGCTAATGAGTGCCTGAATTTACCAAACAACGTTCGTCCACACTCACGGCTTTCTTTTGTCGCGAGTTACCAGGCATATGCAATGAAACGTGATATGGCCGGAAGAATCATGATTTCAACTCCAGCTAGCCGATGTGGCGTAGACCGCCTGCCGCGAACGTGTTGGTCATGGTGATGGTGTATGAGCTGTGGTCTGTGGCCCATGTTTCTGGAACAGAATGGAGCCCCGATACGTTCTGGAAAATAACCAGAATAAATAAGCAGGTTGTTCAGCTCGTCTCGCCCATCAACACTTATTTTTGGTCCTTCAGCACTCCAACTGTTCTGCGATGTTTTCAGATGACAACGCAACCCTCCGTCGCTTCCACGCCTCTCCCTCCCTCCGTCCATCCCCACACAATTCTGAAGTAGATTTCGGAAACGGTGTAGGTGCCAAAATATAAATTCGATGCAATTTCATAAAAATTATATTACCCTGAAACTAAGTTGTTCTATTACATTTTGAAACTTTCCAGGAGTCAATTAGCTTAAACGAAAATCATGTGAATGGACAATGCAGTTCAGTCTTGCACACTTAGACACAATAGTGCAAGGAATATACAGTTTCAGGGAAAGATGTATATGGAAATACCTGAGAGGCTCAAGAGACCACTTCTTTCAATATTAGTATGTTACAGCCTCATTTGCAAACGTAGGAAACATCATAGTATGAAACTTACAAAATTGTATATAAAAATCACGATACTTCTGACCCATATACACCAGCAATGGTGGGAGTTTCATTTTCTTCTATCCATGCCCGAGGGGGGATTCGAATCCCCGACCGTGGTGGCCGTGCGTACCGTGACTGGAGCGCCTCAGTCTCCTCGGCCACCACGGCCGGCTGTACGTCTTCTTTGGGTTCTAGTTACGTATATTGTTCGCCGATCGTTGACGATAACTTCAGAACTACACGACAATTTTTAAGTTAAAATGTTGAACTGAAGTGATTTACTGATTGTACCGCTTTTGCCTGTAAAACTGAAGTGAAGATGACTTTATTGTACTTTTGTTCAGCTGCCATGTTTTAACACTTTACAAATATTTTTATAAAACATACAGAATTACTAGTACAATCTCTTATATCGCTATTATATTCAAACCAAAAATTTTATGAATAGGCGCTGATGTAAGAAAAAGAAAGTATGTGGTGGACTTTTTGAATATCAGTGTGCCAAGTGTAAACAAAAGCAATTATTAATCTAGTGAAATAGACATTTTGTATAGGTTATGATGTTGAATTTAGTACTGCTCGTGTGCATACTACGTTCAGTGGAATTTAAAAGTTTTACATCATGTACACTAAAATAATAGGTGTTAAGTGTATTAGTGTCTTGAAATTGACGAAGTGTATTGTAAAGTTTAATCGGCTTTTATGAAATACGGATTTGGTGACACGTAAGTAATGACGTATTTTACAACCGTTACTTGTTTTCAACTTATATCATTATTGACAGTTTCGAAATATGTGATAAATTACTTATTGAAAGCCTGTGATTTTAAAAACCATACTGACATAAAATAAGATTATTATAATCGGTTTGATAGATGCTGCAATCATATTCACTTTTGCAAAGACGGAAAAAATGGGCGGTGAAAGTTAAGCGAGAAAGCGGGAACCGCAGAGGCGACTTACGGAAACCAACGAATTATTCCTGCCTGTGTGAAGTCAACATTTTCTGCTGGCGCCCTCCCCAACCAAATGGAAGAAAGGCAATGATGAAAGTCAGTAAATGAATTACTACCTGTGCAGTTCGCGCATGGTGTAGAGGTAGTGTACTGAATTCCTGAAGTTCGCGACTTTGAATCCGGTAACCGATACATGTATATTTTTTATTAGTATTTTACAGCTTTTTAATAGTTAATGACATTCGTTTTTGACATATCGAGCTTTGATGTATTTTTTAACATGGTTACGGCACCTCATTGACTGTGCAATATTGGCTGTTCACAATCCTATAATTGGATACGGGATGTAATATGAAAACTACCGGCGTTACTACTGACTATTCGTAGATATTCTATTACCTACTTTGAGTCTGTTTCTGCTGGTATTTTTTCGATTTTCTGTGTTGCTAAAAGTATGTACAGAATCACGTTTTTGGTGTTTAGACAGGAACTCGCTAGAAATTGCCACACCACGAAGAACATATACTACAGATGCACATTTACACAAGGCTGGCGCTGGTGGTAACACCTACAACGTGCTGACATGAGGAAAGTTTCCAACCGATTTCTCTTACACAAAGAGCAGGATTTGTTTGTATACGCAATATTGGATTTTTATAGGAATATTAACGTATTTATCATCTCGGATATTTATATTTGGGAAATTATTAGTATACACACGCAGTTATCATAGTAGGAAATTAGGTTTTTGGTTATAAAGAATATTTAAATGCAAAGTAAAGAAGGAAGTAACAGCATAGAAGATGCAAAGTCTCTGATATATTCTCCATGTTTGGGTATATAAGCAAAATTCCGAGATGGTTATAAAAATCTATTATTTCGGTTCGGTACGGAAGTGCGTTTTTTGAGAAGTTTAGATTACAGTTTTATTTCAGTTAGTTTGCAGCTGATGAGGATAGAACAGTCGAAATCAGGTCGCTCAATGCATGAGCAATGTGGCAAACATAAAACAGGGACAGATTAATCAGATAATTTATGAAGTTGAGTGACTTCAATAGCAATGAGAACTTTAATTTAGTTTTCATGGATGATTAGGTATCATTTCATCATCAGTCATCATATGAAGAGACCACTGTTAAAATATACGGAAGTGAAATTTTACTTATTGGTACAAACAGTGGTGCGAACATTATCCAAACATTTAAATACGGAAATCTTGTTACGGGAATGTATTATTGTGCAGTATTATTAATTTTCAATATTTAGAATAAAAAATAACAGTGCATTCCGTAAAATGATAGAATTTAAACCGGACCGGAGAGAGAAATGTGTTAATAAGTGTACCAAAGCTACTACATGAATGTATCGCCAGGCAACGATAAGTAATATCTTGACTAAATAATACAAGCGAAATACGGACTAAAATTTTCTTGAGTCAAGGCATAAAATTCACAAAACGGAGAATTCTGATGAAGTCTTATTCAGCGAAGAATCATCTTGCCTTATCCATCGAGTGTTATTTCCGAAATCCTTGAAAACTATATGGCTGGGATTAAGTACAGTGGAAAGGAAGGGAGGAGATTAGTCGTAAGATTAATGAACTATGCAAAACAGCTGGATGATGAGGGTTCGAGTGTATAATAATATAAAATCAACAATTAGGAAATATGTGTCAATATACAGGCTATTATAAAAGTGAGAACCTATTTTAAAATTCCACATTATTGAAAGCTAAAAAACATAAAATTATATTAATACCACATGCAGGGAATGAAGAAGCAAGAGTACGGGATAACCATTTGCATGATAGGGCATGTAATGGGTGTATCACTCGGATAGGCTAAAACATTCTATACGTGGGATAGTAAGGCGAGTACCATAATGCAATAAATCTGGTTTCTGCTAACCATTTAACAATCTACCACTCTTCGCAGTGGAATATTTTGCATAAAGTTCTCTCTGGGCTGGTTGGCACTAGATTTGAGGTGCTCCGCAAAATCGGCGTGATGGGAACTTTGTCGTTCCTTGTCAAGCAACTGCTCGCGAAATCTAGTGTGAGACTTTTGTCAGTTTCAGATGTGATACGTCACAGATGGTGCGTTCAGTTCTGTAAACGTGGGAGGCAGCGTATTTGCCATGATTAGGTAGTTCACTTCTTTATCAACTGTGATAGGCCATACGATAAACCGCCTCCAAACGGGATTTAAACCCTTTTGTTTTTGGTACGCAAAAGGGCTTACAACAACACATAAAAAGGAAAACAATTGCAGAAGTAAGTGATAGCATGTTTAAAAAGGTGTCATACACGTTAAAATCTGTCTATGAATAAATATTTGCAAAAATGAATATGATGGCAGCATCTATCAAACCGATTATAATAATCTTATTTTATGTCAGTATGGTTTTGAAAATCACAGGCTTTCAATAAGTAATTGTTTATTATGTTTATCACATATTTCGAAACTGTCAATAATGATATAAGTTGAAAACAAGTAATGGCTGTAAAATACGTCATTACTTACGTGCCACCAAATCCGTATTTCATAAAAGCCGATTAAACTTTACAATATTTCGTCAATTTCAAGACACTAATACACTTAATACCTATTATTACAGTGTAAATGATGTAAAACTTTTAAATTCCACTGAACGTAGTATGCACATGAGCAGTACTAATTTCAACATCATAACCTATACAAAATGTCTATTTCACTAGATTAATAAATTCTTTTGTTTACAATTGGCACATTTATATTCAAAAAGTCCACTACATACTTTCTTTTTCTTACATCAGCGCCTAATCATAAAAGTTTTGGTTTGAATATAATAGCGATATAAGAGATTGTACTGGTAATTCTGTATGTTTTATAAAAATATTTGTAAAGTGTTAAAACAGGGCAGCTAAAAGCTTTAGCTGTTTGACTATTGTGTTATTTACATTAGGATTATTAAATAAATAATTGCATGACTACATCAAACGCTCCTTCTATAAATCAATATACACCTCATCGTAGAACTTCCTCCAAAGCATCTTCCATTGAAAAAAAATTAGCAACCGTCAGAGATCATGATCCGCAATGTTCTCAAAAATAAGTAATAATAAAATACTCCTGATGCTAAAACCCCAATTCCTCTGTTACCCACGGAGAAGACGTTTGTTAAAAATCACGTTTTTAGGCAGTCTATCGTATGGTCTGGCTACGTTATTTTAGAAATGTGTTATGGACTTCTGCTTCTCAACTATGGACAAAGTTCTACATCCGTTCATAATGAACCACTTAATATGACACAAATATGCTAAGTCCCATGTTTAAAGAATTGAAAGTTGCGTCTGAGAGTCTCACAGTTGGGTCAAACTGGTAGAAAATTACGAAAGAGATTTTTTAAGGATTTACTTAAGACGAAAGTACCATTTCAGCGCATTCAGCGTTTGAGAAGTACCTCAAATGTGACAATCAACCCTCGACTTTAAGGTATTTATATATACTCCATTACTACCGCAAAGAGAAAAACCTTGACTTCTAGGAAGAGAAATTGAAAAACACTCCACTGCGGGCAAACATAGATAGTCGAATGATTAATCTGTTAGGAGACACCAAGTGCTTTACTACATTTTGCGATCCATCATTGTATGCTACGAATAGTGCGTTCCAGGTTTTGAGTCTAATAACACCCAGTCCAAACCCTATGGCGTAATACTCGTATGTTATCCCGTACATTTGCTTCTCCTTCACCTGCATCTGGTTTTATAATCATCGTATGTTTTTACAGCAAGACAGGTTACCATAATGTGCAAATTTAAAAGGTCTTCTTAGTTCTGTAACAGCTTTTGTCTTAAACACTTGGCTATCAGTGCTCGCTTCCCGTTCGCCTCAAACTTCCACAAGTCACACGCTATAACTGTCCTTCCCCTTTTACACTCGCCGTTACGGATTCCCGTGCGAGGTCGAACGTATGACCGCAGCTGCAGCGAAGTAAATGAAGCAAACGCTGTCTTCGCTGTCCAAATGAACTGACACGCCAGAAAGAACAGTCACCACACCAATATAATAAGCTTTTGTTCCTACACCTATTTCTAATTTTCTGAATAATTCTGCATACTTCTGTTACTGATATTTCTGTTATGTGTACAGTATTCAATAATCGCTTTCTGAGTACAGTAGGTGAATTAAAGATAACTTTAACGTTTACTGATAATCCCGTAATAGCATTCCGACACTGTTAGCAGAAGTAGTCCTCCATAATACAGACGTGGGAGAGAATGAGTCAACAATTAAATCACTAAAGACTACAGTCTCCAATTCATATGGCGGAGTATCTAGCTACCGTATCTGTTAGCCCAGTACTCACATACTCACATACTCAGTACTGGCATACTCACAATTGTCAATTCCCTAACATATTCTATCACTCGGCGCTGAATCCACTTCATGATAAGGGACAAAAAGTTAATGTAACAACTTTAGACCTATTTCTGTACCATCAGTTTTTCTTAAAGTTATTGAAAAGGCTTTTTATTCAAGTTTAATTCATCATTTCATTTATCTTATTTTGCTGTCAGATGTACAGTTTGGTTTCAGATATGGTTTAACAACCGAAAATGTTATAGCCTTCTTCCTCTCTACGGCACTAGATGGTTTAAATGAAAAACTGCCAACGCTATGCGTATTCTTTGATTTAACGAAATCATTTGCTTGTGTTGATCGTAAGATATTGTTGAAAAAGCTGGAACATTGTAGAGTGAGGGGAGTAGCTCAGAATTGTTTCACCTCTTACTTTAATAGCAAACAGCAGAAGGTGATTGTCTGCAGTGTTGGAAGGAAGGAAGCATAGGGTTTAGCGTTCCGTCGACAGCTAGGTCATTAGAGACGGAGCTTATGCTCGTAGTTTTGGGGAAGGATGAGGAAGGAAATTGGCCGTGCTCTTCGAAAGGAACTATCCCGGCATTTGCCTGGAGTGATCCAGGAAAATCACGGAAAACCTAAATCTGGATCAGCGGAGGTGGATTTGAACCACCATTCTCCCGAATGCGATTCGAGTGCGTTACCACTGCGCCACCCCGCTCGGCTCTGCAGTGTTGAAATCGACTTTGATAGACATTGAAAATTGGACACAGTTATGTGTGGTCTGCTCCAGTGTTTTGTTATGGGGTGCCTGTTGTTTCTCATTAAAATAAATGATAATGTCTCTAGCACACAGGTAAATTCTAAGATAGTTCTGTTTGCCGATAACACTAGCTTGATAGTGAAGGACTGGCAATGTTGATACAGTATTGAATAAAGCAGTAAATTAAATTAGTTTGTGGCTTGTAAAAATTCATGCTTAAACAGACTCAGTTTTCAAAGTTCTTAACACGATTCAACAAAAACAAATACCGCCTTTCTCCAGTCTTTTAATGTTACAGTAGCAAAAGGATAAGCAGTAATTTTTTTTTCAGCTCCATGAGCGAAACGCTTGAGATATTCTTTGTACGAATTTTATTTATTACAATATTGCAGATTAATTCGATGGGATTCTGGTCTGGATGGTATGGTGGCAGTCGGAGGGGTACAAACCCATTCTCTTCGAAACTTCTGTCGTACAATAAACAGAAGACGTTTTGGTATCCCTTAACTAGTGCCAGAAGTTTGGCTTTCCGTAGGTCGGAGTAATAACGTATGTTGTTGTTGGTAAGCCAGGACTATTTCACTTTTTTAGCTAAGGGAAGGCGATTTATTCTCTTGTTTATTGTGATATGGATCATTATTAATTAAAAACGACAATAGTTCTTGGAGGTAACCGTGGCATAAGTTGGGTTTCAACGTATTTTTGAAAGTCTTAGTTATCCATTTCTGAATGGTAGTCGGACGCTGTGGTTTTTGAATCATATATCAGAAGTGCACCCGGAAATAAACCCATTCAGCCTGCATGAACAACGAACGGTGACCGGCACTTTTGACAACACTCCTTGCACACATTTTTCCAACATTTATTTACTGTATAATGCATGTGAATCCATGTTTCATCTAAGTAAACCAACTGGTCGCTTTGATTCTGATGGTAGATTTTTACGTAAAAACCTGAGAAAGCCATTTTAGCAACAATGTCCTCTAGTTTGCACAAAACACGTTCATTTTGGCACCTTCTAAAACGGAATCCCGTAGAAATATTTTTTAAGGGTTTCCTTGCTATCTTCGAAACTCAGTTCTGTTCGACAAAAGTTGTGCAGTATTCGCAAAGTTGGTATTTCGTTATTTTGTTCGTAATACCCTTGAAATTGCTGTCTCAGTGGCGGATACAATTTTTTTCTGGGGGGAAGGGGTACAAGCTTGAGGATGGTGAACATGTCATTAAGGGCCTCGTGAGACTAATTTGGAAAAAAAACCACATACACAATATATATATATATATATATATATATATATATATATATATATATATATATATATATATATATATATATATGTCACAAAACTGCTATAGGATACACACAAAATATGTTCCAAGCCACAGTCACTTCTTAGAAAACAACTATTTAGAGCGTGAATGCCCTGTGTTCAGCTGTAGGCACACTTGTTTCATCCATCACCATACATGATCAAACACTTGTCAACAGCTGAACACTGGGCACTGAGGCTCTGAATTTAATTCAATATGCAACTGATTTTGAGCTTCGACAGGTGGGTATATGCGAATACCTATACAGAAGAAGTTATGCGAAATTGGCATAGGTTTCTCTACATATTTACAAGTTTGGAATAATTGAAGACTGAATAAGACTGACCACATGAACATTCAAACACTCTTACAATATGATCGAAAAATGGTTTTTACATACTAAATGAGCCAAGTTACTGAATAATGACTGTACGAAAACAAAGTACAAATTGTTTCAAAAAGTGTTCAAAAGTTTTTGATCCGAAGGGACCAAACTGCTAAGGTCATATGTCTCTAGACTTACAATCTACTTATTCTAAGGACAATACACACACCAATGCCCGAGGGAGGACTCGAGCCTCTGGTGGCAGTGACCGCGTAATCCACGTCATTGAGCCCCAGATCATAAGGCATTCCCGTGCGGCGCACATGGTTTGATAAATTATTAAATTTTTCCTGATTAATGTGGTTGAATAATTGTAATATTTTTTTCTTCCATTCATAGGAACTTGACAATGACGAAGCCCCTAGACGCAAAATATTACTGCATACATTGTTACGGGTAACGTTTCCAACACTGCGCCGCTACCTTTCCGCTCGCTTATGCTCGCTCTGTCCCCCCCCCCCCCCCCCCCATGGGCAGCCATAGTACACGCCTCCTGCCGCTGCCAACAGCCAGCGCACGAATCGTCAACTTACCGTGGATGAGCAGTAAAGTAACCGTAGTAGCTGTGTAATTACCAAACAATGCAGAAATTGGAAAGACAGCGTATCCTAACATAAAAGGTCGCTCAATTACGGGTCAGAAACAGCAAGTAAATACGAGTATGTCATGCTAAGTTCGATAGTCCCTCAAAACATAGATATCCTGTGTTTTCCTTGTACTGAATCAATTTCTTCTTCATTATTTGCGAAGTTGCTATGTAAAACGAGAAGTTTTCAAGAAAGCTTTCGCGATCAACAAATTATACTTTAAACATCCCGGCAGATTAAAATTGTGGTCCAGAAACGGGATTCGAACCTGGAACGTATGCCTTTCGCTGGCAAGCGCTGTACCATCTGAGCTATCCTGGCACGCTTCACGGTGCGTCCACAAAACTTCAATTCTGCCATACCTCACCTACTTTCCAAACATCACAGAAGTTCTCCTGTGAGCCTTTCAGGACTAGCACTGCTCATTCTGGAAACATCCCTTAGGCTGTGACTAAGCCATTACTCCACCATATCCTTTCTTCCAAGAGTGTTGCAAGGTTCGCAAGAGGACTTCTGTGTAGATTGGAAAGTAGGAGGTGAAGAACAGGTAGAAGATATGACGACGGACTGTGAAGCGTTTCGGGATAGTTCAGACAGAGCGCTTGCCTGCGAAAGGCAAAAGGTCGCAGGTTCGAATCCCGGGTACAGCACAGAATTTTTATCTGCCAGAAAGTTACATATTAGCGCACATTCCGCTGCAGATTGAAAATTTGATTCTGAAAATTACACTTGACTGTGTTTCAAGAAGAAATTCTCCTACCATGAAAATCGTTTGTATCTGATGTGTGGAAAACTTCCGTTGAAATTTCTAATTTTCTCCAATAACTGGAAAATCGAGATGTGTAGCTTGAAATAAAACAGTTTATAATGGGTTGGAGTACCATTTCTTAGTGTCTACCGAAAGAATCAGGTAAACCACTCACCGAAAACATCTCAATGCGCCAGCCTGAACGCAGCCCTTGAAATTCAGTTTTTTACATAGTTAAACCCTTAAACTTTTTTACGTATGAGTAAAACATACACAGTAGCTCAAATATCTCCCAATCAATAACGAAACAAACAACGTTTATTTATTTTTATCGTAAATCACTGAAAAAAGGGCAAGAAGCAATTAAATGAAAGCATAATAAAGTCAAATTACGTTAATTACAGTAATTTTGCAGTTTTAAAGTCACAATTACATGTTGCCCGTAAGTAAAAGTTAATTATTCTAATGCTAAGATTCTTTCCCTCCATCCCATGCTCACCATCTCTCTCTCTCTCTCTCTTTCTCTCTCTATCTCTCTCATTTTTCGTCGGGTTGTCCTTGGGGGGGGGGGAGGTGCGTGCCCTTGTGCCTCCACCCCCCACGTGAATCCGCTCTTGTGCTGCCTGATAATACATTTGTCCATATCGTCGATCACATACCTATTGTGAAGTTCTTGCGTCTTCTTCGGAGTTCCACTCTACTCCGTATGGTGCCCATCTTACAGCTTGGCAGCACGTTCCGTTGCCTTCTGCACCGGCATGGTCAATCCCTTCTGTTTCTCGTCATCAACGAATTCAATTACGTTAACCGCGCCTGTCGACGAAGACACTTTCCACGCTCTTTCCAATCTCGCACTTACAGGTAACAACGCGCACTAGTGTAACCGTAGCCCGGCTGTACCTCATCACGTGACCAAGTCAGTTCCTGCCGTTGCCACGTTACCACTTCGCCTTGTCGGATAATACGTCTGAACGTCCGTTTGGCCGACTGAGGTTTGGCGAATGAGTTACCACTCGCAGTTTGTTTGTGTCGTTGGTCGTTCCATGCTGTGCCCTCAGAGACTTGATTGGCTCTGCTATACGTATATATATATATATATATATATATATATATATATATATATATATGTGTGTGTGTGTGTGTGTGTGTGTGTGTGTGTGTGTTTCCTGTGAGACCACTCCTTTTCTCTTCGGTCACTACTGTTTTATCTGGCATTGACGATAGAATTGATTCCTAAAAATTTTGCGTTCTAACGATGAGCAGCATGGATTGATATTTGTTCACCAAATCTATTTTAGCTGAGTCTAAATTTTATCGACTCGTAGATACGGTCGCACAGCCTAGAACTATGCCACCATATATTTCAGATAGACCCCTGACACTTTTCAAATGCGTTTTAACATTTTGCAAAATATTTTGGAAAGTATTTTGATATGCACCATGTTAGAAGCGTTGTTTGCCCTAGATTCATGAAGACGTCCCAAAAGGGAGAAACGCGTCATAACTAAAAACAAAAAAGGTTTCCGCAACCGCATCTACATTCTTTCAACAAGTTTGCTTCCTTTGAGATAATTAGCTGCGCTGCGAAGCGTAAGAAGAAGATTACGACGGCTCTGCTCAAGAAAACGGTCGACGCAGGCAAGACTGGTAGCAGGGAACTGTAGACGCTTAATACGTCTAGATGTGAACATTCAAGGCGTAAAGTGTATTCAAATATGTAAACTATGGTGTCTGTTGATAGTCTGTCGTAAAAGAAAACTTTCAGTTTTTACACCTATGACTTTAAACACAGATTACTTTAATTTTAATATCCAATAAATTAATGCAGGGAGCTGTCATACGACATAACTCTGTCTATATCTCACAGTCTGAATGGAGAATGACAGTCGTAAGAGAAAGGCATCTTCTGAAATAAACTCTCAGGTGGTGGCAATGTGGACAGATAACGTAAATACCGGTGTTTTCCTCTTTAGACCTTATACCACTGGATCCTTACTGATAGCTATAGAGGTTTGATTCATCAGCGTATTATACACACTTCTGACTTATGTTTTTGACAATTAAGAGGTCAGACCTCTTTCTAACGTACTGGCGTTCAATACAGTTTCTAGAAATCATAAAAAGTCCTTTATATTTCGATAATATTAATCTCCTTTATATTTCGCTCCGAAATTAGATTTCCACCGTTAGACAGATAAAGTGCAAAATCCTGTAGGTGGCAAGTGCTTTAATTTTTGCGGTTAATGGCTGCTCGTGGACCGCAAACGGCACTCTACTCTGTCACAGAATTTAGAGTGTGCAGTTTGTAATAACGACTTCGCAACTGCAAGATTTTTTTTTCTGTCATGGAAGCATACCTCCACTTTAGTATGAGAATTTTCAACGTGAACATATTGTGTTTCGAAACGAAATAGCAGGACAGAAAAAATTTATTATTACAGAAGTTTCACCTGTTACACAAAAAATCATTTTACTTGTTGCCCGGTTATTGTTTCAGCGGCAAATACATTAATTAAGCAGCTATAGTATTTATTTCTGCTTGTTAAAAATTTGAACCTGATGCAAACACAACTACAATTGATCACCATCTATAATATGTGACTTTTAATTAATGAAATTCTATTATGAACACAGTCTGTGCTTTCTGGTGTACATTTCAATCGTTATAGTGTCCGGGGCACTGCAGTTGTCGTGTTCTATTGAAAATGGTTACTACATTAACGTAGCATAATGTCTGATACATAAAAATTACTATATTACTTATGAAAATGTACTAGTGTCTAACTAATAAGTTACACATATCTCTGTGACAGCCAAATCCATCTCCTTTAGACGCGGTGGATTGGTCGAGCGTGCCAAGGCGCCTAGCTGCGTAGCGCGCCGCTGCTCGCCGTCGCAGGTTCGAGTCCTCCCTCGGGCATGGGTGTATTTGTTGTCATTAGTTTAAGCAGTTTTTAAGCCTAGGGACTAGATAGATTTACAAACATTTTAAATATCTCCTTTACCCATTGAACAGCTTTTATTTATTTTATTTATTTGTTTTTTTCTGTTCCATAGGACCCACTTCAGGAGTAAGACTCCATGGTCATGGAACAAGTCAATACATTAATTGTTACACAATAATGGTAATAGAAAAATTTTAAGTAGTCCTTTGCACACGACAATCTTAAGACAAAGTGAAAAGAATCAATAAAGAAAAAATAAATTAGCTTAATTCTTTAACTTTTCTAGGAGTTCCTCGACAGAATAAAAGGAGTGAGCCACGAGGTAACTCTTCAATTTAGATTTGAAAGCATGTGGATTAGTGCTAAGATTCTTGAGTTCTTGTGGCAGCTTATTGAAAATGGATGCCGCAGAATACTGCACCCCTTTCTGCACAAGTGTTAAGGTGGTGTGGTGCAAATGTAGATTAGACATCTGTCTAGTATTCACCGAGTGAAAGCTACTAACTCGTGGGAATAAGCTGATATTATTAACAACAAACGACATTAAAGAAAAAACGTATTGTGACGCCAGAGTCAAAATTCCCAGACTACTGAAAAGGGGTCGACATGACGTTCGCGAACTTACACCAGATATTGCTCGAACCGCCCGTTTTTGAGCCAGAAATATCCTTTTTGCATCAGGCGAGTTACCCCAAAAAACAATGCCGTACGTCATAAGTGAGTGAAAGTAAGCGAAGTAGACTACTTTTCGTGCTGAAAAATCACTTATCTCAGATATTGTTCTAATGGTAAATATAGCAGAATTTAGTTTTGGAACAAGATCCTGAACATGGGCTTTCCATGACAGCTTACTGTCTATATGAACACCTAGAAATTTGAACTGTTCAGTCTCACTTATCACATGCCCATTATGTGTAATCATAATGTCAGATTTCGTCAAATTATGTGTTAGAAATTGTAAAAACTGAGTTTTACTGTGATTTAACATCAACTTGTTTTCTATTAGCCATGAACTTATCTCCTGAACTGCATTATTTGATACTGTGTCAATATTACGAGCAACATCCTTCACTACCAAGCTGGTATCATCAGCAAACAAAAATATTTTACAATCACCTGTTATACTCGAAGGCATATCATTTATATAAATAAGAAACAGCAATGGTCCCAAAACAGACCCCTGGGGCACCCCATACTTAATTGTGCCCCATTGGGATTGCACGTCATAGCCATTTTCTACAATGCGGAGAATTACCTTCTGTTGTCTATTATTAAAGTAAGAGGTGAACCAGTTGTGGGCTACTCCCCGTATTCCATAATGTTCCAACTTCTGCAACAATATTTTGTGATCAACACAATCAAACGCTTTTGTTAAATCAAAGAAGACGCCTAATGTCCGTAGCCTCTTATTTAACCCATCAAGTGCCTCACAGAGAAACGAAAATATAGCGTTTTCGGTCGTTAAACCACTTCTAAAACCAAACTGTACGTTTGACAGGAAATTATGTGAACTGAAATGATCAATTAATCTTGAATATACAGCCTTTTCAATAACTTTGGAAAAAACCGATGGCATAGAAATAGGTCTATAGTTGTCTACATTATCCCTTTCTCCTTTTTTATAAAGCGGTTTCACTACTGAGTACTTTAATCTGTTAGGAAACTGACCATTCTGAAAGGAAAAATTACAAATATGGCTTAGTACTGGGCTAACATATGGAGAACAGTACTTTAGAATTCTGCTAGATACCCCATCATATCCACAAGAGTCCTTAGTCTTTAGTGATTTAATTATTGACTCAATCTCACCTATGGAAGTATCATGAAGGATCATTTCAGGCAACAGCCTCGGAAACGGATTTTCTAAAAACGTTATATGATTACCTGTAGAAACTAGAGTTTTGTTTAGTTCCTCTACTATATTCAGAAAGTGATTATTGAATATTGCACATATATCTAACTTGTCAGTAACAGAAACATTCCTACTACGCACTGACGTTATATCTTCTACCTGCTGCTCCTGACCAGACACTTCCTTCACGACTGACCAGATAGTTTTAATTTTATCCCGAGAGTTTGCTATTCTTTTTGCGTACCACATACTTTTTGCATTCTTAATGACATTTTTCAGAACCTTACAGTACTGTTTGTAATGAGCTACTGCATCTTCATTCTGACTGCTTCTAACATTTTGATACAACTCCCGCTTAGTTCTACATGATACTCTTATCCCCTTTGTCATCCACCCTGGCTGTCTGTTACTGAAAGTACCCTGTTTTGAGCGTTCTAGCGGAAAGCAACTTTCAAACAGCATAATAAATGTGTTCAGAAAAGCATTATATTTATCATCTGCATTATCAGCACTATAAACATCCTGCCATTCTTGTTCCTTAATTAGGCTTAAAAAGGTCTCAATTGCAACTGGATTAACTTTTCTGAGTAGTTGATATTTATGTTTAACATTTGTTTGAGAACAAATACTTTTTAGAATTAAAAGTTGGGCATCGTGGTCTGATAGGCCATTTACTATTCTGCTGACAGAGTGCCCCTCTAATAATGAAGAATGAACAAAAATATTGTCAATGGTAGAACTGCTATTTCCTTGCACTCTCGTTGGAAAAAATACTGTTTGCATCATGTTATAGGAATTAAATAGATCTAACAGCTGACTTTTCCTTGAGCTATCACCTACACAATTAATGTTGAAATCTCCACACACAATTAAATTTTTATACTTCCTATACAGTGAACCCAGAACCAATTCCAGCTTGGGCAGAAACATTTTAAAATCTGAGTCAGGGGATCTATAAATAACAACTATTACTAGTTTAGTTCCATTAACATTAACAACTCCTGCACAACATTCAAATATCTGTTCTGTGCAGTGTTTAGAAAAATCGATTGACTCCGATGAAAAATCGTTTTTTACATACATGGCCACTCCCCCACACTGCAAAGAACTCCTAGAGTAGAAGGCAGCTAACCTGTATCCTGGCAAAGGAAGTCTCTTAATTGTCACACCACTTAAAAAGTGCTCTGAAATTCCAATAATGTCAGAATCAGTATCAATAAGCATTTCATTAACTTTACCTCTGATACCCTGTATATTTTGATGAAAAACAGTAATTCCCTTATTACTTATATTCTTAGACTTTGTCAAAGGTGGTTCATCATTTCTTAGAGGGACTTCCTTTAAGCAGGAATATCTATCAGCTGTCTTCAGTCTAAAAAAGGTGCAGCCCTAACACCAACTACTACAGGAATTTTTCCATGAGTGAAACCCCCACCCCCTACTACACTGTCACCTATGAGCTTTGCCAACCTCCCCTTCCCATACATATTGAGGTGCAGACCGTGCCTAGTAAAATCCGACCTTTGGATAGTTTCAACTGGCACCACTGCAATGTGATCCATGCCCTCCGTCATCAGCGCCTTCTCAAGCCCCATGTTAAGACGGCTGACAGCCGTATTAAGACAAGGCCTATCATGACGCTGAAACAGCTGCACGAAATGCACATTCGTGCCACCAGTCTCAGTTGCTATCCTTTCCAGATCACCACCTATATCATATTCCCCGTCCCTATCAAGACTGTTCCCGGCCCCACCCACTATAACTACCTGATCCTCTTTTGAAAAATTCCTACATAAGTCCCCTATGTTACAAGTGACCTGAGCTAACCCTGCACTAGGCTTCACTATGCTGGTGACCTGGTACTCACTCCCAAGTACTTCCTGCAACTGTTGGCCAACACCTCTGCCATGAGAACTACCTAGCAGCAGAACCTTCTTCTTCCTAAGAGACCTCTCTACAGATTTCGGCTTACCAAAAGCTGAGGTCTGCTGCGTACTTCCTACACCTACAGCTACAGGAGGTTCATCTCCACTCAACTCTGACAGTTGGTCAAACCTATTTGCAACTTGCAATGTAAAGCTATCTGAATACCTTCTCCTAGCTGCCTTCTTGCCAACTGCCAGTTCCCATTCCCCAGCCCCCCTTCCCCTCCTCAACCTACCTAGTTCCTCTTCAGCGTTTTTCAACTGCACCTGAAGGGCGCAGATCAAACGCTCCTGCTCCTCTATCAACTTATTCCTGCTGCAAATCCTACAGTTCCAGGAGAGAACCTCACCACAATGCCCACTGTCTTCCCCACTGCACTCCCCCCCATGAAAATAATTACTACAAATCCCACACTGCAGCCCACTACGCACGACCCTACGACAGAGCCCACACTTTTCACTCATGGTAAAATTTTACAATAATTTGTTAAGAAAAACTAGACGTCTACGTTATGAAGTTAAGTTTCTACAAAATAAGTAGGAAGTACCTCTTAACTACAGCAATCAACAAACCTCAGTCTCTACAAATCAAGTAACAACAACTAATAGTATCAGAAAAGAGCAAATAACACTACCACAGAAACTTTACACTGTTGCTTGTATAAACAAGTTCAAATTCAAGCGTCACTAATAAAACAACTAAACACTGTGAGAGTACAAGAGTTATCAAATACCGTAACTTAAAGTTTCCCAACCTCAACTACGTTAAAAACAGCAAGTCACCTGTTGAAAAGTACTAAAGTTAATAAACAACTAGCGCGATAACACCTCCTGAAATCTAAAACTTTAATAATTTAACTACAATACACAAACACTTATTAGAACTTAGCTTTCGGAGACCGCTACGGCTGGAACCACTCGCCACCAGATGTAAACAAAGCAGTAAGACCAAACTTACTAGACTAGACTTACTAGATGGAGTTCTGTCATCCCCCTGAAAATGATCGTAATGGAGTGTTAGTATGTCAGCCATTGTTTGTAAGTCCGCTCCACAGTCGCATGATTGATCATCTACCTGTCCCCATTCGAAATCCAATAGTTGCGGCGACTAACAGCAGTACGGAAGCGGTTGCTCAAAGACCACTTCCACCTGGGAACGTCCATCCTTGAAGCTCCTTCGAGGGATCGTGTATCAAGACTTTGTTTTTTTTCCATTCAACGAATTCCAATTTCTTGTCCTGTTGGATTTAGGTGAGAAGCTACTCTCATGTAGTTGCTTAGCTCTTTTAAGAGATGGTTTACGCGATTTCAATCGGTGTACCTGTGGTGAAAGGTCTTGCAAGATAGGAAGCTTACTGTTTTATTAAATCTTACTTGCATCTTGTATCAGGAGGAGCCATATTGCATAGTACTGGGAGCCATTGGTGTGGTGTAGCCATCAGAATACCTGCTCTATTTACTTGTACGTCAATGTCCCTCACCCGAACACTGTTGAGCCAGACATGAGCACAGTATTCACCTGCGAACAAGGCACGAAGCTGTTGTACGCAAAACCTTAGCACTGGCTCCCCAAGATGCTTCTGCTAAGTGCTGCAATATGTTATTCCTATTTTTAACTTTGTCTGCAAGTGGTACTTAAGTGAGAGATCTACCCAAGATGAGTCCTATGTACTTTGGATGTTCACCATGTTGAACAACATCAAACGAAATATTGAGTTTATAGTCAGCCATTACATTATTGAGGTGGAAAAACGCCTATTTCATTTAGTTTAGGCTTTAGTTTTCAAAAATGTTTAAATGTTTGTAGATCTTATGGGACTTAACTACGGGGTCATCAGTCCCTAAACATACAGACTATTTATGAAGTAGCTTACACTAAAGATGGCGCAAACATCCATGCCCCAAGGGGGTGTTCGAACCCCCGACGGGGAACGGCCTCGCGCATTGTAACATAGCGCCTCAATGCGCTCGGCCGCTCCGTCGCGGCCTTAGTTTTCACATTGCGAAATAATATCTAAGGAAAGTGAAGTCACATGTTATGTTAGTTTCCGTCATATGGATGTCTCTGTATTGTGACGCTATGGCAATATCGGCGTCATAAATGATTTTCCTAGACTGCATAGCTGGAATATAAGTGGTTTAAACATTAGAGAGAATGGGAGCAGGAATCGAAGCCTTGGGGAGGCCTTCGTGAAGGTGTCTAAAACCACTTTCCGTGATGCCGAGATAGATCTTGAGCAGACGACCACTAAACACAAAGTTGTAATAAAATAGAACAAGGAGTGAGATTGTAAAGCTTAACTAAGAGACGCTTGTTCCAAGCGGTTCTGAGGATCCAAGAAAGCAACGGAAGTGGTATACTTACGTATCTTCATAACCAGTCTCAATTAAAGATGTCAGTGCTAGGAGTTGATCACAGCAGTTGCGACCTTGTTCAACTGGAATACTAGCAGTAAGAATGGAAACAATACTATTGTAGATGAGTCTCTCCAGCAGGCTATAACATACACTAAGAAGTGTAATTGGCTGACAGCTATCTGCACGGCCTGCTGGTTTACCAGACTTAAAAACAACTGTTACTTGAGATCTCATAAAAGCTTATGGTGGAGAAATGTTTTAAGAATGTTATTGAATAAAGTTAGAGGCTACAATCTGGTTTTAAATCCAGTATGTTTGTTAAAGTTTGGGAAAATATCATCTAGACCGTCAGATTTCCCAGTCTTCAAGTCAGAGATAGCCACATGCAGTTCGTCTAAGAAAAAGGTTTGGATACTTGCAGAGGAGCCTGCTGGCGTTTCTGAACTTCATTTAGTTTATAGGATATTAATCTGTCAGACTGTTGACGTTTTCACTTGAATAATGCTACGATTCGTGTGCCTATGTCGGAAGGATCAGGTTATGTGAGAGGCAGTTTTATCTCGGTCACACTGGTTGACAGTTTCCTCAGGAGTGACCAGGTCTTCCTGCTGTTGTGAGTGAAATCTAAACTCTGAACTTTTTCACCCACCTCTCTCTCCTGGCGTTATCACGTGAGTTCAGTGGGAGATCGGCAGTGTTTGAATATTCAGTGTTGATGAATTCATTATACAGGTCTTCACACTCTTGGCTCCATCACGGAAAATATGTAATTTGTTGTCGCTTGGTATAGAGGCTTTAGCTATAGCTTTAAGGAGCCAGCGAATCTGTCATAATTATCGACTGTAGATGGATGTATTTAATGTTGTTTTTTAATTTAGAAGTAAAAGCCTCCCAGTCTGGCTTATTGAAATTCTATCTGGGCCTCGAAAAGCATTATATTAGGGGAATATTAATGCTAACTGGCCTATGTTGCGACCGTTGGTATGAACCAAGTACCTTCCTCTTAACTGATAGAGCCCTTAATGTCTGATCACAGGAACAAAACCTTTGATAAAGTGAATATCTCCGCTTCCAACGGGCTGAGAAAAATTTACTAGAGTGTTTTGCATCAAAAACCAAGGGACGGTTATTATTTTCAGTCCATTCACCTAGGGATATTCCATTTTCGTTACCGGACGAGTACCCTCATTGGCTACTGCGGCCGTTAAAATAGCCAACATGGATGGATGTTCGAAAAGTAGGAGAACCGTATCTGGCCACTGAATGTTGGAAGGATTGTAAACTTTAACTGTGGTAGTTCCAGACAACTTCACTGCCAGTACGTATATACCACTGTCGCAGCTTTCATGGATTATAGATAAATCTTCCAAGTCCTGTATAACGTCTGTATCCACGCCACAGCATATGCGGCCTCCCTCTCCCAAAAGTCTCTAGCCATGGATATTGCCTCTTGCACAATTTTTAAAATCTTCCGCATGGATTTCTTGTAGAGCAATGACGTCAATATTGTTTCCCAGGAGATTTTTACTGAAAGAGTCACATTTTGACCTATTTATTCCTTTAAAATTCAAATCGCACCAGTTAAGGATCGGACTTATTGCTCTGTTCAGATGTTTTGTTAACAATTTTGTTGGTCCTGACAAGAGCCATTCGGCATTGTCGTTGTAGCTGACATAGCTGGGAGATCACCGCAATGACAGGACTACTACCAGAGATTGTTGTTCGTTTAGAACCATCCAGGGGGCATGTAGAGCTTTGAGGATTGCTTCCGGACGCTAAGAACTTCGCCCCCCCCCCCCCCCTCCACACACATACCTGTAATGAAACTGTATAAAACAAATCTAACTATCTTGATAGTAAGATATGCCCAACCGAAGTCGTATCTACAAACAGTTCACTGTTTTAGCTTACGCTTTGATGTAAACATCATATCGGAACTAAACTTACAGATCTGTATCTTAAATTAATACTTGAGAAATCTTCTTTTCTGCAGCAAAACGAAACACAAAATTCAACCACTATATTGATAGCACTGGTATTGCCGCACCATTGTCTTGGAGAGATGTGTGAGTTCATTTCAAATGTTTGTAAACCTTAGTGACCAAACTGCTGTGGTCATCGATCAAAATATTTACTTAAAGTAATTTTTGCTAAAGACAACTCATACACCCTTGCTTGAGGGAGGCCTCTAATCTCTCAACGATGAGTCGCCGGAAATAACAAGTGATTTCGAATCAACGTTTAAACAACAGGTCGTCTTTGCCTGATTTCATATCTGGGGCAGTTCACGGACGTTCAATACACGGAATTGACAACCCGTTGAAAGAATTTCACCAGGTCACAGAGACAAACGAAATTATTATAACAGATTTCAAACGTTTGCTTGATGCTATAACTTATTTTACATTCTGTGTGTATCCCAAATTTACCTAAGACTTAACAGTGCCTTTTAAATATTTTGTGTATCACATTTTATTGCAGTTGTTCTGTATATGCTTTTCTATAAAAAGCTGCAAAAAAAGTCCGTTCGTTCGTTTGTTTACATTTTATACAGATCCGCAGTTTATGCCCGATTTCCATGTAATTTTGCACACATGAGCTTCAAACAAAGCTGATGATCACTGCTTACATATAATTCCTTATCGTGCGTGGCGCTTAATAATTTATCTACAGCATTGTTGATCAGACTATATTTTCATTCCGATCTTGTACACGTTACCTACAAAACAAAACGCAGTGTACGTAATATTTCGTGCGATACATGACGATGGATTACAAGAGACAACGAAACCGTTTGGTTTAATGTTCACGAAGACACCGTACGGAGCTTGGCTGAGGGACCTTGAAATCAAATAAGACACAGTTTTACCGATAATCATGAAAGTTGTCGGATATATGCAACCAGCTGAAAAGTGCTCCTGCCACAGCATAAAAAAAGGCGAATATGTTCTTCGACAGAAAAGTGTGAACCAGCTGCTCCAATTCTTAATCCTACTACCTCACCAAAAATTTAGGTATACGAACATATTCATGTTCTTTTAGCGCAGAACATTCTAAATACTTTTGATCGGTTAAGCCCTCATAGTCATATATACCGTCTCACTGTCGCTGTGTAAATATGTCTTTGACGGTTTGTCTTCTTTCTCTCCCATTTCCACTTCGTGTCTGTGACGACTTTGTGTTTTCATTTATGCCTTTCACTCGCCATTTCCAACCGCTATCTGTTGCTGCCACTTTCATTGTCTCCCTGCCCCATTAATATTACCCCATTCATTTCCTGTACCGGTCCTGCTACCTGCGTTCCTACCTTTCTCACTTACAGTCGGTTTTCATTCTCCTCAATAACGATTGTCTCCATGGAAACAGTTTGCTTGGAGTTTGACCCGTATGCTGGGAAACTTTAACATGCGGGGACTAGAGAAAGGAGAAACTTGACAAATTGTTTCATGGTCAAATTCGCTGATATCGGACAGCCACGCACTCGTCATTTTTAGTATGGCCTCTATTCGTCTCATTTTCCTCACTCTTCCCTCTCTGTTTTCCTCTAATTGCTACTATCTATATCTCTCTTTGTTTCTTACTGCCACTTTTCCCGACTTTCAACATCTAGTTTCGCCTCCCACTGCTACAGTCTTCAAATGTTTGTAAATCTGACGGACTCAACTGCGTGGTTATTAGTCCATAGCTTACAAACTACTTAAACTTAGGTAAACTAACCTAAGGATAACACACTCATCTATGCCCGATGGGGGATTCGAACCCCCGACCCGGGAGGCCGCGCGATCCGTAACGTGGCGCTCCAGACCGCGCGACTACTTCCGCGGGGCTGTTGTCTTCACGCATAGGCCTTTCTCCTGAACTGCCACCGCTCTGTTCCATCATATCTGGCTTCCCTTCCTCTCCATCTTACACTCTTACCCACATTCAACAAAATAAATAAATAAATAAATAAAAATAGAGGAAGCCAAATTGAGGCAGCTGGTTGAACATATACTGTCAGACAAAACATTCGCCTTTTTTATGCCCCGAGAGGAGGCTAGTTTCCGTCTTTTCCCTGTTACAGCAGCGTGCACTGCTTATATAATATGAAATTTCGATAATTTATTTATATAAACTGATACATTTGTACAAATGTCAAAATATAATTAATAATGTGCTTTATAACAGTTAATGAGGCTTCTTATTTATCTGAATGTGAAGCTGCTTCTAGAAAGTAATCTAGTACATCGTGTACCACTATCAAAATAGTTATGTTAAAAGCATGTGAATGTTTTCGAGTCAAGCTGAGAATTTTGTTTTACACGATGATGGTATCTCATGATAATTCAATTCTTTGACATTGATACAACTGTTAGCGAATTTTACACATCCACTGGCTTGAAACAAATGAATGTTGATATAACATCGAAGAATTGTTAATAGTGAATCACCCAGGTATGTTATTGGTGTGTAGCATTTTCTGATCACTACGAAATATGCGGGGACCTAAGGTCTCTTCTGATACATTTAAAGGCTTAACAGATTCGGCTGATTTTCCTCTGTGCACCTATTGTTTTGAAGCTCTTTCCATTGGTCTTTATTGAATTGAAATTGAATACCAATTTTATTTTATTTTTATTTATTTATTTTTGGATGCATACTGTTTTGCTCATTCCTGATGTAACTATATTCGAAAAAGTGTTATCATCCAATATCTTTGTTGACATCTCATTTCGTAAGTCTCTTTGACCATGCATCTATTCGTTCTACAGCTTAAACAGTCGATGGACTACTTCTTCTGCATCAGCTTGAATGCTTCAATGGTTGTTTTTTATTGATGGGATGTAGTGCGATTAAAATCTGATTTGGATTTCATCTGTAGTTGGGTATCCGCAAGCTGTACACTAGCAGTGTATTATTTCAAAGCAACAGAACAAATACGTCATTTCTTAGGAATATCTGTTTAATTAAGCTTGCTCATGTAATATTCTAATGCACCTTGATAGTACTTGGACGCGGCATGGATGATGACGTATTTTCCAACACTGTTAGCGTAGTTTCGTTTTCTAGCATAGCAAAGCAAACTGCAAAATTCCATGAGCTCTTGACATATTTTGTAGGCATCAGTTTCTTTATCATTGCTTTCATTCAGGAAGTTTAGTATATAATCGAAATACAGCAGCAATTGAAGCAAAAACTGGATCACCATATTTCAGAAGCACGATATACAATGTTGTATCGGTAGGTATCTGCTTGGTACTTTTTTTTTTAATTGGTCTTCCGATGCATCGATTTCTTACTTAATCATTGCATTATTTTTTCTGCTGGTTATATGTATCATCAAACCTACACAATTTTTCAGTGCAATCTTGAGCAACGTCAATATATCACGGTTGTAACCTCTTAGCTGCAGAATGTTTCGTCGCAGACTGGACATATGGTAAGATACCCGGATATACCCAAGTAGTATAAATCTTTATTACACACTTTACAGCGACCTGTAACTAAAGCAATCAAATCTCAAAAATATCCATCGCACATAAACATTTACGATGGTTTGTGATTTTTATTAATGTTATCGTTGACTGAACAGTGACAAAAAACCTTCCTGTACGTTCGCTAGTTTAGTTGAAACCATAATTACACGTCAGACTGGGTATTACGTGCATATTTGACGTGCATATGTAGGGTAACTTTGAATCTACGGGGCCGGTCGCGGTGGCCGAGGGGACTGAGGCGCTCCAGTCACGGTCTGCACGGCCACTACGGTCGGGGGTTTGAATACCCCCCCCTCGGGCATGGATATTTGTGCCGTCCTTAGTCTTAGTTAGTTCATAAGTAGTTTGTAAGCTTAGGGACTGATGACCCCGTAATTAAGTCCCGTAAGTTCTACAAACATTTGAACATTTGCACATTTGAATCTACGGATCTGGGTAAACGAAGTACTATGGAAAACACATTCAAGGATTCCTGGGAGAATCATCTTAGGAAGTATAGTGAAAATTTCGACGATCTGCCGTGAATAAAAGTATAGATTCGCCAATCCACACATTTGGTTCTTTTGAAACAAAAAATTGCGATTTTTCTAGCGCATCGTATTAACGAATACAGATTTTTGGAAACGAAAATCGAATTTCTTAGAAAAACATCTAAACAACTTACACGGACTGATATATCAAGAATCACGTAAGATACCATTCCGCTCTTATCTCAAAGTAAAATTTCGATATGTTACCAACATTTCATACGCAGCTATGTATAAAGTCAACCATACTAGAAGTCGACGCAGTATGTATTTACGTCTGCAAACTCTTTATGATACGTCCAATACTTTAATAAACTGGATGCTGCGTATTAACAGTGATGAATAACGAATATAAAAATCACCACTTCATCTATAAAAGACCTCAGTGTATAACATGTAACAAAATCAATTTTTTTCGCACAGTTCTTTTTTTTCCAAATCGCATTGTATGTTTCGGAGCGGCGTGAACACTGTCTTTCAACATAGTACGCAATTTTGGTAGCGAAATATCGGGGTTTCTCGATTGTGTTTTGATAACAGACAAATATTTTCGCAATTCCGTTTCTAGATAAATGCCTACAGGATGTATATATTTACGATTCACGGTACAAATAATGCTAAAATCCGGTTTTGTTATTTTGTGCAAAACTATAACTGCTTTTTACCTATCGATCTCGGTAACGGATAATGAAATCGAAAAAATTTTAAAAAGTGTTCTTAGAATATTATCATAAAAATATATGGTAAAAATTTTGCAGATTTGCAATGAATAGAAAGTTTCGAAGTAACCATACACACAATTCGTGTTTTTTGTACCAGAAAATCATGTTGTGATTTTCTCAGGAACTACCCATGAATAGATAGTGATTTTGTAAGCCGTTCAAAGCTCACCATAGTCCATACGTAATGAACAAAACCAAACGATTTGCTCAATTTGGATGGGCTGCAGGAAGTGGGTAACTCTGAAAATTTTGAAGCAGTACTGTATAAGAAATACGGTATTCCAATTATTTTAATATGTATACAAATGATCACTATGACAAGGGCTACCGAGAAAACTTTACTCCTTACTTCTGAGATCAATAGAAATCCAGTTATAGATCCCTCAAGAAATGCGATTTCGGTCGTGCGTACGAACACATGATTATTCATCGACATAGGATAAGGCGAACTAAGAGAAGCTAAGGAGGAAATGGACACAGAAGACGGTGAAAGGTGGGCTGAGCAAGGGGAGACGAGCCGAAAGAAGTTGGAGAAATGGGCGTGAGAAGGGGAGCAGACTGACAGAAAGGGGCAGAGAGGAAATGATACGAGAGGAGCAGGTGGACAGAGTGAGGGCAGAGTGAGGTGAAAAGAGGAGATAGACCAACTCTAACAACGTAGGAAATGATTTCTCTGGAGGCATCACCATGCCCCTTGAGTTAATTTACGTCAGATTTCTATTTTTTTTCCCAAAGACCGTGACGGTGTGGATACGTCGGTTCCCGTCGGATCACCGAAGTTAAGTACTGTCGGGCTTGGATAGCACTTGGATGGATGACTGTCTGGGTCTGCCGAGCGCTGTTTGGCAAGCGAGGTGCACTTGGCCCTTGTGAGGCCAACTGAGGACCTACTTGACAGAATTAGCGGCTCCGGTCACGAAAACGTAACTGCCGGGAGTGCGGGGTGCTGACCACGTCCCACTCCACAGCGCATCCGCTGACGCCATAGGGCAGAGGACGACACGGCGACCGGTCAGTATCCAGTGGGCCTCTCGAGGTCTGCTGGGCGGAGTTTAGTTAGTGTTTCTCCTTTTTTGCGTCATTACCGCAACTTTCCCTTCTCTAATTCTTGTTTATAGATCATTTGTAGGACTATAAAACCCTCTGAGTTGCATAAAACGTTGTGATACCCCAAACCAAAGCAAGGCGTCACATCATGGAGACTGACTTGTTAAGATTTCTTTAGCGGTTTTACGCCGGCCGCGGTGGCCGAGGGGACTGAGGCGCTTCAGTCATGGTCTGCACGGCCACTACGTTCGGGGGTTCTAATCCCCCCTCGGGCGTGGATATTTGTGCCGTCCTTAGGATTAGCTAGTTCATAAGTAGTTTGTAAGTTTAGGGACTGATGACACCGTAGTTAAGTCCCATAAGCTGTACAAACATTCTTCATTAAGAGAAGAAGAGAAATAGCGATACCGGCCGCGGTGGCCGAGGGGACTGAGGCGCTCCAGTCACGGTCTGCACGGCCACTACGGTCGGGGGTTCGAATCCCCCCTCGGGCATGGATATTTGTGCCGTCCTTAGTTGTAAGTAGTTCATAAGTAGATTGTAAGTTTAGGGACTGATGAAACCGTAGTTAAGTCCCATAGACTCTACAAACATTTGAATTTTTTTTAAAGAGCCATTTTACACAATTTACTTAGCACAAAATAAGTCCATGTACCGTTACTCACCCCCCCCCTCACCCTACCACCACCCCCCTCGTTTTGTAATTCAGTTTTGTATTTCTTATGTAAGTCATGTCATGCTGATAATGTGATCACCCCAGCTAAAGGGCGATACGCTTCAGTGAAGAAAAATAAAATGCCGTGTAGCCAATTTAAAATAGGCAACGTTATTATGAATGACATATTTCATCGGTTATCGCAGGATAGGAGTCAGGAGGATTTATGGGAAGACAAAGAGATGATGGTAGACGAGGGGAGGGAGAGCGGTATAAGTGGAGGGGAAGGAGGATATGGATATAGAGAGGGGGAAAAGGAAGAGCGGACTGGGAATCTTTGAAATGAAGAGGAAATCGGAGAGAGGGGAGGACGGAGTTTGGTTGACGGAGCAAGAGGACAGTAGAGGAGAGAGAGAGAGAGAGAGAGAGAGAGAGAGAGAGAGAGAGAGAGAGAGAGAGTGGGGGGGCAGGGGGAGAGAGACATAGACATGGATTGGATTAAGAAAGTACTCGGAGTACGCCAGGAACTAATGCTAATTTGTACTAAAATAATAATGACATACTACCAGTTACTTCCTGAGCCGTAGTGCTTTATGTTTAACGCTGACAATTCTTTGGCTCCTCGATTTGGCCTTCGTTGCAGTGATGTATGTGGGTATTCGTACCGTGACGTTGCAGCGGGCTACAATGATCAGACCGCGATTGGCTCTCAGCGAGGCTTCAAATGACCGGGAGAGGGCAGTACGCCCGAGTGGCGATAGTCGAGGTGACATGCAGCGCTCTAGCTTTCACGTCGCTGTGGGCTTAGCGCGACCGACGAGATCGGCACAGCCCGGTGGGGATACGCGCACTGACGCGTAGTGGAACGCTGGTCACCGCAGCACGCAGCAGCAGCCACCGCCGGCTGTCGGCCGTGTCTCTGGGGGCGCCCGTCCTGTGGCAACGCGTGGCTACTTGGTGGTGGTCGTGGCTGCTGCTGTTACTGCCAACCACGTCGCTTCTTGCAAACGATTGGTTATTCCGCTACAAGAGCACTGTGCTCCGGGCCATTTAGCTGTCGTCGCCACGTTTTCTGTTTACTCCTCACCTTGCGGCAATAGCGCTGTCTTACTATTCTGGTTCAGTAGCTTCCGATTCCTTTGCCTTCCGCGCACCGGTTGATTCTGCCGTTTCATGAGGCCTTCGTAGTGGATTGGCCTTTTTTTTTTTTTTTTTTTTTTTGAAGCACACGCCTATTTAAGTTGTTCTGTTTGTAGTCGGTAGCAGTTCTGACTTCCACTCACTCGGGCGTTCTTTCTCAAACTGCCTTTCTCTACATTTACACGTTAATACTCTGCAAGTCGCATTCAACGGAGGTTTCATCGAACAGCTTTGATGATACTCCTCTGCAGTTCCATTCTCTATTTATTTATTTTTATTTATTGCTTTTTCTGTTCCATAGGACCCAATTGAGGAGTGAGACTCCGTGGTCATGGAACAAGTCAATACATTAATTGTTACTCAGGAATGGTAATAGAAAATTTTTAAGTAGTCCTTTGCACACGTCAATCTTAAGACAAAGTGAAAAGAATCAATAAAAAAATGAATTAGCTTAATTGTTTAACTTTTCTAGGAGTTCCTCGACAGAATAAAAGGAATGAGCCATGAGGTTACTCTTCAATTTAGATTTGAAAGCGTGTGGATTAGTGCAAAGATTCTTTAGTTCTTGTGGCAGCTTATTGAAAATGGATTCCGCAGAATACTGTACACCTTTCTGCACGAGTGTTAAGGTGGTGTGATGCAAATGTAGATTCGACTTCTGTCTAGTATTCACCGAGTGAAAGCCACTAACTCATGGGAACGAGCTGATATTATTAACTAAAAGCGACATTAAAGAAAAAACGATCATGGAACAAGTCAATACATTAATTGTTACTCAGGAATGGTAATAGAAAATTTTTAAGTAGTCCTTTGCACAAGTCAATCTTAAGACAAAGTGAAAAGAATCAATAAAGAAAAATGAATTAGCTTAATTGTTTAACTTTTCTAGGAGTTCCTCGACAGAATAAAAGGAGTGAGCCATGAGGTTACTCTTCAATTTAGATTTGAAAGCGTGTGGATTAGTGCTAAGATTCTTTAGTTCTTGTGGCAGCTTATTGAAAATGGATTCCGCAGAATACTGTACAGCTTTCTGCACGAGTGTTAAGGTGGTGTGATGCAAATGTAGATTCGACTTCTGTCTAGTATTCACCGAGTGAAAGCCACTAACTCGTGGGAACGAGCTGATATTATTAACTACAAGCGACATTAAAGAAAAAACGTATTGTAACGCCAGAGTCAAAATTCCCAAACTACTGAAAAGGGGTCGACATGACGTTCGCAAACTTACACCAGATATTGCTCGAACCGCCCGTTTTTGAGCCAGAAATATCTTTTTAGCATCAGGCGAGTTACCCCCAAACAATGCCGTACGTCATAACTGAGTGAAAGTAAGCGTAATAGACTACTTTTCGTGTTGGCTCTTGGGAGAGAGGAACACCCAAATCTTTCCGTTTTCGATCTGATATCTCTTACTTTACTCTAGTTAACATGTCTCCTTATTAAATGTAAGAAGAAGCAACGAATTAAAATTTATGGAGGGTTCGGGATTCGCAACCCTGGACCTCTTGCTTACTACACACGTAATTTAGACCGCTCAGCTAACACGGGGTAGTAATAACTGAGCATTCTAAGGCGCCTGCCTAGTATGCAGATGGTCCCAGGTTCGAATCCTAGCCACGGTACAAATTTTCATTCAGTGCCTCTTTTCATATTTAATACCCTTTGTATAACGGGGCAATGTTTGTCTCAAGGAATGGATTATCGATTATATGTCTCCATTTGTGAGTGCTATGAAAATATGTTCGCATTCGGAGGAGGAAGTAGATGAAAGAAATTTTCCAAATAGATCTCGCCTGTAATGATTTCCACATAAACTCATCCATCATTTGTGTGACCCTCCCCCCTCCCTCCGCCCCAGTATCACCTAAAAAAACCAGATTCCCTTCTCTGAACTTTCTCTAAATTCGACCGTTATCCCCAGTTGGTGGAGATTCTACAATGCATAGCAATACAGCAAAATAGAACGCATAAGTGTGGTGTAGGCAGTTTTCTTTAGTACAACTGTTCCACCTGCTAAGTGTCCTAACAATGAAATGTAGCCTTTGGTTCACCTGTCCTGCAATATTTTCTACGTGTTCTTTCCTATCTCATTTGTTCTTAATGGTAATTCCTAGCTGAATTTACGGCCTCTCTCCGGGGATCCTTTACAATGACTGTAAGATTACAAATGTTGCTGACACAACCTTGTAGCAAATGAGTTTCCTAATACTAATGTTTCCATAAACAGTAACTGCGAAATTGAGACAATTCAACAACAACAAAAAAACTGGATTTTACTAAGGTTCATAAGTGCACAGTGTGTTAAAGTTTGGTGATGTCGTCAAGCTAGGCCATAAAGTCATTATTCTTTCGTATATTTTAAAGGGTTTGATGGGGTCATTTTATATCTGTCGTTGTCGCTGTTCAGTGCAGTTATCAATGACTGTCATCCAAGGCGTGCCATAGTGGAACATATTGGCGACTTTGTATGTGAAGAAACTGAAAAGAGTTAAAGATTTGTTATCAACTTGGCATCTTGGATGGGAGTTTTCATAAAGTAAACATTGGCTTAAAAGACGTCCTCCGCAGAAATCATGATTGCATGCATTTTAAATTCTATTTCAGCTTATGCGTTCATATTTTGGAATTTATATTATTAAACAGTGCTTTTAAGGACGATGTTAAAAATACAAAGGCAACAGATAGTGATGCGGCTGTAAATTTATTTACTCGTGGAAATGTGGAAATAGTAGCACCTCAAAATTCAGCTCTGATCCTACAATTGAAAACGTCAAAAATAATCGTAAAATCCAAATCAAAAGAACATTTTTTGTTCAAAATTTAAAAAAAAGAAAGAAACATACATTGTCATTTGTCTCGGGTATGAATGGCTCTAGTTATTTTTTTTTATTTTGATTTAAACTGGCGGTGCAGGTGTTTGTTAAGCACTAAGACTATTTCAATGAATTATGTAGCCCACTGCATCACACTTGTATACAATTTTATATCTAATTTTGTTCATTCTATGACATGTTTGCATTAAGCAGAAATTTTCTCTTTTTTAAGCCTACGAATCTATCATGATAACCTTAGCGTTATATAATTTTTTATTAAATGGCCTATTTCACTAATTTGTTCCCATAGGAATACCGTCCTCATCTCTCGCCCTCCCATTCTCGCCGTGCCATTGGCCACCGTCATAGGTATGTGCCTCTAACAGTCGGAGCTGCATGCAATAATATTTCATAACACCATATTCAGCGTCATCCTGTAACAGCTTATGATAAAATGGTATTTATTGAATTTTTCATTGGTTCTCTATTACTCCTGCTTTTACATTCATTATCATACATATTGGAGCTACCTTTTGGCGTCTTTCGCTTACCTGGAGTATGCTATCTCCTACTTTGTTTTTGTTAAGCTCAACAGGATCATGACGCCATACGTTTACTACGAAGTTTTACCCCAGATCTAGGAATTTACTTGGTTGTTTGTATTTACTGAGTGTTCAGTCAGTTTCTTCTAACAATTCTCCCATTTTTTATAACTCTGCAGTGGAGTATGCAGAGGGGGGGAAGGGCTGTCGGGCTGCAGCTCCCCCCCCCCCCACCCAGACCCTCCCAAGGGTCTTGATAAAATTGGTGAATGGTCATCGGTTTAGGACGACTTACATTTATTATTATTTGATTTAATTACTGAATTCAGCGTTTAGAATATTGTTTTCTCTGAGTCCGATGAATCCCATCCTCCCTCTTCAGCGGTACTCTCACCTTCTAATATCCTTCCTCTAGACAACCACTTCGATTAATGTGCAGGTTCATTATATCACATGGCAAACATAGTTATTGAAGGAATGACAGTTCTAAAACAAAGGTATCCCCATTAGGATTATTCGTTCACACTAACGATTGTCGTAAAGCTTGCAGTCACATTTCCACAGGTATCTTATATAATGGAAGTTTACCATGTTCAGCCGCGTATTCTAAGGCATACGAACTGGGTGAGTGCTGCCACAGGAAGTGCGAGACTGCGAGACTTCCCTGGGGTGGGGGCACGCGCAGCCGTCAGTGAAAATTGTTGTAATTAGTTTGTAAGTATGGACTGATGAGATTAGCAGTTTGCCCCAATAGGTTAATAAACAGTTGATCACTTCGAAGCAGTTTATTCAGTGCTCTTACATTACCGTGTTATGTAGTAGAACACGGAAATTGATTCAAAGTTATCTTTCAGGCGTGCATCAAAAGACGAGGCTCCCTCTAATGTACGAGTACTAGCTGTAAACCCGTAGTCCACCTCCTACTCCCTCTGCATCCCTCACTTTCCCTCCCATCTCTCTGTTCGTTTCCACCTTTCCCTTTCTTGTCAATGTATTATGTAAGGTACCGTCTAACATGCACCATACAAACGTTTATGTACTCAGTGACATTCATCTTGGTTTAAATGTAATGCCGCGGTGGAGTAGCCGAGCGGTCTAAAGCATCTCGCTGCGGAGCGCGCGGTTGCTCGCCGTGGAGGTTCGAGTCCTCCCTGGGGCATGGGTGTGTGTGTTTGTCCGTAGGTTAGTTTACCTAAGTTTAAGTAGTTTGTAAGCTACGGACTGATGATCACGCAGTTTGGTCCGATAGATTTACAGATATTTGAACATTTGATTTAAATGTAATGTGCACAAAAATTCATCAAGATCGGAGCAAAACTATAAATTTTGTCAAAGTCCGTAAATAAAGTACCCCTCACCATGCACCGAACGAAGTATTATACAGATAGTGACATTCCTCTTGTTTCTTTAAGATCAGAAGTGCAAACTTTCATCAGTATAGGAACAAACTATTCATTTGTAGGCAATAGAAACTCCGGGTCACATTGTAAAACGCACATCGTTGTTCTAAGATTTTCCAGTTTTATTTCATACAACCCTTGTTGTGAGAATAATGAAAATAACAAGAAAAGAATGTGTGAAACCGGTCGAGCCGTTCTCAAGTTATAGCGCGACCAAGGTACTTAGGGATCCATTTTTATGTTGCAAGGTTCCATCCCCATGGATCACATGAAAATTCAGGTATACGGTGACCTTCCCCTTGTAATGTATGTGAAGCGTGCAAAATTTCGTGATGGTCGGAATGATACTGTAGATTTCGTGTCTGTAGGAAACGCATCCTCCGCAATGCACATAAATTCTGTACTAATGCAAAATACTTTCTTAGCTCGTGTCTTTTACCTATAAACTACATACTGGCAAAATTTCAGCTTCATAAGTGCAGTAGTTTAAGAGATTTCGTGTTTAGTCAATGAGTGCTTGAGTGCCCTTTAGCTTTTCTGTATTTAGAGGTATCTCCTCAGTTGTGTGTCCTACAAAACCATTATTTACCATGTTCGTAGAGTGGAATATTAGGAAACTGCCTGCGAAATGTGTTGTACATGAAGTTGGTAGTAAAGACGTAGTAAATTACAACCTTATGCTCAGGAGGACGAATTTTCATGCATTTCATTGTCATGGCACCTGAACTGTATTTCATAATACGATATTATTTCGAAGGTACTTCGAGTGGTGTATAAGTAAAATGTCTGCAAAATAGTCGTGTATAGAGTTAGTAGGAAAGACGTAATAAATCAAAACGTCAAGCGTGGTGGGGCGGTTTTTTATGAATCTGTTTACGACTTCATATCTCATGAACTGTGTGTCGTACTCTGATAAAATTTCGAACGTATGTTCGGTGGTATTTATGTATACTGTCTGTAATATTTCTCGCGAATACAATTAATAGTATACGACTAATAAATTGTAACGTCATGCCAAACGCCGTAATTTTATTGCTTGGACGCCAAAAATGTAGTAAGCGCCAAACTTTTTTCCTTTCATCATTTTGCTGCGTTTGTCAGCGAGAAAAAGTCTATGTTGTTGTTGTGGTGGTCTTCAATCCGGAGACTGGTTTGATGCAGCTTCTAACGACAGTCACCCCTTTTGGGAATAACTCAAACTGAGCCCTAATATTTTCCTAAATCACGGAAAGTTTTATTAGTTCACAGTCTCTTTAACAAAGTCATTCCACTGTAGGTGAAGTTGATATAAAAAGAACTGGCTGAAGTCCATTGCGTTTTGAGCTGTCTTCGACATTCACTAAAAGATTTCATGTTCCAAGATCTTTTCGTAAATCAAAAACATGTCAGTTGATATGGAAACGATTTTATTTCCATTTAAATGAAGTTTCAACCAATCACATTGTTGCACAATCAAAAATAAAAACAAAAATGCAGCAGCAAGCCAACGGAGCTGCTTACAAGTTTGTGACTGCCAGAAGTATAACAAAAAATGTTTTCTCTCAAACCTCTTTCTACGTAACCGCGTAATAAGATTGATGACGAAGTTAGTAATTCACAATTAAACAATGTTCTTTTACTTTAAATATGCCGAAATTCATAAATTAAGACATTACATTTAAGCTTTAACTATTTATCTCAATGTATGTACATGTTTCATGAAATTTGTATTTAATGTGGTACACAAATTTAAATTCATCCTTTGACTAGTGTTTGCAGTGCTCAAATTATTTACATTATTTGTGTTTTCGAAGTGCATACATCTGTTTTGACAATATTGTGTAGGCGTTCTATTGTTGTGACATGGAATTTTAATTATTTCAGTTTGCGGTCTAATTTTATATTAATACGGATTTGTATATGGTTGTCATAGTTTTGTTAATTTCGAAGATAGTTTCTTAGTACCAAACGGATTATTAATTTTAATTCATGAAAAATGATCAGTATTTAATTTAGGTTCCAGTGATATATAAAACATGGTCTGCCCTAATTTATTTAAACAAAAGGTACATATGTAATCACATTGTGCAATAGTTATGACATGTAGTATTGTAGTTTTTATACAAATTAGTATCTATATAGATTCAGCAATTTCCGGAACTAAGTGTGATGCATTTTTATTGTTTGCAGCTATTATTAAAGAAAGTATTAAAAATTGAAAATTACGTAAAAGGACAGCAAAAGTTATGTTTAAATCAACGTACTATTTCTTATAAGAGTTTTACTACTAGTGTTAATAGTATTTCAAACTGAAGGCGGAAATGTGATATTTTACATGTCCGGTAGCGAAGATTTATTTTAGGTGTCCGATATTTTGTGTTTGTAATGTTGGCAACCGATTTTTGTAAGGAGCGTGCAACATAGCAGAACCGTTACAAGCTCTCCACCCTACTCTATCCTGAGCTAGCCTTTTCATCTCCTCATAAGACCTGCAACCTACATCAATTTGAATCTGCTTACTGTATTAATCTCTTGCTGTCCTTCTGCAATTTATACCCCACCCACTTCCCTCCATTGGTAAATTTACGATTCTTTGATGTCTAAGAATCTGTCGTATCAATCTATCCCTTCTTTTAGTCAAGGTATGCCACATTATTTTTCTCCATAATTCTGTTCAGTACCTCCTCATTAGTTACGCGATCCACCCACCTAATAATTAGCATTATTCTGTAGCACCACATTTTAAAAGCCTCTATCATCTCCCTGTCCACTCTGTTTCTCATCCATGTTTCACTCCCATACAAGACAACACTTCACACAAATGCCTTCAGAAAAGACTTCCTTACACTTAAATTAGCCGGTCGCGGTGGCCGAAGGGACTGAGGCGCTCCAGTCACGGTCTGCACGGCAACTACGGTCGGGACTTCGAATGCCCCCTCGGGCATGGATATTTGTGCCGTCCTTAGTATTAGCTAGTTCATAAGTAGTTTGTAAGTTTAGGGACTGATGACCCCGTAGTTAAGTCCCATAAGCTATACAAACATTCATTCAAACACTTAATGTTCGATGTTACCAAATTACTCTTTTTCAAAAACGTTTTTCTTCGAATTGCCATTCAGCATTTTATATCCTCTGTACTGCGACCATCGCATGTTATTTTACTGCCCAAGTAACAAAATTCATCTACCACCTTTATGGTTTCGTTACCTTATCTAATTTCTCCAGCATCGCCCAATTTAATGCACTCCATTACCCTTGTTTTTCTCTTGTTAATGTTCATCTTGTATGCACCTTTCAATACTTTGTCCATCCCGTTCAACTGCTCTCCAAGGTCTTTTGCTGTCTCTGAGAGAATTACAATGTCATCGGCAAAACGTAACGTTTTTATTTCTTCACCATAAACTTTAATCCATTCTCCAAATATCTCCTTGGTTTCCTTTATAGCTTGTTCAATGTACAAACTGAATAGCATTGGAGAAAGGCTACAACCCCGTCTTACTCCCTTCCCAACATCTGCATTCCTTTCATGCCCTTCAAATCTGACAACCGCTGTCTGGTTTTTGTACAAGTTGTAAATAACCTCCCGTTCCCTATATTTTACTCCTGCTGATTTCAGAACTTCAAAGTCTATGCCAATCAACATTGTCAAAAGCTTTCTCCAAATCTACAATAGCTAGTAATGTAGGTTTCCAGTTTGGTCCGATATATTTACAAATATTTGAAAATTTGTAGGTTTCCTATTCCTTAATTTATCTTCCAAGTTAAACCGTAAAGTGAGTATTGCCTCCCGTGTTCCTACATTTCTCTTGAATTCAAACTGATCGTCCCCCAGGTCAGCTTCTACCAGCTTTTCCATCCTTCTGTAAATAATTCGTGTTAAATTTTTTCAACCATTATATATTAAACCGGTGGTTCTGTAATTTTCACACCTGTCTGCACCTGCTTTCTTTGGAATGGTGATTATTATATTTTACTTAAAGTCCGATGGTATGTCACCTGTCTCGTACAGCCGGCCGCGGTGGCCGAGGGGACTGAGGCTCTCCAGTCACGGTATGCACGGCCACTACGGTCGGGGGTTCGAATCCCCCCTCGGGCATGGATATTTGTGCCGTCCTTAGTGTTAGCTAGTTCATAAGTAGTTTGTAAGCTTAGGGACTGATGACCCCGTAGTTAAGTCCCATAAGTTCTACAAACATTTGATTTGACATTTGTCTCGTACATCTTACACACCAGGTCAAATAGTTTTGCCGTTGCTGGTTCTCCCAGAGACTTCAGTAAATCTGAGAGAATGTCATCTACTCCGGAGAGACTTATATCTCTCACGTATAGTATCAGTATAGTATCACCTATTTCATCTTCATCTATTTCCTCTTCCCTTATTACAATATTGTCTAGAAGTTCATTTCCTTTGTAGAGCCCCTCTACATAATCTTTCCACCTTTCAGCTTTCCTTTCTTTGCTGAGAACTGGTTTTCCATCTAAGTTCTTTATACTCATGCAGATGCATTGCTTGTCTCCAAATATCTCTTCCTGTCAATCTCATTTCTTAGTCGTCTGTACTCCATTTTGCCTGTTTCATTTACTGCATTTTTATATTTTCTCCTTTCACCGATTAAATTTAGTATGTCCTGAGATATCCAAGGATTTTTGTAGGTCTTGCCATTCTACCTATTTTGACCTCTGCTGTCTTCACTATTTCATCTCTCAATGCTAACCATTCCTCATCTACTGTTTTATCATCCAACGTCTCTGTAAACTGTTGCCTAAAGCTCCCTCTGAAATTCTTAAGTACTTCAGGTTCCCTCAGTTTATCCAGGTCCCACCCTCTTAATTTCCTACCTTTCTGCAGTTTTGTTAGTTTCATGACCAATAAGTTATGGTCATAGCATATATCTGCCTCTGGGTATGTCTTATAGTTTAAAACCTGGTTCCGAAATCTATGTCTCACCATTATAAAATCTGTCTGGTATCTACCGGTGTCTACTGGCCTCTTCTACGTAGACAACCTTCTTTCGTGGTTCTTAAATTAGGTGTTTGTTATAACTAAATTATGTTCCGTGCAAAATTCTACCAGGCGACTTCCTCTTTCATTCCTTTTGCCCAGACCATATTCACCTACTATCTTGTCTTCCCTTCCTTGTTCTACTACCGAATTCCTGTCTCCCACAACAATTAAGTTTTTCTGTCCTTTAAGTGTCTGAATAATTTCCTTTAGCTCCTCATATATTTCTTCGATCTCCTCATCGGCAGTGCTAGTTGGCATGTAAACCTGTACTAATGCGGTCGGTGTTGGCTTCATATCTATCTTGACTAAGATAATGCGATCACTGTGTTGCTCATAGTAGTTTACCCGCATTCCTATTTTCTTATTCATTATCAGACTGATTTTGTATTTATAATCCTGTCCTCACCTGACCAGAAATCCTGTTCATCATGTTCATCCTGCCACCCCACTATATCTAACTACAATCTATCCATTTCTTTTTTTTTAATTTTCTAACTTTCCTACCCGATTAAGGGATCTAACATTCCACGCTCCGATCCGTAGAATGCCAGTACTGTCTTTCCTGATGACAACATCCTCCTGAGTAGTCCCCGCCCGGAGATCCGAATGGGGGACTATTTTACCTCCGGAATATTTTACCCGAGAGGATGCCATCATCATATGGTCATACAGTAGATCTGCATGTCCTCGGGTAAAGTAACGGCTGTAGTTGCCCCTTGCTTTCAGCCGTTCGCAGTAACTGTGTGGCCAAGCCACATTAGCTGATGTTACAAGGCCAGCTCACTCACTCATCCAGACTGTTGCCCCTGTAACTACTCAAAAGGCTGCTGCCCCTCTTCAGGAACCACAAGTTTGTCTGGCCTCTCCACAGATACCCCTCCCCTATGGTTACCCCTACGGTATGGCTATCTGTATCGTTGAAGCACGCAAGCCACCCCACCTCGGCTATGTCTGTGGTTCATGCGAGTGGGCCAGCCGCAGTGGCCGAGGGGATTGAGGCGCTCCAGTCACGATCCGCACGGCCACTACGGTCGGGGGTTCGAATACCCCCTCGGGCATGGATATTTGTGCCGTCCTAGTTCGTAAGTAGTTGATAAGTAGTTTGTAAGTTTAGGGACTGATGACCCCGCAGTTAAGTCCCTTAAGCTTAACAAACATTTAAACATGGGAGTGTAACAGAAATTCAAATGAGATGTCCACGCTCTGACGACACAAAGGATATTCAAGATAATGAAACTCACGAGTTGAACCTCACAAATACTATTCTAATGGTTGTATGAACATTCCGTGCCTTTCCTTCAAATGAGAGGATCATACTGGGAACTCCAGAAAATCGTCATAACTATTCTCTAACCGCTTTCGTCTAAAGGCGTATATGAAAAGACCACTAAAATTCTCCAGAAGATGACGACCTACTGCCCTCTCAGTCAAAAAAGAATTTGGAAGAAAACAAATGTTAGCGAGGCTTAGCCGCATGCACTTCCTATTTAATGTAACTTACAATGCAATAATCCCGTTATTCTTAACGTAAGTATATACATGAGAAAAGGTAGTGCTCTCATTACCAAACATTGTATCATTATGGGATGGGTAGATTGCATTCCATATCTCGTCAATGGTTTACTGTACTCTGATCAAATGTAGCAGATTCATTCACTTATATGTATTTAGATATCCTACATGCAAAGTGTGTTGCGAATCATACAGGGCGAATGAAAATAAATATTGAAGTTTAAATATTTTAATGTAACAGTTTGTCCTACAAGCGATCAATGTGGGCACCTTTTGTGGCACAGCACATATCGAGCAAGTCGTTGGCCGAATTTGACTTAAACCTTGCTTAGTAAGTCTGAAGTAAATGATGCAACTGCAGCTGCGGTTCTAAGTCGTGGGTCTTTTACGTCATCTCTAGCGGAGGCACATACACCCGAACCTTTAATTTCTAAAAGGTAAAAATTTCAAGGCGTCCAATCTGGTGAACGTGGACGCCATGCAAGTCAAGCTCTGTCATCCGGCTCCTTGCGGCCAATCCAGCGGTCGGGTACAACGTTGTTTCGACAGTCGCGTTCGAAGACATGCCAACGAGGAGGCGTACCATGTTGATACCAAATAGTTTTATGGTTCAACTACGTGTAATTGAAGATAGAACCATTGTTGTAACACATCAAGATAAGAAACACTAGAATGAAACAGTTGCTTTACCGTAAAAGAAACGACCATACAAATTTCGCCGGGATATCACAAACACACACAGACACACACACACAAATAAAAAAAAAATAAAAAGTAATTACATAAAAAAATTAATAATGTGCGACTCAACAGCCATCAAGTACTTTATAAAATCCATCTTAAATCATCATCTGTTCATTAATTTCTAGAAGTTTACTACGAAACTATCCGATTTATAAGGAATTAATAAACATCTGATGGTTGAAGATCCAATTGATACAACATTTGATTTAGGGTTGTCTCGTTGCAGCTGTGCTATCTCGTGGAGAGTTTTTAACTCCCAGATACGCACGTTCGAGTGTTCATATGTCCACTTACGTGAATTGTCGATTCATCACTAAAGACGACCCTTTCTAGCAACAGATCATCGGTATGCAGCGAGATATCGTTTGCATAGCCGGTACATACACCTTAGACTGTAGGTTTCAGAATTAGTAAAAACTGTAAGCGATAAGAACTTCGTTGTTTAACGTCTCCATCAAATTCTACAGACAGACTTCACTAAAATCGCTAATTCATGGCCGGCCGCGGTGGCCGAGGGGACTGAGGCGCTCCAGTCACGGTCTGCACGAGCACTGCGGTCGGGGGTTCGAATCCCCCCTCGGGCATGGATATTTGTGCCGTCCTAGTTCATAAGTAGTTTGTAAGTTTAGGGACTGATGACCCCGTAGTTAAGTCCCATAAGCTTAACACACATTTGAACATTTTTTGAGCTAATTTATGACTATCCCTCCGAAACTGTTTCTTGGGGCGACGTGCGAAGGCATCGCTTAACTCGTGCGAAACGTTCTTCAATCATACTTGGTCATGCGCTACTGTTTCCTTTGCTAAAACAGCCTGTGTCTTCAAACTGATATAATCTGTGAAGTATAATAAGGAGTACAGTAGAATACAGAAGGCACGTTACACAGAATTACAGATTTAGTCTTTGCAAACTGTAACACAGAAAATGCTCTATGCTGTCCAATTGCCATCCTGACTACTAGTGTTTCTAAAGGAAGACAGAGGAACTGGAGCATACGCACGGGCATGGACGCTTGTAGGGCAGAGTTGCTCGTTCATTTAACGTGATGTATAATTTGCGATGGTAAACTCATGATAATAAATTATACAGAAGTTTGAAACTCCGGTATTCATTTTGGTCCGCCCTGAATTAGTAGAACCCAAGCAATAAAGTAAAACCTCATCCCTAATGTTGTGTTTTAATGCACTCCAATAGAGGTAGAATGAAGTTCCGTTATGTCTGGTCTATCTCGTTATAACTCCTAAACTGTATAGCACAGTATATAAATCTGCTTGTGTATTCGATAATATTTTTAGACACTGTCTGCAAAGGGTATTACCAACAGAGTTAATAGTTTAAAGTAATATTTGTCATAACCGTTGCCGTACTTTGAAAGAACTGCCAAACTACAGAGAGATTAACTATTAACTATGTTTGATTCCATAATTGGATTGTTGAACAAAGCGACTGTTGATATAATTACTGGGAATACCACGGCTTTCTGTCGCAATAAATCTGTTTATTAATCACAGATCGATTTCGGTTAGGTGACTAGCCATCATCAGTGTCATTCGCAGGTATATTTCGCAAGCGAAACATACACAAGCATGACGCTAATGATGGCTAGTCGCCTAGCCGAAATCGATCTGCGATTTATAAACAGATTTATTGACACCGAACACTGTGTTATTCCAGTAAAGATAAAACTTTTTTTCCATCTTTTTTGGGCATGATGTCAGTGAGAAAAGATTTGTGAAAGTTCTTAATAAATTAAATGCGAATTTAGATGAATATCCCTGTTATCGTTTCTTGTAACGGATAAGTAAAGATGGAATAGTTGAGTTCCATGATATTCAAGAAAACACAGTGTTTCTAATTCCAATACTTGTAAAGTTGACACTTTACCTCTTGATGTCAATATAACAATTTTTTATTTGGTGAATAATTGTGCCTAATACAGAGAATGAGATTTTTGTTGCAACAATACGTTGCAAAATGTAGCAACAAAAGGAAAATCAGATTTTTAGTGTAGATATACAAGAATGGGAATTTGTAAAGACGGCAAAATTTTCGAACATATTTTTACACTAGCCTTTTTGGATTTATGTTCGGAATTTTGTTAGCTCTTCAGTTTCACTGTCTTTAACGTGCAAATTATTGTTTCCTACATAAAATACAGTGTAAAGCTGAGATTTAATGGTGAAATAAAACGCAAGTATTTGTTATTGTTCTGTTGTTTTCTACACATTCAGACACACTCACTCTTTAAGATCGAATTATTCATCTATGAAACACGCAGACAATATATATATATATATATATATATATATATATATATATATATATATATATATATCGCTAAGCACTGCTTTAGTCAATATGAATTACATACCGATGAATCAGTTCATCAGTATCGAATTAGTCCTCTAATTTGAATCTTTAATTTCCTGAATACTCTTCATTTTCGGAATTATTCGCGTTGTGGCATGAATTAAAGGGCAAGAGTTTTCATCACTGAGAGGGGGTGACAGAGAGAGAGAGAGAGAGAGAGAGTGTGAGACAGAGAGAGAGAGAGAGAAAGAGATGGGTGCGGGGGGGGGGGGGCGATTGAGGAAGTTTCCAGATAGGACTTAGGCGATCGCTTTTGCTGGAGAAAGTGGGAGAGATGGCGCACAAGGCTTGTGCGTACCTCCCGCCATAAATTACTGAGATCAGTATCAGGGGCAGTAAACCCGCCACATTAAAGTAGTTGAAACGCGTTGCACGGCTGCTCGAGAAGTGCTGCGTATCCGATCCAACCAAAGTGGCATTCTGAAGCGGCTCGAGGTCCGTGGCTCGCACTGCCTTTCTGTTTTCAGAATGTTTCCAAATATTCCTTTCAGTCATATAGAAATTCCTAGCTGGATCCTGTCATCAAACCAGTAAATCATTTGATAAATAATTATCTCATAATACTTCGAACTTGCATAGTGCGTAACGTGCAGGAAAATACGGTACAAACGTATCGCATCAAAAACATAAAAAGTACAAAAATGCAATTCTCGCGACGAATTCCTTCTACCATAAAAAGTCGTGATATCTTATGGGAAACCAAGTCGGTTAATTTAGTTAGTGTTCAAGGAACCAACTATTCAACTCTTCGACATAATTTTTTATCTAATTAGTTATCTACAGACATCTGTAATATGACCTCAGAATAAATATAATGATATGGCAATTGCACATCGTCATAATGACATAACATGATATTTCATTATGTAACGAAGCGTAACGACATAATAATGAAGTACACTCAAATGTGAATAAAGTTTTTAAATATCAGTTTATGTTGCCATGGGAAACAAAGTAGGATATTTAATTAGGAATCTACCAGCATTTATAGCGATTATGTTATTATTATACATATTTATTTCTATAATGACTTCGCAATCGCACCATAATTGAATGAGATCAGAATACATACGATGATTGGGCAGTTACATACCTATATATAATTTATATTCCACAATGTAACCGATCGTAATCACGTTGGAATGAAATACCTAACACTCGCATAAGGTATTTTAAATAATAGTTTACGTTTCCATGCGATTGTCAAGTCATTATATTTATTATAGAAATAAATATTATAATTTTGATATAGTCACTACAGATGTTGGTAGATAACTAATTAGATAAAAAATTACGAAGAGGAAGGAATAGTTGGTTCCATGAACACTAACTAAAATAACCAACTTGCTTTCCCATGAGATCATACGACTTTTATGGTGGAAGGAAATCGTCGCGAGACTTGCATGTTTGTACTTTTTATGTTTTGGATGGGATATCACTTCTTTTTTATGTAGTCCTTTCTAGAAAATATTTTGTACATCAGTCACGGATTTTCTTAAAACCCATTCCCTGTCTCTTTGTTTTGGTGTGGTTTCGTTTAGTTTGAAGGAACAGTATTTGGGAAGTCCGCAAAGTAGATTTTATTGCTCCTGCCACACCCAAATCTCCATATGCCACACTGTCTCTTTCCTATTACCACAGCCTCTTAATTCTATAACGCTCGCAGCCACAATACTGTATTCCCGCATCACAGACTATGAGGTATCGAGACACAATTAATTGTCGTCAGGTGCCCAGCCTCAGCTTGTATACAAATGTTCAAATATTTGTAGAGTCTATGGGACTTGACTACGGGGTCATCAGTCCCTTCCATGTACACATTTTTCTATTTTTCCTCTCTTCCACATATGTCATAGGCGTCTATCCTCTTGAATCAAAGCCAGGTCAATTAATCTTGCGGCTGTGCCTCCGGGGGTATATTTATGTGGGTGTTTTGGAAATTAAGATTAAGGAAGGGGAGATGTTTGAAAAGTTTGTGTAGCTTATGGGACTTAACTGCGGGGTCATCTATCCCTAAACTTACAAACTTCTTATGAACTAGCTAATACTAAGGACGACACAAATATCCATGCCCAAGGGGGGATTCGAACCCCCGACCGTAGTGGCCGTGCAGACCGTGACTGACGCGCAGCAGTCCCATCGGCCACCGCGGCCGACAGCTTGTATACAATTATATATTTTTGACGACGTTACAGCGTTCATTTTTAATGAAATAAATCGCAATTAGCGATCACTTATGGCTTCACTGTACTAGGTTAAGATGTAATACCAATGTGCGGCGAATGAAAATTTGTGGCGGGGTGTGGCGGGAGAGTGCAGGAAGAGTCCTCTGCCTCTGTCTAGTAAGCAGGAGATCCCAGGTTCGAATTCTGGCCGGGCACAAATTTTCATTCGCCGCACATTGGTATTACATCTTAACCTAGTACAGTGAAGCCATAAATGATCGCAAATTGCGATTAATTTCATTAAAAATGAACGCTGTAACGTCGTCAAAAATATATAATTATGGAACGAGATTCGTCGGATGGCATCAGTGAGATGCAAGGACAATTCGCTTTGAGGAAATGGATGGTTGCTGCATAATTTGGAGGAAGCTGAATTTTTTTGTGCTTTGTGGAAGATTCCAACAATGTACTAAGTAAGAAGACAGAAGTGTCTAAAGGGCATTACTAAGCGCATTTCAGCGACCTCATACTTAAGAATCATGTCTAAGTAGTGACGTCAGGTTACAGTAATGCTGAGTAATTTACGAAATTTCCTGTAATTTTTGGCTTTAATATTTTACAGTAGATTAGGGACACGTTATTCCGAAGTGAAGACTGTATTATGGTATATCATCGTCGACTGTTTCGTAGCTTTCAGAATTCTTTGGTACGTAATGAAGCTGTGCTGTAGTCCGCAACTGTGCATTACAATCATACCGCGAACGGAGTTAAGAGGTAAAGTATTCTGATTAGGCCTTGGCCTACTGATCATTTCTGCACATATTAGAAGTATAGATTACTGTAGCTATCATTCAGAACAGCGTAAAATTTTAAATAATACTCACATCCTGGAGCCTATCAAAATTGAGCAAATCGGTTAGTTTCGTACATTACTTGTGGTCAATGGTGGGCTTTTACGGCTTACAATAGCACCATTCATTCATGGGAGGTTCCTGAAAAAATAACGAAAACCATCATTTTTCGGTACCAAAAAAACACGGAAATATATCGTTACATATCCAGAAGTTCATTTTGCCGGCCGCGGTGGTCTAGTGTACTGCGGCGCGTCAGTCACGCTCTGCACGGCCACTACGGTCGGGAGTTCGAATACCCCTCGGGCAATAATATTTGTGCCGTCCTTAGTATTAGATAGTTCATAAGTAGTTTGTAAGTTTAGGGACTGATGACCCCGTAGTTAAGTCCTAGAAGCTCTACAAACATTTGAAAATTTGAACATTTTGAAGTTCATTTTATTATAGTTTTCCACAAAACCAGGAGGCTCGATTTTTAGCCGTTTTTGAATCGTGAGTCGCAAATATCTAAATTGCAAACAAGAGTAAATTTTCCAAATATTTATAATACATCCGGTGTGCCTTTCTGCGGGCCACTGAAACGTTCTTCTCAAAAATATTGGTGAATCATTTCTGAATTATCCATTACTTGAATTTTAAATTGTGTTGCACGCCAATAAGTTGCACGGCCTTTGGGGCGAAAATGGTGCCAACGTCCAACTTCAAATGTTTAAGGCTTAAACATGCAAGCGCCGGCCGCAGTGGCCGAGCGGTCTGCGGCGCGTCAGTCACAGTCTGCACGGCCGATTCGGTCGGCGGTTCGAATCCCCCTCGGGCATGGATGTTTCTGTTGTCTTTATTATAAGGTAGTTCATAAGTAGTTTGTAAGTTTAGGGGCTGATGACCTCGCAATTAAGTCCCTTAAGCTTAACAAACATTTGAACAATTTTAACCATGCAAGCAGTGTTCTGTCTTGGTAGACCGTTTTCCCTAGCGGCTAGTGACAAACCTTGAAGGGCTCTTAGACAAAGATAGTAGTGGTGGATAATATGTTTATAGTCGTGAAATATCACGAATGCTCTTTCGAAAAGGCTCTTTGGAGGGACTCTCAACTGAAACCAAATCGAATGAGACAGGCCTGTGGTCCTCTCCTGCTTGCGACACTGAAGGCTACCCAAATAAATTATCTGCTAAATCCAAAGACACTTGGAGACTGTCAGTGACCTGCACAGTGAATGAAACTGTGTCAAAGGAGTTGACGCATGGCTGGACATTGTAGATACCGATGAAAAAATCGTCAACAAGATCGAGAAAACGCTAGAACGACTGGCGAGCTTCAGAAGTCAGCATATTCCATCTTTAACCTGAATTGCCCAAGGCGTTCTTCGCCATAAGGTCAGAAATTTCGAACCAAATGAGGTGTTCCGAATGTCACTTTAGTCTTACCTCGGTGGGCTGTAACGGACACGTTACATGCGGAAGACATCGTCCCGCTGCACACGAATCAAGTATTCAATGCACTGCGTCGCCCATGTGTGTTAACTGCTCCGTCATCCAGTTTGGAGCAGGGACTGCTCGGTAATCGCTGAAGAAAAGAAGATGCAGGAGATTGTCTCCCCGCGATTCTTGTACTCTGAAGCCAAGAAGGAATTCATGGCGACTCAACCATCTGCTTTTATCAAGTCTATTGCCTTAGCATTAAAACAGGGTGAATGAATGGATGGATAAGATGTTTAGGACGCATAACAACTATGCCTTTAGCGCCATTACAAAAATACAATTAGAGTGTGAACCAAGAAAAGAGGAAATAACAGGCAACGTAAAAAAAAATGTTCAAATGTTTATAAATCTATGGCACTTAAGTGCTTGGTCATAAGTCCCTAGCTTACAAACTATTCAAACTAACCTAAGGACACACACATCCATGCCCGAGGGAGGATTCGAACCTCCAACGCGGAAGGCCGCGCGATCAGTAACGTAGCGCTCCAGACCGCTCGGGGACAAATTAAAGAAAAGGAACTAAACTAACAGAACTGTGTAGGCAACTAAACGAAACATGTCGGCAATTTATTGTTGCCTACTAAAGTACACAGTTCAAATAGTTAAAACATGACACCAGAGAATCATGGCTGGATAATCACCGGAATAAAAAGGACCAGCAAGGCATTCTGCAACACACTACCACTCCATAGCCTAAAAGCTTAGGCAAGAGTCCAGACAATTCACAATATTTTAAAACTTTGGTCGTGTCACCATCAGCTAAGACAGATACCACAGCACCACCTATATTCGCTACTACCGTCTCACCAACTAATTTGCACGTCACAGGCACGTCACAGTGATCCCTACGACGGAATAAACCGCGTGTGTCAAAGAGAGACTGACGAGAGAGAGAGGTGTGTCAGAGCTACTTATGCCACTTGAATTACTAGCAGAGCATTCGCCACGGTCGTACAGTTGATTTAACTAACCACAGGGTCAGAATCGGCTACCACAGGAAGCGGCTACACGGGTAGCAGAGCTGTGTGACGTGGACTGGGCAAATTTTTAGGTCAGAGGGCCTCTGGAAGACACAGAAATGATCTAAAGGGATTCAGGTCGAAGATAGAACAACACATATCTAAAAACCATAACAGTTCTAAATTGACGAAGCTGTATGGGTAAAGTACCAGAGATTGACACTAATAGAAATTACCGAAAAAAAAGTTCAAATGTTTGTAGAACTTATGGGACTTAACTACGGAGTCATCAGTCCCTAAGCTTACAAACTACTAATGAACTAACTAATACTTAGGACGGCACAAATATCCATGTGCGAGGGGGGATTCGAACCCCCGACCTTAGTGGCCGTGCAGACCGTGACTGGAGCGCTTCAGTCCTCTCAGCCACCGCGGCCGGCATTATAGGTTCAGAAAGCTGGCTAAAGCCAGAGATAAGTTCAGATGGAATATTTACAAAAGGGCAAATGGTGTTCAGAAAACACACGCAAACAGGACCGCCGTCTCCATTCGTTGTGGTCATACGGCGGAAACAGGACGGCTGAGGCGGAAGCAACCAGTGGTTGGGGTAGGGAGGCGGCATGGAGGGGAAGCCGAAAGGAAGGGACGGCGATGGTGGGTGCTGTCACATGCGGTTTATCCTGTAGCGAAATTGAAGTAGATTGGTCCTGTGAGGTGGTCTGGGTAGAGGATGTACCTGTCAACCAAAATAAATTAATAATTGGTTCTTTTTATCTACCTCCTGACTCAGACGATTAGATTGCAGAAATGTTCAAAGAAAGCTTGGATCAAACTTCAAAAACGTGTCCAAAGCATAGAATTTTAATTGGGGGGCGACTTTAATTTACAATGGGAGCAATCGCGCGATCAGAGGAATAGCAATCCAGACGGCGCGCCGATTTCGGGCGGGTGAACCGATTCGCACAAGTGCAAAGTTCATAAACAATTCTCTTCATAAACTTCCCAGATATTTAGATTTTTGTATAGAATATCGGGGCGGTGCACAAAATAAGTGCTGTCATTAGATGAGTATTAAATAAGCGCTATTCACATACTTTGGAACAGTAATTAATCGATTCGCAAAACGTTTCCACTCTCATGTTCGAATTCACTCTTGAGCAACGACGAGGTAAATTTCACTTAATTAAAACAATCATATTTTGACACCTATTAATGAATGTTCGAAGAAAAATAAAGGTTTTCATTTTATCCATTTATTTGCATATGAGCAAAAGATTGAACAATTTCGCACACGTTTCAAATGTTGCAGTACAACGCTTCAAAAATCCCACGGGTAATAAAATCTGCAAGGTACACCTGATAAAGAGTACCATTATCCGAGTATTAAACTGCCAATCTTTTGCCAAAAATAATAATCGATTCACATAATTTGTTAGGTGCTACCTTCGGATAGACGTTCAAGGTATTCTTGTATACTTTAACATAGCTACACTCAGATGTCACAAGGGCCATAGAAAACTTCGTAGTTGAAGTAGGAAACGAGCACCAAGAACCCAAAAAATTGGCACTCCTTCCTCTGCATTTTCAGGTAAATTTCAACAAATCTACTTTTCCCACAGTACGTTACACGAAACTTCAAACTCAAGAAATATCCATTATCTATCACCGTTTAGAAAAACAGTTTGTGATCGTTAGATTTTATAAAAGGTCGTGTCACACTTCATTATATGGCCTTCAGACAGTTTGGGTACGTAATGCTCTAGCAAATGGTGTAAAACGAACTTTTCCAAATAGGCTAACAACTAACAGTGGTTTCTGAAGGAAACAGCACTGAGCATCTGATCATTATGACGATGCGGCATGTTTGAGTATACAACATCAAAAATTTTCAACAATTAACATTATTTGACGATCGTCAGCACTTAACTGTAGATGCCTAGAGATGGTATATAATGTAAAAATCCCCTTTGACTATGAAGAAAATGGTAAGTGATGTAGAACTGAAACGGTATAGTAGTATCATTATGAATACCTACAAAAGTATACTGAAACTTTTTAAAAAATGTAACAGTGTTTAAAATATTTACTGTAACAAAATTTTGAACGCAATTTTTAGCTTTTTTCCCCCTTTCTGATTCCTTTCTAGCTAGTTACAATAATACAACACAGAACATTAGCAAGCTTCTGTCACTTGGTTAGGCCACAGCTTACCACGATGGTTGAGGCGTGTGGACACAACTTCTTCTACGCTGGATCACTGTATTTGGCAGTAGCGGGTGCTCACCGACTTACTGCTGAAAATAATTCGAGAACAGTGGTACTTGAAGTTTTTCACCAAAGAAATTTGGGAAGTGTCATATAATGCCGAAACAAACAGCGAAATCAGAGGTTTGAGATGAGATTTGATGTTTTAGTTTAATAATTTAAACTATGTACACATTACAGAACGAAATTTATTAGCTTTTTGAGATAGCTGACAAAATATGATTACTAATCATACGTTTGTAAGAAGTATAGAAGTCACGTACAAAATATAGAAACAACTGCTGTTTTTGAGGAATAAAGATTTAGACGTAGGACATGCAGAAGAATGTGAATGTCATTTTACTCATACAATGTTTATTTTCCCCTTGGAATCTTTTAACCCTTTCGCGGCTACAGGGGTGAGCGCCCTGGCTGCCCGCCTGGCTGACGGCGCGAGACCAGCTGTGGCCTGAGCGGCGGCGGCTGACCCGGCCCCACGGCCGCTGTGGGCTACTGTACGGCCGCTGCAGCTGCACGCTAGTCGCGCGTTGCACTGACCACACAACTGCCCCCCAGTAACACTGTCTATAAAATCTGTATCTCACTGCTCTGCCACAGCAGTTGCAGTTTGTGATACGAAACAGCCATTCAAATCTAAACCACACTTTTAGAAGATTATCCTCGGCTGAGAACGAAAAGATTTAAGTCTAATACCTTTTTTATTTATTATTGAGAAAAAAAACTATAACTTGAGATATACGTCACCGAAATATGTTACTACAACCTATTAAAGTTAATATCGGTCGAGTATGTTTCGCAACGTTTAGTTTTAAAGTGAGTTGTTCGTAGGGAAGACCTACAAAACTCCGACAATTCTAGCTATAATCGTAAATATATGACATTTATTGAAATTTATGTTCGGCCATGTAACACAATGGAGAATTAAACAAGAAAAATAATAAGATGTAATAATGAAATGGAAATAATAAAATAAAAATATTGATAGGCCGACTGCTTCGTTTGAAATAAAAGCCTAAATTCGATTCACTATGCTAAATAATCCGATAATAAACATCTACAAGCTTTCTGCTAGCGGATTTATTTTTCAGATGTTCATGGAGTAGTAGAGTTTTCTTTTGTGGTTTCCCATCCTTATTTATGACGCAGGCATTGCACTGCCGCTGGCTGAGTAAAAAGCTTTTTTAATTACTTCTATTACTTTTATTGTTATCTTATGTCTTCATTTCTTTTCTTTCAACATTCAATGTACCTGAAGAAACTAATACTTCCTTAGTTTGTGGTATGTCTCAAAACATGGCACCATACAGAGAGCAACATTACATTTTTTGCGTCTGATTCGGGCAGTACACACTACACAACGTCTCTACCGTATCTCCATTCGCTCCGTTGCTCCAAAGAAGCCGGTATAATGTTATTTTTCATTTTCCAGTCGAAAAGGGCTGTCCATTTTGCTGTCAGTGGAATCTAGGTATTAGATGTTTATGAATTATACTTCTCCGGTAACTAACGGATTAGTTCTAAGTGGAATTTCGCTGGTGGCTTCTTCTGTTTATTTTGTATTTCAAAAATAGTTTTTGCATTGAGAATACTCAAGTCAGTTAAATGAAAGAATACTTTATTGTACCATTCCACTGTTTTTCGTATGCACTGTACGGAACTTAACATCACGTCAGTCCTATCAATCGCACCCATTGACTAATTGTAACTAACTACACAAGAGAGTTTCACTTTACTTTCTCCCGTTTTATGATTTTTTCTCTCTGAACAAACTCTGGTCCATTTACAGTGGAAATCATCCCGACTTATGTGTTACTAAGTTCTCAAATGGGACTAAAGCCTCTCGGAATCTCATTTTGGCGTGTTCCAAAGCATTCGTATTTTGACAAGAATGTCTTGCGATGCAGACGAATTATTACTAAAGTGTAATAAAAGCAGTATCGAGGGACCAAGCGCGTTGAGGCGCTATGCTTCGATGCGCGAGGCCGTTCCCCGTCGGGGGTTTGAATCTTCCCTTGGGCATGGATATTTGTGCTGTCTTCAGTAAAAGTTAGTTTATAAGTAGTTTGTAAGTTTAGGGACTGATGAACCCGCAGTCCCATAAGCTTAACAAACAGTTTAACAAACGCAGTATCATCTTATTCCTGGCCATTATGTCAGAAAATACTGGTGCTTGCAGCAAGGAATCTTTTGACGAATGTTCATTCACTGCTGTCTGAACCTTGGCATAAGGAGAAAACAAGCCAAAAAGCAATAAAAATCTGGAGGGTCTATAGTTTTCCGTTTTGTTTATCTGCTGCACACAGTCGTCATTTTTTCGGTGAGAAATGTATAATACTTGTTCCTATCTACAAATATCTGAAACAAATTCATAGGAGATACAGTAAAAAAGAAAATCTAAATGAGTTGCTGATTCATCGAAATCTACCTTTAAACCAGTAAAAGTGTTCACGAATTTGTGGCGATTCGTCGCAGGACGATTATCTGACCAGTCATACAAACTTTTTCGTGTCGAAATTTCCCTTAACACATCATCTCTTTCCTCTTAAGAAGAGGAATCTCCTGCAGACGTTCTTCGTTGTGTTGAATAAATACCATTAGTTCTATACACATCCAGCTCTTCATCTAAAGAAAAGTCTGTAGTAGTAGTATCGCCATCGTCACTACTATTCACGAGAATGTCCATTATTGCAAGTTGCAACGACAGTACAGTGAAACGCCGTTCTCTCGCTAAACAAAAAATACAGGACGGGCCCGATGGAGAGCTCGTGAGCAGGAAGACCCGGAAGTGAAAACTGTAGTGCTTACCGACATAACAAAGAAGACCTGTTAATGGCCGTGCCACCAAGAATGTTGAGCCGCGGGTAAAACCGAGTCGCCGCCGCTCCATTGTGCGCGCTGACCCCGGGCGTATATGAATGCCCTTAGCCTTCAGGCCGCTCTACCTGCTGGGCGTATATGAATGCCCGTAGCCGTCTGGGCCTCTCGCCGGCCGGGCATACATGTACGCCCGTAGCCGTCTGGGCCTTCTAACTGCTGGGCATACATGTATGCCCGTAGCCGCGAAAGGGTTAATATTACGCTGAATGGAAATCAGCGATAATTCTCTTTGCAAATAGATTTAGACTATTTAATTCCCATCATCTGCGCATAAGTAACTAATTGTATTTACTTCGGAATTACACTTCTGTACATTTCAAATACATACGAAAAGTTCCAAAACACAAACGTGCTAACTTGTGGCTAGACTCTAGCAGAAATCGATCTTTAATATACTAAGATAACTCTTCACTGATTGCGATATCACTACATAAGTCCAAACGAATTAAAGGAAAAGTTTATCAATATGCAACAAGTATATGCGATGACAAAATCTCGCAATATCTTTCACAGAAATAATTAACGCAACAACGTTGAATGCTCAATAGTAATAATAAATTTTACGCCAATTAAATACATATGTACATAAATAGGTTTTGGAAAGAAACATTTCATTTCCACGAAAATAGTGCTCGTCTTGTACTTAGGTATTTATTTTACTGCATGTGCGAAATACTTTTTATTCATCATCTGATTGATTGGAGGGGTGTTGATACTGGCCTACGTCGCTGGCTACCTCATGTTTAATTGGGTGGAAAGATCGGTAATTTCACGGCATACTACAAATGTGAGTTAGTATTCCAAATCAATAATTTTAATGGGTGGAAACAGGGGGAGGGTATTGCAGAAGGAGAGATTTTTTTATTTTCCATCACCGAAATTGAGTTGCTATACCATTTTGATGTTTTTACACTCCAATTTTTTATACCTTGTTTTGATTGCTTGGATACAGTGGGACGGAGGAATTGGGTGCGGATTTTTACTGATAAGGATAATGGTATCACTGACAAAAATGGTGATGTCACTAGTTTAATTAAACAGTGTAGCGTTGTAAGGTAAGTAATATGTTCAGTGTGTTGCACATTTTGAACTGTTTATTTCATTGCCCATTTATTGTAGGTTGACCCATAGGTTAATAAAATGAAATAAATGAAATTGCTAATTAAGTATAACCTTAATCTAGCATCTTTATGTAGTTACTACAAATACTGAACTTTTTTCAGATGTATCCACATGTTGGCTATCTGGAGACGACTACGTACATTCAGAATGCACAGTTTAAACATAAATGAGATGGATGACCTCTCAGGGTGAACATTGCTCAGTGGAATCGTAATATTCTTTGAAATCATTGCCATACGCACAAGTACTATTCCTTTTATTCGTGACGACAATCATTAAATTAAATGATTCTGTATCTTATTGTTAGCAACTTAATAGTGATATCTAGGAATGTTTTTTTGGGAATTCCAAAGATATGTAGAACACTAATGTTTGCATCTCTTCCACAGTTTTTACTAAAAATACTGAACTTTTTGCAGATGTATCCACATGTTGGCTATCTAGAGGCGACTACGTACATTCAGAATGCACAGTTTAAACATAAATGAGATGAATGACATCTCAGGGTGAACATTGCTCAGTGGAATCGTAATATTCTTTGAAATCATTGGCATACGCACAAGTACTATTCCTTTTATTCGTGACGACTATCATTAAAATAAATTATTCTGTATCTTATTGTTAGCATCTTAATAGTGATATCGAGGAATGTTTTTTGGGAATTCCAAAGATATGTAGAACACTAATGCTTGCATCTCTTCCACAGATTTTTTTCTATAAAAAGGTAAATATTTTATATTGTACAACTCGTCAATTATATAAGAGTTGTAGAAGAGAACATTTTATATTTACATTTGAATCACGTGTCATGTGATCTGTTAATTTGGAAGTCTATCGAAGATTTCTACAGCTACATATTTTACACTGTTAGATCACATATTAAGATTCAATAAACAATAATGCACACCATTATTTTTCAATCTAGTGATGTATTTGTAAATATGTAGCCCTCAGTTTATAAATTTATAAACCAAATTTTGTAGATGAATTAAAGTACTTCGTTTCTGACATCCCCAGTTGCTTCAGAGGTGCTTACAAAACGTTTGTGTGAGAGTTCCCCATACATTTCTGAGTACTTCGTTTTCCGCAGACAGCTTGCTTTAGAGACGATTTACCACTCTAATGAAGACTCAAATATAATCCGACATAATTGGAGGGACTTACATTCAATTACAGAAAAACATTTCTTTTTTCAGTGTTGTCTTCATAATAATACCTAACTCAAGGGAAAGGTTTGAGTTTGTATGTAAATATGCCTTTCATGTTAATTATTGTCTTGAGAAAATAGCCAAATACTGTATTTTCTTTATTATACATTGGTATGATTCTATAGTGTGGAAACCTTCAAAATGTTCAAATGTTTGTAAATCTCTCAGACTCAACTGCGTTGTTATTATTCCGGTGCTTACAAACTACTCAAAACCAAGGTAAACTAATCTAAGGACAACACAAACACCCATGCTCGAGGGGGGACTCGAACCCCCGACGAAGAATAGCAGCACGGCGCTCGAATGCGCACGGCTATCTGCCGGTGCGTTCTTCAATAAAAAATTTATATTGAAGTAGCTACTTATTCTTGCAATCCTGATATTAATAGCATATTACAGGAACATGCGACTACGAGGCCTCTGATTCGATCCTGCACGTATTTTACCGCAACAGCGTGTAGAGTGAGAGAGCTGTTTCCTCTGACAAACCGCTGACCCAGTTTTCCAATATCGCACTGCGTAGGAGGCCTGCCTGATTGGTTGCTCGCCGTAAAGGAACACAGGAGACAAAGCGAGTCAATATAAATCAGTATCAACGCTGTTTATCTCTGGGCAGCATTTTAACCGAGCGCCGCATTTCCTTTGTACGCGTTTGTCAGCTCGTAACCCCACTGGAGACCGTAATGCCGTCCGGGAGTCTCAGTTTGAAATACTGGATCACAGACAATCACTGAATGTATTCGAAAATAGATTGAGTGTGCAGGGACGGCGAAGGAAAATATCCTTCTTGTCATCCCTTAAACGAAACTCATCACATGAGGCCAAGAAGAATACCACAAATCTCATCAGCCCCATTTTCTGAGTTTGTCTTGTCTTCAGAGACATTTCATTACATCACTATTTTATCTTCTTTGTAGACCACTAATAAACCTATTACGGATCAATGTCGATTATTCTCGTTGGTTCTTGAACTGCAAAGAAAACATACCAGGAGTATCAAACGTCAGTTATTGTACACCATTTGTAATTCGAAAACACCACTAATTCCGCATAAAGACGTTACATATGCTAAGAAATTTAACGCGAACGACGTTAACATGTCTGTGTTTCAGCCACTAAGAGAACCATTAGTCAGTACTAATTCTCACTTATCTTCCCAGAAAAGGATATATTTCTTGCATGTTTGTCAGCAATTCTGCAGTAGTAAAACGACATTCAAATATTGGTATTCAGCTGTGGCAATAATATCGACATCTAGAAGTCGTTGTTTTCACATTATTACTAGAAATGTCTAACTTCATGACATTAAGCTGTAATAAAATTGTGACAGCCTAAGCTATATATATATACAGGGTGTCTCACCTAACGCTGCCACCTCAAATATCTCTGGAACGACAAACACAAACTTTTTAAATGGACACCCCCTATTTTCTCGTATGCAATCAATAGCATATAAAATCACACAAAGGCGTTTATTGCATCGCAATACACCAATTACATTCCGAGATATTGCGACGCGAAGTTGACGCTTGAAATAAATTAAGCGCACGTCCTGAGACTCAAGCGTGAACCTCACGCTGCCGGTAATCGTCATCTGAATGACGTACTACGTCATTGGAGTGTTAATGTATGATGTGGTATTGTATGACAACACATCATTGACCCATTTCATTGATGGCACTCTTAAAGGGGAATAGTTTAGTCCCTTCTTGAGCTGTAACTTACTTGAACTAATCTACCTATTATAGTCAAACAATGCGGTATCAGAATGATGGATGTCCTTCGCATAATTTTTATTGTTGCGAAGTGACAACTAGAGGTACAATTAGAGGTAACAGACGTGATTTCGCGTTTCTAAACCTCATATGTTCTGCAATATGTAGCTTGTAATGGATAGCAACGGCGTCACAGTTTCTGACGTAATGTATCGCATGTAGTACTGAGCTCAGAGCAGGGGTTGCCTGCACTGGCGCCTGTATCCTGATGAAAACAAACTAATATCACCACGGCACGCTCTACCTTCAGTGTACATGTGTCTCCTAATCCGCTCTGTTGAATTCTCTCAGTCTGTAATGTAATTCACGTACGTTGCCACATTAAAACCTATTTTCGTGTTTGTTACATTTGCCTTCATATAGTCGATATGCCTACCTTCCGTAATGAAGAAAACCTGTGGCACTGTATGCTAAACGCTACCCAGATCGGCGGTGTCCGTCACGTCGAACCATTGGCAACATCTGCAAGACACTCACAGAAACACGAACCTGGACTCCTACAAAAAGTACAACGCCAGCGACTGGCAATGGAAACGAAATTGCTGTTCTCGCTGCTGTAGCGCACAATCCTCAGTTGGGTGTATGACAGATTGCACGAGATCTAGGAATAAGCCACAATAGTGTGTGCAGAATCTCGCATCGGCATCGGTTTCATCCGTTTCCTATCTCACTGCACCAAGAACTGTACGGGAATGACTTTGTATCCCGCATTGCATTCTGTCATTTTGAACTTCAGCAGTTGCAAGGTAATCCAGTATTCCTAAACAATACTTTGTTTACGGACGAGGCTTCATGGGAATGTGAATCTGCGGAACATGCATTAATGGTCCGTGCAAAATCCCCACTGGATTGGCCAAGTTGCTCATCAACGACAGTGGAGTGTCAATGTTTGGTGCGGCACCATTTCTGACTGTATTGTAGGTCTCTATTTTTACCGTGGGACATTAAATGGACAGCTATATGCATCTTTTCTTCATCACACACTGTGCACCTCATGGAGGATCTAGGGTTGGAAACTCGAGTATCAATGTGGATCCAACATGATGGATGTCACGCACACACTGCAAAAGTTGCCAGAGACGTTCTAAATAGGTGGATTGGGCGGGTAGGTACTGTGCGATAGCCAGCACGGTCCCCTGACTTAAGGCCATTAGACTTCTTTCTCTGGGACGCAGTGAGAGACAGAGCGTATCAAGAACCCCCAATGACAGTACAGGATATGCAACATCATATTATTGCGGCCTGTGTGGCAATATATGTAGAATCTCTACAATCTGTGCAACACTCTCTCGTTAAACGTCTCCAAACGTGTATTGATGCAAACGGACGGCACTCCGAACATATGTTGACGTAACACAGTTTGAATCGTCAAGATGTGGGTGTATTTTCTATGCTGGATGTAATGCAAAACAATACAGTTTCTGTGGGTGACAGGGCACTAGTAAATGTGTTTAGAACAGTGAAACCATGTGTGTTATCTCTCATTGTAGCTTTACTTGTAATTTCGTTACAATAAACAAACATTTACAATGTGAAAAACGTAACTTTGCGTTGGAAGTGTTTCTTGTTCATTTTTGTGGATTGTTCTTATCTTCCCATTGTGTGAGCCCCTGACATAGGCAGCGTGAGGTTCACGCTTGACTCTCAGGACGTGCGCTAGCTGCGCGCTTAATTTATTTCAAGCGTCAACTTCGCGTCGCAATATCTCGGGATGTAATTGGCGTATTGCAATGCAATAAACGCCATTGTTTATGTGATTTTTATGCTATTGATTGCATACGAAAAAGTAGGGGGTGTTCATTTAAAAAACACAAGTTTGTGTTGAAACTAGTATTTGTAAACGTTTTAAAATTTTGCATAGTATTTAATTTCTTAGGCCCCTGCCGTGCGTTCATGCTGGTGAAAACCGTTTTTGAATATCTTTTGTCGCTCCAAAGATATTTGAGGTGGCAGCGTTAGGTGAGATACCATATACTCAATTCATCAACGGAATTGCCTCCGTGGTGCCTTTAACACCTTCCTCAAGCGAAACTGATCGTCATCAACATTACGGAAACTGGATATCAGCAGCAGCATCGAATAAGCCTTACGGGACCTGCCACCGGACGTCGCTGAGGAGGGCAGAAAGGAGACCAGTATAGTCATGGACAAAGGTAGGATTCCAAAATCCAACAATTCGGCGGCGGAGCGCTGGGCGATACGTAAATTCATAGGACACAGTCACACTAGCATCCCACAAAGGGAATGCGACGACACTGATAAGAACGGCTGGCACAAGATTGTATTGCTGCTGCAGGACTAATTCCTGCCCACAACATGCATCCACCAACATTACGTGGTGAAGTTTCCTGTACATAAGCAGGATTTTTACTGTTTCCACGTTCTTTCCAGATGAGGGAACGACTATTGTCCGGGTGAACAAAAAATCTTGACTCATCTGTGAACAGAACTCGAAACCATTCGTTAAGACTTCAATCCGATGTTCCTCCATTACAAAATTGGCTTTAAAAAGTAGAGTGCACGACAAATCTGGCAAAGTGAGACTTCCTCCTGAAATTCAGCACTTAAACAAATCCTTCAGGAAGAATGACTGCTATGAAACAGAAATAATCCACGCTCTCAGGTTGAGCAATAGGCAGAGAGAGCATCTTTCGCAAGAAGGTGACAGAGAGCGCGTAGCGTTCCTCCCGTATGCTGGTCACCGATGACAAACTTTGCAAGGACTCTTGAGAAAAATATCAAAACCATCCTCCGGTATACGGAAAAAAATAAAAAATACGCAGTACTCAAAGCAAATTGGGATTAAGAGCACCAGGAATCAACAGTATTTCCTGTAAATGTGGGTACAATAAGAGCGACGCGTCATATGTGTTCAGCGGTTCAGTGAACCTCCGAGAAGAGGCTCGTCGTAATAAAAAGATGAATGAAAAAATGAAATGAAAATGGTTTTAAATCATTGTTCGTTTCGTTCTTCTATCAGATTATTTTATATGCACATTGAAAGTATTTTTATCGCATGGAAAAAAAAAAAAACGCTTTACATCTCGGAGACAGCACGATACGAATCGTAGCGCTGCCGCCTAACACAGGGCGAATCTAAATTCGCCCACTCGGGCTTTGCAGTGCGATTCCTCACATGCTAGCAATAAAAAATTGTCTGTCACAAAATTACGTCCTGTGAATATTTCCGGCAGTAAATGTAGGTCGAAGTTTGAGATGAGTGTGTGTCTCATAAGTAAGTGTGTTTCACAATGTCACTACTATAACAACAAACTTCTAGGGGATGTGGGAGGTGTCTTGAGGAACAAAGTGAGCATAGGAACACATGCCAGGAAACGTCATCCAATGACGCTACAGAGCGTCGAAGTTGCTGCAGGGGATGTATAGCGGCAGGAGCCGGCTGGTGCCTGTAACTTACACTCCGTAGCGTCGTTGAATCGCGTTTCCTGGCATGTGTTTCCATGTTCATTTTATTCCTCATGACGCCTAATACATCCCTCAATAGTTCGATGGTGTAATTATGGAACACACTGACGTGTGGAACGGACAGCCATCTCAGGCTTTACTGGCGGAAATATGCGAAGGACGAAATTATGTAGGAGTCATTTTTCGTTGTTATCAGATGAGGAATCACGCTGCGAAGACCGAGTGCGCGAATTTAGATTCACCCTGTATATGCGGCGGTGGCAGCAGCGTTGCAAGGCGCACGCGCGGCTGAGGTTCAAATTCTCTTCTAAACCCCCTGGCGGCAGCATATGGGCGCTCCCGCGGCAGGAAGGGGCGAGGGGTAACATGTATTTGTTTGAAAAGAAGTTGGGGAGGGCAGCTTTTGGGCATGCGTAAGTTTAGGAGGGGGTGCTGCTTACAGCGTCCCGTGACCCGAAGGTAGCTTGTCTCTTCAACTTAACATATTCATTTTGTTACAGTCACTTAGCAGTGTAATAGGTTACTGTATTTTAGTGTTTATGTGGATAATGATATGTTCTTGGTGTTTATTATCAAAGAAATATCAATATCGTTCAGTATCTTTTAGAAACAAATTAGTCAGCTTTAAGCTTCGAACAAAATTGTGAAACAAAGGTAGGTAGGCCTACGCATCAACGCAAACAAGCTGAGATAAGGGATTCTTCAGATCTTTAACGAAAATGATATATCTTAGGGGTGGGGGTAAACCGGGGCGCTTTCCCTCTACGCCAGTCGCAGAGTTGCGCCAAATTGTCTCTTTGGAACCGGACGCGCCGTGCAGAGCGGCGGCGGAGGGTTCAAATGTTCAAATGTTTGTTAAGCGAATGGGACTTAACTACGGGGTCATCAGTCCCTAAACTTACAAACTACTTATGAACTACCGTATACTAAAGACGGCACAAATATCCATGCCCGAGGGGAGATTCGAACCCCCGACCGCAGTGGCCGTGCAGACCGTAACTGAAGCGCCTCAGTCTCCTCGGCCACCGCGGCCGTCGCGGCGGATGGGATGGGGAGTTGACGCCACTATCAAGATGCGGCACTCAAAGGAGTGAACCCCAACCATCTGAAGCACCACCCACCACTGGTAACAACATATAAGACATACGCAACGTTGCATCACGCCTCTCTTCTCTCAACACGTGAGAAGCGTTTCACTCGGACAAACGGAGTAGCGGAGCACAGCCTTAGTGAACGCTACCGTTGCAATGTGAACAAACTAAGATGCTGTGACGAGCGAACGGTCTCTGGGTCTCCATTATTAAAGAAACGGTGGAGATATGGTAACGACAACTTGGCCTACAGGGATAGCGGCTTCGATCTGAGCTCACAACTCTGTCAAGAACACTGCGAGAGCGCGCGACGGCGGCGGCAGGCGGGAGGCGCAGGCCGCACCAAGACGCTGCCGCCCCCGCCGCCCCCGCCCCCCCCCCCCTGCCGCCCCCGCCGGCCCCGCCTCACGCCCCTCCAGGCGCCGCGGCGCTGAGGCGGTTCGCGCCCGATTCGCCCGACAGACGCAGAGAAGCACGTGATCCAGCGTCTTTGAGGAGTCGGACAGTACGGCAACCCGATACTTACTGAAGGTGGCACGAAAGAAACTGGCCGAAACGTTGGTGGACAACGAAGCACTGACTCGACTGTCGACACTAGACGATTTGATCATTGAATGGTTGTTCGATTGCCACATTCCGCATTCATTTTAGAAATACCTATTGCCGATATAAAGTCTCCAGAGCTCTTTTAAATTCGTCCTGGGATACCGTACCCCCTGTTGAAAGTTTCTCGCTTCTCATTCTCTCTTACGAAATTTCCGTCTGCTGTGTGTTTGAACTTGTTCTAGCTGAATGCCTTCATACTACGGTATGTTAATCTGACTGCGTATTTTTAACTGTATTCTATGTGAAATTAAAGTTATTGCAAAGCCTATCTGATTGCGTAATGTTTATTATAATGAGATACAAACTGCTAATTGTTTCTGCATAAAAATATCGTATCAAAGTTAACTGTCTGAAAATTACTGATAATACTGTGTTAATAATTCTGGCCCTACAAACTTGTTTCTGACCGAATTAACAATCTTTAACGGAATGTAACGTACACAATATTTATCAATGCAGACTGACTCAGTGCAAACACTTGTTAACCTGAACACTGTATGAAATGTCCTACCCTGAAATCTGTAAATCATACTGAACTGTAAGCTTGACAAAAACTGACTCAGTGCAAACACTTGTTAACCTGAACACTGTATGAATTGTCCTACCCTGAAATCTGTAAATCATACTGAACTGTAAGCTTGACAAAAACTTCACTTACTGCATAAATCTGCGCAACACCAAACTGCTTCCTGCTGTACTAACTACTGGAAAACTAACTACAGAAAACATCTATGGCAATTTTAATAAAAATGTGAGGAGGGATAAACTGGTAATCTGTTTAAGAAACTCGAACTAATTATTAAAAACGAAATATCTGATTTATTTCTAACTGATGTAACTTCATGAAAATTACTAACAATTTTAAAATCTTTCAGAGAAAAATATAACTCAGATATTTAATCTGCGTACAAAATTATTTTTAAACAAAGATAAACATTTCTTTACTGTTAATAAATTTAACTCAATTTACACAAACACTGTTACAACAATACCATATTTCAAGAACACTACCCATGAAATTCCTATTTCATAGAAAAACGCACTCTCAAAACTAAACTATTACAATAAATACTTTTCCTAACACAGAAAGGGGTCCCTAGCATGAATCGTGAGATCACAAGCGAACAGCAAGATCTTTCCCGACCGTTACTGTTACCATCAGTTCAGCCTAACAATGCGAAGTTGTGCCATAGAAACATGCCAAGTATTTCATGAAAAACTTTACCTTATAAAAACTTCAAAAGAGTGTTTCTCCAACGTCGTTTATTCCTTTTCGTCTCCATATTTTAAACAAACAGCTTGACTCAGCATTCAAGTCTCAAAATCTCATCTCATCGGCTATCCCGCCGGAACGACAACTGCACACAACCACGGTCCCCAAGCTTCTGCAATCGCATCCGCGCGCCTACCAAAGTCTACACTCTTAATAATCACAGCCTACCGGCAACAACACTATTACCGTCTCCAATATCGATAGTACTGCCATCCAAAAATAGGCCTGCAACCAAAGATAAATGACCCATGCCTGACTAGCTAGACACTGGTCTCAAATTCGCGGTACATTTGAATATAAAATGTATACTTTTCCATAGCAGGTATCTTACACTGTGTCTTCAATAACGACTCAAAACCGTTCTTTGTTCACCTTATTTCACAACTTCTCCAACGATTCCCCACGAGGTGTTCAAGATCGAAGATATCAACGCTCTCTGAACCTTACCGGAGGTTGTCTAATATATAAAGCAGTGTCCAAATGTTTGTACGTGTTGCATAAAAATCTACAGTTTTCTTACAATTTTTATAAAATTTTGTACACGTAAGCTTCAATCTATGAGGACGTTTGCCGTAAGTGTAAGAATCACGTAAGATAAATTGTTCACTAGATCTGACGTCATAAACAATGAGATGCGCGAAAAACTGCTGCATTTTGAGACAATGCTGCTCATTTTCTCCTAAACCATTGGACCGATTTCAACCAAATTTGGGACACACATTCCTTACCATGAGCTAACAATTGCTGCACGTTTAAGAATCACATACGGCACACGGTTCAAAAGATATTACATCATCACCAACAGAAATCTCAAAAATGCCATATAATGCGGCGAGACTTTCGAAATACACTGTATGAGAAAGACAGAACTTAGCGACTTGCAAAAAACTTTAAACATAATTTTAAAACTTTATTAAACTTTTTCTCGCTGGCAACCTACCTCTGTTTATGGAGTAAAACTACGGCTCTCGGGGTGACGCTACAATTTATAATTTCTACACCACGAATTGCAGCCGCAGGAAATTTTACAGATAGTATAAATATATATAGTTGAATGTAGCTTCTAGATCGTATCATATTCCGACACGTAGTTCATGAGATATGAGCACGTAAACAGTAACGTTCATGGAAAATTGCTCCATCCGGTTGGAAGCGAAAGCAGTTTACTTCCATACAGCTACAATGAAAGGAACAGAAATAAAACAGAGTACACCCAACGAATACCCATTACATCCCACAAATCTACCTTCAAGAAACTGCAGTTTCCATTGGAACATGCATTTTCTATTACGATTAATAAAGTACATTGCAATCTATTAAATACTTCGGAATGGATTTGGGGCCGGGATCACCAAAGCATTTATTCATATTAGAGCCTGGAACACATACATATGTCGTATGTGTGTGTGTGTATGTGTGTGTGTGTGTGTGTGTGTGTGTGTTATATAGAGGAGGAAAGGTTATTGCATTGGGAAAAAAAATTTTAAAAGTTCTTTTTCTTCAAAATTTTCAATGTTTGTTAAGGTTATGGGACTTAACTGCGGGGTCATCAGTCCCTGAACTTATACACAACTTATGAACCTCCTTGTAACAAAGACGGCACAAGCATCCAAGCTATTGTTTCACGGTCAAACAATGCAGCAACACGTTAAGAATCTTTTGCCGAACGTAATAGAAGCCACCATCACCGGTACCGCCGCAGTTGCAGACGTGTTCATTCCTCGCATCCGTTGATACCCAGTGACCCAATCTTGCCCTTCGATTTCAAGCGATTGCAGTTTCCCATTCGCCTTGCATTTGCTATGACTATCAACAAGGCACAGGGCCAGCCACTTTGTGTGGCAGGCATTAATTTGGACACACCATGTTTCACTCACGGCCAGTTGTACGTGGCTTGCTCCAGAGTCGGCACGCCAGATATACAGACGGACAAACGAAGAATATTGTGTACCATCAAGCTTTAAGATAAGAGTGTTAATTACTTCTTTTCTGACTATACACTTTCATGATATTTTCGTGAAAACGGTATGTGTTTTTAAGCAAATATGGTGTCTTTTCTCCACCTCTGATGACTGTAAAAATGTACTTAAATTATACTAAATATTAAAAATGCTAAAACTTTATGTTTATGAAACATTGTCATTTATTTATTATTTTCAGAGTCAACTTATTTCTTGACAAAATTAAAATACACTGAAATGATAAAATTATTAACTTCATAATTTAAAAAGCAATCGAAGAATAAGTGGTATCAATAAACCTTTGGTTTGAAATTGGTGTATATCCGGAAAGTCAAAATCGGAAGCTTAGAACGTGATTTTTATATGTGCTTTCCACCTACACCTACTGTAGTTTCACATGCAGCCTGGCAGATATTTAACATCCCGGGCAACGCGAGGTTTTCAGCTAGTTTTCTATATGAGTCGGTTCTTATTATAATCAATACATCCACATTTCTTTATACTTTTTCCTTTCTACATATCCTAATTATTTCATTCATTAGGGATTATTGTTGAATTCCTTCCTTAACCTGAAGAATCTTCTCCATTAAAATAAGTATGATATTTTAAGTTCTTTTAAATTGGAAGAATCCGTTCACAGTGCGAATTAAGACCAAAATCTATTGTATAATCCATAATAATCTTCGATGGATCATCAGTGAGATCTGACACTGCTTTTTGGAAGATTATTTATGTCCAAGGAAGCTGAAGTGTCTGTATGTGAAATGTGTACACCTACGTACATATACATAAAATGTTGAAACATATCGTTCATACGAAAGTTCAGAAATTTCGAGACATTGTAAGCACCGAATGATATCTGATGGCAACAGACGTGAGTTAGGGAGCCATGCAGCCCTCCTCATACCGGACGACGTACAACGCCTCCTGTTGCTGCTCCTATACCTGCCTGTACACTAATCTGAAGTGGTACTTGGTATTGCGTTTATAGTGAAAGTACTCTGGGCAGTGCGAAATTGAAATCAAGCTATTCCGCCGAGGTACAGAGATGGCCCGGACTGATGTCATCTCCTTATGTCTGAAGAACCTAACGATGTATTGTACTACATGGCCATGAAAAGGCTTACTGCAAGTGATGTAGACGTCTCAGAATTGTGTCCTCGTGGAAATGTCGTCACTCTACATGCCGCATATGACATAAGGGTCACAATATTTGTAAAATAATTACTGGTAGCAAAGAGTTACGAAAAACTCTAAAATACGGACGAAATGTTCAGGATTCCAGCTTATAGGTCCGTAGATAACGTTCACGTTCCTTATCTCGCTCGTCTAAACCCTATATGTGTGTGTGCCAACAGTCTTCGCCATATTTTGAAGTGATCCACCCATCTGATTAGCAGCAAAGACACCTCATTGTCGCTTTCTCCTACGAAATAATGAACCCCACAACAATATTTAAGTATGAAAATAATTGAGTTTTGCCGGCCGCGGTGGCCGAGGAGACTGAGGCGCTTCAGTCACGGTCTGCACGGTCACTACGGTCGGGGGTTCGAATCCCCCCTCGGGCATGGATATTTGTGCCGTCCTAGTTCGTAAGTAGTTTGTAAGTTTAGGGACTGATGACCCCGTAGTTAAGTCCCATAGACTTTACAAACATTTGAACATTTGAGTTTTGATGTTTTCGAGCGTAAAATTATGTACTTTGCTCCCTCAGTGACGGACAATTACTGACTAATATAGGAGGGCTTACGGGGAAATGGTGTATTGTAATTGCAAATGGAATGCAGAAATTTCCTGCCGATATAGCTTGCGCTACAGGGGATTTTTTAGATTTGTTTATTTATTTTTGTGCATGTCTGGCGAGAGAAGCCTGAACTAAGAAAACAAACCGGCGCGCAAGTTACTGTCGTCGAAGTGTAGTACGATATTTGTAGGCCAAATGGTAGTTTCTTCCAAAGGGCTGTGTAGACCTCATTGATTCGCTACGCTTCAGCGAACACGTAACACCTGCAGTCCTACAGAATGTCGGAGGCACTGAAGCAGCAATTTTAATTTTGAATTGTCGATGTGTGCACCTAGTAATGCTACTGCAGCATCGGTCCCGTTGTCGATGTTTTTCGTCACAAGTTGAAATTTCGTTAAGTTAGTGCTTACTGAGTAAAGGTGCACATGACAGAGCACAGCAAGTACCACCTAATGATGACAAACTAGGATCACTATCACTTAACGGGTTTTGTCTCAGGGGCGTAACTTTCTGAAAAGAAGCAAATGTTCAAATATTTGTTAAGTTTATGGGACTTAACTACGGGGTCATCAGTCCCTAAACTTACAAACTACTTATGAACTACCTTATATTAAAGACGCCACAAATATCCATGCCCGAAGGGGGATTCGAACCCCCGACCGTAGTGGCCGTGCAGACCGTGACTGGAGCGCCTCAGTCTCCTCGGCCACCGTGGCCGGCTGAAAAGAAGCACGAATCGTGGGCGTTCCGCTACCGGCCGAAACAGGACAATCGTCTTGCAGTTGCTGTTTCCACGGTACGAAAAAAAAAAAAAAAAAAAAAAAAAAAAAAAAAAAAAAAAAAAAAAAAAATTATAATAATCAAAATTACTCCATCTGCGAGGAAAGTGCTTATGACGGTGTTCAGGGACGACCATGCTGGTACACTATTCTGAACAAAGAACCACCGTAAATGATGAATCATACATTAAAAGTTCGTTCACGTTACGTGTTGCTCTTCATGCCAAGCGCTACGAAGTGAATGCCTGTGAAGTCAAACATCCTCATAACAATGTTGCTCTCTGTAATACTGCTCCTGTTCGTGAGAAAATGGTGATATTTGGACATTCCGGATCTTGCAGCATCGTGCTTTGGTACCACGATGAAAGTACTGGCTGGGCAACGCTTTGCGACAGACGTGCAAGTGACACCAGCAGTGCGCGGATGATTACACTCCAACCGACTTCTACGATCAGGGCAGACTGATACTACGAGGAGAGAAACGCGTTTAGAGCTTAGCGACTAGATGCAAATGATGTTATGAGACGTAAATTCATTTGTAATTTTTGCTTTGTTTTGTTACCTACTAAACGTTTTGAAACTAAATGTGCCTTACTTCCAGATCTCCCCTCGCATACGGACGACCCCCCCCCCCCCCCCCCCCCCACGGTTTGCAGTGTTGTTGGAACGTGGCGTTCAGCTATTACGAGCTCGCCTCGGCCCTCTCGCCAAACCCAGTGCTGAATTCCCAGAAACCGCATTCCGGCCGCTGCGTTCCGATGCGGGGAGAGTAGTGGCAGCTGCCTCCCACGCGGACCTGCTGCCCCCTCCTGCCAAAGCACCGTTCTGTTCCCAGCCCAGTCATTGTGTCAAAATGCCACAAACAGCGAATTTCTGGGCTAATTAATATCTAAATTATTCTGTAAAATCCTAATGTCTGCTGTCGTTTATACCTGAAACTGACATATCATGCGGCCCCCAATCAGCAATGCTAGGAAGGATTTTCCTCGAATTTCTTGCTGTCAAGCTACCAATATTGAGACCAGCTTTTATACTTACTCACGCGAAACAATTAGATGTGTTATTGAGAATTTCAAGACATGAATTATCAGTATGTAGTGGGCACACTCTCTACAAGGTGAGATTATACACGTGGTAATACGTGAAGTAGGCCCCATAACATAACCTCCATATGAGGAACCTATGCAGATCAACGCCAGATAGTGAAGAAAACTACACCGTTGGCCATCCACAATACAAATCTAAGACGGTTACACGTATTACAGCTACAAAGATACAGCAGATACGTCAATGAAAAAACCAAATACATGTAGCTTTTCTCTTAAACTGGTACATTAATCTGCTAGTACTATAAAAAAAGTTACGCAATAACTCATGGAACACACATATCGAGTAACAATACCAATGTTCAGTACTTTGATGGAACACTCATGCACTGCACAAAAATATATAAATTTTTTAAGGCAAAACATCAGAGACGAGATCATAATTCACAAACAGTTTCAGCTAATTAAACGATTAAACACTGAACACACATTTTCTGGGTCATTCTTGGTATACTGATCTACTACAATTCACAAATCTCAGCACAGTGTGCCTGTTTTTCAGGTAAGGACACTTTACACTGTTGTTCTTCCTTTTCTGTAATTCTTTTCCCCGAGCCATTTTTAATTGCTTGGTACCTGCGGGAAAAGTCAGCATTTGCAACAGAGTGTTGTTCAGAGGAAGACCTCGATCTTGTTTCTTTGTGGAGAAAAGGATGAAGACGTAAAGTAAATCTGCATGCGTGCCTCTCAGGCAGACACTTTCTTTTGACGGTTGTACACTTTTATCCTCTTCGTGATATCCAGAAATATGTTTGTCATCTCCCTGTGAACGGCCTACAAAATCTGCGCCATGTACGGTAAATAGCCTGTGACATGCCTGCCATGAGTAGTTATTAACAGCGAACGACTAGTGTTGTGTTACATTGTGTTGTGTTTAGCAATACGTGTACGCTGCATAATATGTTTCAACGTTACTTGTGTTGCACATTTCAAACTTGCCTGTTAAGGTCAAAAATATCTGAAAAGAATGGTTGAACTAAAACGTCGTTTGCGATAATTCAAATAATACTTGGTAAATTTCTGCAACGAACGTAAATTACAACTGTGCAGTATACGTAACCAATAAAAACTTTCTAAAATTCACTGTGAAACGTTCACGTTTCCCTTATCTGAGTCCTTTACTACATAGTACTACTCGTTTCATGTTATAACTACTCCTGGCACGCGGCTCACAGGACGTCTTTAAAATACACCGATTCAGGACTTCATAATGAGATCTATTCAGGACTTATCACCTGGTATATTTTTAATCTGATCGTGGTGTTATAAGGTACTACAGATAAGTATAATTTACGCAGGGCATCATGTGTTTTGCTATATAGTGGATGAGCAGTATGTTTTGTTTTCTTCCTCATTCCAAATAATGTAGTAATATTTGGTACCAGGAAAAGGCTCAAATGTTCAAATGTTTGTGAAGCTTAAGGGACTTTACTACGGGCTCATCAGTCCCTAAACTTACAAACTACTTATGAACTACCTTATACTAAAGAAGACACAAACATCCATGACCGAGGGGAGATTCGAACTCCCGATCGTAGCGGCCGTGCAGACTATGACTGGTGTCGCAGATCGCTCGGACACTGCGGCCGGCCGAGAAAATGCAAAGTTAGTCATACGACCTTTGTTGAGACACGAAGCATGAGGGGTTGCTCACAGAACACAGCATTTATTGGAACACAGAAGACCAGTATGGCACTGGTGAATGTCGTAAGCCACCAGCTATCTGGATATGATCATGTCATTATCTGTAGAAGAAAATGGCCCGTCAAGCCAGCTTATCGAGAGAAAAAAAGGAAACAGCTCGGGTAGCCTATAATCCAGATTTCAAATGTAGCCTCTCAAACATTGTGGAAGGGACGTTAAACCCCGTAGATTGAGTAGACCTTCTGTGTCTACTCGCTTGGCCATTATTAATACCGTCATTTATGTTTATAGCCTACTGTGCGAAATAATCTGCTTGCAAGGTGAATGTTCTTTTCCTTTTATGGCATTGAATGTCTCCTAAGACACAAGAACTATGAAAAGGAATTCAAATATTCAAATGTTTATCATTTGGACCATACTGCTATGGACATCAATCCGTAAACTTATAAACTATTTAAACTAACTTACACAAGAAGATCACATCACACACATACACACACACACACACATACACACACACACACAGAGAGAGAGAGAGAGAGAGAGAGAGAGAGAGAGAGAGAGAGAGAGAGAGAGAGAGAGAGAGAGATATGATTTTCACCTCCACTCGACGATCATTTCTCTCTCCCGCCTGTATCGCGATAATACAAAATGTGCCGTCCTTCTTTCTACTGATCCAAATCTATAACATCATGTTTGTGCCAATAACACTCATATTCGCCTTACACACAACTCCCTGCCTCAGTACGGGCTTGGCGAAACGGGATCCCTTTGTAGGGGACGGCAAAACACTGCCATTCCCCTGAGCAGTAACCTCTTCAGCGACCATCGTGTGGCGCAGCGGGAGAACGTCAGTTTTGCCCTCCACCAGGCTGTTTTATACATCCGCCGCCGCCGCCGCCGCCGCCGCCATCCTTTTTATGCCATCTGTTCTGACTCCCTTAGTGCCCTGCAGAGTCTTAAGGACCCTTTTTCGATCCATCCTCTCGTATATCATATCCAACGCTCCCTCCAGTTGCTAGCAGATAACAGCTGTCACGTTTCTTTTCTGTGCGTCCCTGGCCACGTGGGTGTGCCCAGGAATGAGACCGCTGACATAGCAGTCAAGGAAGCAGCTCTGTTGCCTCGCATGGTTACTTTTTGCGTCCCATCAGACGATGTTCAACGGGCTCTTCGCCGGAGTATTGTGTCGTCCTGGCACAGTGCGTGGTTCTCACTCCAATAAATTGAGAACTGTAAAACCGATCCCGACCGCTTCGAGTACCTCCTCACGCCCCTCTCGCCGAGAGGAGGTCATCCTGGCCCGGTTGTGGATCGGTCACTGCCGATTCAGCCACCGTCATTTGCTAACCGCCGACCCTGCACCGCTGTGCTCCTGCGGTGAATTGCTGACGGTGCGACATGTTTTACTGTCTCGTGTAAATTTTCATCATCTCCGTGTAGCCCTTCACTTTCTTTCTACTCTGGAGGAACTTTTAGCTGATGACACACGAGAACCTGCTCGAGTTTTGCGTTTTATCAACATGGCCAATTTATCAAAGGATATTTAACCCTTCTAATTGTTTTTATCTTTCGTTTTTAGCTTTCCCTTGATACTCTGTCAGTTATAAATTTTTCGAGATCTAGCGAATCTCTGTTCCGATCTGGGCGTTAATGACCTAAGAAGTTGTGCGCCCTAAAACCACAAAAAAATTACATTCATGTAAATAATCATTAAACAGTCTGCATCCTTAAGCCTATAATATAATGCGATTGGGGCTCAGTACAGCACTCTGGCTATCACACAGTATGCCACCGGAATTCGAACATAGTGTCAGTGCGCAGAAGTGCTCCACCACGTCACTTATACATCCATGACGCAGTCTTCAGGACATTCGCAAAGGCAACCCGTCCATTGGTATAATGAAGAATGCTGCTCTGCCATGTGGACAAGGGAGCACCTCTGCGTAGGCTCAAGAGTAGGCGAGCTGCTGAGAACCTCTCAGCGCTTTGGTTGGCAAGATATCGCCAGAATTTACGAGAGATTTAGATAGTGGTATCAGGTCCTGAATATCAATACTCGTTTGAAGCAACGTGCCAGAGTACTGAAGACACTCGATAAGATCCGCCAGACACTGCGCAAACCACCACGGCTTGCGTCAATATTGTCACTGCCACTGGCCATTTCCGTGTGGGAACTAGTTCCATTTTGCATTGACCTGAACTACCGATGAGAAACACTACTCTGAATTTTAAAGACACAATGCGGTTTCTGGGCATCTCATATGACTCCAAATGTACCTTTCTGCCATACTTTAAGGATTGCAAATATGGGTGCCTCAAAGCACAGTTTTAAAAGCTGTTAGCCATACTTCAGAAGGGAGGCAGACCGCATGTGTTTGCTCCGATTTTATAGACCCTTCGTACGATCTCGGCTAGGTTATGGGTGGATCTGCTTGACATTTTAACATGCTGGAAGTGAAAGTATTCGGAATGACATTGAGACATTCAGAAAACCTATGCTAAGACCGACGAGCCACCTCTGGTGATAAAAAAAAAGATCCAAATATTTGTGAATCAAACGGATCAAAATGCTAGCGTCTTCGGTTCTTGGAGTGACAAAATAAAGTTATTTTAAGCACAGCACACACCCATGCCCGAGGGAGGACTCGAACTATTAAATCCGCTCAGGAAGAATATTGTGAGATATCTCCGATTCTTAGAGCATACCACTAAATGAATCAGAGTGTCTTTGTCGTTAAATACGAAGGTAAGTCAATTATTACCCGCAAAGTAGTTATAAAATTTTATTGTAATAAAATACGAAATTCACAAGAACATCATTTTTCGGCATAGTCTCACTGCTTTTCAATGCTCTTCATCCATCGCTCATGAACATCGGGAAAGAGGGAGCAGTCGAAATGAGGATTGTCAGGGAAGGGGAACACTCGATAGGTAGTAGTCAAACTGTTAACCTCATTGGCATTGTCAGGAAAAGGGTTTTAGTCATGGAGAAGTGGGTTGTGGGGTACCAGAGTGACTGCCGGTATGGTGGCCGAATGCTTACCAGTACTTGTACGAGTTGAAAGGGACTGTAGAATTAATATGGGTGCATGTCTGGCACCAGTCCCGGTGTTTTTTCGCGGACAGGAGGTCTCTAATATGGCGGAGGAGTTTCTGGTAACATGTGAGTGTTTCCTGGTCATAGGCCCAGAGGAAGGAACGGTAGAGTCAGAGGAATTCACGCAAGAGGAGGACGGCCTGTGGAGCGAGAGTGGGACTTTGGAGTTAGATGACTTTGGTGGGGATGTGGGCCTAGACCTCGTCAGAAACGAGTTTACATTTTTATTTGACGCGAAAAATGGCGTGGACCTCACAAGCGATTGATTGCCCGAGTTAATTTACTTAAATATTTTCATAAACATTTGATCAGAGAATTACTTTGGCCGCTCGGGAATAGCAGAAGGGTTCTAGGCGTCTTGTCAGGGACTGCAAAGCTGCTCCCGCCGTTGGTTCGAGTCCTCCTTCGAGATTGTGTGTGTGTGTGTGTGTATTTTCCTTATGGCAGTGTAAAAAAATGAATAAAAAGAACACCATGAATTCGTCGACTCAGCAGACGGAAATTTTATTAACGCATTCTTCAGGGTGTATACAACAAAAGATCAAACAGACATAGCCAGCCGGCCGCGGTGACCGATGAGACTGAGGCGCTACAGTCACGGTCTGCAGGGTCACTACGGTCGGGGGTTCGAATCCCCCCTCGGGCATGGATATTTGTGCCTTCCTAGTTCGTAAGTAGTTCATAAGTAGTTTGTAAGTTTAGGGACTGATGGCCCCATAGTCAAGTCCCATAAGCTTAACAAACATTTGAACATTTTTGATCACTAGAAATAAAATTATCGACTCTAAAAATACGTGTGTAGAAGACATGCAATCGAAACTGCGTTACTGGATATTTCATACAATAACAATTACTTCACGTCTCACCACAATATTGAATTTGAAATTTTATGGAGCTACAGATACACTCCAACCAATAACACAAATAATACAGCCAATCTAACAAAGTAAATCTGCATGCGTGCCTCTCAGGCAGACACTTTCTTTTGACGGTTGTACACTTTTATCGTCTTCGTGATATCCAGAAATATGTTTGTCATCTCCCTGTGAACGGCCTACAAAATCTGCGCCATGTACGGTAAATAGCCTGTGACATGCCTGCCATGAGTAGTTATTAACAGCGAACGACTAGTGTTGTGTTACATTGTGTTGTGTTTAGCAATACGTGTACGCTGCATAATATGCATAATATATTTCAAACTTGCCTGTTAAGGTCAAAAATATCTGAAAAGAATGGTTGAACTAAAACGTCGTTTGCGATAATTCAAATAATACTTCGTAAATTTCTGCAACGAACGTAAATTACAACTGTGCAGTATACGTAACCAATAAAAACTTTCTAAAATTCACTGTGAAACGTTCACGTTTCCCTTATCTGAGTCCTTTACTACATAGTACTACTCGTTTCATGTTATGACTACTCCTGGCACGCGGCGCACAGGACGTCTTTAAAATACACCGATTCAGGACTTCATAATGAGATCTATTCAGGACTTATCACCTGGTATATTTTTAATCTGATCGTGGTGTTATAAGGTACTACAGATAAGTATAATTTACGCAGGGCATCATGTGTTTTGCTATATAGTGGATGAGCAGTATGTTTTGTTTTCTTCCTCATTCCAAATAATGTAGTAATATTTGGTACCAGGAAAAGGCTCAAATGTTCAAATGTTTGTGAAGCTTAAGGGACTTTACTACGGGCTCATCAGTCCCTAAACTTACAAACTACTTATGAACTACCTTATACTAAAGAAGACACAAACATCCATGACCGAGGGGAGATTCGAACTCCCGATCGTAGCGGCCGTGCAGACTATGACTGGTGCGTCGCAGATCGCTCGGACACTGCGGCCGGCCGAGAAAATGCAAAGTTAGTCATACGACCTTTGTTGAGACACGAAGCATGAGGGGTTGCTCACAGAACACAGCATTTATTGGAACACAGAAGACCAGTATGGCACTGGTGAATGTCGTAAGCCACCAGCTATCTGGATATGATCATGTCATTATCTGTAGAAGAAAATGGCCCGTCAAGCCAGCTTATCGAGAGAAAAAAAGGAAACAGCTCGGGTAGCCTATAATCCAGATTTCAAATGTAGCCTCTCAAACATTGTGGAAGGGACGTTAAACCCCGTAGATTGAGTAGACCTTCTGTGTCTACTCGCTTGGCCATTATTAATACCGTCATTTATGTTTATAGCCTACTGTGCGAAATAATCTGCTTGCAAGGTGAATGTTCTTTTCCTTTTATGGCATTGAATGTCTCCTAAGACACAAGAACTATGAAAAGGAATTCAAATATTCAAATGTTTATCATTTGGACCATACTGCTATGGACATCAATCCGTAAACTTATAAACTATTTAAACTAACTTACACAAGAAGATCACATCACACACATACACACACACACACACACACACACACACACACACACACACAGAGAGAGAGAGAGAGAGAGAGAGAGAGAGAGAGAGAGATATGATTTTCACCTCCACTCGACGATCATTTCTCTCTCCCGCCTGTATCGCGATAATACAAAATGTGCCGTCCTTCTTTCTACTGATCCAAATCTATAACATCATGTTTGTGCCAATAACACTCATATTCGCCTTACACACAACTCCCTGCCTCAGTACGGGCTTGGCGAAACGGGATCCCTTTGTAGGGGACGGCAAAACACTGCCATTCCCCTGAGCAGTAACCTCTTCAGCGACCATCGTGTGGCGCAGCGGGAGAACGTCAGTTTTGCCCTCCACCAGGCTGTTTTATACATCCGCCGCCGCCGCCGCCGCCGCCGCCATCCTTTTTATGCCATCTGTTCTGACTCCCTTAGTGCCCTGCAGAGTCTTAAGGACCCTTTTTCGATCCATCCTCTCGTATATCATATCCAACGCTCCCTCCAGTTGCTAGCAGATAACAGCTGTCACGTTTCTTTTCTGTGCGTCCCTGGCCACGTGGGTGTGCCCAGGAATGAGACCGCTGACATAGCAGTCAAGGAAGCAGCTCTGTTGCCTCGCATGGTTACTTTTTGCGTCCCATCAGACGATGTTCAACGGGCTCTTCGCCGGAGTATTGTGTCGTCCTGGCACAGTGCGTGGTTCTCACTCCAATAAATTGAGAACTGTAAAACCGATCCCGACCGCTTCGAGTACCTCCTCACGCCCCTCTCGCCGAGAGGAGGTCATCCTGGCCCGGTTGTGGATCGGTCACTGCCGATTCAGCCACCGTCATTTGCTAACCGCCGACCCTGCACCGCTGTGCTCCTGCGGTGAATTGCTGACGGTGCGACATGTTTTACTGTCTCGTGTAAATTTTCATCATCTCCGTGTAGCCCTTCACTTTCTTTCTACTCTGGAGGAACTTTTAGCTGATGACACACGAGAACCTGCTCGAGTTTTGCGTTTTATCAACATGGCCAATTTATCAAAGGATATTTAACCCTTCTAATTGTTTTTATCTTTCGTTTTTAGCTTTCCCTTGATACTCTGTCAGTTATAAATTTTTCGAGATCTAGCGAATCTCTGTTCCGATCTGGGCGTTAATGACCTAAGAAGTTGTGCGCCCTAAAACCACAAAAAAATTACATTCATGTAAATAATCATTAAACAGTCTGCATCCTTAAGCCTATAATATAATGCGATTGGGGCTCAGTACAGCACTCTGGCTATCACACAGTATGCCACCGGAATTCGAACATAGTGTCAGTGCGCAGAAGTGCTCCACCACGTCACTTATACATCCATGACGCAGTCTTCAGGACATTCGCAAAGGCAACCCGTCCATTGGTATAATGAAGAATGCTGCTCTGCCATGTGGACAAGGGAGCACCTCTGCGTAGGCTCAAGAGTAGGCGAGCTGCTGAGAACCTCTCAGCGCTTTGGTTGGCAAGATATCGCCAGAATTTACGAGAGATTTAGATAGTGGTATCAGGTCCTGAATATCAATACTCGTTTGAAGCAACGTGCCAGAGTACTGAAGACACTCGATAAGATCCGCCAGACACTGCGCAAACCACCACGGCTTGCGTCAATATTGTCACTGCCACTGGCCATTTCCGTGTGGGAACTAGTTCCATTTTGCATTGACCTGAACTACCGATGAGAAACACTACTCTGAATTTTAAAGACACAATGCGGTTTCTGGGCATCTCATATGACTCCAAATGTACCTTTCTGCCATACTTTAAGGATTGCAAATATGGGTGCCTCAAAGCACAGTTTTAAAAGCTGTTAGCCATACTTCAGAAGGGAGGCAGACCGCATGTGTTTGCTCCGATTTTATAGACCCTTCGTACGATCTCGGCTAGGTTATGGGTGGATCTGCTTGACATTTTAACATGCTGGAAGTGAAAGTATTCGGAATGACATTGAGACATTCAGAAAACCTATGCTAAGACCGACGAGCCACCTCTGGTGATAAAAAAAAAGATCCAAATATTTGTGAATCAAACGGATCAAAATGCTAGCGTCTTCGGTTCTTGGAGTGACAAAATAAAGTTATTTTAAGCACAGCACACACCCATGCCCGAGGGAGGACTCGAACTATTAAATCCGCTCAGGAAGAATATTGTGAGATATCTCCGATTCTTAGAGCATACCACTAAATGAATCAGAGTGTCTTTGTCGTTAAATACGAAGGTAAGTCAATTATTACCCGCAAAGTAGTTATAAAATTTTATTGTAATAAAATACGAAATTCACAAGAACATCATTTTTCGACATAGTCTCACTGCTTTTCAATGCTCTTCATCCATCGCTCATGAACATCGGGAAAGAGGGAGCAGTCGAAATGAGGATTGTCAGGGAAGGGGAACACTCGATAGGTAGTAGTCAAACTGTTAACCTCATTGGCATTGTCAGGAAAAGGGTTTTAGTCATGGAGAAGTGGGTTGTGGGGTACCAGAGTGACTGCCGGTATGGTGGCCGAATGCTTACCAGTACTTGTACGAGTTGAAAGGGACTGTAGAATTAATATGGGTGCATGTCTGGCACCAGTCCCGGTGTTTTTTCGCGGACAGGAGGTCTCTAATATGGCGGAGGAGTTTCTGGTAACATGTGAGTGTTTCCTGGTCATGGGCCCAGAGGAAGGAACGGTAGAGTCAGAGGAATTCACGCAAGAGGAGGACGGCCTGTGGAGCGAGAGTGGGACTTTGGAGTTAGATGACTTTGGTGGGGATGTGGGCCTAGACCTCGTCAGAAACGAGTTTACATTTTTATTTGACGCGAAAAATGGCGTGGACCTCACAAGCGATTGATTGCCCGAGTTAATTTACTTAAATATTTTCATAAACATTTGATCAGAGAATTACTTTGGCCGCTCGGGAATAGCAGAAGGGTTCTAGGCGTCTTGTCAGGGACTGCAAAGCTGCTCCCGCCGTTGGTTCGAGTCCTCCTTCGAGATTGTGTGTGTGTGTGTGTGTATTTTCCTTATGGCAGTGTAAAAAAATGAATAAAAAGAACACCATGAATTCGTCGACTCAGCAGACGGAAATTTTATTAACGCATTCTTCAGGGTGTATACAACAAAAGATCAAACAGACATAGCCAGCCGGCCGCGGTGACCGATGAGACTGAGGCGCTACAGTCACGGTCTGCAGGGTCACTACGGTCGGGGGTTCGAATCCCCCCTCGGGCATGGATATTTGTGCCGTCCTTAGTATTAGCTAGTTTGTAAGTAGTTTGTAAGTTTAGGGACTGATGACCCCATAGTTAAGTCCCATAGACTTTACAAACAAACAGACATAGTCATACGCAAGGTCGTTTTGCCACCAGAGCATGTACAGTGTCGACTATAATACCGTGTACATTCTTCTTTTGCATACGATCGTAGAGACTTCAATGAAATCTCGTGGAATGGCCTCCCATGCAGTTTGCGCCTGTTGCCTCAATTGCGACGGTCGTTTCATTGGGTCCGAAACACGCTCATGGGGGGAAAGATCTGAGGATGGTGCTGATCAGAGCAGTCGACGTACACATTCAAGAGCATGTTGGGTGGTACGGTATACATTTGGATGCGCATTGTCCTGTTGGATCAGCATATCGCCTTGAACTGCATGACGGGTAGTGAGATGGGTATAAATAATGCTTTCAGTGTACCGTGGATAGTTTCCTCGAGAATCACCATAAGATAACGGCCAATGCGGGTTATGGCTCCCCAAACCATGGCGCATGATCATATGTGCTTTTAGGGCAAGTTCCGGTCACACCCCAACATCATTCAGCTTGCGTCTAGAAGTGTCGTGATAGGGACTAATGGAATGACGAATGGAGACGTGTCGTCTTCATTGATGATATCTGCCTTGACTCGGTGCCAATTATGGCCGTGAGCGTGTGTGGCGTCGTGAAGAGGAGCGCGAACATCTGCAGTGAATACGACAGTGGCACATGAAGTCGACACCCTCTATCGTGGGGTGGGGATCCATAGCTTATACTATACTTCTCGTGATCGTCGAGGGATCATTGAACAGTTCACGAGACATTGAAACCATCATTCGACCCGTCTTGCTACCGTTCAAGCACTTCAAAGCGATATGGTGACCCATTAGGATCATGCACGACAACATGTATCTTGTATCATCCGATGTGCTCTTCGAAGTGTACGTCAACTACCTTGACGAGAACTCACCAGAGATATATTGATTGGGCATGTCTTCTGGCAGATGAAACGTCATCTTGCACGGTCTGCATGAACGGGCCAAAATCTGGCCCACCTGAGGTCCCTGCTGCAAATTGCAAGCCAGGCCATTCCGCAAGACTACAATCGGAACCTCAATGATCACCACCATGGGAGAATTGCTGCAGTTTGGTGGGTAGGGTGTATACGGCACTATTTTCGACATTACGCACGCTCTGGTGACTGTACTCACGTGCGTACAGCTCTGTGTGATCGTGTGTTGCACAAGTCCTCATGAACGTGTCAATAAAATTTTCCTCTGCCGAACCTTCCTATCGCATATCTATACACGTTAGTTTTACAGTCGAAATATAAAATTTCTAGTAAAATTTTGTACATGTCAATTCATGTACGTATATTTAAATGATTTTAACTGAATCAGGGTCGTTAGTCGATTGGAAATGGTTTCTTTTGTCATTATCTGCAGATTTCTGCAGTGAAGGGAATCAGACGAAGGGAGAAACTGTCTCCTTTATTTCTATCAGTGTAGAACACTAAAATCTTTAAAAGAGGTAAAATCAGGAGTGCCATCATTCATAAAATTCGACAAGTCTAAAATCAGTCTAGCCTCTGGAGGAGGACTTCTCGAATTTTATGAACGATGTTACTCATTTTACGTTTTTGCCTTCTCTTGAAACATTTTAGATAAGCATAATGTTTTACAGTGTGCTACACTGATGGTTCGAAACAAGGGAGCCAGTTTTTCCCTTGGCCTGATTCCCTTCACTGCAGATACAGTACCCAGCTGGGAAAATAACGTAAATGTACTCCATGAAGCGGCGAGGAACGTTAATGTCTTTCTGCTGGGTGCCAGTACATGTGGAGCTTCAGGGAAATGACGCCAGAGGAGCCTGTACACACCGCAGTTTTACGCGACCTCTGTTCCCCTGCAGGACGTCCTCTCTGTAGTGCAGCAGAGGTCCGTGCAGTTGTCCGAGAATAACCTGCGGCTAGTGGAACCAACTGTCCGACCGTGGCGGTCCTCCTGCTGGTCTTTCAGGTACGATAAAGTGACGTCTCTTAACTGGACACGGCACTTTACACAGACTTTCTTACTCTGGCGAGAGGGTACCCTATTCCCTAATTGTGACGTGCAGTTATCTGTAGGCCATAAGCCACATTTCAACCGAGAAAAAATTGAATCCTCTCTCTATTTTAGCTGATAACGAGGCGAGTGTGATGATAGTTTTAAAATTTAACGATTTATTCATGTGATCTGCCTGCTTTGTTAATCGGTTCATCTCTTAACTACTTCCACAACTGTTTTCATTTTGTGGGTAAACTTATAATCTTCAGTTGGAAAAATTATCTATGCGTTTTTGTTTAGCAGGACGCAAATTTTGGTTAGTTTTCACAAATTTACTGTTTAATATTTCACACTCATCTTATGTTACATTTCTTCTAGCGCGAAACATCTTTACCCACAACATTCTGTTTTATTTAGAGTTTCAGTCTTTCTTACTTCTAATTCCTACATATTTACTTGAATTTGAAGTTCTTTAGATTTTTATCTTTTGAAACACGTCCACAGATTTCGTTTAATACTAGAGTACAGTAAGTGAAGTCACATTTTTGCATAATTTAGGTTTAACTGCCAATTTTACTACCCTAACAATGTCTCATCTAAATCGTTCCGGAGTTGATTTTGATCTTCTGATTACATTACTAAACGATAAATGACAGCGTTGTCTAAAGACTGCTCAAATTATCGAAAAATCAAATGTTCGTAAACCTATTGGACCAAACTGCTATGGTCATCAGTCTCTAGACTTACAAACTACTTAAACTAATTTTAATTGTTTTAATATGAAAATATCGATCTAGTTGGAAAAAATATTATTCATTATTTTATAATACGTAAATCAGTTTCGATCTTATGTAAGATCATCCTCAGACCGATTTGTCCCACTTTGATGCTCATCGTCTGAGCAACAACGTTGGACAAATCGGTCTGAGGATGATCTTAGCATAAGCACGAAACCAAACACCTTATCTTCTGCGAACTAGACTGATATTTTTATATTAAAACGTTATGCCTACCAAAAGAAAACAATGTTTTCCAAACTCATTAACTTAAACAAACCGAAGAACAACACACATACCGATGCCTCAGGGATAACTGAAACCTCCCACGGCGAGCAACCGTGAGCTCCGCAGAAAGGAGCTTGAGAACTCCTGGCTACTCCACCGCGGCCCTTAAATTTTCCTCTAAATCGTTCAAATAGAAAAGGAACAGCAGTCTATGGCATTACCCTAGGAAATGTGGCATATCACTTTCATTCCGTCGATGCCCTTCCATCGTTTACTACTAACTCCCTCCTTTCCGACAGTAAATCAGCATTCCGGTCACGTAACTGTGACGGTATTCCATAAGCACGTAATTTGATTGAAAGTTAGTTGTAAGCTAAAGTGTCACAATCCTTCTGCCTCCTTAGAAATATGTAATCATTCTCAGATACCCTTTCGATTGCAATGATTACCTCGGGTAAGTAAAGAGTTAGTGGTTTCAGATATGAAATATATTGTAGAAATTCGCGTAGAGTATAGGTCAATAGGCCATTCACTTGGAGGTAATTCATAAATAGTGAATCATTTCACCGCAATTTGACTGTCTGATTTTGTTCTTTTTAATTAAAATTCAGATTTTGGCTTTAGTGCCATTTTCAAGGGTACAATTAGTATAATGAATTGTTTCATTACACACTTGAAAATGGCTATAAAGTCGAAATCCGGAATGTAATGTAAAAGAATAAAGTAATACAGTGAAATGGCGGTGAAATCTTACAATGACTATTGAATGATTGTGGCTCATGAGTTCAATAAAATATTCGGCAATTAATAATGTTTGAAATAATGTATATACCAGAAACCAGATGTAAATCAAAGTTAATTATATGGCCCTCTAACTTACAGAATTACTACATTTTCCTTACTGAATATTGATGTTACGTATAAAAATTTTCAGTTTTGTGAATCATTTCACCGCAATTTGACTGTCTGATTTTGTTCTTTTTAATTAAAATTCAGATTTTGGCTTTAGAGCCATTTTCAAGGGTACAATTAGTATAATGAATTGTTTCATTACACACTTGAAAATGGCTATAAAGTCGAAATCCGGAATGTAATGTAAAAGAATAAAGTAATACACTGAAATGGCGGTGAAATCTTACAATGACTATTGCATGATTGTGACTCATGAGTTCAATAAAATATTCGGCAATTAATAATGTTTGAAATAATGGATATACCAGAAACCAGATGTAAATCAAAGTTAATTATATGGCCCTCTAACTTACAGAATTACTACATTTTCCTTACTGAATATTGATGTTACGTATAAAAATTTTCAGTTTTGTGGTACGGATCATTCTTTGACCGAGTGGCTATGAGTGTAGAGCTATAACATCAGCATTGCACATAGCAGACTAATACGTATATAGTTAGGACTGGAAGACTTACCTTTAAGGAGCATTAATTACTTTACTGCTCTGAGTATATCTACGTATGTGTTATCTTACATGGTCCAACGGTGTCGAAGTATACTTTTACGTACCAACCACCATGCACAGTATGGGTGACATGATCATAAGAAAATAAGATAAATAAGATAGAAAACTAAAATATTTAGGTGTTCCTGTTTTTTTCCCTCACACTATTACGGAAAGGAACGGTAGAGAAAGATAAGAGTTTATGAGATCAACCGTAAATGAAGCTTTTAAACATAGCAGCTACTCTCAGCGACCGTTACAACGTCAATGGATAAACAAGCAAACCTCGAAGGTCCCAGGTTCGAGTCCCGGTCCCGGAACACAATTTTAATCTGCCAGGAAGTTTCATATCAGCGCACACTCCAGTGCAGAGTGAAAAGTTTCACTCTGGCAACATCCCTTAGGCTGTGGCTAAGCCATGTCTCCTCCATATCCTTTCTTCCAGGAGTGATAGTCTTGCAAGTTTCGTAGGAGCACTTCTGTGAAGTTTGAAAAGTAGGAGGCGAGGTACTGGCAGAAGTAAGGTTGCGGGGCGGCATCGTGAGTCGTGTCGGGATAGCTCAGTCGGTAGAGCGCTTGCCCGCGAAAGGCAAAGGTCCCAGGTTTGAGTCCCGGTTGCGGCACACAATTTTAATCTGCCAGGAAGTTTCGAGATCAACCTTCTTCCACGCACTTTAATATGATTTGTAGAGTAATTATGTAGATGTAAATTGGAATATAAATCATATTAAAATTCGGGTTAGATGACATTAACAAGAGCAAAACTAGTGTAATGGAATGCGGTCTTAGAAAATCAGGTGATGCTGAAGGAAGTAGATTGGGAAACGAAGCAATAAAGGAGGTAGATGAGTTTTGTTACTTGGGCAGTAAAATAACAAATGATGGTCGCAGTACAGAGGATATAAAATGCAGAATGGCAATTGGTAGAAAGGCGTTCTTGAAAAAGAGAAATTTGTTAACGACGAATATTGATTTAAACCTAAGGAAGTCCTTTCTGAAGGCATTTGTATGGAGTGTTGCCTTGTATGAGAGTGAGACATGGACGATAAACAGTGCGGACAGGAAGAGGATTGAGGCTTTTGAAATATGATGCTACAGAAGAATGCTGAAGATTAGGTGGGTGGATCACGTAACTAATGAGGAGGTACTGAACAGAATTGGGGAGAAAAGGAATTTCTGGCATACCTTGACTAAAAGAAGGGACAGATTGGTAGGACACGTTCTTAGATATCAAGGAATTGTGAATTTAGCGTTGGAGGGAAGTGTATGGGGAAAAAATCGCAGGGAAGACCAAGAGATGGATACAGTAAGCATATTCAGACAGATGTAGGTTGTCGCTCTTATGTCGACATGAAGAGGCTTGCTCAAGATAGGGTATTGTGGAGAGCTGCATCAAACCAGTCTCCGGACTGAAGACCACAACAACAACAACACAGTGGTAAATGTAAATAAGTTTCCTTCAGCAATGCTCTGAAAGAGGATAAGGAAGGCAACACATTTTACACTGTTAATTTTCAATGAGAAAGAAACTTTTCTCGTTCGCGGTAAAGTAAACTAACATGTTGTGCGCATAAACCGTACTGTAGTAAGTCCTACATCCCCTTGACGTTACTGAGCCCAAGAAACTCACCTGAATTTTTCTGCCATTTCTATGAAAACGTTTACGAGCCTTTTTTATTTTTATTTATTTTTATTATTATTTTTTTTTATTTTATTTATTTATTTATTTTTTTTTTTTTTACAGGAGCAAAGTGACTGGGAAGGCTGATGAACAAGCGTTTTTCATAACGTGCTAAGGCATACGATGACCCCCTTTTGAAATATAATGGAGCTCCGCCACCCTAGCACAACAACCACCAGCCGTTTTTCAGTGATAGTGAGCCATAACGCTGGGGCGCACCATATCTCAAGACATTGCCTTGCATTCTTGTCCTCCAAGTTACCCAGACGCAACCCCATGCAATTTCTTCTTTTGAGGATATTTGACGAAAGTGTATTCACCTCCACTTTAACTCTTGACATAACAGAAGTGAATAACAACTGCTATACTTTGTATAAACGCAGATACTTTGTGTTAAGTTGATGGAGTATTTATTTATCGTATGGAATGTAGCTCGTCAGTTGAAAACTTCTTGTACCGTGCAGCCCATTCACTGTGTAATGTTACTTTGACTTAGGGATCCATCGTCAAAGTTTACAAGTAAAAAATATAAAGACTCAGTCACCTATATTTGCACTACGTGTACATGTATACACATTATTACTCTGCAGTATCCAAAACTCATTATCTGTGCGTCTGCATGCAGGAGATTACAGCGTTATTGTTTCCTCCGTAGCAGTTTTGCAGGAATGTGTCAAAACACTGAACTATACCGAAAGGTCTCAGATATCAATTATAACTTCAGAAATAATATACTGATGAAGCACTGTGCATTCTGAAATTTTACCTTCATAATCACGGAAAATATTCATTAACAGCTCCCTCTGACTCTCTCTCTCTCTCTCTCTCTTTCTCTCTCTCTCTCTCTCTGTGTACATTGTGTTTGAGGAGGGACAGTAAATATTTCGGGTGGCAGTACAGATAAATTAGGAGAAAATTTGAAAAGTTTCAAAACATTACTGAGTACAGAAATAACAATAACAGTTAATTAACAAACTGAACACATACTAATGCTGCTAACTCTACATGAATTTCATATTATTAATAATAGCGCCATTGTCACTATTTTCAAAGAGCAGATAACAATGAAGGACGTCATCCAATGAATAATTGCAATTATAATTTTAATTTTTAAGCTGCCGTATTTGGGAAAAATTAACTCTCGCAATAATTGTTGTGCATTTTTTTTCAATATCCTGTTGATAGCAGACAGTGCCGACGTCAGCAGAGTTTCAAATTAAAAAAAAAAAAAAAAAAAAAAAAAAAAAAAAAAAAAAAAAAATATTGTACAGCCATTGGCGCAGGAATGTTTTTTTCAAAGCAGATAACGCTTTAAGTATGTAATCCAAACAACAGAAGAAACAAATGAGATCGTTAAAAATTGGTTTTCAAATGTTTCCACCTGAAACTTCTGACCGAGGTTTTCCGCTATTTCCCTAAGTAGACGGAATGGCTCCTTTCAAAGGATACGGCCAATTTCTAAATGTTTCAAATGTTTGTATAGCTTATGGGACTTCACTACGGGGTCATCAGTCCCTAAACTTACAAACTACTTATGAACTAACTATGACTAAGGACGGCACAAATATCCATGTCCGAGGGGGAATTCGAACCCCCGACCGTACTGGCCGCTCAGACTGTGACTGGAGCGCCTCAGTCCCCTCGGCCAGGCCAATTTATATCTCCACGCTTAGCAATAATCAATTCGAAAGTGTACGTCTGTATTGACTACGATGTCAACAGTACGATAAATCCTAATTTTCCTTCCATCAAATGTTCAAATGTATAAGATGAAGGGACTCAACTGCGAAGACATCAGTCCCTAAACTTACAAACTACTAGTGAACTACCTTATACTAAAGACGACATAAACAACCATGCCCGAGGGGGGATTCGAACTGCCGACCGTAGCGGCCGTGCAGACTGTGACTGGCGCGCCACAGACAGATCGGCCACTGCGGCAGGCTTCCTTCATCTTTTCATTATTTAATAACATTAAATTTAAACCTCCCGAGATCATCTTTGTGATCATTCATGATGGATGCTCTATTAATAATTCGAACGATCTACTCGCTTCTTTATTTTCTTCGTAGACTTCGCTTTGAACCATCAGCATAGAGAAATATGAAAATGGATAAAGGCCGGGAGCTCCTGCGGCCACGATACATGACCATAACTACCGGTCCACATTTCGGGGAATTCATGTTCATGTAACGTGTCATATGACAGCTGGAATGAGCAGGAGACTCGTGAAGCTGGAAAAACGTATGCCTTTTAGTAACCATAGGACTCTCTTCCAATAATACTGGAAGCTCATTTTCGAGATAGCGTGGAGAGCGGTCTCATCTGAGACGATGCGATAACACTGCAGGCGCAATCAGCTGATTGTCTGTCAAGCCACTGCACTCGTTTACACAAAAGCGTTCTTGGAAATGTTTCCACAATGACACGTGGTTTTCTTTCGGATTTACGACTGCCATTGATGCCGACGCGACTGAATGTGGCTTTCGCAGTGAAGAGTAAAGATTAGATTACTTGACGACTTCCAAGTATCCATTCGTCCATGTTCATTTCCTACTCTAAGACGTTGTGTGAGGTATTAAGGATACGATTGGTACCAGAGCAAGCATAATATACACCAAACTCCTGTATGAGGAACACCGGTATGTGCAGTAAGTCGGCACGTATTTGTTACACGAGTACGTTGTAAAGACTGTGTAATGTCTTCTACTTCACCCAAAGTCTGTTCATTTGCACATTCCAGATGCAATATGACTGCTCAGCACTGTATCAGTGTCACACGAGTAAAGACTCCTGAATCTGGTATTCTGCGGTTAGGAAATGTTATGCCATATTCTCCATAACCGCCCAGCACCGTTTCAATTACAAAACTCACACAGAAATATACCGACATACTTAGCATGTGAAAATATGTCTGACATGTTTCCACGCCACATTACAGTAGATGTCGCCAACAAACAAACATGTAAACTTCCATGTAAACAAAAACACGACTTTACAACTTGAACATCACACTCTACTGCTGATATTCGATAAATAAACCCACAGCGACAAGAAACGGAAATGCGTTGAGGTCATCTGTACTAATATATTTGACAATTTATTCAGAAATCCTTATCGCAATTGGTCTGTACTACCACCTTCTCATGACTTACGTATAAATAATTTCGTAAATGCCGAAATGCCATAACCTTAATATCAGCTCCACAAACTTAACAAAATACAAAATTTTTAAGACCCAAGTATGAAGAAAATGCAGTGAATACGTGTCCTGCATTATCTTCGTGACGAGTTAACAAGATGAATAATGGCAAACGCACTCAACATCCCTTCCGAGAGACCTGAGTTCAGATATCGGATCTGCCATCCAGATATCGGTTTTCTTTCGTCGCGCAGATCACTCTATGCCGATTACACGATGGTTCCTTCTTCCTTTCCAGCTGTTAGAAATTGGAGAAGACCATCTCTAATCTGTGGTGTGTTTGAGACCTGATACACCGATCTCCTTTCTCCTTCATTACTCGTCCTTGTGTCGGAATATTTAAATGAACTAATTCAAGCGAGTAGTTCTTGTGAACAGGTGTGTCCGAGAAATTATGATGTGTTTACGGCATGAAAACTAGTGCAGACTGAGCGGAAGCGCTGTAGCACAATCTGCGGGGATATTTACTTCTAACCAAAATCAAATGTTCAAATGTTTGTAGAGCTTATGGGACTTAACTACGGGGTCATCAGTCCCTAAACTTACAAACTACTTATGTCAGGGGTGGGCACGAGAGCTGCTCGCGCGGATGCCCGCGAGCAGCGAGAGCCGCGAGTGCAGCGCTGAGCGGCCTTGAGAGCCAGCAGTGCGGCTAGCAGAGCTGTGCCGTGTGGCTGGCCGCTTGCTGATGCACAGTGCACATTTATCAGTGCTTTCATCCAATGCTAAAGAAAAAAAAACTAAATCTTTGATCCTGTCTCTCAACTGAGCTTCCACGTCGTTTGCCATTTCTTCAATGCACCTGCTAACCGTTCTCCGTGAAAGAGGAACGGTTTCAAAAAGAGGAAGATTTGCTGGGCACAAAATTGTTGCGGCAGCAACAAAACATTCTTTCCCAAATTCTGCATCGCTGAAGGGCCGCGCAGTTTTAGCTATTTTAAGAGCTACATGATAGCTTACTCTCATCGCTGCAGCGTTGTGGATTAGAAGATTTTCTTCCTGTAAATACGTATAAGAGAAGGTAAAATTGACGGAAAATGCACACAACAAATTAATAACAGCAGTTAATTGAATTAATAACATAATTATCTACAAGTATACTTAGTTCTTTCTCCTTTTTCTGCTTCATTTCTATAAGTTCGACTTTTCGTTCTTCTTTACTCAAACTAACTACATCTTTTTCGTAGAGCAGTTGAAAATGACGCTTCACATTGTACTTCTTCCACGAAGACAATGTTGAATTGCAAAACGAACACTGAAGTCCGCATTGCGTTCCAACAAAAAAGTACTCTTCTTCCCACTGTGGGTGTTCAGAAGACTTTCTTTTTAAAGATTTTACGTCCTCATAAGCCATTTTTCAGCACACTAGTTTATCACGAACACCGGACGCGATTTCCACACATAAACAGAACAAGTGGTACCGCGTGGTGTAGTGACGTGCGCGGCTAGTCGAGTATGAGTGGGGGGCACTGCTGGCTGGCAGAGTGGGGGGGGGGGGGGGGGGAGCCGTGAGCAGGCCGTGTGAGCCGCTAAGAGCGCTCGCGCTCGCGAAACGGCATGTGCCCAGCCCTGACTTATGAACTACCTTATACTAAAGACGACACAAATATCCATGCCCGAGGGGGCATTCGAACCCCTGACCGTAGTGACCGTGCAGACTGTGACTGGCGCGCCGCAGAGCGCTCGGCCACCGCGGCCGGCTGCTTCTAACCACCTGGTGCTACACTGCGGTAGTAATCTTTATCTTTCTTATATATAAAGCAGAGTGTTCGTGTGTTTGTATGTTTGTGTGTACGTATTGCATACAAATGTACAGATTTTTAGCAATCTTAGTGAAATTTTGCACACGTAAGCTTTAATCCATGAGGACGGTAGCCGTAAGTTTAAGGATCTCTCACTGCACAAAGTTCACAAGATGTGAGGGTCATAAACAAATATATGCACGAAAAACTGCTGTATTAAGTGACAATACTGCACATTTCAACTGTCCAAATGTTTGTAGAGTTTATGGGACTTAACTACGGGGTCATTAGTCACTAAACCTACAAACTACTTATGAACTAGCTTATACTAAAGACGCGGATTCGAATCCCCGACGGGGAACGACCTCGCGCATCGTAGCATAGCGCCTCAATGCGCTCGGCCTCTCCGCCGCGGTCTGCACAGTTCCTCCTAAACCACCGGACAGACTTCAACTACATTGGGTACAATTCCTTATCATAATGTAACACATCAAAATAATGAAAGGAAAATAGTGTCTCGCTTACTACTTTTTCGTTGCTCGTGGAGTAAAACTACGGCATTACAATATATAATTTAACACTACAAATTACAGGCGCAGAAAATGTTACACACAGTATAAACAAATGCAACTCAATGTACCTTCTAAATTGCATCACAGTACGACACATAGTTGATGAGATATGAGGGCATAAACAGCATAGGAAACCGTCCCATCACGCATCTGGTTTTAATCTATTACTTATTTAGTACTAACTGAATTTGTAAGAGATTTTACCGACATACAAGACTTATACAAATGAGTATATACTAGCAGAATTATACAAAAAAATGTCTGTTTAGTTTATGGGACTTAACTACGGGGACATCAGTCGCTAAACTTACAAACTACTTACGAACTAGGACGGCACAAATATCCATGCCCGAGTGGGGATTCGAAACCCCGACCGTAGTGGCCAGAATTATACAGTTGTCCAACATATAAAACAATAAATGTGATATTACATACAATCTGATGGGTAAAAACTTATCACATCATGAACCACATTTTAATACATTTCCTATTTACTGCTAAGACACTGATGTATTCCAGTCAGCTCTTATATATTTCTGAAAGCTGACAGTAAAGTTCACAAATGTGAACCAAACTGTGATTCGCACAGCAACAGGTGAAACAAATAGATTTCTGTATAGTTACAACGGAAGTAGAGAATGAAACAGTACCATTGGTTCAGACAGATCTACCTTTTAACTTCAATAAACAGCTGTGTCGATACTTGTATTTTTCTAATACTGCGGAGTATATTGATGTGGCATGTTTCCCATACGACAACCTTAAATCACTTGTCAGAGATGGTTTCACCAAAGTATTTATTAATATCAGGTTGTGGACAAGTAAGAAGAAATAATGTTTATAGTCAAGTGCTGAATTAAAAGATTTTATGAATGTTACATACCACTTCCACTCCCATGAACCACAGACATTGCCGAGTTGGGGTGGCTTGCGTGCCTCAATGATACAGATAGCCGTACCGTAGGTGCAACCACAGCGGAGGGGTATCTGTAGAGAGGCCAGACAAACGTGTGGTTCCTTTTCAGTAGTTACAGGGGCAACAGTCTGGATGATTGACTGAGCTGGCCTTGTAACATCAGCTAATGTGGCTTTGCCACACAGCTACTGCGAACGGCTGAAAGCAAGGGGAAACTACAGCCGTTATTTTTCCCGAGGACATGCAGCTCTACTGTGTGAACATATGATGATGGCATCCTCTCGGGTAAAATATTCCGGAGGTAAAATAGTCCCCCATTCGGATCTCCGGGCGGGGACTACTCAGGAGGATGTGATCATCAGGAAAGACAATACTGGCATTCTACGGGTCGGAGCGTGGAATGTTAGATCCCTTAATCGAGTAGGAAAATTAGAAAATTTAAAAAGGGAAATGGATAGGTTGAAGTTAGATATAGTGGGGATTAGTGAAGTTCGGTGGCAGGATGAACAGGATTTCTGGTCAGGCGAGTACAGGATTATAAATACAATATCAGTTGGGGGTATCACAGGAGTAGGATTGATAATGAATAAGAAAATAGGAATGCGGGTAAACTACTATGACCAGCACAGCGATCGCATTATCATTGTCAAGATAGATACGAAGCCAACACCGACAACGGTAGTACAGGTTTATATGCCAACTAGCTCTGCCGATGATGAGGAGATCGAAGAAATATATGAGGAGCTAAAGGAAATTATTCAGACAATTAAGGGAGAGGAAAACTTAATTGTTAAGGACACATTCTTAGACATCAAGGAATTGTGAATTTAGCGTTGGAGGGAAGTGTGTGGGGTAAAAATCGCAGAGGGAGACCAAGAGACGCGTATAGTAAGCAGACCCAAGTGGATGTGGGTTGTCGTTCTTATGAGGAGATGAAAAGGCTTGCTCAGGATAGAGTAGGGTGGAGAGCTGCATCAAACCAGTCTCTGGACTGAAGACCACAAAAACAACAACACATACCACTTGTGTTTTGATTACGCCTTCGGCGCTACCACTCTGATGTAGTATTTACTGTCTCCGGATCGAAATCGATGTCGTCGTTTGATGTGTAGTTTTTTTCTGTTTCCGGCAGTGTATTATGAAGTTTGTTCTTTAGAAAATTTCCGGAACAGGAGACACCGCATATGCATGGAATTTAGTCAAAGACGGCCAATGAACATTCCTTCAGTCTCTATGTACACCATCTTGAAACTCCAGGAATCCGCGAAATGGTGCGAGTTACGAGTAATTTATCTGTACTGCCACCCGAAATATTTACTGTTCCTCCTCAAACACAATGTACACAGAGAGACAAAGAGAGAAAGAGAGAGAGAGAGAGAGAGAGAGAGAGAGAGAGAGTCAGAGGGAGCTGTTAATGAATATTTTCCGTGATTATGAAGGTAAAATTTCAGAATGCACAGTGCTTCATCAGTATATTATTTCTGAAGTTATAATTGATGTTCTGGGGCTTTAGGTAAGTTGTGTGTCGAAGAGGTGAGAATTTGCGTCTGGCGGAAGGCGTGCTGGAGTAACCCGAGCCTCCGAGCCTCCGAGCCTCCGAGCCTCCGAGCCTCCGAGGTGTCTGTGCCCCGGTGGCGCAGTGGTCAGTGCGACCTCTAAGAGCCGGACGACCGGCTTTGACACCCGGATGGACAAAAACTTCCAACTCGCCATTGATGTAATTCAATGCCCACTGCCAGATAACTTCATACATTTCCTTGAACCTTGAAAAATAGTTGTAAACAGATAAGGTGTGGTGAGTTTTAAGTGAAAAATATGTGTCTTCGAGGTATAATTGGTTGGATAAAGGGTCCCGGGAAAAAGTGCGCTTCATATCGATGCGTTAGTTCACACCACCAGGAAGTCCGCGAGGTTCACTAGCCATTTGGATCCGGTCTAGGAGTTTCATTGTGTTGCACATGCCTATGTAGTTCCTTCTGCTGCAGCTGTAGTTTGTGATGCTGCAGTTAATGCTTTTAAGGTATTGGGAGTATTACGCAATGCACCCTATTTTAGTAGCAAGTTTTTATCAGTAAATTAGTAGTTTTAAAATCAGGAAAGTATTGATTACCGGTTGCTACACTCTAGTAGTGTCATCTCCAGGCCAAATCAATGCCGTCCGTCCTGTTACACATGTCATCGGTGTTACACAAGTTATGTCGGTACATCACGCAGATAACCAGGATACCGTGGATAATTCGGATGAAATACGGCGTCATTGATAAAATGCAAATAAGATCCAGAGAAATTGGTGCAGGAATGCGTATGAAATCACTGAGATATATAAACCGACGGCGCTACTGAGGAGTTCATTTGTCTGAGGCAGGCGTTAGGTCGGTTACTGCTGTTACAATAGCAGTGTATCACGATGTAAGTGAATTTGAACGTAGTATTATAACCGACGTACGAGAGATAGAACATTGCATCACCGAGGTAGGAATTCCCATACTACCATTTCACGATTGCATCGTCAATGTCTTGAATACGCCAAAACTTCCAGTCCCCGAAATCGCTACGGCCACATAAAAATACTGCTAGAACGGGACCAACGACATGTAAAGAGAATCGTTACAGAAATACAAGCCCTCCGAAAATCGCTGTGTATTTCAGTGCTGGTGGGACCTCAAGAAGTTTCAGCGTGCGAACCATTCAATAAAACCAACGATATCGGACTTCGGAGCCGAAAGCCCACTCGTGTACCCTTGCTGACTGCACTACATAAAGCTTTACGCTGACCTCGATCAGTCAATACCAACATTGGACTGTTGATGACTGGAAACATGTTGTCTAGTCTGAATTCACGGCCTGTAGGTTTGACTGATTATCGTGTAATTGTAATTTTACGGATTTCTTTTAATGGTTATATGGATGACCACACATTTCTCATTATTTACGGTCAAGTGCCTATTTTTGCACCATGATATCTTTTCTAAATTATTTTGCAGTTTCTTTGATCTTCTGGTGACTTTACAAACGGATAAATGACAGCATCATCTGCGAAGTGTAAGAGACGTACTCTGTCTACTAAATCGTTTATCAAAATAAGGAACAGTAGGGGCCCTATAACACTTCCCTGGGGAACGCCAGATATTACTCCTTCTCGATGAGTTACCGTCAATTACAACATACATCCTTTCTGATATGAAATCACGAATCCAATCGCACAACTGTGGCGCGTAGTTTGATTAGAAGACCCTTGTGAGATACAGTGCCGAAATCCTTTCCGAAATCTAGTAATACGGAATCTATTTGACATTACTTGTCGGTAGCAGTCATCATGTCATGTGAGTTAAGAGCTAGCTGTGTGTCACAAGAATGATAGTCTGAATCCGTGTTGACTATTGGTCAATAAGTCGTTCTTTTCGATGTAGTTGATAATATTTGAAGAAAGTATAAGTTCTAAAATTCTGCTGCAGACCGATGTTGATGCTACAGGCCTGTAATTCTACGGATCACTCGTATTGCCTTTCTTGGCTATCTGAGTGACCTGTGCAAATTCCAATCTTTGGGTACGGAACGATCGCTGAGCTAGCGGATATATATGATAGTTACGTATGGGACTATGGCGTCAGCATATTCTGAAAGGAACCTTATTGATTTACAATCGGGACCGAGAGGCTTACATTTGTTAAGTGATTTAAGTTGTTTTAATACTCCAGCGGTATCTACTTCTAAATTACGCATTCTGGGAGCTGTTCTTGATGCGAATTCTGGAGTATTTCATTCGTCTTCTCTAGTGAAGGAATTTTGGGAAGCTGTGTGAAACAATTCTGCTTTAGCAAAACTGTCATCAGTAGCATCACCATTTATATTGTGTAATAAGGGTATTGATTGTGTTTTGCTGCTAGTATACTTTACGTATGGCCAGAATATCTCAGTATTCTGTACCAAACTACGTGTCAGGGATTTGTTGTGATAACGCCTTTTTCTTTGCTTTTGTATCAGTGGTCTAACTTGTTTTGTGTATCCTCGCAGGTCAGCCCTCTATATTGTTAATTTGTTTGGTAGGAATCTGTCAATGGTTGTCGATATTATGTCTTTGATTCTAAGCCACATCTGGTCTACATTCACATTGTTAGTTTAAAAAGACTGGAACTTTTCTCAGGAAAGCGTTAATCGAATTTTTATCTCGTTTTTTGAATAAATATACTTTTCTTATAATTTTGGTGGATTTGGAAAGTCCTACATTCAGTCGCGCCATGACAGCACTGTGTTCCCTAACCCCTGTGTCTGTTCTGATGCTCTTTATTAGCTCCGGATTATCTGTTGGTAGGAGGTCATGTATGTTCTCACAACCATTTACTATTCTAGTTTCTTCAATAACTAATAGTTCAATATAATTTTTGGATAATGCGTTCAGTACAGTTTCGGACGATGTTTTATGCTTGCTTCGGTTCTGAACATGTATTTTTGACAACATATAGAGGGTATGTTATGGTCGCCACCCATGTATGCTCTCTGTACGTTTTTTTTACATTTGATCAAAGCTTTATTTGATCATTTCTGCAATCGAATCGTTGAGTTAGGGGGTCAATAAATACCACTAATTATTAATTTATTTTGGTTGTCAGGTAAAACCTCTACCTCAAACGAGCAATCTACTTCAATTTCGCTACAGGGTAAACCGACTGTGACAGCACTAAATAAATACGCCACCACCCATTTTATTCTATCTTTCTTTTCTGGACACCATTTACCCCCTTGTAAAAATTACTTCTGGACTGATATTCGGCTTTAGCCAGTTTCCTTTACTTATAATAATTTGAGACTGGGTACTTCCTATTAGCGCTAGGAGCTCTGGTAGTTTCCCCACACAGTTAAATTTTCAACTGCTAGAATAATGATTTTTAGATCTGTGTTGGTCCTTTGACGTTTACCCTTTGAGATCGAAACCCTTTAATGTGTGTTACCGAGGCCCTCTATACGAAAAACCGCCCAGTCCACTACATACATATCCCGCTACCCATGTATTCGCTTCCTGTGTTTAAGGGACACCTGACCTATTCAGCGTAACCCGAAACCAAACCACCCGATGCCGCAAGTCGAAGAATCTGCAGCGCACACGGTCGCAGAACCTCTGAGCCTCTAGTCATAAGGCTACATGGTAAGTCTAGATACCACTCTCATTGGTAACACGCGCGTAGGTACTCTGGCTGGCTACCTGCATCGATTCATGTTCATGACAATACGACATCCCACACATCCACAATAGTTTCAGAGTTTATTTCTCTCCATAATTAGTGGGCTGGAACTACAGCTGATAAATGTGAACATTGAAAGTACCAGCAGCTGTGTTTAGATATTTCGTTACAGGGTGGCTATAGGAACAGTTACGAGCTTAATCAGTTCCGCCGTCCACAAAACTCCCCAGACATGAACATTTATCATTATATGTGAGTAACCTTGCAACGTGCTTTTCAGAAGAGATCTGCACCGCCTCGTACTCTTACATACATTCCTGTAGGATGAATGGTGTCCATTCCCTCCAACACTACTTCAGACATTAGTCGAGACTGTTGCTGCACTAATGCCTGGTTATGGATGCCCCACTAGATATTAGGCAGGTGTACCAGTTCCTTTGCCTGTTCAATGCATATAACAGGATTGACGTCATTGATTTCGCCTGGAGATGTGACTACTGCAGAATATATAGAATCACTGCTGATATTGATTATACTTTGGACCAGTTAGTGAAACTGTCTCGCGGTCTGCCGCGGAGGAGTGTCCGAGCGCTTTAAGGTGTCTTGCTACGGAGAGCTCGGTTCCTCACCGTCGGAGTTTTGAGTCCTCCCTCGGGCATTGGTATATGTGTTTGTCCTCAAGTTAGTTTAAGTGTCCCCCCATTCCAGTTTTGCGTGGTGTGGTACAGCAACCGTGTTAAGTGGAATTTTTGAATAAAAGAATGTCTTCGTTGCAAAATTTTTATTTAAATGACGCGATTCGCCCTATTAGGGCATCTTAAGATATCTGACTAAGAATAAAAGATGAACCAGAACTTACAATCTATACATGACAATGTTTCAAAAATTTCAAATATAGTTTACCTACAAAACAATGCTAAACTCGGTAATAAAAAAAGGCACTGTACTATGTTCTACCTAATCTGTGATAAAATGTAGGCATGGGTTATCTTATATATATGGTTATTATGTATCCCTTGATCTGCGGTAAGATTGACCGTTGAAAACAAATCGATACAATGTTTAACTGAATGGCTATTGAAATAACTTATATTCAGAAATTTACCTTGTATGATGTCCCTGTACCATAGAGGTGGTCTTCAACTCATTTATACGACATGCGTCGGTATTCTTACTGGTATTGCCTGGGGCAGCGTTCAAATTTTAACTGCGTGTAACCGACAATAAAGCGTAATAAACCCGTCCTAGATAATTTAGAAATTTTGCATTATACCCAAAAAGGAGGGAAGTTAAGCAACCTGCAAGAATTTGAGATATCTAAGCGGGTTTATTTTAAACACCCGAGACTTCTTAACGATCAGTTGACCAAAGATATTTCTGTTATATACCTTGACATCCTTTCAAATTTGTTTCCTGTGATATTGGATATTTATGTAAATGGTGACCAAATTTAAAAGTAACAACTGTTATCCGACCGACCCAACAGCTACAGTAATGTGGAGCACCACGCTTTATTGGCGGTTACTCGCAGTACACATTTGAACGTTGGCCCAGGCAATACCAGTACTAATACCGGCGTATGTCGTATATATAAGTTGAAGGCCTGCTCTATGGTACAGGGTCATCAGAGAAGGTAAATCTCAGAATATAAATTATTTCAATACCCACTCAGTTAAACATTGTATCAAATTCTCTTAAACGGTCTATGTTACCGCAGATCAGAAGCTTACATTATTATTGTCTCTGTAAGATAACCTATTAATCTAAGCAACGTCTATCGCAGAATAGGTAGAACATTAATACCGTACCTTATTACAATTCTTACCGATTTCAGCATTATTTTGTAACTATAAAATATTAAAATTTTTTGAAATGTTCTTGTGGTCTTCAGTCCGGAGACTGCTTTGATGCAGCTCTCCACCCTACTCTATCCTGAGCAAGCCTCTTCATCACCTCATAAGAACAGCAACATACATCCGTTTGAATCTGCTTACTGTATTTATCTCTTGGTCTCCGTCTGCGGTTTTTCCCCAAACACTTCCCTCCAATTCTTTGATGTCTAAGAATGTGTCCCACCAATCGATCCCTTCTTTTAGTCAAGGTATGCCAGAAATTCCTTTTCTCCCCAATCCTGTTCAGTTCTTCATTAGTTACGCGATAAACCCACATAATCTTCAGCATTCTTCTGTAGTACCACAATCCAAAAGTCTCTATCCTCTTCCCGTACACACTGTTTATCGTCCAAGTATCACCTCCATACAAGGCAACACTCGATACAGATGTCTTCAGAAAGGACTTCCGTACGCGTAAATTAATATTGGGTGTTAACAAATTTCTCTTTTTCATAAACGCTGTCCTTCCCATTGCCATTCTGCATTTTATCTCCTCTGTACTACGACTACCGTGTGTTATTTTACTGCCGAAATAACAAAACTCATGTACCAATTTTATTGTTTCGTTACCTAATCTAATTCCTTGAGCATCATCTGAGTTTCTCAGACTGCACTCCATTACTCTTGTTTCGCTCCTTTTAATGCTCATCTTATACGCACCTTTCAACACACTGTCCATTCCGTTCAACTGCTCTTCTAGGTCCTTTGTTGTCTGTGTCAGAATTACAATGTCATCAGCAAAACGCAAAGGATTTTATTTGACATATTGTCTTGTAAGTTATGGTTCATTTATTCCTCAGTGTTAGATATCGGAAGATGCCCTAACCGGGCAAAACGCGTCATTTAAATAAAAGTTTTGCAACCTTTATTCAAGTATAGGTTAGTTTATGTGGATTTTAAGCTTAGGAACTGGTAACCAGGGTAGTATTTTTTTGTCTCGCGGTCTTCAAAAGCCTCTGACTAACTCGTGGCAGCCAGCCGACGTCGTCGGCGCCGGCGTCGACGCCAGCAACAGCGGCGCCGTTGGCCACGGCGGCCGTGGTGGGGGGAGCACCCCGTCTGGCCGCGGGGCGGGAGGGGGAGGGGAGGGGAGGCGGCGGGCTGCGTGCGCGCCGCCACCACCCGCCACAGTCGCTCGCAGAAGCCTCCAGCGGACGCAGCAGCAGCGGCAGCAGCAGCAGCAGCGCCATGGTCGACCCGCTCAAGGTCTTCTGGTTGCTCACCAACAGCACGCTTCTAGGTACTGTGCGCCAGCAGTCTAGCGGCTCACACCTCGTGCCTTCCTCACACCCTTGCTATAATAATTGTAATTTACTTATCAGTTTCACACCAACATAATTTAAAATAATTTTTACCCAAATTATTGACTCTCAATATAAAATAACGTAATATCCTGGGTGGTTGGGGGAGGGTGTGGAGAAGATCTCTACACCAACCCGAAATAAAATTAAAAATAAAATCCAAAAATTTTAAAAGTGTTTATTTCCGTCAATAGTTCTAATAAAATTGTTTAATAACATGTTTCGATCACTTGGATCATCTTCAGATCTTATAGTTTGTCCGCAACTCGTCTGGCTGAGTACCAATTAGTACTCAGCCAGACGAGTTGCGGACGCAACTATATCTGAAAATGAACCAAGTGATCGAAACATGTTATTAAACAATTTCATTGCAACTGTTGACGGAAATAAACACTTTTAAAATAACATAGTGCAGTTGCGGACACTCTCCAATCGACCATGTCGACTATAATGAAAATCCAAAAAGTTTTCAATTTGTGCATAAAACTTCTCGGTTTACTTGCCGCGTAAAATATAGACAATATTTTATCAAATTTATTCCAAACACCGGATTATTATTATTATTATTATTATTATTATAACGTGACATTTGTGTTGTTGCATGTACGCAATAATGTTAAACTCCTAAATTAAAAGATGAAGGATTTTTGTTAAAACTTCCATCATGGAAAAATCGGATAAAAATCTGATTAAATAATTTAGACAAGGATGGATGAAATTAATACACAAAATGACTGAATAGAACTAAATGGCGGAATACAGATTGGGGTTGAGGTAACACACAAAATTAACGTTACAGAGAAAACTTACGGAAAGCGCCCATTGAAGATTATTTCTGGAAATGTTGATCCCAGCAGCTGGAACTGTTAAGCTGTTGAATGGTTTAGGTAAATTCTATGATAATTTCCGCGATAAATTAATGTTCAGACTGTTCACCTCGCGAGTCATTGTTGCCGGACTGTGTACTAATGTTTGATAAGACAAATAAAATCTATAGGAGACTTCGCGAAACACTTTATAACGAATACAGGTTATAAAAGAAAAAAAAGGTAATGATTTAAGGTAACTGGTCGGGATTTAATCAAGGAAATACTGGAAGCAAAAGTGATGGCGTCTGAACACCATGTTACGACGGTATACCGAGGAGCCGAAAACCTCTAAGAAAATGAGTAATGAAGAAAGGGCGGGATGAAAACAGGGTGGAGACATTGCTCTTAACAGAAGAGGGTATATTTAAAAATAATATATTACTGCCCTCACACATTGCAGGACAGTCTGCCGACAACTCCACACATAATAGTCTCAAAAATGAGAGTGTGTCATCGCGGTTCCGTCATCTCGGCTTGCCGGAAGAAAAGAAAGACGAGCGAAACAAACTTTTTCACAGATGAAATATTGCTAGGAGGCGGGAACAACGGAGACAAGCGTCGCTGATCGATAAGAAATATTAATGTAAGTGTGTATCGTTATATTCTATTATTATCACTTGCAACAGTACTGTATGAAGTGTAGTAGTTCTACCAAACGGTGGCAGATGAGAACTTTTGCCGAGCTGGGACTCGAACCCGGATATGTCGCTTTTCGGAGGGCCGACCCAAACCCCCTTATGCTACACTGACTACGTACAAGACGATTAACTACATAGCTCTCGCCGCCTAAACTGTATAAACGCACAAGGGAGAATGAAATCAACGAGGCATTATGCGGTCAGTGTGACATATGAGTGTTTCGGTCTGTCCTTGAAACGTCCTCATATATGCTAATGGTTAACCTAACCGCACGCAAAACCGTGATATGCGGGTTCGAGCCCCGGCCCAGCCCAAATTTTCATCTACCACCATTTGGTAGGTCATCTACAACTCATATTGTGATGTATAAAAATCGATATTGCGAATAAATCTTGATAATATTAAATAGACCACTATAGATCGTCACCATACGTGACATCTACAGCTTTCCAAGATTTCTTTCATTGTCGTCGCCAGTCACTTTTGCCTCTCACGACGATGGTAAAGTATATCGTCCAAAACTTGGAATTTTAACCACATCTGACGTGGCAAGAAAGCCGAAACTTTTACGAGAATTGATTCGCATTGTTGATTTATCTTAGCAACGTACACTGTACGATGTAAAGAGTTACTGGTGTGTAACTAGAGTCTAGAATTTTAAAACAGCTTTTGGTGCTCTGGTAAAGTTCCCAACATACATTTCTTGTGAATAACTAACGCAGGGGCAACTTACTGCCACAAAAATATTCTCAATTGTTGACTTTTGCTGGCAATATACACTAAATAGTTATTGATATGTAGTCATAAACCTAAAAATATCCAATAACACATTATTGTAAAAGTCACATTTACTACAGCACCTTAAATGTTTGATTTATGTTTAAATGAATATTTTAAACATTGTGAAATTTTATAGGTGACTTGACGAACAACATTTTATTCGGAATTTTCAAAATATTATGTACCTCGATATATTATAATAATTTCAAATATTATTTTTAAGAGCTAAAATGCTGTACGTATTGTTTTTATGTCCCCTAAGAATTCTGTCTGCGACATTTTCAATGCAAGAGCCCAAGAAAACTCTTTCACCTATGGCATTATGGCCAAAACTGTTTAATATCGATAGATTCCATTGCCGTAAATCCAACAAATATAAATTCAGAAATTTTCGTGGTCCTATTCTAAGCACATTTTCAAAAATAACAACTCATTTTACCGAACGATATAATAGCAGCATGCGAAATTTTTCAAATGTAATTGAATGGCACGCCTAAGATACCGAAACCTGTTATTTCTATCGACTACAGCATAACGTAAGGCCGGAGAACCATCAAAAGACTTAAAACAAAAAATAATGCCTCATAAGAAACGATCACTAAATCTGTTTTAAAAGTACATCCAGGTCAATTATGAAGAGAAGAATGCAACCATGGGTTATCTTATATAGACGATTATTACGTAATCCCTTGATCTGCAGTAATATTGACCGTTAAAATCAAATCGATACAATGTTTAAATGAATGGCTATTGAAATAAATTATATTCCGAGATTTACCCTGTCTGATAACCCTGTACCTTAGAGGTGGTCTTCAACTCATATATATACGACATGCGTCGGTATTGTTACTGGTATTGCCTGGGGCAGCGTTCAAATTTGGACTGCGAGTAACCGCCATTAAACCGTAGTACTCCCATCCTAGAAAATTTAGAAATTTAGCATTATACCCAAAAAGGAGGGAAGTTAAACAACCTGGAAGAATTTGAGATATCTAAGCACGTAGAGAATTTCGCTACCTGTCATTTGAGGTCGTTTAGCAAATGTTAAACAGCATTTCGTATGAAAACTGTTGGACATGATAAAGTATGTTGCCCAGATGTAGAATAATTTGACATTATACAAAATTGGTACGTTACATCACTAATCAGACAGATAATCGAAACTCGCACTAAGGAAATCTGTGTTGCAACCTAATGAGTAATTTGGAACTCTCAGTTACCAAGATGGTTGATAAAGAGCTTACTCTAATCCGTGGTACTGAATTTGAGAGATCGTAAAACAAACAACACAGATTTCACTTCTTTATATTTTTTCACCGACACATCACAAGAAAGAAAGATATTTCTATACTCAAAAGCTGCCGAAAAATGACAGTCTAAAATATAACCGTCACATGCACTGTAGTTAATCGAGGAACAAGAACGTAACAAAGTGGCTGAGCGATGTCGAGGATTTTGGCGCTCATAGGAACGTATATTTCTGCTATGTTCAGACAACAGGGTTAAGGTCGAGGAGAGATATGAGGGACAGTCTATGTAGATAAAGTAGTAGACGTGACAGAATGCACGAACGTATCTTCGCGTATCACCACATAGCTAGGATAGCTGCGTATAAGATTGTGAAATATGATCAAAGAGACGAATGTCCAATTATCTCGAACGCAGGTGTTTATGACTAGTACCAGACATCGTGATCTTTCCCAAGATAACATCGCTGTAATCAGTTTCTGGAATAAGAGTTTGTACAAGTTTCTGTAGATTTCTATAAGATATGAAAATATGCTAATGTCTTCTTATATACGGCATCTGTGCACTTTTACCAATTTCGTTTCTCGTCTATTATCACTCCCAGACTTTTTGCCAAGGGTGAAAAATAGATATTTGTACCAGTTGGTATTAATGAGATTCGAGGTATTTTTTGTGTCCCAGCCTCGTCGCCGCTTTTGTGTTTCGTTTCCGTCGTAGGTGTCGGTGGCCGAGTGGAATGAGATCGACAAAGGAATAAAGATAGCACGCTGGTGCAGGTACGGAGGGGACCAGCCAGAAACTAGAAACACTAGAGTAAATTAGAACGAGATATATATTGCACAGAATTTATACAATACTTAACTTCTACACAATTCAGTACTGCAGAGTGCTGATACATAGTTGAGTTAGAGGCCTGCCTAGTGCCTATCCGATATCCAAGTCTTCACTGGTGCCTTTCTGATTCCGAAGTGTTAACTGGTTCCTATCTCAGTCCGAAGAGAACGATGTCGTTCAGTGGTGGCCACGAGCGGAGTTGTAGCAGAGGGCGCTTGTGGCTGTCGTCGCAAGAACGCCGCGCCGTGCGTGCATGGCGGCGCGCGGCGAAAGTAGGTGGCACGCACTTTGTACTTGTGCGACACCACAGTATTTCTGGCTGATGAGGCTAGAATGTCCTAACAGAGATGCTTGTATTTTACTGGCCTTGAGCTTTAGTCACTAGCCGGCCGCGGTGGCCGAGCGGTGTGCGGCGCGCTAGTCACGGTCTGCACGGCCACTACGGTCGGGGGTTGGAAACCCCCTCGGGAATGGATATTTGTGCCGTCCTAGTTCGTAAGTAGTTCATAAGTTTAGGGACTGATGACCCCGTAGTTAAGTCCAAAAAGCTCTACAAACATTTTCTTTAGTCCCATAATCTGTGTCCATTTTGACAGTGGACATTCTTCATTATAAAAATCCTCGAATGCTGTCTTCACATTTATTGGTTTTGCACTTATATACAATTGGAGGGCATCAGCATATGTATGCGATTTACAAAAGGCAAAACATGTGATATGTCATTTACATACAGTGGAAAGAGTATCGGACCTAATACTGAGTCCTTAGGTACGCATGATACTACGTTTCTCCATTGTTAATTCAGTCCCCTCCCTTTCAAAAAATTCGTTAAATATGACTATTTTATGGGTAAATCAGAAATAAATCTTTAGAATAACGGGTACAAACAAGAATAAAACCTCTCCACATTTAATAAAAAATAAATCTCCGAAATATCACCTGCGTATCATCACTATAAATAATATGCGAACTGACTCACAGTACAAACTAGGTTAATTGGAAATGATTTAAATTTCAAGCTCATCAAGGAACGATGTATTCAGGTGATACCGAGCAGTTTTCCAAGGTAATGCGCAAAGTTCTTTTCAGTATGAAATGTGACGACTCAGTAAAGATATCACATATTTCTGAATAAATTAAGGATTCATTTTCATGGTAAGAATGTGCACAGGTTTAGCCACTGTAAGGAAATATTAAAACCAGTTTTCTTTATACGTTTTATTTATGTTTTTCTCTTTAATACTACTGCAATATTTAAGAAAGGTAGCTTAGTCTACATAAACTAGTAATCTGCTTCAATTGTGAAGTAAATATTTTATGTATTTTAACGTTACTGCCTACTTACCCATTTTAATTATTTTTTTTTTTTTTTTTTTTCCATAGCAGTGTGGATTTCTACCAAGCCCCTACAAAATTCGGGTTCGGATTATCCAATTTGATAATATATACCATTTTGCAGCCTATCGTAATGTATTCTTTCTGTTTTCTGTTTATAGAGAAACGACATTCAATATACGCAGACCGTCTATTATTATTACCGATAGTATATGTCGGTAACACGTCACCGCTAGGTGAGCGATGAATAAAACAATTCTCCACTAGAGAACACAGATATATTAGCAGCATTGACAATGATTTATGCACGTAATCTGCAAAATTCAAAATGTTCAAATGTTTGAAAATCTCTCTCTCTCTCTCTCTCTCTCTCTCTCTCTCTCTCTCTCTCTCAACTGCTTGGTTATTAGTCCGTAGCTTACAAACTATTTAAACTAATGTAAACTAAACTAATCACAGTACAAACATCCATGCCTGAGTGTGGGAGGGGGGGGGGGGGGGGCAGCGGGACTCGAACCCCCTATGGCGAACGGCCGCGCGCACCGCAGCATGGCGCCCAGTGCCCATGGCTAATCCGCCGCGGCATGTATTCTGTGACAGAGAAATAATGTCAAAACATACATTTTTATCTATTGTCTCATTTCAAAAAGTATAAAAGTAAGATCTAAACTTTCCAGGCGTTTATTCTTATAGTATGGTTTGGGTTGTCGTTAGACATTTTATCACTGTTAATATTCTCGTAATGGAAACACAAGTCGAGCAAATTAAGTTTACATAGGTGGGGGGCGTTATTGGACCGATCGTAAATAGGAAATGCCTTGATAGTCGCTCCCAGCACCCAACGCGTCGAGTGTTAGTTTGTGCGTCTAGTTTTCTCAATATTGGAGTTATGCAGGGGATCCAAAAATATATTGAATCAGCTTAACTCTCGTTTCGATTGTCCTTTGCGTTTATATAACAGTGTTTGTACCACGATATCTACACCTACATCTGCATGGATACTCTGAAGTAAATGGCAGAGGTTTCATCGAACCAATTTCATGATATTTCTTTGCAATTCTATTCTCTAATGGCTCGCGTAGAAAGAACCACTTAAATCTCTCTGTTTTCGATCTGATTCCTCTGATTTTATTATGGCGTTCATGTCTTCCTATGTAGGTGCGTGCTAACAATATATGTTCGCATTTTGAAGAGAAAATAGGTGAAAGAAATTTCGCAAATAGATCTCGCAGCAGCAAATAAGGCCTTTCTTTTAATGAATTCCAACCCAACTCGTGTATCATTTCCGTGACACTCTCTCCCCTATATCGCGATACTACAAAACGAGCTGTCCGTCTCTGAATTTTCTCCAAACCGTCCGTCAGTCCCACCTGGTGTGGATCCTACAAGATCTTCTACGGGTTCTTTGTAATTCGTTGTTTGTAATTGTCACTCCTAGTTATTGACCGCCTGTTTATTTGACTGATTTATCATGTAACAAATTCAACGGATTTATTTTATTGTCCATATGGATTACCGCACACTTTCATTATTAACGGTGACTTGCCAATTTCCTCACCATGCTGATATCTTATCTAAATCATCTTTCAGTTACCTTTTATCTTCTGGTGACTTTACTAACAGATAAATGATAGCATCATCCATAAACAGTCTAAGAGGGCTACAGAGATTGTTTCGTTTACAGAAATAAGGAAGAGCAGGAGTCCCATAATACATCTCTGTGGAACGTCAGATATCACTTCTGTTCTACCCGCTGACCTACTGTCAATTACAACGTACTGTCCTTACTGAAAGGAAATCACCAATCGAATCGCACAAATGTGGCGATATTTCATAAGAACGCAATTTGATTAGAACACGTGTTTGAGTTACAGTGTCAGAAGCTCTCCGGAATCTATTTGACATGCCTTGTCGATTGCAATCATCGCATGATGTAAGTAAATACCTATTTGTGCTTCACAAGGACGATACTTTCTGAATCCGTGTTGACTATCGGTCAATAGGTCGTTCTCTTCGCGTAGTTCATAATATACGAGGAAAGTATATGTTCTAATACCCTGGCGCAAACCGACGTTCATGATATAGGTCTGTAATTTTGCGGATCACTCCTATTGTCTTTCTTGAATACTGAAGTGACCTGTGCAACTTTCCTGAATTTGGGTACGGAACGTTCGCTGAGCGTTAGGTTGTATACGGTAGATATGGGGCTATTGCGTCAAAATACCCTGAAAGGAGACATACATTTGTTAAGTGGTTTAAGTCGTTTTAATATTCCAGTGGCATATACTTCTAAGTTAGTCATCCTGGATGCTGTTCTTGTTACGAATTCTTGAGTATTTGCTTCGTCTTTGCTTTCGGAAAGCTGTATAAAACAATTCTGCTTTAGCAGAACTGTCATTAGTAGCTTCACCATTGTTATCGTGTAATGAAGGTATTGATTGTGTTTTGCCGCTAGTATACTTTACATTCTAACACAGTTTTTTAGGATTTTCTACTAAATTACGTGACAGGTGGTAACTATTGTAAGCTTCTCGCATTGAAGTTCGAGCTAAATTCTTAGTAAGAGAAAAAGACTTCCAGTCTCTCGAGATTTTTCGTCCGTCAGAATTTCGCATGCTTTTTTCTTTGATCTAACCTGTTTAATGTACCATGGCGGGTCAGCCCCCTCTATTGTTAACATGTTTGGTATGAATGTGTCCATGATTGTCTGTATTTCTTTGAATATAAGCACATTGTTAGTTTCTAAAGACTGGACATTCTCACTCAGGAAAGCGATGATCCAAATTTTTATCTGCTTCTTTGAATAAATATACATTCCTTTTAATTTTGATGGATTCATACAGATATTTAGTCGCGCTACGAAAACTATGTTCACTAATCCCTGTGTCTGTTTTGATGCTATTTATTAACATTGGATTATTTGATGCTGGGAGTTCAAGTATGTTGTCACAACCATTCACTATTGTAGTGGGTTCAGGACTAATTACTCGAGATAATTTGTCTTTTGAAGATAACATTTCATTATCTGAAAAAAATGCCTGTTGCACGTTTATGGGTTAAAGGTGAAGTTAATCGTGGAACATCTGTTATTAACAACTCGTTATGAATGTCCATATTTCTTCAGTTTCCCGTTCCATTGTTCCATCTTATCAACACAAACGTTGAAATCAATGCGGATCTATTGAATATTTTGCATAACATTGTATACAATAATTCAGCGTTCTTCAATAATAGGTATTGGTGTATAAAGACTTCGAATGCGGTTTAGGTGGAGTGTGCTGTCAACTGAATCGTCCTCATACTGAAAACATGGTGTTTCACTTAGCTTCTACTGCTACTGATACTCCTAGTTTGTAGAGTATTTCAAACGGATGGAGAAATACTGTGCTTGAGGTGCGTTCTTGCAGGTACTATACAATTTAAATGACTCGAGGGAATTACAGATATTAGCGGCCCTAATACTGAGTCCTGGGTAAAGCGTGATACTATTTTCTCGGGTGTTAAACCAGTTTCCTTCAAAGAAATTTGTGACGTATGACTATCAACTGAAAATATTTACAATGCCGTGTTCAAACACGAAAACCCCGTTCCCTGTTTAATTAAAAGTATTTCGGAACTATTTCTTACCTAACACTTATCAGCATAAGTAATTTGCACATTCACTCATATGAAAATAGCGTGTTAATTACAAAGCACTGGATACTGATATTATTATACTTTCTGCAAAAAATTGTCACGGTCACTTATATGGATTTGTGTGTTTTTCTGCTCATTAATGCACACTCTAACAGAACTTCAGTACTAATAATATATTAAGGACAGTTTACAACTCACCGCAAAGACGTGGCGACGAGCTGCGGCAGGCACATACAAAAGACACACATACAACACATTCAGCTATCGGCCATGGCCTTCTTCAGAATATAGAACACTCACGCAACCACTTGAGTGTTCTATTTTCCTTAAGGGTGGTAGTATATATATATATATATATAGGATGGCGTATTCAGTAACTAATAACTATTGAGATTCGTGTTAAACTGTTCTGTCAATCACGTTTAACTACGATATTAGACCTGTAGGTACTGAGTGTTTCATGTGTAGAAATTTTTTTTCCGGAATCAGTCGTAAATATTAATTTATTCATTATCAATGCTTAGAACAAAACGGTTGAAACAAGTAAAACATTTCGACCTCCATGTAAGAAGTCACGTACATCAGAATGAACGTAACGTCCAATACGGAGGTCGAAATGTTTTATTTGTTTTAACCGTTGATAATGACCACATAGTGGTCGAAATCTGGATCTGAATAAATTAATATTTACGACTGAACGCTGAAAATTTTCTACCAATCAAATATACACAAATTGAGTACAAATACCACTATGGAATTAAGCGTTTCATGTGATTACCACACATCATATCGCTTCTTTCTTCCATTCCTCTTAGTTTAACACGTTGCCAAATTAATAAATCCCATGGTATCACATATGTTTAAGGAATCCTACTGGATATCCTCCACAAACCCGTTACCCGTTATGATGGAAACGGTGCATTGAGGTACTGCCTCGTGGTCTGTAGAATATGTGATCGTGCCTGGTCCTGCATTAAATCACCGTCGTTATTTTTTCGCCACGATAACATTCTCCGATAAGACTAGTAATTTATCACGAGTGAATGTTATATACTGCATCTATCAATCTTGTGCAGTGTATGACGCCACAACCTGTCATCGACAGCTCGTGCGCACACTTCAGCGTTCGTGAGCTCTTCTCTGCATTGTGGCTCGACGTTAATTTACTTTACCGTCCCTTGCAGCAACTAATACTACCGAAGAGTATACAAATAAGGAGCCCATATCTCAAGGAGGTTTCTCCTCTAATTGTCACTAATATCACCTCCTGTACGAATATGTTATGCTTAACAGCACAGTCACAATTTATTCATAAGATACGGTACATCTTCTCTATGTATAAAAGGAAGTGTCCCGACTGACTGACTGACTGATTGATTGACTGACTGACTCATCATCGCCCAGCCCAAACCACTGAAGATACAATCTTGAAATTTGTGGAGGGTGTTGATCTTACTCTGTAGGCGTAACTTAAGAAGCGATTTTTCGATATTCCATCCGTAAGGGGGTAAAATAGGGGATGAAACTTTTTTTGAAAATACGTAGCTATTTAGGCAATTTTGAAGCTAGAACTACAAAATTTCGGATTTTAATTAAGGGTTCGAATTTAAAAGACACGTGTTTCGGCATTTTTTGAAATTCAACAAATAAGGGGGTAAAATAGGTGACGCAAAAAATTGATTTTCAAAAATATGTTGCTGTTAACTCACATTTTAAGCTACAACTAGAGAAACTTCGGATATGGAATCTTAGTCAGGATTAAAAATCCATGATTTTTAGTATTTTTGGAAATTCAACAAATAAGAGGGTTAAATAGAGGATCAAAAATTCTTTTTGAAAACACGTTGCTATTGATACAATTTTGAAGCAAGAGCTGCAAAAATTGATATTTTTAAAGTTGGTTGGACGTTAAAAATATGTGTTTCGTTATTTTTGGAAATTCAACCATCAACGGGGTTAAATTGGAGATGGGGTGTTTTTCGAAAATATGTTGCTATTTAGGCAATTCTGAAGTTAGAACTACAAATTTTCGGATTTGGATTCGGGGTTCGAATTTAAAAGAAACGTGTTTTGGCATTTTTTGAAATTCAACCAATAAGGGGATAAAATAGACGTAAAAATTTATTTTCAAAAATATGTTGCTGTTAACTCAAATTTCGAGCTATAAATTCGAAACTTATGATATGGACTCTTGATCAGGATTAAAAAGACACGTATTTTGGTATTTTTGGAAATTCAACAACTAAGGGGGTAAAAGAGGGGATCAAAAATTCTTTTCGAAACACATTGTTGTCAAGACAATTTTGAAGCTATAGCTACGAAAATTGGTATTTGTATTGTTCGTTAGAATTTAAAAAACACGTGTTTCGGTATTTTTGGAAATTCAACCATCAAGGGGGTTAAAGTGGAGAGGGGATGTTTTTCGAACAACTTTTGCTAATAAGGCAATTTTGAAGCTACAACCACAAAAATTGGTATATGTTTTCTTGGTCAGAATTAAAAAGACACGTGTTTCGGTATTTTCAGAAAATTAATCAATTAGGGAGTGAAATAGGGGATGAAACATTTTTTGAAATTACGTTGCTACTGAGCCAATTTTGAACCCAGAATTACAAAAAATGATATTTGCATACTTGGTTGGAAATTCCGATGTGGACTCTTGGTCAGGATTAAAAAAAAAATGCGTGTTTCAGTGTTTGTAAAAATTCAACAACTAAGAGGGTCAAGCAGAGGATCAAAAATTCTTTTTGAAAATACGTTATAATTGGGACGATTTTCAGGCTAGAGCTACGGAAATTAATATTTGACCTGTTGATCAATTGAAAAAGAAAAAGAAAGTATTTAGGTATTTTTGGAATTTCACACATCAAGGGGGAGAAAGAAGGGATGAATAGTTATTTGAAAAAATGTTGCTATTCAGGCAATTTTGTTGCTACAACTACATGAATTGGTGTATGGATTCTTGATTACAATCAACTGGGGCAGACCAACCAACCTACGCAAGCGAAGCAGCGGGGATTCGGCTAGTTCTAACATAAGGCCTGGAGTCCTTTTGCCCGGCAAATGATATTCTCGATATGGCATGGATGCGACAAGTTGTTAGAAGTCCACTGCAGGGATATTCACCGATTCCGCCTCCGTAGCGGTTCATATTTGAGAAAGTGTTTCCAGTTCGGATTTTCGTGCATGAAGTGAACTGAAATGTCTTATTCGATTCACGTCGGGATATCTGGGGTCGCTGGAAGTGTCTGGTATGTCCTTCAAACCAATCGCAATCAATTGCAGCTCGGTGACATTCGGCATTGCCTTCATCCTACATACAAACAGCCACAAATTACAAGTTACTCTGTCCATCAGATCATTTATATAAATAGAAAATAATAGCGGTTCTATCACACTTCCCTGGGATACGCCTGACGATACACTCGTATCTGATGAACACTCGCCGTCGAGAACATCATACTGCTTTCTATTACTTAGGAAGTCTTCCGGCCAGTCACAAATAAGTGAACCTATTTCAAATGCTATTACTTTGTTAGTAGTTTGCCGTATGGCACCGCGTCGAATGCCTTTTTGAAGTCGAGAAAAACACAATCCGCCTGTTTCCCTTCATCCATGGCTCGCAAGATGTCATGTGAGGATAGGGCAAGCTGAGTTTCAGATGAACGATGTTTCCTAAACCCGTACTGATTCGTAGAAAGAAGCTATTACGTCTCAAGGAAAATTACTATATTCGATCACAAAGTGTGTGTTTGCATAAGTTAGTGAATATAAGGCGTGTGGAACAACGACAAACCAGCAATGAGGCCCGTCCGAAGTCAGAACATCTGCTGAAAATGTGAAATCGTCTCCTAGCAACACCAAGCGGAATATTAGTTAGGTGAATGGTGCATATTACTGTAAATAATCTCGGTACACAGGATTTAGATTAATTGACCTTAAAATCCAAACCCAGAATCCAAATGAGTCTTTAAATTCACTCATATGGAAAGGATGCCCCAAAACCCACATTTTCATCTGCTACAGCTGTCAGAATTGCACTTATAATGCAGTTTATGTATTTAATGATGGGAACGTCGGGAGGATGAAGGTATTAGAAAGAATGGGGTTCAAGGTAAGAAATTTTACTCAAGACATTGTGACAAAAGTAGATACACAGTGCGTTTCTGCTGCTGAAACGTCAGATGAAGTCCTGGTAAAGGAAAGAAGACAGGCAACGAGAAACCACAAGAGAAGCCTTGAAGGGAAAGACGACCCAGAGTACAAATGTAGTGCCTTCCGAAGAAGTGACATAAGGAAAAAAAGTTAGGTCCAACTTTAAGTTGCGTTTACTGAAAAGCTCTCTCTCTCTCTCTCTCTCTCTCTCTCTCTCTCTCTCTATCTATCTCTCTTAATTTTATGTACCCTTTTCCTCAGATACTATGGATGCTATAATTATGAAGTTTTGTTCACATATTTCTGTAAAACTAATAAACATTGTCTCAAGAGAAAAAAATTTGAAATACGGATTGGAAGGTGTGATATGGCGCAAAGTACTTGGAATTTTGCGTGAATTTAAAATTGTACTTCTTAATTATAATTAAAAGTTTTGAAAATTCTTCAATTTGACCTATTTCGAAAACCTCATGAGTAGAGCTTACAACAAATAAAGAGATGAAATTGAGAGATTTTTGTAGAAATAACTTGAATACTTTCTGAGAAAAAAGAACATACATCCTTTTCTGAAAATAAAATTTCAAATTTCATTCGAAAAAATTTACACACACACATCATTTTTTATTTATAAATGTGTTACTTTCATGTAAAGCTTGATACAAAATTTCATTGCCATATCTCAAAGAATGTGGATTTGGTGCATTTTTGAAATAGTGTGTGTTTTTCATCAACGTCTCCCCTTACGTTCAGGCCGTCAGTCACTGCGGTGGCCGATGCCTGTGATAATTCCTGCAATTTGGCACTGCGCATCTCGGAATATTAAAATCCCTTATGATTTCCTAAATGCACTGCATCATTCGTCTTGAACCAATGATTCTTTGTTAACCTCCAATACGTATTAATTTGTACTGAGCCCATACCTTTACACACGAATCATCGGAGTATAAAGAATGGCTCGGCGAATGCACCGCCCTTTTACAAGTTGTGTGCGCAGAAGTGCCGCCATTTCTATCTGATCGTGTCGCTTTCCCGCGCCGTTCATCTAAGTGTAGCATGCTGTAAAAAGATGTTTGCGCTCTCGTTTTACTACTGTCCGCTAGAAAATACTAAAATAAATTTTCCGTCTATCGCCTTTTTATTTATTTTATAACTTTCGTTTTCTTTCTTTTTTGTTTTCCTTTCTTTTTCTTCGGTAGAAGCTACTGAAAGAAACCCTTGAGCGTTTTCTGAAATTCTCGGATATATAAACCACACCCCACTATTAATTCTATTTCACTTTTTCATGATTCCTATTGCCGATTTTCAGTAAATATGAGAGTCCTTAGCAGTTTCCACCAACAGGAAAGATCGTACCTGCCAGGTGAGATAAGCTTCTACCCTGTGGTTATTATTAAACTGACAGTATTACGAGTACTGCAGTGCGGGCTGCATATATCGCAGAACACTGAAACTTGGTCCGTAATCGATGCGCTCGCGGAGTATGATGATAAAATTATAGTTCCATTTTCTCACACCAGCAAAAATATGGCGTTATCTAAAGTAAGAATGTTAACTGTTGTCTGGTTTGACATCAGTATGTCAGTTGTTTGGTGATACTTGAAAATGTCGAAATATAAATGTTGGTGAATCTAAGAGTCCAAACTCCTATGGTCATCGGTCCATAGACTAGACTTACAAACTACTTAAATAAACCAAACTACAACACGCACACACACACACACACACACACACACACACACACACACACGCCTGAGGTAGGACTCGACCCTCAGACAGGAGCGGCCCGCAGCACCATACATGATGTCTAGCACAGCTTGGTAATGTCCGCCCATCTGTTAATGTCGTCTACGAAGTGACTACTGGTGTAAAGAGTTGAGAACGTTAAAGTTTTCCGAACGTAGTGCAGTAGCTATCAGGGAGAAAGACCGAACACTGCTGCTAAGGTGGATTTTACCGGAACGACAGCAACTGCACCGTTGCATTGCCGGAACATCGCTGGTAAACTGCGAAGAGGCCCTGTGTCAATAAATGGGCTTAAGGATACGATTTAGAAATTTGTAGAAACTGGTAAATTAGGTGGTTTAAATGCAGAAGAAGGCATTACATTCCCATGGCGATCTTGTTGATGTAGTTGCAGTAGCTGGCAGTCGACACGCCTCAGATCCTACAGGCAGTGCTCGAGCTTTGGTACGAGAATTGTCTTTGCCATGGGCAACAGTTCCAAAGATTTTGCGGCGCACGTTACACTGGTGTCCCTACAATAGTCATAATGTGCACCAAATGCAGCCACAGAATAGGCTGCAACGCCCTGACTTGGGCCTTCGCTTTTCGGCAAGCATGGAAATGGATGACACGTGACCAGGTAACATTCTTCGAATGGACGAGGCATATTTTTCCCGGAACTTTGCCGGGATGCACAAACTGTCACATATAGGATCCTACTCCCCCACATGGTATGCTGTAACTTCCACTGCACTCAGCTTACGTTAATGTCTGGTGTGGATTCACAAACTCCTTCATTCTAGATCCATTTTTCTTCGCTGAGGTGACACCTCACGGGCTTTGCGAGTTTTTAAGACCTCCTCGTGCAACACATGTTTCCGGCTTTGCGTAGCGGAACTGTGTCCAAATTGTTCAAATGTTTGTTACGCTTAAGGGTCTTAACTGCGCGGTCATCAGTCCCTAAACTTACAAACTACTTATGAACTACCATATACTAAAGACGAAACAAATATCCATGCCCGAGAGGGGATTCGAACCCCCGAACGTAGGGCCCGTGCAGACTGTGACTGGCGCGCCGCAGACCACTCGGCCACCGCGGTCGGCGAACTGTGTCCACACCACTATTTACACGCAAGATAGTGCGACATCTCAAGTCGCTTTTCAGGTGAAAGATGTGTGTCAAGAAAGCTTCGATGGCCATTGTATCTTGAATATGCCTAGAGATGATGGGGTCATCATCTCTAGGCATTTTCAAGATACAATGGCCTTACAGATCTTCTGACCCGAATCCGTGTGACTTCTGGTTGTGGGGCTATTTTATGTGTCTTGTGTATCAGGATTGCTTCTGGAGTTTTGCTTATCTGAAAGATAGCATGTAACAATGTAACTCCCACGTTACATTGAGGATGCTTAGGGCGTGCGGAATGTTTTTAAGTCAGGAAACGATATTGATTACATGATTTAACTGGTAACCATATCCTAATAAATGTTCCAGAGCCACTGTTAGCATGTGTCTGATCGTTCTTCCCCTATTCTTGCACACACACACAACATTCTGACTACTTAATCACAATATTTCACCTGGTGGTAGGTAGTGGAAGTGTAATTTTATTCACCATACACCACGAACGCATCGATTACTTGACATACCCACCAAGTTTCAGCGTGCTGAAATGTTTACAACCACACTACAGCACCCGGAACATCGTCAGATTAATTATAACCACAACGTATTTCAGCAATAAATGATCGTGTCACTGAATCGAGAGTTCCCTCGGGTAAAGTACTTGACACTGCCGTTACACTGACCTCACCAGCGGAATCCACCGAAGTATTTTATTTGTTATTACGGCTAATGATTTCTTTAAATAATTGAATAACACTATTCGGTTTACACAGTGTTCTTCTAATACACTAAGACCATATGAACTAGAAAGACAATGCCGTAACGTTAAAGTTGCTGCCTTGTCAGTGACAACACCTGCATTTTGTTCATTATTAAGACACAGGGAACAGACCACTTTATTTGTCTGCATTTCAACCGACATAGCTGGGAATAGACTGTACTAGTTAAGGGTAATTCTTTGCGTGCAATTCTTTCCTTGGATATATTCCTCACCAGAGGAACAAAAACTTCCTGATACATTGCCGTATTACGAAATTCTAAAAAAAAAAAAAAAAAAAATCTCCTAACGATTTGACTATCCACGGACGTTTTTCTGTCGGTCTCGCTACAACCCTTCGCGATGTTCCATCACAGCTTCTCCCACGATGTACAGCGAAAAAAAAAAAAAAAAAAAAAAAAAAAAAAAAAAAAAAAAAAAGAGAGAGAGAAAGAAGAAAAAATATACGGCAAAGAACCGCCTGGCTGGCATTATCTTCCTCAAATCTTTTCTGCAAAGAGCGTTAGTCTGGAAAAGTAAGGAGGAGAGCTTCGGCGGTGAAAAGGGGGGGGGGGGGGGAGGTGCTACCAGATTGAGGCTGAGAGATGAGTCGTAAGCCATGCATAAAAATCCTGAGCTGCTAAGAGCTTTGTCAGCAGGAGGCGGTGGGAGGGAGAGGGGGCGATCTGGAGGCACAGTTTAACAGGCGGATCCGTCACTTTGGCTCTAACATCTCGCCCACTACCTGAAGCTATCTAAAACCGAAGTAGTAAACGTTCACAACTAATGCTTACACATATAAACATGCGTATGCAGCCTCGTCACTTCTGTGCTATTGAACGTTATTAAAATACACATATTTATAGGTTTTAGTGTTGTACTATTTTTATTTGCCGTAAGTTCAGTAGGTAGTTTAATTTCATATGTCTTGCCATAATGAGTACTTAAACGGTCATAAAAATTGACATTATATTTATACCTTCGATTACATATGTGACAATATATGGTTGTTAATTTCCAGAACGCGAATAATATCCCAGACTTCCGAACAACAGGAAATTTTGCACAAGATCAACCCAAGAAACGTTGCGTATGTGTTGGGTATGCAAGCCCAGAAAGTATTATCGATAAGAGACATGAATTCACAATTACGGAGACGAATGAAGTTCAGCTGTCCAATATGTAGATGACAAGAAAAATTTTAACGCACCGCGATTAGAACCCGGATTTCCGGAATAAAGCGAGCAGACACCATAACCGCTGTCGCAACACGCCTTCTGAACAGAGAAAATCTTCATATACCGCGTAACGTCTACTCGAATTATCGCCTTCGTATTCCATTACATGAATTCATCACGAAATTTTACTCCTAGTTACAGCACCATCACTTACACTGATTTGGAATACAAAGTGCAGTGTCCATTTCATCATCATTTAACAAACGCTTTGGCCTCCAAACGTACATGCGAGTCTAAAGGAAACGGAGACGGCTACAGCTGTCAAGAATACATGGATGAGACTCACTCGTGGAATATATTGGCTACATATAAAAAATTTTGTCAGACTCATAATCGAAAACTGATTCTCCAATATTCCGAGCAGTCGTCTAGTCTAACTATTGGGATAAGCGAAACAACACAGCCCAAAGATCTCCCACTGAGTCCAAGTGAGTTGAGTCAAGCAGGAGTGGTCTCATCGTCTAAGACATCATGCTACGGAGGTTCGATTCCCCCCTAGTTAGTTTGTAAGTCTAGGAGCTGATGACCATAGCACTTTGGTCCAATAGCTTTACAAACATGATCAGCTGAATCGCTTCCAGGAATTCTGCTGTTCACTGCCTGCAATCATTGCCTGCTTAAATGCGTTTAATGATGGGGGCAGCACAGAACGCTCTAAAATGTGTTAATATACTTCAGTCTTCCTATTTTCTTAAAACTGAAAACTATCCTCTCACCGTAACACACAGTCCTCACAGTTGCCGCGTTACACATGATGGCAGGTAATGTTGTCCAACAACTCGACGAAGCCAAAAAACCTTACAGAGCATAATGGCATTCATCACTCCAAATTACTCTTTCACGGTTGTCAACTGTCAAGTGACGTCACTCTTTACATCGCCTCAAGCGCCGCTTTCATTAATTGCAAAGGTGTGTCGTTTACAAGAGTTTATTGGACAATAGTAAAATATGGTATTTATCTGCCAGGGAACATTTTGCTAAAAGGACTACTGGCCGCACGTTTGAGTTGACGAGTGATGGCTTTTGTCGATTTCGTTCGATTATTTACATCCACCCTCTGCAATGCTCGACGTTCCCCGTCCGTCAGCAGCTGTGTTTGTTTCCTTGCATTTCCACTTCACAATCTCATCAACATTGTTTCACTTGAGTACATGAGCAGTTTTCATCTCGCATTGATTTAATATTCAGAAGACATTCAGTGACTGGTACACAACCGCCTAACTGAGCACTTCTGACCGACTAACACATTCTTGAAATAAGCGGCCGATTTCACACTATTCGGTTTACTTCTGAGCACTGTTGTGTACCATGCAGATTTTTCTGGGTGAGCTCAACGTATCTTGCCCTGAAACTTACTAAAAGCAGCAACTGTTGTTCACATGGGCCCCATACCTTTGAATCCAATGGCTTTCGAAAACATCACTCATTTTCATGTGGCAACAGCAATACTTTCAGGATGTGCGACCATTGAGGAATTTCCAGAGAATTACATTTTTCTACTCAACACACAAATGTGGTGTCACTTGTAGTATACACTATTTATTGTTTCTGGAAAGTGGGATGTGACACCGTGTTTATACCAGTTCAGTACATAATACATGGGTTGCAACAGCCTACGCAGATTGCTCGCCATCTGGCTGCAGTGCTGCTGCATGGAAGCAGTAGGCGGTCAAAAGAGACACGGGCTCTACTGCCAAGGTGGCGGTCATTCACAGCTGCATGTCATCCTCTGCTACCCACCGATGTCACCGATGTTATGTAACGATATAAATGTCACCGTATGAAAAAAGAGTTCCTGCCTGGCCCTTCCATTATCGATAGAGAACCTGGCTTGCTTATTATTGTGTCACACGGACATTACGAGTCACACAATAAACACTGCTGTGTGATCTTCTCCGTAATCCTGCTTATTTCTGTGCGGTTTTCGAACTTTGGCACCATTACTAGTTCTTTGTATTGGTGGAGATTTGAAATGCGTTTGTGATTTCAGATTGCTGTTCCATTAAAGTCTTTTTTATGAGTGTGAACTCTACTGTCCGATACATTTAACATTGCGCGGACACTTCTAAATTTCAGGCTATCCATCCAGTCCGCATCACGGCATTGACGCTTTAATGTCATGATACCATTCTTCCTTCATTACCACAACGATCCCTGAGTGTAACAAATTTAATTCGCATCTACGAGTGTATAACATTGTTTCAGAGTATTTTCTACATGGCCCAGTAGTAGTTACACGACAAAGAAAGTGAAGTGCAGTGAAGAGTCCGAGCGCTCTAAGGTGCCTTGTTGCGGAGAGTGTGGTTGAACGCCGTCGGAGGTTCGAGTTCTCATGCGAGCATGTGTCGTTGTCCTTCGCATAGTTTAAGTAGTTTGTAAGCCTATGGACTGATAACTGCAGCTGTTAAGTTCCTGAGATTTACAAACATTTGAACATTTCTTAAAAGAAAGTGACAATTTCGTACAGTGAAAGAAATTATTGATAGATTTAATATTAACAAAGTATCCTAGTCACAGAAACTGAAGGATGAATGGATATATGCAGATAGCGCTACATGCAAGAAAACTATCCTAGATCTTGATGGAAAGTGCTTAAATTACTTTACACTGTGCAATGTGGAGATCTTAATTGCAATTCTTTACCGTAAATTACAAAACTTACGTCGGCTGAGTTCCCTGCTGGCGTTCACTTTCAATCTACACGTACTTAAAAAGAATGCGATCACGTAAGGCATCTAAAAAGCACGCGAAGAAAATGTTCTTGGTCGGTCTGTGAGAGGCACTCGTAGTAGCGATATCACGCCCCCCACAAAATGCTGGGTCACACAACAAAACCTGCTGAAAACTAAAACTTGGTCTAAGGGACTTGTCACCAGTGCATATACTTTAATATCTTCAGAAGGTGAAATGAAACACTTTAAAATTACCTTTATTTAGTGGTAAAGTGATTTAATTCAGTAAGGTCACACCGTCGATATGAAAGTAACAACACAAACTTTAGCGAGGCAAATAATCAGAATTACACACTAATCAACGACAAAATTTAAAAATCATCATTTTGGCCGAATTTAAACGGTGAATTAATGATACGTAAAAATTTAATATATTGTAAATTAATTAGTTGTTAGCTTCCTAATTTCGGATGTAAATTAAAGAACATTATGTTGCCTTTGTACGACACAGTTCTGAATGAAATCGTTTTATAATAGGAAAAACAAAAACAAACTTTTACTCTCTGTTTTACGTTAATTAATTTTGAGTACATTTACGCCTCCTCCACCGCAATAAGTTCCGATCTCCACAACGTGAGGCAAATGTATAATAATTTCGTACAAATGTAACATACTTGGGAGAAAGATAAATTGATCGTTTTGAAGAGCGGAATCTGGCCCATGACCGAGGCTACGGGAAGTTATAAGAATGCTTTTATGCAATACAGAAAATGTCAAAACTAAGAATGAAATTATCAGTGACTATGTTATGGATACATATCATTTCTAATTAAAAAAAAAAGTTTTCCTGAGACAGACTAGGAGCTAAACTTGTATAAACCATTTTACAATTTCCTTTGCAACAAATCAAATATCTGTAAATCTATCTGACTCAACTACTGAGTTATTAGTCCGTAACTTAAACTACATAAACGAAGGTAAACTAACCTAATGACAACACAAACACCCATGCCCGAAGGGGGACTCGAACCCCCGACGGCGAACATCCGCGCGCACCGCAGCACGGCGCCCCAGTGCGCACGGCTGCAGCTGCAACAAATCCAAGGATGTTTCCCTAGTTCTCTGAATAACTTCTTCGTATTTCCAAAACATTTTACATAACTCTTATACAAAGCAAAGACCCTAGAAAACATGTATGTCCTAAGTGTACCTAAATGATTGATGTAAAATATTGTTTGCTCTCTTTCAATCAAAATCACCTTAAAAATGAAAACCCGGTAGAGAGGTGAGAAGATCGAGAAAGATATGATGTTACCTGTTTATTTAAGGAACTCTGATTTAAAAGCGTTCATGCCAGCAGGGTAAAATAATTTCCATTACCCCCGCTATGCCTGATAATACAGAAAATCTTCACTGTTATCGACGTTTTCTTTCCCTGAACTGCAAAAAGATATTAATTCGCAGTAAATTTTGTGAAAATTCTGTTCTCCGTTCGCAGTAATTTTTGATTCATCGGGAAAATTTTGATTCCTAAACACGTTCACAGAAGAAACTTCCTGGCAGATTAAAATTGTGTGCCGGAACCGGGACTTGAACCTGGGACCTTTGCCTTTCGCGGGCAAGTGAACTACCGACTGTGCTATCCCGACACGACTCATGATGCCGCTTCACAACTTTACTTCCGCCAGTACCCCGCCTCCTACTTTCCAAATTTCACAGAAGCTCTCCTGCGAACCATGGAAGACTAGCAATCCTGGAAGAAAGGATATGGTGGAGACATGGCTTAGCCACAGCTTAAGTTGTGAGGCGGCATCGTGAGTCGTGTCAGGATAGCACAGTCGGTAGTGCGCTTGCCCACGAAAGGCAAAGGTCCTAGGTTCGAGTTCCGGTTCCGGAACACAATTTTAATCTGCCAGGAAGTTATATCAGCGCACACTCCGCTGCAGAGTGAAAGATTCATTCTACGTTCACAGTACATTAATTATAGGTATAAAAAGCTTTTATGAACTACAAATCTGTTACTATAAGCAGTTGCGTACTCAGAATATGGTATGGATGCGCCGTTGCTCTCGTTAATACTTTGCACGCGACTCTAACTGTAGATTCTGCTGCTTCTGTCACCAGCAGCATAAAACAGTCGATCCTTGAGATCAGATTCCCCAATACTATTTACACTTCACAACGAAGTCAGCCTATCCCGCAAGGTGTTATTCTTTAAAAGAACTTGTTGCTCAATAAATGTCTAGCAGGAAATCATTCATCTTAGGACCACTGCAATTCTCTTGTTCATACATGAGGTGCACGTTCGCCATGATCTCATGACAACACATTTAAATCCGAAACGTACAGAACACGCTAATGCAGTAGGGGGACTGGAGCTTAAACGACGCTCGTTGTTGCAGTTCAGACTCGGTACTTGTGAGCAGCAACCCGCTCGGCAAAAGCTAACTCAATTCCTGGTGGCTGAAGAATGATCAGCAGACGCTAAACCAACAGTACACCAAAATTCAACTACCAATTGTGTTCTCTACTTTAAAAGTAGATAAATATACTACTGTCCATCCAAAATGCATCACCCACACTCAAAGACTGGAAAGCTGCACAGGTCACTCCGATATGCAAGAAAGGCAATGGGAGCCATACGCAACATTACAGGCCTATGTCACGAGGATTTTAGAAAATATACGTTCCTCAAACATTATGAACTACCATTTAGAGATCGACTTATTCACGCATAGACAACACGGATTCACAAAGTATCGTTCTTCTTTACTCGCATGAAATGATTAGGGCTATCGACAAGGGATCTGAAATGGATTCCGTATTTCTCGATTTCCGGAAGGCTTTTGACGCTGCACCTCACAAGCGACTTCTAATCAAAGTACGTACTTATCCATTTCAAACCCAAGGGTGTAGTTGATGTGATATTAATATAGATAATGACGTTTGAGATGCAAAATACGTACAGTAATTCATTACAAAACAGAAAATAAATTTCTTTTCAAAACTTTTGTACCCACACAACTGTCTGTTTTGGGCCTTTAATAGAATTTCTTATGCCTTTGAAGTAAATGACATATAACATCACAGGATCATATAAAATCAACTGTCTGCCAGATCTGATAGCTTCAAATGTCAAAACAAGGATATCAATATCTTGTCAACAAGTCTTTCTTGCCGCCATTGTCAGTGTAGTGGAAGTATGTCGACTACCGGTAGCGCACAGTGTAGAAACATGGAACTAAAGTTCGCACGTTACCAAAGTCCATTCACTATCGTGTAGTGCAGACCCAAACTTCCTAGCGTGAATCACAATAAAATAAAGCGAGAAAACTGTAACCACACAACTGTGCGTGCAGGACATGAAAGGGTTATGGAATATCGTCACAGTTGTGCGACTGGATTCGCGATTTCATGTCAGAAAGGACACAGTAAGTTGTAATTAGCAGAAAGGCATCAAGTAAAACAAAACTGATACGTGGCGTTCACCAGGCAAGTGCTATAGGGTCCATTCTGTTCCTTATTTTTATAAACGATTTAGGAGACAATCTGAGCTGCTCATTTAGACTGTTCGCGGATGATGCTGTCAATTACGAGTTAGTAAAGTCACCGGAAGAGCAAAAGCAGCCCCAAAATGATTTAGATACGATATTTTGTAAATTAGGAACTGACACTAAACAATGAAAAGTGTGAAGCACTTCATTCACGGAAATCTAAAGGTTTTAAAATCAACTAAACACCTAGGAACTACATTGACGAACAAATTTGGTTGGAAGGAACACTAGAAAATGTTGTAAGGAAGGCGAACCAAAATCAACGATTCTTGGCAGAACAAGTAGCAGATGCAACAGTTCTACTAAAGAAACTGCCTACACTAGTGCGCCTTATTTTGGAGTATTGCTGCCCATTCTGGGATGCTCACCCCCATGAACCACAGATATTGCCGAGGTGGGGTGGCTTGCGTGCCTCAACGATGCAGATAGCCGTACCGTAGGTGCAACTACAGCGGAGGGGTATCTGTGGAGAGGCCAGACAAACGTGTGGTTCCGGAAGAGGGGCAGCAGCCTTTTCAGTAGTTACGGGGGCAACAGTCTGGATGATTGACTGAGCTGACCTTGTAACATCAGCTAATGTGGCTTTGCCACACAGTTACTGCGAACGGCTGAAAGCAAGGGGAAACTACAGCCGTTACATTTAGCTAGGACATGCAGCTCTACTGTATGAAAATTTGATGATGGCATCCTCTCGGGTAAAATATTCCGGAGGTAAAATAGTCCCCCATTCGGATCTCCGGGCGGGGACTACTCAGGAGTATGTTGTCATCAGGAAAGATAATACTGACATTCTACGGATCGTAGCGTGGAATGTTAGATCCCTTAATCGGGTAGGAAAATTAGAAAATTTAAAAAGGAAAATGGATAGGTTGAAGTTAGATATAGTGGGGATTAGTGAAGTTCGGTGGCAGGATGAACAGGATTTCTGATCAGGTGAGTACAGGATTATAAGTACAAAATCAGTTGGGGGTATGACAGGAGTAGGACTGATAATGAATAAGAAAATAGGAATGCGGGTAAACTACTATGAGCAGCACAGTGATCGCATTATCATTGTCAAGAAAGATACGAAGCCAATACCGACAACAGTAGTACAGGTTTATACTTGGTTGTATACTTGGAAGAGACCATGAGACACCGGAAGGTGGGGGGGTCTTTGGCGTGACGTCACGAGTGCTGGACTGCTGTGCACATCGCTCTCGATTTTTTATATAATTTTAGGATTAATATAATTATTTTAATTGTTATTTCGTGATAATATTCAATATAAAGGTGTTCTAGAAAAGGATCGTCAGTTATTTTAGCGTTTGTAGTGCCGTATTTGCTTTAAGTGGTGTTATTTGTGTTCGCGTGTGCGCCGGCATCCACGTCTTACTGCTTTGTTTACATCTGGTGACGAGTGGTTCCAGCCGTAGCGGTCTCCGAAAGCTAAGTTCCAATAAGTGTTTGTGTTATTGTAGTTAAATTATTAAAGTGAGTAGATTCAGAAGGTGTTATCACGCTAGTTATTTATTAAATTTAGTACTTTTCAACAGGTGACTTGCTGTTTTTAACGTAGTTGAGGTTGGGAAACTTTAAGTTACGGTATTTGATAACTCTTGTACTCTTACTGTGTTTGGTTAGTTTATTAGTGACGCTTGAATTTGAACTTGTTTATACAAGCAATAGTGTAAAGTTTCAGTGGTAGTGTTATTTGTTCTTTTCTGATACTATTAGTTGTTGTTACTTGATTTTGTAGAGACTGAGGTTTGTTGATTGCTGTAGTTAAGAGGTACTTCCTAGTTCTTTTCTAGAAACGTAACTTAATAACTTAATTGTGAAATTTTACCATGAGTGAAAAATGTGGGCTCTGTCGTAGGGTCGTGCGTAGTGGGCTGCAGTGTGGGATTTGCAGTAAGTATTTTCATGGGGGGGGGGGGGGGAGTGAAGTGGGGAAGCCAGTGGGCATTGTGGTGAGGTTCTCTCCTGGAACTGTAGGATTTGCAGCAGGAATAAGTTGATAGAGGAGCAGGAGCGTTTGATCTGCGCCCTTCAGGTGCAGCTGAAAAACGCTGAAGAGGAACTAGGTAGGCTGAGGAGGGGAAGGGGGGATGGGGAATGAAAACTGGCAGTTGGCAAGAAGGTAGCTAGGAGAAGGTATTCAGATAGCTTTACATTGCAAGTTGCAAATAGGTTTGACCAACTGTCAGAGTTGAGTGGAGATGAACCTCCTGTAGCTGTAGGTGTAGGAAGTACGCAGCAGACCTCAGCTTTTGGTAAGCCGAAATCTGTAGAGAGGTCTCTTAGGAAGAAGAAGGTTCTGCTGCTAGGTAGTTCTCATGGCAGAGGTGTTGGCCAACAGTTGCAGGAAGTACTTGGGAGTGAGTACCAGGTCACCAGCATAGTGAAGCCTAGTGCAGGGTTAGCTCAGGTCACTTGCAACATAGGGGACTTATGTAGGAATTTTTCAAAAGAGGATCAGGTAGTTATAGTGGGTGGGGCCGGGAATAGTCTTGATAGGGACGGGGAATATGATATAGGTGGTGATCTGGAAAGGATAGCAACTGAAACTGGTGGCACGAATGTGCATTTCGTGCAGCTGTTTCAGCGTCATGATAGGCCTTGTCTTAATACGGCTGTCAGCCGTGTTAACATGGGGCTTGAGAAGGCGCTGATGACGGAGGGCATGGATCACATTGCAGTGGTGCCAGTTGAAACTATCCAAAGGTCGGATTTTACTAGGCACGGTCTGCACCTCAATAGGTATGGGAAGGGGAGGTTGTCAAAGCTCATAGGTGACAGTGTAGTAGGGGGTGGGGGTTTCACTCATGGAAAAATTCCTGTAGTAGTTGGTGCTAGGGCTGCACCTTTTTTAGACTGAAGACAGCTGATAGATATTCCTGCTTAAAGGAAGTCCCTCTAAGAATTGAACCACCTTTGACAAAGTCTAAGAATATAAGTAATAAGGGAATTACTGTTTTTCATCAAAATATACAGGGTATCAGAGGTAAAGTTAATGAAATGCTTATTGATACTTATTCTGACATTATTGGAATTTCAGAGCACTTTTTAAGTGGTGTGACAATTAAGAGACTTCCTTTGCCAGGATACAGGTTAGCTGCCTTCTACTCTAGGAGTTCCTTGCAGTGTGGGGGAGTGGCCATGTATGTAAAAAACGATTTTTCATCGGAGTCAATCGATTTTTCTAAACACTGCACAGAACAGATATTTGAATGTTGTGCAGGAGTTGTTAATGTTAATGGAACTAAACTAGTAATAGTTGTTATTTATAGATCCCCTGACTCAGATTTTAAAATGTTTCTGCCCAAGCTGGAATTGGTTCTGGGTTCACTGTATAGGAAGTATAAAAATTTAATTGTGTGTGGAGATTTCAACATTAATTGTGTAGGTGATAGCTCAAGGAAAAGTCAGCTGTTAGATCTATTTAATTCCTATAACATGATGCAAACAGTATTTTTTTCCAACGAGAGTGCAAGGAAATAGCAGTTCTACTATTGACAATATTTTTGTTCATTCTTCATTATTAGAGGGGCACTCTGTCAGCAGAATAGTAAATGGCCTATCAGACCACGATGCCCAACTTTTAATTCTAAAAAGTATTTGTTCTCAAACAAATGTTAAACATAAATATCAACTACACAGAAAAGTTAATCCAGTTGCAATTGAGACCTTTTTAAGCCTAATTAAGGAACAAGAATGGCAGGATGTTTATAGTGCTGATAATGCAGATGATAAATATAATGCTTTTCTGAACACATTTATTATGCTGTTTGAAAGTTGCTTTCCGCTAGAACGCTCAAAACAGGGTACTTTCAGTAACAGACAGCCAGGGTGGATGACAAAGGGGATAAGAGTATCATGCAGAACTAAGCGGGAGTTGTATCAAAATGTTAGAAGCAGTCAGAATGAAGATGCAGTAGCTCATTACAAACAGTACTGTAAGGTTCTGAAAAACGTCATTAAGAATGCAAAAAGTATGTGGTACGCAAAAAGAATAGCAAACTCTCGGGATAAAATTAAAACTATCTGGTCAGTCGTGAAGGAAGTGTCTGGTCAGGAGCAGCAGGTAGAAGATATAACGTCAGTGCGTAGTAGGAATGTTTCTGTTACTGACAAGTTAGATATATGTGCAATATTCAATAATCACTTTCTGAATATAGTAGAGGAACTAAACAAAACTCTAGTTTCTACAGGTAATCATATAACGTTTTTAGAAAAAGCGTTTCCGAGGCTGTTACCTGAAATGATCCTTCATGATACTTCCATAGGTGAGATTGAGTCAATAATTAAATCACTAAAGACTAAGGACTCTTGTGGATATGATGGGGTATCTAGCAGAATTCTAAAGTACTGTTCTCCATATGTTAGCCCAGTACTAAGCCATATTTGTAATTTTTCCTTTCAGAATGGTCAGTTTCCTAACAGATTAAAGTACTCAGTAGTGAAACCGCTTTATAAAAAAGGAGAAAGGGATAATGTAGACAACTATAGACCTATTTCTATGCCATCGGTTTTTTCCAAAGTTATTGAAAAGGCTTAATTGATCATTTCAGTTCACATAATTTCCTGTCAAACGTACAGTTTGGTTTTAGAAGTGGTTTAACGACCGAAAACGCTATATTTTCGTTTCTCTGTGAGGCACTTGATGGGTTAAATAAGAGGCTACGGACATTAGGCGTCTTCTTTGATTTAACAAAAGCGTTTGATTGTGTTGATCACAAAATATTGTTGCAGAAGTTGGAACATTATGGAATACGGGGAGTAGCCCACAACTGGTTCACCTCTTACTTTAATAATAGACAACAGAAGGTAATTCTCCGCAGTGTAGAAAATGGCTATGACGTGCAATCCCAATGGGGCACAATTAAGTATGGGGTGCCCCAGGGGTCTGTTTTGGGACCATTGCTGTTTCTTATTTATATAAATGATATGCCTTCGAGTATAACAGGTGATTGTAAAATATTTTTGTTTGCTGATGATACCAGCTTGGTAGTGAAGGATGTTGCTCGTAATATTGACACAGTATCAAATAATGCAGTTCAAGAGATAAGTTCATGGCTAATAGAAAACAAGTTGATGTTAAATCACAGTAAAACTCAGTTTTTACAATTTCTAACACATAATTTGACGAAATCTGACATTATGATTACACATAATGGGCATGTGATAAGTGAGACTGAACAGTTCAAATTTCTAGGTGTTCATATAGACAGTAAGCTGTCATGGAAAGCCCATGTTCAGGATCTTGTTCCAAAACTAAATTCTGCTATATTTACCATTAGAACAATATCTGAGATAAGTGATTTTTCAACACGAAAAGTAGTCTATTTCGCTTACTTTCACTCACTTATGACGTACGGCATTGTTTTTTGGGGTAACTCGCCTGATGCAAAAAGGATATTTCTGGCTCAAAAAAGGGCGGTTCGAGCAATATCTGGTGTAAGTTCGCGAACGTCATGTCGACCCCTTTTCAGTAGTCTGGGAATTTTGACTCTGGCGTCACAATACGTTTTTTCTTTAATGTCGTTTGTTGTTAATAATATCAGCTTATTCCCACGAGTTAGTAGCTTTCACTCGGTGAATACTAGACAGATGTCTAATCTACATTTGCACCACACCACCTTAACACTTGTGCAGAAAGGGGTGCAGTATTCTGCGGCATCCATTTTCAATAAGCTGCCACAAGAACTTAAGAATCTTAGCACTAATCCACATGCTTTCAAATCTAAATTGAAGAGTTACCTCGTGGCTCACTCCTTTTATTCTGTCGAGGAACTCCTAGAAAAGTTAAACAATTAAGCTAATTCATTTTTTCTTTATTGATTCTTTTCACTTTGTCTTAAGATTGTCGTGTGCAAAGGACTACTTAAAATTTTTCTATTACTATTATTGTGTAACAATTAATGTATTGACTTGTTCCATGACCATGGAGTCTTACTCTTGAAGTGGGTCCTATGGAACAGAAAAAACTAATAAATGATAAATAAATAAATATCAGATAGATTTTATAATGGTAAAACATAGATTCCGGAACCAAGTTATAAACTGTAAGACATACCCAGGGGCAGATATAGACTCTGAACCTAACTTGTTAGCCATGAACTGTAGGCTGAAACTGAAAAAACTGCAGAAAGGTAGAAAAATAAGGAGATGGGACACAGATAAATTGAAGGAACGTGAAGTTCTGGAGAATTTCAGAGGGAGATTTAGGCAACAATTGACAGAAACAGGGGGAAATAAAACAGTAGAAGAGGAATCGATAGCATTGAGAGATGAAATAGTGAAGGCAGCAGAGGACAAAATAGGTAGAAAGGCAAGACCTACAAAAAATCCTTGGATATCACAGGAAATACTAAATTTAATTGATAAAAGGAGAAAATATAAAAACGCAGTAAATGAAACAGGCAAAATGGAGTACAGACGACTAAGAAATGAGATTGACAGGAAGTGCAAAATGGTTAAGCAGGAGTGGCTAGAAGCCAAATGCAAATCTGTAGAAGAATGTATAAGAAGGGGAAAAGTAGATACTGCCTACAGGAAAATAAAAGAGACATTTGGGGACAAGAAAAGCAACTCTACCAATATCAAGAACTCAGATGGGAAACTAGTTCTCAGCAAAGAAGGGAAAGCTGAAAGGTGGAAAGAGTACATAGAGCAGCTCTACAAATGAAATGAACTTAGAGACGATGTTGTAGGAAGGGAAGAGGAAGTGGATCAAGATGAAGTAGGAGATACTATACTGAGAGATGAATTTGAAATAGCCCTGAAAGACCTAGGTCGGAACAAGGCCCCAGGAGAAGATAACATACCCTCAGAGCTACTAAAGTCTCTGGGACATCCAGCCATGACAAAACTATTTGAATTGGTGTGTAGGATGTGTGAGACAGGCGAAATACCCTCAGACTTTAAGAAAAATGTAATAATCCCCATTCCAAAGAAATCGGGTGCAGATAGGTGTGAAAATTACAGAACCATCAGTTTGATAAGTCATGGTTGCAAATTTTAACACGAATTATCTACAGGAGAATGGAAAAACTGGTAGAAGCTGACCTCGGGGAAGATCAGTTTGGATTCAGGAGGAACGTAGGAACCCGAGAGGCAATACTCACTTTACGTCTTATCTTAGAAGATAGATTAAGGAAAGGCAAACCTACATTTTTAGCTTTTCTAGATTTGGAGAATCCGTTTGACAATGTTGACTGGAATACACTCTTTCAAATTCTGAAGTCAGCAGGGGTAAAATACACGGAAAGGAGAGTTATTTACAACTTGTACAAGACGACAGTTATTAGACTCGAAGGGCATGAAAGGGAAGCATCAGTTGGGAAGGGAGTAAGACAGGGTTGTAGCCTTTCTCCGATGTTATTCAATTTGTACATTGAGCAGGCAGTGAAGGAAAGCAAGGAAAAATTTGGAATAGGGATTAAAGTTCAGGGGGAAGAAATAAAAACATTGCGTTTTGCTGATGACATTGTAATTCTGTCAGAGACAGCAAAGGACCTAGAGGAGCAGTTGGATGGAATGGACAGTGTGTTGAAGAGAGCGTATAAAATGAATATTAACAAGAGCAAAACAAAAATAATGGAATGCGGTCTTAGAAAATCAGGCGATGCTGAAGGAATTAGATTAGGTAACGAAACAATGAAGGTGGTAGACGAGTTTTGTTACTTGGGTAGTAAAATAACATGCGATGGTCGCAGTACAGAGGATATAAAATGCAGAATGACAATGGGAAGAAGAGCATTTTTCAAGAAGAGAAGTTTGCTGACATCGAATATTAATTTAAGTGTATGGAAATCTTTTCTGAAGGCATTTGTGTGGAGTGTTGCCTTGTACGGGAGTGAAACATGGACGATAAGCAGTGCGGACAGGAAGAGTATATAGGCTTTTGAAATGTGGTGCTTCAGAAGAATGCTGAAGATTAGGTGGGTAGATCGCATAACTAATGAAGAGGTACTTAACAGTATTGGTGAAAAAAGGTATTTTTGGCATACCCTGACCAAAAGAAGGGATCGCTTGGTGGGACACATTCTTAGACATCGAGGAATCGTAAATTTAGCATTAGAGGGAAGTGTGTGGGGTACAAATCGCAGAGAGAGACCAAGAGATTCGTATAGTAAGCAGATTCAAGTGGATGTGGGTTGCCGTTCTTATGAGGAGATGAAAATGCTTGCTCAGGATAGAGTAGGGTGGAGAGCTGCATCAAACCAGTCTCCGGACTGAAGACCATAACAACAATATAACAACACCAAGTGGGACTGACGCATGATCAAGAAAAAGTAAAGAGAAGGACAGCTCATGTTATATTAGCTCGATATAGACAAGAGAGTGTGACTATATGCACAAGTTAGGCTGGAAATCATTAAAAGAATGGCGTTATTCGTTGCGGTGAGACTAATTTGTGAAATTCCTAGCAGCAACTTACGAAAGCGATTTTGTTAGCAACCATCTGCATGGGGAGATACGATCTTCTTTTTAAAATAAATAAGATCGAAGAAGAAAAGATTTAGATGTTCCTTTTTCCCGCACCCTATTATAGAATAAAACGGTAATGTCATAAAAGCGGTTCGATGGAGCACTTGAGCTTGAGTTGCAGATTATTTGTGTAGATGTAGAGGTACTGGCGATATCACATCCATATTTACTTTGTAAATAAAGCGTTGTACGATGATAATACGATACAATATACAGTCCCACGTGAAGCGACGAGGATGATGAAAGTGTATTTAGTGCTCTACTAAACGCTTCTATACCATTAGGGTTTTAATCATACAGGCCCAGTATGGCGTACCAACGGCACGCCTAATCAGCCGGCAACCCATCGGACAGGGATGCATGGCACGGCTGCGGCAGTACAAGGCGTCACCAGCTTCAAAAATGTTCAAATGTTTGTAAATCTATCGGACCAAACTGCGTGGTCATCAGTCCGTAGTTTACAAACTACTTAAACTAAGGTAACCTAACCTAAGGACAAAACAAACACACACACACACACACACACACACACACACACACACACACCCATGCCCCAGAGAGGACTCGAACCTACGACGGCGAGCGACCGCGCGCTCCGCAACGAGACGTCTTACACCGCTCGGCTACTCCACCGCGGCTCACCAGCTTCAATTACGACAGGCAGCCATATTGACGGCGCTACAAGCGTCAATAGAGGTCCTCCTCACGGCGAGCTATTCTTCTCCGCCATGTAACGTGCGCGGAAGTAAACACCCGAATGTATCATTGTGTTCCTCTATTGGGGGCGGCACCTTCTGACAGCTGGCCAGTCGCTCCACCGACCGCTCTGGGCCTCCTCATGTGCAGGCTAGAAATAGCCAACTCTATCAGAGCGCGGTTGAAGTAACTGCAGCGGGACGTCAAGGCCTTTGGCGACACAACGGGACATATCACTGACCAGCCTAGCCGAGCTCCTCCATTTCTTGGTACTTTTGTTCTCCTGATGCCAATCGTTTGACATACGTAGTTTGTTGTTTTGGGTTTCTAAAAGAGATGTAATTCCTTTGTTCAACTGTTTGTGAACGTAATGGACCAAACTGTTATGGGTCATCAGTCCCTTAACTTACAAAATATTGATACTAACTTAACACTAAGACAAAACACACACACACACACACACACACACACACACACACACACACACATGCCCGAGGGAGGACTCGATCCTACTGCGAGAACTGCCGCCCAGTCCGTATCATGACACGTTAGACCCCACAGCATTTGTTTTCTTCCCTGAAGTTCATTCCTTGGTTGTCGTCAGGAAATCATGGGTGTTTAGCTGAACGTGCCTTTGGTTGTTATCTCCCTACTTGTTATAGCTCGAGGGATCGGATAGTGGAGTTCAAATGCTTGTAAAACTTAAGGGACTTAACTGCGGGGTCATCAGTCCATAAACTTACAAACTACTTATGAACTACCTTATACTAAAGACGTCACAAACATACATACCCTAGAGGGAACCCCCGACCGTAGCGGCCGTGTAGACTGTGACTGGCGCGCCGCAGACTGTTCGGCCACTGCGGCCCGCGATAGTGGGGTATAGCAGTTCATGGTTCTTCCAAATTATTGTAAGGATTGATTTGATCCAGATGAAGGTGGTGTATGCAGAACCAGGCGTTCCGCAATTATCGACGTTTCACATCGACATGAGATCGGCAGCACACGAATGCTAGAACAGCAATACATTGCGATGGACAGCGAAGAAATCTTGAGCACTGCATGCCACGTGGGGCGCCCTTTGTCCTTCTGCCATGTCGTCGGCGAACGCCACACTTCACTGACGCTTGTTGGGTAGTTAGACTGCCGGCCGTGTGCACCCCAAGCCCCACAACACCGGGTATAGGAGCGGCAAGGCGGTGCTAAAGGAAAAAGCTGGATTCATCGTGGAGTCTCCAGACTCTAATCCGACCTTCGAGTTGGTTCTGGCAGACTCGAGAACGCCGCGACGGTAAAAACAATGTCATTCAAGTCGGTAGTCCATCCCGTCTTTACCGCACCATTGCCGGCGCAAAGCCCTGCAGCATTGACTAGGTGGCAGAGGCAACGCTTTGCAAACTGTCCACTCTTATTGCAACCGACGTCGAAAGGTACACGCGTAGTCCTCCTGTAACGCAAAATACCGAATTCATTGTGATACTATTCGTGAAGTAACAGTGTGATACAACACCTTCATCCGCACATATGCGTCTGATCACATAAAGTAATTAAATGAGTTGGCGCAATCCAACCCATCGGTCCGTCGTTCCATCTCGTATCATTCTATTACAGATTCGTATCACACTTGCTCGGATCCGCCAGGCAGGTTCGCCGAATTCTGTAAAAGATAACCCGCAATCCCTATTGGTAATTATTCATTCGATCGCTGTGTCCTAAGACGCATGTATGCACATAAAGTATGCACGCGCGTAAACTGATCACAGAAATGATCTAGGACCCTTAAAAAAATCGCATGAAAGAACAAGTCCAGTACGCCCGCTCTGCTGTCTGCCCCCCCCCCCCTCCACCCACACTTATACAGCGATGCCGGCTGGCTTTACCGGCGCCCGTCCGCCCGTCTTGTACGCCTGTACTGAAGAGCTGATCGCGAGCACATGACGTTCCGTAAACGCATGCTGCAAATTTCATCTCATATGCATCTTTCTTTGAGGTTGTTACAATTCGGTTAGTGCGACCAGTAGTGTACTTGTCGATCAACATCCCCTGTCTGGGGATCCCCTAAACAAAAGATTAATGGCAGGTCAAAACTGTGTGTAGGGCCGATACTCAGCACTGGGACATATGCCATTCTGCGACGAGAGCACTATCGACTGAGCTATCCACGCAAGTCTTACGACGCGTCTTCACAGCTTTACTTCCGCCAGTAGCTCGTCTCCTACGCTACAAACATTACAGTTCTCCTGCGTACGTAGCAGACATGCGCCCCAGAAAAAAAAAAAATTGCAGATAAATTGCTTCAGTTTGCCGAGCTGCTGACAACATGTAATTTCACTCCGCAGTTTTAAGTTTCAAGCGAAGCACGACCACCAACAAATTTAAATTTTTGTGGAACACTTTATTGTGGATTTTGGGTGAAAAATGCAATAAGCTATTACCTTTTACAAATTTATTCAACAATTTGTAACGAAATAATACATGGAACTGAATGAACTTCCCGAAAAAGACCTGCAAGCATCACTACAATAAATAAAACGTATTGGAGGTTTCGTAGCTCACTCTCTTCATTTCGGTACCATTATAAATTTATTGATTTATACATCCTGGACTGCTAGTATACTTCCTGCGACCATGTTGTTAGAAATTATGATTCATAATTTCAGTTCCTTTAGGAAACAGGCGTTGAAAAAAAAAAAAAAAAAAAAAAAAAAAAAAAAAAAAAAAAAAAAAAAAAAAAACAGGAAATTTCTGTCTAGCATTAACTACATATATTTTACTAAACGTTGCGATATGTCTGTGTATTAGAATATTCAGAAAGAAAAAAAATTGTTCCTTCACAACTCGTATTCTGTTTATGAATATTTATTTAGGACGTTTAATGTGCTGCGGTGGAATGGCTGAGCGCTCTAATGCGCTTCGATGTGGAGCACGCTGTTAATCCCCGTCGGAGATTCGAATCCTCTCTAGGTTATGGATGATGTGTATGTTGTCCGTAGATTAAGTAATTTATAAGTAATTTACTAACCTCAGTAGTTAAGTCCAATAGATTTACAAGCATCTGAACATTGAAGTTTAATGTTTAAGAATATGTAAATGAAAAAGTTATGTACAAATTATTTAAATTACATGGACCTTAAAGAAATAGAAACTATTTCATATTTCACAGACATACAAATGACGTAAAACAAAACAGTCAATTTCTTGAAGCAAGAGCCTTCTTCTTTATATGTTTAACGAAAAATAATGTGTTCATAACGATTGGAGTTTCCTCAGATTCTGCACCTGCACTTCACGCGCGTATTTGCGTTAGCATGTTAACAAGCCTGCCACCTGCTGATTTCGCTATCCTTTTAATAATTCTTGTATGAAAACAGATAGGAGGGAGGGAGAGGAAGAGCTATGAGATGATAAAGCTAACAGAGAGAGAGAGAGAGAGAGAGAGAGAGAGAGAGAGAGAGAAGAGAAGAGATACTCTGTTGAATCGGCTTCTTATATGCGACAAATGTTTATTATTATCCCTTCAACTTTTTTATTTTTATGTTTACTTACAACACACCGCTACGCTAATAGAGAAAGTTCCAGTTAATTTACTAACGACAATATTAACGAAGACATTTACCATCGCCTTCCAGCATTGTCTGCTTGGGTTACTCAGCGAAAGCTGGTGGAATTTTCTGCCTTCATTATTCAGAGTGCCTGCTGCTCTTAGTGCAGAAACATCTTTCCTAAAAGAGAGGTTCCCTAAATATGGAGCGAATGATAAAAGATCTCCACGTTTCGGATTCTGTCGTCTTGTAAACCATCTAATTAATAACTGTAAAGTATTATCAGAGTGTGTACACACAAAGTTTCATTATAAAAGGGAAATATTTTAAAAGCTCTGTGTCATTTTATATTACGTGAAGTGATATGAACTGCAGTTGTCCAGTTTTAGGAGATAAACGTTCAGAAACAGCCATTTCAAATTTACAGCCACACATTTCCTAGGCGGGTAGAGGATGTATGTTCGGCGAAGTATTAACATTTATGAGGTATGCCTGGAAACGGTATCAGTATTCTCAAAAGACAAATCTTCATGTCTAAGATACTAATAACACAGAAAAACGCTTTCTCTTACACCATTAACTCGTCTCTAGTGACCACGCTGTTATCGGACGCTAAATCCTCATCTCTCTTTTTTCCATCTTTCTCTACTATCCACGAACTACTCTGGCGTCCATATAAAGACTAGTAATGACGCGTTACGTTACATACGAGTGAACTCCTTCCAGTAACACTGTACAATGGATGATACTTCGTAAGTGACGGTACGTATAGAGAAATTAAAAAGCGGCTAGTAGCGTATTAATATAAGGTTTGTGCGTATTTTCCTCCTTAAAAATTCAACTGGGTTCTTTCGCTAAGTGTCTTCTGATGACTGGTAATGCTAGAGGTTCAGACATTTAAGACATGACGTATCAAAGGTACAACAACAATATATAAATTAGAACTGTGTATATAGAATTATTGTAAATTGCGAGTCTTGTATACACTTCATGCGTCTGCAGATCAGGAGAAAAATAGAAATGAAGCCAATTTGTAGCTGCTTGCGCGTTTTCAATGAAAAAGGCTGAATCAACCAGTAACTCTTAACTGTTCCTGTAATTGAGTTAACCGACACTACAATAGTCGACATCAATAAATTAGCCTGATACGACGACAGTTTGAATAGTTCTAGGAATGGAAATGGAAATAAGTTACTAACATCAATGAAACTTCCTTGTCTTTTAGCGTGGTCACCCTGTACGCAAAGCTTGTCGAGTCCCTATTAACGCCTATTGCTAGATCTCTGTCTGAAGAGAGACTCCACCCAGGAAGGCCAATTTCTAAATTGGTGAGGAGAAGAAACCCAAGCGAAGGAAGTGAGCGTGGTAACAATTAGTTTGTTAGTTCACATGCTTTGTCTTAATGGGAAAAATGACTTTTGTGTGTGTGTGTGTGTGTGTGTGACGAACCATCTTTAGATCGTGAAAATTTTTGAAATGATGCGTATTTGAGATGTTCTTTATAGTTGACCAATTAGATGGAAGTCACAGAGCGACATGTCCAGGCTGTAGGACGGATGCTGAAGCTGCTCGCACTTGAACTTGGCCAGAACACTTTGTGTGATCCTGGAGACGTGTGGGCGTGCTTTATCACAGAACAAAATCACTCCCTCCATGAGCAGCCCAGACCGTTAGCTCTTGATGGACTTTCGTAGGCTACGGAGTATCTCACAGTACACGTCACTGTTAATAGTTTTTCAGTGCTCGAGGGATTCCAAGAGTGTCAGACCTCGGACGTCGAAAAAGACGGTGAGCATCACCTCGCCTGCTGAGGGCACAGCTTTCAATTTATTAGGGCCAGGTGACGACGCATGGTTCGCTCCCTTCGTTTTTCCAAAGCGGCATATTCAAATTTCGAACGGTTTGGTTGTTAAGACGTTTCGTATCTTTTCATTTTAACACCCGTCGTAATTATTCGTTGTTCGTGAATCAATTATTTTGATCTAGAAGAGTGAAAGTTTCCCTCCAATCTTGTATTGTAGACACGGCGCTATCACAGTGAATGACGTTAACCGATAACTGCCATCGAGGTATGGCTGTTTGAAAAATCGAGTAATGCTTGACAAACGTTCTGTCGTGAGTTATGACCTCGCAGTGGTACGTAATCCTTTGACTACAACCGGAAACGCAGTCCATTCCAAACTAAAACTGGGAGTCTCAACACACAAGAAGCTTTTGTGCAACGCCTATAAAGTTTTAGCGACAATTTATAGCTAACTGAGGCCACAAAAAACCCTGTTCCTCTCCGCACGTGCGCTGGACCGAGACCTGCGCAACACTTTAATTCCTCTTGCAGTACACGGCGTTCGGAATACGAAAACCGGAATTAATAGAATACGCACTCGATAAACTCTGGATGCAAAGAAATAAAATACGAGCCGGGCCGTTAACCGATCGGGCCACTTCCTGCCGCCGGCCGCGGCTTTTATTTTTGTTTCTCTCTGTCCAGGAGACCGGAAAACCTCCGCCGGCCCGCGGCTGTATTTTCCGTTGATCGATGGCGCCGGCGCCGCCGAGGCAGCCACCGCTCAATTTGCGATCCATGGGACGCCGAATAAAGCTTTTCATCTCCGCCGCGTACCCGTCGTTGCTAAAACCAATTCCTCCCCTGCCGTCGGCCGGAATCCATGCTCACTACAGCAGTAACTCGATATAAATTGCTTTTCCGGCCCATTCTTCGTAAGTAACGCGCTGAATTCATTCGACAGGCGTCTATTGACTCCACTTCATTCAACCGCGGAATGCACGACAGCAAAGGAAATGGGCTCCACTTGACTCACTCAAAAAATATCTCCAAATACTCGTTATCAAATTGTACCTCCTTTGCCGTCTTCGTTGCAGCTCCATTATGTGTCAGTCAACAGATGGTAGCGAGTTTCAAGTGACTACCTTCTTTGTACCTTGCCTTTAATCCGATCGTTAGGAGTTTCGTAAAAGCTCTGACCTGAACTCTGTGATCTTGGGTCCATTGGATCTTTGAACATTCTATCTCATCTCTAGGAATGCTGAAGTTGATTATAAACAACAACAATTAAATTCCTTGAGACATATATTGTCTCTTTACACCAGAGATACTGATTACAAGGAGACGAGTTCAATTAAAGTTTGCCGCGGCGGAATGACCAAGTGCATTGAAGCGCTATGCACCGATGCGCGAGGCCGTTCCCCGTCGGAGATTTTTTTTTATTTTTTTTTATGGGACTTAACTACGGGGTCATCAGTCCCTCAACTTACAAACTACTTACGAACTATCTTATACTAAAGATATCCATGCCCGAAGGGGGTTTCGAACCCCCGACCGTAGTGGCCGTGCAGACCGTGACTGGAGCGCCTCAATCCCCTCGGCCACCGCGGCCGGCGTCAGGGATTCGAATTGTCCCTCGGGCATATGTTTTGCTGTCTGTAGTATAAGATAGTTTATAAGTAATTTGTAAGTTTAGGGACTGATGACCACACCGTTAAGTCCCATAAACTTAACAAAAATTTGAACATATTTTTATTGAAGTTAGTGTTGTGAATAAACCCGGGATCTCCGGAATAATAGGTGGACACTTTAATCACTCAGCCGACACGGCCTTACAATACCGCTACAAGTCTGTCTTAAAGCATGCCTCCCTCCACAACAGATGCTATAATTCTGTCTCATTGTTCAAAGAAGTTCAAATTTTTGTCTAGCTTAGGGGTCTTACCTGCGGGGTCATCAGTCCCTAAACAAACAAACTACTTATGAACTACCTTAAACTAAATAAGGCACGAACAGCCGCGCCCGAGGGAGGATTCGAACCCCCGTCGGAGAACGGCCTCCCGCATAGCGCCTAAATGCACTCGGCCGCTCAGACGGAGCTCTGCCTCAATGTTCATGGCGTAGCGAGACTTAATTTAAGATCGTGTAGCCGCAATATTCATAAGGCTATGTTGGATAAGTGTCCTGCAAGTATTTCTTGGAAATAAGTTACATTCCTCCCGATCAGAGAAGAAGCACCACCAAAAAGAAACTACTATGTACTGAATGCACGGCGTCCACAGAAACCTATCGAAGGAAAATACTACGTTCGGGGGCTCGAATCCCCCCACGGGCATGGATATTTGTGCCGTCCTTAGAATTATCTAGTTCATAAGTATTTTGTAAGTTTAGGGACTGATGACCCCGTAGTTAACATTTGAACATTTTGAAGGAATATATCCAAATAGGTAAGCAATGGAAACATGTTTTGAACAAGACTGAGTGCTGCTTAGTATGATGTCGTCAACGCAACGTTCCCAACGGCGGAAAGGCTTCACAAAATTAAGATGCGAGGAACCCCGTTATGCGACCGTTAGACGTTGTTGAGTAGTAAGTGCACATTCTTCTCTGCGGACAGAAAATAAGAATATAGAACTGAAGACGCAAAAACTGAATGATGACAAAGACGACTGAGACCACTAAAAGACGTAACTTTCTCGAAATGCAACCATTATTCTAGGGCAACCCACAATACCTCATGGGACATCACCTGCTCTTGTCATCTTTTAATTATACATCACTCGTGAACATCATAATATGGAGAGACTTCTCAAACACAAAAAAACAGTTGTAGAACTATTTATTGATTGCTTTACAGCAGGAGATTAAGTTTCCACTATGTCCAAAGCACATTCGGCATTGAACGAGATCGAGGAACTTTGATGAATCCTATAGTCTGATGCTATAATAGTTCTTAGATATTTTGTTACAAAGACTATCTCCAATCAAACATACGTGAACATGTGCTGTTGTAGATAAAGGGAAGTCACCTTCTTTCGGAAATATCGTGAAATTATTTATCTTAAGGATCATGAAACTTCATCTCTTTTATTATTTTATATCGCGACCTTGACCACTTGTGCCAATATACCATAGTGTGAAGACGAACATCCTTATTAAAATTATTTTATTGATTTTTGTTTTAATGTGCCAAGCAGGCACACTGCAAGCGAAAGACAGACCTGCTGGTGTTCGAGGCATATTTAGATTTATTTATCAATGTACTATTGAAGACCACCAAACTGCATTTCCAATCAAGAATACGGGTATCCTGCAGCCTGATGATCACGAGTGGCGCGTTTCGTTATTGATGGCTTGATGGAGGGCTCAGAGCCTTGAACAACAGAAATATTTGCGCGCAATTTGACAAGTGACGCCCGAAGTTAGCAGAACATACAATAACAACCTACCACAATTGCTGAAGAATGAAGTAAGACAAGAGTTTGAAGGCACTGAAACCGGCGAAAAGCGACAAATGGTGAGCGAAAGACCGGGATTGGTAAGGACTGGTAAGGAGACCCGAAAGATATAACTACATTTAAACAATGGTTATTAAGAGGTCCCGGCCACAGTAAAAATTTTAATTCAACGCCTATCCTTATATTCAGTGATCTTACAACGGACGATCAAAATGTCAGTATAAATTTGAAAACTTAATAAAACACGGAATAAATATAGATAGAGAGGTAAAAATTGACACACATGCTTGGTATGACATGGGGTTTTATTAGACGAAAAAAAAACTTCAAGACGGATGGCGCTTTATTTTATCAGAAAAGCTGCAATTAGCATAACAAATTAAGACAAAGCAAAGATGTTCTTTACAGGAAATGCTCAATATGTTCACCATCATTCCTCAACAATAGCTGTAGTCGAGGAATAGCGTCTGAACAGCACTGTAAAGCAAGTCCGGAGTTACGGTGAGGCATTGGCGTCGGATGTTGTCTTTCAGCATCCCTAGTAGGTCGATCACGATACATTTGCGGCGTCTGGTGACCCAAAGCCAATAATCAAACGAACTGAACTCTGCGGACCTGGAAGGCCAAGCATGACAAAAGTGGCGGCTGAACACACGACCATCGCCAAACGACGGGCACAAGAGATCTTTCACTCGTCTACCAATACTTTTGTTTGATCTGATAAAATTCCATGTCATACCAAGCAAGTGTGTCTATTTTTGTCTCTCTATCTACATTATTCCGTGGTTTATCAAGTTTTGAAATTTATACTCATATTTTGATCACCCGGTATATTAAAAGAATCTACGAAAACGAAAGTCAGTTGGCCAGACCAAACTACCCGGCTGATGTCCTTCATTTTTGCTTTAAACGAAAGATATTCGTCCACAGATTTGTCATCAAGTTTCAGAATTTACATAACTTTCGCTTTCCTTTTTTTCTATCCTGAAACGCGATTTCTTTCTGTATATTTCTTATGGAGATGTTCTTGGTGTAAACTAAAGTCAGTCGGTAAGGCCGTTCGATCCGACCGCTTTCCTTCATTTTTGCTTTAAACGATTCATTCGCGAATTTGTCATCAAGTATCAGAATTAATTTAAGTATCTCCATCATTTATTTTTGTTTCAAACGCTGTATCCTTTTGCACTTGCGAAAATATCAGCCCCAAGATTGTGCGTTTCCCTGAAAATCAAAAACGAATATGGTGACATGATTGCATGTCCCGGATTTCTGGAACCATTCACAGGAACGACATATACCAACAATATTTTTCAAATTTTCTAGGGAATACATTAAGATATCGTCCACGCAGCGGGAACTTCCCGGGTAGGAGAAGCTGATTTGAACATGATGTAACGTTTATCTTTTGCCATTAAAAGGAAAATACGTGACTGGAGACAGAAGCGCTGGAGTAGACCGCGAGGACACTCGCCAGTACAGAGATTACTGTCCTTTTTATATTTTTAGTTATTGATGGACACGTTACTTCCGATAGAAAAGAGTGTATAGAGGAACACTGCGCCGGCCGCGGTGGCCTATGAGACTGAGGCGCTCCAGTCACGGTCTGCACGGCCACTACGGACGGGGGTTCGAATCCCCCCTCGGGCATGGATATTTGTGCCGTCCTTAGTCTTAGCTACTTCATAAGTAGTTTGTAAGCTTAGGGACTGATGACCCCGTAGTTAAGTCACATAAGTTCTACAAACATTAGAATTTTTTTTTTTTTTTTTTTTTGAGGATCACTGCGTTACGTTGAAGTAAACACAATCATTATTATACAAAAACAGAACGAAACTAAACGGTGCGACAGGCGAGTGGACACTCGACATGCTTAAGAGCTCCTTTTTTATCGTCATTTTAAATAAAATTTTCAGGAAAAGGCTGTTTTATTTTCTTAAAATTGAATTAAATCTATTTATTAATCCTTACATCCCAACTGCCAGTTCGTCACTATTATGTAAAAAAAAAAAAGTCTTGGGTTCGAATCCCAGTCGGACACACAGAAGGTGTGACTAATATCACATTTGGATACGAAAATAGATACGGCATCAAACAGATAATCCATAAGCGAAACACCATAACTGGCATATATAAAAAAACATGGTATCTACAACATTGTATGTAACGCAATGTTTATGTTCAAATGTTTGTTAAACTTAAGGGACTTAACTGCGGGCCCTTACAAACTACTTATGAACTAGCTTATATTAAAGACGACTCAAACATCAATGGCCGAGAGGGGATTGGAACTCCCGACGGGGAACGGCTTTGCGCATCGTAGCATAGCGCGAGAAATGCGCTCGACCGCTCCGCGGCGGCTTGTATGTAACGCGTGTCACAAATTTTATATGCGACAGACTGCCATAAACTTCGAAATTAGGTATAAAGAACACATCGGAAACACCGAAACAATCGATTTACTTGTTATCAACACCTACAAACCGAGAAACACGAAATAAGAGACATAAAGGAAACACTGAAAACTCAGCACAGTACGGAAGAGGGACAATCATAAATATTCTTGAAGAAATTTAATTATATTCACATGCCTACATAAAACCCGTAAATTCACTCAATGTGCAAACAGTGCTAAAACACAAAAACTACAATGAACATTTTATTCCTATTTTCAGCCACGATAATTGATAGCCACAAACATGCCATAGATATTCTGCGATGGAGTAGCCGAGCGGTCTAAGGCGCCTCGCTGCGGAGGTTCGAGTCCTCCCTAGGGTATGGGTGTTTGTGTTTTCCTTCGGTTAGCGTAGTTTAATTAGTTTCAAAAATGTTCAAATGTTTGTAGAGCTTATGGGACTTAACTACGGGGTCATCAATTCCTAAACTTACAAACTACTTATTATCTAGCTAATACTAAGGACGTCACAAATATCCATGTCCGAGGGGGGATTCGAACCCCCGACCATAGTGGCCATGCAGAACGTGACTGGCGCGCCACAGAGTGCTCGGCCACCGCGGCCGGCTTAATTAGTTTGTAAGCCTAGGGACTAACCCAGGTCGTTAAGTCCCATCGATTTACAAACATATGAACATTTTATTCACACCATAGTAACACATGAACATCACCCAATAAAGTTACAGTATCAAGGAAAATGAATTAGCTGATAACTACAATGATCTCTGGGTAAGTATGTAAACATGTAATTATGTTTTTCAAAACACATTCTATGTCGTTGAAACACTTTAACTATAGCTGTCATTTTTACTGAGACAGAAAATAAAAAGTCTGTTACAGGCATATAAGCTAATCATAACTGCATAAAATCAGTAACATATTAAGCAGAAAGGACGACAATTAGAACGACATTAAATGTTAGTTCCTAATAGCCATAAACGTTTATATATTACAGCTTATCTAAATGTAGTTATTAATTATACATTACCTCATTATTACAGCAGAAAACCTCATGATGGCAATAAAAGCCGAAGTGAGCTCATTGTAAATCAGTAAATAAATAAGTCATTGTACTAGCAGTGTAAAAAGTATAAATGTCAATTTCAATTATTTTAAGTGCTGTAAAGAATGCCATTTAGCTGAGAATTTGAATTTGCAATCAAAGGAAACTTAATCAACTGAGATATGCATACTGTGAATTCGCTTTGATGGTGTGAGAACGCAAGGACGCGATTGCTGGAGCGCGCTGTGACCAAATTCTGCTACACACGTGTAGCTAAATGAAACTTCTTAAAATTTTGAAATGAAAACGGTTAGGAATGTAAGGGCGCTAGTGCTTGGCTATTCTGGCTACACAGATATATATTAAATGTTTGGCCATAGCGCAATTCAATAATCTTCGTGGATTTATCTTATTGTCTATAGTCGCGAAGGAATGGTCGTGCGTTTTGGAGCGTCATGTTGCGGTGTGCGCGTTCGCTCCCGCAGAAGTTTCGAGTAGTCCCTCGGGCATAGATGTTTGTGACGTACTTAGGATAAGTTACAGTAGTTTGCAAGTCTAGGGACCTATGGCCATATCAGTTTGGTCCCTTAGGTCTACAAACATTTGTGCATTTGAACAACAATACGTCTCCACTTTCGCAACTAAAGCGAGGGAAAAATGCTGAAAAATAAATCTTTACAGATGAAAAATTTGAATATAGAAAAAAGGAGGTGCAAAACTAATGAAAAAGAATTACAATGAATTTTAATAACCTCATGAATAAAATAGGAGCTATTACAGGACACCTATATTTGCATCGAACCAGAACGACGCCACAAGAGAGACATAAGGAGGTGATAATTCATTTGTTTGACAGAGAGATATTTTTCTTAAGTTCCTCTTACAGAGTTATGCGCTATTCTCAAATGAAGCCGGTATCCAGTATCTCTGATAAATAAAGAATAATTTTTTCACGAATGAAAATAGTAATGAAATCTTCTAACGTTACTCGAAAAAGTTAAAGATTTTTACATGATAAAATAACATTATAACATAACAGGTAACGTCGCCGTTATCGCTTTGTGAATTTCGCACAAACGAACCAGAAGCGCGACTTAGATTGTGGATACTCAGCCGTGAATAAAACACTATGCTTCTGCACTCCTGATAACAGTAATTCTCTCCGCAACGTACACAGCAAGTTAAATTAAAGCTGCAACAGAATGAAAGCTAATTGCAGGTTACTGGTAGTATGGCTACGAGAAGCACATACTACACCGACTGTGAAGTAGTACAACACTTAGTAAATTTATAGTGGTTGTAGATATTGGAAAAGCCACACAGGAGAGTGTAGGGCATGCGTTCAGGCAGTGTGAGTGACAATATGAGCTACACACGATATCCTGCTTCAATTTTTTGTATGTTCAGAACTTGTACAGTATGCCGACTATTGTGCCACACGAATCATAAAAATAGTTATCATTGTCCATTTCTTTCTAAATACACACTGCTTAAACATCGTATTACCTAACAATATCACACTAAATCGCAAGCAGGGGCACCATAAGTCAGTCTTCTGTCCAAAATGCTGTGATATTGGCGAATGCAAGTTCAGAGACCTGTCAAATTTGTAATAGTCCTGATTTAAACAAATTAGTGATCAATGAAATACGTTTTGTAATTATGTGTGCACTGTACAGGAAGCAACAACAGAAATCCAATAATGACTCACCATCTAATTCATTAGCCATAAAGTTCGTTTTTTATTCGCTGTTGCGAAAAATGCCGATTCCAGGGAAATATGCAAAATACTGAATACCGATTGTGTATTAAAAATACAAAGAATTAACATTATAACAATATATTAACGCATCAGCCAGTTCTATCTCTTAGTGATGTGGCCTTTTGAGTCGACGTGTAACTTAGGAATCCAATAGGTTCTCCCATTTCTTTCGATCCTGAGCTTCCTGTTGCCAATTAAGCTCAGCTGTCTTCTTTAGATCTCTGTGCCATCAGTGTGGTTGTCTTCCTTTTAGTCTTTTTGTAACTTGAGCTCCATCTAGAACCTGTTTTTACCAACTAGATCATTCGTTCGAGCAATATGACAACCCCACTGCTTTTTTTCCATTATGTCTGTGATTTACGTTGTACGTCTGATCTCAAATGCTTTCTTTCTCAGATAGTAGTAACAACAGCCCTCGGTCGCCAAAATATATTTTACCAGTTTTCAGAAACTGCTATGAGTGTCATCATCAGAAACTACAAAAAATGCACGTCACGCTATAAAATAGCATGTCATAATAAAGGTAAAGTCGCATTAATTGTGAAATTAAAACAACATGCTAGCCACTAACGGTTGCTCACATGCAAGCTGGAGGCAACAGATTTTTTTTTTTTTTTTTTTTTTTTTTTTTTTTTTTTTTTTTTTTTTTTTTAATATGTGTGTCAGCACTAAATAAAATTTATATGCCTCTTCATTGAGAGCATCTGTTTTAACATACAGCTTTTTAACATGAATAAAAGTAAGTTTTTTAACTACAGGTCTGAAGAATTTGGGGTCTCCTCACGAATGTGTGCAGCCCTTTGTGACTGGCATGCTATTTTTATTTTACAACTAATGTGATTAAAGCTTTATCGCTTACATGCTATTTTATCATGTTACATTCATGTTTAGTAGTTTCTAGTATTTGACGAAACCTGCTAAAATACATTTTAGCTCTGCCAACCATATTTGTTCTTACTCCCATTTGAATTCTTAAACGGTCGTTGAAGAAACGCCGCCATGTTTAAAACATTATCCTTTCTTCAGTCATTCTTTGAGTAACCCAGTATTTATCTTTCCACTTCCGTTTGCATCAATGTTAGTTTACTGGCAATGAACTCATTTTGAAGTCCATGTTTCACAGCCATAAGTTATTACTGAAAACAAACTTTGTTTGGAATTGCTTTCTTCAGTACAACCGACAACTATAACGGCTGGAAAAGTTGAAATTACGAAAATATTCGCGGCTATTATTCCATGGCCGGATGGATTTGTTATTAAAACACAAAGTTTTGTCTCCATCTGCGTAGGACATTTTCATTGAGGAAGCCATGATCCCCTCTGAAAATGTCCTCACCAGATTGAAACAAAAAGTTAGGTTTTAATTTAAAAAATCGAAACTACCACGTCATAATGGCAAAGAATGTTTCAGTAATTTCAAATGAAATTTTTTTCCTGCACCGGGCCTCGAACCAGGATCTTATGCTTTTGGCGAACGGTCGCTAACACTCCTGGTACGGCACCAATTTTCATTCGTCACAAAATATTATGCCACTTTCAAGAATGCTTCTGAAGTTGGAAAAATTTGTAAATTGTGAATGAATAATTCATAGCTGAATTGCAGAAGAGTTATTCACCATTTTCACAGATATATATCGTGTCCCTTCTATGAATAAACTCGCCTTCTTTGCCAATCCCATGGAAAAGTTCTATGCAGTTGAAAATTCCGTCAAGTGAACTGCGAAACAAAACGAAAGGGTACCTTTTCCTTTTCCTTAATAGCAGTCGCCCGTTACGGAACCGAAGTTTGATGATATTTGGTGCGCAAACACCTAGAAGCTTCCTGTGTAATCGTGGAAACTTGGCGCACTACGACGTTAACCTATCGACACTTACTAAAAGAAGGTCGAGCCAGAGAATTTTCTTTGAGGTTTAACGAGGGTTAATGATGTATTGTCACCAAACTAAAGAGAAATCTTCCCAAAGATAATATGGGAAAGCGTTCACATCCCCCCTTACCCACTTTCTATCCGTTATTTCGACGCCTCGGCGATGGTTGTAAGAATTAAGCTACACAGCATTAAAACCGCACGTTTTCATTACAAATGGTACAGGAAACATATCAGATACTCCGCCGACCAGAACCGATACGAGAATCCCTTAGGGGTTGAAAAAAAAGGGCGTCAATCAAATCAAGCCTCCCTTTTGCGACACTGTTCGCAGTAGAATACCGCAGTCCGCAGTGCAACAAATAACAGAAAAAAGCCTAAAATAGTTGGTGCATACCGCAACCAACAGAAGTTCCAAAACTGTAAATGAATAACTCATAATCGGATTGGAGAAGAGTTATTTAACATCATGCTATGAAATTCCAATGCTGCTTTTAATACGAATTCACTACTGGCTATTGAAATTGCTACACCAAGGAGAAATGTAGATGATAAACGAGCATTCATTGTACAAACATATTATACTAGAACTGACATGTGATTACTTTTTCACTCAATTTGGGTGCACAGTATCCAGAACAATCACCTCTGGCCATAATAACGGACTTGATACTCCTGGGCATTGAGTCAAACAGAGCTTGGATGGCGTGTATAGGTAAAGATGCCCATGCAGCTTCAACACAATACCACAGTTCATCAAGAGTAGTGCCGGCCGCGGTGGCCGAGGGGACTGAGGCGCTTCAGTCACGGTCAGCTCGGTCACTACGGTCGGGGGTTCGAATCCCCCCTCGGGCATGGATATTTGTGCCGTCTGTAGTCTTAGCTAGTTCATAAGTAGTTTGTAAGCTTAGGGACTGATGACCCCGTAGTTAAGTCCCATAAGTTGTACAAACATTTAGAACATCAAGAGTAGTGACTGGCGTATTGTGACGAGCCAGTTGCTCGGCCACCATTTACCAGATGTTTTCAGTTGGCGAGAGATCTGGAGCATGAGCTGTCCAGGGCAGCAGTCTAACATTTTCCGTATCCAGAAAGGCCCGTACAGGACCTACAACATGCGGTCGTGCATTATCCTGCTGAAATGTAGGGTTTCGCAGGGATCGAAAGAAGGGTAGAGCCACGGGTCGTAACACATCTGCATTGTAACGGTCACTGTTCAAAGTGTCGTCGATGCGTACAAGTGGTGACAGACGTCTAACCAATGGCACCCCATACCATCACGCCGGCTGATACGCCAGTATGGCGATGACGAATACACGCTTCCAATGTGCATTCACAGCGATGTCGTCAAACACGGATGCGACCATCATGATGCTTTATACAGAACCTGGATTCATCGAAAAAAATGACGTTTTGCCATTCGTGCACCCAGGTTCGTCGTTGAGTACACCACCGCAGGTGCTGTTGTCTGCGATGCAGCGTCAAGGGTAACCGAAGCAATGGTCTTGGAGCTGATAGTCCATGCTGCTGCAAACGTTCGTGCAGATAGTTGTTGTCTTGCAAACGTCCCCATCTGTTGACTCAGGAATCGAGACGTGCCTGCACGATCCGTTACAGCCATGCGGATAAGATGCGTGTCATCTCGACTGATAGTGATACGTGCGCGTTGGGATCCAGCACGGCGTTGCATATTGCTCTCCTGAATCCACAGATTCCATATTCTGCTATTAGTCGTTTTATTGCGACCAACGCAAGCAGCAATGTAGCGATACAATGAACCGCAATCGCGATAGGCTACAATCCGACCATAATCAAAGTTGGAAACGTGATGATACACAATTTCTCCTCCTTACACAAGGCATCACAACAACGTTTCAGCAGGCAACGCTGGTCAACTCCTGTTTGTGTATGAGAAATCGGTTGTAAACGTTCCTCATGTCGGCACGTTGTAGGTGTCGCCATCGGTGCCAACCTTGTGTAAATGCTCTGAAAAGCTAGTCATTTGAATATCACAGCATCTTCCTCCTGTTGGTTAAACTTTGCGTCTGTATCACGTCGTCTTCGCGGTGTAGGAATTTTAATGGCCAGGAGTGTATATTTATTACACAATATGACCTATTTCGGCTTTAGCGGCATCTTCAGGTGATCTGTGAAAAACGTACCATTATCAAAAAATATTTGATGACCGTAATTGTAATTTCTAACACGAAACTTACATATGTCAGATGGTCGTGACATCCACATATATTTGTGATTTTCGAGCTGTCAGTTCATTTATTTATTGCTTCGCAATATTATTAAAGCAATATTTGTTCTTATTTACGATCTTCGTCTTGATGTGAAAGCTTCTTGACAGATAACAAGAGATGTGATATGGTTACATGCTGTTTGTTTATTATTACGATAATCTTTGCTATTTGGGAGGTTGGTTGAAAGTATGCACTTTACATGTGTCGAGAAATTTCGTAATCTTACAAGAATAGATATTCACATGTGCGACCTTTGTATCATAAATTTAGTAATCTTTGCTACTGAAATTTTATTCGTCTGTAATCTATGGTGTTCTATTACTTTTTACAGTTTTTCTTGGTGGACTTTTTTTTACGCTGTTGCCAGTGTGTAGATATTTCAGTTTCTTCCAGAATGTTCATGAGCGACCTTTAGGTCTCACATGAAAAATTTCGAATTCTGTTCTACATTATCTGCTGCCTGCTTCTCCGTTTTTAAGTATTGGTAAAAAGTAGATGGGATATTTGTGCTTTGTCTGGTGTGCTCCCGGCATTATATATTGAAATTTATGCGTGTCTGACATATCTAAAATTTTCTACACTTGCTGCATGTAATTTTGTATATTCCTGGTTATAATTAGTACAAAAATGAACAACCTCCTGATAATATTATCAATGCAAACTCATGCCACCCAAATGCACACAAGTATGCCTACTTCCACACCATGATAAACAGACTGATAAACCTACCGTTAGAACATGACTCAATACAAAAAGAAAATCGAATCCTAGAATATGTAGCTCAGAAAAACGACTATGATCCAAAAATTGTCACTCAGATATATGATAACCGTACCACACCAACATAAACCCATATAAGAAAAGAAATAACACTTTGATAAATTACGACTTGGCTTTTTCCTTTGTCTGCTTTGGTTGTGATTGCTTGGTTTATAGTGAGCTTTTGGTGATAAAGATGATTTTGTGATCAGTGTGTGTATCTGTATGTTGTATTTTGTTGGTTACATTCTTGTTCTATGGTTGCTGCAACTTTTACAGTTATTGAACTTTTTGTCTCACTGGAAATTTTTCAGAGTCAATTGCAATTTTTGTAGATGATATTATTGTTATTCTGTTGTAATATTTGAGAGATTTTTTTGTTCTTGGAAATAATTCTGTTGGAAACTGGATTGTGGCAGCTAGATCTTGTTTGAGGATTTGTTGCTGCATCAGATTACGTTTTTTGTCATTAACACATTGTTGTCGCATTTGTTGCTTTGCTCCAAACATCTTGATAGGTGCAGTAAGCTTTGTATGTAGTTTGGGATGATTTTATTCTGTTATATTTAGCAATTTAATTCGAAGGCGTATATAACGCAGTATAATTCCCATATTACTATAAGACATAGAAAGAAATAACATTGATAAGGGGAACACCAACAAAACAAAAATTTAAATAAGTAAAAAGCACATTGTAGGCAATATTTCGAACCAAATTAAGGCGTTACTAAAAGATACAAACATCAGATTTACTTATCAGACACAACATAACCTTTCGTCAAAAAATGTTCAAATGTTTGTAAAGATATCGGACTCAACTGCATGGTTATTAGTCCGTAGCTTACAAATTACTGAAACTAAGGTAAACTAATCACGGACAACACAAACGACCATGCCCGAGGGGGGATTCGAACCCCCGAAGGTGAACAGCGGCGCGCACCGCAGCATGTCGCCCTAGTGCGCACGGCTAATCCACCGCAGCTAATCTTTCGTCACAATTAAAATCAGGTAAAACATATTTCCCACTTTACTCGAACCGATGAATGTACAAAATTACATGTAGCAACTGTAATAAGTTTTGTATAGGCCAGCCAGGCCATACAGGCAGATATTAGATACCGTATTAGATACCGGGAGCACACCAGACAAAGCACAAATAATATAGATCAGGCATTTGAAATTTTACATGTAACACCTAAAGGACAACTCATGAACATTCGGGAAGAAATTGAAATATATTTACACTCACTACACCACCCCTCTAAAACACTAAATGAACAAGTTGACTTAAAAACACAAAAAATGCATGGAAAATTTTATCGATATCGTCCACCGAGAAAATGGTTAAAAACAGGACACCATATATTACACATTAATAAAATGTCAGTAGCAAAGATTATTAAGTTTATGATATTAAAATCACACATGTCAAAAACGATTCGGCTAAGATCACTAGATTTCTCAACTCATTCAAAGGCCATACGTTCAACCAACCTCTCAAATAGCAAATATGATAGTAATAATAAACTAACAGCATGTAGCCATATTACATTTCTTGTTATCTGTCAAGAAGCTGTCACATCAAGTCGAAAATCATAAACCAGAACAAATATTCCTTTTATAAAATTACGAAGCAATAAATAAGTTAATTGATGTATGTGGATGTCACGACCATCTGACGTATGTATATTTCCTAATAGAAGTTACAATTAGGTTATCTTAAAATTCAACGTATTTTGATAATGTTACATTTTTCACAGATACCCTGAAGATGGCGCTAAAGCTGAAATATTTAAAGCAGCATTTGGAATTTCATTGCATGATGTCTTTAAATGATATTTATAGCGCTGTAGGCCCAAGAGAAAGAAAAAAAAAGTTATTTAACAATTACATATATGTATAAGTTGGTGCAATAGGTTGCGGCTGGTTCCGTTATTCTCCAACAATTATTTTATTTATTTATTTGTCGTATGGTTTATATATAAAATTAAATGGAAATGTCCAAATATTACAACCAGTCCAGAGCACTTTCTGTCACTTGATGTAAACTCTCCAAGTGACCATTAAATGCTCGCAGTGGACACTGCTTGACGATGTGCCCCACGGTTTGCTCCTCTGCCCCGCAGTCACAGTCAGAAGATGGAAGGAAACCCCACTTCTTCATGTTGTAAGCACACCTCCCTTGACCAGTCCTGATGCGGTTCAGTCTCGACCAGGTTTGGCGTGGTAGGTGGAATCCCTCAACCTTCTTTCATGGATCTTGCACGAGGTGGCCGTTGTGCGGTGGATTTTCGTTCCAGCGTTCTTGCCACTTTGAGGTCACGTCGAAGGAAGTGGTGCTTTCTGCGTCACACCAGGGAGGTTTTTATGATTTCAGGCGACATGCTGGGGGATCGTTTAAAGCACCATACAAGGGAGAGTTCTTGTGAGCCTCGACATTCTTTATCAATTTTACCTTAACTGCTTTCCTCCTCAGATCTTGCGGAGCATTGTTAGCCAGGACACTGAATGGGCGTAGATCTGACAGTGCCAGTGATAATCCTCATGGCTTCATTAAGTTGGACGTCAATCTTTGTTGTGTGATCGCTGTTTTCCCACACTGGCGCGCGGTATTCCCCAGCAGAATACACAAGAGCGAGCGCAGCAGAGCGTAGGGTATTGGCGTCCTCACCCCAATTGCTGCCAGCAATCTTACGGAGCAAGTTCACTCTTGAGGCAACACTTCGTGTCTGGAATGTCATGTATATATAGGTTAAATAGGATGGGGCCAGAACAGAGCCCTGGGGAAGGCCGTTATTTAGCGTCCTCCATCTGATAGATTGTCCATTGAGGAATACCTTAAAGCGACTGTCCGAGAGTATGTTGTTCACTAGGAATGCAAGCTTTTGGCATGGGATGATTTGGAGAAGCTTCAACAACAGTCCTTCCCTCCACACAGTGTCATAAGCCGCTGTGAGGTTCACAAAAACTGCTGCTGACCTAAGACCCCGTTGGAACCCAGTTTCTACCAATCAAGGAAGAAGCTTCCCCGAAGATTGTGATCACTGTAATCGGGCGACCCCTGGGCAACGGTTAGTACCGGCTAATTCTCCCACCAAGGTGCTGCTACACAGCAACAAGTATGCAAGCCAACAATTATTGACAGTCGCAGAGTTCACAAGATCCAATATGGATAACATAACCTTAAAGACCTATGGGACCAATCTAACACGATTATCTGTCAATACGCTGATCACTACTTAGAATAAACGCACCCCAGGGAGAAATCGGACCTATATCGGGAACGGCCGCGTCTGCGTGCCCTTTCACCTTACACCTGGCAACCATTTCCGCGCGCTGTGAGTTATGGGACGACTTCTTTGGAGTGTAGTGCGATCGTCATCAGTTATACGTGGTGCAATCACTGGAAAACAACCCAACTATCCTACGAAATATTAAGGTGGTCCTAAGCAGGATAAATGTCCATGATTTTTCAGCAATTCTGTTCCATGTCCTCTTCTGGCGTCGTAAAAAGGTGTGTGAATTCTACATGTACATAGATACTTTGCAGGTCACACTGAAATACATGAAGGTGGGTTCATCGAACGACTTTTATGATATTTCTTTATAGTTTCATTCTCTAATAGCTCGCGGGGAAAAGGAACATCTAAATCTTTCTGCTTTCGAACAGATCTCTGTTGTTTTATTATGATGGACGTGAGGTGAGTTTTAACGAAACATGTTCGCATTCGGAAGAGAAAGATGGTGAAACAAATTTTTGCAATAGATCTCGCAACAACGAATAACACCTTTCTTGTAATGATTTATACCCCAACGCGTGCATCAAGATTGTCACACTCTCCCCCCTACATTGCCATAATACAAAACGAGCTCCCCTTCTCTGACCTTTCTCTGAGTCGCCAGTCCCACTTTGTATGTATCCCACAATTCGAAGAAATACTCCAAAATAGGACTCACAAGTGCAATTTAGGCATTTTCTTTAGTAGAACTGTTGTATCTTCTATGTGTTTTGTCAATGAAACGTAGTCTTTCGTTAGTCTTTGTGGTGTCGCACAAGTCTGCAGTGCGCGCCACGTACTTTCGCGGCGTGCCGCCACGAGCGCCCTCTGCTGCAGTCCCGCTCGTGGCCACCACTGAACTGGATCGGTCACTTTGGAATAGGACAGGCACTAGGAATCATCAGTACGCAGGCCTCTATCTACTTCAACTATGTACCTGCATTCCACTAGTCTGCTACCCTCCAAGTTAAGTATTGCATTGTTTCTACGAAATATATAACCTGTTCTAATCTAGCTTAGTGTTTCTAATTTCTGCTGTCCCACTGGCTGGTCACCACAGACTGTACGCGTGCATCCTATTTCCCTGTGTCGGTCTCTCTCTACTCGGCCACCGACACCTAGGACAACCACGGCAACGAGACACAAAAGTCTTCGCTACAATATTTTCTACGTGTTCTTTGCAATTTAATTTGTTACTCCTATGCTCAATTGACGCCCTGTAGTTTTGATTGATTTATCGTGTAATTGAAGTTTTACGGATTTCTTTTAGTGGTCATATAGATGACCTCACAGGTCTCATTATTGAGTATCAATTGCCAATTTTTGTACCATGTATTTAAATCATTTTGTAGTTTCTTTTGATCAGATGACTTTAATAACTGATAAATAACAGCATCATCCGTAAACAGTCTAAGAGAGCTACACATATTTTTCAGGTAAAACTTCTGGGCTAAGAGGCCACGTGGTCCAGGTGTAAAACTCCCTACCGACGTTTCAACTGCGGGAGACATCTTCCAGAGTCATCTGTCTACTGACACTGAGGTCTGAGGGCCCCTCATAGTTATAGAGGCCATAGAAGGGCACCACCATATGTCACGTGAGGCTGTGTAGCTATCTTTGGATGACGTCGCCATTGTCGATTAAAAGCAGTCGGCATCCATATTTTATCTAACTGCAGACCTTCTTTTCTATTAAAATTATTCTAGTGTTTGTGAATCTCTATTGCTTCTCTATACATGAGTGCATGGTAATGTGATGTGCTAGCTTAAACGCTCGTCTCATGAAATTTTATTTCGTGGTTCCCATGTTGAAAACATGTTCTGCTGCTGCCGATTTTTCCATGTGGCCCAGATGACAGTTCCTTTTATGTTCAGTTAAGCGGGTGTTGATGCTTCTTTTAGTTGTTCAAAATATATACTTGACCACAGCTACAAGGAATTTTGTATACCCCAGGTATTGCTAGTGGGTGACGTGCGTCTTTTGCTGATTTCAAGTATTCTTTTATCTTCTTGGTGGGTCTTTAGATCCTTTCGGCAGGTTGTCTCCTAAATCGTTTATAAAAATAAGGAACAGTAGAGGCCCTGTAACACTTCCATGGGGAACGCCAAATGTCACTTCTACTCGATGACTTACCCTCAGTTACAACGTATTGTGTCCTTTCTGACAGGAAATCACGAATCCAATCACAGAACTGTAGCCTTATTCAATAAGCACGCAATTTGGTTAGAAGACGCTTGTGAGGTACAGTGCTAATCACCTTGCGGAAATCTACAAATACGGAAACTATTTAACATTCCTTTTCGATTACACTCACCACATCATGTGAGTAAACATCTAACTGTGTTTAACAAGGACGATATTTTCCGATTCCTTGTTGACTATGGGTCTATACGTCGTTCTCTTCGTTGTAGTTCACAATATTGAAGGAAAGTATGGACACATCCTTCTGCAAACCAACGTCGATTGATAAAGGCCTGTAATTCTGCGGATCACACGTTTTGTCTTTCTTGAATATTGGAGTGCCCTGTGCAAATTTCCACTCATTGGGTACGGAACTTTCGGTGAGTCAGCGATTTTAAGATTATGATAGGTATGAAGCTATTGTATCAGCATACTGTGAAATGAACCTAACTGGTATACGTAGGAACTGGGAGACTTTTTTTGAGCGATTCAAGTTGCTTTAATACTCCAGGATATCTACTTCTAAATTACGTATGTTGGCAGCTGTTCTTGATACGAATTCTGGTGTATTTGCTTCATCTTTTGTAGTGAATGAATTTGAGAATACTGTGTTTAGCAATTGTGCTTTAGCAGAACTGCTATTAGTACCATCACTCTTTCTATCGTGTAATGAATAAAACGGCAGAGTGTCCCTCTAATAACTCCCTCTCCCCTTCCCTGTCACTTCGTCAATAACCTGAGTACCATCTGTGCAGCTGCCCATTTTCCAAAGACGAAATATTTACACACACAAAACATTGCAGGGTGCTGTTACAATGTCAGTTGACAATTGATAATTTGGGCCGTACTAGGACCAAATCGGATTTCCTGCTTTCGGACAGCTGTCGCCTACAGGCAAGGCTACCCAGGCACGCTTACCGTCTTGCTCAGTCATCCCATCGCACACTACGACGTTAGTGGTCCTTGTTCGCAGCGCAACTGTATTTCCGCAAGTGATTGAGAGAACGTGAGCATCCACACAGAAATCAACTGCCTGCTGGGGGCATTGTATATATAAGACGGTCGGAAGTGTGTAACATATAGTGGTTTCAAACTGTAACAGAAGCGAAATGGCAAACTAAATATGAGTAAAATTGCATTTTGTAATTTTATATAAGACACTAGTTCTCTAGCATGTTTTATTGGCGTTCTTTTGAATCACAATTGTTTATGTAAGTCCTTTTTGTACTACCATGATGTCAATTAAGTTTTTATTTCAGTATATCATGTATTTTGGTGAATAAACACATGTATGTAAATGTTCAAATGTTTGTAGATCTTATGCGACTAAACTACGGGGGTCATCAGTCCCTAAACCTACAAACTACTTATGAGCTAGCTAATACTAAATACGGCACAAATATCCATGCCCGAGGGGGGATTCGAGCCCCCGACCGTAGTGACCGTGCCGAACTTAATTAAATGCGTGTATGTACATGTCATTAGTTAATGAAAATGCGGTCTTTACTAATTCTATTCTCGAAAAATCTCCTAACATTTCGTCTTAGTGCTATCTGTCCTTATTTAGTAACATCCTTTAAATACCAACTTTTACCGAATATTTGATTAAAATAATTTTGGTATATACTCAATTAACTGTATTTGTACAGATACGTTACTTCTATATGACAATGTCAGCACGTCACTTAATTTCCAAAACGAATGATAAAAGATCACTCAATTCTTAGGAAATTCTCACAATTGGTTCAATAATTGCTACATATTTTTATTGTACGGTCAATGGTACTAACAGTAATGCTGATATCGTACACAAAGCTGAGAATGGGCCAAGACATATTACTCAAGTTAAAAAATCTTTATACAAAGCGCTCTTACTGAAAATCAGCTGTCATCATTTTACTTTTTAATATGTCTCCTCCAGTCACCGACTACTGCTCTCGACATCCACTTGCACAAGACAACTGATTAACAATAACTTTGTCTCTGATCTGCTTGGCCGCCTTTAATGGCCACTTGGTGTAAGCACTAAGCGGCTGTTCCCGTCGGAGGTGCGAGTCCTTCCTCGGTCATGGGTATTTGTATGTTGTCCTTAGTGTAAGTTAGTTTAAGTAGTCTGTAAGTCTAGGGACTGATGACATAGCAGTTTGGTCCAAAGTTAATAAACATTTGAAATTTGATCTGTCCTGCGAGACTCTATGTTCAAGGTTTGCATTTTCTTTTTATAACACGTATCACCCCACAAAAATGTTATGTTATTGCTACAGTAGCCGAGACAATTGAATAATAGTCAAAATGAATCGAGATTTTTGGAAATGTTATTAAAAGCATCCGTAGTGTAGAAAGAATGCAAAAAACATACGAGCTTAGGAAATGGAAGGAAGGATGCTTGGAGTTTAGCGTCCTGTTGATAGCGTGGTCAGTAGAGACGGAGCTTACTTCGGGGTGTTTGGATAATGGTGTGGAAGGAAATTGGCCGTGCTCTTTCAAAGGAAACATCCCTGTTTTTGCCCGGAGTGATTTAGGAAAATCACAGGAAACCTAAATCTGGATGGTCGGAGGGGATATGAACCACCATCCTTCCGAATGAGAGTCTAGTGTTTTACCATTGCTCCACCTCGCTCGGTGAGCTTAGGAAATGTTGATAACTGAAACTATAGATAATGCACTTATTATTGTTGAATATGATGCAGTAACATGACCAGACTCAATGCCTGAATGTATATCATCAGTAACCACTTAACAATGAATGTGTTTAGGAAATATAACTAACCAATAACAAATATACTGTTCGGTAGAAATATTAGCGTAATTTTAGTGTGTCAAATTTTACTCAATAATGAGTATTGAATAATTTTCACTATGATGCTGCTGATTCCCTGAATGTTGCAAACATGCGTCCTAACTGAATATACTACGTAAGTACTATTGCTACTTCTTGAAGTATCACACACAATACACTGAATATCACACGTAACCTTCATCGGGGAATTTCAGTTATTTTATCGCCGACAGTAAAGAAACACATTCGTGGCCACAAAACTCCGACATGTCAGACTTATTTGTGTGGGATTCGCAGCACCTGAGCCACCATGTTTCATGGGAATGGTGTGCAGCTTTGCGTGAGGAAGCCCTCCGCAGGTCGTCCCTGTACCGGAAGTAAATACGACCTCCGGAATTTTCCGCAATTTCTTCAGGAAACAGCACAAAACTTTCGTCGAAGAAGAAGCCAGTTGCTACACCAAGTAGCAGTACGAAGCAGCCTCCACACACAGCTTATAAACAGTAAAGTAAAATGTTATTGGCTCACAGATAAATTACGGGGTACATCATGTTTCATATAATGATTCATCACCGACCACTTTGAGTGAATTACCGAATACCCTATGTAACGTCACTGTAACCAACGAATCAGCCGTGATTATGTAACTTTATAGTAACACAGAATTTCTCGGTTACAAAGAGAAATGTTCTTTTTGTGATATTGTCATTTGTAAATTTCTTTTAACTTTATGATAAACTACAGTCACTATCTGTATTAAGTTCCATTGTTAGTGAAAGGTATATTATCGTGAGGAATCATACCACCTAATTCAATATCATAATGTTCAGGTTTCTAAATATAAGGCGATTTGTAACGAGACTACGCGAGGAAATTCTGTGTTTTTGAGACAAAAAGTGAGAGAGAGAGAGAGAGAGAGAGAACAAAAATTGTAGCGACAAGTGCTACATAAAAGCTGTAAGTTTAAACACCAAGTAGATTTCGATATTTTATACTACACTACTGGACATTAAAATTGCTATACCAGAAGAAATTCCAATGATAAACGGGTATTCATTGGACAAATATATTATACTAGAACTAACATGTCATTACATTTTCACGCAGTTTGGGTACATAGATCCTGGGAAATCAGTACCCAGAATAACCGCCTCGGCATTGAGCAGAGACTGGATGTCGTGTACAGGTACAGATGTTCAAGTGAACTGCGAAACAAAACGAAAGGGTAGGTTTTTCTTAAAATAATAACAGTCGCCGTTACGGAACCGAAGTTTGACATTTGTTGCGCAAATACCTAGCACCTTCCAGTGTAATAGTGGAAAACTGGCGCTCTACGACGTTAACCTTGGAGACACTGCAAACAGTAAGATATCGACTCTTACTAAAAGAAGGTCGAGGCAAAGAATTTCCTTTGAGGTTTACTGAGAGTTAATGATGTCATATTGTCACCAAAATAAAGAGAAATCTTCCCAAAGATAAAATGGGAAAGTGTTCACATCCCCTCTTACCCACTTTCCATCCGTTATTTCGACGCCTCTGTGATGGTTGTAAGAATGGAGCTACGCAGCATTAAGAACTCGCGTTTTCATTACAAATGGTACAGGGAACATATGAGAACAACGTCGTCCAGAATCTATAAGAGAATCCGTTCGGGGTTGGAGAAAAGGGCGTCAATCAAACCAGGCCTTCCTTTTCCTTTTCCAGTAGAATACCGCAGTCCGCAGTGAAGCTAATAACAGAAAAATAGCCTAAAATAGTTGGTGCATACCGAAACCAACAGCAATTCAAAAATTGTCAATGAATAACTCATGATCGGATTGGAGAAGAGTTATTTACCATCATGCGATGAAATTCCAAATGCTGCTTTCAATACAAGAACACTACTGGCCATTAAAATTGCTACACCAAGAAGAAATGCAGATGATAAACGGACATTCATTGTACAAATATATTATACTAGAACTGACATTTGATTACATTTTCACGCAATTTGAGTGCATAGTACCCAGAACAAGCACCTCTGGCCATAATAACAGACTTGATTCACCTGGGCATTGAGTCAGACAGAGCTTGGATAGGGTGTGTAGGTACAGATGCCCATGCAGCTTCAACACGATACCACAGTTCATCAAGAGTAGTGACTGGCTTATTGTGACGAGCCAGTTGCTCGGCCACCATTTGACCAGATGTTTTCAGTTGGTGAGAAATCTGAAGCATGTGCTGGCCAGGGCAGCAGCCGAACATTTTCCGTATCCAAAAAGACCCGTACAGTACCTGCAACATGCGGTCGTGCATTATCCTGCTGAAATGTAGGGTTTCACAGGGATCGAATGAAGGGTAGAGCCACGGGTCATAACACATTTGAAATGTAACGGCCACTGTTCAAAGTGCCTTAGATGCGAACAAGAGGTGACCGAGAAGTGTAACCAATGGCATCCCATACCGTCACGTCGGGTGACGAATACACGCTTCCACTGTGCGTTCACCGCGATGTCGCCAAACACGGATGCGGCCATCATGATTCTGTAAACAGACCCTGATTACGAAGAAAAAAAATTGGCTGGTGAGCGTCCCCAATGAAGAAAGAATAACAGGTCGTCTTGTACTAGGGTGCTCATTCTGTCAGAGCTCTGACATCTCTTACGATAGTAAGTAATGAGTAATGAGTAAAAGTGGTAGAAGGTACTTCAAAAGTGTCTTGTTAAGTTGTCGTGCCAAGATGGCTCAGTTATAGTGAACGGCGTAATGGTCGACAGCATAATGTAATGAATATCGTCGGGGACTTCATACATGACGATGGGAAGTTCGCGTTAGGTGAAAAGGCTTGTTGCTGTCTGTAAAAACATATACATCTATAAAATGAATGTACGTATGTGTGTTTCCTATAGACTACGTAAAGGCTAGAGCAATTTTGATCATTCCAGCGGGTGATCTAGTGGAGTATGGTAGCGATCGAATAAAGTTACTTGTTAACATATGTGAAAAAATTTACATCAGGCTCTTGGAACGACTGTTGTCCCCCCGGCGTAGAAAAAGTCGAAAGTTTGTATCATATGATTCTACTGTAGCTGCACATCTGCCACTTGGAGAGCTGGCGTCGTTCCTGTGACTGTTGATTGTGCCGCTACGTTTCACTCTTTCTCTGCTAGTGGCGTTGGCTATCATTCGAGTGCCAGACATAAATTTCACAAATACGTTGAATTGTATTATAAGTGTGCAAATAAGATTTAAACTCACTGTTGTGGTCTTCAGTGCGCAGACTGGTTTGATGCAGCTCTCCATGATACCCTGTCCTATGCAAACCTTTTCATTTGAGAATAAGAACGGCAGCCTACATTCTTTTGAATCTGCCCACTGTATTCATTCCTTTTTCGGTCTCGCTCTACGATTTTTACCCCACACACTTCCTTCTAATGCTAAGAAGACGATTCCTTGATGTCTCATAATATGATCCACCGACCTATTCCTTCTCTTAGCCAGTATATGCCAGAAAATCCATTTCTTCCCAATTAGTTACGAGACCATCATTCGTCTGTAGTACCACATTTCAAAAGTTTCTATGTCTGAACTCCTTATCGTCCACATTTCACTTCCATACAACGCTACGCTCCAGACAAATCCTTTCAGAAAGGACTTCCTAACATATAAACTAATATTGAATGTCTACAAATTTCGCTTCTTCAGAAACCCTTTTCTTCCCAGAGCCATTGTACATTTTATATCTTCTATACTTCCGCCATTTAAAGTTATTTAGCTACCCAAATAACAAAACTAATCTAATACATTGATTGTATTATTACTTAATCTAATTCCTTCAGCATCGTCTGATTTTTTATACTACATTACGCTTGTTAATATTCATCTTATACCCTCCTTTGAGGACACTGTCCATTATGTTCAGATACTCATAAAGTTCCTGTATTCTCTCGGACAGAATAACAAACTGGAAGTTCATGTTTCTTCTCCCTGAATTTTAATTCCTTTACCAAATTTTTCCTTGCATTTCTTCACAGATTGCTCAATGTACTGACTGAACGACGATGGGGAAAGGCTGCAACCCTGTCTTACTCCAGTCCCAATCACTGCGACCCTTTCATGCCCTTCGACTCTAATAACTGCTGTCTGGTTTCTGTACAGGTTTAATATAACTCTTCGCTCCTTATATTATACTCCTGAAACCTTAGAATTTTAAAGAGTGTATTCATGTCAACATTGTCAAAAGCTTTCACCAGATCTACAATTACTAAAAATGTCAGTTTCCCTTTCATTCACATATCTTCTAATACAGTCATGAGTATTGTCCCGCCTGTTTCTTCAATTCTCCTACATATAAACTGATCTTCCCGAAGGTCGGATTCCACCAGTTTTTCCATTTGTTTGTAAATAATCCATGTTGGTATTTTGCATCCATGAATTACTAAACTAATAGTTCTCCAATTATCATATTTGTCGTAACTTGCTTTCTCAGGAATTGGAATTTCTATTTCTTCTTGAAATCGCAGGGTATTTCCCATGTCCCGTACATTCTGCACACCAGTTGGAAAAATTGCTTCATGACTGGCTCTCGTAACGTTATCAACAGTTCAGGCTCTGGCGGACTTGATTCTACTCAATTTTTCACTGCTCTGTAAAATTCTTCTCGCAGTGTCGTATCTCCAATCTCACCTTCCTCTATTTCGTCTTCCATTCCTAGAACATTGCCTTAAAGTTTATTTCCTTTGTATAGGCCCTCTTTATATTCCTTTCACACTTCAGTTTTCCCTTCTTTGCTTGATATTGGTTTTCCCTCTGAGTTCTTGATAATCATACCGCTGCTTTTCTTGTCTGCAAACGTCTCTTTTATTTTCCTGTAGGCAATATCTGTCTTTCCCACTGAGGATTGAAAAGGCATGGCATGTATTTTGTTTAATTATACTATGTATTGCATGAAACCAATGAAATAGTTCACGCGCCGCTTCTGATTGTTTCTGTCTTCGAGAACCTGCAAAACTTCTTAACAGATTTTTATACTGTTTTCCACAATGGACGAAAGTTTCAACTGCGAAACTTAATAATGTGCAAGGTAGTGGCTGAGTGTGGCGAGCAAAAATCGGCGAAATAGAGCAATAAATATCTTAGTAAAATATACATATCCCTTTCAGAGCTAAGGTTGTAGGTGATGTGATATTAATGTAGAGAGGTACGTTTAAGATACAAAATCTACACAGTAATTCATTACAAGAAAAAATAAACTCTTTTTCAAAAATTTTATACCCACAGAATTGTCTATTTTCGACCTACACTATAAATTTGTATGATCTGCACCATCTTACAGTTACATGCCTTTGAAAGAAATAACATATTAAAATCACATGATCATATAAAATCAATTGGGTGTCAGATATGACAGCTTCACAAGTCAAAACAAATATATCAATACCTTGTCAACAAGTCTTTCTTGTCGCCACAGAATGTAGAAGGAAGGAAGGAAGCTTGGAGTTTAACGTCCGGTCGACAGCGTTGTCATTAGAGACGGAGCTTACGCTCGGAGTATTTGGGTAAGGATGGGGAAGGAAATCGGCCGTGCCCTTTGAAAGGAAACATCCCGGCATATGCCTGGGGCGATTTAGGGAAATCACGGAAAAACTAAATCTGGATGGCCGGAGGTGGATTTGAACCACCATCCTTCCGAATGCTAGTCCAGTGCGTTACCACTGCGCCACCTCGCTCGGTCACAGAATGTAGAAACATGGACTTAATACACGATTCGCACGTTACCACAGTCCATCCTCGATTGTGTGATGCAGGCCCAAACATCCTATCGAGAATCGCAAAGAAATAAAGCGAGCAAAACCAGAGACGCACAATTGTGTATGCAGGGCCTGAATGGCATATTCTGTAAGTCAAGAAATTTACCATATGTGTGAATAAGTGTGTTGTTTCATAATACGATACTTGTTTCGTCATTCAGATTCAGTAACGTTACACTGACACAAAATGCGTTAAGTTTTTCAGATGCCAAAAGACAATGTTTGAATCAAGGGAATGGAAGTTATGAATAGAGGGTTTACCGGTGGACCGCAAAAGACACGAATCGTAAAGACTTCGAGAGGTGTCTATGGAATGTCGCATTTATCCCTCAGTACCGTGCGATGCAGGGACGGGTTGATAGTATAAAATATTAATAATAGTAATAGAGTGATGAACACATAGATAAAATTAAACAAATATTATCCCACCTCCGCATATAACCGACGGGTTATGTAAGCGTCAGATTAACTACCTTATAAGCTACAGACTCGAGTTAAAATACCAGCCAAACTCAATTTTTCAACTCTGCACATTGATTTAAATCAGAACCCACTGACGGCTAATTACTTTGATTACTTTGCGTTCGTTTGGTTTTTAATTACTGTAGACCATCATCCTGTATATCACCAAACAAATTACAAGATAGTTACATAAAGTAGTACATCAAACGTTGCTAGAATGGCTGGCATATTTCGAGATAACGGTTCAGAACTGTACATTTGGTACACATACAGCGACTGAAAAATCCCCAGAGGAAATTTTGCTCCGCTGTTTTTTCATCGTTTTCGGGCTAGATTTTTTTCTCTCTTTTTGCGTGTAGGTAGAGCGTGATTTCCCCTTGCACGGTATTAAGAATGACTGAATGCATGCGTTGGCCTCAACGGCGTAATTTCGCTTCGCAGCTCGGGCAGCGCGTTATTTAACATTGCCCTGGGGGATCAGTTTCCGACACAAACCGCAGCCGAAGCGGTCACCGTGCTGCGCGCGGGATCTCGCCGCGTTTTAGTTGCTGCCTGCAACAGGCTGCACTTCAAAGTGCGAAAATGGTGACAGTAAACAAGCGAGAATGAAAATATTTGCGGCGCTCGATTTTCAAATACTTCACATGTGCTGCGTAAATTCGGGCAGCGTTTACATAAAACATGTGACATGAGTTTTGTGTTCCTGTGACGGCCGGCGATCTGTGCCAATAATCCGCTGACATTTGCATTTCGTGAAAATTTTAGTATTCGTATTGCACGGAGGAATCCTAAGCATTGCCTTTTTCCTCAAAAAAATGTTCAAATGTTTGTAGAACTTAAGGGAGTTAACTACGGGGTCATCAGTCCCTAAGCTTACAAACTATTTATGAACTAGCTAATACTAAGAACGGCACAAATATCCATGCCAGAGGGAGGGGGGATTCGAACTCCCGAATGTAGTAGCCGTGCAGACCGTGACTGGAGCGCCTCAGTCTCCTCGGCCCCCGCGGCCGGCCTTTTTTCCTCCAAATTAACTTTAACAATAACAAACAAAAACTGATACAAATCGTAAGTAGTGTGTGTGCATGACAGAGAGGGAGCGGTAACCGCACCAAGGAGATTAGGTTATACGCGCCACTCGGTACGAGACACAAAGCTGTAGACGTTAGGTAAGATATCTTTCCAATTACGGCAAGGCTATTCCAAACAACTCTTAAGTGCTGTGGAATATGACATGAATCGGTTTGAAATATCAACGACGTTTTTCTGAATACAATTCAGTATATAAAAGGTGGTAATTCGTTCTACAAGAACAAAATTTTAAGCTAACATCCAAAGACGACAGAAATTAAGAAGTACAAAAATGATGGGGCTGCTCCGCCCAGTAATGGAGCCATTAGTCTGGTATATTTTAGTGTTCAAATCACAAGCATTCGCCACAATTAAACAGTTTTCATCTATTTTGCTCCCGCACACAGTTCGAAAAACTATAGAACTCATCGATTTCGGTTTTGACAAGCCTTGTGGTTTTAGGAGCGATAAATTACTATGCCTCTACATAAACTCGGTACTAGTGTTTACCTGGAACAGTGTGGTACATGCCACAGGGATACTTGAAGTTATTCGTCGTTGCGAGCGCGCATACTGCTCTTCCAATGTGTTCAGGAGTGCAGCCAAAACCTCTTCTAGCTACATATTTCAGAATAGTACTTAAATGATCCCCTTCTTTCATTGATTACAGTCAGATATCAGCTAGTTTTTAGGTTTCATTTCTCCCATTGGTGACCACTGTTTGCAGTAGTTAATTGATCTTCAAGTGTCGAATGAAGAATTGTGAAAAACACAGAAGCTCATCTCACATTCACGTTTCCGCCTCTAACACTTGCTACTGCTTATATCATTTCTTCCTCAGACTGTGAAGCACTCTGTTGTTTCCTTTCGTATATACCGACCAATAAAACATGGTCTCTAGAGTTTCGCATTAAAAGTAGATTAAACTGACAACTTTACTGGGCGGAAACAGCTGCATGTGGAATACCACCATGTGCAGGCATCTCGAAGTATGCACCAAATCAGTACTTTGCCGAAAACTCCAGCAATGTTTGTTGGTACACACACTCTCCATAAACTGTACATTTATAAACAAAAGTAACGTAATGATTTTAAATTTTCGCGTTTTTGTGAATGGTACACCTAATTTGTCAAGTTGTATTCTTTAATGATGTCACTAGTCGATTACAATTAGCTTGCCTAGGGTCGGGGGCTCGAATCCCCCCCTCGGACATGTATATTTGTGCGGTCTTTAATATCAGCTAGTTCATAAATAGTTTGTAAGTTTAGGGACCGATGTTCCGGTAGTTAAGTCCCATAAGCTCTAAAAACATTTGACCATTTGAATTAGCTTGCCTGTAAACTTTTGTCCTGTCCTGACGATACTGTAACAGTAAAGAGCCTTACTGCAAGCCCATGCGGCGACACACTGAAGATAAAACAACCTTTACTATGTGAGAAAAAATCGCACTTTTCTAACATTTCTTATTTCAGCAGAGTAGCTTCATCACACTCTACCGTATGCTAAAATTCTTATTTCCGGTAAAACAAATATAGTGGTATTACTTCAATGACATTTCTAAAAGAATATAGAAAATATTTACTCACGATAACGGAGCCAAATTTTGAAGTCAGCATTATTCGTGTAGAATCGTTGCACATGCAATATTTTGTCGGTTTTATGCAAGAAATCTACCGTAATAATAAAGAAGGATTTCGTCGTACATATGTAATTTAGGTTACTTTATATTTAGTACAGTCATTTAATTGGTTTGTTCAATTTTGTCATGTAGCGTGTGACAATATATATATAGTATTACTGCATTTCAGCGCAATGCTCATACGAATAAATACGCAAAAATTTATGGATGAAAAGTATATCACATTAAATTTTTACTCTTTTCACTCAAAGTTTTGCGTTCTAGTTGGAAGTCTTCTGAAAACAAAAATAGGAACTTTCAGAAAGGAGTATGGCCAAGACGTTTAACAGACTGATGAATTATAAATATTTCAAGATTCCGACTTTTTACGGCGCTAAATTAGAAAATTTGTGCCGGACTTTATACTAGTTTTTTTTTAATCATAAATGTTTAAATTCAGTATTAAATTGAAAAGTCTTTCTACTCCCGTAAAACATTAATTTTAATTGCCTAAGTTAATGTCGTCAATCACTGAGCTATCTGAAATTCTTAAACATTTAAAATTATAAATATTGCGTAAAAGAGTAGACCGTGAATGACAGTATCTTCTGAATATCTTTCCAGGTAAAATATACACTTAATTTAAATGACCCTGACATAAAATCGGTGGCAGCAAATAGGAAAACCAGTATTAGAATAGTATGAGACAGTTCACAGTATTGTATTTCGAAAATTAATCTTTGAAAAATTATTATTTCAAAAAATTGCTCTGATTTTCTTTCTGTAATTGAAAGTAAATTGAGTCAGCTATTAAAATCATAAGTATCTGATGGAAATGATCCAAACCAAAACTTATTGTAATCAACATGGCGGAACCCCGATAAAAAGACGTGTTGAAGTACAACGACAGTTAATAATGAATATAATGTTGAACTGAAAGACATCGGACAATAACCTGAGTGATAACGAGTCTAAACTGCAGATTCATGTTAATTGGGCACTGTCAACAAAATGAAACATTCTAGTTATTACTGAAGCTGAAAAACAGTACTGTATCACGTACCACATCACGGGAAATATTAACAAAAATAAACAAAGATATACACTATGAAAATTGGGATTGTCAGGATTACTTTTCTATAAATGAATTCGGGACACTGATTCAGGTAATTATTCCTAAAAGTAAGATAAATTAAGCTACATTTACAGACTCTCCGCTCTTTCAAGTGGATGCGGCATTTTATAATTGTCTTATTCATTGCCTTTGGGCACCTATATTGAGGAACTGCAATTGAAATAGTTTACACTGTACATCTTTGTCTTAATAGTAACATACATCAAGCACTGCAAAATAATCTTTGCCGCTTGGCGTTGACATTCGTAAAAACTACTTACACAGAAAAACAATATTGACGACACAGAAATGTCGTCAACAAAAAGAAAAGAAACTACCATATAGTTATCCCGGCTTAAGCCAGCGCTCGTTTTAATCATTAGGCTTTCTCATGAGTTTATCGCCTTGCGCAAAGTTTGAGTTTCCCGCTCAGTACTCTTGCAGTGTGCCTATCCTCCTGCTGGAAGCTACGCCTGTATTTCCGCAAGGGATCGGGCGTAAATACACATCCGCACTAAAACCCGTTTGCTTGTTTGTGACATACATACTACGTCCTGAAGAATAATCTATAAATTTTAACTGATTGCTGTTTGTAACATCTTTCTTTCGGCATGTCTATCCATATGACTTTCGTCCCTGTCACTCTAAACACAGTGGATGAGACTCACAAGCGTGGAGAAATGTTTTTGTGTTATGGATTCCAAAGTCGACATTATCCTACGTCACCTTTGACGAAGTAGTTTTGCTATACCTGCTTCGATAGATACTTCGTTAAAGCTCCAGAGAATGAAATATTCTTCTATATATGGTGCCTACATATTTCCGTACAATTAGTATCATTCACACAAAATTGAAAATTTATAATTTAGTTTCGGACGTTCGCACCGCATGGAGTAACACCACTGTTGGAATGATTCCCATACCAATTCTTGCATAATTTACGTGACACTTTCTCCCCTTTATCTCATTAATACAAAAAGAACTGCCCCCCTTTGTACTTTTAATGTCCTCCTCAATCCTTTCTGTAAAACACTTGTATGATTCCTCAGTCAGCTCTCTTAAATGTACAGTATGTTACTAATCGATGTATCATTAATCTTCAATACCAGTTCTCAATAGCGGCCTCAAACTTCCTAACCTTGATGATACAATCTGTTGAGGTTAGTGCTTCCTAATTGACATTACTTTGCACACATTTAATCGCTGCCCTATAGTGATATATCTTGTAGTATATTAAATTTATTGTCACTTTTACTACAAGACTCGTGACTATACGTTGTACACTGAAATCTATTTTGAGGATACTTTGTATTCCAAAATTTGATTACACGTAAGCACATGTAATGTTTCCGCTCATGCTCAAATAGCCAAGGAGACAATAGGTTTCAGCTGGAAGCACGATCCATTTCCAATACAAGATATGTCAGTAATTTCAGGATTGTAACACATTCCTGATATTCCTTTGTAAAACGAAACGAAAAGCAGATTTCACTAGGAAGGCCTGCATTTTAAAGAGACTAGCGCACAATCGTTGTGGTATAGGTTGGACGGCGTAAAATGGCTCAACCTCATTATAAAAAAGGGGTCTTACAGTTACGGCAATTCTCAATTGTTTAGATGCTTTATAAGAAGACTAAATAAACTACTCATAATCTTTCTTAACCAGATGAAATTTCCGTGGAATATTGTGTGAAAGTTAACATCCAGCGTCAAAGACTGAATTAATAATTAAAAACAATCGAATCAATATGAGTTAAAGGGTGAGCGATTGTAACTTCAGGACTTTAAAGCTGCAGCGACTCGCTTCACTGACATTATTAATGGCATTTGGAACTCGAAGAGAACAGAAAATGAATTTATCTCATGAATATTCTGTAGCAGTTACGAGCTGCAGAAATGAAATGATAAAGTGAACAAGATGTAATGGAATAAGTCTGATCGCAATGTTTCCGATGTAGGGCACACGAACAGAGTACCGAACGAAACTGTCGCATAATACACGCATAAATAATTCATAAATTTTCATCACGATAAACAATAGCGAGTATTAACAGAAATTCAAGGTGTTGTTGCGGTCTGGGCTATAGAAACTCTGATACAAGCGGTTTTGCCCGAACTATCAGCGGGTCTTAAAGGCATAATAAAAATCCTTCCTTTTTTGGTCAATTTTTCTGCTTTGCAGGTATACACCTTGTATGGGGTAAGGTAAGGTCTTCTGCTACTGTAACAATTTGTCTAGTTAGGACGAGACGTATATCGCTTTACATTAAAGCATATTCGTTTGTCAACTGTAACAATATTTTTACCGGAAAGCCTTCAGCAGTCACAGGGAACATAAAGGCTCCAACGAACATATTTAAAAATATACATTCATAGGCTACAAAAATAAGAGCCAACTTTAAGCTGAATAGGAACATCTATTAACTCTTCTGCCATCTGATATGTTGCAACAGTTATATATTATTTAAATATTACTATACCTTCACTAAGAAATTCCCTATGATAACATGTTCGTGAACACTATCAGCAGGATTGCCGTAATATTACTTCACCCGCGAAAAAGAAGAAAATTTGAGCGCCGTATAATAAATACGTTGCATAACACTCCACGTAGTGTTGGCGTTTCAAACGTAGGTTTAGGTTCTCTTATGTTTTAGTTTGTCATGTTACTGCTAGATCACAGGAAGCATCAAGGTAAATTAATATGTTGATATTTCTATCTTTCCAAAATAATTCGCATTTGTCTGTTACGTGTTCTGGTTGCCCTTGCTTCTGACCTAGTATTATTGCTTTATGCTTGTTTGTATTCTTTTTAAACATAATGTATTGTGATACGTATGCAAATCTTAAAGAAGTACTTGTTGAAACTTATTATACTGTTTCTTTTGAACTTCGATAGTGACAGCAGTTATCAAATGCTTAAAAGGGAATTACTGCTCAGCATAACATCTTTTTTAAATCAATGCAGAACAACAGAAGAATGCTAATAGCTATGCTTGGAGGAAAAACGACCCACAATACTGTAATGAATTATAATGTACATGTTAGTGCATATAAATGTATACTTAAGGGTTAAGGCATATTAATTTCCACATCTTTCTGCATATATTTTACTTTTTCGCAATCATTATTGATATAGAAATCATTCCTCACGATACTTCAACAAAACGAAAGCCCGACCAAATTTCTTTCTTATCGCTCTATTTGTGCAGAATAACTGGTACCACACCAAATCCATAAACCATTGTTATCAGCAGGGAGCGTCTCGGTAAGTATAAAGAAAACATGCTGAAAACAGCTTAACAAAACCCAAGCAGCGTTCAACAGACATGCGACAAACATTTACAGTTCCGTGCGGCGGTTAAATAAGAACAAATGAATCCATATGTCGCAGCAATAAAATTTCCAACAAATAAAAATCACCACTGTCAGTTAACTTTAAAATTAATGTATAGTGTGCTATTACTCGTAATTTTCGAATGTGGAACATTATAATGCGAAGGTAAAGAGCAATAAAGTTGATTTATTCTGACAATGGATAGAGGTAGTACTGTGCAAAGTGTATGAAGAACACGTAGCTTTATTTTAAAATATTATGAAAGTAATTAGGGTACTTTTTATTTATTTATCTAAAATACTAAAAATTATAATTTCAACTGTATTGTTTGAAATACATGAAAATACAAACATAAAATGATGTAAGGCTTTTACTGCCATAGGTTCTGTTTACGATCAGGAAACTAATTTTTCAGTTTTTAAGGCATGCTTCATACATTAATTTTCAGTTAATATGATAAATAATGTATGATAGTATCTGAAACGTGTGGTTGTGTCTATGTGAAGCAACCGACTCCTGTCAAGTTTTATTGACGATATCGTCAGGAAATGTCGTCAGGATGGAATGTGCACCACGAAAAACCCATCTCATTGGCTCCGAGTTACTGGAAGGAAGAAACGATGCCTCATTTGTCAGTATTGTTGATGACACATTGCGTGTTTTGTGTCCTACCGAAGGAAATTAAGGAAAACTTCCTGTGATAATTATAGACGCAACAACATATGCGATTAGGAGTGCTAAAGCGGTGCCGGTAATTTATCCTAAAGCAGTTCATGTACCTTGGTTAACATATGCTCTTCATCGGCTTGCAGAAGAAATACGAGAAAATGCCTTACTTTCCTGTTTAAAAAAACGTGTTTGTGATAGCGTCATCAGCAGTGCTTTACTGATATGATGAAAGATACTCGGTTACCCTCCAGAACCAATCATCAACCGATAGAGAACATGCACTGAAGCAATTCTACACTTCATTAAATGATTCAGAAGACATACAAAAAAACTGTTAGACGTGATGACCAAAAATGAAGCAGCGAATTCCCAGTTGAAGGTACTGCTTACAATGGCAAAAATCTCGAAAGTAAGTGTTCATTAAGTCAATTTCAGTTATTCAGTAAATCCTAACTTTAATCACATATTTGTCAGAAAAAAGAATGCCCAATTTACTGCCCTGAAAGTATACAAAATAGCTGTCTTTTAAAAAATAGGTGAATTTCTTATAAAATTGAAGCAAGGAATCTAGCTTTGTAGTTTCTTCACGCAGTAGCCCAAATAAGGTGGTACAAAGTCTGTAAGCGTTATACCCTGTTTTCGTACTACCCTGTGACTTAATTTGAAGTACAGGTATTTTTCTTCGTAAATAACATTTTAAATGCCAGAAGGAAATTACTTTTCCCACATAAATGTGAGAAATATGTAATTGTGTACTGCAACAAGGACAAATGTTAAATAAATTAGAGGGACAGAGAGAGATGTAGAGACGGAGCAGACAGATATATGGCCAGACAGGTATACATTTTAATTTTGTTAATTAATGTATTTAAGAAGCAATTAAAATTTGATAAGGTTTGCAAGATTAAAAAATATGAGAGAGGTGAAAGCTATTGTTTAATTTTTTCTGTATACATTACAGTTTTTATACCAGATTTATCAGGATTTTAATGCATAAATAAATGTATACATTCATACTTTACAGTGCATATAAAACCGAACTGTGGTGTTGAATTTCAATGACCAAGGTTACTTTTGGTCCTTTTAACGATTCAGAACGATTTTAACGAGAAGGACATTAAATTAAAAGACTGTTAGTACAATATAAAAACTAATTGTTATAAATTTATTCCATACTCGGCAAAGTACAATGTACAGAAATAACAGTTGCCAATGCTACGTAACCGAAATACATACAAAAATAACGAGCAGTATATTAAGAGAAAAATACGGAACGTGAATGTTAATTTGAAATGGAAATCTGCCTGCGGAAGAGGGCGTAAAGCTGTTGGATGGTTGTAGCCCATGTAATGTGACACAATTACCTCATTTCATTGCGTACAGACAACGGTTATGTTACACAGACATAAAGTTGCAACATAATTTTAGAGCGCTAATATATTTGTCAGTTACGATGTGCAGTATGAGAACCAAAACTAGCTACGGTGCATCCTAGCGCCTTCATATACTGCTAAGGTAAATGTTAATCCGATCATAAAACACACATAAATAAATTTCTCGTCAGTAAACGGGAAGGCATGGGTGAGCTACTACCACTGATATCAGGAAGTTAGCGGATTAATATATTTACGCAAATAAATAATCTAACAAGGCAAACATTGTGACATTGTCAGAAACGGAGGTGATACAAAAATTCCGTCGTCATTTCATCAACCGAATGACCTCCAATTGATTCCTAAATATTTCTGGATGAGACAGTTATTTTCAGATATCTTCCTGTGCTCGTTAAATACACTGTAAAGCGGAAAATGTAACAGTCGAAAAGCAAACATAATAAGTTTTTTGCCCTATGTGATAAAATAAACAAAATCGCATGTCAGGTGACAACTGATAGAAAAGCTTAATGTTGCATAACAAAACATTAACTCACGCAATGAGCAGTAATCCCAAGTGACCTTCCATTTCTCTCGTCCTGTATCCGCTCAGTGTCACGTAAGCAACTATCACACGCGTTCAACGCCAGAGAACAAGAACAAAGCAAATAATAGCAAAGATATTTTACATGGCATGTAAGAAGCACAACACAGTCTAACGTAACAGTCGTGAACCTCCGTCTTTTGTTTGTTACCCACAGCGATAGCAGCGCGCAATGGAGGAACGGGCAACAATTTTAAACACGATATCGGGTGAGTACGAGCAGTATCTTTTGTATTGATTTGTAACATCGTTTTTACATTAGTGAGCGTGTGTACCATTGCCATAAAAAATCAACAAAAACACTTTGTGTTTCTTTAGTTTTTCATTAACCCTGGAAGGGAAAACTGCACACTACACGAAAGGCTGCTTACAAGTCTGTCGTTAGGTACAGGTAATTACTTAAGAATTACCTTTCCTTTTATGAACAAAAAGTCCTAGTAAACATCAGAAGACCCAATATTATACAGGAGGACCTCGTATATCCACCAAATTACGCGGTATTATCTTCGCTACCCTTCACGAATGAAATCAAGAAGTACGGTTCGTAGGAAACTTATATGAAATGCCGTACGTAAATTATTTAACGAGACAAATAACTCACCATATCTGTAACTGAAGGTGATAACACAACATCAAAAGAAAAAATACTGTTTCTCAATGCCGTAAAAGTAGTTCTGAAACGGCTGCTATATTTAACCTATAAATTGTAACTATATTCAACTCTCTCGTTTCTGAAACAAAAGTAATAACATTCACAATAATATTCGTATATTAGAAAAGTTAAATGTAAGAATACGCTCATCATTACACTCCATTATAGTATACGTGTCAAGGAAAATGTGTATCGTAATAAGAACAAAAACTAGGAAATTATCTACTTCCTCTCATACACGAACCATGTGTTTGTATTGTACTTCTTTCCAGCAGTAAAAGTTACAATAACACACATCTTTGAGATTATTTCTTCATCAACAACTTGTATGTTTCCAGAATGAATCTTTCACTCTGCAGCGGAGTGTGCGCTGATATCCTTTCTTCCAGGAGTGCTAGTCTTGCATGGTTCGCAGGAGAGCTTCTGTGAAGTTTGGAAAGTAGGAGGCGAGGTACTGGCGGAAGTAAAGTTGTGAGGCGGCATCGTGAGTCGTTTCGGGATAGCACAGTCGGTAGTGCGCTTGCCCGCGGTAGGCAAAGGTCCCAGGTTCGAGTCCCGGTTCCGGCACACAATTTTAATCTGCCAGGAAGTTTCAACTTGTATGTTATGTTGCTGAATCGGTGATTTTCGGCTGTTTTCACAATAATTTCTGTCTCTCGGTGATTTCTCAATGCACTGAACACAAAAAAGTTTCGTTAATTAGTACAATTATTATTGGAAATATTACGGTATCCTACTGTCGCTTTTGTTGTCAAATGCTAACACCTTTCACACTATAGGGTGTCGTGACTATGTTTTATCACATCCAGACATACACAATGGCTAAGATTACTGCTGTAAAATATTTTAGCGATAGACAGTTGCAACGATACTAACACTGCGGTCGGAAAGCCGCTGTGAGAGTAATGTTTGTTTTTAATTACTGTCCTACGTAATTACAGAAACAGCTACTTCAGTTATCACGTTCCAAGCAATACTAAAATATCATGTGACATGAATAATCGTGAATTAAATGTAAACACTGCTGACTCTCATTAGTTAGTGACATAAAATACAAGCAATTTCCGAGGAAATAATTAGTAATATGTCTGTATTTGCAGATCATTCCGCTGAAAATAACAAAATCTATAATAATAATAAATGTGTAAATGTAGGCCTGTCACTGTTCATTTCAATCTTCAAAACTACTGGACAAACCTTCATGCGGTTATCACAGGAAACGTGAGAAAAGATATCTTAATTTTAAGTGTTTTCGGTAACCGTCGTGTCTGGTTGTTCAACTATTAAAAACCTCTTATCTCCAAAATAATTTCATGAATTTGCATGGAGTTTTCACAGATAACTTGAGCGTAATCCGGACAACATATAGACTTCGTTTCTTAAAAATCGGATGACGGAAAAAGAGAATGTCGTAATTTGAATTATCTTTTTTCTACGACAGTCATGTCTGTCTCTCTCTTTGAACACGTTTACCTCCAAAACTAATTGACGAATTTTCATGGGGCAACTTCAGCATATCGTGCGGTTACATAAATGCTTCAGTAATTAAAATCGGAACAGTGAAAATAAAGATATCATAATTTAATCTTTTGCTTGAAAGCCGTCGTGTATATCTGTTTGTTGAGGATAATCTCCAAAAGTACTACACGAACTTTCATGGGTTTCCACAGGTAAATTGAGAATAGTTTGGAGAGTAACGTAGGCTTAATTTCGTCAAAATCGGATCAGAGGGAGGAAAGATTACGTAATTTGAAGTTTTATGCTTACATGGATGGTGTAGTACAGCACATCTCCAAGAGTACAATACAAACTTTCATGGGGTAGCATAGGTTAACTGAAAGTAACTTGGGCAACATATAAGCCTCATTTCATCAAAATCGGATCAGGGGAAGAAAAGATATCGTAATTTTTAGTTTCTGATGTATGCTATGCTCGAGATGCAGCGTAGTATAGGAAAGACCCGAGAGAGGCGCTGTTACTGACATAGTATACCAAATAACTAATAGATGGAAATGCTGCGTTGTTTATTCTCGTAACTAAGGTGTAATACACTGAAAGAAGACCTATGATTTTCCTTACGGCAGCGGTGTAGTGTACTGATGTTGGTGACGGCCGTTGAAGCCTTTTTGAAAAATCAGTCACATACAATGAGGGGAATAATTCTTTGTGTTGATAATGAATAATTGTTGTTCCGATCAGTAAATTAATGATCCTACAAAAGCGAATATTTCTTTGCCAACGTTACCATACTAAACCGCTGCCACTGCAAGTAAAATTTAACCCAGGTACGACAAAAAAAAAAAAAAATAAAAAAAAAATAAAAAAAAAATAAATAAATAAATAAACAAATAATAAAAAAGAATAAATATATCCCACGTGCCTTGCAATGCAATGGAAAGAAAAGAAGTGCTTCTTTCCGCGGGTGTCATTTAAATATAAAACATAACGACAGTAAAGAACAACGGAGTGCACCTGTGAACTATTAGTTTGCGCTGCTGTATTTTTTTATTTTTTTTATTTTTTATTTCTTTTCGATGGTTATGCCAACGTACCATGAAAGGTGCTGTTGGTTTTGTGGTTTTGCAAAGAAACAATACATGATCGTGTTGTGCGTATTACCTCAGTAACAAAATATTTTATATTAAGAGCCGCAATCTTATCTCTGCAAATACAAATTGATACTGAACAGCGAGTTGCTGATTACACTTTGTATATTCACAGCTTAACGACATGTCTTTGCTTATTTTGACAGGGGATATTTGATTTTAAAACATAACGACATTTCTTCGCGTCTATAGATGGTCTAATTTATATAAGAATTCTTTGCAAGGAGAATCGAATATATGTAGTTCTCTTTCTGATTTCGGTGTATCTGCCTCGAAACCCCACAGTTCAGGAAATGATATAGTGAGGTGACATTAGTTACATAGTACACCAAATAACTAATTATGGCGTTGCTGCGTTTTTTTTTTTTTTCATTATCACAACTATGGTGTAATACACTACTAGATGGGGTACAATTTTACTTGCGGCGGCGGCGTTATGTGCTGATGTTTGCAACGGCCGTTGAATGCTTTCTTCAAAAATCAGTCACTTAGAATGAGGGGTATAGTTATATATGTTCGTGTTGAAATACATAATTATGCTGTTCTGCTCAGTAAATTAATCATCCTTCTAAAGTGAATAGTTCTGTTGCCAATGATAGCAAGCTGAACCGATGCCACTGCAAGTAAAATTTAACCCAGGTAGGACAAAAAAATTTTTTCCTACCTGTATCCCATATGCTTTGCAATGTCATGGAAAGAACACAAGTGCATATTTCGACGTATATAACCACTAAACTGTATATAGAGTAGAAATATTTACAGAGTGAGCATTGCGTTCTGTGCATCTTCTCAACATTAAGCTGGAATTACCACGTGATTTTCAAACAAATTCAGTCTTTCCACGCATTTATTTTCTCTTACGATTGGTTTGTACCGCATTGGCTGCAAAGAAGTCCCACCTCATTTTCGCAGAGCAACCACATAACATGAAATAATATCTAAATAAATGTGTTACAGAAGCAACAAGAAAGTTGAAGAAGCGTCGCTAAAACGGCCATTTACACATAGTTATCCGACATCCGACAAGCGTCATCCGCCTTAACAATAAAGGACTAAGATAAAGTCAGCGATTAATAGAGTTTTCGCAATATTAGATGACATTTCCACCTTAATGTTGAGGACACAAAAACTAATCTGCACATCTTAATCCTCACTCCAGAGATGTTTCTGCTCTGTGGCTGCCACCAGAGATAATTTACACACGCGAGCGACAAACAACCTCTCTGCATTCAAAATTGTTCGGTACAATATTGTGATTAAAATTTGTAATTACTTACTTTTGGTGCGGAGTACATTAAGATAGAGAAAGACGTTTTCTTTTGCAAATACAATTGCAGTTTGACTTATAATCCGACTTCTGATCTATACTTCTATTACACAAGATCGATTTCAAATTTGTGCTTCACGAAGTAATCACTGCAGGAACTGGGGGCATAGCTGAAAGAGTGGTCGATGCTGCTAACACAGTCAAGACAATTCACTGGAAATACTATAAGTTCTATACAGGCGATCAGCTGACGCCATTCTTCCTACGATTACCCAGAAATACTTTATCACACAATGACACCACCATGACCTCTTATTTAAACAGACGTGAACTGCTCTGTAGAATGAATTACCAGGCTATCAGTATTCGTCGAGTTTTCGATAATATGGAGCACTGCAAACAGAATAATTACATTGTCCCTAGTGCAACGCTGCAACATACTAATATTTCAGCATACTGTGAGAGATAAAGAATTTCGTACTAGACCGCAGAACCAATAGATGGCGCTGTTGTGACTATTAGTATTTCTCATCTCAAGGATCGAAGTGCTTTCAGAAGTTTGCGCCAGACAGACAATTAGACACTGCAGTATTAACTTATGAACACAACCTAACATTGAAATTACATTGTTCCGGAGTACGGGCTTAAATTAATTTCACTTTTTGTATGAAAAACTTTATGAACATTCATCGTTTTAGACAATGGCTTCTACTTAAATTTGACATTTTCGCTAGGAGAATTGAGTTTGTCAGTGCGATTCAACAAGGATTCTGTTTTTGTTGACCTAGGTCTGGAATCCCTAAATAAATAAATAAATAAATAAATAAAACATGATATACATAGGTCCCTCTTTATCAACCGTTGCGAAGCACGGGCATGTAAACTAGTATTAACATAAGTTCTTCTTACGATAACAACATTTTTTGACACGTAATAATTCGTTATAGAGTTCAATAATCCGCACTTTTTACGCTTGACGCGACTTCCATATATGTTAACTTTTTTTGTAAATTTACTTGTATTGCTTAAAAAGCCAACGTGTTGAATTTTCTCGCTGTTTGGAGAACAAATGTTGCAACAGTTGTGGAATTAGCACAAGATCAAATCTTCTTTTTGTTCTTAAAGAAAATGACATTCATCGGTAAATACATATAGGTTACAAGACAATAACACTAAACCAAACTCCGCCCCACACATGAATGAAGCGCCATCGGGTACCGACCGGCCGCCGTGTCATTCTCCGCCCGAACGCGTCACCGGTTGCAGTCTCGAGCGGAACGTGGTCAGTGTTATGCATTCCCGGCGATTGTGTCTGTTTTTCAGATCGGAGCCGCTACAAATAGCTCTTCAGTTGGTCTCTCAAGAGCTGAATGGACCACGCATATCAACAGCTGTCGGCAGACGCGGATGGTTACCCATGCAAGAGCTAGACAAGCTCGACAATGCTTCGGCGATGTAACTGGAGCCGGTGGAAATAATGTACCGGTTCAAACCTCCCCAGGGTTTAATTAGAAATGTGGAGCTACTTTCTTTTCTTTTTTTAGTTATTACCGACATCAATGACGGTACAGACATTCCCCACTGTTCAAACTCTGCTGAAACTCAATATAAATCATTCTATTTGTGCTCATTCGCTATCGTATTCCGAAGAGTTGATTACCGTCACGTTGTATAGCAATAATTAGGGAGAGTGTCGAGGTCGTATGTGTTAATCCTGTGGTACCAAGGCAGCAGAAAACTCTAAAGTACTCCTGAAATCTTTCAGATATTCTATCAAATGTTAAGATTACCTGACATCGCCTGGTGTGGAGGCGATCAATTCGTTTTATAGTTTCCAAATGATAAGCCAAGATCGCAAACTACCAATTTATTAAGTGACGACCGGTTTCGGTGCACTACGTCACCATCATAAACTGGTCATCTTGTTAAAAAATTAGATATATGATAAGAAGTGCAACATTGCAGTTAGTCACTATATAAAATAATACTTAAGTTACAAACATGACAGCTTACAAAATACTCTATAAAATGTCTTTTTTGAGTTTATTTTGTTCCGATTTCGTTCAATTTTTTTTCTTTAGGAATAAGTAAATCACACGTAATATCCAGTGTCTCTTCATTCGTTTTTTTTTTCTCGGATAAAGGAAAGTTACAAGGCTGTTACCCTCCTCGCCACTGCTTTGTCGTCTTGTGTGTGTCTGTGTCTCCCGTTCGCCCTCGGCGCCGCAATATTTCGCTCCCAGCACCCTCACTTCTCCGCCGGCGTTGTATAATTTCACGAGGAACTTAATTAAATTTCGTTTGACAGGGAAGACAAGAACAAGAGCGCTCTGCCAGGAATGAATGACAGCCGACAGGGGCACCGTCCCTGTGAAATCATATCCCTCCTCTGCTCGGCTCGCCTGGCTTACCGACTAGCACAGCGGTATTAGCCGTGTCGTGAATCGCCACGTTGCGTCCGCTGAAATATCCTCTTCTCGCTTCTCCTACTGTCTTTCTATAAGTTACACAGCAGTGGATTTTCTTGCCTTTTCGGGGAATTTATCTGTTACGTTAATGTCATTCTAAAAGAAATCTTTCAAATCAAGGGGACAAAATGTACAGAGGTTGATGCCAAACATTTCCTTGTATAATGATAAATTGTCCTTCGTGTTTGAGTTATGCACAGTGACTAATAAAATTGGAACTCCAAACAAAAACACAACGCACACACACACACACACACACACACACACACACACACAAACACACACACACCGCGGCGGAGCGGCCTAGCGCATTGAGGACCTATTGCTACGATGCGCGTGGCCGTTCCCAGTCGGGAGTTTGAATCCTCCCTCGGGCATGGCTGTGTCGTCTTTAGTATAAGGTAGTTCATAAGTAGTTTGTAAGTTTAGGGACTGCTGACCCCACAGTTAAGTGCCTTCAGCTTGACGAACATTTGAAAACACACATACACATAGAGAGACACACATACACATAGAGAGAGGCATACAACGCCCCACCCCATTAAACATAAGAATAAAGATACCATTTCAAAGTACAAAGCTACTCTACTAATACTGTTTTCTATCGCAATTTTACTATTTGTATTTACAAAGTAACGAAAATAAAATTTTTTAATGTAAATGGTATGTAGACTCATAGTTCCTACCTGAACCTTGCACATCCATACACTAAGGGAAGTAGGAAGTAATAGGTATTCAAAATGAAGTAATTAAACACATACTACTTCTCATCAGATGACCACAATGTTTTTCTTTCAAGAACATACGGGAAATAGCGACGCTAAGAAATAAATGTTAGCCGCTTTGGAGTAGCCGAGCGGTCTAAGTCGCCTCGCTGCGGAGCGCGCGGTTGCTCGCCGTCGGAGGTTCGAGTTCTCCCTGGGGCATGGGTGTGTGTATTGTCCTTAGGTTAATTTACCCCAGTTTAAGTAGTTTCTAAGCTACGGACTGATGACTACGCAGTTTGGTCCGATAGATTTACAGACATTTGAATATTTTTAAGTAAATGTTATTTCATTAAATCAAAATGTTTATTTCCACTGGTGACCACATAGTGGACCTGGTAGTTTGACCAATTTTACCGCTAGATTGCTGTCGTTCCTGACCTGTACCTTTCGTGACGTATCGCTGTCTGATAGCCCCTTTAGATATGAAAACAACTACTTCTTTTAACCACGATTAATGGCTCCGTACCCACACGATTATTGTTTTGTGCACATCTACGGAAAAGCTCCTATCAAAATATAAAGTTTAATTGGCGTCGTTGTTCAAGTAATATTTAAAAAAAGTTCTTCAGTCTTCATGTTCACTTATTTAGATAACGTTAAGCAATAACGTAATTTCTGTAGGTAGATTTCCGTTGCTGACAATATAATCCTCGTAGTTTCAACAACCCTACCGCTAGATGGCTCTTTCGGGGTTGCCATAATGTACTGCATGAGATGAACTCTACAAGTCCTTGGCAGGTTTGAGAAGTTACGTGTCATTTAATGTTTACCCACGAATGGCTCAACTCTCATAAATTAGAGGACAGCTGTTTTCAGGCGCGGAGATGGGGTCTGGATGCTTCCCTGATGTATTCTATCGCGATCATATCAGAGGAATTAGGCAGTGAAACTTTCAAAGGCTTTACTACCATGCTTCTCAAACTGCTGTATTGGAGTCTTGCGTTGTGATATGGTGCGCTATCCTGCTGGAATATACCATCAACGTCGGGGAAGTCCTCAAGCATAAAGAGATGGACAGAGTCTCCGGTAATGTTTATTAGCCCACACCTTTTACGGTGACCTCGAATACCACCAAAAACACGTGGAAACCTTGGTCATTTTCCATCGTAGCAAAATACTGCCACTGTGGCGTCAGTTTATGAAGGGTCCATGTTTCGAGAAGTTGTTTGCAGCCAAGACTAACGAGCTGGAATAACTGGAAACGCCATGTCGACAAGTGTCAAGCGCCCCACGATCTAATCTCGCTGATCCAGTTATTGTTTTTATGATGTACATGTAACTGACGATATTTCTAGTTCATCGTGGGAACACGAAGGGATCGAATTTTGTTGATCTAAATGTTTAAAAATTTGCGGTGAATGGTATGATACGAAAAATTGTGCCTACCCGCTAATTGTTCTGTCCTTCCCTACATATCGCTGCCAATTCTATTTCACAGATAGGGATATTATCTGATCTTAGTGTAGTGATGTGACGTAGACATCCAACAATTAGTCGCACACACTTCATCCGACAGCATTAAACGAACCGTGTTGCGATCCTTTAGCGGAGAAAAATGTGAAAAATTCCGTTCATTATTAATTTGTTGTCGACTTATCATCCTAGTTCACAAATTAATTACAATTTTATTATCATAATAAAAATTATGATAAATTATGTCATGAAAGAGAGTAAAAATGTTTCACGTTTCATCCTCCTCTGTATGAGTTTTGCGCACCGAACGGCAACTCGAAGATGAATTCGCGGAATCGACATTCCATGTCATATATTACGAGGATGTATTTTTGAAATATTAACTTGGCTTGCGCAGCTCAATATATATAGACGTTATTAACTTTTTTGTCACTTATACTACTTCCATTTTAATATAGGTTTCTACAACAGGGAGGGAATAGTTGCCCCACCATAAGACAAAAATGCGTTAACTTCCAAGGTTTATTTATTTATTTTTTGAGTATTTCTCACGTTTCAAATATGTTTATAATTGAACTGTGTGCAAACAAACGAAAATAAGAAACATTTTTGAAGGGAATGATGAACTTTACCTTAGCTGTAGGGGACTTAAATCAAAGAGAACAGTGTGCAAACTTACGAAAATAAGAAACGTTGTCGTAGTGGACTTAAATCAATGGGAACCTGTGCCCAGTCAGGTTTCGGGCCCGAGTCTCTAGCCTACCATGCAGTTGAACTGATGAGAACACAGTCACCACGCTATAACAACACTCACTTGATTTACAAGTAAATTCTGCTCTGTTTTTGACATAAGCTGTAAAGGTCTGAAGGAACAAACATTGTAAAATACAGCAATTAATGTTACAAGTCAAGGCGAATGTATACGCCGATAATAACAACGTAGTGACATACTACTGAAATAAAAAAAAAAATCGCCTAATATGGTGTACTATACAGTGTGTCACATGGAGGTTCTGAGTTAGTATTCGGGGCGTGCTCTGCCAGTCGAGGTGGACAAGGCAACGCTAACGTGAAGCTGGGAGTCCGGGTTCGAGTTTCTATTCGGCGCAAATCCTTGTGTGCCATTGTCTTATTGAATATCTCTCTCTGCTCAGCTGATGTCAGCATCATTTCAGAATTCACTTCTAATGTTCTTCTGATTACTGTATATTACAGCACATTATCAGGAATATTTGTTCCTTCAGACATGCAATAATTGTAAAATGTGACTACTTTACGAGCGCTGACGAGAAATAAATACGAAAGCTACATACACAGTCATAAAAAACGGACACCATACGGAACACATCACAGACATGCATGGACGCGCACAAAAGTCCTTTGCTGATGCCTAACACCGTTCGACCATTGACGGGAGTACAGTTAGGATGCGAACAAAGAGGGTGAGGTAGCGTTTGGAAATTATGATTGCCTGTGACAGATCAGTCGATCGAGTTCCCTTTATCTACAAATTTATAAGCTACTTCCTCGGTGCCTGTGTGTCCTGTCTTACCTTAGCACACCATATACTCGCAAACCCACCACATGGAATTCACAGTAAAACAGTGTGCCAACAGCGGTCGTTTTCACAAGAGTGTATTTAGACCATGAACTCCTCAGTAGCGTCTTCTTCAGGTACTCTAGCTGGAACGACAATCTGCATCAAGTAGCACACATTTATTCCAGTGAACCAATACTTTACTCGTTTCGGAAGACCTCTACAGACTGTACTCTTCACATGTGTGACAACAACTCTCAAACTAAACCATAACACACCCTAGACACATGGCAATAGATCAGTGTACATCTTCAGTAATGTATCATACCAAGCCAATTTCGAAAAGTGATGAATCATACTATCTCTGGATGAGGCAAACCGTTTCCATCCGCTAAGACTGTTGCAAGGTAGATCAATGGATTCAGCCAGTCACTATACAGTCCAACGTTAACCGTAGCAGATACTGTGTCATACGTAATAATCGACGCGGCCTTGGTACGCAGGATGTCATCAGTGTAGAATATTGCGCTTGTTGCGTACATCGGTGAGCACAGTTTTTGTAATTCTGTAATGCCAGACTGGGGTCTAGAGGAGTGTAGTAGTTCTGGCCGCCATGTGGTATATCACGTAACTTAGCATTCGTGTTGGCACGTGTTAGAAGGCTACCCATCTATATGTAAATTGGTAGAAGATTAACTATTAAGGAGCACTTCCGCCAAAGTTCAGCGGGCTCCACACAGGGAAGCAGGGTAAATAAAATACACCGAGGGCTCTGGGAGAAGCGTAATGGCCCATGCAGCGACTGCAAAACAAATTCTTTGCTCATGCATTGCAACAAACTTTTACAGAATATTCTCGATGCGACGAATAGCTTAGGCAGAATTGATAATACGCTAACCGAAGAAAGCATTTTTACAGTATAATAACGGTTTTATACTCTTTTCGTAATAAATGTCTGAAATTCCGAAAGATCTTAGACGGAAATCAGAGGAAAATAACTTAAAAACATGATGCAAATCTTGAAGACATTCGTTGGAAGGTAAGCACGAGAGTTAAGCTATTTAGGACGGAGTTCCTCGTTTATAGTAGTTAAGTGCTGTATCGGTTCTTTGTTTTGGTAATGAAAGAGGAAAAATATTCACAAGAGATAACTGACCGTATTACTTGTTCCCATTACTTATTCCCATTGCACTGTACAATTTTGTTAACAAAAACTCAGTCAAAATGCTGTCAAATGCAGGTACAAATGACTAATTTGTATAGGACGTTAACTCGATATCATAGCTTATAGACGTCATCATTTCCCGAATGGGAGTAGGGGGAGGGGGGAGAGTAATCTTGATTTCCAAAGAGGTTACACAGGAATACAATGAAGACATCTGCGAGACACTAACTGTCGCGTAAGAGGACTAAATGAAGAAATTATTTGGTGCGATGAGTAACGTATTGACGTTGGTTATTACGTGGAATACACAATCCCATTTCGAAATATACTTGATGAAAATTGAAAAAAATGTGTGACATCGTAATTTGTTAAGTTATTACGTAATCAAGTGTATTTATAATCACAGAAAATCAACATTTTTTTGTATTACCTTAGCGGCTGAAACACTATTATCGACAGCCCGTTTTACATTTATTAATATCCCGTTACCAATTGCATTACCGTATTTCTGCAAACACTGATGTTAAGCAAATAGCATTGAATCATCTATTAAGATTTCGCTTGAGCATATGAAAGAAATGTCTGATTTCCGTTGAATGTAATTACACACAAAAGATATATGATCCGAAAAATAAACGAGTAACATAAAAAGCTAATTAACACACTGAAATTCTTGATACTACTGAAGATATTACTTACTTGTAAATATTTCTATATAAAGCAATATTGAAACAAATAACTACAATTACCATTAAAGTAATATAACACCTTGCAGTAGCATACAAATGAGGTGAAATCTGCACGAAGCTTTTGTGGTGACTGTTTGGGCAACATGATAAGAATTTCATCGTTGGACCAAATCACTGATACAATAGCGCCACCTGCAAGCGGCTTGTAAAGAGGAAACAGACAGTTATGGAACCTACTGGAATTGTTCTTCAGTGCGTACTTTTTGCGTGCCTCGTAGATGACAGGTAGCATATTTAGACTGTTTTTCGGAGTTGCTGCAGGAATAATAGTCCTTGCGAACAACTGCCACCGTACAGCAGGATTATGCAAGACTACAAGTGACACGCGATGTTCAGAAGTACTTCGTCACCCATCGGATTGAACTGCTGCCTTTCTCGCCTTTTTCCATTATCTCGCTAGCCGCGAACGCCTATTCGCTGACTGCGGAACGACTGACTCTGTTTACATCACGGCTGCTACGTCAGATCAGATCTTTCAGTTTTCGATCTCTTTGTTATTAAGGTGTAGGTGTGTGCTAAAAGAAATACACTACTTGTCGTTGAAATTGCTACACCAAGAAGAAATTCAGGTGATAAACGGGTATTCATTGGACAATTATATTATACTAGAACTGACATGTGATTACGTTTTCACGCAATTTGCTCTGCCACCATTGACCAGACGTTACAAATGGTGAGAGATCTGGAAAATGTGCTGGCTTGGGCAGCAGTCGAACATTTTCCGTATCCAGAAAGGCCCGTACAGGACCTGCAACATGACCTGCTAAAATGTAGGGTTTCGCAGGGATCGAATGCAGGGTAGAGCCACGGGTCGTAACACATCTGAAATGTAACGGCCACTGTTCAAAGTGCCGTCGATGCGAACTAGAGGTGACTGATACGTGTAACCAGTGGCACCCCATACCATCACGGCGGGTAATACGCCAGTATTGCGATGACGAGTACACGCTACCAAGTGCGTTCACCGCGATGTCGCAAAATACGGATGCGATCATCATGATGCTATAAACAGAACCTGGATTCATCCGAATAAATGTCGTTTTGCCATTCGAGCACCCAGGTTCGTCGGTGCGTACACCATCGCACGTGCTCCTGTGTGTCATGCAGCGTCAAGGATAACCGCAGCCATGGTCTCCGAGCTGATGGTCCATGCTGCTGCAAACGTCGTCGAACTGTTCGTGCAGATGGTTGTTGTCTTGCAAACGTCCTCATATGTTGACTCAGGGATAGAGACGTGGCTGCAAGATCCGTTACAGCCATGCGGATAAGATGCCTGTCATCTTGACTGCTAATGATACGAGACCGTTGGGATCCAGCATGGCGTTCCGTATTGTCCTCCTAAACCCACCGATTCCGTATTCTGCTAACAGTCATTGGATAGCGACCAACGCGAGCAGCAATGTCGCGATACGGTAAACCGCATCGCGATAGGCTACAATCCGACCGTAATCAAAGTCGGAAACGTGATGGTACGCAAATTGTAGGTGTCGCCACCGGTGCCGACCTTGTGAGAATGTTCTGAAAAGCTAAACATTTGCATATCACAAATGTCGGTTAAATTTCGCGTCTGTTCAATCACCACGAGTGTATGTTCACATTAGGAAGAGAAAGTTGGTGACAGATATTTCACAAATAAATAACGCCGTAACGAATAACGCCTTTTAATGAATTCCACCCCGAATGGTGCATCATGTCTGTGACACTTTCTCCATTATAGCACAATAACACAAAACGAACTTTCCTTCTCTGAATTTTCTCTATATAAACCGTCAGTCGCACTTGGTGGGGATCCTACTCTGGGCGGTAATACTCCAAAATAGGACGCACAAATGAAGTGTACGCAGTTTCTTTAGTAGAAATGTTCCATCTTCTAAGTTTTCTGCCAATAAAGCAATAGCCTTTGTGTCGTCTTCCCTACAATATTCACCATGTAATCTTTCCAATTTAAGTTGTTCGTAATTCATGTTACAAGTTACTTAGTTTAGAATAAACTGAGTTATCGTGTCAGAGATGTATCAAGGATTTCTCTTTTGCTGATATGGAAGAATACACAGATTTTTATGTTTAGGTCCAATTATGAATTTTCGCACCATACCGATAACTAATCTAAATGATTTTGCAGTTTCTTATGATCTTAAGGTGACTTTACTAACCTATAAGCGACAGCATCATCAGTGAACAATCCAAGTGAGTTGTTCATATTGCATCCTTTATCATGATTAAGAACAGTAGGGATCCTGTAACACTTTCGTGGGGAACTGTGGCGATATTCCATAAGCACTTGAATTCTTCCTCTTTGTCCACATAGATAACAGGAGACTATTTCAAATATATACGCCAATTTAGAGCCAAATCTTTCATGTATTGAAACTAAATCTGTCGATAGAGTAATGAAGTCATTTGATAATAATTATAGCTGTCACAAAGACGTTTCTTACTCGATATATATGGCCAGTTTCTTCCATCGCACTGTAAACCATAATAACTTCATTCGTGTCGAGTTTTACTGAATATTTGAAGCCAATCAAAATGTATTTTCGGACGTTTATTGATGTTCCTTAGTAACACACGGGGCTGATTCGGGGCGTAACGATAATAATGTGACATTTCTGAAAGGGAATTGCGAGCATCATCTGAAGTTTGTACAATACATTTAATAAAACATTCGTAAGATTTTTTAAAAGTTTTTGTTCGGTTTTCAAGTTTTAATTCGAAATCATACAAGGTTTTCAAATATCTACCGGCATGCTGTAAGTAAAAGGAACAAGTGAAAGAGATACAGTGTTGGAGGTCGTCAAAAAATCTCAAAATTCAGAATGCGCAATGATATACTCTAGTAATATTAATTTCGTTATTGAATGTTGCAGCAAATCCCAACTAATGGGTCGCAACAACACTTTCGCAGTAAAGTTAAAATTTTGAATAAAAAGGAAGTGATAATAATTAACTTAAATAGTCACAGTGGTAATTAATTAAGTTTGGTCCTATCTGACTTAGCATTGACTGCAGCCTCCAACTAGTACCTCTTACGTTTCACGAACAGCACAACTTCACTAATAAATGTGTCAGAATTCATGTAGTTGTGATGGCGTGTTCGTGTTATAATCAAAATCCTAATCGCTGATAGACTCTGATTGCAATGTTAATAGCTCAGTACTGTGAAACTCCGTGGTGCAAAGAGCTTCACAAATGCTACAGTCAAAGTACTCAATAATTTTGATATTCTTTAATGCAGTCAACCTCCTTATAAATCTTTACGTGCGCTAATTTTAATTAATTGGTTCCAGGTCCTGGGTAGCGTACGCCTGTAACTGGCTAAGCAGAGTCTGGCATTTTACGTATTTCATAAAAATTACTTTCGACAAGTCTGGGAAAACTACTATAATACTTTGAATACTGTTAGCCTGGTTACTTTCTATACAAATGAAACCAACTTTACTTGCAAACTCTCTTGCACTTTAATTACTAGTCTCTGTGGTTGCAACACGTTTAGCAATTCTTAACTCGTCTAGCAATTTCTTTAAAACTGATCGTAATTACTTTGAAAATGATTGAACTTGTTAGTCAATGTACAGGCTTGCATAATCAACATACTCTAATAATGGTGATAATGGGATGACTACAACTACTTACAAAATAAGATTGGTTTCAAAATAAGTCATGTATAATTGAACCGAAGTTTTTATTGGGTTGACACTACATCTACATGCATACAAAATAAAATGTTACAAAAGTACTCATCTGCTTTCGTCGTCTTCGTCGTGAAGTCCAAACAAGACAGATATGATTACAATAGGTACTCTTACTACAACAACGATCACACTCGGTGACAATAGACTTGATACAAAACAATTACTTTTCTTGCACACATGAAAAAACATTACTCTGATCACTTTCGAGTGTAAATAAACTTATTTCGCACTTCGTTCAATACATTAAACAGTACGCCTCTCAGGCTTATTGCAATTGCATAAAACTCGCGCCACACTGCGCCTACCATGCCTCTGCACCATCAACAAAACATTTATGTGTTTACTATAGCGAGTCCGCTCCGCGGCTGCTTCAGCAGCGCGACACTCACAGCTACTACTTCTGTACCAAAGACAGTCTTTACAACAGGTTCAACATTTTCTCTGGCGCATTGCTAACTTACAGCATAAGAATGTCCGTGCATTCATGCGGGTTTACACATATAGTACATGTTTACACTAAATGATTCAATATAGAAAATGGCGTTACATAAGAAATATATCTAGCGTACAAGAAATGAAAAATACATGAAATAAACAAATTTAAGACAATATATACATTACGTTAAATCAAACTAAGATACAGCGACAGGTGTACTCTTACAACAGTTCCAGTTTTCTCCATTAATTTGAGGGGAAGAAAGTAATTGTATTTTTCTTAATTGCACTGCCTATATTCTAGAAATAAATACTCTTTTTCCAAATTTATATCATTGTCCTACTCGTCAATTACGTTTCACTTTTCCCATTTCCTTCTCTTCGTTTGACGGTAAAAATACTAGCGAAATTTTCCCTCAGTTCATAAATACTTTTCCTTTAGATACACTGACAACTTCCAACCAACTGCAATTGTTTCGAAAAATAGAATCACATTTATCCATTTACGACGGTCTCTCTCTCTCTGTCTTTCTTTATCTCTTACTATCTTAATTTTATGTGTCCACACCCAATAGAAATATTGTATTTCTGTCATTTGTTGGTTTTTAGCAAAGCTGACGACACATCAGTGTCGAAACTCTCATTAAAAATTCATCTACTCACGATATTTTCCGAATAACTACCGTGTACCTCTTTAAAAGTGTTTAATATCACAGTAAATCGGCGACTCTAACGTCGTATAGAAAGTTACGAATTGCAATACAGCTGAAATGCCGCGTACTCACTCGTCAGGAGCTTTCAGTACGACAGAATTTAGTTTGTAAACCGTTCTCCAAATAGATTTCCTGTATAAATCCAGTGTGTGCCGACAATGCATATCACGTACTTGTTATTTATCTTTCACTGCGAACCAACTGTTCGGTGTTGTGTCAGACGAGGTGATGTTTTCAGATAGCATCACCAGGGACACCGTACACTCCTCGGCCGGCGTGTGTTACTCTCTTATGCAGTCGATAGGCCAGCCCCTACGACGTGCCTACGCTACGAGGTGCGATGAAACGGAAGGGTCTCAGGTTTTTGACTTGCAAAGTTCTGCTGTTGCGTGAATATGCTCCTCGCCCCTCGGTTCAAAAGGTCCGCAGCAAGCTGTAGAAATTCAAATTGGGAATTTCGTTGCATTCATAGCAGCACCAAGATCTCGGACAGTAAGACTCGGCACCTCCTTTCCGTAGCTCAAAGTGAAAAACTAGTACGTTTTAACGTAAAAGGACCACAAAGTCAGAAATACATTTATATCACAAAACAGTTTTGCAATTTAAAAATTCTTGTAAGAAATCTGTAAATCTGTAATCATGTCTCAAGAGTGCATACAAATTTCAAAGCTTAACTTGAAACAGTGCTCACATGCTTGGATTCAAGGAGAGTGGGAGCGGTAGAAAAGATCACAGTTCAAACTGTGGTGGCAGAATCGTCCAGTGGCAATCCTGTAGGAGTGTTTTGAAATTAGATGTAATGTTGTCACTTGACAATCACCATTAATACGGAATATCAAAATATGGTTGGGTGAAAAATGAGCGCTACACAACTTCTTACAGACTTACCTCACTTACTTCGAGAAAGTAGATTTAAAAATATGGCTACCCAACGTTTCAGATAAAAGTGCAATTAAATATTTCGTGAATACCTGCGTAGAAAATCCAGCGACCTCTGTTTTACAGGAATTTGCGGATATTCATGAGCATTCGCTCTAATACTGTCAGTACTATGGAAGCAACTTGAATACATATTATACGTAATTCATTTCACGATTTGTTCGTGAATGATATGGTACAGAGAACTTTGTAATTTGACCAAAACTAATGTATGCCACAAAGTTCGTAATGGACTGTAGAGTTTATACACATTTGCAGGCAGCAAACTGAATTAAAATTGGCAAAAGCATCAGAAATGTCTGTAAATTTATGAGACTTAACTGCTTGGTTATTAGTCCCTAGCTTACAAACTACTTGAAGTAAGTTAAACTAACGTAAGGACAACGCGAACATCCATGCCCGAGGGAGGACACGAACCCCCGAAGGCGAACGGCCGCGCGAATCGCAGCATGGTGTCTCAGTGCGCACGGTCATTCTGCCGCGGTGCAAGGGCATCTTTTGCTATTAGTGACTATTAGCAATCACACAACGCATTATCTTGCTGTACGTATTGTCAATTATCGATTTTACATAAGACCAGAATTTTTTCGGGTTCTCGGAAAGATCTTTTGCTAAGGTATGGCTGTGATAGTTATTGTATGCTTCGCGCATCGATCTTTTCCATCCTTAATCGTCTTTATTGGCACATATTTCTCTAACCCTTCATTAACAATGCACTTAAATTTAGTTCACAATTCCTCTACATCCATAGTCCATAGTCAGTTATTAAGTGGTTAGTAAAGCAAAATTAATATTTTATAGACGGCATAAATAGACGAAATTGTAAAACAAAATACAGAAATTACGAACTGTAAGTAAGATAATACATCCTTCTGCTTTTTAAGGAGAAATTTTGCAGTTACAATAAATTCGATGCCTATTGTAACAACTCTAAATTCTTTGTCATCTATTAAGACTACGTTTCTTATTTCACAAGAAGGTACCGTAGTGTAATTTCATACCACTAATGAAACTGATACAGAAAAGTTTTACTTCTGCTGCAATCATATGAACACGAAACCTTTGTTGTGCTTGTAATATAAAGAGAAAATATCAAGATTGAAATTGTTTTTTTTTTTTTTTTTTTCTTTTCTGCAAAACAACTGGTTTTGACGCTCAAGGGTGACATATACTGGTCTCTACTACAATTGGCATTTATATGCTTATTACAGCACTGCACACAGTATTTTGAAATGGTACTCGTGGTTAGTCAATGTAAAACAACATTGTGTTGGTGGACTGGTAAGCATAACACAATAAGAAAGACTTACACGAAGACCCACCATTGTGCACATTACTGGCTGAGTGCCTCCATAAAACTTTTTTTCACTAATGATAAAATAATAAAAACAGAACATTGCGACCTTGGAATATTCTCATTATATTACCATAATAAGATCGCCTCCTATGATGAGTAAATTAAACCTATTGAAAGTACGTGGTCTTTCAAATATGAATGTTATATGTGGAACTAAGTTCCTTATTGGATTGATGCAATCATTTTGCTTCTACCTCTGTGGAAATCTGATTTAAGGGTCGCTACTAGCTTTTGTTTATTAGATACGAAAAAACTAGAAGAAAATAAATATATATCCGTAAAGTGAATTTACTGTATACTGTTACTAACTGTATGCAGTGGCGACATGCAAGCTTTTCAATTGCACACACTGTGCAATGGAAATATTTCCCCCTGACCTACCTATCATTAGAAGAATTTTCCCTCCAAAATATTTACGGTTAAAGGTGGTTCAAATGAGGTAGGCACAAATTTGAAGAAAAACTATATTCACTAATTCTATCTCACAACCTGCCTGATACAACAACACATCTGCCCATATGCCACATATATATAAAATTTACAAATAGATCAGTTTTGAAAGACAATAAAATACACTTAATATCTAAATGGGTGACTTTACATGAAAATTAGAAAATAACTAAAGTTTGTAAACGAAAATAAATGTTTTGACTGGCTAAGTCACAGGAGGGAAGTGGCAAACCCACGAAGTATACAATTAAATACAAAAAAAAAAAAAAAAAAAAAAAAAAAAATGAAAATTTACTACAACTCTGATCAAGTCTATTTTTGAGCTACAAGAATAAGGACGTCCCTTCTGGCACACGATAAACTCCCACTAAATACTACCATTGAACTCCCATTTCTCAGAAGATGCATTGGCGGAACCTTACCGTCTTTCTGTTGATCGGCGTTGCAGGTGGAGAAGACCAGTTGAGGGCAGTGCAGTGTTGACAGACGTGAACGCGAATGTGGACTGATACAATTAGAAAACATATTGTCGGTTAAGCCGACGACAATGCTAAAGTGAAAATAAAACTGAACGTAGCAGACAGCAAACAAGCACTTCAGAATATTACAAGTTTCAATTTACTCTATAGCAGCCACGCAGGACTAACACCTGACTGTGCAGAAAGCACACTGAAATAATTCAAGGTTAACACCGAAAATTACACATCTCAAAACAGCGCGATCAGGTCAGAAGTGCGGCCCAGACCAGAGTCCCAAAAAACAGCACGATGCGGCCAGCAGCGCCTCCAATATCAGAGTCCTCTCTCCACAGCAAGATTCCACAAATTCCTCTCAAGCCCTCCTATCGGTAACGTCAAACCAATCACAAATTTTGATTAATGGTCCAACCAATGGAACACACGCCAGCCTCGTTCCCCAGAAAATTGTCCCACGTTGCATTCAGCACGTAAGTCATCATTTCTGAGAAATCTATAGAATTTGCGGACCATTGGAACGAATCTGCAGATGCTGAAATGACTTTACTGTCGACGAGACGCCAAAGCCCTGTCCCCAGAAATCACCTCTGTCAATTTACACAACCTTTCGCCTCTGGCGTTCCAAACCTCGGGTGCACGTGCAGACCACAACGACGCCAACTTTTACCGCCTCTGCTCATTGTACTTTAGCGCCCTTCCGGTGCGTCATGACCGGACAGCCTCCCTACACAAAAGCAGCATCGAAGCGGTAAACAAACTACTTGGACTCAGGTCAGCCACAGACTTGCCCAGCCCAAATATAAACGTCTGTCTGCAGAAGGAGTGGTTTCACCATGGGTCGTGGCGGCCAGCGGTCGCCCTCCGGGCGGTGTCGCAGAATGCCTTGAAAGCAACATCAGAGAACGTGCAGCCAGCAACCTCCACCCTCTCGTGGGTCCTGCTGGCCTGCAGGTGTCGCCAGCGCCTTCCACCTCGGAAGACAGTTATCCCATCGGCGATACTTACAATAATCAAAAACAGAGTCATACTCCGAGAGAACACAAATTCACTTCCATAACACCTATCCTCTGATAATTACAAGACAAACTGAAAGAAATTGAATATAAACAAGATCATACTATTGATATCCTTCCAGAATAAATCCAAACAATATTATCCAAATAAAAATGTAGCAAATAATTCTAAAAATAGGACCACCACCTCTCACTATACGTTCCATAAAGTCAATAAAATTAACTTACGAATCGTCAAAAATTTTAGTGCATCAGATAACACTGTAATGGAGACTGACTTCAGACCACGTTCATGATGTCAATATTGGAATAGTGTTTCGATCTAGAGAAACCGTTACAAAGTTCGCATTTACTAAGAACGTTAATAAAACTAATGGATATGGTTAGGCTTCAAAATGACGAATATTACCTGCAGGCAGTTGTAGCTGGCGCTGCTATAGCGATCACTCGTTATTCCACACAATTCGCTCATGCATACGTAATGACTATTGGATCACCGCTGCCGGTGGACATACAATTGAGCACGCGCCGCCACAATTTCGGAGCGCTGCCAATCATTCAGGGGACGGTATCTGTAATGCACGCCCGCGCTGCCCCGTGGCATCCGAAGCTTCGGCTACGACCGGAGCTCGGTATGATCGACGTGAAACTCATATGCAGGGCTCCGTCAGCCCCCTTCATCCACTTACAATCCTCTCACTTTGTGATCATATTACTATTTTCTACCTGAACAATAGTGACAATGCTTATATACATGATTCATGAAGAAACGATGTTTGCGAATCAGCGAAACTGTTCTGACAAACAAAAATCAAAACATATGGACGGTGGCCACATTTTTCAAGATTTAGCAAATTTTATTTTACAACTATTGCGTATGGCCGAAATTCGAACAATTGTATTTACAAAGTAAGGAAAGTAAATTTTTTAATCTAATTGCAATTGATTGGTGTGCGGATTCTTAGTTCCTTCGCGAACCCAGCAGATGTGTACACTATATCTCAACGCTATGAGAAAAGGAGTAAGAAAGAGGGAAGAGGCAACGTGAGATAATCTTCACCATAAGCAGTACTGTTAGTAAAAATACTTCCACCATTCACTGAATGTCCTTGTTCGCTATCTTCTTAAATATGTAATTTCAAAATACGGAGAAGACTAATTCTGCTCGCTGTAACATATATTTGACCATGCGTAACTTTCTTTTCCTAAGCAATACCCACCTTTTCAAATTCGGGAGATAAATGAAAACATCCAATCATCAAATTCATCAGAAGAATAAAAAGATCCAATTTCTTCTATCACACATCCAAACGATACGCTAAGCAAAAGGCATATTAAGATACAGCGAATTTTCGTCAACTTAAAAAAAAAAAAAAAAAGTGGAATTGTATACAGGGTAATTGTAAATAGTGACAGCAAGTGGCAATGTTCTACAAGAAATACATGCAGAGGGCAACATAAGGAAACGTGAGTAATCATAATAATTCATTTTCTACAAGATGAAATAAACCCACAGCAAGAGAACTTTATGATAGAATTTAGTAAAAATCACACAGAAATGTAAAACAAAAAAGTATTTTTTGTTTACTGTTGACCACAGAAGATACTTTAAAATAAATCGTAACGCGACTGGTCTCAAGTAGACTAATTTACAGTTTCAATAGTCGGTAAACCAATCTATAAAAACTGTTTAACTGCAACTGCGGAGGAGAAGGCATCTACGGCAAAGTGCCTCTCAAATTACAAAAGCTTCATTAGGCTTCTTGTATAATAAGTATTGAATAACGTTATTTCAAATTTCGTGTTGACTTATTTATACAAGGCCAAGAACTAACATTTCCTTAAGGCAATATTTAGATGTTTGCTTGTGATCGACCTCGTATTTGCCGCACTTCTACCGCTAGTGGTCCTCGCACTTCATCTGTACCTCTCTCGGCGGATCGTCGTCTAGTACCACCTGTACAAATTAAAAGTGCTACTTCCCAACGGCTGAATAAACACATGATTTTTGTTTTGCAAACATTCTTGACAAAGCCCCTTTTTAATTATATCAGTTTCATTGGTCTCTTTGTATAATTAATGTTACATATGCTGCTAGAATTTCGGTGCTCCCTTTGTATACTTATTATATAATATTGTCTTTCCGAACGCTACAGTCGTCATGGTAACGATAGGGAGGACAGTCGCGTGTCCCATCTGTGTCGCAATCGCGCGAACTTTTTTGTAAGTTTTATATTACTTTGACTTCGCCTGTATTGAATTTTTGAGGCAGAACTTGAGGACTAGCCAGGATTCCTTTACATAAGCCTGTGAATCGGCCTGAAAGCCGTTTTGCAGTCACGTGATTCGGTGTCCAGCCCAGTACCGTTAATGTACCCCATGTATTTATTCCACGTCGTCTCTATTCTCAGAGTTGCAACGTACGGTCTCTGTGTTACTCTATACGAGAAGATGTAGAAAGGAAATTAAAACAGTAACGTATGATTCATTAAATACGAAACTTCATAATTGTGTTCTAAAAATTAAGGAAAATGTTGAACAGCAGTAGACTTCTGTCCTTGAGTTCCTCATTTCCCCGTCTGGTCTATTTCCTATAATGAAGGAAGCTTACGTTTTACCGTCCCGTCGACAATTTGGTCACTGGAGACAGAGCTAACGCTCGGAGTTTTTGGATAAGGATGGGGAAGGAAATCGGCCGTGCCCTTTGAAAGCAACCATTCTGGCATTTGCCTGGAGTGATTTAGGGAAGTCATGGAAAACCTAAATCTTCATGGACGTTGGTGGATTTTAACCACAGCCCTCCAGAATGCGAGTCCATTGTGTCATCAGTGCGCCACCTCGTTCGGTCCTATTTCCTGTGTCGTCATTGCTTCGTCAATCATAGGTTACCCTGCTTCCAAGAAAGCACATTTCTTCGTCTAGTTCCAAATCACCAATTTAGAAATTTCTCGATATCTTCATTTCTGCTATTTCCAATTAGTCCGGTTTATACCCAAATATATCCATTTCAAGGTATATTCCACTCAATTGATCAAGTGATTCTTCTTCTCTTTACTGAAAATGGCACTGTTATCCATCCACATTCTTTCATCAATTTTTATCCTACTCTTGGTCATTCTTTTTATTTCTATCACTGTTTCTTTAATTTAAATGCCCTAGATTGAAGGTAGACAAAAGACTACATTGGGGTTTCACATCCTACTTCATCAGAGCACTTTATTCTTGGTTCCGCTTCTAATGCCCATTTACAATCTTTTTTTTTTTCTAATGCCCGTACTTCCTTAATTCCGCGTTTTGGCCTTCCAGTGTTATCCCCCTCTCCGTTCATGTGAATAGTTATACAATGCCCGTTTTCGCTGTAGCTCACTTTTATTTTTCTGAGAATATCGAACGCCTTGAAGCATTTTTCAGCGTCGGAAATTTATACTTCCGCAAATCTCTTTTAATTTTGATACTTTCGTTAATAATTTCAGATCGTAACACATTCAATTTAGACTCTTAGATGTGGGGTACCTGGAAAGAACGCCTCTATTGTACTGGAAATTTTGGTCATACCGTTAAGTCAGAGAACATTTGTTATTTGGTCTCATGGTAGTGAGAACTTGAATAATTCAAATTTAATATCTAATTTCATTCCCCGCCATGGAGGTGGAAAATAGTGGCTGTCTTCCCTTCCTTATATTGTGTTTAGGAAGAAGGTAGATTGTATGTTGTGACATGCTGTGTATAGGAAACTAACTCAGATTCGTATCTGCAGGCTGATAATTGCCACCACTCAGCTCAGCGTGAAGGGCTTCTGCGTACCTTAGCGCATCTCAGACCCGCGGAGCTTGTCTGTAGAGTTGTTCCATCTGCAAGTCAGTTGTCGACAGTATGGTTACAGGGAAGGGCAGATTAAAAGAGCGTTGTGTATCAACCAAATGTGCAACTGGCTGGAGTTGATAAAACAGATGTGGCACCCAAGGCAATGGTCTTTCAGCCACGCATTGGCAGCATTTCTAAAAAGATTGGTCGTATTTTACGTTAATAGGACGTGAAATTTGTGTTTCGACCACTCTCTCGCCTGAGGCGCTGTTAGGGTCTCTTGAGGATGATTTGGATTTGCGAAAGGCCGCTGTCTATCGTGTCCCATGCAGCTGTGGAATGTCATAAAATGGTCTAACAATTAGGACATTGAACATAAGCGTCACACACTTTTGCAATAAACTTACAAGTCTGTTGTTGCCCAACACTGCTTGGACACAGGTCACCCGATGGAATACAACAAAACGGAAATCTTGTTTTGCACTTCCAGCTGCTGGGATTGTTATCAAGGAAGCGATCGAAATAAAGTAGGAGGATAACCTGCTGAATACGGATGAAGGGTTTTGTTTTAATAACGCATGGAATCTTCCTCTCTCACTTGTCCAAAAACAGAAGGACAAAATTAATGCCTCCTCACCGGCTGAAAAGATATTGCTGTTGATTTTCATCATTGCGTTAGATGTGCTTGCTTTCTCGGTGTGTGTTGTCTTTCTGTAGTCTTTGGGAACAGAGGTTTTAAACGTCGTTGCACATTCATTTATCGCTGCCGTTCTCTCTCTGCTATATAAAGGGTGTCCAGAAAAGGACTCCCTGATTTCAAAATTGAATATCTCGTAAACAATGATCGACAGAGGAATGCAGTAAACAGTACGTTTATTGTGAAAGCTGTAAGAAGTTTATACAGCAGTTTGAAATAATAGATAGGAACTGATGACCCCGTAGATGAGCCCCATAAGCTTTACGATCATTTGAACATTTGAAATAATAGTTACAAAAGCTGCGAACAGATGGCGCTGTAATTGCCATACGTAATGCCTAGTATAAATAGTTATCCGAAGCCCAGAACGATCAGTTCTAATATTGACACGAGAAAGGAGGTTAGCATACCGAAGGAAGAGATTCAAACCATGTACTCCATTGAACAACGCGTTTTTCTGGTGCTTTGTTTTCGAGATATTTCATGTTGAAGTCAGGGAGCCCTTTTCTGGACACCCTCCCTGTATATGCAGAACATTTGAATCTTTTCATTTTGAAATATTTCATCAAATTCTAGAGTAACAGTCAATTCATTAGATTATGAATGGCTCATAAGGTTATCTGCCCAGTGGGTCTGCAGCAGAAGAAGGCAAATTCACTACGATGTACGTTAGTAATTGTTTAAGGGCTATGCGGTTCAGTATTTGTAGCAAGTAGTTCATAATTTATGTGAACTCTGTGCATCATTTACGGCCATCCAGTGCTCATGTGATAAAATAACTACGAGATAGGCTAAAATTACGAAGAGAGTGACATTTATCGAAACGATATTGACTTCAAATATGCAATACATATGCACATTATTGCGACGCTATCTGGTGGTCGTCGTAGATTAACGAACAAGAAAAACATAAGAAAAACATGATTAGCTATTACCATTCCATCACATTCCTGAATATATATATATATATATATATATATATATATATATATATATATATATATATATATATATATATATATATAACAATATATGCAATAATATCAAATTTATTTTAGAACCGTAGCTTTTGTAACTAATTTTTGGCATAGTTTGAATGCGTTTGTCATTTCTGAAGCATAAATCAGTGTATACTGTAGCAAGAAATTTACCATAGGTGAACTACGTAACGTGAAATTCGGATTAAATGTTAGAGGTTTCTTTCATTTTGGTGGTGACGTCTTTCTTTTTCTCGCAAATGAGAAGCAGAATTAAATGAAGGCTTTTATAAATAATTAATTCCTTGTTTCAAAATGCAAGTACGCAATTTTTAGGGTGTCACCAATAAGCAAAACGGTTCACGTGACTTGCGAAACATTCATCGGTACAAACCACTGTTTCTCTTTTTTTTTTTTTTTTTTTGGAAAAGAGACCTTGTTGCTGTGAGGAACCGCTGAAAAATGTGCAGGCCATAAAGCTGGAAGCAACATCAAGACAGCACACCAGAATTTCACGCTTCAGCGGTCTCGAGGAAAAAGCCGGGGGATAAACGAGCTATCGTATGTAAACTTGTCGTTGGCAGCGGCCTGTAGCCCGGTAATCCAGCCCTTGTGAGGTTTTGGGTGGAAGTTTGCCCTGCTAAGAAACGGCTAACAATTACAGTAGGGGGCCCTGCGACGGCGGCATAGTTGCCTCGTATTGCAGGACTGGGTGGGCGAGAGGCATTTGCGGGACCATCAGAGGCGCGCGTAACTCAGTGGCCGCAAGGGGTGGAGAGGGGGCGGGAGTGAAGGGGGAGGGAGGAGAATGGGGAGGGGTGGGTGAGGGCGAGCCGGGCTACGAAACAGCTTCCCGCGTCTCCACCTCCGCAATTCGGAGCGCAACAAAGCACAAAGCCGGCGCCACAATTGATTCTGCGCTGCCACAACGCCGCGAGCACACATCCCGCAATCGATCATCCCCTGGGGATCCTCCGAACAGGACCGCCCGAGCGGCCGAGGCGCGGCCGTAATGTGTCACGTGCTGTTAGCGCCACTCGTTATGGGCCTATGGACTCCAGAGAGCGGAGCGGCCGCCGCTCCAGCACGCACCTACCGCTTTGATGTGCTAAACAGCTCCACAACTGGCCGCATCGACACGGCGTGCGCTCGCGTCCCTTTCACTGCCGTGATTTTAACGAAACGCGCTATCTGACGAACTGTATCATAACTCTGAAAACAAATGTACCGACACAAACTGCCGGAAAGAAAATTAGTTCGCTTGAAAAGAAAACGACTATTTTGATCCCGCGATGGTAGATGCCACCTGGGGAAGGATGGTTAAAATAATAATGGATTAAACAACGTCCGCCAACAGAGAGCGTAATTATGTAGCTGCCAGAGGTAACATTTAACAAAAAATGTTCAAATGTTTGTTAAGCTTATGGGACTTAACTACGGGGTCATCAGTCCCTAAACTTACAAACTACTTATGAACTACCTTATACTAAAGACTGCACAAATATCCTTGCCCGAGGGGGGATTCGAACTCCCGACCGTAGTGGTGATGCAGACCGTGACTGAAGCGCCTCAGTCTCCCCGGCCACCGCGGCTGGCTAACATTTAACAGTGAACGTTTGCAGCCAAAAGTCTCACAGAGGACACCTTTGACCTCGAACGCTCCGAACCACACGAAACCATGCTTACACTAATGCGATCGTAAACAAACCAGTGTTGTACGTCATTTCGATGCAAATCACCGCACTAAGCTGCTAATGCCCCTAGTTTGTGGCATAGTGTAGTTCGCACTAACCAGTGCTCCACTTCTCGTCGAAATTGGGTGAGTCCCCAAGACAACATCGAAGTAATCCTCGCACAGGTATACTTCCTCACATCGGTCTTTAATGCACCTTTCCCACCGGATCTGTCTTTTCTTGACACTAAACCGTGGAATTTCCATTGCACTCGCTATGTTGCCTCGCTCGGTTTTAATATCACCGACGGTTGTTTTGCCTTTCCTATATGTTGAATCAGTACTACCCACGACAGTTTCGTTTTCGAAATCTTCCACGACAAGAATTGAGCTTATCTTACCCCAGATGATAAGGCTTAGGTAAGGGCCAGTGCTAAATGGACGGATGCGTTCCACGATACAGCGCCCGCTTGGTCATCGTAGTAAGAGCACTTTCTTGATGGCAGGATTTGATTCGTCTGTCTGCCAGTGCACATTCCAAGTGCTCCTCTGATGGCACCAGTCGAGAACTGTACGTCGACGTTGAGGTATGATTGGAACTTGTGCGTGCCTAGTCGCACTGCTAGTAACGTGTGGAAGCCCTCTTGGTACGCTGTGGTACCTTTATTATCTGCCTCTTCTGGCCTTACAGTATGATCTTTGTTGACGACTGTGCTACATGGCTGTCCAGGGCCTCACCTACCGACGAAAGAATGTTCACTTGAGAACTGCATCCAGCGCCGTTGCACGAAGCAGAACGACGTACAACGTGTGTGGCAATTCTCTGAACGAACCATCCCGCCAGTCGGAAGACCACCATTTGATTTCTCCCAAAAGCACTTATTTGGCTGTAGGAAGCACTTTTCGTGCCACCCGTCGACATAACGTTGTGCCTTACGATCGTAAACATACGTTCACACAGCTGGCGCTTTGGCAGCCACGTCACTATGCCGTCTGCTGGTGAACGACCATAAAACCGTCATCACCACATACGATATCCTACAGGTGGCATCTACAGCCACCGGATCAAAATGGACGACGTGTTTCGAGATGTTCGATTTTTATTTCTCTAGCAGAATTTCTGTTCCGCCATGAAGCTACCTAGGGAAGAAATCCGATTGGCATGCAACTGACGCAATAATCTTAAGGAGTTAGCCGATGTTTGTAGATTTGCGTGTGGTTTCAACCAAATTCTCCTATTGAAAGTTGGTCCAAGTAAATACATTGTTTTAATGCAATAAGGTGCCTTATGTTTCATAAACTTGCAAATACTGTTGATTTAAGCATGAACAAACTATTTCGAAAATTTAGGACATATGAAAATATTCAAGTTGTTTAGAAACAGGTACTCTAAATGATTTGTACTGAATGAATTGCATTCACAACTTCAGGTTAGAGGTGCGCAAGAAATCGCTTTTCAGATATTACTCACAGTGACGGAGTTTCAGCTAACTCAATTTTACAGGCTCTAATTGTCATTTCAGTCACGTAGACGGTACGATTCGAAAGTAGCAATTAAAAGTAACGATATTCCCTCTGATGGCTGAAGTTCGTACTTGCCTCGAAGTACTTTGTGTCGCGCTATCGAATCTGACTGCTATTTCAGTGAGAAGTCGTAAATGGAAATAGCGTGTAGCAGCTAATGGTAGCAGTTACGATACGACCCCACGTACCATCTGTTAGCAGAAGTTCGTACTTCTCTCCTTCATTAGAGTCACACTATTTTGTCTGCCTGCGAAATCAGTGACAGACTGGTAGCAGTTGTCGCAAGTAGCAAACTAACAACAGACAACTCTAACCTCCAACACTAATAGCTGCACAAAAACGTGCTTAGAACATCAATGTTCAAATGTATCTAAAGCTGTGGAACCAGACTACAGAGGTGATCATATCTTAGAACAGCACTCGAACACGAAAAGTCTTGGCCGCTTCAACAGCAAAGTTTGCGTTTTACCGGATGCGACCATTCAGTGGAGAGAAAAGAAGAAAGACGATATCAACACAATAGAAATTACACGTAAGTTAATGAGATCAGGCTATCATTAATTTTTCAATCAAGATGTCAGAAACCTTCTTTTCGTGTAGTTATATTTGCACAAACGACACAAATTGTACAAATCTGATAGGGCTTATATTACACATAAGAGTAGTTGCGGAATTGCGGTGAAATGGATAAAATAAATTAGATGAGATTGTCCGCGTCTGCTGGAACCACGAATTTTCATTCTAAATCAATTTGGAATTCAAATAGTCCAGTATAATAATCCGGAATATATAGATTCTTATTTATCTACGACTTTTACATTACTATCTGAATACCACAGCAGAAATACTCGCTATCACCAAAATCAAACTTCTAACCCCAAATAGGAAATATTAAATAGGAACTACAGCGGGTGTGAACCTACGGCATGGGCTTATGAAGGTAAGAACTATGAGACATTCTAAAACGTTAACAAATATTATTTATGAAATTCCAACATGTTGGATGGTTTAAGGACAGCAACTTACAATTTTTATTGATAATTTCCAAAAATGCAGCCAAGTTACACACTGCTAGTTATTTTTCATGACGTCTAGTTTCGGGTTTACATGAGCCCATTATCAAGTCAGACTAACTGAATGTCACACCAATATACAAACGATACATCATCACATGAGAAAAAATATATATATATATAAAAAATTACACCTTAAAAAAATGTCATGTTGTTCCTCTTTCGCCAGGCGTTGGTATAACGAAGAACTTCGTCATGAACCAATACTTAATGAATATGTAGCTTATTTCGCTGAAAGTAAGTACAACATATAAAAGAAACATAAATTTCTATTATCGTCTGTTCTTACTAAGAGTTTTTGACAGGTATTAATTCGGTATAGAGTCTAATGATTCGCACATTTTTCGGCTTTAATCGTCTTTCTTACGCGCTCATATTGTTTTGAGTGTAATTACTTTAGCTTAAGAAGACAATGTCTTGAAGATTCTTGCCGTTTGTGGTTCAGGTGAAGCAATAACGGTGCAATTGAGTTCCTCTTTGTTGAAAACAGTTTAATTGCTTTTTCCGATTTCTTGCCACATATGCGAAGTTTTTCCTTCAGATACAGTTCTGGTGGCTTATTTGGTATGTTAAATACTGTAGTTATTGCGTTCTGTTTTCGTTTCCTACGTTACACCCTCACCGATTTTACTGGAATTGTAGTCAATTGCCAATTTTTACACCATACTTATATCTTACTCATATCGTTCTGCAGTTGGTTTTGATCTGCAGATGTTTTTACTAGACGGTAAATGACTGCGTCATCTGCAAACAACCTAAGAGAGCTACTTAGATTTTCCTCTAAATCGTTTATGTAAATAAGGAACAGCAGAGGACCAATAACACTACCCTATCCTGTGGAACGCCCGATATCACCTCTGTTTTAGTCGATGCCTTACCATCGATTACTGCGAACCTTGTCCTATCCAATCGCAAATTTGGGGCGATATACCATAACCACGCAATTTGATTAAAAGCCGTTTGTGATGTATAGTGTCAAAAGCCTTCTGGAAATCAAGAAATACGGAATCTATTTGCGAAACTTTGTCGATATTAACAACCCTTTGTCATAGAAAAACATAAGCGTTTTTTTGTAAAAATTACCATCAGATATTAAAATTGTGTTAGTATTCGAACACAACGAAAAAACTGCGACGGTAGGATTCGAACCACTGGCCCTGTTGTTTTAAGGCCATAATGCTGCCACCTGAGCTACACCGGAAGATTCTACACCGATTCAATTATTGCTAGGTAGCTTTACTTACAAAACTTCAAAGTCGATATTCTCGATAATTGGCTGTTATTTGACTTCTGATTTTCACGTAACGTATCAAAACATTTTAACATCCGATTCCTCTATGGTCTCCTTGTAAGACATAAAAATATTGCCTTATATAAGGTCTGCTATCGGTGCGGAGGCGGGGCGGGTCCTAGTAGCTCAGTGATCGTCACCGTGTAGAGTTGCGCAGGTTGAATGCCGCGACTGTAGTTCACGGTAGCCTACTAACAATAATTCGCAGCCCAGATCACCTGAGCGTGCCACCGTTGTTTTAACACTTTTGAGCGGTTCCCACAAAGTCGCCTGCAGGGCTCGTGTGAATGCACGTGCTTTCGCAGCCTGCTCTCAGCCTCGCTCGCCACCCTGCCTACATGTGCCGCGTGCCACCGCGTGTGCCCTCGCCTCCACCCCCCCCCCCCCCCCTCTTTGAGGCTGGGCCCACACTGCTGGAATAACCTGCGCCCTGCGGCATTCCCCTTTCAGCGCCCCTGCCGGTACGCCGTCGCATACAGCCTTCGGCTTACCGCAGTCAACAGGGCCGCAGCTACAAAAGCACTGCCGAAATCCAATCACCCCTCTGGCCTTTACCGCGACTACTTTAATTCACCTTTTTTTTTCTCCTCACTGTATCGCTATCCTTACAGGGGAAAGTCCTCCTCGCATCCCCTTCAGACTTGCTAAGACTGTAATATCTTGCAACAACACTGTTCTAAAAGGGTTATTATTCTCACATTGAAATATGTGTATCCAAAGGATTTTCATGTGAGAAATTCAAATCTGAAACGAAAGATTCGCTGTCAGGCACAGTATTTTAGTTACACGAAGATTAATGTTAACTGACTAAAGAGTCTGTAAGATACCTGCTATGGGAAGGTATACATTTCATATTCAAATGTACTGCGAATTTGAGACCAGTGTCAAGCTAGTCAGGCATGGGTCGTTCGGTTCCAGGCTTATTTTTCGATGGCAGTACTATCGATACTGGAGACGGTGATAGTATTGTTGCCGGAAAGTAGGGTTGTAATTATTTAGAGTGCAGACTTTGCTAGGGGCGCGGATGAGATTGCAGAAGCGTGGGGACCGTGGTTGCGTTCAGTTGTCGTTCCGGCGGGATAGCCGAGGAGATGAGATTTCGAGACTTGAAAGCTGAGCCTAGCTGTTTGTTTAAGATATGGAGACGAAAGGTTTAGATGACGTTGGAGAAACTATCTTTTTAAGTTTTTATGAGGTAAAGTTTTTCATGAAATACTTGGCAAGTATCTATGGCACAACTTCGCATTATTAGGCTGAACTGATGGTAACAGTAACGGTCGGGAAAGATCTTGCTGCTAGCTTGCAGTTTCACGATTGATGCTAGGGACCGCTTTCTGTGTTAGGAAAAGTATTTATTGTAATAGTTTAGTTTTGCGATTGCGTTTTTTATGAAATAGGAATTCAATGGGTAGTGTTCTTGAAATATGGTATTGTTGTAATATTGTTTGTGTAAATCGAGTTATATTTATTAACAGTAAAGAAATGTTTATATTTGTTTAAAAAATATTTTGTAGGCAGATTAAATATCTGAGTTATATTTTTCTCTGAAAGATTTTGAAATCAGAAACATGACATTGTTAGTAACTTTCATGAAGTTATATCAGTTGGAAAATAAACCAGATATTTCATTTTTAATAATTAGTTCGAGTTCTTAAACAGATTACCAGTTTATTCCTCCTCACATTTTTATTAAAAGTGCCATAGATGATTTCTGTAGTTAGTTTTCCAGTAGTTAGTACAGCAGGAAGCAGTTTGGTGTTGCGCAAATTTATGCAGTAAGTGAAGGTGAGAAAGAATCAGTTTTTGTCAAGCTTACAGTTCTGTATGATTTACAGATTTCAGGGTAGGACCATTCATATAGTGTTCAGGTTAACAATTATTTGTACTGAGTCAGATAGCATTGATAAATACCGTGTTCGTTACATTCCGTTAAAGATTGTTATTTCAGTCAGAAACAAGTTTGTAGGGCCAGAATTATTAACATAGTGCTTTTTATTATCAGTAATTTCAGACAGTTAACTTTATTACGACATTTTCATACAGAAACAATTTGCAGTATGTGTCTCGTTATAATAAACATTACGCAGTCAGATGGGTTTTGCAATACCTTTGCATTCACGTAGAATACAGTTAAAAATACGCTGTCAGATTAACATAACGTTGTACAAAGGCATTCAGCTAGAACAAGTTCAAACACATTCAGTTAGTTTTCATTCAAGTAGAAACTTTTAAGTCCTATGGTGCTTTAAAAGTACGCTGAAATTAATAATGAAGATTATAAGTGGAAAATATGTGGCGACTTGAAAATAGTTGCAATGATATTGAGAATGCAACAAGGCTACATGAAATACGCATGTTTTCTGTGTGAGTGGGACAGTAGCAGAAATTCACACTATAAAAGAAAGCTTTGGCCTCTAGGAACTGGAAAATGGGAGAAAAAATTTATAGAATGAGAAACTGGTAGCCAGTGCAGATGTTCTTCTACCACCTCTTCACATCAAGCAAGGCCTTTTTAAATAGTTTGTAAAGGCCATGAATCAATCTGGACAGGGGTTTATGTACCTTTCAAAAAAGTTCCCTCGGCTTTCTTCATCAAAATAAAGGAAGGGGTGTTTCAAACAGAGCCACATTAAGGATGTCTTTCACCCAAAGGAAAAAAAAGGCATGGGTCCTTTCTAAGAATGTAACCGAAAACTTTCTGGAAAGAAAAAGAGCTCACAACTATGAACAACTGGTTCAAGGAATGATAAATGCATATAGGGATTTAGGATGTAAAATGTCATTAATAGTGCATTTCCTAGATTCACATCTAAACTATTTTCCTGAGAACTGAAGCGATGTTTCCGACGAACATGGTGAAAGGTTCTTGGAAAAGCTTTATGATAGGAAATGGATGCCTACAATGCTTGCCGAATGCTGCTGGAACATCATTCGAGAGGAGATCACTGGAGAAAAAAATAAAACCGTAATACTTCGCTTTCTATTACTCACAGCATAGACATAAAAATAGAACATATAACTTGTAAACTTTGCTTCACATGGAAAAACTAATTATATATTTGAATTTAGGAGGTTTGTTTCCATATGAATTACTTCAGAAACCCCAACTATTTTTTTGTTTTTGTTTTTAAAATGTTCAAATGTTTGTTAAGCTTAATGGACTTAACTGCTGGGTCATCAGTCCCTAAACTTACAAACTACTTATGAACTACCTACAACTAAGGACGGCACAAATATCCATGCCCGAGGGGGGATTCGAACCCCCGACCGCAGTGGCTGTGCAGACCGTGACTGAAGCGCCTCAGTCCCCTCGGCCACCGCGGCCGGCTTTTTTTTTTTTTTTTTTTTTTTTTTTTTTTTTTTTTTTTTTTTTTGTAGAACAGTGCTATTATCAAGTTTCGTATGTTGTATGTTCAATATTAAAATCGTTGCCTGTAGCGATAAGTAACTGTTAGGGTCATAGAATTTAAACTCCAGATACGGCAATACTTTCATGTCTGCCAGAAAGTAATGTAGATGATCTACAGTTACCTTACAGTCCTTCTAAATAGTCACCTCTCATAACTAAGCACCACTTAGATCTGCTATACTTGTCCTGGAAACTTTGCATGATGTTTCCGTTTGGGATGGTGTTCAATAGTCTCGTCACGTTTCGTTGGATACGAATATCCTCGAATCTCTTTCCTTTCAAAGCGAGTTTGAGTCGAGAGAATAGAAAGAAGTTATGGGGATTGAGAAGCGACGATTATGGTGGATGTTCAAGTTGCGCCAGCCCCATTTATGCCAGAAACATGTTGTCTGCATGTGGATAAGCGTTGTCGCGCGACTGTAACATTTACCATACCCGCCGGATCTCAATCCCCCAGACTTCTTCGTATTCCCTCCACTCAAACTCGCTTTCAAAGGAAAGAGATTTCAGGATATTCGTGTCATCAAACGAAATGCGCCGAGGCTATTGCACAGCATCCAAAGGGTAGGCATTGTGCAAAGTTCCCACGATATGCATCGAAGAGCTCAGCGGTGTGTATTTATAGGAGGAGGTGTCATAAACTTCTTTTGTTGTTTGATAAAATGCTAACACTTCCTTCATATCCAGGGCTATATTCTAGTAATTAACAAGTGATTTGGTCTACCTTGTCTTACATATTTCTTTCCATAGAGAGCATAGGTTTATTGGATTATAAACTTAACGCTTCCTACATGTTTGTACCTAGTTGTAGTAATACTTACAACTGATTTCAGTAAGGTTATACCATAATCAGGTTAGCGACCATATAAATAACATTCAATAAACTGATTAATTCTTGTACACACCATTTTGTTCTTTTTAGCAAATAGTCTGCCTCAAGTCCGATTCAAATAAAATGTGTGTTATTCTTAAGTACACAAACGGCCAAATAAAATAATACCATCATGGGTTGTGCCCTTACTTTCGCTTTATACGCGATTTTATAATTTTTGGAGTGATTGGTAGTTATACCTAGAGATAAGAGGTATGTGCAATAATATATTGTTACCGTATCTTACCACATATTCTGTAAGCAGGGTGTTGCGACGAAAAAACAACCTCAATTCTGAATAACTAAGTTCATTTTCACACACAGGCATTACAATTGGTATTGAAACTCTGATTACAAGGTACAGATTCTGTAGAACTAGACTAGACTTTTCCCAGAGAGATATAAAGTGGTCTGGTAAACTTTCATTTTAGAGACACTACAGGAAGGCCAGGGTCGAGATCCAGTGGAGAGCAATTCCACGAGAATCGCAGAAATCCGTAGACTGTGGCATTGGTCGTCTTCTTCAAGTCGTCCGGTAATATAGGCAGGAAGCATTCGAAAAGAACTTCCAGCTGTGGCAACGGCTTGGTCTTTAATAGGCTGTCCTGGTCAGTCGGTGGAGTGATTTGCTGTGGCTGCTCCACCTGGAGAATGTAGTCACGGCTGTGTTGTAAGGTAATAGCTGTTGTGACTGGCTTACGATGACGCTTGTTGAAGCTGCGCCATTACCAATAAGTGCCGTATCATTATGCAACTGGCGCATCTGATGACCAGGAGATCAGGATAAAAACTAGTGAGATATGATCACGGATCTCTCGGTTTGTAGTTCATCACCATTGCCACATGACTACGACGCAGTGGCTCTTCTAGTTCGCTCGATGACGCGCATCATTAGCCTGCACCTTTCACTGTTTCTGTTTTGCTTCTCTCTTCACAGATACAGACTCTTCATGATTTCGTGTTCGATCTGTGTTTAGTCTTCGACGGACTCTCCACCGAAGCACAATGCCACTAAAGTAGTGTCAGTGCATTAAAGCGTTTCCCTTGTTAGGGCAGCGTGGTCTAAGGCGTCATGCTACAGACTGGACGGCCGTTCCCGCCTAGAGAATGATGGCCATAGCAGTTTGGTTCAATAAATGTACAGACATTCCTTTGGTAGAACTATTTCACTACCGTTATAAGTAGCGAGCAGTCTGTTCCAATCTCAAGGTGCCAGACGCGAAGTAACTGAGCAGAAGGCTGCCTCTTTCTGTTTTACCCTCGTTTCCATACAACAAATATAACAGCTGGATAGCACAGTTCGTTGGCGGTTTGGCTGCAAGCTGCGTAGTATTGTAATCACACCTGACAAAAAAGAATTAACTGATGAAATTGTAAATAATGTCTTTCATAAAGACATTAGAGCAAAGTGGGGCAAGATTGCGCATTTAAGGTTTAATTAGTGATATAATGGAGTAAACTTCACAAATTGCAATCATATTATTACTGGCAATTCATCTGACTTTTTCCTGTTATATAACAAGACCAAAAGTCATGTATATAATCTAAACTGTATTTCGCATTTAATAAAAAAAGTAATGCAACTGCGTAGACTTACCCAACCGTGGGGTGAGAGTGCGTTTCCAGTAGCGTAAGAGGGCGCGTTATTATTAAAATTATAAAAACGTAAGGGTCGCTCAATCCTCTTTCTTCATTTAATTCATCGTATACATGAATAGAATGCCCCTTGTTTCTCGGCATGTAATAATGAGTTTTAGTAGAAAATATGCTTACTTGGACAAGTCTGGAGCTTCTGAAACAGAACCTGAACGATAATATTCCAATTGGAGGTAATGCTCTTTAACAGGGGTCACAAGTTTAAGAGTCCAGAATCTTCGTAACGGGATTCCTCGCATTTTAGACAATGAATACAATCTTCTGTTGGCGGATTATTTAAAATTTTTAGCACATCCGGGACAGTGAAATCTACTTGGTCTTTCCGTCGACGTATTTAAGTTTTGCTTTCCTTTCATTTTGTTTCCTTAATCAGAATCACTTATTCCAAACTCCCTCGCTTTTGTAGATGCTACAATAGAAAAAAAAAGGTATCTCTCTTAAGACTATTATCGATGTACAATATCGACCTGGAATGTTCATCAACGTTTCTAGCTTCACAACAACGGAATAAACTAATAATTATAGCCGATGGGGTAAGATTACGCACTGCGCAGTCTTACCCCACCCAAAACGTGTAAGCGTGCCCCGCAATACGACCCTGCAGCTTTTGTCTGCACATGGAAACGTTTTGCACGAATTCTATGTTTCAATATATCACAAAACTGATAATAAATCGGAGCTCACTATAATACAAAGTTAAACATCAGGAGCTCATTATTGTCTTAGGTAGAGCTTATTTTCGCAAGACAAATTTTTTTATATAAATAATGTAAATCATTTCTTACCGTATTGCACAGTCGTCATTACTACGAAAACAACCAAGAGTCTGCCAGAGAGGCTGTTTCGTGCCCTGCGGAGCAGCCAACTGCTGAGATAACTGCGTTGCGCAGTCTTACCCGCTGCGCAGATTTACCCCATTCTATTCTAAGTAGTACCCCGCAAATTGACTCTCCTTAAATAATGATAAAACAAAGGATATTCAGTTTAGTACATTAATGGCATGACTCCATTAATAAACATAGACTTTGGACGGAAGTCTGTACCTAAGGAAGAATGTTCAAAACTTTTAGACTGTGAAGTGATGTCAAATTGAATTGGAAAATACAAATTTGCTGATCTTCTTAAACGTATGAGCTCAGCTACTTACGCTATTAGCGTTATTTCTAACTTTTGTGATAAAAAATGCCTCTTGCCATTCACGTCTTTCATATGAAATCATATTTTGTGGTAATTCATCATTGAGGAAAACTGTATTCATTGCACGAAAGCGTCTAATCACAATAATTGCAGGAGACCGTCGAAGAACACCCGGTGAATTCTGCTACCACGAAAGTCTTTGGTCACAAACTGATAGCAAAATACTATTCAGAAACAAAAGAACTTTTGAGTGGCAACTCCTCCTGATCAGTAGATAAATTTTTAGATACAAATTAGTAATTATACAAAAATTTAACATAAAAATATTTGAAAGAATTGAAATAAGAACATGGCATGTTTTCTAAAATCATGTAAAGATGCCATTTATTAAACTAATACTTTCCACATCATTACGAAATGTCGTATTCATGTTCTGTGGAATACGTACTAATCACATCGAGACGAGTAGCTCAGCTGGTAGAGTGCTTTCCAAACAAAGCAAGTACTCTGTATCCCAGTCATCACACAGATTTAATTTTTCAGTATGTTCCATAAATTTTTGTTTTTCCATAACACTTTCAAATATACTGTATCCCCAATTTTACCCAACAGCGCTTAGCTGAATTGCAGTTACAGAGTTTGCAACTCTTATTCAAACGTTTTACATTTCATAGTCACGACTATCAAAATTGCTCTTGAAATGAAAGGTCATTAATTCCCCATTTTGTGTAAGTCACATTATTAAATGAGGTTTCGGACTTTGTACGTGTCTTAACACGGGGACAAGCTCCTGGCGTTTCCAAGACCTAAGAAAAGTGGAGGGAGTCTATCTTATAACAATCCTAATCTTTTAACGCCGAGTCACGTTACATTGCCTGGTGCAGACCATTATCACAACAGGGCACGTCAGTAATGATACCACGTTTCCTCTACATCATTAGCATCCCCAGACGGTAGACTACTGTTACAAGGAAACATTACGACACAGTAATCTGCTACCTGCCTTTGTGAATAAATAATGATCTCTTTGAAATTCACCATTGGTTTAAATAAGAAAGTAACTGCACAAACAAAACATTCTAGACAGTACAAATGCGAAAAATTCAAGGCGGGATGCGATCAGATCAGTCCCGTTATCAAACGTTAAACACAGGATGTATTTTTCTGCCAATAATACAATTCACATGCAGGCTTTTGTATCTTCCTGTAAATTATTTCCAATAGTATTTTGTAACTAAAAAGTAGTTTTCTCGCGTACATATGAGCTTTAAAACTCACAAGCAATCCGAATTTTACAGACAATTTACGAGAGAATATTATTTTCAATATTTACTCACCACGAGCTTCACATTTATTTGCAGTTCCTTTCACTTCGTGTAATGGCTTCAGACACATTCTCGAAATATTAAATTTGACACATTAGAGACGTTATGGCCCAGATGTATAAATTTTGCTGCATTGACACAGTCCAACTGCCCAGAAGTAGCAGATCCATATATGTGACGATGCCTGTCACTTAGGACTGGTGATGTCTTTAGATTGTAGCATCTACGACGGTAAATCATAGAAACCACATAAGTCAATGGAACTGCAGAGGTAGCTGGAATCTCAGAGGTCGTAGGAATCACGTAAGTCTTAGGAATCACAGAACCGCAGAAATCACAGAAGTCACCAAAATCTCTTCAGACATGGAGTGCCAGAGGTCTCTGAAATCTCACAATTTACACATCAGACAAAATTCACAATAATAGCAGAAGTTACCGAAATAGGATAAGTCACAGAAACAACAGAAATCACAGAAACACCAGAAGTCACGGGGAAAGAAGAACTCTAATCAGGTTCATTGCAAAGAGTTTTCCAGTTGTTAATTCAAGAACTGCGATTGTAAAACGTGATAAATCGTAACTGACAATAACAGATACCGAAAAGCAGCATTCACAGAGATTACTGCCATCGGGTACGTTGCATATAGCTACTTCACATTCAGCAATCTCTAGCAATACACTATTTAGATCTGTCTCCAACAGATTCCTTTTTCTCCAACTTTGCCACTTTCTCTCGCCCATCCGATACTTTTAGGAGGCCTGAAACACCGATATTGCAAGTAAAACCAGTCCAGAAGAATAATGAAACACCATATTCTCTGCCAGTGTACGATTTACGATATGTTAGGTTCAGTCAGTGGCCATATTGTGGACTGAGAGTTTTAGCATTGCCGTCTGAGATGCTTGACTGTAAAAACTTGAAAACTACGGTATTTTCCTGCGATTTGTAACAAAGACGGAGTCTTATCAGACATTTCACACACAACAATGAAAAAATCAACTATTTATTATTATTATTATTATTTTACATAGGGACAATATTATTGATGTGGTCTTCATTCCGGAGACTGATTGTTTACTGATAATGCTGTTGTGTACAGGAAGGTGTCTTCATTGAATGAGTGTAGCAGTATGCAGGATGAATTGGTTGAAATATGTAGGTGGTGTGAGGAATGGCAACTAGCGCAAATGTATAAAACTGTAAGGTGATGCTGATGAGCAGCAGAAACAATCCCGTAATGTTAGTAGCGTGCAGCTTGACGGAGTTGCGACAGTTAAATACGTAGGCCTAACGCTGCACAGCGATATGAAATGGACCCAACTCAGATAGACAGTTGTAGGGAGGGCGCACGTTCCACCTCGGTTTGTTGGGAGAATTTTGGGAACATGTGATTCATCTGTAGTGGATAGAATATAAAACGCTTGTGTGACCCTGTCGTGAGTATTGCTAAAGTGTTTGGAACTCTAACCAGATCGGTTTAAAGGAGAACATAGAAGCAGTTGAGAGGCCGCCGGTTGAGTTTGTTACTGGTAGATTCGATCTATGCACGAGTGTCACTGTAATGCTTCGGTCAAATGGGAGTCGCTGGAGGCAAGGTAACGTTGTTCCCGAGAAACACTGTAGAAGAAGAGGGCCGGAATTTGAAGCGGACTTCAGAACGATTCTACTGCCGCTAACCAGAATTTCACGTAAAGACCACAAAGATAAGATCAGAGAGATTCGGGCTCGTAGGGATGCACACAAGCATTCATTTTTTCTCTCATTCTATCTGGGACCAAGTAACTAGTAGTGGTACTGAGTAAATTTTTTCAGAGCTTTTTGGGTGATTTGCGGAGTATGTATGTGAATGTATGGTTTCATGCAGTACTTCATCCTATTCTATTTTGAGCAACCCTCTTCCTCTTTTCATAAAAACGGCAACCAGAAAAGATCTAGGAGTTATGGCGCCAGGGGCTAGGAATGGCATTTGGCGCCTTCTTCTCGCCATCCTCCCGCTTTATGGTATCGATGACGAAGTACGATATGTAATAGAAACAACAAAAGCAAGAGGTTATATAGAGATCTTTTATTCCCAAACAGTAGAACATGTACTGTATGAATGAAGTCATTAATGGCAACAGATACGAATGTAAATAAAAAAAACTACAAAATTTGAACCCTAGGCCTAACTTAAGAATTAATTATACCAATAGTTATACATAAAAATGCAAATTGTTTAGCATTAAATAAAGAATAAGTGCAGATTAACAAGTGCAGATTTTCCTTTATAACAGTTGAAAGAAAAAGTCTTGAAATTTTTACCAAAAACATGTATCGGTGTTAACAAGAACTATAAACTAATTTTTATTGCATTTTTAATGGTTGACTGTCACAGTAATCATGCATAAATGATTTAAATAGTGAGCAGTCGGTTGCAAATTTTAATTTTTTATTATGCCCATCTCCCCGTTTCGATCGATCAGCCTATCTTCAATTACTTAAACGTTGCAAATATAATAATGTGAGGCTTCGGATGCCAAGTACAACAGCAGCGGAAGCGTTTCGACTTTTTTTGCTTTTTAAGTTACTCATAAAGGTCCCACGGCAGTCAGAAATCCCGGCGTCACAGCAGGTCCAACGCAAAATAGAAAAAATATTTTTCTTCTTTAATTTCACTCCTTATTTGTTCCCTTACATATGATCCTATTATTTCTAGAAAGCAGCGAAGCAGCTGAGTTGACATTTGTTGTGTCGTCATAAGTGCTCTTTCAGTGCAGGGTACTAGTGAGACAAAAAACTTCTCACATCTAGGATCACCAAAATCAAGACATACGTCTGAACCAATTTCCAATGCTTCTAATCCTCCGATATTTGTTGTTGTAACTTTTATTTACAGATGCCTCTAATTTTTTCGAAGAGTAAAACCGTTCTTTGTGGCTAAATGAGATTTAGTGCTTTGGAATCTACACTGCTGGCCATTAAAATTGCTACACCAATAAGAAATGAAGATGATTAACGGGCATTCACTAGACAAGTATATTATACTAGACATGTGATTACATTTTCACGCAATTTGGATGCATAGGTCCTGAGAAATCAGTACCCAGGACAACCACCTCTGGCCGTAATAACGGCCTTGATACGCCAGGGCATTCAATCAAACAGAGCTTGGACGGCGTGTACAGATACAAGTGCCCATGTAGCTTCAACAGGATATCACAGTTCATCAAGTGTAGTGACTGGCGTATTGTGAGAAGCCAATTGATAGGCCGCTATTGACCATACGTTTTCAATTGGTGATAAATCTGGAGAATGTGCTGGCCAGGGCACCAGTCGAACATTTTTCGTATCCAGAAAGGCTCGTACAGGACCTGCAATATGCGCTCGTGCATTATCCTGCTGAAATGTAGGGTTCCTCAGGGATCGAATGAAGGGTAGAGCCTCGGGTGGTAACACGTCTGAAATGTAACAGCCACTGTTCAAAGTGCCGTCGATGCAAACAAGAGATGACCGACACGTGTAACAAATGGCACCACATACCATCACACCGATTGATACGTCAGTATGGCGATGACGAATACATACTTCCAATGTGCATTCACCGCGATGTCGCCAAACAGTGATGTGACCATCATGACGCTGCAAAGAGAACCTGGACTCATCCGAGAAAACTACGTTTTGCAATTCGTGCACTCGCGTTCGTCGTTGCGTACACCATCGCAGACGATCCTGGTAACCGCAGACATGGTCTCCCAACTGATAGTCCATACTGCTTTAAACGTCGTCGAACTGTTCGTTTACATGGTTGTTGTCTTGTAAATGTCCTCATCTGTTAACTCAGGGATCGAGACGTGGGTGCACGATCCATTACAGCCATGTGGATAAGATGCCTGTCATATCAACTGATAGTGATACGAGGCCGCTGGGATCCAGCACGGCGTTCAATATTGCCCTCCTGAATCCACCTATCGCATATTCTGCTAACAGTCATTGGATTGCGGCCAACAAGGGCAGCCATGTCGCGATACGATAAACCGCAGTCGCGATAGGGTACGACGTGAATGCTCTGAAAAGCTAATCATTTGCATCATCTTCTTAAATTTCGCGTCTGGCACGTCATCTTCGTGGTGTAGCATTTTTAATGGCCAGGAGTGTATTTCTTTTTTTTTTTTTTTTTTTTTCACTAAGGGGGAAATTGTTAGCCATACGAAACAGATTTCATTTACTGTAGGCTAACGAAGAACGGTACAACTTTCGTCCGTTGGGAAGCTGTGTCATTTTACGTATCTTTTATTGATTGAAATGGATATGGTGACATACAATGTACCAACGTAATAAGTTTGTTTAATTTCCTTTTCTAACGTTGGTTAGAATTAGGTTAACACTAGAAGTACCGCGTGGGTCATTTTTGACCCATGGGGTCGTTTCGAGTGACCTACTCATCTCCACATACATCGTAGCACCAAAACGTTTCGTAACTTTCATTTACTTACGGAGTTGTAAAACTCACCAAAATTTCATCCCCCTAAGCCACGTAGAAGAAGGAAAAATTTGGCAGGTATAACAGTAGCACCATGTGGGTCATTTTTGACCCATACACAGTTTAACACAGTTTGACGTCAGTAGCACCAGATTTTAGAGATGAAATAATTTCTCACGTGCCTCAAAGTTATTCAAAAGACGTTGGAGTATTTTACGACAGTTTAGGCCAAAAATGAACTGAAATACTAAAATTTGTACCTTGGGCGACGCCTTATATCATCGTAGCTTTCGGTTTTCTGTGGGCTCGCCAGACCTATGAAGTGATACTGGGGAGCCACAGAATAAACGTACCCCAGTCTGTGGTACTACTAATTGTTCTATGACACGACAGCAAATAGGCGCTTCGCCCTTATAGAAGTTTCCTCTCTGCGCATCGCTGTCTCTGGCCTAGCCGAGTGGGGTGAGACATTCGTGGAAACAGCGACATCAGCTTGTGGTTTATTTTCGTGAGTTAGCGTCATTGAAGCAACGATGTCAAGACGACGCAGTCTTACATACACTGAGATTATATTCTATCTACAGTTCACCGACGAAATCGAGTGACGGAGCGATGGGGGTCGGCGATATATATATATATATATATATATATATATATATATATATATATATATATATATATCCTCGTGCGTTTGATATTGGAAACTATAACGCCAAAATCATGAGACTGGCCACAAAGCCTGTTTTCGCACGCTATGGACGAGCACTGGGGTGCATCCCTTCGAAGTAAAATAAATCAATTTTAGCACCGGAAAATAATCGTAATAAAACAGATTAACATGAAATGTACCAAACGCTACAGACAAAAGAAAATATTTCAGTAATCTACCGGAAACTTTTTTTAAAATTTTGTTAAATCTCATATAAACGAATTCGAGATCTTAAAACTCACTTAAGACTGCAGAAAACATCTTGGCAAATGTATGAAACATATTACACTAAAAAATTAGGAAATAAATAAAAATCTGGTTAGTTATATTGTGGCAAATCGTTTAGCATGTTTGAGAAGTAAATTTTCCTTCCATGAAGGGCTTTACTTTATTTTCACTCAGAAACGCCTAAAATATTTTCCTTCGCATTACCCTAGCAAATGAACGTTAACTTTCCCTTCAGGGATATAAGTATACGCAAGGGACGTCATAAGCTTCGCATTCCCCATGAAGCTGTAGAATGCTTTTTGTAATTTCTGAGACAGGATGGTATCATGCAAATCGCTGAACGGAATTTAAGTGAATAGCTTCATACGCGTCAGATTATTATTGTTATACTAAAAACTATGCCAATACATTCTTCTTTCCATTTCTGAATTTCTTGGCAGTACTATTACACGCTATGTACCCTGTAAGTAGCTCATTTCTTCGCGGCGCAATACTAAACCGTCTCTCAGAATCTTCTTCGGTACCTGAGAGGAAAGCTTCCGAATGAATAACTTCAGCGCAAACTTTTAAATATACGCGCTGTTTTGTTAACGTATAGTCATATTTATATATTTACATAATAAATGACAACATATTTATTATTTAAATCGATTATTGTATTTATAATAATCAGTGTTTACAATACTTGTAAATTACGAAGACCTGTCTTTATTCTGAGTTTTATTTTTATAGCTTATTTAAAGTGACATAATTTCAACTCAAAACAGTTTATTACTTTTAGAAGTTTCCCATACTACAGAGTTCTTCTTATCTTTCGACCTCAGGCAAGAATATCACCTTTCGTTTTTAGAAGCACTAGGACCAGGCTTACCTGCATTAAGCGTTGATAAAGTATGTGCCCTATGTTCCCTATCAACCAATTTGGACCTAATTTCCCGTATATTTTCGGCCAGATTGAGTTATTTTGTAACCTACTTCAAACGTATAGTCATTAAAATTGACTTCATGTATTCTATACTCTACTTCTTCTAAGAGTCGTAAAATAATCCTCATTACGGAGAAAGCAAGCTATTGTTTTACATATATTCAAATAAAAACAAATTACTGTATTAGGAAACTGTAAATAAATACTCCTTAAAGACACGTTTGGTTCTACCCCCAGCCCAGCAATGTAAAACACGGTACTTGCAGCTGGAAGAGGGCAGCGCCCGTACATCTATTGCAAGCCTTCGCGGCACGTTGAAAATACCTAAGATGATGAGTCTGTAGTGCGCCAACAATGGAAATTATAAACAAAAAAATATCTCGTGGGGTCTGCCGAGACCCCGCCCGCCTAGTTAAACGTTAATACTGAACGGCGTACGTCAGATCCCTTTCTCCTTGCCGAGACTGAGCTGCTCCGAATATTAGTCCATTATCTGTGTCGGCGACTGACACTGAGGCAATTAATGCCATGTCAGGCCTGACAAACAGTATCTGAGAGCGCTTGGGCAGGTCGATGCGGCGCTGGCAGAGGTCGATAGGGCACTGGGCCAGCCCTGGCCGTGTTCTGGCTGCGGGGCTCTGTCGCCGTCTGGCACTCTGTCAGCAGTCGCCGCCGCGCTCAGATGTGACTAACGTCGCCCTCTAAACGGTCACCACGATAACTCTGACAGGGATGTCTCAACGTTACGACATCACAGTCAGCGACTCTTCTTAAGGTGCACCAAGGTTATCACAAGGGATAGAAGTTTTTGGGGTCAAATCTATATCAATAAATGTGAATGTCTGTTCGGTGTACGTTTATCACGTCTGAACCACAAAATATAAAGAGCTAAAAATTTGTACAGTTACTAATGTCTACCTGGGGAAGGCTTTAGGCACGGTTTTATGGCGGTCGAATAGCTATTTATCTATATATGTTAATGTGAATGTCTGTTCGGTGTACATTATCACTACCGAACGACAAGACGCAGAGACTTAAATATTTGTACAGTTAGTAATTTATACCTGAGGAAGGTTTTAAGCCATGTTTTATAGCGATCTGATAGATATTTAGTAATGTAAAGAATTAACGTGATATGCTAAACAATAATTACTCTTTGAAAATTATATTTACTCTTTGAACATGGTTTTATTGCCGGCTGCGGTGGCCGAGGGGACTGAGGCGCTCCAGTCACGGTCTGCACGGCCACTACGGTCGGGGGTTCGAATCCCCCCTGGGGCATGGATATTTATGCTGTCCTTAGGATAAGCTAGCAGATAAGTAGTTTGTAAGTCTAGGGACTGATGACCCCATAGTTAAGTCCAAAAAAAAAAAAAAAAAAAAAAAAAAAAAAAAAAAAAAAAAGTTTTATTGGTTGCATTGTTCTTTGAGGGTTGATAATGATAAAAGGATGGAGTATATTGTGATGGAAATTTATCGGTGTACATACAATTCTACGTGTGTGTGTGTGTGTGTGTGTGTGTGTTAATATTTCGCTCTGCAGTGAAAACTACAGAACGCAAACAATGGTCTGTGTGTAATTGTTGTCCGAAGTTTCCCGTTGTACACCAAAGCAATTCCATGCCGATAGCTTTATGGGGGTGGAAGATATGGTGGTTGAAAGTCGTCAAATTATAAAAATATTCGGACTGAGGGCCAGCGATGACGTTTACGACTATATAACAAGGAGATAACATACAGCGAAACGTGATGCCACAGACCTTATTGGTCTATGAGTGCTACAATGTCCTCTAAGCATACGAATAAGGAAATACAAGAATAAATAAACATCAGCCAGAAAAGATGTTTTTATACCTCACATTCCTTTTAATCCCTTCAGTTCAAAAGACTTCAGTTTCCAGTTCGTCTAGCTTTTGCCATGGTAATTAACAAAGCTCAAGGACAACCAATAAACGTCGTAAGAATCCATTTACAGCCCTCATGTTTTTCACATTGTCAATTACACATCTCTTGCTCAAGGATGGGCAACCCAAAAAATTTCAACATTTACGCTCCAAACAATACTACAAATAACGTGGTTCACAAGAATGCCCTAAAATGAAAGTCAAATGAATTTGGACATCACTCGGATCATACGTGTTGATGCAACAAAGGCTATAAGGAATAATTTATTGTAAATCACTAACCACTTCACATAATTTTATTTTTTTATTTGAATGTTGATTTTAATGTTTGTTTCTAAAGCAGGTATTGTATTTCATTTCATCCTTCAAAACTACACTACTGAAAGATAGCTTATCTATCACAATCAACCAACACGCGAGCGGAGCCGCGGGTTTAAGCTAGTATCGTATAAGAAAATTCAACTAATTCAACAGTTACTCCTTGCTGCATTCCATTTTTTGAATTAGAAACAAATACATAAAATTAACACTTATCAAACGTCATAACCTGCCGGCCGTTTATCGTAGGACTTCCAATTGTCTGCGAAGCTACTATTGTAATATGCATCTTATTGTAGGGTCTCTGTATAGTTTAAGGTTGATGAGGATGAGAGTGTATACATTTGGATTAAAGGTGAGGGCGGTACTGAAAGTGTAAAGTTTAGTGGAGATTGTAAATTGTATTATCATAAATAAAGAGTGCCCTTCAAAAAGGTAAAAGAAGAACACATTCATATTTCCAAAGGCTGTGAAGCGAATCTGGAGCACCGTGGGATGCTGTCTATGCACGGCACCTCGGGGCATCTCCATGAGACGTGACACATGATTTCCGCATGCGCAATGCTGTGTCGTGTGGTCTCACTCTTTGAACGTCAAACATCGGCCGTATTTTTACTTGTACGGTAAGCGCTCGATACGGTGCGAGGATATATAAGCAGCTGCGACTACCTGTCGCTCTGGTAGTCTGCATATGGCAATGGCTCAAGAAATACTACAGTATTTTCGCTGGAAGCGTTCTCGTACTACTACGTACGATTGAAAATATCAGATTTGATAGTGGTGATTCTTCTAAGAAGAATACTGTCAAGACTGAGGGCGAATTCGCCTGGATTCTTCTGAAGGCTAAAATTTGCAAAGCCATCTAACTGCTCCCTCACATAAGTCGAAATATCCCTAGACTTTCCATTTTCCGGAATCAATCGTTGAATGGCTGCAGAAATGTACTAGCAACTGTGGACCCAATATAGATCACCGTTGCAAATTATGTATTTTTTTTCTGATAATACAAATTGCTGCGCTGCAGAAAGTCCCGTATCGGCTGGATCCTAAGCAGTAGAATCTTCTCCAGGACAGAGATATACTGAAATCCGATGTCACATGGTTTTATCCATAACGATTCATTATGTGGTTTCGTGCTAAACATGCTCCTAGTACTTTCTCCCTAAAGGTCTGTCATAGGGCATTGTCATATTTGTGTACTTTTCAACAAATTCCTTGAACACTTTATAGTTCACTTCGTCAAGCGGAATTCCTGCTTGTGTAACAGAGACACAAAATCCAAATTACGTATTTGCGAAGATGCGCAATTCTCAATACAGAATGCCGCGATCTGTTTGCTTGCAGTCTTATGCATTTCATTATTGGAACTGGAAATGTGTTGTTCGATCTAATCTCAAATAATATTTCGCCCCGCAGTTCCATCAGTATCTATGAGAGCTTGTTTGAATTCCTGAGCCATAAGAATAGCTCGTCCACATCACGTCTTTGGCATGGCAAATCACTGTGGTACATTCTTACAGCAATGAAATTAAGAGCTAACACCAGCTACATCCATGCAACTGTTAATCCGAACGATTTCCAGTAGCCGCGGTGGAGTAGCCGAGCGGTCTAAAGCGTCTAGCTGCGGAGCGCGAGGTTACTCGCCGTGGAGGTTCGAGTCCTCCCTGGGGCATGGGTGTGTGTGCGTTTGTCCTTAGGTTAGTTTACCTAGGTTTAAGTAGTTTGTAAGCTACGGACTGATGACCACGCAGTTTGGTCCGATAGATTTACATACATTTGAACATTTTTTTTTTTTTCCAATACCTTCGAGCAGAGTCCAGTCAATTGTGGGAACTACTCGGGTTTGGTTACTACCGTCTGCGTTACCAGCGTCCGCCTCTACGTGCACAGGTGACGTCCCTCACAGTAGCAAACGCACATTCACCAACACCAGGCTACTGATTCTCGTGGGATACGATCACTCATTGGCAACTGCTCGATTAGGGGGAAACGAGAGAAAGAGGTTTTGTCGAACATACTCATTTTCTACAGTTGCCTGTATGCTTGCAACTTCACTACATTTACTTAAATACGTACGCTTAGTTTTCACAAGTACACAGCAAACTGTCAGTTAAATATTTTATACTGATTAGAAGTGTAATAGAATACATTGAATGAAAATTGAAAATATGGGAAAATGGGAATTATGGAACTGGGGAAAAAGGAAAAAGTACGCCAAAAAGAGAAAAAATCGCAAACCTATTTGTAATGTCTGTATGCCGATCAACAGTGTATAATAATGATATTAATATCTGAACAAAAAATTTGAAGTATCGTTTCTTAATGTTAAGAATTAGTCTGCTGGTATAAAAAGTATTAATTATACCAGAAGTGTAATGGCACTTACATCATTCCTAAGGTAACTGTCAGAGAGCTGCACAAAATAAAAATCTTGTGCATATGTAGCAAATAAGAGTGGTAAAAGAAAAGGCAGGATTTCATATTTATAAGTCTCACGATACCTCCTCTATGATGCACTAAGCTCTTCGATTATAATACGTGAACAACAAAACTGAAGTGCTATCTACTTAGGACCTATGTATCGATCACTACTGTGTGGCACAAGATAGTAATGTCAATGTTTAAATATTTCATTTATAATAACAGATGTGTACTGGGCAGCAGCAATTATATGTCGCCAGCAGTGGAAATGAAAACATTGTATCAACGAAATAAGTCTGAAAGTTCGTTTTTTGGCTCCGATATCTCACTTCCATATCTGTAACAATAAGTTTCTTGTCACTTTTTACCTCGAGATTTACGGTAAATTACAAATATTTAATTTCTTAAATGTGAAGCTACAACGTGGGAAAGGAGGAATAAACGCAGAGAAGAGGGATTACAAGATAGAGGAGGGATAAGAAGATGGAACACAATAGGAAGAGAAAGAGGCGATGGAAGAATTGGGGGATAGCTAGAGGGAACAGGAGCAGTTTTAGAAGGATTTAGTTACAGGTGAAGGAGAGATGGAGAACGAAAGGTAAGTGGAGGATATGGACTGAATGTACAAAACCTTTGATTTTATCATGGGCAATATATTTCGCACGCTTCAGAGTCGGTAAACCATCTGTTCTTTATGCAGAAAAAATTAGTAAATCCATTGGATTTGTAATAAATTATTTTCAGAGTCTTCTTAACTTTCCTTTCTTTCCAAAGAGTCACTAATGTGATCGATGTAGTTTTTTAGTTTCTTTTCTTTCCAAATAGTCACTAATCTAACTGATCTGTTTTCTCGTGCGTCTATGTTGCAACAATTATTTTTTATTTACACTCCATTCATTCCACGTTGCATTGAGCCTCAGGGAAGTGCAGGCAGGATTTGGTAGTGCTACTTACACGTTGTATTCATTCGTTATGGACACCTGGTAGTGACAAAAAAGGATAGAAAATTGGATCACACTGTAAATAGTATATTCTCACAAACGGACTTATACTTACAGGACCCCAGTTCTCCCCAGACGCAACGAAGAGACTTGCTTAGGACGTTGGTTCACCGGACACGTGCCATATTACAGTCATACAGCTATATGTGATGCCACTACATGCCGTTTTCGTAAGTAATGGGAGATTCGCCATGCATTACACCCGGTGTATGTTAAAGTGAGAAGGTGGAGGAAGCTGAAGAACAATATGCCATACGTCAACGCTGCTTCTTCAAAAGTTGGAAAATTGCAAATGAAACAGTGTAACGCTACTAATACCCGACATCGAAGCAAACAGCTCTCCCCGACTCTATGCAAGACGATCTTGGTCAGATGCGGGAGAGTGGCCGAGCGTTCTAAAGCGTCTCGCTGCGGAGCGCGCGATTGCTCACCGTCAGAGGTTCGATCCTCCCTGGGGCATGGGTGCGTGTGTTATCCTTAGGTATATTCAACATGTAATTTTTTAGCCTAGGGACTGGTAATCAAAGAAGTTATATCCCAAAGAGTTACAAACATTTGAGCATTTTAATCTTGGTCTGAGAAGAATCTGAGAGACTCTACAAGATTCCTTGCAACTGCGGGAAATCTTACATTGGCGAAACTTTTCGCACCGTGGAAGAAATGTTCAAATGTTTGTAAATATATCGGACTCAACTGCTGGGTCGGATGAAACTGCGTGGTCATCAGTCCGTAGGTAACAAACTACTTAAACTAAGGTAAACTAACCTAAGGACAACAGCCACACCCAGGGAGGACTCGAACCTCTGACGGCGAGCAGCGGCGCGCTTCGCAGCGAGGCGCCTTAGACCGCTCGGCACCGTGGCGCTGATTGTAGACGACGTTTAGAGTAGCTAAAATACTCTGCAATGGACTAACATTGTTTAAGCATGGATTAAAAAATTACAATAATTCTTGGTCCAGCGTCTACATACTGGAACAGTATTAGTCGTCACTTTGGGGAAATTCTTACCTCTACGTATCTGGTTAACATGCTATCAACGTAGCACAGCATGGGATCCAATGCGGAGAATGTTAAATCACGGCGAATACGGGAGGGAATGACTGAGTTTTCAAGTGGAGGCGCTTCAGCAGCGACACATTTTACTGGTTGACGAGCTGGGGCACGGATCGCGCGGCCACACACGCACATACACACACACACACACACACACACACACACACACACGCCGGCGTGCGGCTCCTGACAGGAACACACACACACACACACACACACACACACGCCGGCGTGCGGCTCCTCACAGGAACATCGCGCCGAGTCCCGGGCGCAGTCGCGTCACGTCACACACAGTAGGCCGCGATCACCTTGCTGGCCGGCTTACCGCTATAAGGCACTGGGCTGGGTCCAGCGGCCAGCCATTCAGCGATGCGATCGCGGCCTTCTCTGTGTGACGTGACGCGACTCTAAACGGGTTTGGTGGCGGTGTGTGTCGTTAATGGACAGCCTGACAGGTGGCGCAGTTGCCTGTCTCGCTACCGATTAACAATTGGACGGTGATATGCATCAATTGACCAAGCGCTATTTTCTGTATTTTTATATTGTTGTCGCAGGTTGTGTATGGTGGTGTGAACTATCCATAAAAATTGTTTGACGAAAGTACGGTCGAGTCGTCGAGAGGAAATTCATTTGAACTAAGCGACAAGCACTCCAGCCCAATTATTGTATTTTGCATCAGCTAACAGCCCCATCTTGCGACACAATAAGACAGAGGTTTCTTATACCTGGAAATAGTTTCCTTCCGAATGATATGCGATTTCGGAAACAAAGAATGTGCTCTTATTCTGCAACAGAGACCTTAACAATTGGACCGTGTTATGCATCAATTGTCCAAGCGCCATTTTGTGTATTTTTCTATTGTTGTAGCAGGTTGTGTATGGAGATGTGAACCATCCATAAAAATTGTTTGACGAAAGTACGGTCGAGTCGTCGAGAGGAAATTCATTTGAACCAAGCGACAAGCACTCCATCCCCATTATTGTATTTTGCATCAGCTAACAGCCCCATCTTGCGACACAATCAGACAGAGGTTTCTTATACGTGGGAATAGTTTCCTTCCGAATGATATGCGATATCGTAAAAAATGAATGTGCTCTTATTCTGCAACAGAGGCCTTATACACTAGACAATTACATGATGCCACGGCCGGCCGCGGTGGCCGAGGGGACTGCGGCGCTTCAGTCACGGTCTGCAGGCCACTACGGTCGGGGGTTCGAATCCCCCTCGGGCATGGATATTTGTGCCGTCCTTAGCTGTAGCTAGTTCATAAGTAGTTTGTAAGTTTAGGGACTGATGACCCCATGGTTAAGCCCCATAAGCTCTACAAACATTTGAACATTTGAATGCCATGTAAAAGTGTCGCAAACAAAACCTTCTTATAGACCATAGACATTTCAAGAGTACTTCAAATACAGAAAAAAAAACCATAGTAAATCGCAGAACGGGAAAATAAAATGGTTTCAGGTGAGAGAGATAGACCTGTTTAAAGACAAATCATTCAATATTGTGTTCAAAAATGATTTTCGTGTTGAGGCATGTGAAGCTTACATTAGGAAAAAATCAGCAGGTCAACCACCTCGTATGCGGAACAACAGTAACTTTCATAACCTGTTGATGCCTCTACGGCCAAATGGGTAGCCAATTTCTGAAGCCAAGCTAAGAGACATTCAATTTCTAATGGACCTCATTCCAAAGGACGCACAACAGTTTTACTGCAAACTTATCAGCCACACTGATTTCGAGGATTACATTGATGGTTTCGACTGCTCACAACCTGACTTTACTATTGATAATGAAATATCCCAATAAAAATGTCTATTGTTTTTATGCAATAATATTGTAGTGTTGTAATAGGTGTTAAGTACTGATATATTCAAATGACGTGTTTAACTGTTCAGAAGGAATGTTAGTACCTATGTTCGTTAGTCAGTAAAATAGATTTACATCTTCACGCCCCTTGTGATTTACTATTTATTGTCATCACTTTTATTGCTAGTTATTTTTTGTTAATTGCACTAGAAACAATAAATTGTTTTCTGAATATAAACGGAGAGTTGTTCTTCAATCTTCAAGTGATTTACGACTTATTACTTCAATAAATAGCCTATAAAAGGAATAAGTACCGAATAGTAATTTTATTTTCTCTTGTATCGGTTGAACATAATTAAATATAGGTTGAACTAATACAATTATATTGTATTTTGTCAAATAATAATCTCATTATATTGTCTTCTAATTTGCATCACTTCACTAAGAGACACGTTTCGCCTATTAGTCAGTTAATCCAAAATGCAGAAATGAAAATTATATATAAAAGTATCACATGATGAAACACCATTTTTCAATAAGTACTGAGTTTCGGTGCATTTTATATGTTTTTAACATATGAACATGTAAATTTAATTCAGGTTCATTACCTTACTGCGTCGAAACCTAGATTTGGTGTAGCAGCTGAATTTATATTAATACTTTCGCGTTTTGGTTAATATCTCGACATCCAGTTTTCGCGCTTAGTCAGTTGATGCATAATACCGTACAATTCTGCTCTATTGGGAATCGTATTTGGCGGGTTCACGAAGTTGCGTTCCCATCTTAAGAGTTTTATAAATAGCAATGCATCAGTCCCAGCCCAAAAATGTGATTTCACCTCACCTTAAGATGTCTGTCATTTGTTCCGGCGAAATAGTTACCGTTCCGCTAAGGAATGGATAGACATCGTTTATTCCCGGTACAATGGACGTAGAGCAATTAAGGGCGTATTTTAAATGCATTGTAAATCAGGCGTTGGAGAAATATGTGCCGACAAAGTGGATTCAGGATGAGAAGGCCCCCCGCGGTTTAATAATGCCATTAGAAAAGTAATGCCGAGAAATGGAGGGAAGTAGCACTGTCGGTTTCAAACAAAGGTTAAGAAAATAAAATCACACAAAAGTTAGTAGAGATTAGAATACCTATGAAGAGCGATGCGCAAAGCTTACAATAACTACTACCGTAATACTGTAGCGCAATATCTTGTCTAAAACTCGAAAACAATTCTGGTCCTATGTAAAATAGTATGCGGATCAAAGGCCTTTATCCAGTCACTCGTTAATCATTCTGGGCGGGTGAAAGAAATATAAAGGCCGAAGCATTAAATTTAACATTTAATAAATCAGCCACGCAGGTGGACCACACAAATATCATTCAACAATTTCACTAACTCCCAAATGTAGGACATAGTAATAGGCACAGCCAGGGTAGAGAAACAGCTGCGAGAGTCGAAAACTAACGAGTCACCACTAAAGATGGGGCACAAATTCGTTTTTACAAAGAGTACTCTGCAGGATTGGCCCTACCCTTGGCTTGCATTTATCTCGATCATTTATGCAGAACAAAGTCGCAAGCGACTGCAAAACATTTGCAGCTGACTTGCGTGTATAACAAACTCAAATGAACGAACGAACAGAATTACAGACCTTTATCATTAACATCACGTTGTCGTAGAATGCTTGAACATATTCTCAGTTCTAATACAGTAAATTTCCTTGAGACAGAAAACCCTCACTCCAACGCGTAAACACGGCTTGAGGCAAAATCGGTCGTGATAAACTCTTCTTGCCCTTTTCTCTCGCGGTATCTTGTCCGCTGTGATGAAGGAGAACAAACAGACTGCATATTTCTTGGTTTTCAAATGGCGTTTCACACGATGCCGCACGGGCAACTAGCTCTACAAGTAGAAATATAGGTGATGCAGATGAATAGGAGATACAACCCCGTAAACTTTGAATACAGGGCATGATCAGTGATTTACTGTTTGACAGAGTCACGTAAATATGTACGCGTAAAGCTGCGCAGCGGTGTGAAATGGATCGAGCATATAAGGGCAGTCGTGGGAAAGGCGGCTGCTGGACTTCGGTTTATTGGGAGAATTTTGGAAAGATGTGACTCTCTGTAAAGGAGACCTCATAAACGCTTTTGTGACAAGGTCTTGAGTATTGCTCAAGTGTTTGCTATCCATCCCAGATCGGTTTAAAGGATGAAATAGACGTAATCCATCGCTGGGTGGCCAGGTTTCTTACTGGTAGGTTTGTGCAATGCAAGTGTTGCAGAGATGCTTCGAGGACTGAGATGGGAGTCGCTGGAAGGAAGGCGACGTTTTCTTCGAGCAAACTTTTGAAGCAATTTAGAGAGGCGGAATTTGAAAAGGACTGGAAAAACGATTCTACTGCCAATAACTTACATTGTTCGTGAAGACCACAACGATACGATCGAAGAGATTAGGGCTCGTACTGATGCATTCAACATTTTCCCTCGTTGTATATTGGAATACAACAGGAAAGCAAGTGTCTAGTAGTGGTACCTGGTGCCTCCGCGACGCACCTCAAGTTAGATTGCGGAGTACGTACGAAGAAATGTTGTGTAGTTTTCTCAACAATGTTCGACGTCTCTGTAGGAACCCTATTTACAAGGGTACTATAGTCCAACTGTCACCTTATGGTACATGACAGAGGTACCTTACAATTGACTTCCAGACCATATAAATAAAGAATGTTGGCAGGTTTGTGTTACGTTTCATAGATACGGGACAGTAGGAGATGAACCGATTGTGGGGCAGCTAGAGATGAAAGCGCGAGTCGACCTGAGAGAGGAGGGGGGGGGGGGCTGGAGCAGGAGAGAAAAGGAACTGTAGTAATTGGAATAAGTATGAATTGTTTCTGCTAATATCAGGAAGAGTGGAAGAGGTGATGGTGGTCAGAAACAAAGAGGATGGTAGGAGCACATAACAGGTGAAAACAGAGGGAGATAAAAGGGGAAGTGAAGAGGGTGAAGAGGGAAAGAGAGAGGCGAAGGTGGGACGTAGACAGAAGGGTGGAGAAAATGATCGAAATACTGGAAAATCTGAATGACAGGGCAGCTTCGGGTTTTGGAATGGTGAACGATAAAACCTGGTAACGTATTACAGCGTATCTCACATTCGAAGTAGTACTTGCTAAATATTTCCTCTTTCTCCTCGAACATGACGTATTTGCTTACGACATAATAGTCATTGCTCTTTTCTTCTGGAAAAATGAGTAAGAAATGATTGTTCTTATTGTTTTAAATAAATGTTCCAAAATTGTATTCCTGAAAGTATGTTATCAGACAATTAGACTTCTGTAATGAATAGTTTTCATCAACATCTGTAGAAATTCGCTGTAGTCGTTGAACAATACAAAGTATTACCATCTGGCAATCGAATTTGTGTCAGCAAATCGAGAGATTAATAAATCGGTCATGTTTTCTCATTTCCAAAATTCTCCCAATAAACCGAAGTCCAGCAGCCGCCTTTCCCACGACTGCCCTTATATGCTCGATCCATTTAACACCGCTGCGCAGCTTTACGCGTACATATTTACGCGACTCTCTCAAACAGCACATCACTGATCCTGTCCTGTATTCAAAGTTTACGGGGTTGTATCTCCTATTCATCTGTATCACCTATATTTCTACTTGTAGAGCTAGTTGCCAGTGCGGCATCGTGTGAAACGCCATTCGATAACCAAGAAATATGCAGTCTGTTTGTTCTCCTTCGTCACAGCGGACAAGATGCCGTGAGAGAAAAGAGCAAGCAGAGTTTAGCACGAATGATTTTCCCTCAAGCCGTGTTTACGCCTTGGATAGAGGGATTTCTGTCTCAAGGAAATTTACTATATTAGAACTGAGAATATGTTCAAGAATTCTACGACAACGTGATGTTAATGATAGAGTAATTCTGTTGGTTCGTTCATTTCAGTTTGTTATACACGCGAGTCAGCTGCAAATGTTTTGCAGTCGCTTGCGACTTTGTTCTGGATGAATGATCGAGATAAATGCAAGCCAAGGGTAGGGACAATCCTGCAGAGTACTCTTTGTAAAAGTGAATTTGTGCCCCATCTGGACTGGTGACTCGTTCGTTTTCGACTCTCGCAATTGATTCTCTACACAGGCTGTGCCTATTACTATGTCCTACATTTGGGAGTTAGTGAAACTGTTGCATGTGGCAATGGAACAGTTCCTCTTGGAGTGAGCGCAGCTTCACTAGGGACGCTCAACGCAGCGGGTAGAGGCCTCGCAGATTGCCTTTCAGATATCGGCAGTTGGGTTCGGCTTGTTCCGGAGGGCGTGCTAATTGCGAGCAGTTGGCATAGCGGTCGTTAGCGACTCGATTGTCGGCTGGCAGTACCTGCTTTATCACGGGGCCTCGCTGCCATTAGGGCATGACGCGCCGTTACGGGCAGGCGGCGTGTCGTCGCCGCTTAATGAGCCACGTGGGCTTGCGACACGCCATGAGGCCATGAGACCGCACTGCCACTCTGCAACATGCACCGCGCCGGCCGTCCCCAGGGGGTGCACTGCCTGAGGGATGCGACTGCGGCCACGTATCCAGCCTCAGGGGATAGAGCGCCACGTTATGTACCGCATGTCCCACCGGAGGTTCGAGTCTGCCGTGCTGTACTACGAGTTACTTTGTTTCTAAGTCTAGGGACTGGAGATTACAGAAGTTTGGTTCTTCATGATTATTCAAATCTTTATGATTTATTCATCAAAGGCAATAGGAGTGATCCCCAAAATTAGAGGCCTATCTCATTGACGTCCATTTGCAGTAGGATTTCGGAACATATACTTTGTTCGAATAATATGAACTACCTCGAAGAGAACGACCTATTAACCAGTAGTCAACACGGATTCAGAAAGTATCACTCTTGCGAAACACAGCTTGCCCTTTATTCACATGAAGTGTTAAGTGCCATCGACAAGAGATCTCAAATCCATTCCATATTTATGGATTTCAGGAAGGCTTTCGACACTGTACCCCATGAGCGGCTTCTTATGAAATTGCGTGCTTATGGAATATCTCCCCAGTTGTGCGACTGGATTCACGATTTCCTATCAGAAAGAACACAGTTCGTCGTAATTGACGGTAAGTCATCGAGTAAAACAGAAGTGATATCTGGCGTTCCACAGGGAAGCGTTATAGATCCCCTACTCTTCCTCGTGTTTATAAACGATTTAGGGGACAATCTAAATAGCTCCCTTAGACTGTTCGCGGAAGATGCTCTCGTTTATCGGTTAGTGAAGCCAATTGAGGATCAAAAGCAACTGCAAAGCGATTTAGACAAAATTTCTGCTTGGTGCGAAAATTGGCAATTGACACTAAATAAAGAAAAGTGTGAAGTAATACACATGACCACTAAAAGAAATCCGCTGAACTTACGCGATAAATCAGTCAAACCTTAAGGTCGTAGATTCCACCAAATACCTAGGAGTTACAATTACGAACAAATTTGACTGGAGAGAACACACAGAAAATATTGTGGGGAAGGCGAACCAAAGGTTACGTTTTATTGGCAGAACGCTTAGAAGATGCACCAGCTCCACCAAAGAGACTGCCTACATCACACTTGTGCGTCCTCTCCTGGAGTACTGTTGCCCCTTGTGGGACCCTCACCGGGTGGGACTGACGGAAGACATTGAGAAGGTTCAGAGAAGGGCAGCTCGTTTTGTTTTATCACGTTACGGGGGGAAAGCGTCACGGAAATGTTGCAAGAATTGGGGTGGAAATCATTAAAAGAAAGACGTTATTCATTGCGGCGTGATCTGTTTGCGATGTTTCAATCACCGACTTTTAGTTCTGAATGTGAAAATATTTTATTAGCACCCACCTACTTAGGGAGACATGACCATCCCAATAAAATAAGAGAAATCAGATCGAAAACGGAACGATTTAGATGTTCTTTCTTCCCGCGCGCTATTAGAGAATGGAACGGTAGAGAAAAGATATGAAAGTGGTTAATGAACCCTCTGCCAGGCACTTAAATGTGATTTGCAGCGTATCTATGTAGTTGTAGATCACTGAAATTTGGTCCTTTATGATTACTAACATTAAGGCTAGTCTACACGACGACACTAGGTTGCGAAACTCGTTGCATGAAATGAATTGCGCGCAACTAGTTTCGTGTATGTCTGTAGCCACGGCGCCAACACCATACACTTCAATTTCATTGTTTTGTGAGTGCCGTAGCCGCTGTAAAATGAAAGTTTTGGTAGCTGTACGAGTTGTGGCGAATCTATTGCTTGTTTGTGTGAAGACGCTGCATAAGACTAAACATAAAAGAATAAGAAACGTGTTTGGGTTCGTGACTGGAATAAAAAAAGACGTCAGCTCGGTTTCTCAGCGACCTTACTGAAAGAAATTGTGATTGAAGACCCTAGAAGTTATTTTAATCGACTTAGAATGTCACCAGAGCAGTTAACGTTCCTTTTAAACAGAGTTAGTAATGCAATAAAGAAACAAGTTACCGATATGTGTGAAGCATAGTTGCCAGAACTGCTGAAATTACAAATTGCATTACGTTTCTTGTCAAGTAGATATTCGTCTCTGAGTATTTGTACCGTGTTCCGAAATCTACAATTGCCATACATCGTTTGTATAGGTATTTCAAATTGGATGTATTTTAGTCTGCAATTCACTAATCGTCAACCCATCAATATTTAATTTCACAAATAATTGCCAGAAGAGCACTAACACACCGTTAAAATCGCACAAACAGCTACTCAACGCATATATGTTCAAAAACTGAATTATTTCTCCCGTTCCCGCCTTTACATTGTATTTTGTTCTGTATTGGTCATAACCTAACCTAAAGACACGCGCAACAGTTTCGCCAAAGTTGGAACGTGCTGAAACTAGTGAGTTTCGTCAACGAGTTGCGCGAAGGCCTGCTGCGCATGCGCATTGGCCAGTAGCGCAGTTTCATGAAACGTAGTGTCGTCGTGTAAACTAGCCTTTAGAATATTGGATCACAGAAAAGCGATGACAATTTTTCCCCTGAAAGTGTGCTACATTGTTTCCTTTAATGTATATTTGTAGCAGTGGCGGCTGGTGCTTCAGATGACTGGGGGTTCACACCTCCAAGTGCCGGATACTGATAGTGGAGCCGCCGCCCCCCACCCTCCCCCTTCAGCGTCAAAAGGGACAATTTCGTGCAGCAACGCGTGAAAGCGCACCGGTTTGCCCCTCTCCTCCCCCCCTCCCCCCTCCGTGGGTACATTTTCGTTAAAAGATCTGCAAAATGTCTTAACTCGGCTTGTTTGCGCTTGCTTCGACTGGAGCTGAGGCGTCGGGCTACCAACAATCATTTCTTTTCTACTTTTCTTCCAAGCTTATAGCTGAGAAATTTGTGTCTAAAAGATATTGAAGTTCATTTTTCTTATATATTAAACACCAAGAACATATTCATATGCATAACAACACTAAAACACGCTAAGTGATTACACTGTTAAGTGGCTATAACAAAATGAATCTGTTAAGATGAAGAGATAAGCTACCTTACATATAAATCGCCATTTGCGATCAGTTATGACTTCGCTGTACTAGGTTTAGATGGAATACCGAAGTGCGGCGTATGAAAATTTGTGCCCGGCCGGGATTCGAACCCAGGATCTCCCGCTTACTAGGCAGATGCGTTGGCGGAGTGGTCAACGCGTCTGCCTAGTAAGCAGGAGATCCCGGATTCTAATACCAGCCGTGGACAAATTTTCATTCGCCGCACGTTGGTTTACCAATTAAACCTAGTACAGTGAAGCCGCAACTTATCGCAAATGGCGATTTATTTCATTCATTGAACGCTGTATCTTCGCCAAAAATATATAATTGTAAGCTACTTTCGGGTTACGTGACACTATAATCAGCACCCGCTCCTAATCTTAACGCATGCACAAAGGCTCCTCTCCCCCACATCTTTTCAAATAGTTAAATACTTCTTACAAAGAAGAGTATAAATGTCATTTGCCCTCAAAATCGCGACACATTCGCAAAATCTTTCAAAGATATGTGGCAAGTAACAATACAAAAGTCATTGCTTTGCAGTCTGTCTCGAAACCACTACCTTCGGCGCCGCAACGTGGTGCCGCTACCCACACGGCTGTTCTTGCTAGGTGAAGAGTAGTGACATCATTATTGTTCATGATCGACTCTTCTGAAGTCCTTTACAGTTGATGGGACTTTTATGTGCCGTGTTTTTGAGGAATCTTCAATCCACCAAATACAAATTTGAAGGGTGGGTGTTACCTCCATGGAGAGTTTGCCGATGAGTAAGACAACAGGCGCAGTATCTTCAATGCCTTTGCTTCGGGACCAATCCTGCTTGACCGACACAGCTCGAATAGCCAGGAGCTGGTGTTTCTACCAACTCCAACGCCAATGTTAAAAGCAGCGTTTCCCCTTGCCCCTCCCTGCCGCGGGAGCTCCATTATGCTGCCTCCAGGGGAATCAGAAGACAATTTGAACGTCAGCCGCGCATGCGCATTGCAACGCTGCGGCCACTACCGCCTATATTAAGCTGTTGCTGCGCTGCGACTCGTATATGTGCTGTCTCAGTGACGTAAAACGTTTGACATGCGATAAAAATACTTCGTATGTGCATATAAAATGATGTTATAGAAGAACGAAACGAAGTATGATAGTTTAAAACAGTTTTTTTTAAATTTATTTTTCACGGCAAGCTTTATTCCGGGGGTTAACTGAACCAGTGAATGCTCAGTACGGGTCACAGAATCGTGTAGTTGTTGAGAGAAAAGACTAGGAAATTTATGGCTGGAATTCAGGCAGTGCGCAGCGATAACGAAGTTGACTAAATATTTAAATTTCATAAATATGCGAAGAATTTGTCGGTTTCGCATGTAGTGTGGATATGTGACATTTACTCCACTTTCGTTTCATTTCACAGTACCACTGTGGTACTAGAAAAGTTGGTGCGGTATTTAGTCGGTTGAAGGTTCCTGCTAAATGTTCAAATTTATGTGAATATGAAGGACTAAACTACTGTGGCCATCGGTCCCTAGATTTAACTTTAACGTAAGTACAACACACACACACACACACACACACACACACACAAACACACACGCGCGCGCCCGAGGGAGGACTCGAACCTCCGGCGGGAGTAGCCACGCACATTCATACATGGCGGCTAGAGAAATCAATTCTATTTCTTCCTGTCAGCCGGCCGCGGTGGCCGAGGGGACTGATGCGCTTCAGTCACGGTCTGCACGGCCACTACGGTCGGGGGTTCGAATCCCCCCTAGGGCATGGATATTTGTGCCGTCCTTAGTTTTAGCTAGTTGATAAGTAGTTTGTAAGCTTAGGGACTGATGACCCCGTAGTTACGTCCCATAAGTTCTTTCTTCCTGTCAAATAAGTGATAGAGTTTGAGCACGGCATCACAACTGATGTGAACTGTGAGTGCTCAAAGAAGGTCTCGCTGGCCGCTGCCGACTTAAGGATTCTGTTTCTCCCACTTCTTCGTAAGGACTGCCTTTTTATTTCTTTGTGATGGATCACATACTATTCCACAATCGCCATCAGTAATAAAATGTTCAGTAGAACTGTATTTATATTGTACAAATCAGACAATGCTTTCGGCGTACGTGTGGGGCTACACATTTTTAAGTAAAAAAAATTAAGCCCATGTTACTTTGTGATCTCTGAACTTTAAAACATTAAAAAAATTTGCCATAATGTTGCATTCTTAAGGGGAATGTTGTTGTGGTAGTACAAAGCTTAGGCCGCTACGGTCGGGGGTTTGAATCCCCCCTCGAGCATGGATATTTGTGCCGTCCTTAGTGTTAGGTAGTTCATAAGTAGTTTGTAAGTTTAGGGACTGATGACCCCGTAGTTAAGTCCCATAGACTATACAAACATTAGAACATTTTACAAAGCTTAAATAACTGAATTGATGCGATTGGATGAAACAGACATGTACTCTCCAAAAGTGAATTCTCGAAACTTATCCACCCACCCTAAAATCATGGCAGTTTATGGCTTGTAGAGACGTGGAAGCACTTTATAGTGGGGAAACAGTCTGCCGTGAGAGTGTACTGGAATTGTTCTTGCATCCCCTTGATTTGAATAAGCGGCTTTAGTATGCGTTGTGCAAGACAGCGAGCGACATTCAGACACGTTTGGGAGTTGAACCCAAGGACGAATAGTTGACGGGATTGCGAAATCGCTATAGCGTCGGACGTCACGAAGTAACAGTGATGCGGATCAGTACTCACTTCGTTCAGGAGGGAACGACGCGACGGCCCGACCGTACTGATTACACAAACTTCGTTGTCGCCTTGGCCTCCCTATTTCCTAACGTGTATTTGACGGCCGCATAACATCCCAACAAGATGTCCAGAGTGTATCTGTTTCAGTGCCGAGACTGTAGCTGCGGTTATATCCAGCAATGGTGACAACATTCAGTACTGATTTCATCACCGTCCGTTATTCAGAAATGGTTTACTTTCAGTCATGTGATGTTCAAATGTTAGTATAACTTATGGGACTTAACTACGGGGTCATTAGTCCCTAAACTTACAAACTACTTAAGAACTAACTAATACTAAGGACGGCACAAGTATCCATGCCCGAGGGGGGATTCGAACCCCCGACCGTAGTGGCCGTGCAGACCGTGACTGGAGCACCTCAGTCACCTCGGCCACCGCGGCCGCCTCATGTGATGTTTCCACAACGTGATACCTCCCAAATAAATTTCACTGTGTTATCTCAAGTCGCCCTTGATCAACATTTTAGACGACCACCACTGTAATTAACGTCTGGATAGAAGTACCGTGAAGGTGTGTGGTAGGTGATTACAGGGTAATGAACAGATTATGTGTAGAAAGACAGGGAGGATGATGAGACATAGAGATGAGTAAAGGAAAGAAAAAGAAAAAATTGGCAGAAATAAGAAGGAGAAGGGAAGGTTTAGAGTTCCGTTGACAACGTAGCTGTTGAGGTGCTTGAAAGGGAGGGGTGTTGCAAGATCGATGGAAAACAAAGGAGATGGACAGGAACTGGACTGAGGGAGGAGCAGGAGAAGGAGGAAGAGGAGGAGGACAAAAAAGCGGAGGAGGTGGGAGATGGTTCAAATGTCCAAATGTTTGTTAAGCTTAAGGGACTTAATTACGGGGTCATCAGTCCCTAAACTTACAAACTACTTATGAACTACCTACAACTAAGGACGGCACAAATATCCATGCCCGAGGGGGGATTCGAACCCCCGACGAGGTGGGAAATGGGAAGAGGAGGTTGTCAGAGAGGGCAGTGAGTGAGGGAGAGAGGATACACATAGAGTACAATACGGTCAAATTCACACAAATAGGTCGCGTGTGCCATTGTTGGAAAACGGAGGCATAGAATGTAGACTAGTTGTTTGCTTATCTCACTTGCTTCTAATAATAGTGTGCAAACATTTGGTTTTCCTCCATCAAGCATAGACACTGACGACGTAGGGTGGCAAGCGTGCACCGACAATACAGACAGACTTACCTTACGTTCAACCACAGCAGAGAAGGATATGCGGATAGGCCAGAAAATCATGTGGTTCTTGAAGAGAGGTAGCAGACTTTCAAGTAGTTACTGGAGCAACAGTCTGACTGAGCCTATAACATCAGAGGCTTTCCCACACGGATGAAATCAAGGGAAAAATACTGTCTCATAGCGTACAAAATTTGAATATTTGAACATCATCAAGAAAAACAACCGATCGAATCGGTTATATCGCTTCATCTACCCAGTTCTATTTGTGGTCTTTCCGTCCTCAAAGCAAAACATCTTGCAACAATACTGTGCACTTATAAACGCTAGGTAAACGCTAGGATCCTACATTCTATTACTTTCTACATTATATGACTTGTAGTCTCAATAAAACGCTGTTTTACTAATATTCGGCAGATGGTGTATGGAAAGGACAATTTACTCATTTACTCATTTACCAATAAACGGTCAATCAATACACAGAAAAAAATAATAAATCAAAATTTAATGATAACTTAATTACTATTACTTAATTAACAAATGTCTTGCCTAACCAGTTACAAACGTAGGCGCCCAAACTATCCTGGCAGGGTCGCCAATTGTAATTTGCCTGTTGGACGTCGTCAAATAATCTCAAAATTTAGAATGCGTAATAGTATACTCTAGTTATAATAATTTCGTTATTGAATGTTGCAGCAAATCACAACTAATGGGTCGCAACAACATTTTCGCAGTGAAAGTTAAAATTTTTGAATAAAAAAAGATATTAATTAACTTGAAACAATCACTGTGGTAATTAATTAAGCTTGGCCCTATCTGACTTAGCATTGACTACAGCCTCCAACTAGCACCTCTTACGATTCACGAACAGCACAACTTCACTAATAAAAGTGTCAGAATTCATGTAGTGGTGATGGCGTGTTCGTGTTATAATCAAAATTGTAATAGCAGATAGACTCTGATTGCAATGATAATAGCTCAATACAGTGAAACTCCTTGGTGCAATGAGCTTCACAAATACTACAGTCAAAGTTCTCAATAATTTTGATATTATTGTTTAAAGCATTCAAGTTCCTTATAAAACTTTACGTAAACTATTTTTTTTATTGGTTCCAGGGCCTGGATAGCGTATGCGTGTAACTGGCTGAGCAGAGTTTGGCATTTAACGTATTTCATAAAAAAATTACTTCAGTCAAGTCTGGTTAATCAACTATAATACTTTGACTACTGTTAGCCTGGTTACTTTCTACATAAATGAAACCAACTTTACTTTACTTGCAAACTCTCTTGCACTTTAATTACTAGTCTCTGTGGTTGTAACACGTATAGCAATTCTTGAACTCGTCTAGCAATTTCTTTAAGACTGATCGTAATTACTTTGGAAAATGATTGAACTTGTTGGTCAATGTACAGGCTTGCATAATCAACATAATCTAATATTGGTGATAATGGGGTGACTACAACTACTTACAAAATTAAGACTGGTTTCAAAATAAGTCATGTATAATTGAACCAAAGTTCTGATTGGGTTGACACTACATTTACATGCATACAAAGTAAAATGTTACAAAAGTACTCATCTGCTTTCGTCGTCTTCGTCGTGAAGTCCAAACAAGACAGATATGATTACAATAGATACTCTTACTACAACAACGATCACACTCGGTGACAATAGACTCGATACCAAACAATTTTTTTTTCTTGCATACACTTTCGAGTATAAATAAACTTATTTCGCACTTCGTTCAATACATTAAACAGTACGCCTCTCAGGCTTATTGCAATTGCATAAAACTCGCGCCACACTGCGCCTACCGTGCCTCTGCACCATCAACAAAACATTTATGTGTTTACTATAGCGAGTCCGCACCGTGACTGCTTCAGCAGCGCGACACTCACAGCTACTACTTCTGTCCAAAGACAGTCTTTACAACAGGTTCAACATTTTCTCTGACGCATTGCTAACTTACAGCAAAGGAATGTCCGTGCATTCATGCGGCTTTACACGTATAGTACATGTTTACACTAAATGATTCAATATAGAAAATGTCGTCACATAAGAAATATATCTAGCATACAAGAAATGAAAAATACATGAAATAAACAAATTTAAGACAATATATACATTACGTTAAATCAAACTAAGACACAGCGACAGGTGTATTCTTACACTACACTCAGCTTCAAATTCCGGCCCTCTAAATTTACTCAACAGAAATTCACGAAAAGAACGTCGTCTTTCTTCCAGCGATCCCCAATTGAGTTGCCGGAGCATTTCCGTGACACTCGCGCATTGGTCGAGCCTACCGGTAACAAATCTAGCTGCTCGTCTCTAGACCGCCTCTATGTCTTCCTTTAAACTGATCTACTGCGCGTCCCAAACACTTGAGCAATACTCAAGACGTGGTCGTACAAGCGTTTTATACGCAGTCTCCTTTACAGGTGAAGTACATCTTCCCAAAATTCTCCCAATTAACCGAAGTGGCTCTCCGCCTTACTCACAACTGTCCTTAAATGTTCGTTCCATTTCATATCGCTCTGCAATGTTACGCCTAGATACTTGAACGACGCGACAGCATCAAGAAGCTCACTACTAATGCTGTACTGAAACATTCTGGGATTGTTTTTCTTACTCATGAGCATCACCTTACTTTTTCTACATTGAGAGCTAGCTGCCATTCTTCGCACCAACTAGAAATTTTTCTAAGTCATCTTGTATGTTATTACAATCAGTTAAAGACGATACCCTCCCATACACCACAGCATCATCAGCAAACAGCCGCAAATTACAAGTTACTCTGTCCATCAGATCATTTATATAGATAGAAAATAATAGGGATCCTATCACACTCCCCTGGGGCACGCCTGACGATACAATCGTCTCTGATGAACACTCGCCGTCGAGAACAACGTACTGCGTTATATTACTTAGGAAGTCTTCCAGTCAGTCACAAATCTGTGAACCTATTCCATAAGATCGTATCTTTGTTAGCAGTCTGCAGTGTGGCACAGCGTCGAACGCCTTTTTGAAGTCGAGAAAAACACAATCCGCCTGTTGCCCTTCATTCCTGGCTCGCAAGATGTCATGTGAGAGCCGGCCGCGGTGGCCGAAGAGACTGAGGCGCTTCAGTCACGGTCTGCATGGCCACTACGGTCGGGGGTTCGAATCCTCCCTCGGGCATGGACGTTTGTGCCGTCCTTAGTTGTAGGTACTTCATAAGTAGTTTGAAAGTTTAGGGACTGATGACCCCGTAGTTAAGTCCCTTAAACTTCAGAAACATTTGAACATTTGATGTCATGTGAGAAAAGGGCAAGCTGAGTTTCGCATGAACGATGTTTCCTAAACCAGTGCTGATTCACAAAAAGAAGCTTTTCCGTTTCAAGGAAAGTGACTATATTCGAACTCAGAATATGCTCCAAAATTCTACATGAAACTGATGTCATCGATATTGGCCTGTAATTGTGTGGGTCAGTTTCCTATAAACGGGAGTCACCTGCGCTTTTTTCAAATCACTAGGAACATTGCTCTGAATTAAAGATTCGCGTTAAATGACAAGAGGCAAGGGGGCCAATGCCGCAGAATACTCTTTGTAAAACCGAACTGGTATTCCATCCGGACCAGCAGACTTTTTCGTATTTAGCTCTCTCGGCTGCTTCTCCACACCGGAAATACCTATCACTATGTCCTCCATTTCGGAATTAGTGCGTTGATCAAATGATGGTACATTTGTGCGGTCCTACTGCGTGAAAGATTTCTTAAAGGTTAAATTTAGAACTTCAGCTTTCTTCTATCAGTGCCCCGGAATGATCAACGAGTGACTGGACAGTGGGCTTTGACCCGCTTATCGATTTTACACAGAACCAGAATTTTTTCGGGTTCTCGGAAAGATCTTTCCGTTCTTGGCCATCACAAGAAAATGATCTGAATCCACACTGCGCCAACGAAAGGTTCGGACATCCAAAAAGTTAGATTTATGCCTCTTGTCTACCAGTATATGATCACTTTGATTAATGGCTCTGCAGTCATGTGACTTCCATGTGGCGTTGTGTATCTCCTTATGGGAAAACCTGGTAGATCGTAATAGCATATTCTGGGAGGCTGCGAAGAGATTCCATCTTATTCCATTATCATTAGTGGATTTATGTTTACTATGGCATCCAATTACGTGCTGGAATAAGTCTTCTCTCCCAAGTTGTGCCTTCAAAATAACTCAGTACTATCTTGATGTCAGTCGTTCGACTTTCAAGGGCATCACAGAAATCATCTTTTATTTTGTCAGTAGATTCTTCTGCTGGTGCATGTCCTTTAATTATACTATAATTAAAGAATCTTCCTTTAATTCTAATTACTGATAAAGTTGGATTAATTGGTGTAAGACTCGTCATCTCCTTGGGGAGATGGCTTGCGTGTTTCCGTGGAGAGCCGTGCCGGCAGTACCGTAGCTACGGGAAGGATCACCCAAGCCTTTTCGGTCTCAACCGAGGAGCCAGACGCAGTGTGGCCCACAGCACAGGGCACGGAGGGCTCTAGAGGCGCAGCGTAGTGAAGCCAGCCTTTCTAGGGGAATACACCTAATAGAAATCCTAGTCCTCCGGGTTGGGGGTCAGCCTCGAGGCTAACACACTCTTCCTGAAATAACCCAAAGCCGGATGGATTAATGGAGGACGTCATGGCACCGATCTAGACGAATGAATTGTTAAAAAGCTGAAAACTGATCATCGAATTGGTACCTGGAATGTTCGAACTTTACATAGGGCCGGCTGTGGTGGCCGAGGGGACTGAGGCGCTCCAGTCACGGTCTGCACGGCCACTACGGTCGGAGGTTCGAATCCCCCCTCGGGCATGGGTATTTGTGCCGTCCTAGTTCATAAGTAGTTTGTAAATTTAGGGACTGATGACCCCGTAGTTAAGTCCCATAAGCTTAACAAACATTTGAATTGTCTTTACATAGGGGAGCGTTATTGCTATCCATGAAAAAGAAAAGTTCAAATGTTTGTAAAGCTTATGGGACTTAACTGCGGGGCATCAGTCCCTAAAGTTACAAACTACTGATGAACCAACTTATACTGAAGACAGCACAAACATCCATGCCCGAGGGGGGATTCGAACCCCCAATGGAGAACGTCCTCACGCATCACAGCATAGCGCGTCAATGCGCTCGGCCGCTCCATCCATGACATTCGATGCACATGGAATGGGGTACTGGAAAAGAAATAGGTGTGATGGTAACAGATATAAAGATCTGAAGTATTTGGTAATTTTATTACATCAGACTACGAAAATCATTTGAATGTGAATTTTACAAGAATTTTACTGAAATCATATTAGATGGGTATGAAATTACTTTCTTTTGTTAAGTAACATTTTAGCACTTAGACTGAGGGAATGTTATGTTGGCTCAAGTTACTTGAGAAATAATGACTCTTTTTGTGCATTTAGTTTAAAATACTTCATGGATAAACGGTCTCAAAAAGATCCATTGTCCCCTTCCCGTCTGTAAAAACTTAAAGTCGGCAGCCTATTTTCTATATAAACTATTAATGATTATTTTCAGCCAAATAAGTGCCAAAGCCACGGTGGCCGAGGGGACTGAGGCGCTCCAGTCACGGTCTGCACGGCCACTACGGTCGGGGGTTCGAATCCCCCCTCGTGCATGGATATTTGTGCCGTCCTTAGTATTTTGTCAGTTTAGGAACTAATGACCCTGTAGTTAAGTCCCATAAGCTATACAATGTCCAACTCTCTGTTGGAGTTTATTATGAGTGGAAAAATCTGATATTGACATTCTCGTCTTAGAAGAAGCTGCCAATTATATATGAGAGTAGGCTTTCATATAGTATGACTAAATTCTGTTGGTCGTGTGTTTTTTCTCATTTTCTGTAGGTACTGTATATTGTAGATATTTACTGACTTTATTTTGTGATCACGTTTTTCTGTTACTGATACATCGTATCCATTGTTATGGGCAACTGATTTAATTACGCTAATTTGTTTTTCTTGTTCAGTGTGGTTAGGCATAGACCAAATACTGATGCGAAATTAGCTATCATGTCTTGGTTTGTTTGACATAATGTGTTACTGTTATTTGACATGTTGTCTGGGAGAAAAATTTTGTGGCAGATACAACTATTGACAAACACGTAAATTGGATCGAAGATGACTCAGAAATGAGTTGAAACCGGTCATCACTGTTAATAAATTTGCGGTCAAGCCTATAGATATTGTCTACTTCATCAACAATATTTCATGTTGTTGGCTTACAAAATTTTTCCAAGTGAAGATTGTTCTATTTGTTTGGCTTTTTACGTCTACGATATTGATGCTCCTGTTTAGCTCACTGCTACTACCATCTAACAGTAAGGCTATGTTACCTATGTTTCTTGAATGATATTTTCTTTCTGCAACGTAGTGTGCGGTAACATGAAACTTCCTGGCAGATTAAAACTGTGTGCCGAACTGGAATTCGAAACAGAGACCTTTGTTTTCGTGAACACACCCTCTAGCAAATGAGCTATCCTGGTATGCCAAACGGCTCCTCCTCAAATTTTTAGTTCCTCTAGTTTCTAGGGTTCTACCTTCCATCCTTCGCTTGCCCGCGAAAAGCAAACGTCCCGGATGTAAATCCTGGTCGGTACACATGTTCAATCTCACAGAAAATGTAACATCTCCGTTGTCCTAAATTTTATTACCGGCCTCCAATGAATATCGCTCCCGAAACGATAGTGAGAACGATTATTTTCGTAAAACACGGAGACATTCAAATAGTCTTGCATCCTGCGCCGCCGCGGTGGAGTAGCCGCGCTGTTTTAAGCGCTTCGCTGCGGAGCGTGCGGTTGCTCGCCGTGGAGGTTCGAGTCCTCCCTGGGGCATGGGTGTGAGTGTTTGCCCTTAGGTTATTTTACCTAGGTTTAAGTAGTTTGTAAGCTACGGACTAATGACCACGCTGTTTGGTCCGATAGTTTGCCAGACATTTCATCCTGCGCTCCATTCATCCGAAATTAAGTGTGGTTTGCGGAGTATAGAGGTAGATAAATAAGTACGTTCCTGTCCGACATATTTTTGTAATGATATTGAAATGTGGATGCTTGCTTTCCCCATTTCTGAATAAATGTTTCCGTATCTGGCGCTAATTCTCTTTAGTACGACCACTAGTTGCGTGATAGGTGAACTTATTTCACACAGTGTTTACGTTTTCTGGTGGTCGTCTAAATTGAGTTCTATTGTAATTTGCGGTTTACTTGTTGGGATATTCAGCATTGTCTAACAGATGCAACAAGTGATCAGGTCTAAGGATGTGTAATTTCTCATTATCTAGCTTACACACAACACTCGATGCAAAGCACATCACTTGAAAAAAAATGACATTCTATTCAACACTCCGGTTTGTTTTATTGTTCATTGAGGAACTCATGTTTAGTGAAATAATTATACTACGAGTAAAGTATGCTCAGTTGCAAAATGAGGTTATTGAATTTTGTCGTTCCCTTTATTTCTATTCCGTATTTGTCTGGCCTGCCGGCAATAGACAATTCTTAGAGCTACAGTTAGCAAATTAAAAGGATTTTTCAAGTAAATTAAATGCGTTACAACGAAACAAATAAAATTAATCCATATCCCGGATTCGAATGTCGCTTTTCGTACATATTAATCTCGGCCTGCTCTTTCAAACTATATTACAGTTTAATACAGTGCAGTCTGTGCGGTTATAGTGAAATGAATAATGCATTAAACAAGTTACCAACGGAATATAGACCTCCCTACATGTAATACATGCATCTTCCTAGCGGTAAAGCGTAAGGTCGTTGCATTAAACATCAGTAGAGGCAGTTGATACTGTATATTTAGTTAAATTTAATTACTGTGCCGTGTTGTGTTTACAACTGCAAACAAGAATACGCTCGCATTCCAAACTAACAGATTTTAATGTTACTTCTAGGTGGAAATGGAGTTCTTTAATGTGAAAGACGGATTCAGTGTATTGAAATTTTCCGGCGCCTAATCCTTTTAACTTTCATTGTTTTCCAGAAGTAATTACCTTGTAACGCTTAAAAGTGCCTAAAATCAGTAACGAATGGTAAACAGATTACCAACAAAAGGTATTTTGAAGTCTGTCGACGTTCCTACCCAAACGAGGCAAGTACATTTTCTCACGGCCCAGCCCGTCAGTATTTTCGCTCTTGATCGTTCGTCACCATTCACACTCTTTCAATTCACAGTTTCTCCTTCGTCTACCTAATAAACGTATATAACCTAACGTTGAAATATTCTTAACGATTTTTCTCGGAATTCAAAGCGCGGTATAAAGAAGCAATGTAGAGTGGAAAACTTTCATTTTCTATTTATATTGAAACATTTTGATGAAAAGAATTTACAATTAATTCCAAGCGTAGACGAAGCGCTGCAGCCGAAATATGACACGGGATAATCTCTAAAAATGAAATATGGGGAATGTAAAAATGCTGCGTCTTGCGCCGATAATAATAATTTTTATTTGACGCGGAGGGAAAAGAACTTTTTATAAAATTAAGAGGAATTATTTTTCGGCTTATGATATAACCCGTTAAATCCGCTGATAGGTGTGTAGTTTGAGTTCAGATAGGAATTTCTTTGCTATTGAAATAGTGTGGACGCGTACGGAACAGTTTCATCGGTGTGGTATGCTCGCGCCAGTAAGGTAAGAATAATGGGAGATGGCGTTACCTATGCTCAGAATAGGCATTGGATGAAGTAAATAGTATATTTTTGTGAGTTTAACAAGGATTTCTTCCTGAAAACCATCTGCGAATCTTGCCTTCGTTATTCAAAGCCACGAAATTGATAGTCGTATTGGATTATGTGCGTAGTTGTGGTCCCAATCACTGAGTGATTATAAACACCAATCATATGGGCATAAAATGTGTAGTGCGATATTTGCCAGCTTCATATTTTCAGTGTTTTGGCATCACCAGAGAGTCTAATATCCTTTGTGTGCCCACACTTACAGAGAGTATGTGCCGATTGTTACAATACACGGTGAGGTAGTTAAACTGTTTCTCGAAGTATTTGGCAAAATACAAATCGAATTTTAGGAAAAGTTTAAATAAAAGTTGTTCACCTCGAAGAGGACCATCCATTAACATAAATATCGATCCTCCGGCACCACTCCCGGGGACGGAAGTTGGGGGGGAGGGGGCTGTTTATTATATCTTAAATAGGGACCCCCTGTTTTATTGCAGATTTGGATTTTCCGTGAAAAAATTTGTACATTATGTATGATGCGACAAAAATAGAAATGGGGTGAAAATATTTTAGGCCACTCGGGAATGGCAGTGCACTCAAAGGCGCCTTGCTGCGGAGTGGTCTTCCCTAGGAGATGGATATGTATGTTGTCCTTAGAATATGTTACTTCTGGTTTGTAAGTCTAATGACCGATGACCACTGTTGTTTCGTCCCGTAGCTTTACAAACGTCTGAAGAATTTTTAATTGTTTAAAAGCGATATCTCGGGAAAATAGACTCTTTCTTTACGTTTAACAATTTCCGTTTTAGCAAACAATTAGACAATATTGCGAAAAGTCGTTGCTGAAGGAATATTTTTGTCATTGAACAGATGAGCATACCTTTTATGAGCTGCTTCAACATTTCTACGGGCGTCACAGTACGAAGAAAGTTTATTTACTCTCTCTCCCTCCCTCTCTCTTTCTGCAACCGTTAACATCGCGGAACAATTGCGTAGATATTTGTACAGTCCGAATGTTTGACGTGTAATGAATAGTCTAACAATACACTTAGATCATCATCGCCGTCTGTGGGAGGGCTCATATGATAGCATTACCAAAATCTGTGCTTCAAGTTTCCAAACGCGATGTGTACTTTTTTGAAATGACACCGGTTTCCAGAATTGTCGACTCTTTTATTTTCGATTACAGAGTTATCTCTCAAGCAACGAAAAAAGTGTTAGATATAATAGTTACACATTTTTCACGGAAAATCCAAGTCTGCAATAAAGCATAGGGGTTCCTATTACGATTTCAAAGTATCACCCCCGTCACGTTGTGTTGGAGCTGAACAACTTTTATTGAAACATTCTTTAAATCAGATTTGTAGTTTTCCAAATATTATGAATAACTGTTTCAAGTCCCTCCCTGCGTATTTATTGAGCTGGGTGCGGTGCCAGTTGTACAGTATCAAGTAGGGAATGTGTGGAGTAAGGTGTTGACAGCTCATCAAAGTTGGGCTGGCAGTGTTGAACACACTGGAATTTTATTTCGTAAAAAATGAAATACTTAAGACACAAATAATAGAGGAATACAGGGTTATGACAATTTCTTATTATGCCTTTCTGAATGATGATAAATTTGTCGGAAGCGGATGATCAAATTTTTCCTAATTTCCTTTGTTGGCAGATATGAACAATTTAGCCGATCTTAGATCTAGCAGATATTCAATACGGGGAACAGGTAGTATTTGATTGTTTGTGAGGTGAACTATGTGTTTGCTCAACGTTCAGAATGATACGGCAAATTTCTCTCTTTTATTAAATCATATTGTTGTAATGTAAAATACGATTTATAACAGGAATTGAGGCGATAAGATCGATAATTTTTATTATACGAAGGGTTATCTCTTAATGAAATGAACCTTTATTTTGAAAATACAGAGTAATATTTTTGAAGTAAATTACCCCAGGGCAAGTTGCGATTTGTTCCTCAACCAAGTAACAACATATCCTTCATTCCATCTTAATTATTTCTACAATTATTGATATGGTGTCTGTTCTTTTGGGATGCATATATATCCCACCAACGGGTAGTTAACAATTTCACTGTCAACGCATTAATACGCTCGATCACTTGCGGGAATCAAGTATAGGCTGCGAGCAAGAGGAAGTAATGAACATGCGGCACTACCACCGTAGTGTACTACAAGTTGAGAATTTGGGGGGGGGGGGGGGGGAAGCGTGCCTGGATAGTCCCGCTGTCCAGATGCGGGAAATCCGCCTTCGAATCCCGGTACAACACAAATATTCAACAATATAGTTCGTCAATTATTTCATTTTAGAACCGAGATGGAAATTTTACAGTGGATGGTGATACATCCCTCGGTCACCGAGATAACATTTACTTTGCCAGATTTTGGCAATTACTAGGGTTGCTTTCATGAGATCTTTTTAAGTACGTACAACATAATTTTTTGGTATCGACAGAGATTTTTTTTAATAAAATTTTAGTATTAGTTTGATGTATAGCATGGAAGCAGTAATTACACATTACATACAATTATAAACAAGCGATGAAGCTTAAGTCACAAGGTAATGAAATAAAAGGCTAGCCACTAATGGCTGATCGCTTGTGCAACGGAGGCATCAGACTGTAGAATTGTGGACAAGTGTACGTTACATCAGTGGAACCTATATATTTTGTTTGTTGGCAGATTAGCACTGAACCATGATAATTTCTCTCAAAATTATTCGTATCTTTGTCAGAAATGCGTGAGGATAGTCACAAATGTGGAAACTATTGTGCAGAGACCGGTCCGAAAATAATTCCAATATGAAACTGATAAAAAAGGCAGTATCATTAAATACGAATTTAAATTCATTCATACTTGTTTCCCACAGCCAGACCATATTTCGTTAACGACAGTTAAATTCAACATGTAGTGTATGAAAAAAGAGTCAGATGCTGTTTTATTTTATTGGTCTTTGTTTGTATTGGGTATCGGACGTTAATGAAAAGATAACAGGGCGGTGCAATTGAAGATTGGTACACAGTAACGTGCTGTATTACAGTTGTGCAGTCGCATTTGTCGTGGACCAGTGGGACAGTGTGTGTGCCCGGCTCATACCTCGGTGGCAGCTGGCTTCGATTTCCAGGCAGCCGAGCACAGCCCACGTAAACAGCGCCCTCCGCCCTCCGCCCTCCGGTCGCCGGCGGTCGCCGCGCTGCCAATTACAGGCCAGATGCGGGCGCGCTGCCCACTGGTGGGTGCTGTGCTCTGCGATGCCGAGCTGATTGTCGCGTTTTTAATGCCGGCGCGGCCGATGCGGGCTCTGCTGCCGCGGCGTCAGCTGCTGCCCGACACGGCCCGGTACAGCCGTTACTGCTAAACAGTCTGGCTGCGTGTGTGTGTGTGATTATTTGTTCGTTTACCTCACCCCCCCCCCCCCCGGAAATTAATATTTACAAAAGAATAAAACACGACAGTTTGTTTTCTCACGAGCTTGTAGTACAAATAATTTCCATGCTATGGGTGGACGTCACTTTCCGACGATTTCTTTCTTTCTTTTTTTTTTTTTTTTTTTTTTTTTTTTAGTGTGTGTGTGGATCAAATGTTGACAACAGTGGACTGTCAGGGTGGGAGTAAAATAGGTAAAAACAAAGTAAGCAGTCTCGCATATACGGATGATTCAGTTGTAATGGCAGATTCCAAATGTTCAAATGTCTGTAAATCTATCGGTCCAAACTGCGTGGTCATCAGCCCGTAGCTTACAAACTACTTAAACCTTGCGCTTGCCCGCGAAAGGCTAACGTCCCACATTCGAGCCCCGGTTGCGGCACACAATTTTAATCTGCCAGGAAGTTTCGTATTAGCACACACTCCGCTGCAGTGTGAAAGTTTCATTCTGGATACATCCCTTAGGCTGTGGCTAAGCCATGTCTCCATCCTTTCTTCCAGGAGTGCTTGTCTTGTATGTTTCGCAGGAGAGCTTCTGTGAAGTTTGGAAAGTAGGAGGCGAGGTACTGGCGGAAGTAAGGTTGTGAGGCGCCATCGTGAGTCGTGTCGGGATAGCTCATTTGGTAGAGCGCTTGCCCGCGAAAGGCAAAGGTCCCAGGTTAGAGTCCTGGTTCCAGCACACAATTTTAATCTGCCAGGAAGTTTCATATCAGCGCATACTCCGCTGCAGAGTGAAAGTTTCATTTTGGAAACATCCCATAGGCTGTGGCTAAACCATGTCTCCACCATATCCTTTCTTCCACGAGTGCTAGTCTTGCATGTTTCGCAGGAGAGCTTCAGTGAAGTTTGGAAAGTAGGAAGCGAGGTACTGGCGGAAGTAAGGTTGTGAGGCGGCATCGTGAGTCGTGTCGGGATAGCTCAGTCGGTAGAGCGCTTGCCCGCGAAAGACAAAGGTCCCAGGTTCGAGTCCCGGTTCCGGCACACAATTTAAATCTGCCAGGAAGTTTCATATCAGCGCACACTGCGCTGCAGAGTGAAACTTTCATTCTACTTAAACCTAAGGACAACACACACACCATGCCCCAGGGAGGACTCGAACCTCCACAGCGAGCAACCGCGCGCTCCGCAGCGAGGCGCTTTAGACCACTCGGCTACTCCACCGCGGCTGGCAGATCCCATTGAAAGGTTGCAAACTAATATTTCAGAGCTCGAACAGACGTGTAAGGGTTATGATGTGATCGGTATCTTCAAAACAAAAGTAATGTATGTGGGAAAGAGATGATTTAAACAGATTGAGTGCCAAATAAGAGGAACAAAGAACATGTTGACAGTTTCAAGTACCTAGGATGTATTTTCTTACAGGATGGCAACATAGTGAATTAACTTGATTCCAGTTGTGGCAAAGCTAATGCAGTGAGTGCGCAGCTATGCTAGAAGGAAGTCAGTACCAAGACTAAGTTAGCAGTGCTCCGCTCTATCATTCGAACAACTTTGTTGTATGGGAGAGAAATAGGGTAGGTTACAAGTATGAAAGTAGGAAGAATGATTGCAGGCACTAATAGATGCGAACAATGACAGAAATGTGTACATAATGAGGTAATTAAAGAAAAGAGAAACTTAGGTGAAGAAGAGTGAACAGGCTGGGATGGTGGGGTCCTGCTACACGCATGGGAGAATCAAGGTTACCTAAGAGACGCGTGAGCTCAGCAGTGGAGGGTAAGAGGAGTCCAGTTAGACCATGAAGAAGGTACTTACATTCGGTGAAGAATGATTTTGAAGACTTAACATCACACGAGGCATCAATGTTAGCATTGAATAGGGGATCACGGAGGAATTTTATTAGAGGCACTATGTTCCAGACTAAACGCTGAAACGCATAATCAGTCTCCTCTAATGTTGATGATGATGATATATTTTTATTATTGAATTGATATATTATTATTATAATCAGGAGGTGCTCAACAGAATTGGGGAGAAAAGGACTTTCTGGCATATCCTAAGAGAAGGGATAGGTTGGTAGGGCACATTTTGAGACGTCAAGCAATCGTCAATTTAGCATTATAAGGAACTGTGTGAGGTAAACATCGTACAGGGAAACCGAGGGACGAATGCAATAAGCAGATTGAGAAGGATTTAGGTTGCTGTACGTATTCTCAGATGCACAGAACAGCGTAGCGTGGAGAGCTGCATCAAACCAGTGTGCGGACTGAAGACCACAACATTATTATTTTACTAGTTCAGTCTGCTAATTCAATCTTACAGTCCTCATCGTCGGCTGCTCCCCGACGGAGATCCGAGTCCTCCGTCGGGCCTGGGTGTCTGTGTTGTCCTTAGGTTATCAGAGTCTAATCCTAGGGTCTGATAACCTCACTAATTTTGTAGATTTCAACATTTGAATTTCCTCGCTTGTGCGACATCACGTACACACAAAGTACATGCCACTTTAGTAGCAGTACAGGCTGAACATGTGATCAATCAGTTGCATAATCATTGCAATGGGTGAATCAAGTGCCACAAAGCTTAAGTTTGTTGAAAAGGAGGAGGATGCTTTAGAATAGATGTCTACCCTCATTGTGGATGATTAGCTTTCTTTTCTGATATAAACCTTCAGTTACAAGACGAAGCACACTCGGAATTACTCCTTCATTTTATAAAGCAGTTTTATCAGTGTCTCATTATTCCAGAACATTCACGAAGATATGAAAATATTTTAGTATGTTATTCTACAAGCAAAACTAAAGGAAATAGTTCTTATAAACAAGATCCGCAAATGTCTGGTTACAGACTTACCGCTAATAAGAGTTTTTGCCTGAAATTTAGCAATCTCGTTAATATCAAGCCATCGCAAAACTGTACGAAGTTAAAATAATGCACTATTTCCATTGACCTGGTGAATTTAATACAACATGTCCCAGACGTATATTGCAGTAGTTTTCCAGAAATTCCAGAGGAGCAATTAGGGAATTTTTGTAATTTATTGGCTACTTGTCCATTTTTTTTTCTTTAATTTCAGATAACAGAACAGAGTTTCAACAGACGCTATACAGAATTTAATTTGGGAAAATAATGGTAATAAAGTTAACTAAAACTGTATGAATATATCAGCTAATCTGTTTTTATTAATACCGTAACGCACTTGAATTCACGTGAAACAGGAAAAACAAAGTTTGTTATTCAGGAAATTACACAGTGTACACTTGACAGCAAAAAAAGTGGATCACTGCTGAATGCAACCCAACCAACGTAGCTGTGTTGCGGGTACTCCACATTCAAAACCCCTGTAGAGTACAGTCGTTCGACTATTCACAATGGGTACCAAAGAAGCAGTAGAGAACATTGCTCCTTATGGCAGTCGGTCCACATGTACTTCAATACCGTAATACATAAAACATTAGAATACAAGTTTTTAGAGTCGAGAGAGCAACGTAAATTCAATTTCATTACAATACGTGACAAATCGTATAACTTATAAAACTCGTTCAATGACACAATGAGTTTTTATTCATGCTCTGAATTTGAACGCACTGTTGACCAAAAACAGCTTGCGTTTCTGATCCAGACTCGGTTAGGCATAAAGAGACGTAAAACACTGACATTTTCATTGGTATCGGTTTACAAGGCCGATGTCCGAACCCAGAAATGTATGGTTAATATTAGCATTGCATCAGGATCTGCATGAAGTTCAAATTGTTGCTGAGAGGTAACCACTAAAGGTATATAATATAGTGGAACTCAAAAGTGACAACATGAATCGTTAACTAAGCACGATCACACGTCAGATATTAAATAAATTCAGAAGCAGCGCTATATTTCAACTTGAAATGACAATGCAATTATACCATTGACTTCTTTCCCGATAGGGACTCACACCCGGCTATATTCGCTATATACGCAAAGAGATGAAATACTAACTGTTTTCTCACCATTTGCAGAATGTGCACATGTTCGACTACAAGTAGCGCAAATTGCGGCGGATTAGTCGTGCGCACTGGGGCGCCGTGCTGCGTTGCGCGCGATCCTTCGCCGTCGGGGGTTCGAGTCCCGCCTTCGGGCATGGGTGTTTTTGTTGTCCATAGCTTAGTTTACCTTAGTTTAAGTTGTTTGTAAGGTACGGACTAATGAACAAGCAGATGAGTCCGATAGATTTACAAACATTTTCAATCATTTTGAAGTAGCCCAATAAATAACTTTGTGCTGCCTGGGACTCCAATCCCGCGTCTATCGTCAGCGTTGACCTCGGACGACAAGGTAACAACTCTCCAATTCTCTGTCATTCCAGGAAGCAACACAACTATTATAATCACTAGACATAATCGATCATATTGTCATTTCACTACCATATTCCTACCAGAAAGACAATTTGTCTACAGGCGATGTCTTTCTCGAGTGGTCCAACACCATAGAAGAACATCTTCTGCACACATTATGCAATCACTCAATTACTTCCCCTACGACGTGATGTAGAGCATAGAAGTATTTATAGTGAGAGAGACGAATGGAAGTTGTCCAGATACATAAAGAAAATAAAAGTAATCCACTGAGTTACAGATGCATTGTATAAATATCGACATGTTGCAGGACTTTTGAACAAATACTTTTTCTAGCATTATGAAATATCTAGAAATGTATCACGTATTAACACCAAACCGGCAAGGATTTCTAAATCTTTACTCTTGTGACACTTTGGCGATACTATATTTGCATAAACTACTGAGTACTCTCAAACAAATTCCATATTTATAGAGTGCCAAAACGATTTTGGTATCTTCAGCCATAATCAACTTCGAACCATATAGCTTTCCTAAGAAGTATAGTCACAGTTGCGCGACAGGGATAGTGATGTCCTATCTGCAAGGTTATATTTTGCACTAACTGACGAGGAGTAATCTAGTGAAAAGGACGTGCCGACTGTAATTCTTCCAGCACAGTGAAGTAGACTTCTCCTGTTTCGAATATATATTCTAAATATTTAATGAACAATCAGAACATTGCTCTTAGATTTGAGGCAGTTAATGCTGCCGACTACTAAACTCAGAAAAGCAAAGTAAATTACGAAATGATTTTGAATTTGTATTTTCACGGCGCAAATGGTGACAACTGACCTTAAACATCAACATGCATTTGGCTCTGAACATGATTACCAAAAGAGTTTCGTCAGCAAGCAAAATAAATTTGAAGGTTATACATATAACGAAATTCCCGGTGTAAATTAAAAACAAAGTTAACTGGAAATAACACGTATTTTGGCAAATGTGAAACAAACGGTCTGTTATTGACCCAACCATTAGAAGATTTAAACGTCTCCTAGGGAGACTGCCAACCATATAATTGTTCCACCTCTTCTGGAGTATTGCTGAGCAGTGTCCCATTATTACCTGACGGGATAGAGGGAGGACGTCGAAAAAGTAGTAATAATATATTAGATTGTGCAATGTAGCGAATTATGGGAATCATGGTCTCGGTTGTTTTCCGCTTTTTCCCCTTCAAGTTGGGGGGGGGGGGGGATGAGGTGCGGACGCAAAATTAAAACAAGTACATTTTCACTGCTCTCCGATTTTACAAATGTTCAAATGTTTGTAGAGGTTATGGGATTTAGGTACGGGGTCCTTCAACTTACAAACTACTTATGAACTAGCCAATACTAAGGACGGCACAAATATCCATGCCCGAGGGGGGATTCGAACCCCCGACCGTAGTGGCCGTGAAGACCGTGACTCGCAGACCGCTTGGCCACCCCGGCCGGCTCTGATTTTTCCATGACATTTCAATCACCAACCTTTTCCTTCGAATCCAAAAAGCTTTTTTCCCATTCCCGCACAAAGTATGTTATTACAACTGTAAGGATAACGTAAGAGTAAGTGGAACTTGCGCATAAGCTGTTTGGCACTTTATTCGAGCTTCGTATAAGCGTGGAACAGTCGAGAAATTGAAGCGACTTTATAAACCCATTACGGATCAATTAACTCTGAATAACAGAACAATCATGTAAGTGAAGGGCATCAGTCATGCAGCACTTATTGTTTTTAGTGCACAATGATATGGAAAACGTGATGCTTCCGTCAGTGAGAATCCTGTATAGAGAAGAGGACTTCATGCTGCAAGAGGATAATTCTCCTCTTCACAAGTCTGCATTCGTCCAGCAGCGGCTCTCCACGATTGGCGTCAATGTCATGGACTGGCCGCCGCGGGCGGCTGACATGAACCCCCTGGAAAATATGTGGACTGAGGTCGCCAGGACTTTAACAGAGAACTGGCCATAAAACCAGCCAACTACGCCGGACGCTCTTTGGGACTGCGTTCTGGAGGCATGGGAGGAAGTTGCTTCTTCAGGGTGTTACGTCCGACGGCTTATAGAGTCTATGCCAAGACGCATGATAGAAGTAAAACATAATGAGGGATTCTGGATAAAATATTAAAGTCCCTATAAAGTTTTGTTACGTCTTCTTTTTCTTTTCTTCCTAAGTGAGAGCCAGTGAAAGATCACTTGGAAAAAGAAATAAAATATGAGTTAGTTATTCTTTTTAGTTGCCTTTTTAATTGGAGTATTCTTTTTAATATATAGTCCGCTTAATAATCTAAGTTTACTTCATACCCTTTCTCCATACATAGAGAGTAATCGGTTTACATTAGTGCTCTCAAAGCATGTTTTGTTATTTCAAAAGAGCCTCTTTCTTCCCCTCCATCAATTAATACACTCTCTGACTTTCACAAAGTATGCGAATGCAAACGATTCTGCCTTGCATATATTCGGTGTTAATTTCTCCTCCATTCTCCCTCCCTCTCCCTCTCTCTCTCTCTCTCTCTCTCTCTCTCTCTCTCTCTCTCTCTCTCTCTCTCTCTTTCTCTATATCACCTCCCTTACATTATAACCTCAGTCGTCCTTCTGGTCAATTCCTCCAAGACGAAAAAAAATTTGTGGTTTCCGTTAAAACCATACTGTCTCTTTTTACGTCTGCTTTTTTTATTGTCCATCGGATCTCTCCATGAAGCAGTGTTCTTTTACATCTCCGATAATCCATCCTTCGTTCTGTAAAACATCCGTTCCTTTTCTCTCGGCCGTAAAACAAACAATGACATGTCACTTGTCTAAAATGTTCAAATGTTTTTTAAGCTTAAGGGACTTAACTGTGGGGTCATCAGTCCCTAAACTTACAAACTACTTATAAACTACCTTATACTAAAGACGGCACAAACATACATGTCCGTGGGGGAATTCGAACCAACGACTGGGAATGGCCTCGCACATCGTAGCATATCGCCTCAATATGCTCGGTCACGCCGCTGCGGCGGGTGGGAATCGAACCCAGACTTCCATACTTCTTTTAATTCAATAATTTTCCTTTCACTCAATGCCTTTCACATATTGACACGAAAAACTGTCTCCACATATATAAATTTATATTAAAAATAGGATAATAAAGGAACTGTATATTTAAAAAAAAAATAAAAAAAACTTCAGTTTAAAGGTAGCGCAAAGGAAAAAGACACTCATATTTTATTTTATTTTAGTTGCCAAGAGCTCTTCCATAGTCTGTCACTTAGGTAATATGAAAATAGAAACGAGATTAAAAAAATAAAATAATAATAATAATAATAATAATTTATTCAGAATCCCTCATTATTTGTTTCTTCCATAATGCATTTCAACATATAATCTATCAGACCAGCTTCTCTTCAGTAAAAGAGACGACTCTATCTCGAGTTGCTTGCTCGCAGTGAGACAGCATGATTTGTACTTTTGCTTTCCGCTCTCACTATGCTGCCAGGAAGTAAACATTCGGTATTTACGTCAGAGCCCCACTTTGCACCGTGCTGCGGACTGTTGGCCCCACCGCGACCACCAGCTGGCTGGTTTCCGCCAAGCCTCGCCTCGGCACCACCTGTGGTTCACCGGTCTGCTCGTAGCTCGCAAGCCACGGCTTAATACAGGCCCCGGTCGCAAAGCCAGGCTCAACACTCGAAGTATCAAGAGTTTATGCAAACCTACCCAAATGTGTAGTATCAAGAACCACAGATAGAGCTGTTTTGCAATTAAATGAGTAGTCACATTATCTTTTGACATTTCATACAAATATTTAACTAAGTTAAAGAATAGAATCAAGATAAACGTAGCTGCCATATAATGTTTCACCTAGATAGCTATCACACGACACAGGAAACTATTCTTTCTTTTCAGCGCTCTGCATTAGCTCTAGACGTAATGAAATATGTATTCATCTTAGAAATGTAAGCATGTTGTAAAATTAAACAGTTCTGGTGGCAACAACACAAATGTATACATGTAGTATATCATTCACATTATGTGCGCTTATAAACTATTCTTAATGTTTCCAGAATGATACTTTCATTCTGCAGCAAAGTGTGCGCTGATATAAAACTTCCTGGCAGATTAAAATTGTGTGCGGGAACCGGGACTCGATCCTGGGAACTTAACCTTTCGCGGGCAAGCGCACTATCGACTGTGCTGGGTTCCGGCACACAATTTTAATCTGCCAGGAAGTTTCATATCAGCGCACACTCCGCTGCAGAGTGAAAGTTTCATTCTGGAAACATCCCTTAGGCTGTGGCTAAGCCATGTCTCCACCATATCCTTTCTTCCAGGAGTCCTAGTCTTGCATGGTTTGCAGGAGAGCTTCTGCGAAGTTTGGAAAGTAGGAGGCGAGGTATTGGCGGAATTGAAATTGTGGGGCGGCATCGTGAGTCATGTCGGGATAACACAGTCGGTAGTGCGCTTGTCCGTGAAAGGCAAAGGTCCCAGGTTCGAGTCCCGGTTCCGACACAAAACTTTAATCTGCCAGTAAGTTTCTTATTCTTAATGTGACTGAAGCAATAAGTGCTACACAACGGAAATTACCTTCTGCTGAGGCCCTTCATTTACACGAATATTATGTTATTCACAGTGAAGTGTTTCGTAATGGGTTCATAGAATCACTTCACTTTCTCGACTGTTCTACGCTTATACGAAGCTCGAAATAATAATAATAATAAATACTAGTGCCAAATAGCGTATGTGTGAGTTTGATATATTATTTCAATTTTTCAACGTCGTCCCTCTATCCCGCCTGGTAATAATGGGACACTGCTCAGCAATACTGCATAAGAGGTGGAACAATTGTAGGGTTGGACGTCTCCTTAGAAGAAGTTTAAATCTCCTGATAGTTGTGTCAATAACGGACTGTTTATTTTACCTTCGCCAAATCATCTGTTATTCACAGTTAGCATTGTTTTTAATTGCACCCCTAGGAATTTCGTTATATGTATAAACTTCAAATTTGCTTTGCTTATCAATATCTAGAATGCTGACGAAACTCTTTTAGTATCCATGTTCAGAGCGAAATGCATATTAATGTTTAAGGTCAATTGTCACCATTTGCGCCGTGAAAATACAAATTCAAAATCATTTCGCAACTGACTTTGCTTTTCTAAGTTTAGTAGTCGGCAGCATTAACTGCCTCAAATCTAAGAGCAATGTTCTGATTGTTCATTAAATATTTAGAATATATATTCGAAACAGGAGAAGTCTACTTCACTGTGCTGGAAGAATTACAGTCGGCACGTCCTTTTCACTAGATTACTCCTCGTCAGTTAGTGCAAAATATAACCTTGCAGATAGGACATCACTATCCCTGTCGCGCAACTGTGACTATACTCCTTAGGAAAGCTATATGGTTCGAAGTTGATTGTGGCTGAAGATACCAAAAATCGTTTCGGCACTCTATAAATATGCAATGAGAGTACTCAGTAGTTCATGCAAATATAGTATCGCCAAAGTGTCACAAGAGTAAAGATTTAGAAATCCTTGCCGGTTTGGTGTTAATACGTGATATATTTCTAGATATTTCATAATGCTAGAAAAAGTATTTGTTCAAAAGTCCTGCAACATGTCGATATCAATACAATGGATCTGTAACTCAGTGGATTACTTTTATTTTCTTTATGTATCTGAGCAACCATCCATTCGTCTCTCTCACTATAAATACTTCTATGCTCGACATCACGTCGTAGGAGAAGTAATTAAGCCATTTGATCGTGCGTGCACAAGATGTTCTCCTAAGGTGTTGGATCACTCGAGAAAGACATTGCCTGTAGACGAATGATCTTCCTGGTACGAATATAGTAGTGAAATGACAACATGGTGGATCATGTCTGGTGAAAATTGTACTGCTTCCTAGAATGACAAAAGAATGCAGATTAAAAGAAATAATCCGACACAGCTGCTTGGGACACAGAGTGCACGCATTGAGGAAGTTGAACAGTTGTGCGCAGCCGGAATTCGGGCCCAGTTCCTCCTGCTCTCTGCACGAGAGGGAAAACAACGATCATCGCAGGTGCGCGTGCAACCCGCCCCCCTCCTGCTCGCGGCACTTTGCCGATTACCCCAAGAGTTGAGACGTAGTGTGGATATGCACTAAAGACTGGATTTTTTGTCATCTTCTTAATTATGTATATTTATGTAGTGTCTGTTCTTTCGAAAGAACGGTTACCACACTTATATGTATGTAGAAGAATCTTTCAAGACTCACTTATTGGTGGTATTCCAATTAAAATGTCTGGAAATTGAACTTCGGTGTGTCATTTACTTATCAAATATACGATTACATACAAGGGTAATGAATTTCGCGGAGCAACTACAACTATTTTCGGTCCCTACTTTCTGTATTATCTGCACCATCCTTAACAACGGCAATATGGAGGCGATTAAGGCTGCAGCTGTTCGCTTCCTACATGAAAATGTCGAAGCTCTATCAAGATTAAGAAAGAGGCAGCAGCTCTCAATTACAAACTGGAGCGAGAGTAACATTTTACCCAGTCTCTGACAGAGTTACGAACTGCTATATCGAACTGAGAAATATTTGTGGCAGATTATGCTGTTGTCTAGTAAACATCTCAGAAAAGCAAAGCCAATTTTAAAATGATAATGAAGTTATATCTTCACGGCGCTAATTTCGACAATTGATCCTAAACATAAATATGTGTATAGTTCAGTACATGATTACCAGAAAATTTTCGACAGGTCTTGAGAAATCGTTAAGGATTATACATCTAATGAAATTTCTGGTGGGTAAAATTGAAAACAACTTTAACTGGGAAAAATACCTGTTTTGGCGAAGATAAAACAGGCGGTCTGTTCTTGACACAATCATTAGAAGATTAAAACGTATCCCAAGGAGACTGCCAACCCTACAATTGCTCCACCTCTTCCGCAGTATTGCAGAGCAATGTGCGATTATTATCGGACGGTATAGAGGGAGGGTTGGAAAATTGAAAAAAAAAAGGTGAAAAAAGATATCACATTTTGCGGTATAGTGAATTAGCGGAAAGAGGGTCTCGGATGTTTTCCGTTTTCTTATTCAGGTTGGGGTGGGGGCGGAGAGGTCAGGGGGATGAGGTGGGGACGCAATATAAATACAAATCTCTTTTTCAGTGTAGCATGCCTCGTCTATGAGATTTCAATCACCAACCTTCTCCTACGAGTGCAAAGAATTTTTGTACTCATTACCGTACAAAGTATTATGTTACAATTGTAAGAAAGCCGCGCAGAGTAGCTACGCGGTCTGAAGTCCCATGTCAGGGAAAAGGCTGCTGCTCGCGTAGAAGGGTCGAGCCCTCCATCGGGCATTGGAGTGTGTGTGTTGTTCTTAGAAGAGGTTACTTATGTAGTGTGTAAGCTTAGGGACTGTTGACCCTAGCATTGAAGTCCCAAAGATTTCACACACATTCGAACATTTTATTTGAATTTTAAAGAGCTGAAAGTGAAGCGTTTATATGAACCAATTACGAAAAACTTCACTGTGAATAACAGAACAATCGTGTAAATGAAGGGCCCCAGCGGAAGGTAATTTCAGTTTTGTAGCACTTATTGCTTCAGACACATTGAGAACACTTTATAAGTGCACAAGACGTGAATGATATACTACATATATACATTTGTGTTGTTGCCACCAGAATTGGTTAATTTTACAACATGCTTACATTTCTAAGATGAATACATATTTCATTACGTCTAGATCTAATGCAGAGTGCAGAAAAGAGGGAATATTTTACTGTGTAGCTGATTGCTATCTAGGTGAAACATTATGTGGCAACTACGTTTATGTTTCTATTCTTTAACTTCGTTAAATATTTGAATGAATTGTCAAAAGATAATGTGACTACTCATTTAACTGCAAAATAGCTCTATCTGTGGTAGTTTATACTAAACATTTGGGTAGGTTTGCATAAACTTTTAATACTTCGATGGTTGAGCCCGGCTTTGCGAACGGGGCCTGTATCAGCCGTGGCTTGCGAGCTATGAGCTGGCCGGTCAACCACAGCTGGTGCCGATGCGAGGCTTGGCGAAAACCAGCCAGCTGGCCTTCGCAGTGGCGGCCAACAGCCCCCAGCACTGAGCAAAGCAGGGCTCTGACGTAAATACAGAATGTTTACTTCCTGGCATCATAGTAAGAGCGAAAAGCAGAAATACAAATCAGGCTGTCTTACTGCGAGCAATCAACTCGAGATAGAGTCGTTGCTTTTACTGAAGAAAATGTTCAAATGTCTGTAAATCTATCGGACGAAACAGCGTGGTCATCAGTCCGTAGCTTAAAAACCTAGGTAAACTAACCTACGGACAAACACACACCCATGCCCCAGGGAGGACTCGAACCTCCACGGCGAGCAACCGCGCGCTCCGCAGCGAGATGCTTTAGATCGCTCGGCTCGGCTACTCCACTGCGGCTTTGCTGTAGTGAAGCTGATCCCATGACATACAGATTATATGCTGAGTTGCATTATGGAAGAAACAAATAATGAGAGACTCCAAATAAATTATTTGTCCTTTAATTATTTTTAATTTTTTTTTAAATCTCGTAAGTGAGAGACTACAGAAGATATCTTGGCAAGTGAAATATAATAGGAGTTTCTTTTTCCTTTGAGCTGCCTTTAAATGGAAGTTTTTTAAAAATATACAGTTCCTATATTATCCTGTTTTATTATAAATTTATACACCTGGAGACAGTTTTCCGTGTCAGTATGTGTTAGACATTGAGTGGAAGGAAAAGTATTGAATTAAAGTTAAGTATGGATATCTGGGTTCGATTCCTGCCTGTGGCACAAATTTTAATTCTGTGCTTCTCATTTCACTCAATATCCTATTTTTATTTCATTTACACCCAGCCCCCATGCATACAGAGTAATCAGTTTAGATGGACGCTGCGGTTGCTCGCCGTCAGAGGTTCGAGTCCTCCCTGGAGCATGGGTGTGTGTGTGTTGTCCGAAGGTTAGTTTACCTTAGTTTAAGTAGTTTGTAAGCTACGGACTGATGACCACACAGTTTGGTCCGATAGATTTACAGACATTTTTTATGGACGCTGATAAAGTAATTTATGTTATTTCAAATACGTCTCTCTCCTTCCCTCCATCCATTAACAGACCCTCCGTCCTTCACAAAATATGCAAAAGATTTAGCGCATTTTTTTCGCTGTTAATTTCTCCTCCAATCTGTCTGTCTGTCTATCTGTCTCTCTCTCTCTCTCTCTCTCTCTCTCTCTCTCTCTCTCTCTCTCTCTCTCTCTCTCTCTCTCTCTCTGTCACCTCCCTTAAATATAACCTCAGTTGCCCTTTTTGTCTATTCCCTCAAAACGCTGTAAAAAAATTGTGGTTTCCGTTAAAACAATACTGTCTCTTTTAACGTCTGCTTCCTTTACTGTCCATCGGTCCTCTCTATGAAGCAGTGTTCGTTTACATCTCGGATAATGCATCCTTCGTTATGTAAAACATTCGTTGCTTTTCTCTCGGCACTAAAACAAACTATCATATATGTCTAAGTAAGGAGTACCTTGGAAGCATTTCTCTCTTTTATTTTCCAGTTCTGCACTCCTATTCACTCTTAGATCCCGTCCTCTCTCCTACTACCCCTCCCTTGATACATTTATCTGCATCTACGTGCTTCTTTTCACAATTTTGTGCTTGGCAGGTTTTTTTTATCTCTGTCGTTATTTCTCTGCCGTTGGCTGTCGAAAAGGACGTGGATATAATACACAACTGAACCTTACCGTGCAAGCACTGTCTCCATTGAAATGGCCATCTATTCCGATAAATCCCAGTATCCAACCTTTGAAATGGCAGAGACTGAAGTTCTCCCCCATCATTCCCAATTGGATATTATGCTTAGCATTTTCGATGCGACATTGTATCAGAATCCACAATTCTGTTTTTAACCTCAATATGACTATCGAAGGCAACCACACCGTGAAGAATAATTAGCGACACACTTGCCAGTTATCGAATACCTTGTCATTGACCATATTAGTAAATCACAGAAACATCCTTCATCGAAGTCTGTTTGTGTTCCTGAACGTGGTGAATAATAGATGTCAAAACGAGGTTATTTTCCCAATTTCAGAATCCTTTTTCTAATGCATAATGCACGCTCCTCATAACTTTGAAAATGCATAATATTCATGTTATCGTGGCAACAACTACCCAACATTCTTGATTAAAATGAGACCACAGTTGAATAAGCTTATAGCAAAATTCCATACCAAATCGTAATGTAGCATACTAAAACGTAATATGATTTCATGCAAAATCCGCGATAAGGCGCCTCAGACTACGTGGCCTTTCCGTGCGGCCAAGAATGTCTTATCTAGCCAGACACCTTTAAGCTCTTTGACTGGTCGTACCGTCTAATGAGTACTCCATTATGACAAAACATTATGCTAACATATCTGTAAATCGCTGGAGGCCGGGATGAGGTTAACCTGTAATGGATGAGTAATGGACCCGATTCCCGCGGGTGGTAACAGTTTATAACGGCCACAAAATACCATCTGCACCTACAACGACAAGTAAAGAACGCAGGACTCTGCGTTGTTTCAAATCAACATTGAACATGTCCATGCGCTACTAAGTTAAACAAGGTTTTCGCAAAATACCAACCCCCTCCATGTCTCTACGGACGGTATGATCCTAACAACTAGTGAACGACAATATGATAGTTGACGCCTCATCGTGTCAGGTCAATAGTGACGGTGTGTGTGGGGTTGGAGTCCTCGGAAGAAACAATATCAGCAGTTGAAATAAATGTTTTCTGGGTGTTGTACCGCGTCACGATGTAAGAATGCTATACATCATGACGCGGTACAACACAGAGAAAACTTTTATGTTATCTGACTCTGGCCGGAGAAGCCTACGTAATTATAACAATATCAGCAGTATTCCTTCCTATTATACAATGGCAAATAGTGCCGGGCTCGAGTTCCTGCCGGGAAAAAAATTAATTGTATCGTCGTTTCAGGTACTAGTGTAACGCTATTTGTGAACATATTTAATATCTGCCTTCTGATTGCGCTTAGTTAACAAATCATCAATATACTGCATTCTATTCCACAACTTTATGATGTATGACTATATTTCATATCTTCAGCGGTTACCTCTCAGCAACAATATGAGCTTCATGCAATTCCTGGTGCAGTGCTAAGATTATTATTTATTTCTGGGTTCAGAAATCGGTCTTGGAAACCGATACTAATGAAAGCGTCAATATTTTACGTCTATTTATGCCTAGAGATCACGCACTTAAACGTGGCCTCTGAGGGGATAATGTTGGGATCTGAAGCTTGCATTCAGCTCGTAGAGTACTGGCTGTTAGAACAAGACCCGCCTCTTTTTACCAGTGCCGCCAACTTACGGAGTACAGATTATAGGTTTTAAAAGAAACAACATGTAAGGGGTTAAGGCGTCGCAGATGTAACACGAAATTATCACTTTAATGTTTGAGTAATAGAAAACTGGAACGTATATCTACGAAATATTAATATTTTAAAGAGACTTATTAATCAGTTGTAGCAACACTTTCTGCCTCTTTTTACTGTCGTCAGAATTAACATTCTTCATACCACTTTCAAGGACAACCTTCTTTTTTCTAAAAGAAGTCGTCGGGGTATGTGGACGTCTTTTAGCAAATATCAAAGTGCAAACAATAATCAATACCAAGCACAAAACAACAATACATTGACGAGGCCTACCGTGTACAATGCTGTTACGAGGTAAGGTTGACAGAGAGCATAAACATTCTGTAGACACACGAACTCAGCCGACTTCCGCCGATCAGAGAGGGGCCACGAAAAAGTGCGTGACCTGTAATCGCAAACACTGTTGTTTGCTTAACAGTGCGTTGAGATTCAAATCACGAACAAAAACGTATCATGTCATTAAACAAGTGTGTTAACGTATCTGACTTTTCACTTATTGCAACGAAATTTAATTTACAAGTGTTACTGTCTCATCTCTAATGACGTGTTTTCTAATATTTGTTGTACGAAAGTATTGGTTTGCATCTTGCCTGAATGTCATAAGGAGAAATAGGAGACTTATTTAGTACCTATTGTGGGTAGGTAATAACAGTACTAGCCGGCCGCGGTGGCCGAGGTGACTGAGGCGCTCCAGTCACGGTCAGCACGGCCACTACGGTCGGGGGTTCGAATCCCCCCTCGGGCATGGATATTTGTGCCGTCCTAGTTCGTAAGTAGTTCATAAGTAGTTTGTAAGTTTAGGGACTGATGACCCCGTAGTTAAGTCCCATGAGCTTAACAAACATTTGAACAATAACAGTACTATGGAATGATTTGACGACCCGCGACACAGCTGTGCTATGGTGGTTGCATAGCGTCAGGTGTGGCCTCCACTTAGGAATTCAGGGGTGATCCACTTTTTTTGCTGTCAAGTGTACATACCATGTCAGAATACATTCACAATAGATGTAATTGCGTCGGTTTCCGTGCCCAGAATCAGTTGATATAAAAGTTCTCTGGGTTTTGTCCTGAGTCTTTTATGTCATTCACAATGGTCGTTAAAAATGTCTCCACCGAGTTCAATTCGTTTAACTCCACATATATGAATAGATTTTTTAGCTCATTTCAGGTTAACAGGGTTGTTCTAAATTTCGTCTGTTGCATTCATAATGCGAACAACTAATGCCTCACGTGTATTGATTCGATTCGAGATTAAGAAACGACTGAAACCACTTACTAACGGTTACCAACATTCTTAGCAGAAAGTCAACAAATTTACTTGTATAATCTCTGTAATTTCTGGAAAACTACTACTGGGACATGTTACATTAAAGTTGCTGTGTCAATAACAACAAAATAAAACTCGTACAGATTTTCGATAGCTTCATACTAGCGAGGCTGCTAAATTTCAGTCAAAATCTTTTAATAGCCCTAACTCCATAACTAAATGTTTGATGATGTATAATTATATATTTTCTTTCTTTTGTCTTGCTTGTAGAATAACATATAAAAATATTTGCATATCTTCTTAAAGCAGCCGGTATATGACGCACCAATTCTTTAAATTTTTTATTGATATGACCATTAGTTTCGTTCTTTGCCATCGAGCGTGGTGGCGCGGTGGTAAGACACTTGACTCGCATTCGGAAGGATGGTGGTTCAAATATACCTCCGGCCATCCACATTTAGGTTTTCCGTGATTTCCCTAAATCACTCCAGGCAAATGCCGGGATGTTTCTTTTGCAACGGCACGGCCGATTTCCTTCCACATCCTTACCCAAACACTCCGAGCGTAAGCTCTGTCTCTAATGACCAAGCTGTCGAAGGGACGTTAAGCTCCAAGCTTACTTTCATCCTTTGCCCACATTCGTAAGTTACGTTCGTTTATATTCGTACAAAAATTAATGACAAATATGAGCTGTGAATAATATATACACCAATCACAATTGAATAATATCAACTTTTCGTGGTTTTAAAACTGAAATTGTGCAATAAAAATCATGTTTCTGTCTAAAGTTTGATCAGGCTAATGTGGTAACGATAGGTGAAGCATGTGAAATAGAAAAGATATGCTTTCAATCAAAATAGCCTTCTAACTACGAGGAGCCAGTAATTTGTTCTATCCTTCAGTTTCCTGTATCCAATCCTGAACAATGTCAACTTGTTTTGTAACAACTGCTAGTGATTTCGTATACTGTTGACGATGAGCAATGTACGTTTTTGTCGGTTTAACCAATACAAATGACCATTCGTGCATGCATCACGTAAGGACATTTGCATTGGTTACACCGACAAACGCGGACACTGCTCATTGTATTTAAGCCAAAGGCATGGGGCCACTGTAATAAAGGTCTCTCCTAGTGAGGAATTTGCATAATGGACTGTACGAGCTGTCGTGGACAGTAGAGAGTGTCTGGCATGCCGAAGTTTGTGTTGGGTTGGGAGGCGTACGTGGGTAGTGCTGTGGTAATACAGTTGATGACGAAAATAGGGAAATGCGGTTTGGAATCTCGGTCAAGCATGGATTTCCGAGTCAGCAATGAATTATACAATCATGATTGATGTTAACAATTGAGAATACATTTACAATATGCTGTGTACAACAAAGCCACTGTTCTCGTAATACAATGATTTTTCTGGACAACTTCATCAGTGTAGAACACTGAAGATACTATTTATGTCGAGGACAATTTAAGTATGAGAGAGAGTGGATGATTATCAAGATATTCATTAGATAAACATATCTCGTGATGATTCCGAAGAAAAACGTAGGCCACGCAGGAGCCTAGGTACAATAATATTTCAGTCAACCTGCAGTCCAGGTATAGCACATGCATCGAGTAACTATTTGTACTGGATGGAAACGAATCCATACATGTAACAAGAAACTGATTCATCTGATCAAGTGAAAATATCCTCTGATTCATGGCCCAATGTCCATAATCTCTATGGTGTCACATAGTCAGCATCAGAACACACAGGGATTGCCTGATGAAGAACGTAATGTTCAATAATGTGTGCCAAAACACTTTCGCCTTCAGCAGTAGCAGCATCTGTCGAAAGAGCTGCCATAAATGGCTATCTATCCTTTTTTATAGAGTGGACAGATCTCCAAGTGTTATCTGAGAAGTTAAAAGAGTTTGAAATAGAGAGCAGATTATCTACTCCTTTGTAGGATGTTAGACGCTCAGTTCTCCGCTGTAACCCAATGTTAAACCTACCGAATTTGCGCAATGGCGTGGAATTGTCAATCATCGCTACTAATTTGAAAAATAAATCAGGGTTGAAATCAGTTTACAATTTAGTTTTAACGGAAATTGAAACTTACTGCATGGTGTTCAGATGAAATTTTTATTCCTGTTTTAAATTGTATCAAAAAGTAGCACTGCAGTACGGAGACTGCACCAAGACTCGACAATATAGCGGAGGCAGGCTTCACTGTAATGTCATAAGTGTATCTCCCCCTATTCTAACCGTCATAGGTGTTACGTATAACACATTTGCACCTAAATGAATTTCAGTCATTCAACGATTTACAATTGGGGCTCAGAACAGCAACATCTGAACAACAGCCAGCTTCACTGTTTCCAGATGCCCCTCCCCCAGCGGTGCGCCATGATGACATGCCTGTCAAACCAGCTGACGTTACTGGATTTCTTAATTGGTAAACCACATTGTCGTTACTACGATTCCGCATTGGTTCCGCATACATAATTTTTCAAACGTTCCACGTGCCCACAACACACCCAAAAGTGGCATCAACCTAGCGGTTTTTTCGCTCAACAAAAGCTGAAGAATTAATGAAAATTTTGCCAGTAACGTGATAAAATGTAAATAAAATTTTCGCTACTACGTAGCAAGAATACTGTTTAGCCAAACCTTGCAAATGCAGTTCAGCAAACAAAAAATAACATGATTAAAAGACAATTATAAACACAGGCCGCGCGGTAGTAGCCGAGCGGTCTGGAGCACCACGTTGCGGATCGCGCGGCCTCCCGCGTCGGAGGTACGAATCCTACTTCGGGCATGGATGTGCATGTTGTCTTTACTATAAGGAAGTTTATAAGTAGTTTGAAAGTTTAGGGACTGATGACCCCGCAGTTAAGTCCCATAAGCTTTACAAACAAATGAACATTTTATAAACACAGGACATTCACAATTATAAAAAGAGTGGAGTTACCTACAATTTACCTTATTCATGTGCAGGTTGGTTTGATGAACTGTGTACAAACTCTAGCGACTGATCGAAGAGAGGATACGGAACAGAAAAGGTGTAATGAACTTCAGAATTGCATTGTTTCCATGCTAGAGTCACACTACTTTTCAGAGAATGTTGCCTAGTACGCGCTGTAGCATGCAGCCACAGTTACAGTATGAGTTAAATATGGTGCCCATGTACTTCACCGCCTGGATATTCACGATGACTGACGCACCAGCGGAAAAAGAGGATTGGGGACAACGCTGCCTGAATGCGCTGTTCCATTGACACCTCATCTGGAATTCAAGGTACTTGTGAGATGACCCATAACCAGAAATCTCACGGGTTGAGATCCGCTGAACAAGCAAGTCATGCAACGTGACGATTGAGACGAGTCCGGACGTTAACGGGAAGTGCTCTGGGCACCGTCAAGCGGCAGCCACGTAACCGTTGCAATCGTCAGTGGCTCAGTACGAGGAACAGAACCAGCCTCTAGAACAGGCTGTTCCAACACGCTGCTCTGGGGCAAGCTGACGTCATACTCGCTAGTACTCGGCAGGCGTAAGTAAACAGACGTGCTCGTTTTGTTCTCGTCCTGTTTGTGTCAACAACAAAGATGTCTAGACGCGGAAGTCCCGTAATAAAACTCTCGGCGGCTACCTGGCACTTCTTAGGAACAGTTCGCAGTCCTACGTTAGGACTTGGTAACACAGGGATGCCAGCTATGCATGTTTTGCATAGCACTTGATTAAGTCGCCAAGCGAGCTTTACACGCGGACACACACGCCCTAAGAAAATGCTACTGTCACTAAACGTTCCTGTTATTCTGTTCAAATGTTCATATGTTTGCAATTGTATGGGACCAAACTACGTTGATCATCAGCCCCTAGTCTTACAAACTAATTGGTAAACTTACGTAAGGTCAAAACACACATCCATGCCCAAGGGAAGATTCGAACCTTCGAAGCGGGAAGCCGTGCGATCCGTAACGTGGCGCTCTAGACCGCTCGGCTACTCCCGCGTGTCCCTATTATTCTGTGGTGAGTTTCCTACTCGCCTGCTCCAAAACAGATCAGGATTAGACCTATTGGATGTCTCCTCTTATCAGATCGCAGATTCTACCGTAGTGCAGCTCTCGATGCGTGGTGCTAAAAATTAGTAGCAAGGAAACTGTCTCTGCCTACTTGAAATAAGAACGACCTTTATTACGATCAGCGTGGCATGTAACTTTGGAGCAATGTGTACAGATATCATCAATAATCTTGCGGTATCTAAATGTTAATACAATGAGCACCTTCTAATTATGAAAATTTGAGTATTTCAAGAAACTCAACCACAAAAATCAGAAAATAATAATAATAGCAATAATCTCGTAGTGTTCTCTCACTATCACCAGAGAAACAGCTCGCTTAATTCACAAAATGCTAGCGCAAGTCCTCCACGCGCAAATGCACATCCTCAAAGATCTCTTAAGGCTCACCAACGAAAATAACACTTCCGTTATATCAGAACTACACCTCGACATGCGTGGCACCTATCAGGAAGTCCGCCACCGATTACCACTCGAAACCAAGATCTTACTTTGCGCTTTAGTTCTAGACGCCTCCACAGCAATGGCTGGTTCAAAGCAGCCAATGAGACATCACTTTGTAATTATAAAACCTTTCAAATAAACTACACTTTTAATTAATAAGAAAACTGTAGTTAATACCATCGAACATGAAATAAATAAATAAACTGTAAATAATAAATAAATGAAAGTACACGTTTGCTAATCCCGCCATACTGACGACAGAGAAGCACCGGGCTGCCTGCGCGCACTGCAGCAATTTTGCCACGGTCAGGCGCCATCTGTCACGGCCGGAACGCTGCTAGTGCCCGCGTAACGGGCTGCTCTTCAATAAAACTGTGTGGCCTGCCAACAGCAGGCCATACGAAAAGAATTAAAAATTTATGAAAACGGGGCGAAATTAAACAATGTGGGGTAACACCAAACCGTGTCTGCTTCTTTACGATACCCTTATCTTTTCCCTGACGGAGACGGACTTCCACAATGTGCAGTGTGTCAAAAAACTTTTATTTTCTTGCACTGTCTTCCTAAATTGAAAACCTTAATATTTGTGCCACTTCTTTCAATAAATGATGAATCTTCCGGTATGCCAGTTATTACTGCCGCTGTTTAGCAAGTTCTGTGAACGTTTAACCCATTTCTTCCCAAAAATAGAAATTGTGAAAAAGTGTTATATTTAGTCAACAGGTTCTCTTTAAAATAATTGAAATAACATTACAAATATCACAAACTGGCAGTATGTGTTGTAGTAATTAGCACCATCCATAGTGTTGCGCTGTTTCCTAGTAAAAAATATAGAAAAATTTAGTTTTTGTGATCACATTCTTCTATTTGTTCAAACTGTGCAATATTGTCTATTATATGATAACTCTGTCTTACATTGATGGTATCACTCATGAAATATTGTAAAACACTCTGTGTGAAGTTGAACTTGACATTTCTTGTGTATGTGGATCGTCTGACGTTTTTAAATCTTGCATCTTTTTACAAAGTGTTAAGGTAAGTGTGAAACTTTAACACATGTAGAGAGAGCTCTTGAATGCATTTTAACACATGTGTGGTGAGTTTTGTATAGTAAGTCCATTTCGACTGCATTTTGTAAGGCTAAATTTTGTGTTGCGTGTACGCAACACTGGGAAGAAATGGGTTAAGACAGGCGACGTTTGGTTAGTCTAAAAGGTTCAAATGTTTGTAAAGCTATAGGACTAAAATTCAGCTACGGTGGAATGGCTGAGCGCTCTAAGGCGCCTTGCTGCGGAGTGCGCGATTGCTCCCCATCGGAGGTTCGAGTCCTCCATCAGGCATAGGTGTGTGTGTGTGTGTGTGTGTGTGTGTGTGTGTGTGTGTGTGTGTGTGTGTGTGTGTGTGTGTGTGTGTTTGTTTGTTTGTTAGGCTAGGGATTTATAACCAAAATAGTAAAGTCCCAAACATTTACAAATATTTAAACGTTTTGAATGAAACATGCTCTTGTCGCAGACAGAAATCATAGCTATGGAGTTCACTGTAAAACTCTTACTGCCATAATTACTATTAACGTGAAAGAACGTGGGATGCGGTGCAGATTGATAAATCAGTCATAATATGCCTTCTTTTGATACTCTGGCAACAGCTTCTCAAATATATCAGTTCTTCTTTTAAAAATAAATAAAGGAAAAATTCCTTACATACTTCATAAGAAATACTCCTTGCGTTGCTTCCCTGAAAAGGGCATTTAAAAATGTTCTAAGATTCAAAATAAAGATGCTTTATTAAATGCCATTCATGAAATCAAATCGTTGATATTCGGGATCATAGAGCTTTTACATTAATTAAAAACGCTGAGAATTGGTGTCACGTGTGCAACACTGACAGGCAGAAGGATGGTAGTTACCGCTGTTCCACAAATATTTGTGCCCCTGGTGGGAACTGGGGTGCGGCTGCAGTTTCTCGTGACGTCAAAGCCCAGCCGGCTGCCTCACTTGCACGTAGGCTTGAGCACCCATATGACAACGACTCACGGCCGAGAAGCGGTGAGCCGCGCGCAACTGAGTGCTCCTCGGCTAAAGGGTGAGCGCGCGATCAGCAACAGCCTGCTCTAGAAGGAAACCGTGTACTGCCACCATTGCTGCTTGGTACATGACGTGTCAGAACGCAGTCTCTAAATGTTCAAATGTTTGTATAGTCTACAGGACTTAACTACGGGGTCATCAGTCCCTAAACTTACAAACCACCTACTTACTTACGAACTAGGACGGCACAAATATCCATGCCCGAGGGGGGATTCGAACCCCCGAACTTAGTGGCCGTGCAGACCGTGACTGAAGCGCTTTAGTCCCCTCGGACACCGCGGCCGGCTACGCAGTCTCTGTAACAAAGTACGACTGAATGAATGGTCTCTAGCGTGGAAACCATACATTTGTTAGATGATTTTGTACCGCATCCTCTTCTGGATCAATTCCCAATTATCGAAAACGGAGGAAATAATCACCGTGTGTGTGTTAGATACTTCAGTTAAATTTTTTGCCCCTGTAGCTCACACAATAATAGGTGTTGAGAAAAGGGTTGTACAGGGTGAATCACCGAACACTTGCACCGCAAATATTGCGGAAACGGAAAGTGCGATGGATATGCGGTTTTCACAGAATGGATTGGTAGTCAGGGGCTCGTATTTTTAGCCAACAAACAGATTGTAATATTACTTAGAAACTGTATTTTTATGCTAAAATACTGTTTTTAGTTGAACAATGTCTGCAGACATTAATAAACTAAAAGCAGGGTACACTAGAATTTCAATAGTGTTTGTTGCAGGATTCTAGAGCAAGTCGTTTACGAGATATCGTCTTCTGAAACGTTCCCACACCGACATTTGCTTGTGCCAGTCAATCCGCATAGTTGCTAGGTACGATGATATTACGTTTGCTTACAGTGTGCCTGTGTGTTCCTTGAGTGCACTGCGGCTCGCTAGTCAGCGTGTAACAGTCCAAGCGGTAGGTCGTGAGTGTGATATGGGTTTTACCGATGCAGAAAAAGCAGACATGTACATGGTGTATGGAGAGTGTAGGTAGAATGCCGTTCGTTCTTGTAAGGTTTATGCGGCAAGATATCCCAAAAGACGTCACTTATCTCGGCAATTAGTCATCAACCTCTTCAACCAGTGACGTGAAAGTGGTAGTGTAACACCGAGACAACGTAACAGAAGGAAACAAGTGACGACAGACGAGGGGGAAATTGATGTTCTCGCTGCTGTTGCAGTTGATTCGCCTGTCAGCTCCCGCGCAATCGCACGAGGAAATGTCATGAGTCAGGCAAGTGTCCTACACATTCTCCATCGCCATAGGTTCCATCCCTATCACATCTCTCTGCAGCAAGAGCTGCATGGAACGATTTTGATAAAAGTGTTAGATTCTGTAGTTGGGCTATACGACAGGATACTCCAGATGTATCATGTATCTTGTTTAGTGATGAAGCCACATTTACCAATCATGGTCAGGTGAACCGCAGAAGCATTCACTATTGGCTGGCTTCGACAGGTGAAGCGTCAGCGTCCATGGAGTGTAAACGTGTGGTGTGGAATAGTGAACCAGCAGCTCATAGGCCCATATTCCATAGACGGAAAACTGACTACGCACAAGTATCGCAGCCTTCTAACATCGTCTTCCAAAGATGCTAGAAGACGTTCCTCTGCAGACTAGGAGGAATCTATGGTACCAACATGATAGCTGTCCAGCCCATAGTGCACGAATTACTATAGCAAATCATCATGAATTGTTCCCAAATTGATGGATTGGACCGAGGGGACCTGTGTTTTGGCCCGCCCGGTCCCCGGATATAATGCCTGTAGACTTTCTTCTGTGAGGGAAACTGAAAGATGCTGTCTACAAGGACATACCAACCACAACCGATGATATGCAACGACGTATTACTGCAGCCATAACCGCTGAAATGCTAGCACATGTGCAGCGGTCGTTCCATACTAGACTGACAGCGTGTATTTCTGCTGACGGTGGTCATTTTGGAACTTGTGATGGTCATTTGTCGCGTTACTGCCTGGAATCCACATAACCAGTGTATGCTCTGGTGTTGTTCTTTAGTGCGTGTTACCACAGGTATTGTACAAGTGTCAGTGTGGGAACGTTTCAAAAGACGATGTCTCGTAAACGACTTGCACTAGAATCCTGCAACAAACACTACTGATCTTCTAGTGCATCCTACTTTTAGTTTCTTAATGTCTGCAGCCATTGTTCCATTTAAGAAACTGTGTATTTGTATAAAAATATTACAATCTGTTTGTTGCCTAAAAATACTAGCCCCCTTACTATCAATCCATTCTGTGAAAACCGCACACTAATCGCACTTTACGTTTCAGCAATATTTGCTATGCAAGTGTTAGGTGATTCAACCTGTGTAAGAAACGTTACTTGTTGTACAGAGCTTCTGTTATTTTGCAGAGAGTTTCAGCAAAGAAACAATTTTTAAATGGATTTTTCTTCATTTTTTTTATCTAACCGTGTACAAATCAATTTAAATGTCATTTCTATCACTCTGAGTTACAACGCTTCGACGTTTTAGGAACGGATACTACAAGCTCCACATAATACGGAAATACGCGGTGATGTCCTGGCTACAGAATTTTGATATACAGTGAGTAGGCTGTTGCTTCGCTGTTGGTCCTGACTTTCCCTTTCGTTTTCCCTTCCATTCATCTCGAGCGATTATACTGCAGTCTACATTTACACTTATCGAGGAGGTACGATATACAGTACAGTTTTATGTTTATGTAGACTTATTACTTGATATAGAAATAAATTCTGACAGAAGCCTATGACGTGGTGCACCCCACTGCAAAAAGGAAAGTAGAAGAAAACGCCACGTTGACAGCGCGGTCATTGGAGCACACGCTCATATTTATTTAAGAACGGGGTAAGAAATTCGTTGCACCCTTTATAAGAATCCATCGTATCATTCTCATGGAGTAATGTACGGAACCAACAGAAAAACTAAATGCGGATTGCCGGAGGCGGATTTGATCGGCCGCACAGTCGCGTAACCATTGCGCCGCCTCGCCGCTCGGTAGCGCATTGAATGCGAAACAAGCTTTCGTGGTCAACATACGCGGATAGCATTCAATGTGGCGGTGTTTTCACTCATCAGCGAGTGACTGGTGTATTTTTGCCGTAATACCGTATTCATTCTTCAAGCTCCGATGTTTCTAGTGGCCAACTGAATGTAGTTAACTGAATCTGCAGAGTTATGTACTGAAATGAAACAACATAGAAACCTTACCGGATTGCCATCCCGCAGTGTCCATCACTTACGCACATTTCTGTTATCTGGAAACTCAGTCCCTTTAAGCTGTTAAATATGACTACGGAGTTCATATACTGAGTGTTGGAAAAAATGAGTGGCAGGTTGTACATACAACATCAATCGATAGATCTTTAACAAGTTTGTAGAAAGACCAAAGATGAAATCAACGGGAAGCATTCACGTTGTCAAATTCCTTTTTATGCTCCTGTTTTTACTCTCTTTGTGTGCAGTAAGATAGGGTGCTGCTATATTGCATATGTTTAATAATTTCTCACATTATATCCATTAAATTATACGCGAAAATTTTTCTACAACTTTTTCCACATTTTTTATCATTTTCGTTTCTAAACTGTTTATAAATATTAACAAATAGCGCGTCCTTGTGATTCTAGTCTAAAGGTGTAACTAGCATTTGCCAGATAGACATGTGATTATTTATTTGACGAATGTCACGTTCACTATATGGCAACTGTTTTTAATTTTTAACGTTTGTATTATTACACCGTTACTGCGAAATATACTCGTGTTTCTCAACTGTCAGCCGGTTTTGAAAGCAAATATTGCACTGTGCAACGGAGTGTGAATATGTTGCAAGTTCTGTGTCCTGGTGAGACACGCTGTTTTAATGCACCAGAATTTTATCAGTTTTTTTTTCTTTATTGTTATTTCAATGCCCTCACGGGCACACATGCAGTAGGTTAGTACGCCGCTCGTCATCCAGAAACACACATGAATTTGGCAGTTTTGGAAATGATAAAGTAAACACAGAATTTAAAATAAAATTATGATAAAACTGGCGGATAAAATACGTCAATGCGATGGACACTAGTAAAACACACAGAAACACACTGTTCTACCTCCTCCGCGATTGCTAAAATCTGACAAGCACACGAAGTACATGACACTCTGCACAACACTGAACGTCGCACTGTTAAAACTTACGTCGAGGTTGGAGTAGATATCCTCCATGACTCCTCCAGAGGCCCAGGCTTGGTTTAGATCCTTGACAAAAATAAAACCTTAGTTTCACCTTTCAATTGTTTATTTTATTTATTTATTTATTGTACGGTTTAAGATAGGCATTACAATTTTACAGTGGTGTACACAGGTGGCCCGGAACTGGGGGACTCGGTCGGTTGTTCTGTAGTTTTCCCCGCCCGTGTCATCAAAATTCGCTTACCCGAGAGTTACTGTGCTTCAAGCGATCCTAAAGGCACTTGAGCAGATACAAGAGATGGGGTAATCGGTTTCTTATCTTCTCCGATTCTCTTAGTAAGCTCAAACTTTACAGGAAATATATTCAGCCGTGCTCTTATCTGCTCCGATTCTCTTAGTAAGCCTCAAACGTTACAGGAAATATATTCTGCCGTGACGTTATAGTAAAATATCATGATCATCACACTTAAAACTTAAGTACTGAAACCCCTCAGGGGATAGAGGGGGGAGGGGTGGCGCGAGAAAGGGAGGGGAGGGAGTGGAGAGACGAGGTGCTCATATACGTGGAAGGATTGTTTACAGTTCTTTTAAGCTATATTTTTCCTGTTTTGTATTATAGCCTAATAATACGTCTAGACTGTTAATATTCTTCTTTAGTAACATGAATAAGAGATACAGATTTGCTTTAAGGCAAGATCTTGTGCTCTTGGTTTTGGTTCCTCGTGACTACAGGCTCCGTTCGCCTTCCGTGTGTTGCAGTGACGAAGCTGATGCACCCTAATTCGACGGGCATCCTGGTGTTCGACAGGCAGGAGTACGAGGCGTCGGTGCCCGAGGACGCCGCCGTCGGCCACCTGGTGGCCACCGTCTCCGCCACCAACGTCCGCAACCGTGAGTACTAGCGCCGCCCTCTAGCGGGATAGCCGCTACGCTACGCGCGCAAGCCCCTACACATAGCTTACCTGTGCTTTCTATAATTTACGGAATTGTGATTTATCTAACCATTCAGTTATATTGCTGGGATATAAGATCGATGTACGCTAATGCATCAATAGTTTACTCCTTTTAAATTCAGTGTGGAATTATTTCATTTTGTCAATAGGAATACAACCGTCTAGATCACTGCAATCGAGTTCACATAATACTTCGTTTATTCATCTGCTATCATAACAGCCGTAACAAAGATTAAACTTACTTGTATTGGTTGTACAATCGAGCAGCATAGAAAGTTACAAATACAACTTTTAAAAAATAAGAAGTTGTTCCATGTTATTTAAAATGATCATTTACCTAAAACCAAAACGAAATTCAGGCGTCACTTACAAAATCTATACCTATTAGGCCATCGACTGAAATCTTATTTATAGAACCTTTAACGACATGTGGTATATACAGGGTGTTTCACTAAGTGTGTTTTCCTCTGTAACTTATAAAATAATGGGTGACGGGAAATTTTAATGCGGTAGGTCAACACAAGAAATGTTACTCTTTCTGCGGAGCTAAGAACATAGTTTATTGTATCATTATCCAAAGAGTTACAGTACAAAGATATAATTTTTAAATGGAACAATAGTGTTTTCTATCGTGCATTGGATTCGTTGAAACCAGATGCGTCCAAATCAATTTAAACTACTTTCCTATCACTGTTGGTTTTGGAGCTACAACCCTTCAAAGTTTAGGGGGCGGAGGCTACGACAGCGTAGCTGACTGACTAGTGGTCATGAGACAGTGGGCCGTGCCACAGGGGATAGCCACTCGGCCAGTCAGCTACGCTATCGCAGCCTCCGCCCCCGTAACTTAGAAGAGTTGTAGCTCCCAAACAAGCAGTGATAGGAATGTAGTTTAAATTGATTTGGACGCAGCTGGTTTAAACGAATCCAATACACGATAGAAAAAACTATTGTTCCAATTAAAAAAATATCTTTGTGGTGTAACTCTTTGGAAAATGATACAATAAACTATGTCCATAGCTCCGCAGAAAGTGTAACATTTCTTGTGTTGACCTGCCGCATTAAAATTTCCCGTCACCTATTATTTTATAAGTTACAGAGGCAAACACACTTAGTGAAACACCCTATATATATAATTCTACCTTTGCTACCAGGCCCTTCCGATTTGCATTTACGTGAAAAAATGTTTTAAAATTATACGCAGCCAAATAATTTTTGTAACTAGTATCACTTTGATTAAAATAAAATGCTGCATTTTTAACGTTTCGTGTGGTAAGCACAATAGTACGAACTCCAATATAGGATTTTAACTGGTGTATATGGTTCTACATTCTCTTTGTTCGCTGTTTAATCAAGGAAAAAAAAAAGAAAGAAAAAGAATCATGTAACTATAGTTGGCGTAATGTAGGATGGAGGTTCCGCGCATAGAGGCGAAGCAATAGAGGAGGCTTGGAGGGGAGGAGCTACGGACGAGCGCCAACATCGGAGCCTTCTGGAAAACAAATTTCTCGCAATTCGCGGCCGGCCACGCGCCCAGATAATGAATATTACTGGCTGCCGGTGCAGTAATGGACGGAGTTGCGCAGAAAGGACAAAAACAGGGCCGCCTTCTTACGTGAAGCGGACTGTATAACATCATGAGCAAGAATATTCATTTTTCTACAATAAAGAACAGAAAAGAAATATGGTATGTAAATACAACAAAGTGAATGATTATTTAAATAATTTTGTAAGCTGCGAAAGACCAAATGTAACTATGACAATGATTTCTTGCCTTCACAGTAAGTATTAGTAACTTTAATCAATATATCCACGGGTGTACTGCCGGTCTATAGTGTCCAACGGGCACAAAATTTTGCCATCATAAATGTCGCCATCATCAGGTGAACTGATGGACCTTCGTGCCGGCGCATTTCCAGGAGCTCAGTCCGTCAGTTCACCTGATGATGGCGACATGTATGATCGCCGAAATATTGGGCCCGTTGGACACTATAGACCGGCAGTACACCCGTGGATATTTTGATTATCAAATACGCCGGGAGAAAGTCAGGAATCACATTACTAACTTTTATTGAAATCAGGAAAATTTAATGTAAATCGGAATTGAAGTCCAGACGGAGGCATGCAGCTATTATCGCAATTATTAAATGTGACTTTAGGCTTCACAAATGATAAAGATACAGGCGGTTATGAGATCGTAATCTTCTTAAGCTTTTCGAGCGAGCCCATCTAGATATAATACAAAATTCAATCAAGTTGCAAGTGTTGAATATGGTTTTCTGAACAATGTAAAAGTGAAACAGGAACAACCAAGCTTTTAACACACCTCTGGTCATAAATGAAATTCATAAACATGGCGCTATAGCCCACGTGTGGCAGTTTACGACTCAACGTAAAGTACAGAGTAGAGCTTTAAAAGTGACAGACTGCAGCGAGTGCGTCAATGGTCAACAGCGAAGACCTGAGCAAGAGAGCAGCGCCATACGTTCCGTCAACATTAATAATACTACAAAGGAAAACCACAAAAAAGATGGTACACTATATGTAAATTAATATTCTTTTGATAGAATACAAACTCTGTATTACACACGAAATACAATTATATACCAGGGAACAATCCGTAGAACCAGAATTTAATTTAACCAAGTTTATTGAATAGAGAGTTATTAACAATCCGAAAAAACATTTACGGCTTTCTGTGTTCTGTTCACCAGATCCGACGCCTTTTGAAATCTTACATATGCGTCAACTTCTTTTAAAATGTCCAAAACGGTATCATTGTTAGCAGACGTACTATCGTCAATAGTTTTTAAATGGTGTTGGTATTCCCGTAAACGTTTACCCAAGGCACTGCTATTACTGATATATTCGTGTTCACTGATCTATTTTTTATTTCAACATTAGAATTTTATGATTTATTTTATTTCTGTCAATTTACTGAACCGGTTTTTTTTTCATATATTGTACACCTTTGTTCACCCTCATTTTTTTCTAAGAAAAACATAGACTTTGAGCTACACACTGCGTGTGACGAAAATGTCATATACCAATATGCCACAATGTTCTATGTTAACATTGAGGTCTCCTTACTTTAGGCGTACTATATTGTAAAAGTTACTGTCTACGCAGTCTATTGGATACAGCATCAAGGTATTATTATCGTACTATATCTTTTCGTATTAGCACTCAAGTTATCTTCGTTTATTGTTTCATATTACAGATGCTTATCATATTGACCTTAAATGTATAACCAAATAAGTTGCTTTTCAGGCATTGATAGGGCATTGCTCACATTTTAAAATGGCGTAGTACATTGAAACATGACATGTGGCAGAATAAATAAAAAACGTTTCCTCATAGCTATTGGGGTTTCTAATCAAGGTTGACATTTTGGTTTTCCATATAACTCAGGTTGTATTCCTTTCCGAAAATTCCAACAAACAAAATCAGAAAATTACTCAAAAGCACTATTATCTAGAACCTGAAAAATCATGACAATACGGAGGTACCAACCAGTCAACGAATTACATTTCAGCACAAAAATAAAATGAAAAGTAATATAAACATGAATACTGAATGCAAGTTTGTTTTATAATTTTCTTAATATGCCAAAATTAATTAAAATTCAATCTGATATGATTCTAAACTGAATTTGCCTCGTATTATTGCACAAGTAACTACTAAACGGATGGTTGATGCAATTTTTCTATTCTCAAACGGAATGAGGGAAACAACACTTACTACATCAGTAAAGAGGTGACAATCGGGTGCCCTTTAACTAAAGAGGATGGGGCCCTGACTTCGTGACAATGGCACAGTGCAATAAGGAGTTTTGTAATTAGTTTTTATATGAGAGAGTATTAAGTTAAAAACCGCTCAAGGCACGGGATACTGTATGAGAATGTTTGATAACAGTGGACTAAATAAAACAGTCTTATGAGTTGAAACTTTCTGGCAGATTAAAAATGCTTGGCAGTAGTGGGATTTGAACCTTGGAGCTTGAGGGCAAGGACTCTACCAACTGATCCATAATAGTAAGATTCGTAAGGGGATCTTCTGTGCAATTTGTAAAAACAAGGAGACGATGTACATGCGAAAGAAAAGTTGTGTGTCCGGATGGCGCAGTAGGTAGAACGCTCTCCCGCGCAAGGCAGAGGTACCACGTTCGAATCCTGGTTCGACACACAGTTTTAATCTTCAAGAAATACTCGTATCAGCGCATACTGCAGAGTGGAAATATCATTCTGGTGTGATGATTTGTCTCACATGTTGAGACTACGCTTTAGGTGTCAATGATGATGCCGCAGTAGGTGCATGTGAAATGTGCGACACACTTGGATGAGGAAAGTTTAATTGCGGGATCGAGTTTTCGCGTGATTGCCATCGGCCGCCCCTGCCCGCTCTGCCCCTGCTGCTCCCGCCGCGTGAGTCGCAGGCTTTACTGCCACTGGGCACGCCATCGCACTGGTCGCCACCCAACAACCAAGCAGTTCCTTCGCACACGCTCTCCTGCGCGCAAAAACACGCTCACCAAAGGCGTCGATACATCCCAAATTGCACTATCTGACAATGAACACATTCAAACCTTACTCTCCCTAACATTATCTAATGTTAATTACGCAGTCAAATTACAATATTTAACGAGACTGATTTAAGAAGGTGAAACATATTTTTATGTTATGTTGTGGGTATTAATGCTATGGCGACATTGGAATACGTTAACAGATAGCTCACATATATTTATTAACTAGCTTAAGCCCGCGGCTCCGCTTGCGTGTTAGTTGTTTATGATAGCTACCTTTCAGTAGTGTGCTATGAGACTAGTTTTGAAGGGTGAAATGAAATACAATACCTTCTTTAGAAACAAACATTTTAATAAACATTCAAATAAAAAAATATAATTATGTGAAGTACTTAATGATTTACAATAAATAATACATACATTATTCCTTATAGCCTGTGTTGCAATATCTCAACATGTATGGTAAGAGTTATGTCCAAATTCATTTTAATTTCATTTTAGGGCAGTCTGGTAAACAACGTTATTTGTAGTATTGTTTGGGGCGTAAATGTAGAGATTTTTTGGGTTGCCCACCCTTGAGCAAGCGACGTATAAAGCGGAACTGAAAAATATTCCTATCAGATTGCACAAGTCTATGCATTTACCGTTTATCAGGAAAGTAAGTAGTGTACATCAAGTCACACGTAAAGGTGTATTCGTTTCGAAGAAGCCAATCACGAATTTCAACAATAATGATTGTAATAACATCACAGATCGATCACTTGATGTAATGCGCGAAACGTCAAATCGATTATCTTAAGAGATGAATTAAACGAAATTTCTTTTTCACTGCTTTATTTATTTATTCTTATATTTCCTTATTCGTATGCTTATCCTTACAGAGAAAGAGCTGAAGACCTTGTAGCACGCACAGACCAAAGATATGATCTGTGGCATCATGTTTCGCTGTATGTAACCTCCTTGCTATAGAGTCACTAACGTCATCGCTGGCCTTAAGTCCGATTTTTTTTATAATTTGACGACTTTGAACCACCATATCTTCCACCCCCTTATAGCTATCGGCATGGAACTGCTATGGGGTACAACGGGAGACTTCGGACAACAATTACACAAAGACTATTCGTTTGCGTTCTGTACGTTTCACTGCAGAGCGAAACACACGTTGAATTTTATATACACCGATAACTTTCCATCCCAATATACTCCACCCTTTTATCATTATCAACCCTCAAGCAACAATGCAACCAATAAAACCATATTGAAAGAGTAAATATAATGTTCTAAGAGTAATTATTGTTCCGCATTTAGTAATGTGAAGAACATAATGCGAAATATATATTATTTCGATATAAAACCGTGCTTAAAACCTTCCTCAGGTATAAATTAGTAACTGTACAAATATTTAAGTCTGTGCGTCTTCTGGTTCAGACGAGACATGATAAACGTACACCGAACAGACATTCATATTTATAGATATATGAAATTCATTACAAAAGAATGCTCATCTTTGGCGTTGAGAAGTAGTCAGACATCTGAGTCCATACGTCAAAGTTCCCTCGACACTTCGCAACAATTTCTAAGAGGTAAACATAATATTGTGGCACTGCGAAACACTGCAGGAAGGCGTGTTCACTCTTCTGACGAAACCATGCACAGTGGACGACGTGACTGGTTCCTCAGGAGACGAAGCTCTCTCTGCTCACAGGACGCACACTGCTGAGTCGATCGAGACTGTCTCATGGGCCGTATCTGCCGGATATTTAATTGTTCTTCCGTCAATCGCGTTTCACTCACGTCATAGTGATGGTAATCTGCAGCCTCTTATGGGAATACAGGAACTGTTATTGTCAACTGTCTGTGTTCACGTGTCCGCGGCTGTCGGTATCGATGATGTTATAGTTGTCTTTTGTGGCGTCACTATCTGCGACACTAATTATGCACAGTGATTTCATCACCATGTATATAAATTCTAGAGATTTATCCATGAGACGATACGAGAAATAAGTCTGATGAATGTATGTCCGGAACTGCATTATTTCCATGGTAGAGTCGATTTATTCATACTTTTCACAAAGTCTGCGCTCAGTTGCGCGCTGCTCATGCAGGCTTCCTCGTAAAGGATGGTACTATTACGCTTACATGTGGTCTCTGCAGCAGTAATTGATAATGTTGCGTCCTATTCAGTACTTTTGTTTACTCGCTTTGTGTTGGATGTGTTAGGGCATACTACAGAACGGCTCAGTAGTCAAATCGGGAGCTTCCCGAGGTGGAATTAATTGAGGAAAGGCAAATGTCAGCAGGCGGCGGACAGCGAGGTTGTATCTGGACACCTATCCCCGCTGACAAAAACCTCAGCATTCAATGTTTCGAATAGTGTTTCGCCGTCAGTCTGAGACTGGGTTTTTAAGGAAGCAGGAAAACGTCAAGGACGTGCCAGATAAATTCGAGCACTAGACTTGGAGGAAAATGTGATTAACACTGTGGAAGGCGACCGCGTGTTAGTACAGAGTAAGGCAGTGTAAAGGGACTGACTTGTAGCCATTTACTTCCTCATTCATATATTTATTGTGTAACACACCTTTACTATGTCGGGAAGTGAAGAATCTACTGTAATCATGTCACTAATTTTTTCCTTCAATGCAATCTCGGATAGTTCTTCCGTTCCAACAATCGGCGGCGGTGCTGCGGAGACCCGATGGCGTCCTTGGCGGTGCGGCTGGGCGGCGGAGCAGCGGCGACGGTGGCGTCAGAAGGTGGAGAAGTTGCAGGTCCTTGTCCGACTGCCGTGGCTAGGCTGTGAGCGACCTTAATTACGCATGCGGAAGGATCTCTGACTGCCCTACTTTCCACTCCCGTGTACGACGGACGGGAGTAGGTCCCTGCTTTCTGCGTCCTCTGGGAATGCGGCTAGTGCTGCTGCGAACTCGTGGTGTCCCGCAAGTGTTCGCCTAGCTATCCGGCAACCAGCGAAGCCATCGTGTCGTGAGTGTTGCCGCTGTAGCAGGCGGACAGGATAGGAAGAGAGTTACATAATACGTTGTGTGAGTAAAGCAAAGAGCATGTGGTCCGATGAAAGAGTATTCGTTGCGAAAACTCAGTCCATATTTCCATCTAAAATCTGGTTGGCTCTTCCTAGTAGTCTCAGTCGGCCAAAACCCTCTAGAATTTTTATTAATATTTAATATATCGTAATTAATTTAAATATGTCTGTTTATACAATGTAATTATCTTCTATGAAGCTATTTTTCTATTATTTAAAAATTGTTTAAATGTAAGTTTAATAGTAAGATGACCGGCGTGTCACAGTAGAATGTTCCGTTGGCGCCAAAATTTAGCCACAGGCGCGGAGTGTTACTCCAGCCGAAGTCAGTCGAGCTAGGGAGATCAGATGGTTAACAACTAAGTCAGTAGAGTTAAGCGCCTCATCTATACGTGAATTGCATACAATGGAACATAAGATTGTTAAACGTTTGTGAATTTCTATGATACAGTTGTGGCTTTCTGATAGGAACAGTGCATCATAGCTAAAAAAAAAGAAATCCAGAATTTCGTGTGACATTCGTTATTGTTAAAACCTAGCCACATTACACTATCATTTCAACTCCATATCAAGAAACAACGGATCTAAGACCTGAGTGCTGCTTCTGCGCAGGGGACAACATAAGCGAAGGAACATATCAAGTTAGTGAAAAGCAACTTTGTCTTTTATACCCTGGCAAGGTACGAAGCAACACTGCCCCTCATGTACAGTGCATTTTCTATCACCTAGTCACAGATTAAGCCACTACGCAGAGTAGGATCTTCAACTTTCATAACTTTCATAACCGTCATCTTTGGGATGGTATGCGGAATCCTCTCGGTGTAGTGGCAGCGAAACATCAGCATCTGTGCAGCCGGAATGTGTGGGCCAGGATAAATGGCGGCCACTTGGTGAATAGGGCATAACTACAGACATCTCTGGCGTGTGACTGCCTACCATGCAGGAAGCACTGTCGTTGATGATTTCAAGTGTCGTTTGGCTGCCGTATGATGGTGCTCCCAACCACTTCGCCGTTAAAGTCTGAATTAATCTGAATCGCATCTTCCTTGGTCAATGGAACTGAAGTGGAGATACAGTTACTCGCTCTCTGGGCGTGGCTCTGTGTCACTTTTCTTATGGGGTGATCTCAAAGGGATTGTGAATGCAGAGCCCATGCCAAATGTGGAAACTATGGAGAAGCGTATATCCCTTTCTTCGGATGCACTATGGACAAATGGCATATTCAGATTTGTTATATCCTTCATTAAACAAAAGTGACAGTAATGAAAAGTCTCAGGCCAGGCACAACATGCCCGCAATAAGAATGCGATGAATCACTGAGGAATGCAAGGTGTTTTAAAGCAAACATGTACATTTAAAAACCATGGCTCAATATTTTAAGGGTTGAAATGGATTTAACAGGAAACTATATTTCCCTAGAGATGAAACATTACATAAATTAATTTATTGGGATCACATACTACATCAAACGAGCAGTTTGCAAGGTATCATATTTCAACCAGCTTCTCCTGTAACAGGTTCATAACAAAAACCCCAACTCAAAATAGTTTTAAGGCTTAACATAAAAAAAACAACAGGAAAATATATCTTGCCTAGAGATAAACCATATATGAAAAGTTTACAGTAGACACTTCTTCTTTCCAATGTGCAGTCGACAACCATAATAAGCTACTCCTATGAAAAAGTTGTCTCATCACATAAATGGCTCTAAGGACACACCCAGAGAACGGGTCCTCTTCAAACAACACCAGAGGCTTAACATAATCAATATCAATACAACACATTAGTTGTACGTAAACAAGGGTGAGCCGCGGTGGAGTAGCCAAACGGTCTAAAGCGTCTCGCTGCGGTGCGCGCGGTTACTCGCCGTGGAGGTTCGAGTCCTCCCTGGGGCATGGGTGTGTGTTTTGTCCTTAGGTTACTTTACCTAGGTTTAAGTAGTTTGTAAGCTACGGACTGATGACCACGCAGTTTTGTCCGATGGATGTAAAAACATTTGAACGACAAACAAGGGTGATTATGGAAGAGAGATGGGTGTCTGGGTTGAAAGCTTCCTACTGATTACGTAGCGTGTGTTCGTGCAAGAAGAGCATGCGAGCAAATGGGATAACACGGGAGTTACAATCCACCCAATGAAGGAATTACCACAATATAAAAGAATTAATCAAGAAAGAACAATACTGCCCTCGTATATCGTCCAACGCAAACCGTACGAGAGAGAGAATAAGAGGAGACACAAAAAGCAATGCTTACCTCTAAATACGCTGACGAACCAGGGTAGCGGGGACAGCCACATGGCAAAGGAAACCGCCGAATTACTTAGATGCCCAAATGGCCAAACAATAGTACACAAATAGCGATAAACACTGCAACAACCTCTACAAATAGCAACACGGCATGTTTAGGTGCCAAATGCATAAAAGTAAATCCCTTCCTAACCCAGTAGAAGCAGTACTTGCAACTCCGCATTGGGAAAGCGCCAACTCCTGAAAACTCTGCACCTCTTTCGAGGCCACATAAAGCCTAATACTTTGTACCGATCCAGACAGAACATCGAGCTAGTACCCTCAGTCCAAGATAACTGCACGGTCGCTCCACTAACAGGCATTACCCAGACCGTCACCCCAGCGGTCCGTCTCCTGAGCCAGCACACCAATGATTATCAGGTGGCGCCCTTTTAGAACTTCCACAGCTCGCGACGCACGCAAACCGCCACCAGAAGTTCAGAACCAGCGCAGTAGCTCCCTTCGTGCACAGCATCCGCCGACAGCCACAGGTTACCCCAGTCCACCTCCTTCTGGGCTCCAGGGCGGCGCAGCCCGTACTGCCCCTGTGCGACACGCCCCGTCAAAAACGCCGGCGCGCTGTCTGTCAATACAGCACAGCGCCACCAACGCGAAGGCGGCAACTAAAGCTCGAAACTGTAAGACAGTACCTGGGCGCCAAATTATTCGCCACCAGCGAGGCATCACTGATCAAAATGCTTGGCTGCACATCTGGAGCAAATTCGGCTAATTTCGCAGTATTAAGTCTTTTTCCCTCTAGTATTTAAAAGACATATATTACAAACGGAATTTTTGTGTCAAATGGTAGGTAAAAGTAGTATAATTCGTTGGTACTGCAAAATCAGCCGAGTTTGCCCTATATGTTACAATGGAGTCTCTTACTTCTTGCGTTATACATCTCCTTATTGAAGTTAATCGTCTTAACAACGACGTTCAAGCCGGCAATGTGGCGTCAAAGCTGACTTCCAGCAAACGGCAGGATATCAAAGGGATTTTACCGATCTATAAGGCCACACGCACAGTTGATTTCATTTTTACTGATACGAGCGCGGCCTCGGTTAACAGCAAGTACCCAGTAAAGAAAAAATGGGCTTCGTTTGTTATCGTTGGTTCACAGACGTTTTCCATGTTTTCTGCTTTTCTTTGGTCGCAAAGCCAGGGCGCATTGTTTTGTGTACGCAGCCCGCGTGCCGGCGGCGGCGGCCTTTGATGTTCCAGCAGGCGCTGGTAGTGGGGGGGGGGCTCTTCTGGATGGGCCGTCGCGGCGCGGCACTCCCCCACCATCAGCACTGCTCTGTTCGGCACGATGGAACACAGCCAGCAACAGACGTACTCATTGGTTCTCATCAGAAAAACCGCTCCCAGGCCTTTTTGTCACAGAGGCACAGACGTGAACTTAACCCTTCATAGTGTGGCGCCTTTATAGTACAAATTCGATGAGGCCGATCTGAAAGACCAACAGACCAAACAATTGAATAAACGTTGTATTCCATCGTTTTTCATTCATAGACGAGAATTCAACTGCAGTTCATTCGTTCCGTTCATTCTACTGACTGTTTACAAGTAAAGGGGCAGTAAATAAACAGTCAACAGTAAACTCTTTGGTTAAATAATTGATATGTACCAATGCTACCATATAACTAATAAGGTCCACCCTGTAGTCTAGTGGCCTTGGTGACACGAAGGATATCGCGGTTCGATTCCAAATCAGGTCGGAGATTTTCTCCCATCAGGGACTAGGTGTTGTGTCGTAATCATTATGATTCAATCATCACTGACACGCAAGTTGCTCAAGTGGCGTCAGCTAAAATGATTTGCAAAATGTTCAAATGTTTGTACAGCGTATGGGAGTTAACTACGGGCTCATCAGTCGCTAAACTTATAAACTACTTATGAACTAGCTAACACAAAGGACGGCACAAATATCCATGCCCGAGGGGGGATTCGAACCCCCGACAGTATTGGCCGTGCAGACCGTGACTGGAGCGACTCAGTCCCCTCGGCCACCGCAGCCGGCAATGATTTCCAACAGACAGCCGAGCACGACCCCAGTTGGGGTCTAAAGACCATAAAAGCCACACGATCATCAAGGAAAACAGTAATGCTACACAAGTGATACACTTCAGAACATGTGGTGTAACTTATAAAATGATAACACACAGAAAATCTAATCAGCTCTCTAGGTTGTTTGCAGATGACGCCGTTATTTACCGTCTAGTAACATCATATGAAGATCAACTGCAGAACGATCAAAATAACATATCACTATGGTGTAAAATTTGGCAATTGACTCTAAATAATGATACGTGATGTTCACATATGAAAAGAAAACCACATGGCGCGGATTGCAAACCGAGATATATTATTATTAAACATGGTTACTTGTAGGTAGTACTGTGAACAACTCACAGGACCGTGCCACATATTTCCTGAGATCAAATGTCCAGGTACCAGGTACCATGTCCTTATCAACGTCTCGTTCGCATCCGTAACGTAATGTTCTTCATTATCCTTTCTCTTTGTTCTTTTTCCTTTCAAAACAGTATTCAAATGTTCAGATGTTCGTAAATATAGGTAATTTAACCACTGCGGTTATCAGTCCGTAAGCTTACTAAAACTGATGCTAAGGACAACAAACATTCACATTCAGGACGAAGGGCAGGAACCTCCGGCGGAAACGGCCGCCCAGTCTGTAGTATGATGCTTTAAACCACGCGTCGACTCTGCGTGGCCTTCGTAGCCCGATTGTGATTGCCTCAGCGTGAACGCATTGCAGTGGTGCCGACACACAATAAGATGTGGGGGTAAGTAATGTCTCCGCCCAAGGATTGCCAATATGCGACGTTTAAATTCGCTTGTCTTGTTCATTTAAAAAATGGGCAGTAATAAGAGCATTATTTCAAGATTCTGCTATATACTACAATTTATGTGCTTCCATTTTTACAGTAGCGAGTGCTTTTCAGTGACATTAAAGTCGGCAATGACTAAAAATTTATAGCACACTACCTCAGAACGCTGCGATAACAGCGAAATTATTTATCTATACCCTCGTAGTATACCGCCCCTCGACACATCACTCTCCATCTATCTTTTCATATTCTATCTCTCTCTTCATCTCTAACTTTCTCTCTTTCCGCCCATTTCTTGTAATCGACCTCCCCTTTCCACGCGTTCGGTTCATCTCCCTCCTCCCGTCTGTAGGAAAACTCGTACATGTCATCTTTCATGCTGAGCAGTGAAAAAACGTTTATTGCACCTTACCTTTAGTCATGCACCATATGGTGGGTTTCAGATTATAAAAACACTCTCCTGGGAAATATGTGCTCAACTGAGATGCAGCGATTTAAGAAGAACCAAGAAATAATACGAGCTAATTGAAAATCAACTGAAAAGCATTTAAAGTCAGACTATAAATCGTAGAAATATAAGGGGTCAAATACATTTTAAGATTGCGATTATGGAAAATGGTATTAAGTTTTCCGCCTTATTTTCCCAATTTTCCCAATTTTCTTCGGTCCTCAACAAATATTTGGATAAATATCAGGAAAAGTATTACTAATTGCGAATATGAAATTAATGGTAGCTTATGAACATTCATGCCACGAACGCCTGTCGTACCGAGTTAAACTACCAAATTTCTTGCATGCTCACACTTGGCAACACATTCAGTCACTCGTTTCTCTTATATAAATAGCTTCTGTTTCCCCACTACTTGTCCTTCCTTTCTTTGTCCATCTCCTCCAACCCCTGTACATGAAGAAGTACACACTTCTGGTTAACTTAATGGAGATCGGTCGCACGGTGTCGAAGTCTAATGTACCCTTCGCCATGTCCCGTACGATGTCGTATGGACACCGTGCCCTTCCTCGTATAATGAAGGTCGGACGTGTAAAATGTCGTCAAGATCTGATTAATACTGTAGACTGGTGTTGGATTCTGTTATGAAGTATCCTCCGCCCATTCCCCCTATGAATTATTATATAGGCAGTGACCTTCATATTGTTTTGAAGGTTAACACTTTCATTACCAGTGTTGTTTCTGGACAACAATGTATCAACAGTTGATTTACACCGTATTTTGTGCCTCAATCCTTAAAGTTACACTTTTATTGATGAACAACATGCTTCTAGTACGACATTTTGCCGCTTGCTACGGCGTGTAGCCACTTCTGAGGCATTAATGTGTCCATCTTGGAGGTTGTGTTGCCTTGCCGTCTGTACGTGACTGAGAGTGTGAACGTGAGTTAGTTCCTTTCATTTAGTTTATTCCTTTTATTTCATTCCAGTAGTGAATTGTCTTGTCTTTGGTGGTGTGGCGAAGTTATGCTAGCATCATTGATGTGGCAGTGTTAACCATCAACAGAATAACGTCCAAGTAAAAAAAATACCTTGATCCAAACGTCTGTGTTTTGCATGAAATACATGACATAAAAAAATCAATATTTCGACAAAAAAACTTTAAATCTCATAATTTGATGAAACTTCATGACAGATTAAAATTGTGTGCCGGAACCGGGACTCGAACCTGGAACCTTTGTCTTTCGCGGGTAAGCGCTCTACCGACTGAGTATCCCGACTCACGATGTCGCCAGTAACTCGCCTCCTACTTTCCAGACATCACAGAAGCTCTCCTGCGATACTTTAGCACTCCTGGAAGAAAGGATATGGTGGAGACATGGCTTAGTCACAGCCTAAGGGATGTTTCCAGAATGAAACTTTCACTCTGCAGAGGAGTGTGCGTTGATATGAAACCTCCTGGCAGATTAAAATTGTGTGCCGGAACCGGGACCTTTGCATTTCGCGGGCAAGTGCTCTACCGACTGAGCTATCCCGACACGACTCACGATGCCGCCTCACAAGTAACAAGTAACAACAACATGCCTTAGTCTGAAACTTAGTTTCTTACAATAAATTCTATTAACCTCGTAATTCTGGACAGTACAGTTTAATAGGCATTGTATCATATTTGATACAATGTTCACATTAGGACCAGACCTGTCTGCATCGAATCAAATTACGCTCTGCGTTAATTCTCTATGTGCGCGGATTAATGTAACCGCGCTGCATTGTATAGGCAGACACACAAAGAGTTATGCCCGCCACTTTGACAGGTGGACGCTGCATCGGTTGAATAACGCCGACAGGCACGTCCGGCCCGACCGCTGACCGCACGCTTCTGCTGCTGGGCTGCTGTGAACAATTTGCATTTAATGGTCGCAGAAGTTGTGTACTCAGGTGATGCGTGCTTTGACAGTGCACTGTAATGCAGCGTCAGTGGTATAATTTACTGAAATGTGTACCTAAGTATTTGTAAACCTATATAGGATTTAATTCCAAAGTTTCAGTGGCTAGACTCCGTTTCATTTGGCCAGCAATTATTAAAGTAGGATCCAACTTAATAGCTACAGTTAGAATTTACATTGTTCAAAGCAGTTCGGGAATCAGGTGAGATACCATACAGACTATATATAAGGTAAGTTATTTTATTCAGATGCAGATTACAGTTTTAATTTGTGAGCCCTACAGTACGATATTTTGCTTTTTCAACTCTCTACTTGAGGTTTACATGACGTCAGAGCCAGGCAGCATCGGGCTAACATAATAGTGACGGCCAGTACAGTTGCACATCTGCGTGGTATGGACAGTAAGACGTTATCAGTCAGCTCTTAAGGGATATTTGGCCATTTTTCCATGAGTGCAATATCCGCTCTGCCACCGTTGTTTGAGGTGCCGGTCTGGTTGGATACATCTGCCAAGTGTTCCCGATATGCTCAGTGGGGGTTTATGTCCGGGGAACAAGCTCGCCACTCCTTTCAGTTCCCTCAGCTACAACGTGTCATCCACCACTGCACATCTGTGGAACGAGCGTTAGTGTCCATCAGAAGAAATCCATCTCTCTCGGCACTACCGTAGGGCGACGAAAGGTCGAAGGATCTTTATACTTCTGAGGAGTCAAAGCACCATTCTGAACGACATAGAGGTCCGTACCTCCGCAACACGCACTCCTGCCTACACCATTTATCCACCAGAATGGTATGATGACGTTTCCTGAGCATAAGAAAGTTGGCTCCAAGCTCCTTGTTCATATGATTGTCCAACTGAACACAAAATCTCGACTCATGTGTGAACAGATCCTACGCCATTCGTTACGACTTGTTCCTCGGCCCAGTTTCTGCGGGTTAACCGATTTCGTGGATTTAATGAGGCCACCGTTCCATCGTCCGTAGAGGTAACATTCCCGCAAGTGATTTCGGACTATTTATCTCGATTTGCGCGTCCTGCTGCTGCCTGGATGGTGCGTTTCAGCTGAGTTGCATTCAGTATCCTGCCTCGACAGAATGTTAACCGGTTGCTGATGTTACCCGTGGACGACGATGGTCTTTGTCTGAAATCGCCTCCAGGTCCTGGAATTTATACTTTGGGGCACTCCAATAGCTGCATCCACTTCTCTCTCTGTCTGTCTCACTTCCAACGTTCCTATGGTTCTCCATACCATAGATCCGTTTGTCACGTTGTTGTTGCATTGCACTATCTGCTCATTAGATTATCTGAACCTAACTGCATGTGTAATTAGTTTGGTAAACACAACATCAACCATATCTGCAGCAACTTTCTGCTGTTTCCGTAATGTTGCACAAAAAGACGTAGAACCAATTTCATTCTGACGATGACAGTTCTTCAGAACTTAGATATCTCAACTGATCCCCTAACTGTTTTGACCAGTATATTTATGTTTAAAGCAAGTGCTTGAGACCCCTATTTGCACTTGTAATTTTTTATTCACAGAGAATAATGTTGGTTCCATGTCCTTTCATTGTAACTCATCGGCAAACACTTCTCCTCTTGGGTCCCACAAACCCCTCTCTGTTGAAAATGTGGCGCATTCCGTTGCAAAGACAACACTGCTATTCCTCCTACCAACATAGCCCAATGTTGATTCACTATTCTAATATTTATTGTGAAATGTTTCCGCAGTTTGTCAATCTCAAGCACCTGTTTGTGTATATATGTAATCCTTGTATACGCGCAGGCGCGTGAGAATGGCGAACTGCTGAAACAGCTGTCGCACTAAATATTAAACTTATGGGAGTCGGCTGTTACTACTTATCGACAGTGTTTGTGGTTGCTTCAGTTCATTCACTTTAGAACTTTCCAAAAGTTGTAAACTCTTCACCGAATACTTTTGATATGTAATACCAAAATTCAGATACTTGAGCTAACTTATCCTAAGAACTAGACACACACACACACACACACACACACACACACACACACACACACACACACACACACACGCCACACGCCCATGCCCGAAGGAGGACTCGAATCTCCGACGCGCACTGTAGCAAAGCGATTTAGCACGCACGGCTATTTCGTCGCAGCCTACGAAATAGCTCAACTGATATTGGGAACAAACTGAACAATTCGGAAGCATTAGAATTGATCACGCCTTCGTAAAGTTCTAAAGTGAATTAATTCAAGTCAAGGAAGCATCAACACATTTGATGACACTGGTATGGTCGTAAAAATTTATTCCATCAATAATCCTTTATGGGACATTTCAGAAATTTGCCGTTGATTTCAGCGTTAGAATGATGAAACCTGCTTTTTCCATCTGTCACAAGGATATTAAGGAACCCAATATACTCACGCTCAAATGACTAAATGAGTTGTAAACCGCTCTTCCATATGAAGAAAGAGTATTCGAGGCGTCCTCCAAAGACGCAGTAGTCTGCATCATTGTTCTCGTTATATGCCACTCGTACGTGAGAACTGTGTGTGTGTGTGTGTGTGTGTGTGTGTGTGTGTGTGTGTGTGTGTGTAATCTGGCGATTTTCCCTGGCTAGTTGAATCTATTCCAGAGACTCGTCGATTGCTGTATGCCATGCTATCTTCCACTCTGAGCTCATCGATACACTTCCCTCCATCTTTTGCTTAAAGTACGGGTAAGAATAACCAAAGGCCGCACATTCCTGATTCCACTGAAGTCAGCACGAAATGGAATAAAAAACAATAGAATAAAAATCACAGGCATAACACATAACGTTAGCCGCATCTGAGCTTTGTTTATAGTTCATTTAATACAAACAGTAGGAAAAAAATAAGTTTATAGTTCTACATTGCAGTTATTGTCATCTTCTTAATTTAAGCTTAAATATAAAACAGGCAGAAGTCAATTAACAAAAATCAAATGTTCAAATGTTTGTTAAGCTTATGGGACTTAACTGCGGGGTCATCAGTCCCTAAACTTACAAACTACTTATGAACTACTTACGAACTAGGACGGCACAAATATCCATGCCCGAGGGGGGGATTCGAACCCCCGACCGTAGTGGCCGTGCTGACCGTGACTGGAGCGCCTCAGTCACCTCGGCCACCGCGGCCGGCGTCAATTAACACACTATAAATAGAATCTATGGGTATTCTAACAGATTTCGGGATTGCCACCGGTAGTCGTTCAAGCCAGACCACGATATTTCAGCTGGAATTCTGTCAGCCTTCAGGTGACTCACAAATACTGAGGAAGAGCTCGACGTTCCGTCCTATATAGCGGGCTATTTTCAATCCGCCCATGCGCGAAAATTCCAGATGGACGACATTGTCCTGCTGCAGCCCCCCCCCCCCTTTCACTTTTAGACGAGAAAGAACTGCTGTAGATGTCTTCGGTATTCAGCACTGCCGTTCGCCGTGTTCATAGGAGTCCTCTGGCGTCTTCGTCTGTAGAAAATCTTGGAGATGAAGCGATTCCATGCTTTCTCCAGCTGGTAACCGCTTCACGGTTAATCAAATTTTCTTTTGTATTTCCACTGTTTCTTGTATATTTGCATCCCAAAAAAGTGTTGCTGTGGCCGGAACTGATGTTTTGTCGTACTCCTTAGAATATCCAGCGGATGCGGAATGTTCGCCACTTCAGATTTCCTGGATTCCAAAAGGCTGGTGCAGTGTTCATGCTCCGTGCAGCGTCTCCACTGCGCGCGTTGTCTGTCCTACGTAAGCCACACCACACTAGCAAGATATTTTGTAAATTCTTCCGTAACAACAAATTATCCTTCCCCGCCGATCACAGCAAGTCTGAAACTCAAGCCGATGGGCGGGTAATAATCCTCACTTGAAACTTGTCAATGATTTTTGCTACATTAAATGAAAGATTTCAAATGAAGTGGAAAAAAGCTAATGGTTCGCCGACTTGTCCTGCTCTTTATACGCTTTATGAGTCCTGATTTAACAGGAAATGCTCTGTTATTTTTCCGAGCGCCCATTCTCTCTGAATGTAGCCTTTAGTTGATAAAGCTCCTTAGGCAAACTATCTGCATCCGGCAATGTATGGGCGCTATGTTAAGTTTGTGATGTATGATCGCAATTTGCAGCATCCAAATACTAATATATTGACCCAAGGTCAACACGGATTTAGAAAATATCGTCCATGTGAAGCACAACTAGCTCTTTACTCACACGAAGTGGTGAGTGATGGATCTGCAATTGATCTGCAATTGATTCCGTATTTCTAGAATTCCAGAAAGCTTTTCACACCATACGTCACAAACGGCTTTTAATCAAATTGCGTGGTTATGGAATATCCCCCCAGATTTATGTCTGGATAGGGGATTTCCTGTCAGAATGGACACAGTTTGTAATAATGGATGGTAAGGCATCGACTAAAGTAGTGGTATTATCGAGCGTTCCACAGGGTAGTGTGTTCCTTATCTACATAAATGATATATGAGAAAATTTGAGCAACTCTGTTAAGTTGTTTGCAGATGACGCCATCATTTATCGTCTATAAAGTCATTTGAAGATGAAAACCAACTACAGATCGATCTAATTAAGATATCAGTATGGTGTAAATGACTCTAAATAATGAAAAGTGTGTAGTCTTCCACATGAGTACGAAAAGAAATCAATTAACCTTTGTTTACAAATCAATCGAATGTGAATGCCGTAAACTCCACTAAATACCTAGGAATTACTATTACATCAGACTTAAACTGGAAAGAACTCGTAAATAATGTTGTAGGAAAGGCGAATCAGAGACTGCGTTTTATTGCAAAACGCTTAAAAGAACTACTAACGAGACTGCATACACTACGCTAGTCCGTCCTTATTTGGAGTATTGCTGCCCAGTATGGGATCCTTATCAGGGGGTTTGACGGAGGACATCGGAAGAGTGCAAAGAAGGGCAGCTCGTTTTGTATTGTCACGATGCAGAGGAGACAGCATAACGGAAATGATACAGGACCTGGGATGGGAATCATTACAACAACGGCGGTTATCGCAGCGGCGCGGGCTTTTTACGAAACTCCAATCGTCAACATTCTCCTCCGAATGCGAAAATATATCGTTGACTCCCACTTACATAGGTAGAAATGATCATCAGAATAAAATACGAGAAATCAAGCTTGAACTGAGAGACTCAATGAATAGTATAAAGTTGATTCGATGAACCGTCTGCCAGTTACTGAAATGTGTTTTGCAGAGTATCCTATGTAGATGTAGATGTAGATCTGTAAGAGTAGGGTTACGTTAAACTGGGTGCCCCAGAGAGGCATCACTCTTCCGTCTAACCAAGACATTCAGCGTCGGGAGACAACCATCTTTCTCTAATTCGATGGAAAACTGGATGTTTTCATTAATGGAGTTGAAGTAATGTAACATCTCCGTTCTCTTCTCCGAAAAGCCAAGATATGAAATTATGCTCCACGTACCTATAAAAAGTAGTTGGTTTAAGGAGTGATCATTCGAGTGCTTTCTTCCAAAGTCCTCCACGAAAATGTCAGCCACCAAGGCGCTGCCCATGGCGACGCCGTCATCCTCTTCAACATATTCTTCGTTCAACATTAAACGCGTCGAAAAGAGAGACTGTGAATCTTGGGACTTTGCTAAGAGGTGACTCCTCTGTTGAGTAGATATCTTTCCTTGGTAACATAATAGATGGCCAGAGAGAGAGCCAAAAATACGGAAAACAGTCACGTGAGTCTGGGATGATTGGTGCCAGGGAGGTCGGTGGCCATTCCATCAGCGGGCGAGTGTCGCCGCAGAACCTGCAGAAGAATTTCAGGTCCGGTATTACTCTGCTGAGGAGATACGACAATTTGAGTAAAAATAAAACTATTAATGGTGTGACATTTTGTTGTAGTAATGAGCGAATTAAGTGTCCCTGTCGCTGTATTGCTTATTTATGTTCTTACTAATGCTGGAATAATAATAATGAGCATTAAATGAGTTGAAATGTGATTGGCCAAATAACTGACAGTCTGAGTTAATGCTACATTCCTACCTGCTGTAGTTAATATTCCCTATCGCTAAATTCTTATGTTGTTCATCTTTCGTTATATGATGACACTATTCACTGAAGATGTGTGTGAGTCATCTTTGTAAATATACCCAACCTACAGAGACTTTAAATATCATTGTACCATGTTGTGTCGTTCTATTCGTGTGGTGTGTGCCTGTGGAAATATGGGAGGTTCTCGAGGACCTTACCCTATTGAAGAGATACGTATTTACGGTTACAAGAAATTACTTGCTATTAATAAGATTACGTGTTTGAAAAGTAAGAGAAATTAAATTATAGTTTAATGTCCCGTCAACTGCGTCGAAATATGAGAAGGGACACACGCTTGATTGGCTTTTGGTAGGTAATGGAAAGGAAATCGGCCGTGCCCTTTGAAAGGAACCTTGTAACCGAAGCAGGATGGCCGGAGGTTTGCCTGAACCGCCGTCCTACATGTTTCGAGTGGGTTAGAGAATGTGCTCTATAAGGCCGCAGAAGTGGCGTTCGGTATAAAATTCCTGTGAGTAGTAAGAGAGGACGCTCCCCTCGGCTCAGGGAATATTAGAAGAGCGCAGCGACGCGGGCTCGCGCTTCATTAAATGGCTGCCGACGCGGCAGGCTGCACAGCCACAGCTGCTGGGAACGGCGGCTGCAGCGCTACTTACCCAACTTGGGAGACGCCAGGCCAAGTTACTCGCGAGTTGCCATGCGTTGCCAGTAGTTGCTTCAACTGCCGGTAGTTCAAAATTATCAAGCGACGACAAGAAAACGGAAGCCTAAAGAAGCGAGGCAGATACGCCAACAGGGCACAAACATCACAACACCACAAGTTCATTTATGTTGCTGGGGTTCAGACGCACGTAGTGACTTAGGCAGCGAAAGCAACAAGTGTTTAGGGGAGTAAATAAAGTACAAAAGAATTAGAGTCTATCTAAACGTATTAAATGGTTAGAATGAAACACTTCTTGAAGAAGAGTAGCGTAGATCACATTTAAAGCAAAATTACTTTATTTCACTACTAGTTGTCATTGATAACGGCAACAAGTATTGCGGAAACTAGTAGTGAAATAAAGTAATTTTGCTTTAAGTGCGATCTAGGCTACTCTTCTTTAAGAAGCGTTTCATTCTAACCATTTAAGATCACTCTCCTACCGACAAATGTCGGCTCTTATTAAATCGTGTTTGTCTTGTAATTATCCTTTTTGATTTGGAGAGTCATTTCACACAGCTTTCACTAGCAACTTACATGCACAGCACCTTAATAACTGGAAAATATAAGGTTATTCACAATGTGTTTTTATTAGAAATGATACGGTTACTAAAATCCCATTTGCCTCAATACACGCCGTCAGATTGCTATACTTCTTATAAATAACGTGTCGTAACCGAAATCAATGAAGCAAATTCGAGTAAATTGACGGTCCCTACATTGTATAAACTAATCAAACGTGAATGAGGGTAGAGTTTTAGTCTATCCAAGGAGCTATTACTTAACGCTTCTGAATGGATTTGTAGGAATTAGCGAAAACAATTCAGCAATTTGCTGAGCTACACCCGAAAGTAAAGCTGAGAGGACAGCTACATACATACATACTCCGCAATACACCCAAGAGTACGCGGCGGGGGGTACTCGGCACCAATACTATACCCGGACCGCTGGAACATTGCACTTGACATTTAGCGTTACGGCGAGTTAAGTTGGGTACACTGCTTTAGCGACGTTGCAACACTACCTTCTATACACACAGCAGACGAAACGGTTTTCACTTGCATCTCGTAAATGTAAGATGTTGAGCAAAAGATGTGTATATAAGAATTCGTTCTTGAGCAGCAATTTATTAACGGCATATTAATGAAGACCAGAGCACAACAATGCACCCGCTTTCAAAAACGGAGCGCCGGCCGCGGTGGCCGAGGAGACTAAGACGCTCCAGTCACGGCCTGCACGGGTTCGAATCCCCCTCGGCCATGGATATTTGTGCCGTCCTAGTTCGTAAGTAGTTCATAAGTAGTTTGTAAGTTTAGGGACTGATGACCTCGTAGTTAAGTCCCATAGACTATACAAACATTTGAACATTAAACATTTCAAAGACGGAGCAAATCAATATAGAAACTAAGCATTTTATCACGACAGATACGAAATAAACAATTATCAAGATAGTAACTTCTCCCCATCTTCACTATTGTCGTCACTGCCAAAATCGTCATCACCAAGACAAATCATTAACTGTTCATGATCCCTTCCATTGTCTGCCCTCCTCGAATCAGTTTTCAACGTGCTCGACTTTTTTTTCCAAGATGCAGCACCCACATTGGCACCAGCTTCATGCAACAGATTTTCCACCTCTGTTATTGCGAAAGACTTATTGTTCCTTAAGTAATTCTTCACGTCACACCATACCAATTTTATAGGGTTAAAACGGCAGTGAAATGGGGGCAGATTTATTTAATTGTGCCGCGGCTCCTTTGCGATTTCGTTTACTGCATATGTTGGTGTAATAGGCTTATTTTGTTTTACGAGCGAATATAGAAGAAGTTTTGACATTGACGTATCTGCAGCAACATTTCTTTCTTGTAACCACTGCACCATAACTTCTTTCCGATCGTTTGAAGCGAGAATGAACTTCCTGCTCAGAGCATATGCTTCGTTTATTCATACGAAATTGAGTACTCAGAAAACGTCACTAGACAAACGTCTTTTCGGTGCCATTATCCAATTACTTGAACTCGGAAAGTCAAGTTAAACCACTCACAGTAAAACAAATCGCAACGAAAAAAGCACACACAACATAAACACGCGGTAAACACGATACACAACTTTGTTTACGATAGAACTGAACAAAGCTGGCCACGCAGGAACGTTGAAGTCATGGCACGTGAACTCTAGAAGTGTTTATCGCGTTGTGATTGGATCGTTTCTAGCGACTAGCGCCTCGCGCTTCTTGCTCTTCACTCGATATTTGTAAACGTAAAGTGCAAAGTTTCAGCGGCCCGGGTATAGTTACTTGATTTCCTGTTATACTCCTATACAGGAAAATGAATGATTTTTTGCATCTGTACAAGCCCTGATCTCTTATCTTTATGGTCTTTATGCGAAATGTAGTTGACAGCATTAGAATCGTTCTGCAGTCTGCCTCAAATTCCGGCCTTCTCAATTTCTTCAACAGTTTCTCGAAAAGAACACACAGCACGCGCGCCACTGGTTTCTGATCAGTTGATAGCCAATTTTCTAGCGACCGGGCAATTCGTGAGGTTTCTCGAGTATACAAGGAAAGAGATAACGAGACAGGCGGGTGTCGCACTGTAGTTGAAGCTCGTTGAGTAGTTGCACTGGGAATAAGAAGCGACAGTCCAATTAGTTGATCGCGTCGTGCGGGCGTCCCGGCACACAGAGGGTCGCTGCGCGCGGCCGGCTTTGGCGACGGCGCCGGCGGCGCCGGAGGGGTCTCAGGGAGACGAGGGCCGCTGATCCTTTCAGCGCGGCAGCCGCGGGCGTACAAGGCCGTCTGATTGGGGCTCCGGAGGCGCGGAGCCTCGGCCAGATTGAGGCGCAGACGTCCAGGGGACGGCGCGCCGCCGCGGCAGAGGCAGACCCCGCGATTGATCCGGCACAGTGGCAGCCGACAGCCAGCAGCCAGCAGCCGCCGTCACCGACGCCTCACCCCGCGGGCTCGGCGAGACTTCCGCGACGGCGGCGGCCAGGCCGGGACCAGCTGCTCTTTTCCCATCCCTCAGCCGCACGTCTTCTGCGGAAAGTTCCGACTCAGCTTTCTGTGCGAAACTACAATCAAACGGCAACCAATTCGTACTTTTGACAATGTCGACTGGAATACACTCTTCCAAATTCTGAAGGTATCAGTGGTAAAATATACGGAGCGAAGAGTTATATTCAACCTATACAAAAACCAGACAGCGGTTATTAGAGTCGAAGGGCAAGAAAGGGACGCAGAGGTTGGGAAGGGAGTAAATGTTGTTCAATCTGTACATTGAGCAGGCAGTGAAGGAATGGAATGAGAAATCTGGAGAGGGCATTAAAGTGCAGGGGGAAGAAATAAAAACATTGCGGTTTGCCGATGACATAGTAATTTTGTCAGAGACGCGGTGGAGTAGCCGAGCGGTCTAAAGCGACTCGCTGCGGAGCGCGCGGTTGCTCGCCGTGGAGGTTCTAGTTCTCCCTGGGGCATGGGTGTGTGTGTTGTCCTTAGTTTAGTTTACCTAGGTTTAAGTAGTTTGTAAGCAACGGACTGATGAGCACGCACTTTGGTCAGATAGATTTACAAACATTTGAACATTTGAATTTTGTCAGAGACAGCAAAGGATCTGGAAGAACAATTGAATGGAATGGTCAGGGTCTTGAAATGAAGATATAAGATGAACATTAACAAGCGTAAAACAAAGGTAATGAAATGCAATGTCTCAAAATCAGGAGATGAATTTTGTTATTTGGGTAGCAAGATAACTTCCGATGGTCGAAGCAAAAAAGATATAAAATGCAGAATGGCTATGGAAAGAAAAGCGTTTCTAAAGAAGCGAAACTTGTTAACATCCAATATTAATTTAAATGTTAGGAAGTCCTTTCTGAAAGCATTTGTCTGGAGTGTAGCATTGTACGGGAGTGAAACGTGGACGATAAGGAGTTCAGATAAAAAGATGATAGAAGCTTTTGAAATGTGGTGCTACAGACGAATGATGAAAATTAGATAGGTAGATCACGTAACTGATGAGGAGGTTCTTAACCGAATCGGGGAGAAAAGGAGTTTCTGGCATATCCTAACTAAGAGAAGGCATAGATTGGTTGGACACATTCTGAGACATCAAGGAATTGTCAACTTAGAAGGAAGCGTGTGGGGTAAAAACCGTAGAGGGAGACCGAGGGACGAATATAGCAATCAGATTCAAAAGGATGTAGGTTGCCGAACGTATTCTCAGATGAAGAGACTTGCACAGAACCGGGTAGCGTGGAGAGCTGCATCAAACCAGTCTGCGGACTGAAGACCACAACAACAACAACATTTTCTGTCGCTGGTCACTGGTGAAATGATAAATTCGGATAAATTTTAAGACAATGGTACTATCCAAGACGGTGGAAGTTATTGTTGTTGTCTTCCGTCCGAATACTGGTTTGATGTAGCTCTTCAAGCTACCCAATCCTGTGCAAGCCTCTTCATAGCCAGGATATGATTTCGGGGGTGGTTTCCAGTGAAAGAACATTGTAACAACGAGTACTCTTAACAGAACTACAAACTGAACTAACACTGTGTATATTGTATTATTTTTCATTGAAAAGGAATGGATAGTAGAAAGTTAGCATTGACTCGAAACAAAGTTACAAAACTTCTTAAGAATCTATGTATTCCTCAAAGTAGGGACAAGGCAAATCGTATCATGATGATAGGAAAATGTGCATGGAAACGCGAGCAGAAAGGCAGTGAAGCTTTGAATAACTTCTCTAGTTCTTCGGTGTATGAAAGCAGTCAATGGAGAAAAATAAGCGTGCATAAGATACTCCTTGACTAGATGGGAACCTTGATTCGTTTACATAGGAACATCAAGGAATATTGATGACTGATATTGTGATAACTAATACGGGTGTTGAAAAACAGCTCAAATCTCTAAAGCACAGTGAAGCCCTAGGGATCGACAGCTTCTGCATAGAACAACCGCCGGACTTAGTCTCCCTCTTCATTGGCATACTACGGCTGTCGGAGGCCCGGGGCGGCAAAACAAAAATGAGGCACCCAGTCCACTTACAAGCTTCCCCCAGGACGGGAGGTACGGGATGGTCCGAGAGGACAAGGTCAGAGAATATAGTGCTTTCGGGAAATTTGGAGGCCCCAAAGACGAGAAACCAGAGCGGACCACGACCCTCCCTCCCCCCTTAATTCGCCCCAGCCCCCATTTACCATAATTTACCGTGCGTACCTTCACCAAGGAATTTATTCAAATGTTCAAACGTTTGTAGAGCTTATGGGACTTAACTACGGGATCATCAGTCCCTAAACTTACAAACTACTTATGAACTAGCTAATACTAAGGACGGCACAAATATCCATGCCCGAGGGGGTATTCGAACCCCCGTCCATAGTGGCCATGCAGACCGTGACTGGCGCGCCGCAGACCACTTGGCCACCGCGGCCAGCAAAGGAAATAATTGTTCATAGTGATTGGAAAACAGGCAATGCAAACTAATCTAATCTATAAGGAGCAGACACAATAATAGAAGACACCTGGAAAAAAGTAAGTAAATTGCTCATTATTTCAGTAGTAATTACCATAACTGTTAATACATGTAAGGCGCTGTGAGACAAGACGGTCAGTGTGTTTGCAGTGTGCACGTCTTCCTCTGAAACATGCCAATAACCATGAATGTCATTCTTCAGGGCTCTAAAATACATGGGAATCGCATGGAGAGATATATGGAGCTACTATATGGAGCATATGTAACGGCTTCCCTTGGCAACATGTAGGTGGGCTTTATTGATAGCTTTTACAACATTTTGGGAGGAGTTTGAACCCCACAAACCACCCCAACCCCTGGCTACGACCATGTCTCTGAATAAGAAAGGAAACCCCCATCTTTTTCAGCCAGCTTGTTGTTTCCATCTCTGCAATTTTTACCACAAACACTTCCTTCTAATGCTAATTTCATGAATCTCTGTTATCTCATAATATGTCCTCCTCAATTCTGTTTACTACCTTCTCATTAGTTCCGCGAATTACCCACCTTATCTTCACAATTCGCCTGTAACACCGTATTTCAAAATCTTCTCTGAACGCCTACACTCTAGACAAACTCTTTCATAAATGAATGTCATATTTACATTAATTTCAGATGTTATCAAATTTCGCTTCTTCAGAAATGCTTTTATTCCATAGTCATTCTGCATTATATACCTTCGGCCATCGGAAGTTATTTTGAAACACTAATCTAGCCTCATTAGATAATTCCTTCAGTATCTCCTGGTTTTCTTACACTACATTCCAGTACACTTGATCTGCTCTTGTTAATCTTCATCTTAAAATCTGCTTTCAGAACACTGTACATTCCATTCAGCTGCTCTTCACATCTCTGCCATAGATAAAATGTCAAGTTACGCGTAGTTTTACAGGAGGAATAGTAAATATATTAGGAGGTGGTAGCATGACCTATTTTTTTTTCAAAATACCGTGTAATATGTGTTATTGTATAATCCGACACATTTTCGGCGAGGAGTGCAATTGTCTAAGGCAAATTTATCTCCAAGACTTGTGAATACTATGCTTTTTGTATTCATGAAACGCACGACCAGTTTCGTTGTATCATTACATCAAATGTTACCAGCAATCAACTTTACTATTTAAAATGTTATGTGGAATACAATAAACTGATTTTTGACTTTCCATTTATTAAAAGTAACCGAAGTAACTAATATATGTCAACAAACCGTTTTAAATTCATGTAACTCTACTGAACTGCTGAGCTAAGTTACTGTTACGTCCAATGTTTCGTTGTTTTAGACTCCATGTTACGCACTCTTAATATAGACAAAAAATTAGGTGTTTTTGCTTATATTTCACTCTGCAGCCAAAACTACACATCGAAAACAAATAGTGTTTGTATGTTTTAGTATCAATCTTCCATTGTGCACTCTGGTGGTAGAGGGTTGATAACGATAAGGAGGTGGAAGATACGAAAGTTATCGACTTACATAAATTTCTACGTGTGGGTGTCAATATTTTGCTCTTCCGTGAAGACGAACGATCTCTCTTTGTTGTTGTAGTACAAAGCCTCCCCTTGTACACCATAGCAGATCGGTGTCGATAGCTCTAAAGGGTGGAAGATAGTGGTTGAAAGTCGTCAGCTTATATAAAAGTCGGACTGAAGATAGGAGATGACTTTATAATAGCAAAGAGATTATATACAGCGAAACGTGATGCACATTCTTCAGTTTTTCTTCAACAAGCGTACCAATAAAGAAAACTAAGTGCAAATTGCAGTTTTGAAAGTAAAACTACGAAGAAAGATGCCAGAGCGTAGAACAGAAATTTCGCGTTCTCGATCCATTTCTAAAAGGCAGAAAACGGCGTTGATAAGTGCATAGACGATAAAAACTTGAAATTTCGCGTTCTCGATCCATTTCTAAAAGGCAGAAAACGGCGTTGATAAGTGCATAGACGATAAAAACTTGAAATTTGTAGACTTTCTTACACTATAGGCATCAACGATTTTTCGTTAGGGGATGAACCGTTTTTTGAAAATGCAGTGCTATACAGGCAATTTTGAAGCAAGAAATACAAAACTTCGGGTTCAGATTTTTGATTGGAATTTTAAAAACACATGTTTTTATATTTTTGGAAATTCAAGCATTAAGCGGGTGAAAAAGGGACAATTTTTTAAGAGTACTACTAAGACTATTTTGATGCTGTAAATACGAAAATTTGTATTTGTAACCGTAGTCATAATTTAAAAAATGTGTTTCCGGATGTTTGGAATTCTGCCATCAATAGTGCAATAGGGAGTGGCAAGTTGTATAAAAATACTTCACTAGGAAATCATTTTTAAAGCTAAATCTATGAAAATTTAGATTTAGAAATAGAAACAACCAATGCAGACCATCCAGTCTACCCATGCGAAGCTACGGGAATTAAGCTAGTCGTATTATATCTTAGGTGGAGTGAATCGTAATTTGTATCATATACAATTTCCCCGGATGCATTTATAGAGACTCTGAGACTTAGGAAGTTAGGAAAAACTGGCACAATTTTCTCTTCAATAATAAAGATTGACACAGTCTCCACCTAAATTGAAATAACATTGACGAATCTGGAGACTGAAGAAAAGGTAACTTAGTTCAGCAGTTTAGCTGAGCTACATGAATTTATAACAGCTTGTTCTCATATATTAATTAATTTTCGTTACTTATAAATGGAAAGTGAAAAATCGGTTTCCTGAATTACATTTAAAATTTAGAAATTCGGTAAGGTTGACTCATTGTAATATTTGTTGGGTGTGTAATAAATACAAAGAAGTGACTGCTGGCTTATCAGCATAGTTTTAAGATATTTCGGAAATAAATTAACGTGTGTGATGGTATTGCCCAGGTATTTGTTTATTTCAATCTTCTCCACTCTCTACCTCTTCCTACCCTCCTCCTGTTATAAACAATGATACGTATAGCTCACTGTAACACTTCCTACCTTATGTATTGCTACAAGTTTTCCTGTCCCCTGTCTCTTCATCTACTCCTCACTCCCCTGACTGATTCCACTTGTCTACCTTTCTATGCATTTTTTTCTCTTCATTTCTTCCTCTCAACGTCTCTTTCTCCCCACCTTCTTCTCCCGCCATTATAGGAGAAAAATATTGCTAACTACCATGGTCATGGATGAAAGAAGTCAGAGTCTGGTGCAGTGAGTCATACGTCATGCGCCATACGGTGCTTTCCATAGAAAGTTTCTCCGTGAAAACATAAATACAGCATGTTTCAGGTGGAACAGTAATGTCTAATGAGATGGTAGAATAGGCGAATATCTACGAAATTGCCACATAACACACACAATTTTTATTTAGTACAGAAGTGTACATACATGCTATTAGTATGTAACCCAAAGAAACTTAAATCAAAAGTAAATGAGGATGGTAGAACTTTATTTTGAAAAATTTCATCACAAACATTAATGCACTCTTGACTTCTCTTCGCAATACCATGTAATCTTTGCGTTCTCATGTGAGAATTGCACTACTGAAAGTCCGAATGGCGAATAGGCAGTTGTGTTTACTTCCTCATCTACGAAATTGCCACATAACACACACAATTTTTATTTAGTACAGAAGTGTACATACATGCTATTAGTATGTAACCCAAAGAAACTTAAATCAAAAGTAAATGAGGATGGTAAAATTTTATTTTGAAAAATTTCATCACAAACATTAATGCACTCTTGACTTCTCTTCGCAATACCATGTAATCTTTGCGTTCTCATGTGAGAATTGCACTACTGAAAGTCCGAATGGTGAATAGGCAGTTGTGTTTACTTCCTCTTCGTACAATTCGGTTTTCAACCATCCCCACAGCCATGAGCTGTAACTGAGTGCGGCATATTTAGACGGTACAGTATGGTAGCCTTGGCCAATAATCTCAATGAGGACAAAAGCACGACTTCACAATCTGAACATCAATAATAAGACAATCGATAAGTCGCCCATAGAAACTCATAGTAACCGGTATACCAACACTTGAATCGCAACTGCATTGAACTCAGCTTCATCTTTGTAGTCATAAAAATTAGACATACGTTAGGTGGATTTTTAACTCTATACTACCAACTCCTATAATATTTGATATTCCTCCTGAAGCACCATGTATACTAATAAAAAAGCATAAAATATTCGCCTCATACCGAACACGTTGATCTCCAAGATTTCTGTATATGTATACTATTTTCACAGATAACTTGTACCTAGCTTCGACCAACATATAGTCTTTACTTAATTAAAATTGTATTTTTGAAAATCGTATCCAAACATGCCATAAAATTGTATGTTTCTACACTGTGGTCCAAACGCCAAGAGACGCCTTTCAATATTGTGTCGAGCGACATTTTGGTCGGCGGAAGTGCAGCAAACTGCACCATTAGCGTGAAAGTGTTGCCCGTGGACGATATTCTGCACGAACTGGCTCCACTATCATGAGCATAAAAGCTGGGTGGGCGACGTCTTGGTATTTGAAACTGGAAGTTTCTTCAGTCCTGTCACTAACATCTGTGGCCCGATCATCAAATAATCGTGGTATAGTTGATGGTTTGAACGTCACCAGACAACAGGTAGGGAAGTGAGAAAACTGCCACCTCCGTGTACATTTTAATATGGAATGTTCACAGCCATAAGGATCAATGACATTTTGTACCCAACTGGCACGATGCCAGCACTCGAGCTTCATACAGCTGAGTGAATTTGGAAGTGGTCGAACTGCGACCTCCTGAGTGGCAAGATGCCCGTTGCGGAGAGCTGCCACATTAGTTGTATGCACTACGTCAGCTGTACACCGAGACTGGTTTAAAAATGTTCAAATTTTTGTTAAGCTTAAGGGATTTAACTGCGGGGTCATCAGTCCCTAAACATACAAACTACTTATGAACTACCTTATACTAAAGACGACACGAACATGCATGCCCGAGGGGGGATTCGAACCCCCGACCGTAGCGGCCGTGCAGACTGTGACTGGCGCGCCGCAGACCGCTCGGCCACTGCGGCCGGCGAGGTGGTTTCAATGGTCACGTCAGTATCCTCATCCCCCGTCGACGATATTCTGGACTTAAACGCAACACTGGATCCTCGTGTAGTAAGGACCTATAGCAGACGTATAGCGATGGCAGTACAGATGAGATCGTTTACGAGCTAAGAAACTTCAACAGCAACCGTTGCTAACCGGTTACTAGAAGTGGGGAGTAGAGTCACGCACACCTCTAGCCCGTATTCTCCTCCCGCTACGTCATCAACGTGCACTGCTCGACTGGTGTAGTCAGGGGATCACTTGGAATGGCGGACCGTGATCTTCGGCGATGAAAGCAAATTCTGCCTGCACACAAGTGATTGTCTTTTGCACGTACGATGAGGACACGGCGAGGGCGTCTCTAAGAGATTGTATTCGACCGAGACACACTATCATTACAACAGGCCTTATGGTTACGGTAGGTAACAGTTCGCCTTTGGTATTTGTGGTGGAAACTTAACCAGCGCTCGGTATGTGCAGAATGTTGCTGACCCGCACTTTTATCATTCTTGCAATAGCAACGTTGTTCGATCATGACATTTCTGGTCCACACTTTACGAGTGGAACTCAACTTGCAAACAGCACAATGTCCGTAATTTTATCAAATGCAGCACGAGTAGAATATGATGGAAAGGCAATTAACACATGCGAGTCGTCAACCCGACTCTTCAGCTATTACTGAAGTACATGAACAGGTCGAGCAGCCGTGGAATACGGTACCCCAACAGAGTACTCGCCATCTGTTGACCCTATATATGCCAGAATCATTTCGTGCATTTCGACCAGAGAAGGCTGCACCACTGACTAACATTGGTGTTTCAGCATGGATCGGCACATCAGTACCGTTTGAGATTTTTATTAACAATTTCAAATTCTTTATGTTCACTCTTTGAACGAAAATTCTGCAGTGCCGCGGCGGAGCGGACAAGCGCATTGAGGCGCTGTGCTCCGATGCGCGAAGCCGCTCCCCATTGGGGGTTCTAATCCCACCTCGGGCATGGATGGTTGTGCTGTCTTTAGTATAAGGTATGACCATCGATTTTAAAATTTTGAAGTTCATAATTAGTTTGTAAGTTTAGGGACTGATGAACTCGCAGTGAAATCCCTTAAGATTAACAAACATTTGAACATTTTGAAATCCGCAGTGAATTGGAAAAGTCTTAGTGGGTTTACTAATTTTTACTTCTGGCATTGTATTTACCTACTCTATGATAAATCCGTTGTAGAGGCACATGCATCTCGTCACAATGTATGTTGTTGCTGTTAGGGTCTAACTACAACAGTTTGACTAACGAACCGACATTGATAGATGTGGGATTCAGATAGTAATGAATTATACGAATCCTTGATCGAAATCTAAGCAACTATATTCCCCTACTTATGGCTTAAACTGCATGTTACATACAACTAGCTGTTCAAATTTTTATTGAGGTGTGAGGTAACAGCCTTAATTTACTTTACAAAATGCATATTACCAACCATCAGCTGTTTATTTACAACTTTACCATTTTCGGTCATGAACCATCATCAGAAAAGTAGATTAAACAGACTGATAACGTTGGTACATTGTACGTCATCTTATCCGTTTCATACAATAAAAGATATTTAAAATGTCACTTGACATTTGGTCTGTTTAATTTACTTTTCTGATGATGCTTCATAACTGAAACCGATGAAATAGTATATATAATTAACAGCTGATATTAGACAATATGCATTTTTAAAAGGCTCAGCTCTGCCTCATTATTCTGCACAGTGTAGAATATTAAAAGCCGTGCCCTGAACTCAATATTAGATTTAATATTAGGGCAGCGTATTTTTTTATTTTATTGAAAGTATATCTGATGGTCAAAAACGTGGCCAATATAAACCAACACACATGTTACAAATTTTACTGTCATTAACTTTAACGTTTCCTTTTTTTTACTTTTTTGTTCTCAAAAATGAATGTACCATACTCTTCCTCTCTCTCTATCTCTCTCTGTCTCCACAGTACATTTTAATTTGAATCTTCCATCTTTTATTATTTTTATATATCCATTAAATTGGCGATCGTTTTCCGATATACCAGTATTTCTCGTTGCCAGCCGGCAGATATTCCATTACTGAGTTAATTTTTCGTTTGCGGCAGATTTTCATGGATTGTGCACAGTCATTGAATTTCATTCTGATCGAAGCGTCCAACTTGCAACGTCAGTAAAACGCATAGTCCTCTATTTCCTGGATTCTATCAACGCAATAGACAATTTCATAACTTTCCAGTAGGGCACAGAAGAAATTACGACTGTAAAGATTTTACTGGACGTAACTTGAACACTAAATCCGCTGAGGACATAATACTCAATGAAGTTACATAACCATTTCGATTAGACGCTGTATACATAAATGAAATTCGAGAAAAAGTTTCAGTTTAAAAACGTACCTGATTGTTAGCGGTTGTTTTGTAATAATGTGAGATTTTGTACCAATCAAACATAAAATCTAAAGAAATATAACTTCCATATTGCACATAATATCATATGTTCATATTTAAAAATGCAAACGGTAAGATACTCGTACAAGTTATTCTACTTCTGAATTTCAAATATTTTTCCGTTTAGAGCAAAACCGAAGATATCAATATATTTTACGTAAATATTAAATTGCGGCGTAAATAGTTAACGAAGAAACTCATGAAGAAACCGTAAGGTTAACATGAACAGTAGGTACATCAAGAAAATCACATAAAGCGTACGTCTCTTCTCTCCCGAGGTCCAAGCCATGAAATCGAGGGAACTCTTTTCAGACAGAGTTGAAAAATAAGAACACTATTGCTCTCGCCGCAGCAAGTTCTCAAACACACTGAAAAGTTTTGATAATCTTTTTATAGAACCGAGTTCTTGCAATAACTGATCCGTGAAATACTGATGTGTGATGTCATATCCTCGGTACTGACAGACGAATATTAGTTTATTCATCTACGTAATTTCTAGCTGACTACAACAACCAGCCTCTGCTTCTAGATGAAATTCGTCACGTATAAGCTGTCTTTCCTCATTGCTTCCTTCATTCACGATATTGTTTGGAACCTATCACAAAGAAAAACCTTCAGAATTGGGGAAATAGGATTTACAATATCATGAGACAAAGACCTCATATAAACTTAACTTGTGGACTACATATTTATACGTAAATATGAATAGCTGTACTTTAGTCTTGCTAAAAGTCAAATAAGGCTTGGCTGATTTGAATATCTTTGGTTCTCTTGTACGCTTTTATACCGGGGTGGTTTAGAAGAAAATAAGGAAAAACCAAAGAATCAGCTGAAAATCTAAAAACAATCTAAAACCCGCTACGTATTATTCCGTCGACAGTAAACTCGTCGTACAGAAACTGATTGAGAGCTGCACTTTGTTATTCCTTTGCTGCATCATAATATTAATACATGGTCAGAAAAATTTAAGTATAGATTTTTAGTCTTATCATCCATCACCCCCCCCCCCCCCCATTTGTTTTTCTTTTTCATGAAGGTTTGCACACCGTATCTTCAAACAAAGAGGACGGTTACTGCTTACATAAAATTTCGTATGGTAGTTGGCGGATGGTACTTTACTTACAGACTTCGACGCATACCTACAGTTTTATTCAGATTTTAAAATTTCTATTGCACCTAATAACTCACTATAACTCTATTGCTTAATGGTAATTACAAGTATGTCATTCTAATTTTATACAGAAAATTAGTAAGAAAGCTACAACTCTGAAAAACGCAGCTTCCACTTTTATTATTTGGCCGCTGTTTACCTGCTGTTACTCCAATAAATTAATATTTCGATGCTAACAATAGTAGTTTTCAAACAGAACTCTCTAACATCAGTCTTTAATGCTGTGGCTTGTTTATCATTACAGCAACGCAGCGCTGTAAACATTAGAGAGCGCTATCGCAGTAATCAATTCGGAAATGCCGAATGCGTGGTGGCGATTTTTTGGGGGGCTGGGTGCCCGTCTCCTATTTGAGATACTACCGTGCGGTGAAATGTTTTTGGCTCACCTCGCACCAGCGACAATTTGCATGGGAATTACAGCATCGGTTTTACGGTAGCTACGTTACAGCATATAAGCAGTGTTTAAACGATGGCCCGGAAACGAACTACGCGAATCGATTAATTCATTTCAGAAAATATGTCAGTTGTCCCGAAAATAATGCTTATCTCTTGGTAGCATTTTCAGACTTTATTCTGATTTTACGTGCAAAAAAAAAAAAAAATGTTTATGAAGCACATCCCTTCGACTCTTTAGAGTTTGTACAAATGGGCTCTAAGTTACACATAAATACAAAGGGAATCTTTTTATATGCTATAATCGTTATCTGTTGTCGCGTCTAAAATCAAGAGACATTCAGCATGTCGTTGTTCAACGCCCGAGTTATACGTGCTATTCAATTTCTTCCTTTCACAAAGGAGTTTAATTTGGCTTAAATTAAGGCACCATTTTAATGAACAACTGCCGGATTTTATTCTTAGTGGGAAAAAAGTTTTTGTGAGAGTTTTTATGAAGGACGACACTTCTACTATTAAAACTTCTACGAATAAGTTCAAACTTTACACGAAGAGGGATAGATGAAAAAGACTTTTTATCGAATAATCTAAAAAAGTTGTCGAGACATCGGGTGTGAAGTCGAGTTAAGTTTGACACTTGCTTATATTCCTTGGAAGTCCAGATGTTCGTGGACACAGAAGTTGATAGCAATTGGTCAGTTAACTACCGTCCCATTGTTTTACCAATCCATAGGCTTAAAGTAAGAACAACACACACACACACACACACACACACACATGCCCGAGGGAGGGCTCGAATCTCCGACAGGGAGCAACCCCGTGCTCCGCAGCAAGGTGCCTCAGAGCGCTCCGCCATTCCACCGCAGCGTTTAATTTCAGTAAGCTTTCAAGCACGTACAGTCGCATTCTTGTAATGAGGGAGTTAACTGATTTTTCGTAAATATAGTTCGTCTAATACACAATCGATGTCGAATGCGAGAACTGTTCAGCTGTGGCACTATAAGAGATAGGAATCAAGATCAAGCCGTGGCGGAGCGGCTGAGCGCATTGAGGCGCTATGCTCCGATTCGCGAGGCCGTTCCCCGTCGGGGGTTCGAATGTCCCCTTCGGGCATGGATGTTTGTGCTTTCTTTGGTCCCCGCAGTTAACTCCCATAAGCTTTAAAAACATTTGAACCACTATCAAAACCGCTCCACTAACAACATGATTTCTGTGCCATCCATTAGATATGCTCTAATTTGGTTACCAAATTCGTATTGTAATGGCAATCGCTAGCGACATCACGACCCATGTACGCCTCCCATCGGTCAGTACGGTGACTGAGCTGCGTGTATTCCACTTGAACTCGCGCAGTTGTTTTTCAGGTAGTCTGACTGGAGGACGTCCGGCACACATGTATTGTGAGGGCGAGGAAATACAGTTCTAATCGAGTGATAAAGGGATTTTGTGTTTTTGAAAAACTCAACGTGCCGAAATGTCAAGTAATGCATTTTCACTGTAAGTGAGTAATAATGATGGGCAGGATATCCACAGGTTTGTAAACATTGCACTATAGTAGGATTTTGCGTTAATGGGCATTAGCGATAGAGGTGCATTTATTGATGTTCTCTTGTGGTTTTTTAACTCTGATGATGGTGGTAACATACGTCGAAAGCATTTAACAAGCCAAAACTTTAATACGCCATCTTCGTCGCCTACTAACTAGTTAGTTTATATACACTGTTCAAAACAATTAACGGTTCATTGATATATCTAGGTTCTGAAGTATTGTCATCGGCGGAATGAACTAAAATGATTCGTCGTCTTTATTTCCGTTATACATTTTGGAGAAAACATCACGGCAACCGAGACAGTAAGTTTGGTATTGTCTTATGTTTACTCTAACAAACAAATTACGCAAGCAGCTGGGTTCAGATAGTGTATGAGCAAGTAGTGCAATGCAACAACAACGTGACTCCGTTAAGCACGCAGAGAAAGGGCGGAGAAATGTCAGGATGGGAGTCGTAAAGAATTGCGCCGGGTTCTGTTCACAGATGAGTCGAATTTTGTGTTAAGCAGAACAAACGTCGTTCCCTCATCTGTCGAAAACGTGGAACTCGTAACAAACTTAATTGCAGAAAACGGACATGTATGTCCTTCAGAATGTCGCTCTAAATGCTCAGAGGTATATAATTACATAGGCTTCCGTGGCCAGAGTCAGATGACTAAAAGTTTTCTGGGTGTTGTACCGCGTCATGATGTAAGGCTATTACTAAATAACCGACGTTTCGGCCAACGTTACAGTGTCCTTCATCTGGGTATACTGATGTGAGCTGGTTGTTAGTACACTTTATATTACTTTCATTTAGACATTACGTCATAATTTTTAAAACTAAGCGATTTTATTGGTGAATTTTAAGCGGAAGAATAGAACATTATTTTGATAGGATGCTGAGATGGAGGGAGTGGGTGTTAGCCGTTGCTTCTTGCATAGCGAGACATAATTGGTGTTCATCGGCGAATGGGGTGAGGGCTTCCGTTTCTCTCCTGCTGGCCGCGGGCCGCGCGGCGGAGTTGCTTGCTAGTGACGCTCGCGTGTTGTGTTGTCAGTGCGGCCTATTTCGCTGTGATGGCTGGTAGCCAAGAGGAAAAATATGTTCAAATGTTTGTAAAGCTTTTGGGACTTAACTACGGGGTCATCAGTCCCTAAACTTACAAACTACTTATGAATTAACTAAGATTAAGAACGACACAAATATCCATGCCCGAGGGAGATTCGAACCCCCGACCGTAGTGGCCGTGCAGACCGTGACTGGAGCGCCTCAGTCCCCTCGGCCACCGCGTCCGGCAGCCAAGAGGAGGCAAGCCTGAGTCCATCTTCTCTATTCATGTTATTAGGGTGTTCCCCACACTCTCATTCCATTATGTATACTCCTGATGCGTGTAGTGCCTCTATGTTGTCCTTTGTGGAACCAAGTACGTCCTTGATCTTGTGACTACTATAGAAGAAAGGCTGGACTCCAACCCAGCGAAGTCACTTCTATAGTAGTCACAAGATCAAGGACGTACTTGGTTCCACAAAGCACAACATAGAGGCACTACACGCATCAGGAGTATACAAGGAGGAATGCGCGTGTGGGGAAGTATACATGGGTGAGACAGGGAGGGCAGTGGGAACACGCGCGAACATGAACGCTACATTCGATTAGGCCAACACAATAAATCTGCAGTAGCCGAACACCAGCAAGATTGCAGCACAAAGAAAAAATTTAACGATGCCAGAATACTCGCCAAGCAACCAGGGATGGTTAAACGCAAGATAAGGGAAGCCATCGAAATTGTAAAACACCCTAATAACATGAATAGAGAAGGACTCAGGCTTGCCCCCTCTTGGTTACCAGCCATCACAGCGAAATAGGCCGCACTGACAACAAAAAACGCGAGCGTCACTAGTAAGCAACTGCCGCCGCGCGGCCCACGGCCAGCAGGAGAGAAACGGAAGCCCTCACCCCATTCGCCGATGAACACCAATCATGTCTCGCTATGTAAGAAGCAACGGCTAACCCCCACTCCCTCCACCTCAGCATCCTATCAAAATAAAGCTCCATTCTTCCGCCAAAAATTCACCAATAACATCGCTTATTTTTAAAAATTATGACGTAATGTCTAAATGAAAGTAATATAAAGTGTAGTAACAACCAGTTCACATCAGTATACCCAGATGAAGGCCACTGTAGCATTGGCCGAAACGTCGGTTATTTACTAATAGCCTTACATCATGACGCGGTACAACACCCACAAAACTTTTATGTCATCTCAGAGGTATAGTCACGTGATCCTTTGTATTTTTGTTGTCCCGTACGCTGGTGCCATAGGTCGACAATGACTGTCGTCCCACAGATTTGTACTGGTGTACAACATGCTTCAATCTGAGTGAACGAATGAAGCTGCCAGCTTATTCACCAAACTTAAATCCCTCCACCTCAGCATCCTATCAAAATAAAGTTCCATTCTTCCGCCAAAAATTCACCAATAACATCGCTTATTTTTAAAAATTATGACGTAATGTCTAAATGAAAGTAATATAAAGTGTAGTAACAACCAGTTCACATCAGTATACCCAGATGAAGGCCACTGTAGCATTGGCCGAAACGTCGGTTATTTACTAATAGCCTTACATCATGACGCGGTACAACACCCACAAAACTTTTATGTCATCTCAGAGGTATAGTCACGTGATCCTTTGTATTTTTGTTGTCCCGTACGCTGGTGCCATAGGTCGACAATGACTGTCGTCCCACAGATTTGTACTGGTGTACAACATGCTTCAATCTGAGTGAACGAATGAAGCTGCCAGCTTATTCACCAAACTTAAATCCCTCCACCTCAGCATCCTATCAAAATAAAGTTCCATTCTTCCGCCAAAAATTCACCAATAACATCGCTTATTTTTAAAAATTATGACGTAATGTCTAAATGAAAGTAATATAAAGTGTAGTAACAACCAGTTCACATCAGTATACCCAGATGAAGGCCACTGTAGCATTGGCCGAAACGTCGGTTATTTACTAATAGCCTTACATCATGACGCGGTACAACACCCACAAAACTTTTATGTCATCTCAGAGGTATAGTCACGTGATCCTTTGTATTTTTGTTGTCCCGTACGCTGGTGCCATAGGTCGACAATGACTGTCGTCCCACAGATTTGTACTGGTGTACAACATGCTTCAATCTGAGTGAACGAATGAAGCTGCCAGCTTATTCACCAAACTTAAATCCCTCCACCTCAGCATCCTATCAAAATAAAGTTCCATTCTTCCGCCAAAAATTCACCAATAACATCGCTTATTTTTAAAAATTATGACGTAATGTCTAAATGAAAGTAATATAAAGTGTAGTAACAACCAGTTCACATCAGTATACCCAGATGAAGGCCACTGTAGCATTGGCCGAAACGTCGGTTATTTACTAATAGCCTTACATCATGACGCGGTACAACACCCACAAAACTTTTATGTCATCTCAGAGGTATAGTCACGTGATCCTTTGTATTTTTGTTGTCCCGTACGCTGGTGCCATAGGTCGACAATGACTGTCGTCCCACAGATTTGTACTGGTGTACAACATGCTTCAATCTGAGTGAACGAATGAAGCTGCCAGCTTATTCACCAAACTTAAATCCCTCCACCTCAGCATCCTATCAAAATAAAGTTCCATTCTTCCGCCAAAAATTCACCAATAACATCGCTTATTTTTAAAAATTATGACGTAATGTCTAAATGAAAGTAATATAAAGTGTAGTAACAACCAGTTCACATCAGTATACCCAGATGAAGGCCACTGTAGCATTGGCCGAAACGTCGGTTATTTACTAATAGCCTTACATCATGACGCGGTACAACACCCACAAAACTTTTATGTCATCTCAGAGGTATAGTCACGTGATCCTTTGTATTTTTGTTGTCCCGTACGCTGGTGCCATAGGTCGACAATGACTGTCGTCCCACAGATTTGTACTGGTGTACAACATGCTTCAATCTGAGTGAACGAATGAAGCTGCCAGCTTATTCACCAAACTTAAATCCCTCCACCTCAGCATCCTATCAAAATAAAGTTCCATTCTTCCGCCAAAAATTCACCAATAACATCGCTTATTTTTAAAAATTATGACGTAATGTCTAAATGAAAGTAATATAAAGTGTAGTAACAACCAGTTCACATCAGTATACCCAGATGAAGGCCACTGTAGCATTGGCCGAAACGTCGGTTATTTACTAATAGCCTTACATCATGACGCGGTACAACACCCACAAAACTTTTATGTCATCTCAGAGGTATAGTCACGTGATCCTTTGTATTTTTGTTGTCCCGTACGCTGGTGCCATAGGTCGACAATGACTGTCGTCCCACAGATTTGTACTGGTGTACAACATGCTTCAATCTGAGTGAACGAATGAAGCTGCCAGCTTATTCACCAAACTTAAATCCCTCCACCTCAGCATCCTATCAAAATAAAGTTCCATTCTTCCGCCAAAAATTCACCAATAACATCGCTTATTTTTAAAAATTATGACGTAATGTCTAAATGAAAGTAATATAAAGTGTAGTAACAACCAGTTCACATCAGTATACCCAGATGAAGGCCACTGTAGCATTGGCCGAAACGTCGGTTATTTACTAATAGCCTTACATCATGACGCGGTACAACACCCACAAAACTTTTATGTCATCTCAGAGGTATAGTCACGTGATCCTTTGTATTTTTGTTGTCCCATACGCTGGTGCCATAGATCGACAATGACTGTCGTCCCACAGATTTGTACTGGTGTACAACATGCTTCAATCTGAGTGAACGAATGAAGCTGCCAGCTTATTCACCAAACTTAAATCCCTCCACCTCAGCATCCTATCAAAATAAAGTTCCATTCTTCCGCCAAAAATTCACCAATAACATCGCTTATTTTTAAAAATTATGACGTAATGTCTAAATGAAAGTAATATAAAGTGTAGTAACAACCAGTTCACATCAGTATACCCAGATGAAGGCCACTGTAGCATTGGCCGAAACGTCGGTTATTTACTAATAGCCTTACATCATGACGCGGTACAACACCCACAAAACTTTTATGTCATCTCAGAGGTATAGTCACGTGATCCTTTGTATTTTTGTTGTCCCATACGCTGGTGCCATAGGTCGACAATGACTGTCGTCCCACAGATTTGTACTGGTGTACAACATGCTTCAATCTGAGTGAACGAATGAAGCTGCCAGCTTATTCACCAAACTTAAATCCGATTGCGATGCACTTGGCAGACGCACAGTAGTCAGACCAGCACCTTCCATAACGGTTGCAGAGCTGGATATAGCCCTCAGGCAAGCCAAATATCCCTAAAGAGCTGACCAGCATGAATTTTCTCTATTATGGTAGTCACATGGTACGTTGCTCTACGTAAACATCATGCAAACGTGAAGAGTTGAGACAGTAAAATATCGTACTTTATCACATACGGATTACAATTTTTACCATATGTGTATTGCTTATAATATCTAACCTGATATCCTAAGCCGGCCGCGGTGGCCGAGGAGACTGAGGCGCTTCAGTCACGGTCTGCACGGCCACTACGGTCGGGGGTTCGAATCCCCCCTCGGGCATGGATATTTGTGCCGTCCTAGTTCGTAAGTAGTTCATAAGTAGTTTGTACGTTTAGGGACTGATGACCCCGTAGTTAAGTCCCATAAGCTTAACAAACATTTGAATTTGATATCCTAATTGTTTTGAGCAGTGTATAATTCTTCCATATTTAAACATGTCTGCGATGGAAGAAGCCGCACGAGAATATTGAAAATATGTATCAGACGCAACAAAAATGTTTCATATATACATGTGGTGTCTGTTCCGAAAGAACCGATGTCACTTCTGATCCTGCAGCTTTATTATTTAATATTCACAGAATATATGACATCAACTGCGGCTGGGTACACATTTTCAGCTTTGCCCAATTCTGTGAATATTAAAAAATGTTTCAATTTAAAAGAATTATTGCATCCGGTTTGTTGTGGTAACTTTTTGGTATTCTGCATTTCTAAATATTTCGCCTTTATGGAAAAGAGTTATTATTACATTAACGCGCAGGGTGTGAAAACCGTTTCCCCAGTTGCAGCAGATACCGGCCGAAAAGGCGCAGACCTCGTTGTCGCATACTGAGCGCAGAATAAGAACCCGCGGGTGGCGGAAAAACTGTCTGAAGCCGGGGAGGCCGTGATTTACGCCCTGAATGAATATGCATGCGTTTTTCTTCTGCGAGGGGAGTGAGTTCCGCAGAGTCCGGCGCTCAGACGCTTTGTTTGTCGTCTCGCTCAGACACGCGAGTTCTTTCTGTCCGTAAGCTGCACGCTTTAACCGTCAGTTGCGTGGTGCGGTGACATTCTATGGCCGGAAGGTCGCTCTGTTCCTGACAGGGAGACTGACGTAATGGGCTGGGGGCGCAGCGCGTGCCTTGTGAGCCACTGGAATTGCTTCCTTTCTTTACCTGCGCCATTTGAAACGCAACGTCTTGCACCAGTTTCTCTATTCACAATGGTAGATTTAAAGTAACGAGACAGGTTTTCCCGCTCACGTCAAAGGGCTCTTTTTTGTGGCAGAGAACTGAATGTTGCCGCAGCAAGAGCAAACAGGAAATATGACAATCCTACGTAGCACGTGTGGCGAAGACCGGATATTCAGACTCACGCGGTATGAACGGAATGGGATGTATTGACAATTTTAACTTATACCTTGAAAAATGTCCATAGAAAATGTATATTGCTGAATTAGTAAGAAAATGTCTAATATTGTGCCTCCTGTGTTGTTTCGAGTTAAAAATGTTCAAATGTTTGTAGAATTTATGGGACTTAACTACGGGGTCATCAGTCCCTAAGCTTACAAACTACTTATGAACTAGCTAACACTAAGGACGGCACAAATATCCATGCCCGAGGGGGATTCGAACCCCCGACCGTAGTGCCCGTGCAGACCGTGACTGGAGCGCCTCAGTCCCCTCGGCCACCGCAGTCGGCTGAAATAAAAGTAATTGCATTTAATTTAATTATAAAAGGTTGAATCATTTAAGTAATGTAATGGTAATTATTAATAATAAGTAACAAAGTAGACCTTTCTTTCCTGTTTCATTTACGTAGTTAAAAGATTAACCTACTTCCTTTATTTGATTATTAGTTATTTGTGGATTTAAAGTACAGTATTGATTTTGGTAATCTTGTTGAACAGGTTTCTTTATGGGTATCGTAGTAAATTATTGTTATGCAACACTGCAGTTAATTGAGTATGATACCGAATTTTGATAATCAGGGACTGATCTGCATAAAGTTCCCGTAGTGAAACATTAAGAAAGTGATTTGTGTTTTTAATATCCTTCTCACAGTCAAATTTTTTTAGTATAGTCAGTTTTTGTTTCATGCAGGTTACTTGTCACAGTTGTTTTGTTAAAAGATTCGTTGCGCACATAATCAGTTTAATGCACAGTTTCTAATTTAACAGTATATACATCAATATCAGGGCCATAATTAAATCAAATTACTGTGTTAATGAATAATGTACGTGTTCAGTAAAAATTTGATTAAGATGTCTGATGACTTAGTGTTCTTGACTGTTAAACATCAATATATGACAACCATTTGGACTACAACTAATACCAGATCAGGTTTTGAATGTGTAACTTTAAAATAAACTACTTTTGTTGTCTGATTAAACGATAGGTTCAACATCAAACAACACGTACACAGCTTTTAAACCTAAGTTTTGACATGAAATTTTCATACGACGTTTTTAAATATCACCAAAATGTATGGATCTATTACGGCTATAAACCATTCTAATATCATCAACGCGAAAAAAGCTCAGCCTGTTACAACAATCTATTTTATAATTTTGGCATCCACAGCTGAAATATATTATTGTTATGAAATTCTAGTAGGTAACACAATTATGGCAGGATACGACTTAATAAAATCTCCTAATATTCATGTTCAGAGATGAGTTCTGTGGTGCCCTCCTTAAATTTCTTAATAGGTATATAAGTTAGTATGTAACAACATTAAATGGACATCTATAGGATTGACGTCACTGTTGGTTAAACCCAGTTCACTTCCTAAAATGCTTTATTAGATTGAACGTTGGGAGCGTATTGTATCTGCCCTGAATGTGAAGTAAGAATGAGTTGTACCATTAGGTTCACGTCATATTTGGTTACAACACTTTACAAAAACCAGAGGCGGGTCGAAAGTCTGTAGTTTGATCTATCAAAAGTACTAAGATTTTAGGGACCAGTTGCACGTTGAGCATAAAAGCATTATTGTCGTTAAAAACCACAAAAGGTATTCTAGTGAACAAATAGTATCATTTAATAAATTCATAAGTCCTGAATAAATATTGCCGTCCTTTAAAATCATGTCACTACGGAAAATCTCCCTACTGGTCATCATATCAGTGTGCTGTGACAATGAAGGAAAACAGATGCACTTCAAGTATGCGTCCACGTTGCACTCATAATCCGGAATCACTGCTTCGCTGATTTTAGTTGAGCTGTTTAAGGAGTTGTCACATACTCCGATGCTGGCAGTAACTAAAATCGGTTGACCATGTTACCTTCTAGAATTTCTCTGTTACACTTTGACGACTAAACCGCTGAAACGCTTAATGAAATAAGGTATGGGTATAGCTTGATCGCTGGAGGTGAACACTGGGTACATTAGAAAGTGTGTAATTCGAATTTGTTGATTTTAGGTATATAACTACAAATATGAAACAGCTGAACATAAGTATTTATCTGAGTTTCTTAGACGCTTGAAGACTTCTTGGAAAACCTGGTCATCCTTCGACTTTTGAAATTAATCCTCTTTATTAAAATACTTTTAATCGTTAACATGTTGTTCGTATTAAAACTTAATGAATAAAATGCTTACACCAGACGCCAAACTGTTCAAACTGACGATCCGATTTCGATAACATTTGATTCCTGTATAATTTACTTATTGTATAACATATAGCTTCTTCAGTCAGCGGCTTAGTCCCAATAAAGGCTAATGATTATCGCCATTATGCGCAAGGTTTATATTAAAACCGGAAATTGGAAACTTTTCTTTTATCCTGATGATCCTGGTCATAACGTAAGAATGAAGTTGCGAAATTATTGTACTTTTCATGGTCTTTGACACGTATCCGCCGGCCGCGGTGGCCGAGGGGACTGAGGCGCTTCAGTCACGGTCTACACGGCCACTACGGTCGGGGGTTCGAATCCCCCCTCGGACATGGATATTTGTGCCGTCTTAGTTCGTAAGTAGTTCATAAGTAGTTTATAAGTTTAGGGACTGATGACCCCGTAGTTAAGTCCCATAGACTTTGCAAACATTTGAACATTTGAGCTTGCGAGACCGAGACCGATCACGGGCTGTGCCACATGCCTGCTGCTGGAGAATCCCAGCCGCATGTTGGCGACACGTGCCTGTCGATTCGGCACTCCTTGGTGGCTTGGCTCTGCTGACGGGGGTACGCCACCCTCGGAGACTCCGCAGCCATCAACTACGAGTCAGACAGCGCTCACGTGGGGTGCACTGTACTCAGACGTCAAAGCCAACCTGAAGAACGGACGCTCTCTTGCGTCCCGGCCTCCGACATGACAGACAGGTTCCTTGAGCTCTCATCATACCTTAACTTTTCCTCTAAGATGTATAGGGACAGGTGGTGACCTTCTCCCCCCCCCCCCCCCGGGTACCCTTTAGTACCTTGTAAGAATTATCGGCAATAAAGCCCATTCTGATGTCACCTTGACTTTACGCCTTCTCATTTAACTCCTTGCCCATTTCTACGCTCAAACATCCTGGCACATATTATACCTGAGAATTTATAGATGTACTTTTGAAGAAGTTATGTCTTTAGCCGACACTTGAAACAAAGTAAGTTTTTCATCCGCCGCTTACCTCGTTAAATAGGACCAAATACGTACGATCTGATTATGTTATCTTTGTCTGAATTGTTACGTAGAAATGTATCAGGAATCAGATACGTAACATTACGTGGAAAACAACTCTCAAGAGGTGTCCTTTTCTTTGTCGCAAAATCTCTTTACAAATAAATGAAAAAAAAAACACAAATTTGTTCTGTGTTTTAGAAGTTTATTTTTGTTTAGTTAACTGGTTTTCGGCTTATAAGACCATCTTCAGAATTTCGACCGCTGAGTCAACGAGGTTACAATGTTTTGATACTGTATTGAAAGAGATGACACATGTCTACACTTAGATTGACATACATAGTAAAACACATCTTTGACATTGTGTTATTAAAATCGGCAACTTAAAAACTAAATAGAAATCAATGAATATACAGTGTGAGCAGGATAAAGCAAGGAATAAATTTGAACATAACCTGGGTACTGAAACTACCTACTATTACAAACAAACAAATAAATAAAAAAACATATATAAATATATGTTTTAATTTTAGGCGATAATTTTAGGTAGGTGTTACATATGATAGTTGTAAGGTCACGTTTGGAATGGCGTAAAGAACTTAAAATGAATTACAATGTGGAATATTACTGGATTGTAAACTGTGAACTCCGTCCGACAGGCCTCAGGGGCCCACTGGGTACTGACCGGCCGCCGTGTCATCTTCTTCCCGAAGGCGTCCACGTATGTGGTATGGAGGAGTACGTGGTCAGCGCCCCGCACTCCCGGCCGTTATGTCAGTCTTCGTGACCGGAGCCGCTACGTCTCAATCAAGTACTTCCTCAGTTGGCGTCACTTTTTTCCCTGGGCTCCCTTCTCCCCTATACCCCATCCTTACACTCTCCAAGGTATGCCATCATCGGCGAGCTTCTAGTGCTACTATATGGTGACGTTGATTGCCGGTACGGAAGGTGGAGAGAAAAATATAGTTGTAGGTTGATTAACAATGAAAACCTAGAAAGAAAAGAGAAAGATAATAACGAAGAAACATCCTTCCCTTTCTGGGATGGCACTCCTAGGTGGCCAGTTTCGTTTCTTTACTGAATAGGGTAAATCTTGAGAAAAGAAAAGGAGATAATTTTCTTTGCCGCTGTCAAAAGCATACAGAAAGTTTTACCTGCAAGACGTGCGCTTTTTAACTGATTACAGTATAACATTCCACATAATGAACACTTAAATTAAAAATTATGTTCACTGTAGCGAACAACTGAACGAGTAAGCCAAAAGTGTCTTCTTCAACAAACAGAACATGGCAGGAGCAAAGAAATTTTTCTCTTGCAGAACAATGACGCGGCATGTAATATCTTAATAATTACAAAATTAGAATCATAACTGCCGTTCCACAGGGACCTAATGAGTGCCGATGACATGTAGGAAACGAGCCACACAAAACAGCTTTTAAAAAGCATCCTCCATCGAGAATAGACACGATTACATCCGATAGTTCCGAACTGCTCCTAGAATAACGAAAGAAAAGCAAACAAATGTTACAGTTAAACAACAATGGAATTCCAAAATCCGAAGGATTGGCACAGTCCAGTTTTCCCTCATCTTCCCCTCGTCACTCCGACACAAACTCCACAAAGCTTTGACAAGATAATGGAAAACAGTAGTGAGATATTTTTATGAAATTTTGAAACGTTTCTTGATAATGTATGTGTCATGTAATACACTAATATTGTTCCCTCAAAAACATGGGTCGCATCGGTAAGTTCCTGATGAAACATGGCATACGTCACACGCGCGACGATCCAGGTAGTGGCCCCCCTTTTACTTGCGGGGAACAGGTTGAAGTCCGGAACCAGTATTGTAGTGGCATCAGAACAATCAGTGGCATTGCTGAGGTCATCCGAAGATGGGCCTTCTTAGAGTCATTGCTATAATTCAATTGACAATGCTTGCACACCTCTACCACTATTTTGTGACATCTACGATAGGTTGTGCCTAGGTGGGCAAAAAGAGGTCACGAAATTTTACCACGCTAAGAGAGCAATCATGACAGAGCAAATGATAATTCTGTACAACAGGTCTTGTTTCGTCAACTTACGCCAAAATCAACATACGCAACGGATCTTGCAGAGCACAGCGTGTTAGAAGCAAAATTCAAAAGTGGTGGATAAAGAGTGAAATTGGGTCAGCACATAAAGCAAAATATCCAGCTAGTCAAGCTTTTAACGTGTCTCATTGTCATCTACGTGCTTCTATGTTTTCTTGCTTTTAATAGTGCTTCGAACACAGTGCCTAAGTTTGTGTGGTATGAACGTGAAGAAATTCACCGTAGGCATCAATGAAAGGTTGATCCAAAATAGTTACAATCAGCGCATGCCCTTCACAGATCAAGTAAGTAAACGTAAATTTGCAGATAGAGTAGTGAACATTTGAACATTTACTTTCATTGAAACACACCATCATGTTTGTTTCTCGGTACCGCCCTTCCATACTGTTGCCAACGATTCCTTAGTACCGTGATATCAGATTTGGATTCTACAATGTAAATGTAACATAACGTTCACAGATCGTGAAATTAACAATTTTGGATACAGGTTTAAATTTTAATCTCCCTACATAAATCAGTGATATGGTTATTAAAAGAGTAATAGCTGAAGTGAAAAGTGAGTGCGAATATGCTAAAGTGTCAAAATTTACACAGGCAGGCATAGCAGTAAAAACTTGCAACGCCTTGTCCTCAGAATGTACCAACTTACCTTCTGCTAAGCTAATAAACGAAGTAGAAGATCTTAATTCAAAACTTCGTGAAAACAACATTCTCGTCCCTAAAGCCGATAAAACTAATTCTTTAGTTTTGATTCATGATCATGATTTTGTGTCGATAACGGAATCGAGCAAATTAGAAAACAGCCGCTAATGTCCTTTGTTAATGAAATAAAAGTTGGTCCAAAAGGTTTGAATGAGCTTTTTCACACAATCTGGAGTAAAAACCGTATGATTATGATGAATCCTAAAATGCCCGTATTACGATCCCAAATTAAGTTCGACAAAGAAAATCTCCCGATTCGTCTGATTGTTAGTGCTTTTCAAAGCTCTATTTAATACGTCAACAGTTTCTGCCAAGCTAACATTACGGAACTTTACACTTTTCAAAATACTCACAGCATTAAAAATATCTATGAAATGTTACACGTCTTAAATGATACTATCATTCCTGAAAATGCACTTCTTGCTTCTTTTCAGATTATGAATTTGTACACAAATGTCCACGTAGACGAAACCTATTTCACGGTTTGTATACTGTATTACTTTCTAACATCACTTTTAAAAAATGTTCAAATGTTTGTACAACTTATGGGACTTAACTACGGGGTCATCAGTCCCTATGCTTACAAACTACTTATGAACTGCTAAGACTAAAGACGGCACAAATATCCATGCCCGAGGGGGGATTCGAACCCCCGACCGTAGTGGCCGTGCTGACCGTGACTGGAGCGCCTCAGTCACCTCGGCCACCGCGGCCGGAACATCACTTTTACATGTTGTTGTTATGGTCTTCAGTCCGGAGACTGGTTTGATGCAGCTGTCCACCCTACTCTATCCTGAGCAAGCCTCTTCATCTCCTCATAAGAACGGCAACCCACATCCACTTGAATCTGCTTACTATACGCGTCTCTTGGTCTCCCTCTGCGATTTTTACCCCACAAACTTCCCTCCAATGCTAAATTTACGATTCCCCGATGTCTAAGAATGTGTCCTACCAAGCGATCACTTCTTTTAGTCAGGGTATGCCAAAAATTCCTTTTCTCGCCAATTCTGTTCAGTACCTCTTCATTAGTTATGCAATCTACCCACCTAATCTTCAGCATTCTTCTGTAGCACCACATTTCAAAAGCCTCTATCCTCTTCCTGTCTGCACAGCTTATCGTCCAAGTTTCACTCCCGTACAAGGCAACACTCCACACAAATACCTTCAGAAAAGACTCCTTACCCTTAAATTAATATTCGATGTTAGCAAATTTCTCTTTTTCAAAAATGTTTTCTTCCCATTGCCGTTCTGCATTTTATATCCTCTGTACTGCGACCATCGCATGTTATTTTACTACCCAAGTAACAAAACTCATCTACCACCTTCATTGTTTCGTTACCTAATCTAATTCCATCAGCTTCGACTGATTTTCTAAGACCGCATTCCATTATTTTTGTTTTGCTCTTGTTAATGTTCATTTTATACTCTCTCTTCAACACGCTGTCCATTCCATTCAACTGCTCTTCCAGGTCTTTTGCTGTCTCTGACAGAATTACAATGTCATCAGCAAAACACAATGTTTTTATTTCTTCCCCCTGAACTTTAATCCATATTCCAAATTTTTCCTTGCTTTCCTTCACCGCCTGCTCGATGTACAAATTGAATAACATCGGAGAAAGGCTACAATCCTGTCTTACTCCCTTCCCAACTAATGCTTCCCTTTCATGCCCTTCGAGTCTAATAAGTGCGGTCTGGCTTTTGTACAAGTTGTAAATAACTCTCCTTTCCCTGTATTTTACCCCTGCTGACTTCAGAATTCGAAAGAGTGTGTTCCAGTCAACATTGTCAAATGCTTTCTCCAAATCTACAAAAGCTAAAAATGTAGGTTTGCCTTTCCTTAATCTATCTTCTAAGATAAGACGTAGAGTGAGCATTGCCTCCCGGGTTCCTACGTTCCTCCTGAATCCAAACTGATCCTCCCCGAGGCCAGCTTCTACCACCTTTTCCATTATCCTGTAGATAATTCGTGTTAAAATTTTGCAACCATGACTTATCAAACTGATGGTTCTGTAATTTTCACACCTGTCTGCGCCTGATTTCTTTGGAATGGGGATTATTACATTTTTCTTAAAGTCTGAGGGCATTTCGCCTGTCTCATACATCCTACACACCAGTTCAAATAGTCTTGTCATGGCTGGATGTCCCAGAGACTTTAGTAGCTCTGAGGGTATGTCATCTAGTGATGGGGCCTTGTTCCGACCTAGGTCTTTCAAGGCTCTGTCAAATTCATCTCCAGTATAGTATCTCCTATTTCATCTTGATCTACTTCCTCTTCCCTTCCTACAACATCGTCTCTAAGTTCATTTCCTTTGTAGAGCTGCTCTATGTACTCTTTCCACCTTTCAGCTTTCCCTTCTTTGCTGAGAACTGGTTTCCCATCTAAGTTCTTGATATTCGTAGAGTTGCTTTCCTTGTCCCCAAATGTCTCTTTTATTTTCCTGTAGGCGGTATCTACTTTTCCTCTTGCTATACATTCTTCTACAGATTTGCATTTGGCTTCTAGCCACTCCTGCTTAGCCATTTTGCACTTCCTGTCAATCTCATTTTTTAGTCGTCTGTACTCCATTTTGCCTGTTTCATTTACTGCATTTTTATATTTCCTCCTTTCATCTATTAACTGTAGTATTTCCTTTGATATCCAAGGATTTTTTTGTAGGTCTTGCCTTTCTACCTATTTTGTCCTCTGCTGCCTTCACTATTTCATCTCTCAATGCTACCCATTCCTCTACTACTGTTTTATTTCTCCCTGTTTGTGTCAATTGTTGCCTAAATCTCCCTCTGAAATTCTCCAGAACTTCACTTTCCTTCAATTTATCTAAGTCCCATCTCCTTATTTTCCTACCTTTCTGCAGTTTTTTCAGCTTCAGCCTGCAGTTCATGACTAACAAGTTATGGTCAGAGTCTATATCTGCCCCTGGGTATGTCCTGCAGTTTATAACCTGGTTCCGGTACCTATGTCTTACCATCATAAAATCTGTCTGATACCTTCCGGTGTCTCCTGGTCTCTTCCACGTATACAACCTTCTTTTGTGATTCTTAAACCACGTGTTTGTTACAATTAAATCATGTTCCGTGCAAAATTCCACCAGGCGACTTCCTCTTTCATTCCTCCTGCCCAGTACATATTCACCTATTATTTTTCCTTCTCTTCCTTTTCCTACTACCGAATTCCAGTCTCCCATAACAATTAAGTTTTCCTCTCCCTTAATTGTTTGAATAATTTCCTTTAGCTCCTCATATATTTCTTCCATCTCCTCATCATCGGCAGAGCTAGTTGGCATATAAACCTGTACTACTGTTGTCGGTGTTGGCTTCGTATCTGTCTTGACAATGATAATGCGATCACTGTGCTGCTCATAGTAGTTTACCCGCATTCCTATTTTCTTATTCATTATCAGTCCTACTCCTGTGATTCCCCGAACTGATTTTGTATTTATAATCCTGTACTCACCTGACCAGAAATCCTGTTCATCCTGCTACCGAACTTCACTAATCCCCACTATATCTAACTTCAGCCTATCCATTTCCCTTTTTAAATTTTCTAACTTTCCTACCCGATTAAGGGATCTAAGATTCCACGCTCCGATCCGTAGAATGCCAGTATTGTATTTCCTGATGACAACATCCTCCTGAGTAGTCCCCGCCCGGAGATCCGAATGGGGGACTATTTTACCTCCGGAATATTTTACCCGAGAGGATGTCATCATCATATTTCCATACAGTAGAGCTGCATGTCCTCGGGAAAAGTAACGGCTGTAGTTTCCCCTGCTTTCAGCCGTTCGCAGTAGCTGTGTGGCAAAGCCACATTAGCTGATGTTAGAAGGCCAGCTCAGTCAATCATCCAGACTGTTGCCCTTATAACTACTGAAAAGGCTGCTGCCCCTCTTCAGGAACCACACGTTTGTCAGGCCTCTCCACAGATGCCCCTCCGCTGTGGTTGCACCTACGGTACGGCTATCTGCATCGTTGAGGCACGCAAGCCACCCCACCTCGGCAGTGTCTGTGGTTCATGGGGGTGGCACTTTTACATATTGCGCAAAAATTGTAAGATGAGTTTTGTATGTTTTTCACCAGGTCATCCGAAGATGGGCAGAGCCCAAAATAAATGTATTCAAAAACACCCTGTGAATACTTTTTTGCGACATTTCAGGCTTTTTAGGGTCATTGGTATAATTAAAATAGCTATCACCATATGGTGGTTTACAGCAAACATTAATCTTCGGGATATAACAGATACATTCTCATGTGTCTGGCGAATTTCTGAATCCAAAATCATCTTGTTGTGACTATTATCACGTCCAGAAATGTCGAACGTTGTGAGCCGCGCCTGTATCGATAGCAGAGATTCACCACCTGCTCTCGGGAACGGTGATCGCTACCGGGAAGTGGCCGTGTCAGTTTAGATGTAAACGCGACCGACATTGCTTTGTTAAGTCAACTGGCATATTTTACACATAGTTCCGTGCTCGGGGCAGTCTCCTTAAGGTGCACTGGTTTCTAATTCCGTTTTCTGTTGCTGCACTTCTTGCCTCATTAACCGTAGACAAAAATTATACAGGTTAATTTACTATTGCTCATAACTCTTTTATACCCTTTCCTGAGGTTCACCATGTTAAGTACTGGCACTAATTGCTGAAACTGATTTACTACCGTGCTCGAAGCAGGTGCTGTGGTTTCTATTTAATCGATATACTGTAGTACATTAATTATGTTGCATTATTCAAAAGCGATTTACTACCATGCTAAATTAAAGTGCTCCGTTTTCTACTTAACTGATAAATTGCGGTACATTAATTACGTTGAATTCTTGAAAACCGGAAGTATGTGGTTAGTTTACAAATTTGATTTTCTTCTATCATTAAAACAGCCGCGTTTAGAGAGAGTAATACTTCCACACTTCACGTCGCTTCATCTGTATACAGGCATATTACCAGAATCTGAAGGACAGCACAATGCAAAGGAATGCATGCAACACAGGATGGCCTGCGTTAAAACGCGGATATAGGAAAGGCCAACCAAAGACTACTTTTCGTTGGCAGAAAACAGAAGATGCAACACTTCTACTAAAGAAACTACCTACACTAAACTTGTGTATCCTGTTTTTGAAGTATTGCTGCGCATTGCGGGATCCACACCAGATGGGACTGGCAGATAATTAAGAAAACTTCAGAGAAGGGCAGCTCGTACTGTATGATGGCGATATAGGGGAGAGAGTGTTCAAATGTTCAAATGTTTGTTAAGTTTAAGGGACTTAACTGCGGGGTCATCAGTTCCTAAACTTACAAACTACTTATGAACTACCTTATACTAAAGACGACACAAACATCCATGCCCGAGGGGGGATTCGAACCCCCGGCCGTAGCGGCCGTGCAGACTGTGACTGGCGCGTCGCAGACCGCTCGGCCACCGCGGGGAGAAAGTGTCACGGAAATAATGCACGAGTTCGGGTGGAAACCATTAAAAGAATTGCGTTAAAGGTTTCGGCGAGATGTATTTGCAAAATTTCTTTTACCAACTTTCTCTTAAGAATGCGAACATATATTGTTAGCACCCAACTACATAGGGAGACATGAACATCATCATAAAACAAGATAAATCAGATCGAAAACAGGATTTAGGTGTTCCTTTTTCCCGACAACTATCAGAGAATGGAACTACAGAGAAATATAAAAGTGGTTCGATGAACCATCTGCCATGCACTTCAATGTGACTTGCAGAGTATCCTGTAGAACTGTCGCTGTCGATATGTTCTTGAGATACAGGAAACAACGAGAAAGGTCTGCCAAACATCCTGTCTCTTTACTTTCATTGAGCCGCAGTGGAGCGGTCGAGTGCATTGAGGCACTATGTTTCGTTTCGCGAGGCCGTTCCCCGTCGGGGATTCGAATCCCACCTCGGGCATGGATGTTTGTACTGTCTTTAGTATAATGTAGTTTGTAAGTTTAGGGTCTGATGACTCCGCGGTTAAGTCCTATAAGCTTCACAAACATTTGAACGTTTACTTTCATTGAAACACACTATCAAGTTTGTTTCTCGGAGTCGCCCTTCCATACTGCTGTCGACGATTCCGTAGTACCGTGATCACAGATTTGGATTCTACAATATAAATGGAACATTACTTATTCCCCAGGCCTATCACCACATTAATGCAGTCCACCTCAAATAGACAACAGAGACTAAAGGAAAAACCTTTCTGCTAATTTTTCGAAAATAAAGCACGGTACCCTTTATGAAATTCCTTCAAATAATTTTAATCATACTGGTTCGCTATGGTCATCCTGTGTTACGAAGTTATCGGCAATTGTTGCAAAGTACTACGAGAGTAATAAACCGATGCATAGCAATAAAATTAATGATAATCATCGAAGGGATTAGTTTTAATTCACATGTTTGTAAATCCATGGGACTTAACTGCCTTGATTATAAGTCCCTGGGCTTACTTGGCTTACTTGGACTAACTTAAACTAACCTAAAGACAATACACATAATCTTGCGCGATGGAGGACTTAAACCTTAACGGCGACCAACCGCGCGATGACCAGCAAGGCGCCTTAGACCGCCCGGCCATTCCACCGCGGTTCAGTTTTTGTCCCACCGCAATGTGGGTAAATGCGGTACGGTACCCATCCAGTGACGTATTTTCGATAATTGGTTGGAAAAACTTTTAGCTGCGTTGATTCATTTCTTTATTATAATTTAGAAAGAGCTGTTTTGCCAATATTAGCTTGAATACAGCATCTAAATTCTTAATAGTATCGAGCAAAGGTTGTCTACACCGTGTACAAAAATCAGATTGTATCTATAAAGACTGTAAGTCAGCAGTGGTAGCTACGAAAGAAGTAAGCCAGGGATTTGTTTCCTAGAAGTTGTTCCATCTCTACACTGAGGAAGGAAAAATTGGAAATGAAAGGATGTAACGTATTTATATGATTTGCTGCAGACATTTTTAATTATGTGAGTCACGGCAAAGAATTTGTTGCAGTAGTTTAATATAATGGATAGTGTAAGGCGAACACCAACAAATGTGGCAAATTAGTAACAGAATGTAGCGCTACAGACGAATGTTAAAGATTAGGTCGGTAGATGGCCTAACTAACGAGGAAGTGCTGAACAAAATAGGACAAAATTTTTTTTTTTTTTTGGCATATCTTGACTAATAGAAATGATCTATTGGTAGGATACATTCTGAGACTTTAGCGACTCGTCAGTTTAGCATTTGAGGGAAGTGTGTGGGGTAAAAATTGCATGATTACTCGTTTTGACCTTTAAGTAGCGATCGTCAGATCTCGCGTTTAATATGTATGTACTGCCGTCGTATTAATAAAACATATCACATGAATAAAACCATACATGGTTTTGCAGCAGGTTAATTCTTGCAACTTTTTTTTATTTATTTATTTCGTAAACGTATTTCATGTTTCACAACTTAGCCCGCCTCAAAGCCGTATATTCTTTTATGGACATGAAAATTATTTTACGATGTAATGACTGGAATGTTTCAAACATGGGATACTTTTATTAATATGAAAATATTGGTGTATTTTAAAACCTTTACGACGTTACGGTGGCTCCTTAAGAGTTAAGCGAGTAATCACATAATAAAACTGGCGATCTGGACTTAATTGGAACATTATAGTTCAGTTATATTATTAACAGTAACGCGTCTCTTTTTTGGGTTCAATTAATAAATAGGGGCATGTTTATGCCAAATTGCAGGTCAAAACTGTTTGCAGTAATTCGCTTATTATTTAAAATAAGGTCAACCGACATTACAATACTTCGTGGTTGCAAACCAAATGTTGAGTATTTATACCCTTTAGTTTAAGTAGTTTGGTTGGTGGTTTGGGACCGGGGGCACCACACTGTCTAGCTTATCAGTCTCCTGGGGAAGGGGAAAATTTGAAATGGTCACACACCGCCTTACTGACAACCTTCCCTCGCAACAAGAAATCGCTACGGTCAATTTTGTCTCATAGAAGATCTTTCGCTCGGCGAATGCAAAGAAGTGCACGGATCTGGAGGCTTGCGGCGAATAGTGAGTCTGGCCATGTTGTGCACTGACAAGGATGACGATTAGCATTTAGTCATATAGGTTTCCTTCAGTAAACCAAATTATATGCTACTATCTGAGCGTTTTCATAATGCAGTTCAAAATTTTCCATCCGCATCTAGATGAACCTCTGTCTTGGGTTAACTATGTACAATTACCTTCAGTCAGATTGCCGTTGTTTTCTCTGCTCCTTTAAATTTGCAAGCAATTTCCCAATATTTACACGTAGGTGTTACAGCATTTAGATTAAGATGACATCTTCAGTTAGCAGATTGAACATCTCGTGGAAGGTCACACTCTGCCATCCAGTATGTTACTGATGAAATCGAAGCTATTTTTAGGAACCACTAACAGTTGCGCGTCGTTTCTGGTATGATGTTGCAATGAATGCTTAAAAAAATTCTTGTGAGGCCATCGCAGGTACACCTTCGCTTCGCAGATGCTTTCATCAAACTCAAAGGATACTGAAATTCGGTGCTGCTGAATTTCAAGCAAACGGGGGCCCTGCCTGCCGTTAATGTTGTTTCTACAGCATTTCCAATTGCTTCACTTGCTGCTTCTGAATCGTATCGTACTGATGTTGCTCTTCTTGCGGCTGATAGAGGTTGTGTAGTTCAGCAACCATCGGCACAGCTTCTGTCGGAATGTCGTCGTGTTCACTGTTCTTACTGGTCAGACTGCAACTGATTTGCCTAACAAGACCCTATTTAATTGTCTATTGCGTTGCTATTTTCATTTTTATTATATTTTCATTATTTTCTGGTGGATTCACTTCAGCTGAATTGCCAGCTCAATCTGCGAAAAATACATAAATTTTTATCTAATATTCTTCGTCTTCTTTCAGCAAATCTGTCCTCAGGCTGTTATCAACTGGAGATCCTTCATGTCTTTCTGTCCTGGGCAGCCTCCTTCATTTGCTTGTAAGTTATTCCTTTCTTCACATTTGTTAGCATTCCAAACCATCGTCTTCCTTTCCCTCTTTTTCCTTCTACTTTTCCAAAATGTTCAAATTTTTGTAAGTCTACGGGACTTAACTGCGGGGTCATCACTCCCTAAACTTACAAATTACTTATGAACTAACTTATACTAAAGAGGACACTAACATCCATGCCGCCCAAGATGTTTACCTCTGCTGTATCATCCTCATGAAGTTCCTTTCCTCTTTTACTCTGCTCAGCACATCATTTCTCATTCTGTCAGTCCATTTCGCTTTCTCCATTCTTCTTCATAGCCATATTTGAAACCTTCTAAATATTTTTGTGTCCTTTCTTCCTGAGTGTCCACTTTTCAGAACCAGAAGACACCACGCTCCACACAAAATATTTGGTGCAACACTTCCGGAGATTAATGGGGATGCTCCTGGATTTCAGTAAATCTTTCACTTTCTTTCCCATGTATATATACCCTTTTGTTTTTATAGTCGTAAGTTCAAAATTTATGTATCCAAAGCAGGCCTATCACTAAAAGTCTATGTCCATAAAACAAAATTTCGCAAATTGTCTGAAGATGTCAGATTAGTTGAAATGGATCTATCAAAATGAAGAACTATAAAAATAGAATCACATTGGTATATTCATATGATGTCTCTCAGAAATGTTCTGTGTCGCAGGCCCAGTGCATCGAAAACATTTTTAAATAGCCATCAAATTTGCACAGAAGTGTGATTTATTAATAGGATCATTTTTACATTTTCAAATCAACAAATAAATCGTAATATACATTAATACCGTTTACGTACCTTTTATTTTGCTAGTGTAGTCTGTACTGTAATGCATGTTACTAACTACACTTAGCTGCTTGAACAGCCACACATTAAAGCTAAGCGACTAGGGATTTCGTTTAACCGTGTAGTTGGACTTGTGGTTGACTTTATAATGGACCAAACTACTTCGTAAATTGGTCGACATTAATCCTATGGACGTTTGACGGGTCTATAAAAATTGTATAATTCAAATTGCAATACACGTCATCCAGCATGCTAGAAATACATTGTCGTATTTTAGGCGACTCATTTGTCATACTGGCCTGTGACGTGGTGGTTATACAATTATGGCACATCGTCACTCAGCAGCCTTTGCTATTACGACAAAACTTCCCCTCCCCGCCATGAGTAGCTCACAGCACTTGGTAATAAAGCACTTTATATATATAGTTTTCCAAGGTGCCGCTAAGTCCTCAAGCAGGCCGGGACATAATCACCTTTTGTTCTGCTGTGATAAGAGAGCTTTTCTTCCAGGTACTCTCATACCTACACTTTTAAACATTGTGTCTCACATAATTTATCAGTACAACAGTTGACTATTTTCATATTCTAACGTAGTGCCACGGATCACAGTTACTTAGGGTGCTCAGACAGACATCTCATTATCCTAATTACATCATTACATCAGTTATTCACAGTTAAAATGACCAGCTTTGGTCGTAAAAATATTCCGCTTCTATTATTGCAAATCAACATACATTACACACACACACACACACACACACACACACACACACATACACACACGCAAACACGCACGCACGCGCGCTCTCATATTTAAAACAGACCACTATTCACAGTGAAATCACGTGGATAGTTTATAAACGTATAAGCGTTGACACGGCTGTAAATTATTGTGTATGTAAATGTGATACTACGGAAATAGCACAGTAAGATACGTTTATATGCAAACTCGGCGTTAGGATAAAAGCTATCGAGATGGGACTTGCCCTCACCAGTAATTTACAGTAATTTGTCCCATGTGTTGGTTTATCAAAGCCGCCTCTCCACAAAGACTGTCTGCTATACTGCGGGAGGGGAGTCATCGGAATAAGATGCCACCCGAAAGAGTCTACAAATGTGTATTAAACCTTTCCATTAACGACATAATTTAAATCTGACAGTCAACGTAGGACCTCAGTTTTCTTTCCAGCGAATTTGCGAAGGGAATTGATTGAAACAGACATATGGAAATTGCTACTTTGTAAAAAGCTATAGCTCACAGTAGTAAATAAAAGCTTCAGATTTCGTATGAATGAAATAAAGCGGAAACGGATAATACGTAATATTTTCAATGTGCTTCGACGAGTCGCTTGAATAGAATCCAGAGTGTTTTAGACGCGATTGCCATTTCTTTGACCCGATTATTCTGGTAACTTGAGATTTTAACCATAATTTTCATGTCAGAATTCTCAGCGGTCAGACGTTCACCTTCCTCCTACATCTTCAGAATGATTATGATATGGACATCGCCGTCATCGCCAGCCTGCTAGCACATTCGCCTGGTTATACGGACATTCAGCAAGATTAGATATTCCCGCTAAGTTATCTGATACTAATCCAACTGCAGATATCTAGGAGTGTTCGGGTTAGCAGAGGAAACATTTTCCTCAACATCTACGCAATCAGTTTCAATGCGATGGGGCATATCGGAAGTAATCTTTATTCCTCTACCAACTGTGGTCATTTTAAAGGGTGGAGGGGGTGTTATACGACATATGAGTGATTAATTCTGCTGTTCACTAATTGTTTGTCTAGTGTGTTAATATCTGCAGCTGATGAAAATTTTATCAGGCATATAAATTATCAGTTTGTAGACAAATAATAGTCAAGAAGAAGGTGAAAACTGGGCAGTGTTTTATTAAAAAAAAACATTTTAACGCAAATGGATGGCTATTATTTGTCTACAAATTGATGCTATTCTACCGTTGCTGAATTGCAGCCAAGTTTAAAATTTAGAAAATATATTCCTGTCCTAGTAGGGCATTGAGCACGCGTTCGCGAACATATGGGTCCCAACTGTCAGACAGTGTGTAGTCGACTGATCCCACTCCCTATGCCGCTAGTCGATTAGCGAAGGGAAATAAATAATGACTGTCTCTCCGAAATACTGCATTCATTAATCTTTGCGTCCACCACAGCAAGCCTTTCCACGTCCCGGGCATTTTTCATTTGTCGATCAACACGGATTTACTCTGTTTCCTCTTTGAGACGGACAGAAAAAGTTTTGAATACCAATTTCTGTTTCCCGTATACTCTGAAACAGTGCCTGAAAATAAATACGTATCTTGTAGTATATTAACACGGTATAATACAAAGTCTTGACATATTCTGGTGCGATAGTCATTACAGTTTGACAGTCGCAGTAACATAAGCTCAACAACGGGTGTAAAAGCAGACACTTGAGACTTAAGGATACTGATTTTGTATTTATTTTTTATTAATTAACTCCACTCCATGCGTTACTGAATTGTCAAGAGAAATAAATGTAGAAACAAGGCAACATAATGAACTTCAGAGCCTCAGCATCTGTATTATTGAAAATAAATTTTATTGATTGTCATTGTCAGTTGCAAATTATTCTGTTCGACAACATATTTCCATCGTTTAATCATTTAGACGTAAAACAAAACAATAACCAATTACGTACTATGTAAGGTTTTATAGTAAAAAGATTTTACAACAAATACAATTTGCTAATACTAGCATTGTATATAAATGAAGATGTTTATCGAGAACTTACGTCCGCAGACTGTGTTGTAACCTGTCAGAGTACAGAGTTGTTCAAGGGCTTTCAAATACTGACTTCACCTGACATCGCATTTGTGCAGGCGATCTGATAGATTAATAATCTTCAAAAGTGCAAAGCCAAGATTCCAAAATACTTATCTATTTTATGACGACCGGTTTCAGTGGGCTATTCCACCATCACCTGATCATATCAAATTTTATATAAGGTGACTAACTTGTGAAATGTGATATGGATAGATGATGGTGGCATACCTCACTCAAACCGGTCGTCTTGCGATGTTGCCTTTTTGCTTTTGAATATCATGCTTTCAAATATTTTAATTTGGTGTCTCGTATAAGTAAGGAAGCGAGGGAGGGAGGAACGGTCGAGAAAGGGAAGAGTGGTAAGGGGCGGTGTAACGTGGAAGAAATGAAATGAACTGGAAAACGTAAAGGAAGAAGGCCGATAAAGGGGAGGAGGGTCCGAGGGAGCGTTTGGGAGTGCCTTACATCGAACGAGAATAAACTTGGTTATGTAAAAAATCATTGCGTTAAAATATCAAAAGTACAGAGCAATGAATGTGTCAAACTGGAGGGCGCATGAAGTACAGAGTTATAGACATGGAAATGATATAAAACTTCCATTAGGTCTTAAAACATTGAACGAGTACAGCAATAAATATTAAAAAGGAGTTGCTCAAAAAGTCTATAGTTGTAATTGTATAGATATGTATTTTTAAATTATTAAAAGTATATAATAGTGGATGCAAAACAGTAAAACATATACACACAGTATAATTATAAGAGTGAAATTACGAAGTGTACTTCCAAATCGAAGAAGAGAAAATATTTGCACCTGATACTGATTAAAAATTCAGATTGCTATAAATGTGGAAAAAGCCGAATTAATTGATTTAATGACATTAGACATTAACCGCAGCTAGTCTGTTAAGGCATCTCAAAACCTCACTCATACGTCTCAGATATACTAATCAACTCTATCTGAAATCCGACGGGGCTACATACTTCCCGTAACTACGACACTGACAAGTTGGATGTAATACATGTCTCTGATCAGATGTGTGTCTTCTTATTATAATTATTCTGACTTTCTGTCCTTATCTTACATTTCCGTAAACTTTCAAATGTTATGTAAGAACGTACTCGGCATTTTGTGGTCTGCCAACTAACCCCTTGATTCCCATTAACTGCCAGTAAGAAGGAGACGTTGAAGTTGCAATATAAAGTGACTCGAAATCACATCACACAAGAGTGAAGGCCTTTTAGATAGCGTAAGCTGTTGCCATGAGTCTACAGATTCATAATCATAAGCTGGTATGATACATGACTTCTTTAGTTTTATGTTGGGGTAAATTTAATTCATCCATACTACGATCTGACAGCTAATTTCAGCCTTGTTCCATTTACTCTAGCTTTCTGTGAACATTGCGACTGCGTATTTTCAGAGCCTGATAACCAAACTCCAACAACCGTAATTTCAAGTTTTTATTTATTTAAGCAACCGGTTTCGATGTCTGACTGAAACCATCTTTGCCCTCCCCCGCTCCCTGCCTCTCGAGCTCTAATAAATGGGAGTGGTCATGGTTCTTAGCTTTCGTAGAGCTCTTGACGTACATGTCGCCCTTCTACAATCAATCGACAAAATAACTGCCGGTACAGTCTTTGTTACCCCTTTTTTTACGAATTCCCTGAATACTTGTATTCCATAGTTTTCAACCTTACTATAATAACTTACTTAAAAGTAGAACTCTGAGGCATGCAATTTAATTGGTTTGGGCACTGTTATCACCTATATTTGGATAGTATTTTAGACCATAACAATTCGTAGTACATCCTGCTAATAAAACGTGATAAAACTGCTTTGAGAACTAGAAGTCGAGTTCATCACATCAGCGGCTTTCAACTCCAGCGTTTTATTCCATCTACGAGTGTGTTTATTATTTTACTGAAATACCAACAAGTAAACCCTGTGAAGCATATTAATTGTAGACCGTAATAATAAAAAGTACTTTCTCGTGTCATTTGTGCGTCACATGCTAGATAAATGCACCATTTTTGTTCTTCTAACGTACATTAAAGCTATGTCTTGTGTTATTTGCAGTATAGTTGCAGTTGACACTCTGACTATTGCATACGTTTATAGTTTTTCGTGACCTCTGCAAAGATCATTACTGGTGGAATGTAAAAACGGAGAGTATTACTTGACGTCGTAATATCGAAGCCCAAGCTCTGATTATAGAAAGGAGAAGCAATAGTTCTATAAATTTTGGAAAACCACGGGAGACCTAAATGTGGATGATGGGGCGTGGATATGAACCGTCGTCGTGACAATTGAGTACATTGTCTTGGAACTGAGCTGCTTACTTCGCTACAGTTAATGGTGAATAACGTCACTGTTTCGTGTAAAAAGTCTATCGTAAAGCCTAAATCTGAAAAAATTGACTGCTGAATATTGGCGACGAATGAAGTATACGGTATAATTTGTGAACCCCCTTCAGACACTATCTGCATAATTATTCATAATTTTAGTAACTTCTGTTTGAGAGAAACACCTGGTTATTCATTGAAAGTAAATGTGCACACTTTTTTTACTTTTGAGAATTGATTGTGCACCTATGATCACAAAGAGGAAATAAGTACAACTCTGTCCTAGCATGGTGGCAAAGAATTCGACTGCAAAATGGGTATTCTTATTGTTTTATTCCCAGGAAGAATCTATGAATAATGTAGTTTTTTTTTTTCGTTCATATATTAAATTCATTGTTAAATGAGTGTATAATATCGATTTTACGCAATGTATAAATGCCGTAACAAGCAGCTGGATAATTTGGATATCTGATGTTCGCTATTGTGCATAATTTTTTTTGTAATATGGAGATGTTAAACATAAAAAAACTGTGTCTATATTTCCCATTGGTATATCAATATGTATTCTGCTGCAAAATAGTTTTCCCTGCTCAAAATAATTCAGGTCTCAAGGGATTAAACTGGCAAAGTGTTTTTTATTGTATTTTAATGGCCCGTGGGGCAGGCTGGCAGCAGTCTTGTACGCTGCTCTTCAGCCCAGGGTACATATGTGTTTGACAGGCGGTAATGGTATTTGAAACAGGAGATAGAAATGTTGAATTTAGCAATAAAAAGATAAAAATGGCGAATTAGAAACAATGAAATGAAGGCTTTAAAACACAAATAGTATTAAATGTGGTGTCGCACACGTCTAAAGAGCGCGCCACCTACTTTAGCCGCGCGCCGCCATGCACGCACGGCGCGGCGTTCTTACGACGCCAGCCACGAGCGCCCTCAGCTACAACTCCGCTCGTGGCCACCACTGAACGACATCGTTCACTTGGGACTGAGATCGGAACCAGTTAACACTTCGGAATCAGATAGCCACCAGTGTAGACTTGGCTATCGGATAGGCACTGGGCAGGCCTCTAGCTCAACTATGTATCAGCATTCTGCAGTACAGAGCTATGTAAAAGTTAAGTATTACTAAGTCTCTAAGAAATATAGATCTCGTTCTAATTTACTCTAGTGTTTCTAGTTTCTGCTGTCACACTGACTGGTCACCTCCTACCTGCACAAGCGTGCATACTTTATTCCTGTGTCGGTCTTTCTACTCGGCCACCGACACCTACGACGGAAACGAGACACAAAAGCGGCGACGAGGCTGGGACACAAAAGTGGCGACGAGAATGGGACACAAAATTAAAAACTGCCACGGTGGCTAAAAAGTAGCTTTTGCACAGTAAATGCTGACGAAAAGAGACAATTAAAAATCATGGCAACACATTGTTCTGCCTATGCGTGGCAAAGTGTGGATTACAACTAATTTATCACAAAACCCAGAGTAACACAGCGTGCAGTCTAATGTTACGTGAGCATCTGAGAGACTATGGCTACGTTAAAGGTAAGTATTCGGTAGGACAAGTAGAGTGAGAATCAAGTGCTTTCGCTCATTAAGACGCGTCAACGGAAGGCAGAGAGGAGGCAGCCGCAGCGAAGTTAGCGCCGCAGAGCAGAGGGAGGCGGCCGGCGCGGCGCGGCGGTCCTCGGGGGCCACTGGAATACCTGTGACTGCTGCAGGCTGGAATGTCTCGCCACTGTGGAACTGGAGAGCCTCCGGCCTGCTTATCTTGTCGAGTTCCAGGGCCGCCAAGGGCTGTCAGAAGTCCAGTTTAATTCCTTCGGACACTCTCAAAGCACACTCGAGGCCTCGAAAAACCACGTGACCACGACAAGATAGATTCGGTACCATAATTTAAGGCAACCACAAACAATATTTTACTACTTACTTATTATCCTTCAACTTTCGTGGCCTTTTATTTAGAGGACTTAAGAAATTCCATCCCATTCACATTTTTACGTGCAAAGATAATTGCGAATAGATTTCTTGAAAATGTGGATTTAATTGGCCATACATAGAGGAATCACTTTTCATAGTTCTCATGATCAAGAATTAATCATTTCCATAACTAGCAAGAATACTAGCTTTTACTGATAGGTTCTGTTCGGTGCACAACATAAACTCTGGTCCGACTACTACTCAAATGTTTGACAAAAAGACATTGGTATCGGATTTTAGAATTTTTTTAATACGTGAAGTTCAGAACTTAAATAAGAACCAGCCAAATCCATTCGACCCAACTCTCAATAGTTTTCCAGAAAATGAAGTTTTGCAAGTACACGCAAGTACCAATAGTAAAAATAGTTTTATCATCCGTTAAAGGTGTTCAGCTGGTAGCGTTCTAACGTTACAACCGTAGGGTCGCTGGTTCGAGTCCTTTAATGGCAGATTTCTTTCTTTTCCGGCATGTTCGATAATTACACAATTTTCATATCTAATGGTAATTTTTACGAAAAATGAATGTATTTTTGTTTATTCGTAATGTTATATATTTTATAAAAAGTTTGCGAAAATTGTTTGAATCACAAAAGATATTTTTACAGTATTGGCTTCACCATTAGTTGACGACGGTAGTCTTTGATTGTTCAGTTTGTGAAGAGCTACGCCACCGTTACTGAAAAGTCATCGCCATAGCTACAAATGGCTTTCCAAGCAGCTAACCTTATTCAACTATCGAATTGGGAGATGACAAGGTGTTAATCTCGTCTACATACACATTTGTGCTACTAGAATGAATCTTTCACTCTGCAGCGGAGTGTGCACTGATATGAAACTTTCTGGCAGATTAAAATTGCGTGCCGGAAGCGGGATTCGAACCTGGGACCTATGCGTTTCGCGGGCAAGCGCTCTACCGACTGAGCTATCCCGACACGACTCACGATGCCGCCTCACACTCCGCTGCAGAGTGAAAGATTCATTCTGGAAACATTAATTAGGCTGTGGCTAAGCCATGTCTCCACCATATCCTTTCTTCCAGGAGTGTTAGTCTTGCATGTTTCGCAGGAGAGCTTTTGTGAAGTTGGAAAGTAGGAGGCGAGGTACAGGCGAAAGTAAAGTTGTGAGGCGGTATCGTGAGTCGTGTCAGGATAGCTCAATCGGTAGAGCGCTTGCCCGCGAATGACATAGGTCCCAGGTTCGAGTCCCTGTTCCGGCACGCAATTTGAATCTGCCAGGAAGTTTCGTTTGTGCTACTGTTTTAATAATTTATTCTCGCGTATTTGATAAGTACAGTTGGGCGCCAGCCAAAGAACCACCAGCAGCAGAAGCACCAGCAGAGTACAGTTAAATAGAATCGAACTATTGTGATTTATTTGTGTGCTGAGCTGTGTTAAATTTTCATAAATTCGTGCTATTAACAAGTTGATAATTAATTCTCTACAGCCATTTGTTGATTTGTTAGGATGCATAAGATATGTGACTGCTGCGTATGGACGCGAGCAGCTGAGCGTGTTGTTGGCCGCGGTCAGCGGTCTTCAGGCTGCTGCCTCGGAGTGATACGGCAGTGGGGAGTCTGGTGCGTCGCATGGGAAACCACAGGTGTTACATGCTTCACCCATGGTCCCTGCTGTCGGGACATCTTCGCGTGTACCGAACGTGGTTGAGCCACCCTCTCCTTAAGGGGTGTGGCGGGTTCAGCGGGGATCGCGTCGCTGTGGTGGAAGGTCAGTGTGGAGGCTGGCCATACGGCGTCGCCCGTTCTGCCTGTGACTGGACATGTGGCCGCTCTTTCAGCAAGGTTCGAGCAGGCACATGGGGGAGGGTCGAGGGATGGAGCCTCTTAGTGGAAAGCTCTGGGCAGAAGGCCGATGTGCACTCGCTTGTCGGGGGGTCTCCTCCGAGATGTGGAGGAGACCTTTCTAGGCTCATGTCGGCACTAATGACTCCTTTCGGCTGGCTTCAGAGGTCATCCTCAGTTCATACAGGCGGTTGGCTGAAAGCCTCGCTCGCGGGGTAGAGTCTGAGCTATTTGTAGTGTCTTCCGAAGTAAGAGTGATGTCAGGTGTGACAAAGGGGAGTGTCGCGGATCCGTTGTTATTCACAATATATATAAATGACCTTGTGGATAACATCGGAAGTTCACTGAGGCTTTTTGCGGATGATGCTGTAGTATATAAAAAGGTTGGAAAAATGGAAAATTGCATTCAAATGCAGGAGGATCTGCATCGAATTGACGCATGGTGCAGAGAATGGCAATTGAATTTGAATGTAGACAAGTTTAATGTGCTACGAATACATAGAAAGAAAGATCCTTTATCATTTAGCTACACTATAGCAGGTCAGCAACTGGAAGCAGATAATTCCATAAAGTATGTGGGAGTAGGCAATTAGGGTGATTTAAAATGGAAAGACTATAAAAATGAATCGTTGATAAAGCAGATGCCAGACTTAGATTCATTGGAAGAATCCTAAGGAAATGCAGTCGGAAAACAAAGAAAGTGGGTTACAGTACTCTTGTTCGCCCACTGCTTGAATACTACTCTCCGGTGGGATCCGTACCAGGTGGGGTTGATAGAGGAAGTAGAGAAGATCCAGCGAAAAGCAACGCGCTTCGTTACAGGATCATTCAGTAATCATGAAAGCGTTACGGAGCTGATCGATAAACTCCAGTGGAAGAGACTGCAGGAGACGGATGACAGAAGAGTTAAAGTGAGTGAAATTGCTAGTGCTGTAGGCATTCTGAATGAACACGTACATAATATTTTGCATAAACTTTAGAACATGAGAATGATACCCACAAGATGCGTGCTGCGATTGCTCACGCTTGACCAAAAACGGAATCGTGTGAAGAGTTGCAAGAAAGGTTTGCAGCTGTTCAGGAAAAATCCGCAGGAATTTAGGTGTCGTTTCGTCACTGTGGGTGAAACATGTGTACATTATTATACTCCTGAGACCAAAGAACAATGTAATCAATGGATTACCAAGAGAGAATCTGCACTAAAAAACCGAAAACCGGCCTTTCAACCGGTAAGGTTATGGCGACGGTCTTTTGGGATTCGAAGGAGTTAATCCTCATCGCTTGAAAACCGAGCTGCATGAGAAATACCGGCGATTAGCCCGGAAAGAGTCCTTTTCCTTCACGACAATGCACCAGGACTCACCTGAGCAGTTGTGGTCGCAAAATTACTGGAGACCATGGTGAAAATAAAAATTGTTTTCCCCAAACAAGTTAGTAGTTTTTATTTTTGCACGGATTTCTCAAGCGCTCCTCGTATATAACTGAATTCGAGAACAAAGAAAAAGTTTCATCTTAGTGGGATTCGAACCTCTGGTTGTGTAGCCAGAACGTTACCAAATGATCTACACCGACAGATGCTGCAACTCTTTCAGTTGCTGGTACTTACAGGTATTTTCAAAACTTCAAAGTCGATTTTCTCTAGAATTTCTGAGAGTCGCGTCGAGTGGCTATGGCTTATTGTTATTTAAGTTCTGAAATTCACGTACGAAAAATATAATGAAAGTCAACAATCCGAGATCCATGTGCTTTGCTTCTGAGAGACCCTTTGGTTTTGTCGCGCATCGCTGGCGCAGCCCAGGTAATCGCGGCAGGAGCAGTCGAGTAATGACAGTTACCAGTGGGTTTGATTTCCAAGCGAGATGGAAATAGGAACAGGTACGCTGGTGAAACATTTGTAACACAATTTGAGGAAATTATGACAATCTCGAAGCAATAATTAAGGGATAAAAACTTTTTGAATAGCTGGCCGCGGTGGCCGAGGGGAGTGACGCGCTCCAGTCACGGCCTACACGGCCACTACGGTCAGGGGTTCGAATATCCCCTCGGGCATGGATATTTGTGCCGTCTTTAGTCTTAGTTAGTTCATAAGTAGTTTGTAAGTTTAGGGACTGATGGCCCCGTAGTTAATTCCCATAAGATATACAAACATTTGAACATTTTTTTGTTTTTGGAATAGACAGTTTTTTTCTTAACTAATTTCCTACGCGTGTAGGATATCTCAGTTCTTGTTAGGGTATTTTCACAACACAGTCATTTTTAATAATCAGTCTTTTATCTTGTAATGATGCAGCTTACTTCATTTTTGTCAAGATGGGTGCATGATCATCAGAAAAAAACATTAAAAAAAAGAACAAGTGACAAATTTTATTCCTGTTCTTCCAATAATGACAATCAATGTTTTAAAAACAGAATATGGTGCACTGCACAGGATTTTGTTGACGTTCATACAAGCTTAGTCCAAAATACAGAAAAATATCGTAAAAATGAACATTCTTATATAAGTGTCATTTCTACCTATGCACGAAAAGTTATCATTAATTAAAACTTCCGGACTAAGATGCCGTGGTAAATCTGTAAAACTTTCTTGTCCCACGTTTCGCTGCCTACTGCGGGAAACATCTTCAGGGGTGAGTCGTCGACTCACACCTGAAGATGTTTCTCGCAGTAGGCAGCGAAACGTGGACGAGAAAGTTTTACAGACGGCCACCGCATCTTAGAACGGAAGTTTTAATTAATGAAGACGCTGGCAGTGAAAGCCTGCATGTTATAACTAAAATTTATGTCTGAGAAGAGCCAAGTTGGCAGCTTGCATTGTTCTTCAGAAAGAGTATTATTTGTAGCCTAAATATTATCTCAGCGGAATCGCAGCTCCAGCATCTACGTCAGTTTTTGTTAAATTAATCAAATAAAATTTATGAAAATATGTTACCAGATTATCAGTTAATACACAGAAAAATTATCTGTTTCATAACAGTCACTAAATGTCAGAGACAACAGTAATGCAAACGGTCTCTGTACCCCCTTCCCCAGTGGTAAATCTTAGAACGGGTCAAACTAACTGGTATGGAGCGATACAGTTCCTTAGACTCTTATTTCAGTGTCCTACACATTCATCCATTGAACATCATTTCTCAAAAATATAAACACTATTAAACATATACAACAATTTAAGATTTCAAAATCTATTTCACATGACGATATCAAGGATTCGCTGCCAAGGTTCATAATAGTGAAACAGACCTTACAGCAAATTAAGTAGATTAAATTTTCCAAAACCAATCACAGTTTGACCTACTGAAAGGTCCTCTCTCTGAAACCATGCATATCATTAATAAATTCACAAAACAATTTAAATATTCTCTGTTTTCAAAACCTTTTCACAGTTCAGTGTATTGAAAGATCCCTACTCAGGAGGCATATAACACTTGAAGAATTCATAGAATATCTTAGATAGAATAAATTTTAAAAATACCAATGACAGGCTAAAATTTCAAAGGTCAATCTCAGAAGCACGTACACCATCAGCGATTTTAAACAGTTTGAATTCTCACATGACACGTCAACTACTGAATTCTTCTCTCAAGGTACAACTAAAAGTTAACAATTCACAACAATATTATGTGACTTACCTGTCCTAAAAGCAATACAGAGGAGAACACGCGAATCTTGCAATATTAGCACTTCTGGAAGAAAGAAACGATATGGTAGAGACATGGCTTAGCCACAGCCTAAGGGATGTTTCTAGAATGAAACTCTCACTCTGCAGCAGAGTGTGCGCAGATATGATCCTTCCTGGCATATAAAAATTGTGTGCCGGAACGAGCATTCGAACTCAGGAGCTAACTCTTTCGCGGGCAAGCGCTCTACCGACTGAGCTATCCCAACACGCTTCACGGTCCGTCCTCTCAGGTATATTTCTGGAAGTACCTCTCCTCATACCTTACAAACTTCACAGAGTTCTCCTGTGAACGTAGCCAGACTAGCACTCCTGGAAGAAAGGATATGGTCTTCACCATGTCTTAGCCACAGAAAAAGGGATATTTCCAGAAATGAAATTTTCACACTGCAGCGGAGTAACACGTGCTGGGATAGCTCAGACGGTACAGCGCTTGCCCGTGAAAGGCAAAGATCTTAGATTCGAATACCGGATCCGACACCCAATTTTAATCTGTGATCAGCGTACACTCAACTGCAGAGAGAAAATTTCGTTCAAGTCACTAATGTGTCAATTACAAACTCATGCGGTGTGAAAAGTTGGTAAAATTTGATCAAGGTACAACATCTACACGTTGATGAAAAAACACGTGCAAAAGTTTATCTCAATAAAATAATGATTATTCAAGATCAAAGAATATAAATTATATCCTACACAAACCCAATAGAGTGACAGGTTAATATCTAACAAGGGAATGGTCAGACATGTCATGTCGAAACCTGTGTTGCTATTTTTACCACTGTGAGTTAACATTGAAGGAACTTTGTATGTAGACTGTTAGCTGCTGACATGACCTGGAAGTCTGTAAAAACTTTTATGAAGTATGACATTTCTGCCTCATGGTTTCCCCGCGTACAACTGCCTGTTAGCCGGCCGCGGTGGCCGAGCCGTCTTCGGCGCGGTAGTCAAGGTCTGCACGGCCACAACGGTCGGGGATTCGAATCCCCCCTCGGGCATGGATATTTGTGAAGTCCGTAGTATTAGCTAGTTCATAAGTAGTTTGTAAGTTTAGGGATTGATGGCCCCGTAGCTAAGACTGTCCCATAAGCTCTACAAACATTTGAACTGCCTGTTGGGCAAGCCTGACCTATCTCGCTACGTTATACCAACGCCATCTAGGGACAAGGTGGCGTTAGCTACTGACCCGTAAGCGTTTCTTACCACTTCCGTTCAACCCATACTTCACCGCTTTTTCTTTGTCTGATAATGTAATTGTAGTTGCTGGTGTTGATTTCGGAGCTAACTGATGATGGTACGTGGCACTATCACTCGAAGAGTCTTCATGTGTGCAACCTCCTTCCGTTTCTTCGCCGTCTGCAGATTCACAGTCTGCAATATCGACTATTTCAGTCTTTTCCAGCCACATCTCTGCGCTACTTACATGCTCGTCTAGAAGTTTAACTACCATGTCGCACATCACATAGTCTTCACGCGTGCTTTCTGTTCATTGCTTCATTTGGCGTCTGTGGTATATCTCCATGGCAACCAGCAAAACATTACAGGGTTTGCCATCAACTATGAGGGGACATAGAATGTTCATCGTAAAGTGGCTTGTGGAGTATAGATGCAGATATCTTTCACATCTCTAACCAGTTTTAGGACGGTATGTTTCGAAATACGTACCAGAAATGAAAAGGAAGTGCATGCCACAGAAACGAATATTCGTTTCCCCTTTTCACCAAAACCATACAACGATATTCCTCTTTAGTGAACGCCGCGATAAGACGGCCGCACTCCCTACCATGCGCACAACGCTCACCATAACAACAGCTCGCGACTCACCATTTCCATGGGTGGCCAGCCGTCACCCCGAGCGCCAAGCAGGAAAAACAGACATTTTCGTGATTTTTAGGTGACTTCCAAGTCATGTCAGCAGCTAACATTCTGTATACAGACTTACTTCGATGTTAACTAACAGTGAAAAAAAATCAATAAATGTTTCGGCATGACAAGTCTGACCATTCCCTTGTAAGAGAGATATGATTTCGTTCTCGCTGTGAATACTTATGGAATGTTGAGATCAGCGCGTTAAATAATGAATACGGCATCTGAAACTGGAATAAAGTGCTTCCAGCTTTTCCTTGAGGTGACTGCGTGTATATGGTGCCTCCATCGCTCGCACATTTTATTTTTTTTATTTTTTACCGTCCAAGTGGAATAATTTTTTTTAATCTCCGTGGGCACACAGAGAACAATTCACCTAAGCTTCAGCGCATACGTATGGAAAACGTAAAGATCAAACTCTGATTTTTATAAACGGTGATATAACGGAAAATCGTGCTACGAAAGATCTTGAAAATTTCTTTCCCGATTCCCATAAAATATTTACACACGTGTACAGTTAACATTCGGACAGACATAAGCTAAACATTTGTAATAAGTACATTATAGGATTAAATATATTTATATAAAGGCCAAATATCGTTGCCCAAGTTATCCTAAGATTTTTGAGTTATTTACATGACGCTCTAATGAACACTCGGAAGGGATAGGCTACATATGTATTAACATATATTAATGCATAAAAATTTTCTCATAAGCTCATAACAATGCAGATCAAATTAAAAGAAAGTCGATAACATTAAGGGTAAAGCAGTGGTTCCTCTGTTATCCTTTATCTCAGTAAACATATGATGTTTGGGCAGCAAAAGTTTCAGTTGTAGTGATGATTTCTTCTGTAAACCATATTCATGGAAAATCGTCGAAAGTTTTACCATATGCTCCTATCTCACCACAAAACATAAAGTACTCATGCAAAGTGCGAAACTACCTACTTATTATTGTCCTTACTGAACAAATATTTTGGCATGTGAACATAGTCATACTTTTTGTACTGAAAGAGAGTAGAGGACTTAGTGCCAGTGGCAGAGCAAGCGAGATCAAACAGAAGTGGTAGGAGAGATAGTGCCAGTAAAAGTATATATATATATATATATATATATATATGTGTGTTTGTGTGTGTGTGTGTGTGTGTGTGTGTGAGAGAGAGAGAGAGAGAGAGAGAGAGAGAGAGAGAGAGAGAGACAGAGAGACAGAGAAGTGGATATAATTGCTGTTTGATAGGCACAACTTAAACAGTAGGAAGTGAGAGGGAGATGATAGTTACGATGGTTTGACTACAAAGTGTCTGGGTAAAAGGATTTAGCATGTCCTTGGTTAAAATGGCATTAATATGTTGACATGCCAAAATTTTGGAAAAATTAATACCTAGACTGCTGACTCCCCATTTTTATCCTTCTTTAAACAGGAACACATTAACCTTCTCGTGTTCCGATAAGAAATTTCAAGCCGTAAGAGAATAATCGCCGGCCGCGGTGGCCGAGGGGACTGAGGAGCTTCAGTCACGGTCTGCACGGCCACTACGGTCGGGGGTTCGAATCCCCCCTCGGGCATGGATATTTGTGCCGTCCTAGTTCGTAAGTAGTTCATAAGTAGTTTGTAAGTTTAGGGACTGATGACCCCGTAGTTAAGTCCCATAAGCTTTACAAACATTTGAACATTTTTGAAGAGAATAATCAAAATGTGGCGTAAAGTTTCAGCGGAAAAGGATATTAATGACAAGATTGTCTACACAAATGGCGAAGAAACGTTTATATCGAAAACAGTGACAAGACGTCTGCCCGATTCCAGACTTGCTTCCATATGTCTGTAGATACAAGTGACACTAAAATTGTAACGAATTTCCTGGCCACCAAAATCATAACCAATCCAAGAATAAATTTTTGGTCGAACTTCTCAACTGCAAATTGTGGACAGTCTCTTGTTCGCAAGGTCGGTGTAATTATTAGAAAGCGAAATTACGATTAGCAGTTGCAACGAGTTCCGCTATATTTCTGAAGACAACAAAACAAATATTATTTCTAACCCATTCTGTAAAACACATTTAACTTACTCGAAACATTAGAATGTGCCACTCTACTTCCTCTGGAGAGCACATTTCTCACTGTAGTTGTCACCGAACTATAACTGCTTTATTAGCAATAAAAGAAGCAAATCTGAAGCAGACGCCGTTCTTTGAAACGAATCATGTGATATAGCTGCAAATTGAAATATAGCTCGGAGAAATTTGTTCCATACAGTAACAGCGCACGGAGAAATTAGGAAGAACGAAATTAACTGCAGACGAATGCCCTTAAAGGAAATGGAGCGAAGCAATGTAATTAGTTTTTAACATATGATGTAATTCTCTTCCATTCCTCCTGTGTAATATTTCCCGTCTCGCGCTGTTGTTTATGAAGTCTCCACCTTCCAATTACTGCGAACTGAAAATCTTTTCCTTTACAAAATGATAATACACTGGCGATATTACAATTCAAGAAAACGAAGAAATTATTAATTCATATTTGCCAGAAACCTCAGCTTCCGTTCTAAATTTTACTGAACAATCTGTAGACAAACTAAGGGTTTCCGGCACCAATTTTTGTGCGTAACTGTTTCGTTAAACACATAGTTATTCAAGAGTACTTTAGCGACAATAGAAGAATCGAAAAATGCTCTAATCCTAGCACTCTATGTTAAATCACAATCTTCTTTTTGTGATCATCTTTGTTGTTAATTTGTTGTTATCCTTCAGGTTTCCAGTCCAGTGATTCCTTTGGCGAAGCTGTCCACAGTGCTTAATCGTGCGCAAGTCTTTTCTTCTCCGAATTTCTACTGATACCCATATCTTTTCGAGCATGTTTACTGCACTCTTAGCATCCTTCATCACTTCTTACCCGCCTTACCCTTATTTTCTTCTTGTAATTCACTGGAGATCCCCTGATGTTTTAGAATCTGTCCCAAAAATTAGTCCCCTTCCTCACTCTAGTTATGGAATAAAAATATTTCTTCCTCTGATTACATGATCGTCAGACATTTTCCAAAGTACCACATATCAAGACTTCTATTATCCTCACTAGAGTGTTTATCATCCACGTTTCCTTTCCACATATTGCTACATTCTCCAAAAATACACTGATAAATGAATTTCTGATAATTAAATATATATTTGACGTTCATAAATTTCTTATTCAGTAGTACTTTTCTTGTCACATCATCCGTTATTTTTCTCACCAAATTTGCAAAACACATCTAATGTTGCAAGTATTTTCGTTTATCCAAGTGTATCGGCATCGCCTGGTTAAATTCGACAAAATTCCATTACACTTATTTTTCTTAATGTTCATATTATATCATCGTTCTAAAACACTGTCCATTATTTTAATTTCTCGTCCAAGTCCTCAGTTCCCTGTGTCTCACTGAAATTCAAATTTATGGGCAATCCCCAAAGTTTTTATATCTTTCCCCATGAATAACTCTTCCTAATTCTTCTTTGGTTTCCTTTTACTGCTTGATCAGTGTATCGCTTGAATAACATCACGAATAGGCTATCCCGGTAGTGACCCCGTTCTCAACCACTTCTTCCCATAGACTCTTTTAATTGTAAGCTAGTTGCAGTTCAAGTTGTTCACTAAGGTAACGAAAGTCACTGGGATAGTGAGACGCACAGATACAGCTCGCAGCACAATCACTATACGAGTATAAGGCTGAAAAGGATGGTGCCTCGCAGAGCTGTCGTATGTACTCTGATGATTTCATGTGAGAAGGTTTGCGATGTGAATATGAGAATTAACAGTGTGGATGGAGTTATAAGCGAGGTTCATTCCAAGTAGGAAATCGTTACGGAATTCAGTACTCCGACATTAACAGTGTAAAGTGAGTGCCGAGAATACCGAATATGAGGCAGTACCTCTCATCACGGACTACCCAGTGGCCGAACCCAGTGCTCAATGAGGAAGAGAGTCGGTGTGTGCGTTCATTTGACAGTACCAACAGACAGGCAACATTATCTAAAATAATCAAACAAATTCTAACCTAGCGTGATTTAATTTCAGATACGCATTGTTATTTAACATCTGGTAATCTGCAAAACAATTAAGTAAATTAACTAATTAAAAACTATTTACTATTTACTCACATACACATATCTCGTGAACTGCCTCGTTCATCATCATTTCGATGAATTTCATTATAATGATCAATTGTAAATGTTTCTGAACTATTGGGTCGTACTTACACAGTATTGCTTACGCTTTGTAATCTTGAAAACTGAGATTGTTACTACTGTTTCCGTGATAAAGAAAAGTACCAGGGGCAACAAAAAAAAAGTTCAAATGTTTATTAATCTTAAGGGACTAAACTTCTCTGGTCTCAACTACTTAGACTAAATTATTATGCCCCAGAGAGGACTCTAATTACCGACGCGAGCGTCCGTGCAATGCGTAAAGTAACGGTCAGTTCCGCGCGGCGGGGACAGCAACAGAGTAATTGAGATAAAAAAATCTTGGGCTGGAAACGACGAATCTACAGTTATAAAGCCTAATCTATTTTGTAAGACGTGTCCAGCAGTAGAAGAGGAATCTTTTTGCAGACAATTATGGCAAGGACGACGGTGGCATATCCAAGAAAACAACATCTTTAATAATTGAAATACCGGTTTGAAAACCTACATTCAACAAAAAAAGGAAGTCGAAATCAAGATTGATAAAGTACGGAAGAGGCCGCTGCCACAATTTTTACACCAATGTAAGTTACTATTGCAGAAAAATATCTAGTATTTGAAAAGATGACCTTTGACACTTTTATTCACATTTCCCTCGGATTACAAATATTAATTACCCTGATTACATTTCACCAATGATTATTTTTGTTATTTACATTTATGTTCTTTACTTCTTACTACTTATGATTGCCTCCATATTTATTTATTCCACACTATATTCATGCAGTGCATCTCCCCCCCCCCCCCAATCTTTTTCCTCTCTCTCTCTCTCTCTCTCTCTCTCTCTCTCTCTCTCTCTCTCTCTCTCTCTGACCATCTCTTCCTCTCCCAAACCTCGGAGCGTTTGTTCCCCTCTTTCGACTTATCCCGACAGCCTTCCTCCCCCTCTCCCCCATGTCGTCTCAATGTCACGTACGTTATCTTTCGTGTTGATCAAAGAAACACTGAAATTTTCTTGCCACGTACTCTTCACCATGCACCATATCCTGAATTGGGGTTTATAAAACCATCAGTATGGAAACATTCATAGATGAACCAACTTTCTAGTAATTTTGACACGGGATCAAAGTCTGTTGTGAGGTAGTACGGAACGACACTGTGGGTATGATTAATGTCTTATTGAAAAATAATCACCAGATGACCACTGTTTAAAGAGTCGAAGGATACCCTGTACCAAGAATTCTTGTTGCTGTGACAAGTCACCTACTGTGTCCTTCAGTTCGCCGTCCGAGTTGAAACACTTACCTCTGAGATGTTTTTCTGAGCATACCAAACAGACGGATGTCACGGCCACATGTTCAGACTACAGGGCAGATGCTCAAGCTGGTCCTGCATCATCTCGGCCAGTACACTTCGTGCCGCGGCGGAGAGTCCTTACTGTGGAGGGCGCGGTTGCTCGCCGTCAGAGGTTCGAGTCCTCCCTCGGGTAAGGGTGCCCAAGCCGTTTGATCTTGATGGAATTGCGTAGGCAACGAAGTGTCTCACAGTACACGCCACTGTTAATGGTTTATCTGTGCCCCAGGTATTCGATGAGCGTCGGACATCGTGTCAATAAAATCAACATTACCTTGCTGGCTGAAGGCGCCATCTTGAATATTTTAGGAGGCTGTGACGACAGTACATTCGTGTCCCTAGTTGTCGCAGTACGTTATCCCAGAGCAACATATTCAAATTTCAACCGGTTCGGTTGTTACGACGTTTCGTACCTTCCATTTGTACATCCCTCGTATGAAAGTTCACTATTTTATTAGTACAATTTTGAACATGGCTGATTAACAGCAACCGTAATCGATTTTTCTTTTAAATTTTGTATACCGGCCAACCGACTGCGTAATTTTTAAGGTTCTTGACCTAGGTTTCGTTGCCACTAAGGACAACTTCATCAGAACAATAAAAATAGTTGCCTAAAAATGGTAATAACAGAGAAAATATCTTAGATTAGGAAAAAGTTTTAGACAGGGGAAACAGTAAAATCACCGGTACTTACATAAAACACATGACATCAAAAATATTACGAGCAGGATTGCTCAGGTCAATTACAGCATTAGCATTCTGGCCATAAAAATAAAATACAAACTACACCAGTGTGGTATGAAGGGCATGAAGGAACTGCCTACGAGGCACCAAACACGTAGCCACGTATACAAGCACTAGGGCGCGCCACATGCGGGCCACAAGTCACGTGGGCACCACTAACTTGGAATGTTAGATAATTGCGGTCATAAGGAATAGCTTACATTTCTAAAAGGTTAGACATATATTTTTACAATATTGTATTCTAAAATAAAATGAAAGCTGCAAGTAGAAGAAAATATGACAGAAGATCGTCAGAAGTATGCAGAAACATACTTACTTACAAATGACGTACATTAGTAACGAGGTAGTGTAAGCAACTGTTCATACAGACATTTTTTTGCAGAAAATGTGAGAAGATCACTGGCACAGCGGAAACAACGTACTAAATTGAATAAAGTATCGCTAATTAAAAGATAAAGCAATGTTACTGGAGTGGAGGAGGGAAAAAAACCCGGAATACAAGCACCAGCCTGACTTGAGCATCAGCCGCTCTAGTAACATGGCTTTGAATTTTAAATGGTTTTACTTGCCTCAGTTCAGTAGCCTACGTTATTTTTGTATGTACAGTTGCTCACACTACCTCGTCACTACTGTACCTAATTTGTAACTACTTCTGACGATCTTCTGTCATATTTTCTCCTACTTGGAGCTTTCATTTAATCCAGGAATACAATACTGTAATAAAAAAAAAATGTCGAACCTTTCGCAAATTTAAGCTATTCATTATGTCCATAATTAGACTACTGGTCATTAAAATTGCTACACCAAGAAGAAATGCAGGTAATAATCGGGTAATCATTGGGCAAGTATATTATACTAGAACTGACATGTGATTACATTTTCACGCAATTTGGATGCATAGATCCTGGGAAATCAGTACCCAGAATAACCACCTTTGGCCGTAATAACGGCCTTAATTCGCCTGGGCAATGAGTCAAAAAGAGCTTGGATGGCGTGTACGGATACGAATGCCCATGCAGCTTCAACACGATACCACAGTTCATCAAGACTAGTGGCGTGTTGTGATGAGCCAGTTGCTCGGCCACCATTGACCAGACGTTTTCAATTGGTGAGAGATCTGGATAATGTGCTGGCCAGCGCCGTCGAACAGTTTCCATATCCAAAAAGGCCTGTTCAGGACGTGCAACATGTAATTGTGCATTATCCTGCAGAAATGTAGAGTTTCGCAGAGGTCGAATGAAGGGTAGAGCTACGGGTCGTAACACATCTGAAATGTAACGGCCACTGTTCAGAGTGCAGTCGATTCGAACAAGAGGTGACCGAGACGTATAAACAATGGCACCCCATACCACCACGCCGGGTGATAGGCCAGGACGGCTTTGACGACTACACGCATCCAATGTGCGTTCACCGCGATGTCGCCAAACATGGATGCGACCGTCATGATGCTGTAAGAAGAACCAGGATTTATCTGAAACAATGACGTTTTGCCATTCTTGCACCCAGGTTCGTCGTTGCGTAAATCATCACAGGCGTTCCTGTCTGTGATGCAGCGTGAAGGGAAACCGCAGCCATGGTCTCCGGGCTGATAGTCCATGCTGCTGAAAACGTCAAAATCAAATGTTTCAAATGTTTGTATAGCTTATGGGACTTAAGTACGGTGTCATCAGTCCCTAAACTTACAAACTACTTATGAACTAAGGACAGCACAAATATCCATGCCCGAGGGGGGATTCCAACCCACGACCGTAGTGGCCGTGCAGACCGTGACTGGAGCGCCTCAGCCCCCTCGACCACCGCGGCCGGCGCTGAAAACGTCGTCGAACTGTTCATGCAGATGGTTGTTGTCTTGCAAACGTCCCCATCTGTTGAGTCAGAGATCGAGACTTGGCTGCACGATCCGTTACAGCCATGCGGAAAAGATGTCCGTTATCTCGACTACTAGTGATACGAGGCCGTTGGAATCCAGCACGGCGTTCCGTATTGCTCTCCTGAACACACCGATTCCATATTCTGCTAACAGTCGTTGGATCGCGACCAATGGGAGCAGCAATGTCGCGATACGATAAAGCACAGTCGCGATAGGCTACAATCCGACCTTTATCAAAGTTGGAAACGTAATGGTACGCGTTTCTCCTGCTTACAGAGGCATCACAACAAAGTTTCACTAGGCAACGCCAGTCAACTGCTGTTTGTGTATGAGAAATCAGTTGGAAACTTTTTTATGTCAGAACGTTGTAGGTGTCGCCACCGGCGCCAACCTTGTGTGAATGCTCTGAAAAGCTTCTAATTTGCATATCACAGCATCTTCTTCCTGTCGGTTAAATTTCGCGTCGGTAGCACGTCATCCTCGTGGTGTAGCAATATTAATAGGTAGTAGTGTATGTAACATTACTAGTTAGTACTGGCCACGTGACTAGTGGCCCGCGTGTGTCGCGCCGTAGCGCACGTTTACGTGGGTACGTGTTTGGTGCCTCGTAGGCAGTTCCTTCATGTCGTTCACACCATACTGGTGTAATTTGTAATTTATTTTTATGGCAAGAATGCTAATTTTTATTGTAATCCACCTGAGTAATCCTGCTCGTAATATTTTTGACGTCATGTGTTTTATGTAAGTACTGGTGATTTTACTTTCCTTATGTAAGATATTTACTCTGCTATTATCATTTTAGGTAACGATTTTTATTCTTCTGATGAAGTTGTCTTTAGTGGCAACGAAACCGAGGTCACGAATCTAAAAATTACGCAAATGTTTGGCTGGTATACAAAATTGTTAAAAAATATATTTTATTAGTATTATAATTCATGATGGAAATTTAAGCCTCATGCTGGTCTCTTCAATTGACAACAGAAATTGTGACAGTAATTAACAGTCAGTGCGTAGGGCGTCTTGTATTGTCCGTCGATAACCGTTCGGTCAGCGCGTAAAGCAAAGTTCGATCATGGGGCTGTTACATGCATCGATTAGGAGCTGCTGGGAACACGGCCGGTTTTGTTGGAATTAATGGCCAGTGTGGGGACCTGTCGCCGGTCGCATAGGCGCCAGCTGTCAGCGAACAAGAGCCGCTTAATGACTCCCAGCGCAGCAGAGCCAGCGCAGCACTTGTCCACGTCGGCCGGACAAGGCGGCGGCCAATTTACGGTGCGCGCTGCCGCGCCGTAGCGGGCCAGGCGTCACCGCGGCGGTCGCAGTTACCGGCAGGCTGTTCAGCCGTCTGTCTCTACCTGCTGCGTGGCCGCGAGCCGCATGCATAGTAAGGCTTAGACCTTGCAGCTACGAACAGGCCTGACCTTATTATCTCGCGAGGACTCGCGCGTTACCATTTTGCTCACAGTAAAAACAATCAGCATTTTACCAATTTTAATCAAATATTTCTGTTTTCTTTTAAACGCAACTAGAAATATTTATTTAGACATAGTAAGTACATTACAAACTTCTCTTTGACTGTCAGAAAAATGCTATATCGATCGCGTAACTTTTAAAGGTGCGAGTTCTCACGGGTTAACCGTGTCTGTGTAGAGACAGGATTTAGTGATCAGGATATCGCCATAGCGTCGATGGTGACCAAAGTTCATAAAACAATCAAGAGTGTGTTTTCGTTAGGAACAGCCGATAAGCAATTGTTAGGATCGCACATAGAAAATTAATGGACATCGTTTAGTACCGATACAATGGACATAGAGGAATTGTGGACTATCGACTAAATTTAAAGGCATTGTAAATCAAGGTTTAGATAAATATGTGCCTGTGACGTCGATTAAGGATGGAAAAGATCCACTGTGATATAATAATAATGGTAGAAAGCTACTGAGAAAGCAAAGACTGGGAGTCCATAAAAAGATCAGTACAGACAAGCAGTCTTGCGACCTACTTTGGGACACATTCTCGGAAAACTATCTTGAGCAGTTGAACCGGCAACCAACGCGCAATGGAAATATTTTAGACCTTATAGCCACGAACAGGCCTGACCTTATTAACGATGTCTGTGTAGAGACAGGAATTAGTAATCACGATATTGTCATAGCGTCTATGGTGAAGGCTAGGAGCGTGATTTTGTTGGGAAGAGCCGATAAGCAAACGTTAGGATCGCACTTAGAATGAATGGGCATCGTTTAATTCCGGGACAATGAATGTAGAGGAATTGTGGACTAAATTTAAGTGCATTGTACATAAAGGGTTAGAGAAATATGTGCCAGTATAGACGATTAAGAATGGAAAAGATCCACCGTGGTATAATAATAATATTAGAAAGCTGGTGAGAAAGCAATGTGCAACTCTCAATTAAAAAAAAAGAATAAAAATAAAAAACAAGCAAATGCTGACACTCAAAAGTTAGTAGAGATTCGTGCGTCTATAAAAAGATCGATGCGCGAAGCATACAATAATTACCATAGCCATACCTTAACAATTAATCTTACAGAGAACCCGAAAAAATTCTGGTCCTATGTAAAATCGATAAGCGGGTCAAATCCCACTTTCCCATCACTCGTTGATCATTCCGGGACAGTAATAGAAGAAATCAAACGGAAAGCTGAAGATCTAAATTTAATCTTTAAGTAATCTTTCACGCAGGAGGACCGCACAAATTTGGTCAACGTACTTATCCCGAAATGGAGGACAGAGTAATAAGTATATCCGATGTAGAGAAGCAGCTGAGACAGCTAAATACGAAACAGTCTCATGGTCCGGATGAAATACCATTTCGGTTTTACAAAGACTATTCTGTATCTTCGGCCCCTTACTTAGCTTGCATCTATCGCGAATCTTTAATTCAGCGCAAAGTTCCTAGTGATTGGAAAAAATCGCAGGTGACTTCCGTTTATAAGAAAGAAAAGAGAGCTGACCCACATAAATACAGGCCAATATCGTTGATATCAGTTTCCTGTAGAATTTTTGAGCATATTCCCAGTTCGAATATATTAAATTTCTTTGAAACGGAAAAGCTTCTTTCTATGAATCAGTACGGGTTTAGGAAACACCGTTCATGTGAAACTCAGCTTGCTCATTTCTCACATGACATCCTGCGAGCCACGGATGAAGGGCAACAAGCGGATTCTGTTTTTCTCGAATTAAAAAAAGAAAAATAAATAAAAATAAAAAAAATCAAATAATCAAATGTTTGTATAGCTTATGGGACTTAACTACGGGGTCATCAGTCCCTAAAATTACAAACTGCTTATGAACTAACTAATACTAAGGACGGCACAAATATCCTTGCCCGAGGGGGGATTTGAACCCCCGACCGTAGTGGCAGTGCAGACCGTGACTGGAGTGCCTCAGCCCACCCCCCACCCAACCCCCCCACCCTCGATTTCAAAAAGGCGTTTGACACGGTGCCACACTGCAGACTGCAAACCAAGACACGAGCATATGGAAAAGGTTCGCACATTGGCTGGAAGACTTCCTAAGTAATAGAACGCAGTACGTTGTTCTCGACAGCGAGTGTTCATCAGAGACGAGTGTATCGTCAGGCGTGCCCCAGGGGATTGTGACAGGACCGTTATTATTTTCTATCTATATAAATGATCTGATGGACAGAGTAATTTGTAATTTGCGGCTGTTTGCTGATGATGCTGTGGTGTTTGGGAGGGTTTGGTCTTTAATTGACTGTAATACCATACAGGATGACTTAGACAAAATTTCTAGTTGTTGCGAGGAATGGCAGCTAGTTCTCGATGTAGAGAAATGCTATGCGCATGAGTAGGAAAACAATCCAATTATGTTCAAATACACCATTTGTAGCGAGCTTCTTGATGCAGTCGCGTCGTTGAAATATCTAGGCGTAACATTGCGCCATATGAAATGGAACGAGCATGTAAGGACAGTTGTAAGGCGGACAGCCGGCTTAGGTTTATTGAGAAAATTTTGGAAATATGTACTTTACCTGTTAAACAGACCGCGTACAAAACGCTTGTACGACCACGTCTTCAGTATTACTCAAGTGTTTCGGACCCGCAGGACATTAGTTTAAAGGAAGACATAGAAGCAGTTCAGAGGCAAACAACTAGGTTTGCTACTGGTAGGTTCGACCCAAGCGCAAGTGTCATGGAAGTGCTTCGGGAACTCAATTAGGGATCGCTGGAGGAAAGGCGACGTTCTTTCCGTGAATTTCTGTTGAGGAAATTTAGAGGGCCGAAATTTGAAGCTGAGTGTAGTACGATCTTCCTGCCTCCTACATTACATTTCGCGTAATGATCACAAAGACAATATAAGAGAGGGCATTCTATTTCTCTCGTTCTATTTGAGAGTGGAATAGGAAAGGAAATACGTAGTAGTGGTATAGTGTACCCTCCGCCACGCACCTTACGGTGGATTGCGGAGTATGTATGTTGATGTAGAAAGTCCTGTACTGAGAAAGCAGTGCCAACTCAGCGACGGACGCCATTGTTGGGTTATGCCCCTGTCGTGCTCCCATAAAGTAGCACAGGGCCCCTGCATTACAGGCGGTTTATTACCACTTGTAATGACTGAGCCGCTGTTGGTGAGATTGAATGTACTGACCTATCGCTAATTTGCCTTTGGTTCACCAGCCTTACGGTATCATTACGAAAATAAATATGAATCACTCCATTCAATTAGGCAATTATTGATACAACAACACTTGGTTTCAATCTTAGACAATTTCTTATCACCAAGGATGGCTGGGATTCCTAATCCTAATAAATAAGACATTGGAGGATTCAGTTTTCAATAGTAGTTTAGCTGATTCAAAATTAAATGTGAAATGCATATTTTTTCTGCTTGTGGAATGATGAATTGTTTGCATACATAATCTGGAGTTGAGCTATAACTAACGGTATGACACTTATGCATTATTCCAGCAAGAGTAACAACAGTGAGAAAGAGGTCGTATTACCGTACCGGTAGGTATAATAGCTCTCTCTCAAATATAATATTTCTAAATTGTCTTACGTAAAATTCTGTTACACGAAAATTCCCACTGGTCATGATGTGTTGTTTGTTTGCAGTGTTACGTATCTGACAAGGAAAAAGAGAAAATAGCTGACAACCAGTCGGCGTGGATCGATCGGACGCCAGCATTCCCTGTGTCGTACTAGCAAGAACGCTGACAGTGCTATTTCGTAATGTAGCCTTGACCTTATAAACGTTTTATTGACTGAGACGATAGAAATCTACAGTTTTTTTCATACAGAAAATACGGCATATAGATATTACATTTAATATCAGGCAGACGTTAGTTAACTAAAGTTTTACTCAGACACAGTAATACGAACTATATCGCTCAGTGCGCCACTGTAATGTAGGCCTATAAACGAAGCTGTCGCCTTTAGGCTTGAATTCTATACCACAAGCAATTTAGATCTGTAGGTGATAGAAAACGAACTTTTATGACATAGAAGCTTCGTATAAAAACATAAACCTTAAATTAGTACATTTCTGCTATATACGTAATGACTAGGTTGGCGCACAAATCGCTGCCGAGTATCACGTGACCTGCAACTGGCAAATGGTAAGACGCGTTTGTCGGCAATGAACACATAAAAGGTTGTCGCTACGTTCTATATGCAGGCCCTTAATATTCATAGGCGATAGGAGCGATAGCAAGGGGCGATTGAACAGAGCTCAGCAGCTGATGCCTAATTTACGTGACGATCAGAAGTTCACAAGAAAGATTATGCACTACTCTAGCACTCGAACCGCACTAACTCCGTACTTCTGACTTGGAATTAAAATACTTGCTTGTGTTTACACGAGAAACATCCGTTTGTAAATGGATTTATCACTAACAACAGCGCCTCTATGAAAATTTTGCCTTACTATGTTTCTGTAAGCGTATTGTTCAGGTGCATGTCATGGTAGATAATATTAAACATACACTACGTGATCAAAAGTATCTTGATACGTCCAAAGATCTATCTTTTTATATAAGGTGCGTTATGCTGACACGTACCTGATTCGACGTACGCCTGCGAGGATGTAAGCAGTAATCAAGGCTAAGGGTGGACCACCACCATTTTCAATTCCAGTATTACCGATAGAAGGCGCCCCGAAGTAATTTTCATCCAGCTGTCCGGATACTTTTGATCACATAGCAAATGTGTCACTGTCGTGGTTGAAGGATCTGTGAATTGTTACCTAAAAACAACAGTGAAAAAGAAATAGCTGAATGTGTCCTTGGTTGAGAAGAAGGGTCGAAAAACGAGATGTGAACTATATGATAATGAAGGAACTGTTGCGGAAGGACCCCCAATGAATTAGGAAATTTTTTACCAATGAATGTTATGTGTTTCACGTTGTTACTCTCGTTTGTCCAGGGCAAATTAAAGACCATAATACGGCGATGAGAGAGAGAAAGAGAGAGAGAGAGAGAGAGAGAGAGAGAGAGAGAGAGAGAGAGAATTACCCCAAACTGAAGTTACAAAATACTTACACTTTAATTGGATGTTTTGTTTTGTTTATTTCATGCATCGGTTACCTCACGTAATTGTAATTTTTTTGCAGGATCGCTTTAACATTCCAGATTCTGGCGATAGGGGATTCCTTCAAGAAAGTCTTTCTTTTGCACAAAGAATATTTGCACCGACTATCGCTATTTTAAATGTTGTTGTTGCTGTTGGAGTTAACAAAGAAATTTTAATTTACGCTCCATAAAAGAACCTCTGCGATAAAAAATCAGTTTGCTCCATTCGCGGTGGAACTTCTGACATTGCGCTCTTGAGTTTTTGTGCAAGTGTCTCAAGTTTTATTTTTCTGGAGTGCTACAACATTAGACTTTTCGTAACAAAGGCTGAAGTGACAAGACGTGTTTAATCTTCAATTTAAATAAATAAATTTTTGGCAGTTTTTCTTTGTAAATAACGGTCAACGAACCTTACTACGATAGAATAAACGTGAATATGGCCTTACAAGCTCATTTTTGCGAATTCACTATTAGCAAATACAGGACCTTTACCATAGCGTTTAGACTAGTACGAAACGCCGTCTGCGCTGACGAAGTGTTGATAGTTCCACGCAACATGATCCGTTTATTACTAGATCGATATATCGTTTAAACTGGGCTTTACACAAAAACTGTCAATCTGAAACGCTATTAAGGTAACTTATTTTTTATTATGTATGAAAAGAAAATCTTTTAAAAGCACAGACGAAAATTACAGCTAAACAATAATTATCAGTTCCGCTGTATAAGTCAAGTTCAGATGACTGTGATAAATGCTGACAGTGGAAAGCTCTTGCTTAAGTCAGTTTGTTGTTGAACGATTGAAAGGGAATCATCTCGTAAAACATTTTGTTTCGAGATGGAGGTTGCATTGGAGGGACCAGTTGCATCCCGTAACATTTTACATAATTATGGTATCAATAACTTCAGTAAGCTTTTAAAACCTAAACTTGTTTCCGATTGGTATCGTACTTTACAGTAGAACTATTCGAAATTTCAACGTTACAAAGTGGGAAAGTACCTTTGTGCTACCGAGGTAATGTTGTTTCTAAACATGTGAATTGCAAAATATGAATACGATAGCTATGTGAAGGAATATTACATTTGTGTACAGAGCTGTCATATGAAGTTTCACAGGTTCCGATAAAAATGCAAATTGAAATGTTTCTCCATGTTAATGAAGACGTGGACTGTACCGATCCACTGCGTCAGACTATGAATTTTTTATAAGCAGATAATTGGTAGGCTTAATGAATAACTCTGTATGTCCACGGCTGTCATCATACAGCACGACTATTCACAGTATTTTTAGTCTCCTGCTGCCAGCAAACCAGACAAGTATAGCAAAAGCTGTAGAGATATCGGAATGTGTTCATTGGGCCTCCAAAAATATTACATCATTAGAATGATATTTTCAGTCTGCAACGGAGTGTGCACTGATGTGAAACTTAATGGAAGATTAAAACTGTGTGGCCAATCGGGATTCGAAACTGGGGTAATTGCCTTTCGCGGGAAAGTGCTCTACTGACTGAGCTACCCTGGAAAGGTTTAATTTTGTCATCAAATCGCCTCCTACTTTACTAAAGTACCGTAAATCTACTGCAAAGCTTGCATGACTAGCACTTCTTGAAGTAAGGATATTGTGGAGATATGGATTAGCTAAATCCAAGGTCTGATGAGTGAAAATATCCTTACTTGCAGGAGTGCTAGTCCCGCAAGCTTCGCAGAGAACTTGCGTGAAGTTTGCAGAGTAGGAAGCGAGCTACTGGTGGAGGTGAGGCTGTGAAGACGACCCGTGAGGCGTGCCAAGGTGACTTGGTCGGTAGAGCGCCTGCACACGAAAGCTAAAGGTTCCGGGTTCCAATTCCAATTCAGCACACATTTAATCGGGCAGGAAGTTTCATTTTACATTATGTCAAGTATTTTGGTAAATAGAAGTTTACGGCGCCACTTGATGTTCATTTGCGCCTTTGTATGTATTACAAGATATTTAAATCTCAACAGTATCTTCTTTACTTATGCATACAGTATCATATGCATTACGGAGACATTCGTCTGTTTCCTAACACCGTACACCACCTACTGTATCAAACACAAATTACAATTGTAACCAAGTACTCACCATATGTATGTTTCATATCTCACCTGATTCCCTAATTGTTTAGAATAGTGATATACATAACCTTGTAGATCAGATCGGCAATTCAATGTGGCTTTTTGCGGATGATGCAGTAATATATTGAGAAATCCCAACGTTCGGAAAGCGTAACACAGGATGATGTGGAGTCTATCGATAGTTGGTGCAGGGAAAGACAATTGTACCTCAAACAAGCATAAATTGATGAGTTTACATAGAAAGATTCATTATTATATAACTACGCAATACTGGAAGCAGTTACTTCCGTAAAATATCTGGGAGTTGATATTAGGGACTATGTGAAATGGAACGACAATATAATATCAGTAGTGGGTGAGACAGATGATACACTGAGATTTATTGAAAGAAGGTGTAGATCGTCAAGAAAAGAAGTAGGTTACAAATTTCTCGTTCGCCCCTATGAGATCCGTACCAGATAGGGTTAATAAGTGATCCAACGGAATGCAGCACGTTTCTATACGGTCTCATTTAGCAAGCGTAAAAGCGTCACAGAGCTGACGAGGAAACTCAGAGGCAGGCGCTGCAAGTGAGGCGTTCTGTATCGTGGTACAAGCTTGTGTCAAAGTTCCGAGAGCTTACTTTTCATGGAAAGTCAACCAATACATTACTTCCTCCCACGTATAGCCGGCCGCGGTGGCCGAGGGGACTAAGGCGCTCCAGTCACGGTCTGCAAGGCCACTACGGTCGGGGGTTCGAATCCCCTGTCGGGCATGGATACTTGTGCCGTCCTTAGTGTTAGCTAGTTCATAAGTAGTCTGTAAGTTTAGGAACTGATGACCCCATTATTAAGTCCCATAAGCTATACAAACAAACAAACCTCCTACGTATATCTCGCGGGGCGGCTACAATTATAAGGAGGATTAGAGAGCACAGTGATGAATACAGGCAACTGTATGTCCAACGCACCATACGCGACTGGGATAGGAGGAGGTGACTATGGTACCGTCCGCCCCACACGCCGAGTGGCTTGCGGCGTATGTGCATTGATGTAGAAAATGTTCAAATGTTTGTATAGTCTATGGGACTTAACTACGGGGTCATCAGTCCCTAGACTTACAAACTACTTATGAACTACTTACGAACTAGGACGGCACAAATATCCATGCCCGAGGGGGGATTCGAACCCCCGACCGTAGTGGCCGTGCAGACCGTGACTGGAGCGCCTTAGTCCCCTCGGCCACCGCAGCCGGCTATACGTAGGAGGAAGTTGTTGATGTAGAAACAATGACGGTGTTCTCATGGATGAAGCGCTGTTCCACCCTCTCACAACAGTTCGTGATTGATCTTAAAAATGTCCTGGACAATTCCGATGAATTATTTTACCATTAAGGTCGCCCGACTTGAGTCCTATCTAAGATTTACGGCACAAAACTTTCCGGACATCTTGCATTTGTTGCGTACGGGTCATTTCATTTCACATTGTACAGCAGGAAACCGTGCCTTTCTTTTGTTTCCTTTTCTGTCATAGAAAGTAGATGTTAATGCCTCTGACAACTCGCACTTGTGTTAGGCATAGGCTTCCGGTTGTTTTCAGAAGCGAAAGTAACGTATTTCATTAAATCACGCGCATAATGGCACTCATAGCTCAAAAACTATTCATAGTAAGATTTTAAAATACGTGGTAGAATGCAAGCACTCTTCTATAGATTGATATGGTACGCAAGCGGTATTCAAATGTTCAAATGTTTGTTAAGCTTATGGGACTTAACTATTAGGTCATCAGTCCCTAAACTTACAAACTACTTACGAACTACCTTATACTAAGGACGGCACAAATATCCATGCCCGAGTGGGGACTCGAACCCTCGACCGTAGTGGCCGTGCAGACCTTGACTGGAGCGCCGCAGTCCCCGCGGCCACCGCGGCCGGCGCAAGCGGTATTTTTAGAATTTAAATTTCAAGTACTTTTCCTAATTTGTTATCTTTTGTCTATAAGGTGCATTTTAACAGAATGAAATTTATGGCATACAGTTCATCATTTGATTCAAAAACAGTATCATTAAAAAGTTTAATGGTATTTCGAATAGAAAGCTGTGGAAAGCATAATATGTATCTAGAAAGTGCGCCAAATTTGCGGGCCGCCTTACACCTTATTACGCCGGCTGCGGTGCGCTGCGCTCCATGGAAGCAGTCCGTCCTGAAGGCCCGGCGTCTTCCCTGCTGAGTGGCGAACGGCAGACCGCCACAGTCTGACTTGTTAGTGCAGCGCGAGGTGGCGTGTTTATTACTAAATTATTATTTCACACGTTGAAAATAATGGACTCCATAATACTTCAAACGGCAATCAACGTGTGCAATAAAAAAAAATATATTAAAAAAAGAGAGGTGACTGAGGCGCTCCAGTCACGGTCAGCACGGCCACTACGGTCGGGGGTTCGAATCACCCCTCGGGCATGGATATTTGTGCCGTCCTAGTTCGTAAGTAGTTCATAAGTAGTTTGTAAGTTTAGGGACTGATGACCCCGTAGTTAAGTCCCATAAGCTTTACAAACATTTGAACATTTTGAATAAAAAAGAAGTTCAGCTCTATCAAGTTTAATTTTTCTGTATTTATTTTAATAAACGAGAAAATTATTTTACAGCAATACATTAATTGCTGTCATGTTATTGTTACATATCTGCATTATATATCAGGCTGAAATCCGTTGTGAGGTTTTTGAGCTACACAGCACACACAGTGTCGCGTTCGGAAAGTAACAGAATTTTATCTCTAAAAATACTAACCATTTAAGAGATAAATTCATGACCCTTGTTCTGTTTTGCATTAATTTGCACATGTAGATTTTATTGATTATTCAAAAACTATGGTATAATTTTCTGATTTTTCTTCCTATTTCAAATGGAACAGCTCGTATCATGTAAAAATGTCAAAAACCAGTGTTGGTACGTCTCTGCAATCCTCTGCAATGTCACTCGACGATAGATAAACGTGACTTTCAAAAACTACTTTCTAAATATATAACACCCTAAATTTTTTATCAAGATAATCATCCTCATTATAAAAATTAATGTATTCCCCTAGTGACAATATGGACCAGCATCAGCTGTATAATTTATTTGTGAATTTTGAAAAGAAGTGCCAGACCGTCATTCAAACCCGCATTTCTCTCTTTCCCCGAGCAGGCGCGTTAATCAATTCGATATTCGTACGCGTCACCAGCACCGCCCAAACTTCCATCTGCCCATGAATGCTCGTATATTCCACCATGTAATTTCCCCAAAGGAATAGACATTTGTCACGAATTCTGTTGCTTTGTTTTGGCTTATACGATTCGCAGTGCCCCGTGTACAACGATGTAATCAATGGAAACGTCCCTCAGGCATCATACAACGACCAAAGCTGTCAATAAAATATATATATGTATTCGAAATAGCGAATCTGAATGATATCAGCTGTATAATTTAATAGTGACGTAAGAGAATTATGTCGAAACACGACTCCAAACCGGATTTCTCGCTTTTAGTGAGTGGTCGCTGCCGCGGCAGAATAGCCGTGTGCACTAATGCACCTTGCTGCGGCGCACACGGCCATTTGCCATTGGGGATTCGAGTCCTACCTCGGGTATGGGTGTTTGTGTTGTCCTCACCATAGGTAACTTTAAGTAGTTTGTAAGCCTACGGAATGATGAACAGCATAGTTAAATTACTTACATTTACAAACATTTGAACATTTTAAGTGCTGGCGTTAACCGTTACATCGTTAAACAAGGGCAATACTTATCCACACTTGGAATCAATGTAACGTGAGAATGTGATGGTGACACGAAATCGGCTGAATTCGGAATGTAAATGATTGTGTAGTGAAAGAAAAAAGGTTTTAACCCATCCTTGTTAACTTCGCCATCAGAAGAAGGTGCACTATATCTTGCAGGTCTTTACTCTTTCCAGCATTTTTCATACAGAGAGATTGTGCCTAATGCTCTTAAGTTCAGCTCTAGCTAACATCCGACCTGCAACTGCGACTACTTTCTGTGTAAATACCATTATCTGCAAATTCCTGAAACTGGTCTTAACAGATTGCAATCTGTCAGTCTACAAGTAAAATTCTCGTGATAGATCATGATTAGATTATAAGGAAGCGGCTTTATCATCTTCATATTCGCTCTGGTCGATGTCATCCCCTCTACAAACTATGTTCTTACTTGATAATTCAAATAATCCAGTTAGAGGCCCTGCAATCTGATAAAACGACGATTTATAAGATAGAACTTCCTATGAAGACGACGTTTATTTGTAGGGATACATTTCAAAATTCTCAATCAGATTGAAATAATGTCAGTGATGCCAAATCAAGAAATATCCGTAAAACTGATCTAAAGTGCTCAGTGATCGATGTCTTGCTATCGTACCGAGCGAGGTGGCGCAGTGGTAACGCACTGGACTCGCATTCGGAAGGATGGTGATTCAAATCCACCTCCGACCATCCAGATTTAGGTTTTCCGTGATTTTCCTAAATCACTCCAGGCAAATGCCGGGATGGTTCCTCTCAAAGGGCACGGCCGAGTTCCTTCCCCATCCTTACCCAAATCTCCGAGCGTTAGTTCCGTCTGTAATGACCGAGTTGTCGACGGGACGTTAAGCCCTAAGTTTCCTTCCTCCTTCCTTCTTGCCATCGTAAAGGGTTAGTGTTGGAAACGGCGCGGTTGTTCTGGAGGCGGAGATTTCGCGCCATTTCACTCGCAGCCTCCGGCTGTCTCTGGTTGCACAATTCGAATCGAGTAGACGCCATTTTGGAGGTGAATCTTGCTGTCTTTGTTTGATTTGACAGTGCATTTTGCGTAGCACGAAAAGATGTTTCCCAGCATCAGTTCCATAAATATAAACCAAAATCGAAGTTTTCTAATACGAGATTGTTATAACAAAAGTCATGTAAACTTAGAATTAAGGATAAAAGTTTCACGATGGTCTTATAAGACTCACGAAGTACAAAATCTTAGATCGCCGCTAGTTGAGTGCAGCATGGGTCAAGTAGTAGCGTGTTAGTTTATCGAGTAGAAGGTCCTGTATTCGATTTCCAACACGTTCGTTTCTTACTTCTACTAGATTATTTGAGGCAATACATTTGTACATGTCATATACTTAGCAATTGTTGTTCATATAGCTTTCTCTCAAACTCTCGAATCTGTTAATGTATACACAGTGTCGTTCCGTCTTCATATAAATATGTCTCCTGTTGTATGATCTCTTAGCAACAAATAATCCTGAGGTCATAACGAGCATAAAATGGATACAGGTATTAGTGAACACATAGCTGTCGTAGTGAAATTGAATATCGAAAGTCCCAAAGCTACCAAAAATAAACGAAAAGTATATTTGTTCAGGAAAGCAGACAGAAACAAAATACATTGCTTCTTGAACGACAGCTTCCACTCGTTTCTAACGTAGGTGTAGACCAGATGTGGCTCAAATTCAGAGAAGTGGTACCGACAGCAATTGACAGTTTCATACCAGACAAATTAATAAAAAAAAGGAGGCGATCCCCCTTGATACGCAAAACAGGTCAGGACACAGTTGCAAAAGCAAATGAAAAGGCATACTAAATTTAAACGAACATAAAATCCCCAGGATTGGCGATCGTACTCAGAAGCTCGAAATTTAGCGATGATTTCAATGCGAGATGCCTACAATACTTAACACAACGAAACTCTTTCTCGAAATTTGACTGAAAACCAAAAGAGGTTTTGGTCATATGTTAAATATACTAGGGTAAAAACACAAACAATACCCTCACTACGTGATAGTAATGGCGATCCTGCCGATGACAGCGCTACTTTACTTTACTTTATCGTGTCCGGACTATTTAAAGGTTATCGGCCCAGTACTGGGCTACGTCTATTCCATTAGTATTCGCGAGCCACAAATCTTCGAGGGTACACCGGTGTGGACATTTTTCACATGTAAGAAGGTGTTCCATATTTTGACTTTCTCCACAGTCACAGTTTATATCGGTTTGGTCGATTATACCCCACTTAAGCATATTTACTTTTACTGGGGCGACCCCCGTTCTGAGCCTATTCAAGGTTCTCCAGGTTTTAAAATTTAGGTTTTGACCGGTCCACTGAACAGGGGGGAGAGGGAAATTTTCATGCGGTTCGTCCTGGACGGTTACAAGGAAACTTCTCCTAGACTTCAGTCGTGTCTCTGGTGGTCGAGCTCTGTAGAGGACATGCCGCTCATCTGCGAGTTGTTTTACTTTCTCTACGTGTTCTAAAGCGTTTCTGCGAGATGTGGGATCTGCAAAACCAGCTGCCTTGTACAAGAGTCTGACCGGCGTTGGTTTCATGCACCCTGTCACTATCCTGCAGGTCTCATTGAGGGCCACATCTACTTGTTTCGTGTGAGCGCATCTATTCCATACAGGGCACGCTTACTCAGCCGTTGAGAAACAGAGCGCCTGTGCGGATGTTCGTAGCACACCAGGACATGCACCCCATTCGTTACCCGTTAGCTTTCTAAGTATATTATTTCTCGTCGTTATTTTCTGTCTCGTTTTGATGCAATGCTGTTTATAAGTTAGAGACCGATCCAGAATCACGCCAAGATATTTAGGGTGGTCTGTGTGTTCTAAGGTGTTCCCGTTCCACGTAATTTGGAGTTTCCGTTTGGCTTCTTTCGTGCGAAGGTGGTAAGCGCAAACTTGAGTTTTGGAAGGGTTGGGTCTTAAGGAATTTTTATTATAGTACGCAGTCATTGATTTTAAGGCATTTTCAAGTTTTTCCTCTACTTCTTCAAATCTTTTTCCTCGAACGCATATTGCAAGGTCATCGGCGTAGATTAACTGCTTAGTGTGGGCCTGTGTAGGTTGGTCATTTGTGTATATGTTGAAGAGGATTGGAGCTAAGACGCTTCCCTGAGGGAGGCCGTTCTTTTGGTCCCTCCATCTACTCATTTTGCCCTCCAACAATACAAAGAACCTTCTGTTCTGTAACAATGAATGTACGACCCTAACTAGATGGTAATCACCGAGTGTCTCATAGATTTTATGGAGTAATGTATTGTGCCTGACGGTATCGTAGGCTGCTGTCAGACCTACGAAGGCTGCCGCTGTTATGAGCTTCCCTTCATACCCTTCTTCAATATGTTCTGTCAGTGCAAGGACTTGGCCGGTACAGGACTTGCCAGGTCTAAATCCTCCTTGTTGTGGAATGAGATGTTTGTCAACATATTTTCCTATTCTGGACAGGATAAGTCTCTCACAAAGTTTAAAAAAGTGACAGAGCAAGGAGATGGGTCGGTAGCTACTAGGATTCTCTGGATCCTTGCCTGGTTTAAGTAACGCTATTACTTTAGATTTTCTCCAGGGTTTTGGGATTTTGCAAGTTTTGCAGCACGTATTGAACAATTGTAAAATCCAACTCTTGGCCCTTTGCCCTAAATTCTTGATTTGTTCAGTGCATATGTCATCCACACCAGCAGCTTTCCCGTTTTTTAACATGTTCATGCCATCTTGAAGTTCTTTCATAGTGAAAGGTTTCCCCAAGTGCTTGGTCTCCCGATTGATACTTCTGGCAATTTTTGGGTACTTTTGTTGTTTCTTGATTTTCCCGTTCAACAGTATTTGGGTGGCTACTTGGTTTGCTGTAACCTTGCATGGTAATATTTGTTCCTTAGGGTCGCCGCTCAGTTTCTTAATCAAGTTCCACGCTATTTTGCTACTGTGTGTCATGTCCATTTTTTCCAATGCTTCGGTCCATTTCTCCTTCCTTCCTTGGTTTAATTTTTGGAGTAGGGCTGTTCCACAGTTAACTGTTTCTTCGCTGAAAGGATCAGCAGTATAGAGTTTTTCGTATTTTTTGAGGAGTTCTTTGGATTCACTGGACATTCCAGCGACATACTGTTGTCTGCACCCCCTGGGAATAACTTTCCTAGACGTATTCTTTATTATTTCAATAAGTTGTTCATAATTTTCTCATCTTGGTTCAACATGTTGTATCTCAGAATCTATCATAGATGCATAGCTTTCCCAGTTTGCCTTCTTAAAGTTAAATCTCCTCCTGAATGGGATGGTCTGTGGTCTGACTGCTGGATAGATGTTAATACCAACTGGTCTATGCTGTGTCTTTGGTATGGGGCCATATACCACTTTGGTACATCGGTCCTCAAGATCGATATTTGAAAATCATATATCCAGATTGTATCCCTTTTTCCAGACATTACTTTGGAAGGATGGTGGGAGTTTTGGGTCATGAATTAGTGCTAGACCACTCGTTTCTGCCCAGGTCTCTACGGCATCACCATTTGCATCCGATTCTGCATAACCCCATACTATGCTGTGACTGTTGAAATCTCCCAGAATGAGCTGGTTGGGTTGTGACTGGAAGTTAGGTGGGGGCGAAAAGGTAAAGGGTTGGTTTGGGGGTTTATATACCGAGGTTATGGTGCATTTTCCAATTTCGATGGTAATAATTTCTATACCATTTAGGTTAGTTGTTCCCACAGAGGAGACCACAGTTTGAGATTTCACGAACACAGCGCTGCCATGCTTGTTGTGTGGTATTTATGCCGTTAATTTCATACCTGAAATGTTCGGTCTTCTGGCAGTTAGGTCTCTGTGAGTCTCTTGAATGCACAATACATCGCACTTCGAGGTCTTACAGAATTCTGATAAGATTTCTTCTTTAGCTGTGGTGATACCCTCGATGTTTATGCTCGCTACTGTCAGTGTTGGTTCTGAGAAGAACCATTGTGGCTTTATGTTACTACGCGTCATCTTTAGTCCGGTATTGGAAGGATTGGCTGTCTACTGTTAGACGTTACCAGGGGACGCCGGCGATAGTATTTGCTAACTACAATTATGTGGTGCTATCGGCCTCGTGGAGGCTCCTTCCTTGTCCCCCGACAGCGCTACTAAAGCAGTTTTACTAAACATAGCTTGTAGAAACTCGTTCACCAAAGAAGACGAAACCAATATTCCAGATTTCGAATTACGAACAGATGCCGTAATGAGTAGATATCATCGGAGTAGTGCAGCAACTAAAGTCACTTAACAAGAACAAGTCTTCTGGTCCGGATTGTATACCCATTAGATTTCTATCTGATTGTGCTGAAGCGATAGCCCCTCACTTAACAGCCTTATACAACCGCTCTCTCAAAGAAGGATCTGTACCAAAAGATTGGAAAGTTGCACAGGTTAAAAAAGGCAGTAGGAGTAACCCACTAAACTACAAGCCTATTTCACTGTCGTCAATTTGCAGCAGGGTTTTGGAACATATCCTGTATTGAAATATTAAGAATTATCTCGAACTCAACGATCTATTGACCCAAGGGCAACACGGATTTAGAAAATATCGTTCATGCACAACACAACTAGCTCTTTATTCACATGAAGTGATGGGTGCTATCGACAAGGGTTCGCAAATCGATTCCGTATTTCTTGATTTCCAAAAAGCTTTTGAAACCGTACCTCACAAACGGCTTTTAATCAAATTGCGTGGTTATGGTATATCGCCCGAAATTAGCGATTGGATGGGGGATTTCTTGTCAGAGAGGACACTGTAGTAATCGATGGTAAGGCATCGATTAAAACAGAGGTGATATCGGGCGTTCCACAGGGTAGTGTTATTGGTCCTCTGCTGTTCCTTATTTACATAAAGGATTTAGGGGAAAATCTAAGTAGCTCTCTTAGGTTGTTTGCAGATGACACCGTCAATTACCGTCTAGTAAAATCATCTGAAGATCAAAACCAACTGCAGAACGATCTGAATAAGATATCAGTATGGAGTAAAAATTGGCAATTGACTCTAAATCAGAGGTGGGCAGTGAGCGAGCCGCGCTCTGCGAGCCGCCTGCCTGAGCGGGAGCAGAGCCGCGAGCAGCTGGCGTCCATCATGTGGTTCCTGCTGGAAAGACCAGATGGCGTTATGCGCAGCCAACCTGCTAACGTAGCCCAGAAATGCACCCGGCTGAGCTTATAAAGATAACAGTGCAAACTCTGTAATATCCAACTCGAATGAACAGATTCCACTGCTAAGCGTGTCTCCTGAAAAATGCTATTATGTTTACAAGTAAGTAACTTATAAACATAATACTGGAAACTCTTCTCTAAAACGTCCAGCGCGTGCCGGCAAATATCTTATAAAGATAAGAGCGATTCTTTGTTTTGTGTCAGAAGACACCGCTAACAGTGCCATCTGTTAGTTCCAATTTTGTACTTCAGGGTTTTCGTTATAATCTATGATATGTTATGGTACAGTATGCTGTAGAGTTGAAATGGCTAGACATATCGGCGCGTAAAGTGGTGTTCTATTTTCCAGTTCAACTCTAGTTGAGAGTGTGATTACTTGTTCACTGAAAACGAAGGAGGAGCAGAATGTTTGGTATGTGGTAAAATACTAGGCATGAAAGAGTACAATTTAGAACGCCACTATAGAACACATCACCTCAACCAGTATGGAAGTGTAGAAGGTGAAATGCGACTTAATCTTCTTAATAATCTACGCGAGGAAGGAAGTAAAGGAGAGGTATGTATTATAATGATGTACCTACTTACGAGACAACTTAATCACAGTGTTTTGTTTAATAGCCGGCCGCGGTGGCCGAGGAGACTAAGGCGCTCCAGTCACGGTCTGCACGGCCACTACGATCGGGGATTCAAATTACCACTTGGGCATGGATATTTGTGCCGTCCTAGTTCGTAAGTAGTTCATAAGTAGTTTGTAAGTTTAGGGACTGATGACCCCATAGTTAAGTCCCATAGACTATACAAACATTTGAACAATTTTTTGTTTAATAAAACCAATTTTCCTTTTAAATGACAATTCTGTTAATTTCTTAGACAGGAATGTGATGCCTCATCCTCCAATGCAGTTGTTCGTGCTAGTTATAGAATAGCTTTGCTGATAGCCCGTACTTCCCGACCATTTTGTGACGGTGAATTTGTGAAGCAGAGTTTGGAAGTCGTAGCAGACGAACTATGTCCACATTTATCACGTTCTTTCGCAAGTTTGAGTCTGTCGCGGCGTTCTATAACTTGCCGTATCGAACGTTTGTCAGATGCGCCAGCAAGCATGCAGACCTCTAGCGGCAACTAGGATAACTACCTGCCGAGCGCGAATTCTGCTCTTCTTCCGGCCTGAGCCGGAGCGCTGCTCATTGAGCCGATTTGTGCCCACCTCTGCTCTAAATAATGAGAAGTGTGAAGTCGTCCATATGAGCACGAAAATAAATCCGTTAAACTTTGTTTACAAGATAAATCAATCAAAAGTGAAGGCCGTAAACTCCACAAAATACTCCACTCCAAAAAAAGGCGAACCAGAGACTGCGTTTTATTGGCAGAACCCTTAAAACATGCAACAGAACTACAGAAGAAACTGCATACACTACGCTTGTCCGTCCATTTTTGGAGATTGCAGCCCAGTGTGGGATCCTTATCAGGTGGGTTTGACGGAGGACATCGAATGAGTCCAAAGAAGGGCAGTTCGTTTCGTATTGTCACAATACAGGGGGATACAGCGTTACGGAAATGATACAGGGTCTGGGACGGTAATCATTACAACAAAGGCGCTTATCGCTGCGGCGTTGGCTACTTGCGAAACTCCAATCGCCAACATTCTCCTCCGAATACGAAAATACATTTTTCACTCCCACTTACATAGGTAGAAATGATTATCAGAATAAAATAAGAGAAATCAGAGCTCGAACAGAGAGATTCAGGTGTTCTTTCTTCCCGCGCGCTATTCGAGAATAGAATGGGAGATTAATAGTGTAATGGTGGTTCCATGAACCCTCTGCCAGGCACTTAAATGTGATTTGCATAGTATGCCATGTAGATTTAGAAAACAGGAATGCGGGATTGTTACTATGAACAGCATAGTGAACGCATTATTATAGCAAAGATAAACACAAAACCAACACCAACCACAGTATTGTAAGTTTATATGCCAACTAGCTCTGCCGATGATGAAGAAATGTATGAGGAGATAAAAGAAATTATTCATAAAATTAAGGGAGATGAAACTTTGATTGTGATGCGGGACTGGAATTCGGTTGTAGGAAAAGGAAGCGAAGGCAATGTTGTAGGTAAATATTGACCGGGGAAAAGAAATGAAAGAATAGATCGCTTGGTACAATTTTGTGCAGAGCACAATTTAATGATCACCAACACTTGGTTTAAACATCAAGAAAAGAGGCTGTATACCTGGAAGACACCAGGAGACACTGGAAGGTACCAGATTGACTTTATAATGGTAAGATACAGACTTAGGAACCAGATTTTAAACTGTAAGACATACACAGGGGCAGATATAAACTCTGACCAGAACTCATTGGTAATGAATCGCAGAGTAAAACTTTACAGAAAGGTAGAAAAGTTAGGAGGAGGAACCTAGACAAACAGAAGGAACAACAGATGGTTGAGGGTTTCAGAGGGAACATTAGACAAGGATTGTCTGAAACGGGTGAAAGTAATACAGTAGAAGAAGAATGGGTAGCATTGAGAGATAGAGTAGTGAAAGCAGCAGAGGATCATAGAGGCGAAGGAAAACGCCTAATAGAAATCCCTTGATAATACAGGATATACTGGACTTAATTCATGAGAGGAGAAAATAAAAACATAAAAGTGAAGCACGCAAAAGAAAATACAAACGACTGAAAAATTAGATTGATAGGAAGCGCAGACTGGCTAAGCAGGAGTGGCTAGAGGACAAATGCAGAACCATAGAAGAATGTATAACCATGGGAAAGATAGGTACCGCCTACAGGAAAATAAAAGATATATTTGGAGACAAGAACAGCAGCTGTTTGAATATAGAGAACTCAGACGAAAAACCAGTACTAAGGAAAGAGGGGAAAGCTGAATTGTGGAAGGGATATATAGAGGGCATTTACAAAGGAAATAAAGGTAGTATTGTAGAAATGGAAGACGAAGTGGAGGAAGAGGAGGTAGGAGATACGACACTGCGAGAAGAATTTGACAGAGCGCTGAAAGATTTAAGTCGAAACAAGGCCCCTGGAATAGATGATATTCCGTCTGAACTGCTGATATCCTTAGGAGAGCCAGTAATGAAGATATTGTTCCACCTCGTGTGCAAGATGTATGAGAGAGGAGAAATACCCTCCGACTTCAAGAAGAATATATCAATTCCAATTCCAAACAAAGCAATTGCAGGTAAATGTGACAATTACAGAACTATCAGTTTAATGAGGCATGGTTGCAAGATACTAACACGAATTATTTATAGAAGAATGGAAAAACTTTTGGAAACCAACCTTGGGGAAGATCAGTTTGGATTTAGGAGAAATGTTGGAACACGGAAGGCAATAATTATATTACGAATTATCTTAGAAATATTCAAACAACTTACGGGTACGCTGCCGGGTGACGTCGTCGACAACCCGGCAGCATACCCGTAAGTTGTTTGAACATTCATTACGCCGGGAAAAGTTAAAGTCTCACATCTTAGAAATAGCCTAAGGAAAGGGAAACCTACGTTTCTAGCATTTGTAGATTTGGAGAAAGCTTTTGACAAATGTCGACTGGAATTCTGAAGGTAACAATGGTAAAATATAGGGAGCGAAGTGCTATATTCAACTTATACAAAAAACCAGAAAGCGGTTATTAGAGTCGAAGGGTATGAAAGGGACGCAGAGGTTGGGAGGGGAGTAAGACAGGGATACAACCTTTAACCAATGTTTTCAATCTTCACAATGAACAAGCAGTAAAGAAATGCAAAGAGAAATTTTTAGAGGGAATTCAAGTTCACGGTGAAGAAATAACAACGTCGCGATTTGCCGATGACATAGTAATTCTGTCAGAGACCGCAAAGGATCTGGAAGAGCAATAAAATGGAATGGACAGTGTCTTGAAAAGAGGATATAAGAGGGCCAGCAACAAGAGTAAAACAAAGATAATGAAATGTAGCGACAGAAAGTCAGGCGATGCTGAAGGAATTAGATTAGGTAATGAGACAATAAAAGTAGTAGATGAGTTTTATTATTTGAGTAGCAAGATAACTTATGATGGCCGAAGCATAGAAGATATAAAATGCTTAATGGCTATGGAAAGATAAGCGTTTCTAAAGAAGCCAAATTTGTTGACAGCCATTATTAGTTTAAATATTAGGAAGTCCTTTGTGAAATAATTTGTCTGGAGTGTAGCATTGTATGGGAGTAAAACGTGGACGATAAGAAGTTTAGACAAACAGGTTATAGAAGCTTTTTAAATGTGGTGCTACAGACGAATGATGAAAATTAGATGGGTAGATCACGTAACGAATGAGGAGGTGCTTAACCGGATTGGGGAGAAAAGAAGTTTCTGGCATTAACTGACTAACAGGAGGGGTAGGTTGGTAGAACACATTCTGAGACATCAAGGAATCATCAACTTAGCATTAGAGGGAAGTTTGTGGGGTAAAAATCGTAGAGTGAGACCGAGGGACGAATACAGTAAGCAGATTCAAAATGATGTTGATTGGTAGCTTGCCGAACTTATTCTCAGATGAATAGCACGTGACAGGGTAGCGTGGAGAGTTGCATCAAACCAGTCTACGGACTGAAGATGACAACAACAACAACAACAACAACAATTGTGTATGTAATTTAATCTTCTGTTTTATACACTTACGTTATTATATCTGTCATAATCGTTGTCTTTTACAGGATCTGAAGATGGTAATAGTGAGTTACCGAAAGTAGTAAATAAACATAGATTAACAACATTAACGGCTTATGACATGTGTTGATCTATTCATAAATAATTGTACAGCCGTGTCCCAGTCCTCTGAGCCAGATGGACATACAAAGAAAAAATCCAAGCAAGGCTGATTACGTACATTCCCTCCCTGATCTTCTCACTTTACTCCAAACGAATGGCGAAGTAAGACGAATAGAGTATCAGCGCATTTGCTGAAAGCCTGTGAACTCGTTCACAGTGCCAACTGAATTAAAGACGGTAGATAATGAGGAATTTCCCACATAAATACATTCCGTTACACCATTGATAGGTTTGAAAATTTCCTCAAGTCTTTCAAATGTACTATATTCATGCAGTTTATATGTATACTGTCGGCGATTCCAAACAATTACTTTTCCGTTTCGTTGATTCGATTCCACTCTGATTATTGCTTGCTCAGGTGACCTGTCCTCGAAAACATTTGTTCACCCTCCGAATTGAAATACGTACCGTTACATCCAATCTGATTTCTCGTGACTGTTGTGTGAACTGATTTTCATCACACAGCGTCGACATTTCCACTATTCACTATCTTCGTTTCTGCCTCTGTAATTTTCTCGTGCATGTATTATCTGTAGGCGTACGATACGGCCTACATGGCGATTGTTTTCATCAAGCCTGTTGGAAAATTGTTCACGTGAATTCCATACCATGTTTCTCTCGTATCGAAAGCGCTAATTTGGCCGTCGATTGTTGCTATTATTTCGCGGTACTCACTCAACGTTTCCAAATTCCAGTTCATGTAAAAACCATAAAAAAGCTTCTAAAATGGGTGAAACTTACTGGAAGATAATTTCGTTAAACAAATACTGACCGATTCAGATTGACTGCCAACGTTAGTTACAAATCTTTTCATGCGCATCATGTTTCAGACTACTTCTTCAGTCTCGAAAATATTTTTTGAAGAACGATCGTAATGTGTTTTATGCGAAATTGTCTAGTTTCATGACAGTAATCATATAATAATATATAATAAAAATCGCCATATATTCTGCATTCACAAGCTAACGATCTCATTCCAGATCCCAGTTCCCCTTCTGGAAACGGCAGATAAATTCAAGTTTGTGGCTACATTGCCCTGTTTTGTCGAATGAAACTGTTTTTTTCCACTGTTCTGGATGAAATTACACTGCTGTTCATCCAAATTGCAAAGTACCAAGATCGACTGGAGAAATAACAGCCCATTTTCTTTGGGGTACGGCACTCCTAGCTGCTTCGGCACGCTAAATAGTCCTCGTGTACTGACAGATGGTGCATCCCGAATAAGTGATTCCGCAATCCTCCATCACACGATTTCGATGAACGGGGGAACGGGGAACTCAAGGAAGCAATTCAGTCTGATGGGCGACGGAGAAGTCTTGAAGTTTGCCACGTGCGTCTACGCATTATCCTGATATGATTTCATGTGTCCGTCCGAAAGCTCCAAAGTTATTGGCGGGCAACAGTCTACAACACTTGATAGCTCTAACGCAGGCCAATTAGTGTATTGGCAATACGTGCTGGGGGTGAATGGGAAGGGACTTCAGGATCAGGACCGCCATTATGACAATGCGTAAGGCAACATTAACTTTCCCTCAGCATGGTGTCTCCAGTGTCAAATCCGATCATCGTGATGGCAATTGCATAATCGGGATTGGCAGGACACCTCTGCTACCAACCTCTTTCTTACTTCACATGAACTGAATTTTCAATCATGTAATCTTGGTGCAACGTTCCACAAGGTATTCAAAACGACTCTTCGCAGTGCCGTGTAACTGTACAAAGGTTGTAAATCTATTGGACTTAACTGCTTGGTTATTAGTCCCTAGCTTACAATCTACTTAAACTAAGTTAAACTAACCTAAGGACAACACATACATACACGCCAAAGGGAGGAATCGAACCTCCTACGGCGAACGGCCACGCCCACCGCAGCACGAGACCTCAGTGCTCACGGCTATTCCGCCGCGGCTACACCGAAATGAAACTCACAAGGAGACCACATGGGTTTCGGATTTTAGATTTTCTTATGTATACTTATGGAACGTGAAGTTCAGAACGCAACTAACAGTCAGCCAAAGCCATTCGATGCCAAGTCTCAAAAACATTTGAGAAAAATGACTTTCAAATTTTGCAAGTACATGTAAGTACCAATAATTAAAATACTTGCTGCATCTGTCGGTAAAGCTTAGGTGGTAGCATTGGCTTTAAAACCAGGAGGTCGGTGTTTCGGTTCTCGCAGTGACACATTTTTGTGGTCGAATATATTTACTGGTAATTTTTACGAAAAATGCAAGTATTTTTGTTGATTCGCGATTTTCTGTATTTTGTTGTTCGTAATGATGGTTTCAAACAAAATACGTAGGTTACATTTTTTTACAATATTGACTTCACTATTAGTTGACGACGGTTGCCTTTGATTTTCTAAGATCAGTTGGACCAATAATTAAAACTGGTCATTGAGTGTATCAAAATATAGACACAAATGTCATATCATCGACAACTGGTAAGTCGACTTCAAAGCTCTGTAAAGACTTTTAATCAATGTTGTAAAGCCATAGCCGGCCGCGGTGGCCGAGGGGACTGAGGCGCTTCAGTCACGGTCTGCACGGCCACTACGGTCGGGGGTTCGAATCCCCCCTCGGGCATGGTTATTTGTGCCGTCCTTAGGATTAGCTAGTTCATAAGTAGTTCGTAAGTTTAGGGACTAATGACCCCGTAGTTAAGTCCTATAAACCCTACAAACATTTGAACATTTGTAAAGCCATATGATTCTTCTACTGATTGACTCTTGGAGTGGACAAACCGATCTCGTGTTGCAACACGCAACGAAAAACTTCGACTGTAAAAATACAGCATTTGTACGATGTGCTAGGTGACGTGAAAATTATTGTTTTCCATGTTTTTCCAGCTCATGTACACGGGTAAATGACATGCCTCATCAGTGAAAAATGTGTCATTAAGACTATCGATTCCATTTTGTTGAACGAAATGTTTGAACGACTGTCAATAATGCAGTCCCTTGCCATGATCAGAATTTTTCAATTGTTGCACGACTGTCACTTTGTATGAGAAAAGTTCTATTTTTTCTTACAGCTGTGGAGGCCGTTCCGACACTAAAATCGATTACCTGGGCAAGTTTTCTTACTGACTTGTTCGGGCTCATCGGAAATATCGAGTAGTTTATCCTGAGACAAAACGCGAGGACGACCACTTCTCGGTGCATCTGCCAGGGAACCCATACTTCTAAATTTGTTACTCAAATCCCGTGCTGACCTATTAAACAACGACGGACTGCCGCCGTTTGAACGATGTTTTACATTATTCTACTGCTGTGCCAGAAACGAAGAGAACGAAGGTCTGTCGTGCAGCCGCAGTGGAATAGCGAGCGCTCTAAGGCGCCATGCTGCAGAGCGCAGGGTTGCTTCCCGTCGGACGTTCGTGTCCTCCCTCGGGCATGTGTTAGTGTGTGGGCATGTATGTGTGTTTGTGTGTGTGTGTGTGTGTGTGTGTGTGTGTGAGTGATGTTTTTTGATTGTGTTAGCCTAGGGACTGGTAACCCCAATAGTTAAGTCACACAGATTTACAAACATTGAATATTTCTGTCGTGCAGTGCCTTTCGAATGAGAAGTCGCACTGCTAGAGAGGCGGTCTTGTGGTTCAGATTGACCCATCTCCTCATATTCTACGGCCTTTAGGGAACCATTCAGCACACGCACACACCTGTTGTAATGCCTAAACGCCGAGCGGTCTGCGGCGTGCCAGTAACTGTCTGCACGGTCGCTGCGGTCGGGGGTTCGAATCCCCCCTCCGACATGAATATTTGTACCGTCCTTAGTATAAGGTAGTTGATAAGTAGTTTGTAAGTTTAGGGACTGGTGACCCCGCAGTTAAGTCCCTTTAGCTTAACAAACATTTGAACATTTGAATGCCTTAACACTTCGTCACACACGAACAGCAATTTCCCGGATAAATGTGTCATATCCCATCACACCACCAACACGCCCACTGTCATACTCGCTGATTTACAGTACGGTCCGTGCATGCTGCATGTCTGTTTATAGCGATAACGAGAGCCACAGGCACTTTTAACCGATAGGTGATGTTGCCCCGCTGTATTTACCTTAAACACACGGATAGGAGAGTAATGGTGCAGAAGACCAACGTGCACTCAGTGTGGATACCGGGTGGATTCATTCCAGACGTGGAACGGGGCCTTCCCGATGCCTAGAAGGATACAGGGTGCAGCCAACTGCAGGTGGTGGCTCACGTCGGTACCAATGATGTGTGTCGCTTCGGATCTGGAGAGATTTCTCTGGTTTTGAGGGGCAATCTTAAGTGGGGATGATGGCATTCTTGCTTACAAGATGAAAACAGAGCTCACCATCTGCAGCATAGTTGACAGGAACGACTTTGGACATCTGGTACAGAGCCGAGAGGAGGGTCTGAATCAGAGGCTCAGACGGTTCTGCGACCGTGTAGGCTGCAGATTCCTTGACTTACGCCATCGGATGGTGGGGTTCCGGGTTCCGCTGAATAGGTCAGGAATCCACTACACGCAGGAAGCGGCTACACGGGTAGGAGGGACGGTGTGGCGTGGACTGGGCGATTTTTTAGGGCAGAGGGTTTTGAGGAAACACTAAATGGACTGCCTCAAAGGCTGCAGGTCGATCACAGGAGAAATATAGATCTAGGAAGTATCGATATAACAGTAAATTGTCGTAGCTGTGTCGAAAAACTACCAGAACCCCAAGCGTTATAGAAAGCACTGAAACCTTATCATTATAGGTAGCGAGAGTTGGCTTAAGCCAAAAATAATTTCAGCAGAAGTATATGCAAAAGATCTAACTGTGTTCAGAATGGATAGGTTAAAAAATAGGTGGAGAAGTATTTGTCGCCATCAAAAGTAGTCTATCATGTACTGAAGTTGAAGTTGATAGTTCCCGTGAGCTATTATGGGTAGAGGTTGTACCTGAAAATCATAAGAAGTTAGTAATTTGTTCCTATTACTGGCCTCCCGACTCTGACGATACAATAGCAGAAAGGTCCAAAGGAAACCTGAGTCAAATTACAAAAAACGTACCTGACTCACATGATAATAGTAGGCGGTGATTTTAATTTACCCTCAATCAGTTGGCGAAATTATGTTTTCAAATCAGGAGGTACGCATAAAAGATCGTGCGAAATCGTACTAAACGCAATGTCTGAGAATTACTTCGAACAATTAGTTCATGAGCCAACTAGAATTGTAAATGGATGTTAAAACACACTTGATCTCTTAGCAACAAAAAATCCTGAGCTCATAACGAGCATAAAACGGATACAGGTATTAGTGAACACACAGCTGTCGTAGCGAGATTGAATATCGAAAGTCCCAAAATTAGCAATTATAGGCGAAAGCAGATAGAAATAAAATACATTGTTTCTTGAAAGACAATTTACACTCGTTCCTAACAGTAAATGTAAGTATAGACCAGATGTGGCTCCAATTCAAAGAAGTGGTATCGACAAAAATTGACGGATTTATACCAAATAAAATAATAAAAGAAGTAAGTCATCCCCCTTGGTACACAAAACATGTCAGGACACTGTTGCAAAAGCAACGAAAAAGGCACGCTAAATTTAAGCGAATGCAAAATCCCCAGAATTGGTGATCCTACACAGAAGCTCGAAATTTAGCGAGGATTTCAATGCGAGATGCCCACAATCTTTTTCACGACGAAACTCTTCATCGAAAATTTGACTGAAAACCAAAAGAGACTTTGATCATGTATTAAACATATTATGTGCAAAACACAAACAATACCCTCACTACGTGATAGTAATGGCAATCCTTTCGATTACAGCGCTACTAAAGCAAAGTTTTTCGAAACTCCTTCACCAAAGGAGATGAAACCAATATTCCAGATTTAGAATTACAGAGCTCAGAATGAGTATCGTTTAAATAGGTATCTTTGGAGTAGTGAAGCAACTTACATCACTTAACAATAGTCCGAACTGTATGCTAATTAGATTTCTATCTTATTATGCTGAATCAATAGCTCCTTACTTAACAGCTATATACAACCGCTCTCTCAAAGAAGGATCTGGAAAGTTGCACAGGTCACATGTATATTCAACAAAGGCAGTAGGAGTAACTACAGGGCTATTTCATTGACCTAAATTTGTAGCAGGGTTCTGGAACATATCATGTAATCAAATATTATCATTTATCTTGAACAGAAAGATCAATTGACCGAAGGTCAACACGGATTTAGAAAATATCGTTGTTTGAAAAACACAACTAGCTCTCTACTCACACGAAGTGAAGAGTACTATCGACAAGGGATCTCAAATTGACTCCGTATTTCTTGATATTCAGAAGGCTTTTGACAAAAATGTTTCAAATGTTTGTAATTCTGACCAAAATGCGTAGTCATCAGTCCATAGGCTTTTGACAACGTACCTAATGTTTGTAAAGCTTATGGGACTTAAATACGGGGTCATCAGTCCCTAAACTTACAAACTACTTATGAACTACTTACGAACTAGGACGGCACAAACATCCATGCCCGAGGGGGGATTCGAACCCCCGCCCATAGTGGCCTTGCAGACCGTGACTGAAGCGCCTCAGTCTCCTCGGCCACCGCGGCCGGCACCACGTACCTCACAAACAGCTTTTATTCAAATTGCGTAGTTATGGTATATCGCCCCAAATTCGCGAAAGGACAGAGGATTTCCTGTGAGAGAGAACACAGTAATCGATGGTAAGACATCGAATAAAGGAGAGGGATATCGCGCGTTCCACAGGTTAGCGTTATTGGTCCACTGCTGTTCCTTATTACATAAATGATTTTGGAGAAATTATAAGCAGCTCTCATAGGTTGTTTGGGGATAATGCCGTCATTTACCATCTATTAAAATCATCTGTATATCAAAGCCAACTGTAGAACGATCTAAATAAGATATGACTATGGTGTAAAAATTAGCAAATGAGTCTAAATAATGAGTAGTGTGAAGTCGTCCACATTAGTTCGAAAATAAATCCTTTAAACTTTGTTTTCAAGATAAATCAAACGTGAAGGTCGTAAACTCCACCAAAAACCTAGGAATTACTATTACATCAGACTTAAAGTAGAAAAAAACACGTAGATAATATCGTGGGAAAGGCAAACCAGAGACTGCGTTTTATTGGCAGAACCATTGAAAGATGCAACACAACTACTAAAGAAACTACATACATTACGCTTGTCCGTCCTTTTTTGGAGTATTGCTCCCCAGTGTGGAATCCTTATCAGGTGGGTTTGACGGAGGATATGGAAAGAGTACAAAGAAGGGCAGTTCGTTCTGTATTTTCACGATACAGGGGAGACAGCGTTACGGAAATGATATAGGATCTAGGATGGGAATCATTGCAACAACGGCGCTTATCGCTACGGCGTAGACTACTTACGAAACTCCAATCGCCAGAATTCTCCTCCGAATGCGAAAATATATTGTTGACTCCCACTTAAATAGGTAGAAAACAGCATCAGAATAAAAGTAGAGCTCGAACTGAGAGATTCAGGTGTTCTTCATTCCCGCGCGCTATTCGAGAATGGAATGGTAGATAAATAGTATAATGATGGTTCGATGAACCCTCTTTCAGGCACTTAAATGTGATTTGCAGAGTATCCCATGTAGATGTAGGTATACACGTACATGTATTCTGTGAATTTCCTATCCATGGACTTCCAAACTGTCGGTATTACTTCTTCCTTAATACGACTGTACTTGAGGGACCTACAGAGCAGCGGCGGAGTGGCCAAGCGCATTGAAGCGCTATGCTTCGCGAGACCGGCCTCCGTGTGAGGTACGAATCCCCACTCGGGCATGGATGTTTCTGTCGTCTTTAGTACGAGGTAGTTCATAAGTAGTTTGCAAGTTTAGCGACTAATGACAGGGCAGTTGAGTCCCTTAAGCTTAACAAACATTTGAGCCAACCCATGTCTCCTGCTTGCTATACAGTTGCGATGATCCCTACACAACTGAAGACACAGCGATCATTACAACTGCGAGGACTACTCTAGCGCGCCTCCCATCAGATACAATTTCTCAACTTTTCCCTGTTCACCCATGTCCGAAAGGACAGACGCCACACACACACACACACACACACACACACACACACACATACATACATACATATATGCTATCTGATGCTCCCTGCAGTGCTGGCCGCATACGCGACCCTTATCGGCCCGTTATCTCATTTGTTTCTTAAAATGTGCAATGTGTAAACCTTTTAATTTTTAACGTGAGCCCTATCGCTCGAGACCTTCTGCTGACTATACATTCATATGTAAAAAAAAAACTGTTTTACTTTTGATGAAGGCTCCCCTAGTGAAGCCGAAACCATAGTAAAGTAAATATTTTACCAAATCTTCTGAAGCCGAAGAGCTGTTTCTCAAGTGAAACCGACGAGGGGCAATGATTCCTTGCTCAATGCGTATTCACTCCTAGATCATTTCTCCTACGGTAATCAGTTTGAAAAAGAAGAGAAAAGGCAAATTGGAGTAATAGTCAGTAAGTTGAGAATTTGACGAAAGCCAAGCGAGAGTACTTCGTACAGTAGTGATCGTTGTGTCCCGAGTGGGATAAGAGTTAGAAAAATATTGCTTAATAATCAGGAGACCCAGATTCGAATCCCTGCAGGGAGAATATTTTCAACTTTACTTATTCACAGTTATTGCCTTAAAATCTGTGAATATCAATCAAAAATGGTGTCTGTTCTTTCGGAGTTGCAGACACCACATGTATAGAACTATGATGAAATTTTGGTCGGCAAGGATTGTAACGTTATTTTTTAAATTTTTATTAACTTTCCCTGTGTGTGCGCGTGATCTCAAAACAGTTCTCTCGATTACCTGTACTGTCAGTCATTAAAATTTTTAAGCAATAAATGAGTCCAAAATGTTGCAATCAAACAGATAATTATGATTGTGCACTGAACATAGTTAGTGAGTTGTATCAGGACAGCTATTCTAAGTGTTACGTATATTGTTGAGCCTCATGGAAGTGTTGCGTTTAAACCTGATTAAATTATTGGTGAAACTATTGCGTTTAAACTCAGCGCGTTTGAGTTGAATGGTGTAACTATTACAGATCGAAATTTATTCGCAAAATAAATTGCTCAACTGTAAAAACTGGCGAGTTCCTGTATAATTAAATTGCGAAACGCGTCTAATTTTAATCTAGTACGTGTGTGTGACTGTTTTACAAACAGACAGTGCTGACAATACGAACTGTGCTGTTAATGACAAAATTGTTAATTAATCTCGTAATTTAGTTTAATGCTAATCTCGTATGTTCTGTGTGTAATGTCAATCCAAGTTGTTTTATAATTCAGAGCGCATGCTGTTGAGTGCTGACCAGACAGTGCTCAAGCAATTCAATTACGAGTCTCGCCCTCAGACGTGGTATGTCAGTTTGCGTGATAATAATATTTCATTTTTAGATTAACAGAAATCTGAAAATTATGACTTAGCACTGTAACTTGAATTGTTAATTGCACAATAATCAGTACACATCAGGATTGCACTCACGTCTTCAATCAAGTTAAATGAATTTAATGATCTGATTGATTTTTCAAAATGACTATAGTACAATGCAAATCATTGAAATCAATGACTTTCCCATGGTGATATCGCTTACTGTTTGATTCAGCAGTCCAAATCTTCGTTTGTATTGCAAATTTCTCTAATTATTAGTTTAAATTCTTCAACTGTGAACAATTGATTACTCGTACTAACAGTTACGCAAACAGATGTAGTCAAAATTATGCTTTCAATTCAACTTCTTGGCTTTCCAATTAATATGTAACTTCGCCAGTTACAACAAATCACCATGAAAAGCTACTATTACGAAACAATGAAGGTTTAAAAATTACCTTCCTCTTCCTCTTCAGTGCACAAGTAAAAGTAGAAATGTTCCTTAAAAATTGTAATTCTCCATCAATAGGCAGGTTTCTTACGTGAAAATTACATCTCTGCGACGTTCAGCCACACACAACGGCACAACCGACTCCTATCACAGACTTTGATGAATTGTGACTGCTTCTCATAGACTACTGATCGCCTATGTTGGCAGCACTGAAATATATCACTAGACTGAAGCCTGGCGACGCCATCTTCCCTTACCTCACATCAAAACTTTTCGTTAGGTACTACTACGATCTTATGATAGGAAATGACGTTGTAAGCTTTAAACATGTTTCGGGTGTTATAAGAACAACATGTTACTTACATTAAAGCAAACTGTATTTGTCTAGAAAACACTCAGAAGAATAAAGATACTAGTTATCTACAACAAACAGCTTTTTTATAACGATTATACTATTGAGAGACAAGTCGAAATTGAAGCAAATTGGTAATAGATTAATAAAAACACAATTGACGATTTTTCCAAAATTGTGAATACAGCGTAGGCCTAGTTACGCCAGTTCATCTGTATTTCACTATTGTTTTCTTGTATACACAATTGCTCACACGTTTATACGATAGAAATATGACGTCGAGACTTCAGCGACACCAATGATTTAGTATACGGTACTGCCAGTCTTGTAATATAATGTCTCTGACTGACAGCGAGAGTTCAGAGATATTACGTGCTCTTATGCTTATGACACAGTTTTTGGTATGAGCTATAATTTGACCTATGAACGATAGCGGGTCGCGGTTATCTATACAACAGCATCTTTGACGGTTTCACGTGACAGTTGAAGTATGTTCAAATGTTTGTAAATCAATCGGACCAAACTGCTTGGTCATCAGTCCGTAGCTTACAAACTACTTAAACTTAGGTAAACTAAACTAAGGACAAACACACACACCCATGCCCCAGGGAGGACTCGAACCTCCACGGCGAGCAACCGCGCGCTCCGCAGCGAGACGCTTTAGACCGCTCGGCTACTCCACCGCGGCTTGAAGTATGTGCTTTGAGCTTGAAGAAACCTTATAGCCCGCAAATAATGGCTGTCGCAACCTTAGATAGAATTTGTTACATTCCCTACCATCAACGATGACAGCTCGTAATATATATACTAAAATACACTGAATAACTCGCTACAAGCAAGGTTAATTTTGGCAGTCCGTGTACGGCGGTCAGAAGATTACTGAACGCTTATTATTGTCGCTAAATGCGTGTCGTTGATGCGCAGACCAAGCCTAAAGTCTACCACTGTCGTACGTGGTTCCAACTATACCAACTTTATTGTACATTGGAGTCAAATTCTATGAAGTCTGATAATTCGAGCAAAGTGCAAAAATGATAATTTTCGAATGCACTCTGTATCATAGATAACGATGGAAACGGCGTATTTTTTTAATTCATAATTTATTTATTTTATTTTGGCTGATCAACGTCAACAGTAGACTTTGACACCGTCTTACCATTCTCCATGAAAGATAGTAGATGTATTTTTCAATGGACATTGCGGAGGAGGAGATGGGAGGGGGAGATGTATAGAGACAGGGAAAGGGGGAGATGATGATCAGGTGAACATAAAGAACAGCGGGTGGGGGAAATGGACTAATGATAGATTAGAATGTACCAATGTTTATAGCAGAAGGAGGGGAGAAGTGCAGAAACAAGGCGGATTGATGAGGAGGCACTATGCTGCAATGTGCGAGGCTGTTCTTTTGTATAAGGTAGTTTATAAGTAGTTCATAAGTTCAGGGTCTAATGACCACGCAGTTAAGTCGCATAAGTTTTACAAATATTTAAACATTTGATTTGATTGGTGAGGGGAACATACTAGGTAAATGGATCCAGCAGCAGTGAAAACCAGAAGTAATGTGTACGACAGTGTTTTTCAACGTTTTTTAACATGCAACCCACTTTCTAGTGAAAATATCTTGACAGTACCCTTCCTCTAACCGCAAAATAACTATGTGTGAGTGATTTCAATCGCAACAAACTTCTGTTTATACAACGTATACTATTATTCATTATCAGATTAATTTCTTAATTTGTTTTTCGGAATCGAACTCTTTATCCTAATTTCAGTTTAATTCCGACAGAATAATATTTGTTACATATTGAGAGTTAGGCATTTCAGTCATGACGAAGAATCGAATTATCCAACCTAAGGAAGGTAACTTTGTAGAGTCAATTTGCAAAGAAGTAGATACTTTTTCCTGGATGTCTCAAAATTACTGACTACACCTTGTTAATTTAACTATCGATTGGTTTCTGGAAACAGTTTTCCGGCTTTTGGTATCTTATTCGTGAACGCGGTGTATTTATTATGATGACCAACAAATTACGCTACGTAATTGTAATATGATGTAAATTTTCTTTCTCTTTGACATAAGATTTGTAATGTGAAACCTAGATTTCTAACAGTACTCAATCCTCCCATGACGGCGACCCCCTGAACAACACTCTGCGACCCCCACTGGTGTACGACATGACTGAGATATGACTGACTCTTATGACATGAGAAAACGAGCGACACTTCACAATAGAACAAGGACACGGGGCCATATTCCAACATTCTTGGCCGGGAATAGTGGTGCTTGCATTGTAGCACCCAATGACTCGTATTTTATGCAGGTGTGATCTCAACACCACGATCACGCGTTTAAGTGCGCGAGGGTGGCTGTGCGGTCGCTGGAACTGTCAGCAGACGTCTTCCCAAGGATTCGGCGGCTGAGGATCGACGGCGAGCTGTGCGGTGTTGGCTGGCTCGTGGTAATGGGCAGTGGGCTTCCCTTGTCGGCTGTCGTTTCTTAAGCGTAGCCGCATTGTTTTGACTGCAGGAAGCAACTTCTTGAGACTTACACCTGAGGCACGATAGGTCGTGTTTTTATGTGGTGTTTTTCCACATAGGGTTTCGCGGTAGCGAAAATGATCAAATGTCTATAAAGTTATGGGAGCAAACTGCCGTGGTCATCGGTCTCTAAACTTACAAACTACTTCAACTAAGTTATCCTGAGCACAACACACACACCCATGCCCAAGGAAAGACTAGAACCTCCTGCGGCGAACGGCCGCGCGTACAATGGCTATTCTGCCGCGGACCGCGGAGCGACTTTCAAAGGGGATGTCTACTTGGATCTTCCAAACTGGATTAGAAAATGTAGGCTGTCACCGTCGCCTGAGTGACCTGCCGATGACAACTGCGACTGCACAGTACGTTTATCAGATCAAAGCACTGTCACTGGTAATGTCACTACACGTTGGCGAGTCTAACAGCTCGTGAGGCCTCAGACAAAATTTACTTTGCAGAAAATATTTCGAATTAGCCTACCAGGCTACTGTTCACTGCATGAAACCGTTCCACTAGCCTGAGCTGCGTGACCACGAATACTTTGCCTTTACATTCACTCGAATCACAATTCCTTTGACAAAGGCAATGTTCTTGAACAGATATCTGCACAATTCATTGGAACTAATGAATTTTTATGAAACTTAGGTAACAATCCCTGACGAAATGCACTTTTACATCCGGTTTCCCAAGAACTTCGTATAACCGTTCTGATCAACGTAAATATATCGAAGTTAAAGTGCCTAACCTTCAAAAACTGTAATCTTCAAGTTCAACATAGCACTTGGCATTCTCAAGAAGAAACCTTTCAAGTTTAATCAGTAAATCGCCACACACGTAAATTCTTCTAAGTTCGACTGTACTTTGCACACTATGAAAACTTTTAAATTTTCAAATGTTCAAATGTTTGTAGAGCTTATGGGACTTAACTACGGGGTCATCATTCCCTAAACTTAAAATCTACTTATGAACTACCTTATACTAAAGACTGCACAAATATCCATGCCAGAGGGGTGATTTGAACACCCGTCCGTAGTTTCCGTACAGAATGTGACTGGCGCGCCGCAGACCGCTCGGCCACCGCGGCCGGCTTTTAAAGTTTCACTCTTCCGAAAGTCACGGCACAGACCGGCATAGCTTTGCCGTCGCGATGCTAACCAAACACACACACTGCCCCACCTGGGCCTACCACCTAGCCTTTATACCGCAGTAACCCCGACGTCACCAAAAGCCCCAGTATCAACCCCTCGCCAACGTACATTGCTTTCCCAAGTACACGGTACATTCATGCATATACATATTATACATCTTTAAACACTTTTACTAAACACAAATAAATATGAAGCTGATCATAGTAATTAACATGTTTCATTTATCATTTCTCCTGTGGATCGAGTCAGATATCAATATCAATTCTCCCGCCATTTACGGATTTGTTTTCCTCTCTTAAAACTATTTATGTGATAACCTCCGTTGCAAAAATCTGTATGAAACATGTTTTTACTTATTTTGGCTTTCTCTTTACAATAGAACAAGCCGTTTTGGCGTACCATTTCAAATTAAACCATTATGGACGATTATATACAAATTAATTATTTAAACAAAGAAAACGTGCATAAATAAATTTGAACAATGTGATTTTGTGGTATAATCATTTCTAACACGACTGCCATGCTGCCATGCTGGTTGTGTATCTGTCTTGTATTTTATGTTATAAAAAATTGATACAATGATATTAGTGATATAGGGTTCCTGTGATCAATGTCAGTTCTTTCGGCTTGAGTCATGCCCTTATTTCCTAGGATTGCTCTCAGCCTACATCTAGCAGCAACACTTCTATGTCACGCCAATTTGTGTGCCATTACTACACCACATTACGAACTCAGATTCCAAAAATTGTACAAGTCTTCAATTACTACAATTTTCTGGCACTTTTCAAAGTTGAATTGAGCCATTCCTACAGCAACCCAAAGGCTTTGTCCCATAAAAATCGAATCAGCAAAACAAAACATATAGCCGTTTCAACGTATTTGTGTGTATGTCTCCGAAAGTACCAGTCATATTTTCATGGTGGTTTGTCACGGAAATTCAGTTGATCTTGGGGCAACATGTGTGCATTATTATGTTAGTAAAGGATGCGTAAAAGGAAAATTTCAAATTTTAGGTATCTGCACTACTTAGTATGATGGCATAATACACGTAAGAAGCTATATTTAGTGCCATTAGTGCAGAGGCAACATTTGACACTGTTACTTCTTTGAGGGTTTTTTATTTATTATATACATTTCTTTTTACATTACTTCCAATATGTGCCGTATTTTTGGAAGCTTATTGCAGTGGCAAAAATAAGCGTCACAATTTTATGTTTACAAATCACATGTGATGGTTTTATTTATATTAGAGTTATTAGGACGGAGAAACGAATTAATTGACTAACTGAGGCTACGTCGGTTCACATTTTACCAATCGATTACGAACGCAAGTGCCCCTCTTTACAATGGTCGGTCGCGCAAGGTATCTTTTTTTCTTTTTTTTTTTTTTTCACCACTGAAAAATAACACGTTCATTAAAGCTAGCCGCAGCGGAGTGGCCGAAAGTTCCAAGGCACCTAGCTGCGGAGCGCGCCGCTCCTCGCCGTCAGAGGTTCGAGTCCTCCCACGAACATAGGTGTATTTTTTAAATACTTAACACAAGTTAGTGTAAGTAGTTTGTAAGTCTAGAGACTGATGACCAGAATAGTTAATTTCCATAGATTTACAAAACATTTGAACAGTAAAGCTAACGGTGCAATGTTGACTCTGTAATACACTGGTACAACACGACCACCAAAAATTCAATGCAAACTTTCACGACAGGCGTTGTCTTGAAGACGACCACCAATGTTTCACCAAGTGGCGCGACCGTTGCTGTGTGAATATAAAAAAAAGCTTACAAACTATTTAAACCTAGGTAAACTAACCTAAGGACAACACACACACCCGTGCCCCAGGGAGGACTCGAACCTCCACGGCGAGCAACCGCGCGCTCCGCAGTGAAACGCTTTAGACCGCTCGGGTACTCCACCGCGGCCGTGTGAACATCCGGATCGAAGCACGGTCTTATAGCTACTAATACACAGTATTTTTTGTTTTGTTTTGTTTTATAAACTGGCAGTAACATATAATGTTGAAAGAATGGAGACAGATGAGATTACCGGAACACGTTACCAAATAAACCCGAGATGAAAGGCTGGCGGATGCCACGTCAATCCGGCGAGCTCTGCAGATGCGCGCGAATTATTCATGAGCGCCGGCCGCGGGCTCTCTGGCGGTAACGAGCGCCCTCATTTGATTTGTAGCCGGCTCATGCTCATGCTCACGCTCACGCTCACGGCCGCTCTGCACTCTGATGTCATCCGCGCGCCGCCGGTAGAAACGCAGCTACCGTCTGCTAATCAAACGCACCGCCCCACCCCGCGCCGAACCTACACCCAAAGAGCAGTTTCTGTCTCCAAGCTACCCGCCAAAATTTGGTTACCACAGTCTTTGCACATTGCACGTGAAATATTTAAATAATCTTTGATTCCGCATGGGATCATAGTCTCATCTAAAGAACAGATTAAGACATCTGAGTGACGTGCGAGTTAAAGCGCTAAATATTTTACGCTATAATCGACATAAAAGGAGTTTCCTGAAATGGACCTAGGAAGAAACACGACTTAGACGATCAAGGCGGTGACAGGCCAGTCATCCCTTCAGCGGAAGCACACATCACGCTCCACTTCACGCTGCAATCGGCGAATCCGAGTGGCAATGGTCGCGTGGTCTAAGGCGCCAGTCACGGATTTTGCGGGCGTTCCCCATGGGAGGCTCCAGTCGTCCCTCGAAAATAGGCGTGTGTGTTGTTCTTAGCGTAAGTTAATTCAAGTATTTGTAAGTCTACGGACTGCTGTCTCTAGCAGTTTCGTCCCTTAGATTCACAAAAATTTTAACATCTTTACAATCGACGAAAATATGCGAGTAATAAGGACAGCTAGTGGGGAACAAATACATACTCTGGGTCTGCGTGGAGGCATTCTAGGTTCTTCTCTGCGACCGATACACTCAGCACACCTAGTGATAAGTAGATAGTTTTGTCCAGTCAGGTTGTATAACGTTCTCTCGCCACATGGCTTTCATTAAATCTGCACACCTATTAGATCCAGAATATTGATCATATCTACACAGATGACTCGTCGATCGCAGTCTCTACCTCTAGGCAGTAAATGTTTTTTGCATGCTGTCTTTAATGAGAAGGTTTTCAGAATATGACTGGAACTTCCCTGTTGATAAGGTATACAACAACATTTTTACTCCCATTTCAATTTATCCCCCCTACCATGGATTTCCTTATACTACTTTGTTGTCCACAATTTCTTCTGCTTTAGATACGATGTCGTAGTTGGTAGTGATTTTAAGGAACTTCGACATCGATCACGGAGATCTTGTACTGTAAATTCTCACACAGCCATACGCTGGTGCCATTCTTCACCACGATAGTGCTTGTTCATGGACGTCAGATTCCAGTAAGAACTTTAATTAGATAGACGTGTGTTCATAGTAATAACATTGAAAATAGATTATTTTGTATGTAATTACTTCGACCGCAACGTGGTGTCTTTGTAATCTTCAGCCGAGAGAAACGTATCAGATGATTAGCATACGTCGCAGACCTACTTCAAAATGGCTGGTGTGAACGTTCGTTAGCGCATAATTGTTCTCTTTGAAAGCGGTGTTAGTAAATATGAGGTAGGACGTCTTTATGGCGTAAGACCTCGAGTCTCTACTGGAAGAGAAGATGATGGTCAGCCCACACTGCACCTTTCTCAAACATCCTGGAACTAGGGAGGGCTTCACAATTCCCGAGGTCGTCGTAGACTACTCTCAGACGATTAAACAACTGTGGAATCAAGTCCCGTTGTGCTGACGATCAAGCCGTGGCCAGACTACCGATTATGAGTTCCTGGGATAGTTTCGATTGCGCGAAAGTCATTTTCACCGATGAGTACACAATTGAGTCCACAAGCAGAAGTGCTCTTTTTTTTTTTTTTTTACCGCTCAGATAGCCAACGATGTGACACATGCTTCGTGACTCACGCACTAGAAGCGGGCGCAATAGTGTGAAATTTTGGGGCTGGATGTCTTATATGGGTGCAGCAAACTTAGAATGAATACCATACCAGTTCATTTCAGCATGCTATGAACATTTCCTTGAAAATGTATTCATTCCTGCAGCTCGACTTTGGTACCCCGAAGGCTGTCTCATTTACCAAAATGATAATCATCCATCACGCAGGAGCTTTAGGATTCAGTACTGGTTCTAATGGAGACAGAATATTATTCTGTGCTTACCATGGCCTCCAAAGTCACCTGATTTCAATCACATAGAGAACTTAGGGGCTAAACACAAGAAGACTGATGGGGATAATTGGCCAGACCCTTCTCCAAGAAGTGCGGCTGACTCGTGGTATTTGGTTTGTTGTTCATGGGAGAGAATTGCCTATTCCCACAAACTTGTAGATTCTATGCCTCGAAGGACCCGGGCTATTCTTGATGCCAATGGCATGTGGACAAAATACTGAAGATACACGTAGCCTTCATTACATTATTTTTGTTTCCATGAGAGGTCAAATAACTATTAGTTCCCAAGAAAGATTACTTTTATGGGAAGTCAGGTACCCTCCAATAATCTCTATTTTTAGTTGTGGGTGGTCAAATAAATATAACCTTCCAAGGAAGATTATAATTAGATATCAAATTGAACAAGTGTAATTAGTTATTCACTAAAGAGATTGCTGAAAGAAGTAGAACAAATATAATTAAATAACAAAAAGGAACAAAAGAAAGAAACATTTGCGACGCGATAAAAAAGAAATGAAATAAAAAAGTAGAGGCTTTTGGTGGCATCCGATCCGATGCACACCACTTAGCAAGGAAGGCCGACATTCTATCAATGAGCTATCACTCCTTTCTTGTTAGGATAACGGTCGAATAGTCCTACCGGAATTGATGAACGCATATTAAACTGCAAACAACAGATAATGGAAGGCACAGCGACTCACTCGAGTAAACCGCGCGTAAGGTCTTAGCAAATTACGCCTATCTGGATAAATTTATCTTAACACTATAGATTCACCAAGTGTCAGTTGAAGTAATTACAAATACATGCATCCATTTTCAACACATTTACTGTGGTTATCATTTGTCTCATTGTTTAAAGATTAGGATATTACAAAATGGAATATGTTTAAGAATGTGGACTCTAGAAAAGCCTATAATGGCATAATTCGGAGCGAATTAATGTTAAAAAATATTACCTGCACAGGTCTAAAAAAAAGTTGACTCTAGTGATACTCAAATTCGTAAACAGTCAGGCTATCCACTCAGTCAGCGAGACAGATCTAAGAAGCAATTCGTTGTACTAAATCTAACCAAGTGGAGTTCTTATACCTCAACCACTTCTGCGTGCTCGAATAACGTTTTCCAATATAAATGATATGTGAGTTAAGCTGCTATGAATCTAGCCTAACTGTTATACTGCTCCGAAGACGGTGGAGTTGGCAGCACTGGCACTTCGTAAGTGGGGCATGCGCAATGCCCTGTTCTCGACTTTAAATTATTCGGGCTGGGTAATCTTTTTGTTCCCCACTGTACGTACTTCCTTCTCTTGTTTCAAGAAATGAAAATGGTCGCTGCGTAGAAGCTGATCTACACATTTGTTGTCAAAATGTCAGTGTAAGCTACATTGGCTTCTTATGGCTGCAATGCATGTCTCTATGTGTTAATCCACGACATAAGCTTTCTTAACGTGATATTTCTTCCAGATACGTGCTGCAGTTTTAGCATGATGATGTAACAAACATCCAGACTTTCACATTTATAATATGTATGCGATTAAATCAGTGAACTGGATTTTAGTACCCTTTACCTTGGGAAGTGTATAGGAAATTAATGTCTGAAGCGGCATAGGATAATCGTCTATCAATGCTGTTCACATTCATATAAAAAACATGGTAAATGCCTATTATTTCATATACTTAATATCTACTTAATATCTACTTAACATAAACATGGTAAATGCCTATTATTTCATATACTTAATAACTACTTAATATCTACTTAACGCCTGTCCATTCCCTTCTCAAACTCTTCGTATAAGTAACGCACTGCTTGCTACCATAGGAAATCTGTTCTTTATTATTTATTTTTTGTGAATCTGTCGTAGATTCAGTCATTGTTGGCCTGTGTGACAACTTCAAGGGCAATAACATGTTTAATGTTTGCCGCAATTAGTTACAGAATTAAAACAGAGTCATAAACCACTCATCAAAGAGGCACGTTTTTCGTTAAATTTAACGCCATAGGCGAAGTATTACTAATAGAAAACGTTACGGGGCACAAATATTCCGACTTCAATTACTCATTACTCGAAAAAAAAAAAAAAAAAAAACACTTCGTGACTTCCCGTGACTTAACTTGTAATTAGAAACCTTTACTAAACTTTTTTCTCGCTAACAAATTAGAATGTATCAAAACCTAATGGACCAAATTGCTGAGGCCATCGGTCCATAGACGTAGGAAATAAGTAAACTAGCTAATGCTAAAAACACAATGTCTGAAGGAGAACTCGAATCGCCGACAGAAACGTTCGTTATTCCATGACATGGCGCCTCAGACCACGTGGTCATTCCTGCGCGGGTCTCGCTAACACATTGCGAAGAAAACAGTTTACCGCTTACTGAGTATTCGATCTATGCGCTCAGACTTCATTATCTACCATGATGTTTTAGTTTGTTATTTTACCCACGTATCGCAACATACTCTGTGGAAACTGTCTACATATCAGCTTTTACTTAAATAGGGGCACCAGTTACCCACTTTTCCTGGCCTTCGTAATGGCTCTTTACTGGCATAATATGATTCTTTTGCTCCTAAGAAAAGATTGCAAAACTACTTAATTTTGCATTTTATAGATATTAAATAACCGAAATTCTGAAGTTTAACAACTGAATTGTCATCAACAAAACATGTGCATGAACAGAAACGACATATAACATATTACAAACGACTTAAATATCGATAAAAATGATTTTCATTCTGTTCTGTCCAGAATACTGTGGTTAACAGAAGCCCTGGGTTAATCAAGTGAGCCCGAACACTGAATTTCTGTTACTAGCCAAAATCACAGGAAATGTAATTTATTTTTACAATAGCCGTCATAATCGATTTACGAGAGTCAGTAGCTGCACTAATATTTGAAACTATTATCTGATTATCAGACAACAGTTCGTTGATAATCAGATTATAAACTGTTTTAAGTAATTTATTTATGTCTGCACCTAGAAGCAATGCATTTGACATTGCTTTAATTATATTTTGATTATAACAACGGATGTAGTTAAAATCAGCATCAGAAAATGAAAATGAGCGAAACATCTCACGCGCGTAAAATTCGAGATAGAAAATGGTCATCGTGATGCATTCGTTCCTCGTCTATGTTATCTAGCTGCAACTAATTCCGAATGCATGAAACGGTGTCCCGAGTGAGACTGTGGTTTTTCTCATTCCACAGCTCATGTACGTTTTATCACATTCGTACCCACATTAATGCAAAATATGCATTGTCTCTTGCTTCCTCTGATCCTCCTAGTAGAATACTGTTGCAGCTATACATGAAACAAGATCTCCAAGGCAGAAAAAGTCTTAGCGTTTTGCGGTATCAGACTTTTTGCACTCATATACAAATAGAAAGATGTGAATAATAAATTTATTAAGTAAACCTGCACAACGTAATTAAAGATTAAATTGGATGTTCTTTTCTCAAGGACATCTTAAAATTTATAAAGCTGTTAACTGAAGAACTAATTTAAGACTACAATTACAATATCGTTGGAGTGCAAAGTGCAGCTTCATACTGTTCTCCAGATTAAGAGTAATAATGAATGATGTGCAGTATTCAACTGCATTTCAGAATCACTTCTAAAGCGGTAAAAGTAAAGTTTAATGTATTGCGACCAATATTACGAACCTGGCTTCAAAGTACAAGTAGATACCATAGATGGCCGGGCAATCCACGTCATTGCAAAACGCATCAACATAGTGCATAACAATGGTTTATTTGTGTCCTACATGTGAAACTGAATGATAGTGACCGAGCGACACAACCGTGGTAATACACCACTGCTGCATTCAGGAGGTCGCGTTTCAAACCCACCTCTGGACATGCTGATTTACGTTATCCGTGAGTTTCCTAAATCTTTCCACGGAAATGCCTTTCTTATTATTTCCTGTGAACGTCATCAAGTACATTCGCCTTATAAAGTTTTAAAAGCCCTTTATCATTTTCTGATGCTAATTTTAACTTCCTTGTTGCTATGTCATTATAAACAAAACGTAATCAAAGTAATGTCAAATTCTGTGGGGAGATACAAATAAATTACATAAACAATTTACTATCTGATTATCAGCGCACTGTTGGCTGATAATCAGATAATAAATTGTTTCAAACATTAGTGCCGTTGCTGACTCTCGCAAATCGATTATGTCGTGTTAAAGTGACTTTAGATTGGCAACGCAGTACAACATATTATTAATTAAAACAACGTGAACTGTGATCCTTACAACCTTATGGATGTAAACCTTACAAATTTCTTTACAAATGGTAATATTAAGGCGAAACCCTTCCCACGAAAGCAAATCCTCAGCTTTCAAAAAATTATGTAGTATACAACAAAGATTTGACGAAAGATTGTGGACTAATGTAAAAGCCTTTTATTAAATGTGTTAAAATGGCATCAATGTTTGTAATACATGGTAACGGACTCACTGAATTTGAAACAACCATTTGATTCATAAATAATAAATGTTTACACGTGGAGATCAAAGTATATACTACATTTTTCTAGTATGAACCGGTTCCACATAAGCACAGTATTAAATCTACCAAATTGCGCTCCTAGCATACGTTAATTACGGCCTACATTGGAGCTCTGAGTACATGTGAGCAGCTAAAACTGATCTCCAGGTAGTTATGTTAACACCGCTATGTTACGCGCTATAATTCGAAAACCTCGAGCAATATAGTGTGTTCCAGTTTGCGTTACTCAAACCGGAACGTTTGTTCACATATAGGGTGAGAATTACATAACATTAGGAAACGAAACTTAAATTAGTTAAAATACAGTGTGCATATACTTGTTTGAACACGCAAACGTCACTACAGATATTCGGCATTAGGCTATGACAGTTTGGTTATGTCAGTTTAGTTTCAAAAAAGCTTTTTGACTGATAATGCTATATATACCTTCACTGATGAAATATTAAATGCTTTGAATAACCGGACATCACCAGTTGCGATTTTTTTGTGATATCTCAAAGGCTTTTGATTGTGTAAATAATGGGATTCTTCTAGATAAGCTTAAGTATTCTGGTATGAGTGGGTCAGTGCACAAATGGTTTAAATCATACTTAACAGGAAGAGTGCAGAAAGTTGAAATAAGCAGTTCATATGATATATATGAAACAATTAATTCTTCTAACTGGGGAGTTATCAAAAATGGGGTCCCACAAGGTTCGGTCTTGGGTCCTTTGCTGTTCTTAATATATATATTAATGACTTGCCATTCTACATTAACGAAGATGCTAAGCTAGTTCTTTTTCCTGATGATACAAGTATACCTATTACACCTGACAAACAGGAATTAACTGATGAAATTATAAATGATATCTTTCAGAAAGTTATTAAGTGGTTCTCTACAAATGGACTCTCATTAAACTTTGATAAAACCCAGTATATACAGTTTCATACAGTAAATGGCATGACACCATTAACAAATTTAGACTTCGAACATAAATTTGTAGCTAAGGTAGAATATTCAAAATTTTTAGGTGTTGAAGATCTCCTGAAACGTTTGAGATCAGCTACTTTTGCTATCAGAGTCATTACAAAATTTGCTTATATACATCTCAGTAAATTAGCTTTCCACGCCTCCTTTCGTTCATTGCTTTCATACTGGATCATATTCTGGGGCAATTCAACATTGAGTAAAAAAGTATTCATTGCACAAAAGCATGTAATCAGAATAATTGCTGGAACCTACCCATGAGCATCCTACTTATTTAGGGATCTAGGGATCTTCAATGTAGCTTCACAATATATATATATTCACTCATGAAATTTGTTATTAAAAATCCGACCCAATTTAAAAGTAATAGCAGTGTGCATAGCTACAACACTAGAAGAAAGGATGATATTCACTATTCAAGGTTAAATCTGACTTTGGCTCAGAAAGGGGTGAGTTATGCTCCCACAAAAGTCTTTGGTCACTTACCAAGTAGCATCAAAAGTCTGACAGATAGCCAACTAGTGTTTAAAAAGAAATTAAAGGAATTTCCGAATGGCAACTCCTTCTACAATGTAGATAAATTTTTACATAAAACATAAAAAATTAAAAAGTAAAAAAATAAAAGTAAAAAAGTCCTTAAAATATTTACTGTAAACTATAGACAACATTTACTAAACTGACACGTTCCACATCATTACGAAATATCTTATATATGATCTATGGAACAAGTATTAATCTAATCTAATCAATATGCTTGCCTTCCGCGAAGATGTGGCGCAAACGAAAAGCGAAATTTTGCATGACCCGCTGAAGTGTCGAAATATCTGCGATGTCTGTAACCGGCTAAATAGTTGTTACTGGTTTACTGTTGTACACTTTGCCTTGAAAGAAGTCGCGTGTACTCATATCCGGAGAATATAGCGGTCAATCTAGGCCCATGTGGGTGGCCTCTGGATACCCCAAAGCCAGCATTCAGTTCGAAAAGTGCTCCTTCAGGATGTCAGTTTCCTGCTTCGACGGGATCGACTTCCCTCTTCCATGAAACACATCGTATCGAAATGAAGGTCACTTTCGATCATCCTACACCTTCGAGTGCCTTAATTTACACATGTTTTGGATTGGCGATCTTCTTTTGAACTGAAAGTATCAATATGCCAAGATCGCTTTACATATATAGGGTGTTACAAAAAGGTACGGTCAGACTTTCAGGAAACATTCCTCATACACAAAAAAAGAAAATATGTTAGGCGGACATATGCCCGGAAACGCTTACTTTCCATGTTAGAGCTCATTTTATTACTTCTCATCAAATCGCATTAATCATGCAATGGAAACACATAGCAACAGAACGTACCAGCGTGTCTTCAAACACTTTGTTACAGAAAATGTTCAAAATGTCCTCCGTTAGCGAAGATACATGCATCCACGCATAGAATCCATGATGCGCTATTGCAGCCCTGGAGAATGGCGTCATGTATCACAGCCGTCCACAATACGAGCACAAAGAGTCTTTACATTTGGTAGCGGGGTTGCGTAGACAAAGGCTTTCAAATGCCTCCATAAATGAAAGTCAAGAGGGTTGAGGTCAGGAGAGCGTGGAGGCCATGGAATTGGTCCGCCTCTACCAATCCAACGGTCACCGAATCTGTTGTCGAGAAGCGTACGAACACGTCGACCGAAATGTACAGGAGCTCCATCTTGCATGAACCACATGTTGTGTCGTACTTGTAAAGGCACATGTTCCAGCAGCACAGCTAGAATATCCGGTATGAAATCATGATAACGTGCTCCAGTGAGCGTAGGTGGAAGAACTTGAGGCCCAAGCAAGACATCACCAACAATTCCTGCCCAAACGTTCACAGAAAATCTGTGTTGATGACGATGATTGCACAATTGCGTCCAGATTCTCGTCAGCTCACACATGTTGATTGTGAAAATTTACAATTTGATCACGTTGGAATGAAGCCTAAAATGAGCTCTAACATGGAAATTAAGCGTTTCCGGACACATGTCCACATAACATATTTTCTTTCTTTGTGTGTGAGGAATGTTTCCTGAAAGTTTGGCCGTACCGTTTTGTAACTAGGAGTAGAATACCAAGCAATGCATGTACCAGTTGAAATTCTACAGTTAAATTTAATAGTACAACTATACATGTATTTTACAGTAACCTAAACTTATTCTGGCGATGGTAATCACGCCTAAACGGGCCTGTGAAAATAAATATTTATAGCAGCGTCTTCGGTAAATTTTAAAAATGGTCTCTAAATGACATATATGACGCAGCGGTCCCAGAAGGATACAAAATGTTGACAGTAATTTGTGTGCCTGACTATTTACGGGCAGTAAACTACATCGCCATGAAACCTCAGAAAAGTGAGATTGATATAGGCGTAAGAATGACAGCGACGCTGCACGGACGACCATCGGTCTGAGTAACGAAGGAGGCGATACCCTGACATATTCGATAAGGCGGGACGTCAAGGGCGAAGTGTGGCAGGAGGGCAGAGCGCATGCGCAGAAGCGCCCTGCGCGCGTCCGCGCCTGTCCGCGGCCGCTGCTGACTTAGGGCGGCGGGCCACGGGTCGGCCCTGCGTCAGCCGCGCAGACACTCTGTCCAGGCGCCCTTATCGCGGACGCCGCCATTTTTCGGCCCTTGATAAACGCGCCCCCGTCTGCGCGGCTAGGCTCGGCTCGGCAGCTCCCCCTCGCGGCCGTCATATAATTCCGGAGAGCGCTGAAAAAGCGGCGGCGAGATGAAAGCAGGCGCCGCTACCGGCTTAGTCGCGCGATGGTGGCACAGCCGCGTAGGCTCTGTTGCAGAGCCGTAAGTAACGAGGCAGCGTTTGGCAAAAAACAAACAGTACGATTAAATTTGCATCGCTCTGGCAGAGCCACACAAAAGACATTAAAGCCCTTTCGGTTATTAGTCTTAGGCCTACTCCCAATTTTTTTTTTTTTTTCAAATGACAAACTCAGTACACAAAGTAAGTACATAGGTAGAGATAATTAGAGAATTAGTCGAGATATCTACGTTCTGATGTAATGACGGAGGCTGAATGACCTAAAATGGGATTGGGGACTGATGACCTAGCTGTTTAGTCTCCTCAAAAGAAATTACAAACAACAGCGACCTAAAATGGTTCGATGACTTCCTCTTACTTCTACGGAGTGGAGACAACATTACGGCAACAGAGAGAGTCGTAATAACAGACAGTTTCTGCACAGGAAGTTGGTGTTGACTAGTGTTATTTATACGAAACGAATTACACAAGCGATTCTGTTCTAAAAGTGCAGTGAGCAGGTCATGCAATGTGTGACTTATCCGAAGCAGTGGCATGGAGAGACATAGAAAGGCCGTCCGCGGTGGCCGAGGGGACTGAGGCGCTCCAGACACCATCTGCGCGGCCATACAGTCGGGGGTTCGAATCCCCCCTCGGGCATGGATATTCGTGCCGTCGTTAGTCTCAGTTAGTTCATAAGTAGTTTGTAAGTTTAGGGACTGATGACCCCGTAGTTAAGTCCCACAAGCTATAGAAACATTTGAACATTTTGACAGAGAAAGACTGGAAGTGCGACTGATACAAATGTCGCTTCAGCTACTGCAGTATCCCAGTTTCCAGGACCTGGACGAGATTTCGAACGAGAGGAACCGTTAAAAGAAGGAAAGGTCGTCCACGGGTAAAACCGACCGACAAGAGATGGCCGTTATCTCCCGTTAACAGCCCGTCGAGACAGGAGGCCGATTGCAAATCACCATCCACGCAGCAACAGAACGCGCAATATCAAACTGCCTTCTGGACTTAGCCTCTTCGCCCGGAGACCCATTAAAACCACAACACCTTTTTTGACGGAAGAACATCAGAGAAACGAATAACGCCGGGTTCTGTTCACAGATTAGTCAAGATTTTGTGTTTATCCGAAAAATCGTCGTTCCCTTATCTCGAGAGAAAGTAGAACTCAGAAGAATCCTGCTTGTGAGAAGGAAACGTGTGGTACACGAATGGTGTGGACAGGAGTCAGAATTGGCCAACGTGTCTGTGTCTTTGAGAATGGCGCTTTGACTGCTCAGATATAGGGACCAGATCATTCGACCTCTTGTGGTGCCCCAGAACAGTTTCTACTGCTGCACAATAACGCTCCACCCCACAGAGCTGCACTGCTGGACAACAGGCTTGGAGTTGAGTGAATTGAACGAATGGAGTGGTCCGCTTGTTCACCCGACTGAAACCGTACTGAGCATGTCTCGGGAGCACTTTGGATATACATTGCAAACAGACCAGCACCTCCCTCAACGGTTCCAAAAATGAATATTGCACTTAAGCAAGATGGTCAAATTTCCCAAAAGAGCTGATTGTACTCAGGTGTGCAAGTGTACTGGCCGTCCAAGGTTGATCACACACCATATTAGAGGGCAAGAATGATTGTATCACTCTTATTGCGGCCCCATGGTGTCTCGCTCTAAGTAAACGCCGTTTACGCCTCAAATAAGGAGTCTGAACAGCAGTTATCGCACTGTGTCACACAAATTAAATTTGTAACCAATGTATGAAAGAAATACGTTCCATATGTATATTGTGCATCATATTTCATCCGATCCCCTATTTTTTTTTTAAATGTGTACATTGGTTACACTCTTCACGAACTAAAGAAGAAATGTTTAAAAAAACTTCATCCCGAAGCTCAGTCTGTAGAGTCCTTGACGGTGAAAGGCAAGATTTTTGATTTCTAACTCCACTTAGGCACACATTTCATTAACAGTGCACACTTCTCGATAGAGTGAAAATATCAATTTGGACGATTTCACAAGAGTACAAATGTCACAGGATACACAACTGGCAGCCACGAGAACCTTTCGTATGGTATATTTCAGCTTATACATAACAGTGTACGAAACACGGAGAAGATATCAAAATTTTATTTAAAACTTCTCACTTTAAGAAATGTATTATGTTAAGAAAGAAATAATTTTGGCAGTAAATAATCTGATTACTTCTTACGGTAAATGACTTAAATTCTGCTTGTTATTCATCAAACGTACCATGTAACTATTACTAAACCGTCAAAGATTTTCTGATTTACGAACCTCCCGGACAGTTCTTGACCTACTGATCTGACATAACGTTGCATTCTAATGCCATGGCAGTGTTTGTACAAGGCCTTGATATACTCCTCTGGACGAAACTGACACAAACTCATTTGCAGAGTGGCAGCCATTTATGGTTTGTTCGTGAAAGCAGGATCGATAGCACAGAGCCTGGATTGCACGACATGCCAGATATGAGTGACGAGCAACAAATTTGGAATCCGTTGTAACCATTTCAGTTTCGACCCTCCCTCAGTTCATGAAACCAAACCAGAACAGTTGCTGGACCCATTCCGTACCACGAAAATTGAGCCCTGACTTCAGTTAATGCACCACCACTTTCGACCTTCTTGTCAGTCAGGATCCACCGGTTCATGTGATCCACCAACAGTTCCTACCATCGGTGTGGTGCAGTAGATATCGTGACTCGTCTGACAATATCACAAACCCCCCATTGTTCCAGTGTCTATCCCTGGTGATTCGCCACACATGTCGTGTTAACAGTGCACCCGCGTGCGGCGCTGACTTCCACACCACATGAAATCCACACCCTTTGAAACGTCCACTAGTGCGTCCTGGGGTGAACTAAACATCATTCGTTGCAATGTTGCCCTACAATCACAATCAGTCTCAGATTTCGTCCTTCACAGTTATCGAGGGTGAGATGACAGTAGGTACTTCGTCAGTTGTGGACTGTGACAAATTCATTCACGTTGCACCCTGAAAACCAACGTGTGAAGCCGAATTTCCGCACCAGTCCCAAAATCGAATTTCACAAAAATGTTCAAATGTTTTTAGAGTCTATGGGACTTAACTACGGGGTCATCAGTCCCTAAACTTACAAACTACGTATAAACTACTTACGAACTAGGACGGCACAAATATCCATGCCCGAGGGGGGATTCGAACCCCCGACCGTAGTGGCCGTGTAGACCGTGACTGAAGCGCCTCAGTCCCCTCGGCCACCGCGGCCGGCTCGAATTTCACATCCGACATCTCTGACCCCGTTAGAACTGCGTCATCTCACCATTAAGTTACATGATATGTGTAACCACTCTCACTACCATGTATTAAAGGTGCTCAGAGAGTGTTTGGTGCGCAGACGATAGCCCTCCGCTGTTGCCCACTATCCCATAAAGTGTACTGAGTCCGTTTGTAGTGCCTCATCAATCGCGTGTGGCAATCCCTATGTAATCCTGAAACGGCTACTAGGCATCACAAAGGATAAAACTATTAAAAACATACATGGTTACAGACTGCCATGGCAAATCGAGCATACGACAAGGACCAGTAATCACAAAGGGACTGATGGTCTCAAACGCCCAGAGCTTATCATCACTGCCATCGTTGGACTCAGGCGGATTAAATATCTCGTACACACACACACACACACACACACACACACACACACACACACACACACACACCTATATATATGCAAAAGGGAGGACTCGAACTTCCGACGAGCATCCACACAATCCGTGACGAATCGCACCAGACTGCATTTCCATGTCTGTGTAGCTCTCTAGGATTGACGTAACTGTCGCGTGTGTCGTATTCCTGCGAGAGGTTCCGCCAGTCATGCTGAACGATGTTCCCATACCTATTTGAAGTCGCATTCCATTTCAGTACGACGAAGTCCCCGCGAGTTTCAGCGGAAAAAAGGTCATACCTGCAGGCAACTTTACCGGCCGCAAGATTGGTTATAGAGGACCAGTCGACTGCCCACACACGCTCTCCCTATCTCCATTTTTTTATTCATTTTTTCTCTTAATGGCCTTTCGTATATTACACATGTTCATAGCCGAAGGACCAGTGAGCAGGACTGTTGCAGCTGCAGGTATTTTCGAGAGGTTGTGTCCTTTTATGAAGCCTGAATGTCAGGTGTGTCTCGACGATTCGAGGAAACATTGAGCATTTTCTGGTGCATCTTACTAAATAATTGCAACGCCACTTAGTAGACCAGTATGGCAGTTGGAAACCCTGTCCCTACGTGGCTACTAATCTCTCTACAGTTCGCCCAAGTGTTATATCATCTGCCCCATGTACTCTGTATAAAGAGTTAGGGAACACTGCGTTATCATTTGAAGAACAGTAAGGGCAAAATTGATTTGCTAGAAGTGATGATTTATTTGGATTTATTTAGTGTGTCAGTCTAGTCACTGATGGCCTCTCAATAACATATCCATTAAGTACATTTCTGCCTTTCTACAATGGTCCGACAGTATTGACGATGAAATATTTAAGTAAACAAACAGTATACAATCCCACTCCGCCTGCTGCAGTAACAGTAGCTCATTGTTTGAAAATGAAAACAGTCTCTGTTGGAAGTCTGTTATCAATAGTGATGCGTTTCTCGCTGTTATTTCATCTGCAGTTATTATCAAAATTAGTTTTCCAGTTGAGATCTTTCTATTATTATTTCTTAGTTTCTGATTTTGTACATATCATAACAATAATGCCTTAAAATCAATTGACACGTCCATTATCAGTCAGTCAGCACTACTGTTAGACCATAACCAACTACCACAAACAGTCATAAATGTCATTAACAAAAATAATGTTACTTGGATCTGGCGCAAAATATTTTATTTGACTGACTGACTGGTAATGCATGCGGCGCTTGCTTTTACGACGTTGGTCTGATGATTGATCTAGAATTCCAAACAAGTCACCTATAATAAAAAGATCTTAAATGACAACTGTGAAGAAGAATCGACTGAACGACAAAGTGAGTAAAGCTGCCGATCCTGCTCCAAACAATAGAGACTCAAAAATTTGCACTTTAATTTCCGAAGTTTCCTGGCACTGAAACTATGAGAGAGCTTCAGAAAAGTTGAGAAGTAATGTGGGTCAGTGGTCTTGCGAATCCCGCAGTAGTCGTATTTCCAAGCCATTAACGCGACGGCGATAAATCGGTTGCGGTTTTCACTTTCACGCCATCATATCAACGACTTTGAAACAAACTAATGCGGTCTCCGCTGTTCAAGTAAAAAATTACCGTCGTTTCATATTGACCAGCTACCCTACTGACCGGTGAGCAATAGCTTATCGAACAAATTTGTTCCATGAAAGTTATCACTACTTACAGATCATGTCAAGATGAGTAGCCTTAGAAAAGCGGTCATATTAACAAAACACAACAAATACTGTTTTTGGACTAAAAGAATCAACGTAGATTGATTTTAAAGACTTTTACACGGACCTACTTATTTTCACGGACAATGTAGCAATATCTTTTGCTACGAAGTCTGGAAGCTAAGGAACAGTCACAGCTTAAAATAAATAAATAAAAATTAAAAAAAAAACAATAACACTTCATGAATTATCCGAAAAAAAGAAATGAAATCACCAGAAGGTATCACGCCAGACTTCCTAACAACTACAAGTTGTTTAGCTAGTATAATGACTGTACGATGTGGAGTTAATGGGTTGAAATGTACGACCTGCATCTTGTAAATCACATCTTCGTTTACTCGCTGGAACGTGCCACTTGACATTATGTAAAGCGACGGCATTTGATAGTGGATAACTGGAGACGAGCGATTTCATCAATCGAGCTTCACCCCACCGAAACGTTAAGCAGAGGTTTCGAGCTATCGAATGATTGGAGGAACTTTGTCTTCCGTTATGTGTAATGTCCACACTGACATAGAGGCAGGTGGTGTTTCATTTGGTTAGGGCGTGTCCCTTTATTAAGTTTCAGAAAAACCTAAAGTCGGAAGGACAGGAACATTATTTTCAGCATCTTGTACTATAATGCATTACCAGAACAGAGCTGAGACTGTTACCTTCGTATCAGCTGGACTATGCGATATTGAATAACACAGAATGTATCAGGCAACGATTTGTGGACCATAATATTCATAATATTTCTACTGACTACCCCACATGAAATTAACGGAACAATTTTTGGAAGAGTCGCAACATATCCCAAACATCACTAGCCCTCCTGTTTCGGTACCTGACGAGAAATTGAAAACCGCCGGCCGCGGTGGCCGAGGAGACTGAGGCGCTCCAGTCACGGTCTGCACGGCCACTACGGTCGGGGGTTCGAATCCCCCCTCTGGCATGGATATTTGTGCCGTCGTTAGTATAAGGTAGTTGATAGTTAGTTTGTAAGTTTAGGGATTGATGACCCCGTAGTTAAGTCCCATAACCTTAACAAATATTTGAACCCTTTTTTTTTTTTTTTAATTGAAAACCGTTCCTCCAAGACAATCCGACGACTCACTGAATTCGTCTCCGTCAGCAGTAACGTGTGAAAAATGCGTGACTTTATTCAAAGCAAGGGGGAGGGCGATCTAAATTGTTATTTGTTGGGAAATACATATACCAAGACCGCTGTTCAGTATTTTATTTCACATTACCGGTTTCGACATACTTAGTTGTCATCTTCAGCTCTGCAACTTTACATTTAAAAAACTGGGGGTGCTATCTCTTAAAATGTAGAGTTGCAGCTCTGAATATGACAACTAAGATTGTAGAAACTGGTAACGTGAAATAAAATACGGAACAGCGATGTTGGCATTTGAAATTTAAAAAAAATCTGTTGGGGCGATCTGTTATGACTTGTTATATTGACTGTCAAGATCACAATATTGAAACAATGGACTTTATGTCGTTACCTGTTTCAGCACAATTATCCGCCATCCCTTGAAGTGAGAGCAGTAAATACAAGAAATTAATAAACGTTTAACACACCCAATGTCAGTCCACTTACAGGTGTCCAGACAATATTGCCGGGTTAATTTAAACTTCCAAGCCGATGTCAAAAGTTGGCTCGCTGCCAGCTGTAGGTGATATGTTTGCCATTAAGGGTCTGCCTGATAAAACTAGATGATTCGCTCGCTCGTTTTTATCCAACACAACAAAAGGTATTTTGCGCCCTTCACTTCAACAGCTTGTAGCTCGTTCATAGCCAAGCGGAGTAATATGAAGATCAGAGCCACGTGCTGAGAAATTGCACGACTTATTTTCGAAAGAACTGCAGTGTGCCTGGTGTCATTTCATTACTATCATATTTCATAGATCAGCACAGAACGTATACATTGCTATAACATGTAAATTACTTTTGATAAATGAAGTTGTTTGTTGCTGTTTTCATCAGACAACCGTATACAAGGTACTAAACAGCAAGAGTGCCTTCAACCATCCTTAGCCGGTCTTGCCCATCTTGACTTTCCAGTTTTCTAGTTTTTTAAATTTTTTTCTTTGAATGCTATAGCATTTCATCACTATTGTATAGAGAACATTCATGTGGCCGTTTTACACCACGGCCTCTAATTAACACGCTACGTGTATTATCAAATTGTCTAATCCAACAATGGAAAATCCAGTAGTATTGTTCCAGTTTGTCACACGGTAACAGTAATCCTAGTGTCGGTAGCGATGAGAAACAGTTCATATTGTTAACAGTAAAGGAAACGCAGAGGCCAAGATTAATCTCTGCACAAATTTTCTGCATTTATCGGTTTTCATGCTGTATATTAAGTACGTGACTAGACCGTTTTCATGCAAATGCCATAGTTGCTGAGAAAATCGGTTTTGGAGTGTTGTTCTTGTTAGCTGTACATCACAGTTTGCGCAAGTCGGACCATCGCAACGAGCTTTTCTCAGGACCTTCTTCGAATCCTACCCGTATACTATTCTTTTAAAGGTCTCCGTACAGAAATAATTAAATGGTAGGTTTATGCAAAAATATTCAGAAATGGTCATTCGTGCCATAGTAATTTCACTACTAAATTAGTGATTGTAGTATATTTTGCTCATATGTCGATTTCCTATGTGGTTTCTAGCTAAAATACCAAATATTTAGAAGTCCTTCACTTGCTGTTACCTGTTGTTGTCCTCAATTCCTCAAGGACCATTATAGAAACTTGTACAAAGTTTATTTTTAATCTGTTTTCCATGAATAGATACTTACGGGTTTCACATCGGATCAAGCCTGATAGGAACACTGCCATGCTCAGTAATGACTTTCGTGCTGTCACAGGATGTCGTGTATGACGTGAACTGTACGCAAGAGGCTGCATGCTGACTACCATGCCGAGTCGCGACTAAACACCTAGGCACCATTCAGCAAGGTACAACAGCATGCTGAATGGACTCGTTAAAATTGGCATCTAGACCTAGTCACAGATGAGACTGTAATCTGATTTCAACCAGGCAATAACCGGAGACGTATCTGGAGACAACATAGTCGTCCTAAACGTCTTAGGCACACCGTCCAAAGAATGTCCCTGACAATTCATTGGTGGGGGTGGTCAGGTACGTTACGATCAATCTCTGTGCATGGAGGAAAAGTATGCAGTCCCTCCTCCCGGCCCTATATTAGGTTGTAATGCTTTTCATGTTAGAATCTACAGCATTGGTACCGTTTTACTGTGTAACTCCACCCCCAATTAAAAAAAAGGGGAAAAAAGAAAGAAAATGAAAATTCCTCCAATTTGTCAACCACGTGATATTTAACAAAGCTTAAAATTCAAATTTAATAATTGAAAGTGGTTCCGACTTGCCAAATACTAACAGAGAAACAGCTTTTAAGGAAGATCCATAAATGAACATTCTTTAATTTTGGACCTAATTAGTGCACCTGATTTGACTGGAATGAAAATAAATAGGCTTGGTTCACATCGAAACCGATTTAGGAAGTTGGCTGTGAGGCACTGGCTTCCATTACAAATACGTAGTGCTTTACGAATTTTCTTTTTCGATTGCTTGTACTACAAGTCCCAGCAGGAATTATGTTTAACACTAGTGAATATGTCGAAGTAAGTGGATAATTTTTTATATAACTTCTGCCGCTACATTGTAAGTAAAATAACATAAAATATACATATCTGAAACCATGACCAGTATGGTAATCGGAAAATCAGACGCTGCGATTGGTAGAAGCAGCATTAATTTTACGGAAATGTCCAATATCCACCAATACGATTCTAGGGTTGTATGACCTTTTACACAAAAACTGAATGGGCATATATAAAAACAATATTTCGGTTCTCTTTATTGTTCATGAAAGCAAAAATTGACAAGATGTACGACAACAATATAGAAACACTGAATTTGTTCCTGACTGCAGCATACACCAGCACACCTAATACCCGGTAACACGCCCCATTGAACTGTTGCATGCGTGTATTCTTAGTGGCAGTCTGTCCACTCCGTTATCAAGGAACTGTTGGTCCAGAGTGTCCCACTCTGAGATTGGTTGGTGAGGTGTTTCGTACAGAAACAGACCTTTTCAATGTCACTGAGGCATTTTCGATAGGGTTCATGTCTGTAGAACGTGCTGGGCATTCTAAGTGTCGTTATCATGAAGGAACGAATTCACAACATGTGCACGACGAGCGCGAGGTCGTCCGTTAAAACGAATCCCCCATTAAAATTGTACGGATATGGTTGCACTATACGTCGGAGAATGTCATCCCTGCAGCGTAGAGCCGTTTGATTACTTTCTAGACCACCAGTGGCGTACGGTGGCCCCACATACTTCTACCCTAAAACAGATACGTCTCCGACGACTGTCTGGTTGAAATCGAATGCGAGATTCGTCTGCGAATAGCACTCGATGCCAATTTCTACGATTCCATTCAGAATGCTCTTGAGCCCACCCGTACCGCGCTTCATGGAATGTCAAAGCTGGATCTCTTCATGGACCTCGAGTTCCATGTCACGCAGGCAACTACGTTCTGGCGTGATTGTGCATCAGTCCCATCTGAAGATGGCGGCCTGGTGGACCGCCGAAGCACCGTGTCTGAAGATCGATGAAATCCTGCCGCAAAACCCGTGAAGAAAATGCACTACACACAGTTCGCGTCGATAAACGATTATTCAGCAAGGTGAAGTTACTCTCAGAGTTGCTCCGAACTGAAATCCTTAAGCAGCGGTTATCAGATGCTGTGACAGCTTTACCAAGGCCGGAGAGAGACAAGTCATCGGCAGTTCCTGTATTTCTGTACACGTTTGAACAACATCGCTTTGGTTCGTTTGATTTGATTCTTGGTCCAACCCGCCACTGCCCACCGAAACTAAGTTTATTGTGCGGTATCGCTCCCTGTATATTTAGTAAAGCCAACAAATGCTCTTGAACAGTGCAAGGAGTCCCTTTACCAGTTCTTTATTAGACACAATTTCCTCGGATCTGGTTGTCCCAAATTTTCTGTGCCTTTTACTCTCCAGTGCAATGCATTCGAAGATTAGATGTGATGCAGTTTCATCACCGTCATCACAGATCCTAGGGTCCTCTTCTGTTATTCCCATTGTATGTAGGTGTTTTTTGAAATTACTATGGCCTGTCAGCAATCCAACCATGAGTCTAATCTCTGTCCTGTTCAGGCCCAGGATTGCAGAGCTTCTTTTAAAACATAGATTTGGCATCATTACCTTGCCATGTTTTTGTTGACAGACTTTGGTCCAATATTCTACGTGCTGTCTTCTGAGCCAGTTACGTAGCTCTAATTTGATCATTGCCTTGGTGATTGTCAGGACAGGGTGTGGTGTGGTGTGGTGTGGTCCGGTCTATATAACATACTTCTCCGACGTATTAATGTTTTTCTGCCAGGATCGGGTTGTATTTGATAACTCCTTTAATTTTCACATAACGGTTGCAACAGACAATTTGCTATCTTAAGACCTTCTGGAATAATATTTATCTCACCCAATAATAAGTGCACATCTATTTTTTAATTCAACAGCGCTTCACAGGCTTTTCATTAGCATAAAAAGAGATATGTACTCAATCCACAGCTAGAAGTGTGAAGACAGATTCGTTCCGGATTTCTGGCAGTGACGCCACATCAAGTCTAATATCCGGGGACTAGCCTACCTTTAAATTTCGAGCAATGTTTCAAATACATCGCATTTTATGCTAATGATACTGATATGTGCACTGATTATGGAAGCGTAGTACATATATTTTAACTATATCGCAATATCTGAATAAGGCGGTATAAAGAATTACACATTACAATGCAATCATTACAAAAAATATGACTAATACTACAAATGAACGATCTTGCTTCAAACTTCAGCAACTTATTTGAAATGTTTGGTACGTGTGCGAATATAGATCCATTTTTTGGTATATTTATGGAGTCCTAACTCAAGTAGGCAAAAGGACTGACTTTGGATTTTTTACTTTAACATTGAGAATTACTTTTTACTGACCGATATCGTATTTGTTACATTAAATTTGAAATCTCGTTGAAGACAGACAGCTGCCGCCTAACCTAGATGAAAATTAATGGTAGGTTAGCGGGAAAAAAATCGGGAATTGGAGAATAGCTGTTAAAAGTCAGGTCCCAGTAGTGTGACAACAGCAGCCTACTCACTCGGCAAACGGAAAACCAGTGTAGCTTCCAGCTGCTGCTTATAAAACTTTTATGGCCACCTAGTGGCGGGATCAGTAAGTATCCGGGAACTCCGCCTATCCTGGAGCCATAAAGTGACCCCATAAACTGTTTATCTCTGGTGGCGCCATTGGCGTCATTGTAGGAGCGAGATACAAGATAAGCGAACGCGGTCTGACGACAACTGTGTTTCACGATCCAAAGCGAATCCTGTTGCTCTTCTTTATGTCTGCCAGGATCGCAACACATGCCGACAAATGCTGCGAACACTGATAAAACTCATCCGAATGATTCAGATAACAGAAATGATGATCAATGGCGTCAGCTGTGACCACAACAACAGGTTTTGGCACCTAAAATCTGAGCGATGCACATGAAAATTATGCCGTGGGTTGATTATCAGTGGCGAATCCAAGTTCTGGCCGGTGGAAAGAGGGGGAGGGCGGAGGAGGGGGTAGTGATTGATTTGAGGTCATTTTTCCTGCTATTTCCTAATCTTTCTGTTGTTAACATAGCGAATTCAATTTTCGAGCCTGTCAAATCTGAGTCTCTCTCTCTCTCTCTCTCTCTCTCTCTCTCTCTCTGAAAATATGTGCCTTCCTCTGTTTCTTTTTTTGTGGAACCTAGTGCAGCTCTGAGGTGGAAGGGGGGAGACTATCCCACCCCACTCAATCCAATATCACGCTGAGAATTAATCACCATCTTTTCCAAAAAATATTTAATCGATTGGGGGTGCCAACTTTCGCTCGCCATTTAGATTTTGCTTACATAGTGTAACGTAGCTATATAGGAACGCACATTCGAAGGACTATTCAAATGGACGCTGGTTCCAGGTAATTCAGTAATTTTCCACTCCATGTGCCTAGCTCAAATACACAGTCACAAATAAAAATTAGAGTTTTCCTATTCACTCAAGATTCTTTATTGAAACAGTGCATATGTAGTACAGACATAATTACATGGGTCAAAGCAAACAGAGAAAATTTTATTCCGAGCGATGGATGGCACTGTAAGAGTCACAATATGCACACAGACAGCTGCACGGCACGCCGCTGTTTGCCAATTTGAGATGCGCAAAACGACTTTGTGCAGGAATGATCTCGCGTAGCCGGGTAAAGTTCCTGTGGGTTCTTTTGAAGTGCGTTGTGGTAGGAGGAGGGAAGCACTTGATCCGATGTCAGTCGAAGATGTGGAAAAACCACTGCAGGAGATTCAGAAGGTGGTGCTCACATGCTGGACATGTCTGCAAATCAGTATACGCTGCCGCCCGTATAAAATCACCGATGTCTTTCTGTAGAACACAATTTCTCGCTTTGGGGATTTCTTGCTCAAATAGGACATTTAATCAACATGTGATATTCTGTGCGCAGATGAAGTCCAATCGCAAGAAATAGCCATATTAAGAATTGCAGTATAAGGGCATCGGAAAATCTGCATGCACATCAGGCAGCATCGTTCTGTATTCGTGTTTGGGCTGAACGTATTGACAGCATCGTTGCTCATAGGACCGTAGAAGGTGAATTCGGAGGTCCTGTTACCTCTACGTCGCTATGAGGCCTAATATTTCAACATGTTGTGCAAGTAACGTTTATTTATTGGGTCGCTAACCAGTTTTCAACTTCTTACGCTGTCTTTAGTCAGCTATCCTGTCAAGCAACGAAGGGAAAGTAAGTTAAATTTGTGCCGGTCTTTTACGCACTAACGTCATTCCCATTCCTTAAGATTGTGTGTGAAGAACCATTTTTCTGCAAGATGGTGTCCCTCCGCGCACTGCATAGTGAAGCGACCTACTGCAATTTCATAAATGATGCATTTATCAGCTATTATGTATCAGCTACAAGCTATCAGACTGCTAACGAAGGTACGAGCTTATGAAATAGGTGGATCGAAGACTTCTTAAGTAATAAAAACTAATACGTTGTCCTCGAAGGCGAGAGTTCCCCAGAAAAGTGTGATAGGACCGCTATTATTTTTTATCCACATAAATGATCTGACGGGCAGAGTGAGCTCCAATCTGCGGATATTTGCTAATGATGCTGTGGTGTACAAGAGGGTGTCGTCATTGAATGACTATAGTAGGATGCAGGATGACTTGGACCAAATTTCTAGGTGGTGTGAGAAATGGCAGCTAGTTCTAAATCTTGAAAAATGTAAGCTGATGCAGATCAATAGGAGAAACGATCAAGTAATTTTCGAATACAGTATTAGTAGGGTGCTGCGTGACAGAGTCGCGTCAAGTAAATATCTAGGCGTAATGCTGCACAGCGTTATGAAATGGAACGAGCACACAAGGACAGTTGTGGGGAAGGCGAATGGTCGACTTCGGTTAATGGGCGAATTTTTAGGAAGGTGTGATTTTTCTGTAAAAGAGGCCGCATAATACACACTTGTATGACCCCGCCTTGAGGATTGCTCAAGTGTTTGGGACCTCACCAGGTCGGTATGAAGGAGAAAAGAGAAACCGTTCAGATGCTGGTAAATTCGGTCAAACAACCGGCGCTCTATATACCACAGTTACTGACATCGGATGACGAAGGCATACACGAACAACCTAGTACGTTTACATGTTGCTGATGCTCGGCGATTGCTCACACGATGCCACTGAAGCAGCCACGGTGTTAGTAACTGTGGTATATTGAGCCCCGGTTGTTTGTGTGGCTCCAACTGTCCAGTATACGGCCGTGTGCGGCGACAGTCGGCAGTCTAACAACGCATCGAGGAAGCTTCTCGCTCCCTGACACCGGCGACGTTACAACTCGGCCGCACCACATTTAGAAAGCGCATTGCATTATGTACAGCGTGTGGTATCTGCACCTGAAATTTTTAAGGGCTATAGCTCCCAAATTAACAGTGATAGGAGTGTAGCTTAAATTGATTTGGACGCAGCTGGTTTCAACGAATCCAATGCACGATAGAAAAAACTATTGTTCCATTAAAAAAAAATTATATATTTGTGCTGTAACTCTTTGGAAAATGATACAATAAACTATGTTCATAGCTCCGCAGAAGGTGTAACATTTCTTGTGTTGACCTACCGCATTAAAATTTCCCGTAACCTATTATTTTATAAGTTACAGAGGTAAACACACTTAGTCAAACACCCAGTATATGTTAAGATGCTTAGCTAAATTCAGAAATTTATTTGTTGCAAAACGATTCCCCTATGTCATTGCAGGCAGCGGTTTTTAAAATACAACTTCAATTACGGACGCCCTTTTAATACACTGACAGGAAAAAAATGAACACACCTGGAAGGGTGACGTCGATTTTCATCCATTGTCATTGTTCATCCGGAACGATATAGCATGATGACCATCTCAATAGGTCAACTGTCATCTCTGCATGTATTATTTAATGTAGGAGCCACAGGGAACCATGAAGTTGAAGGTCTCTTTCGGCCAGCTGACCGGATACTTTTGATCACATCGCGTACATACGCATTTATAACCTCCCAGTCAAATGAATTATTTCTACATCTACTTAAATACTCTGCAAATCACATTGAACTGCATGGCAGATGGTTCATCGAACCGCTTTTTTGGTGTTTCTCTACAGTTCCATTCTCTAATAACTCGTCCAAAAAAGGAACAACTAAATCTTTCCGTTTTCGTCCTGGTTTATCTTACTTTATTTCGATGATAATTTCTCACTATGTAGGTGGGTGATAACAAAATCTGTTCCCATTCGAAAGAGATAGTTGGTGAAAGAAATTTAGCAAAAAGATCTCGTCGCGAAGAATAACGCGTTACTTTTAATGATTTTCACCCCAACTCGTGCATCATTTCCGTGACACTCTCTCCCCTATATCGGGATAATACAAAACAAGTTGCCCTTCTCTGTCCTTTCCCTAAATCGTCTGTCAGTCCCACTTCGTTGGAATCCCATAAAGCGTAACAATACTCCAAAATAGGACGCACTAGTGTAGGCAGTTTCTTTAATAGAGCTGTTACATCTTCTACATGTTATTCCAACGAAACATAGTCTTTAGTTCGCTTTCCCTAGAATATTTCATTCCAATTTAGTTGTTTGTAATTGTTACTGCAAGGTGTTTAGAAGGATTTACGGCCGGGGTACTGAGGCGCTCCAGTCACGGTCTGTGCCGGATATTTGTGCCGTTCTAGTTCGTAAGTAGTTCATAAGTAGTTTGTAAGTTTAGGTACTGATGACACCGTAGTTAAATCCCATAAACTATACAACCATTTGAACATAGGATTTACGGCCCGTACTTTTGACTGATTTATCGTGTAAATGAAGTTTAACAGGCTGCTTTTAGTGGTCATATGGATGACTTCAAACTTCTCATTATTAAGGGTCAATTGCTATTTTTTGCACTATGCTGATATCTTATGTAAATCATTTTGCAGTTATGAAACTTTCCAGCAGAGTGTGCGCTGACATGAAATTTTCATGGCAGATGAAAACTGTGTGCCGAAACCGGGACTCGAACCTGGGACCTTTGCCTTTCGCGGGAAAGCTCTCAACCACTGAGCTTTCCCGACATGACTCACGTTTCGTCCTCACAACTTTAGTTCTGCCATTACCTCGCCTCCTACTTTCCAAACTTAACAAACTTCTCCTGCGAAACTAGGAAGACTAGCACTCCTGGAAGAAAGGATATGGTTAAGACATGGCTTAGTCACAGCCTAAGGGATATTTCCAGAATATCAGCGCACACTCCGCTACAGAGTGAAAGTTTCATTCTGGAAACATCCCTTAGGCTGTGGTTAAGCCATGTTTCCACCATATCCTTTCTTCCAGGAGTGCTAGTCTTCCAAGTTTCGCAGGGGAACTTCACTGAATTTTGGAGTTGCTTTTGATCTTCTGGTGACTTTACTAAGCGATAAGTGACAGCATCATCCAGGAAAAATCTAAGAGAGCTTACTTCGGTTATTTGTAAGTTCCTATGATTGTCTGCTTGAGAAGTTGACTTACCTAACCACACAAAGTGGGATAGATCCACGCGAAGACCAAACGTTTCTCACCATGAAAACGTACTATCACTCTATTAGTATGTGTTCATATTATTAATAATGAACCAATAGACAAATTCATTTCCTCATCAACGTCTAACTTCCACATGCCGTTAGTCATCGTTTGTAAGAAATAGAATTTGTGACTTCCACATAAAAGGCTATATGTATAAACGCCGTACAATCTACAGAAGAAAGATTTGTGAACTGCCTGAATATACTCTCCACATTACTGTAACGTTTGTTCTGAGGTAATGGTCCAATTTTGTTATACGTTTTTCTAATGCTCCGTAGCGTTAATGATTTACTACATGTAGTTACACCTGTTAGCTACTTAATAACAGCTTTGTTTACAAAGAGTGACAAATGCGGTATTTCACGTCAGAGAAAGAAACCTTTGATTACTGAAGTCATTCTGTTTCATTTATTTTTAATGTTTATATTTTTCGATGAATCTCCATTTAAATTCTTTTAAATATTTATATTTACATTTAGTTTCCAGTTAACTATTAAAACAGAGTCACGGTTTGAAACAGTATTTGGTTTTCATTTACAGGCAGCCTACTGTAAAGCCGTGACATAATACTGAAATTAATTAAAAAAAAAAGAATAATACTTGCTTATAAAGGTCTGAACCGTCCAAACACATTATGGAAGTATAATAAAACAATAGGCCTAATGAAATACTAAAACAAACAATAATTGAAGCTAAAGAAGGAGGTGTGAAACGTTCACAATTTTTTTTTTTTTTTTTTTTTTTTTTTTTTTTACACATTGTGCCTAGTATTCAGCGATTTATTTTAGAATAGACACTTTCGATATAAACACTCGTAGTCAAGTAATAATTATTTATTCATAAGGCATGATTTTATTCATAAGGCTACCACTTTCGTTCTCATTAAGATCATCTTCCTATCTGTCATTTTGATGGTGGACCTTTCGTGAAGCTGACCTATGTGCCTGCTCAACTACAGTACCACCATCATAAAGGACATATAGGTTGATGATCTCATTGAGATGAAAACCAGTGATCTTATAAGTAATATCAATGTTACGTGAACACGACTGTTGGTATCGAAATTATTATTATAAAAAATTGACTTTATTTCTTCGACTTTGAATATTTCGACCTATCAAATATTATTAGCAGTTGACCAGCGTTGCCTGGTGAAACGTTGTGATGCCTCGTGTAAGGAGGAGAAATCCATCACGTTTCCGACTTTGATTAAGGGCGGATTGTAGCCTATCGCGATTGTCGTTTATCGTATCGCGAGATTGCTGCTCGCGTTGGCCGCGATCTAATGACTTATCGGTGGGTTCAAGAGGGTAATACGGAACGCCGCGCTGGATCAATGGCCTTGTATCACTAGCAGTCGAGATGACAGGCATCTTACCTGCAACTGGCTCGTCGCAATACGCCAGTCACTACTCCTGATGAACAGTTGAAGCCCCATGGGCATCTGTACCTGTGCACGCCATCCCAGTCCTGTTTGACTCAATGCGCAGGCCTATCAAGGCCGTTATTAAGGCCAGAGGTGGTAGTTCTGGGTACTGATTTCTCAGTATCTATGCACCCAAATTGCGCGCAAATGTAATCACATGTCAGTTCCAGTATAATATATTTGTCCAATGATTATTGGTTTGTCATCTGCATTTCTTCTTGGTGTAACAATTTTAATGGCCATTAGCGGTACGTTGTCACATTTACTGGAAAGTAAAGGAATGTCCTATAGAGGCAAAAGTTTGAAAAGCTATATGAATTTAAGATGACTTGTGATTGCTTTTCCGCAGTTCTTGTTATCGGCTGTTACTCGTCTCACCAACAGTCTCTCTACTTCAGCGCCGGTACGGGGACGACGCTCAGGAATTCTATTAGTCTCTTGAGGACAACAACAGGGCTGCTGAGAGGAAACATTATTTTTCGGCGCTGCCATTAATAGCCTGGAGAGGCCCCTGACTGTCTCATAAACCTCCGGCGCTGACCCCCGCCATCCTATTAAGAGCGCGGTCGCTCGCGCGTCGCGCCGCGCTCCGCTCCGCCTGTGCGTGTGTTTGCCGAGGAAGTCGTGAAGAGAGCGAGTTTAGTGGCGAACGGCCCGCCTCCGGCGAGGTTATTAGAGGCGGACCACTGGCTCGGATTGGATGCGGAAGGATATTATCCTCTTCCTTTCGACAAGAAACGGGCCCGTATTTTTCACAAGGACTGTAGGGAGCTACTGGAACGCAAAGTACCGATAGACAGACCGAGATTTGAACCACTTCTCCCTAGTGCGATGATACCGTGTCTATGTGACTATATTTACAACTAATAGAAAGGAAGGCAGCGCTTTTCTTCCGTGGAATCCAGCCAGCTGTTGACCAGTAACATATTTATGCATAATTCTTTGCAATAATGTTCCTCTTTTTCAGTATGTCTGTTGCTGCTATTGTTCCTGGGTTCCCCTCTTTTTTTGAAGTCTTTATTTTAATTTGATAATTTCTCAGTCTTGGTTATTTTCGTCAGTTACGTGTATCTCGTCCGTCTCCTTTTCAGTGTCGTTAAACAGATGCTTATTTGACATGCCCAAGGAAGGTGACCGGCCTCCTCGCACTTGAATCTGAGAGATGGTATTTTTTGTTTGTTTGTATATTTCTTTCTTCTTTATTAATTTATAACTACTGTTTTTCATGTTCGTCTTTAATGGGTCCCACAATGTCTCGAATCACTCCACTCGCTTATTTCTAAATTTATTCTTTCCTAACCTCAGGTGTTACGCTCATTTGTTCAGACCATTCGTTAGAAGGATTTCTCCGGGATACTAAAACTTTTCAATCTCGATATTATTTCCAAACCCTCTTTAAAACGGTATCAGGGGGCGCCTACTACACCTGTCTTGTTTTCTGTTGTAAATGCCGACATTTGTAGGTCCACTTTTTGGGTCCCAACTTCGACGTCGCTTTTGTGTCCCAGCCTCGTCGTAGGTGTCGGTGGCCGTGTGGAACGGGACCGACACCGGAATAAATGATGCACGCTTGTGCAGGTAGGAAGGTGAGCAGCCAGAAACTAGAAACACTAGAGTAAATTAGAAAGATATATATTGCACAGAATGTAACAATACTTAACTTTTACATAGTACTGCAGAATGTTGATACATAGTTGTTAGAGGCCTGCCTAGTGCCTGTACGATAGCAAAGTCTTCACTGGTGCCTATCTGATTACGAAGGTCCTAACTGGCTGCTATCTCAGACCCAAGTGCCGATGTCGTTCACTCGTGGCCACGAGCGGAGTTGTCGCAGAGGGCGCTCGTGGCTGTCGTCGTAAGAACGCCGCGCCGTGCGTGCATAGCGGCGCGCGGCGAAAGTAGGTGGCGCGCAGTTTGGACTTGTGCGACACCCCCCCCCCCCCCCCCCAAACCGCCGCGCCGTCGTGGCGTAGGGCTGAGGGCCACGGCGACGGCACTGGGAGGACGGCCTGGGCGGGGGCGTTACTGGTGGGACGGGCGTCGTAGCTGAGGCTGGGATCGAGACGCCGTCCACGCCCCGGCATCCGCCTTGCGATCCTCCAGGGAACCCACCGAAACCTGGGGAAGGACGCACCCCCCCGCCCAGAGGGAGCAGGTCATCTTCTTCTGAGGTGCGTGGCCCAAGCTGTGGGGGCCCGCACGGTCCCGGAGTCCCTCTCGGTGACGCTGTCATCTGCGGCGGCAAAAGAGGGGGCGTCGCGTCGATCTCCATCGGGACGATCTCGTAGTCCGGGGACGCTGGACCCGTTGACGAACGATGTGTTTGTGCTCCCTGGCGGTGAACTGGGTCTGGAATCAAGAAACCGGAGACAGGATCGCGCGGCCTGTGCAAGCGCAATTGGTTTGCGTGGCGCCGCAGCTCCGACCCTATGGAAGAACGTACAACATACATATTGCGACCGAGCACGCGCTGAATGATGCCCGGCATCCATAGTTTCTTCTTGTTTCCAGCAAACACCCTGTACAGCACCGGCGTAGAAACCTGAAAACGCGTAGCGCCATACGAACCGACTCGGTGCGTGGGAGGCTGCAGCAGGTGAAGGAGAGTGCGGTGACGGCGGCCGTGTAGCAGCTCGGCAGGAGACGGGCCGTCACGTGGCATGCATCGATACGTAGACAGGAAATGTTGAAGAGCTTGCTGCCTGGAGTGCTGACCTTTCATCTTCTCCATGTGAGACTTGAATGTTCGAACGAAACGTTCTGCTTCACCATTGGACTGAGGGTGAAAAAGTGCGGTGTTGATATGCTGAATGCCATTCACACGACAAAACTGTTGAAATTCCGCAGTAACAAACTGAGATCCATTGTCACTGACGATAGTTTCAGGCAAACCTTCGATGCAAAACACTGATGTTAAGGCACTGATTGTACTAGAAGCCGTCGTTGAGTTCATGGCAATCACAAAAGAAAACTTGCTGAAAGCGTCTACAACAATTAACCAGCGCGTATTCCAGAAAGGTCCGGCAAAGTCAATATGTAAACGTTGCCATGGTCCCTTGGGGCGTGGCCAGTCTGAGAAACGCTGTGGAGGAGCCGCCTGATGCTCCGCACAAACTGTACACTGTGATGTCATGCTCTCTATCTGAGCGTCCATACCAACCCAGGTACAATGACGTCTGGCCAGTTGCTTTGTCCTAACAATGCCCCAATGTCCTTGATGCAGGAGGCGTAACACTTCACGTTGCAGGGAACGAGGAACGATCACTCTTGTTTGGTCGTTGTCCGTATGTAACAACAGAACACCCTGACTTAAAGATAATGCATGACGTTGTGCAAAATAACGTCGAACCAGAGGCCGATCAATGTCTTTGGCTCTGGCAGGCCACCCTGAGCGAACAAAACGTGCTACCACACTTAGGTCTGCATCCGCAGCTGTTTCCTGTGCAACCCGACGAGAGTTCAAAGGAAAGTCTGCGACAGCGGAAGCATCTCTGGAGTCTATCTGACAACATGCCATTTCTGAAGAATCATATGATACATCCTGGCCAACCGGAAGTCGGGAAAGTGTGTCCGCGTTGGCATGTTTAGTGGTAGGTCGGTACAAAATCTCATACTGATAATTAGACAATATCGAGGACCATCTCTGAAGCTTTTGTGCCGTTCGTGGCGGAATTGGCTTTGTGGGTGAGAACAACGACGTGAGAGGCTTGTGGTCTGTCAACAAATAGAATTTTCTGCCATAGAGATAATGATGAAACTTTGTGACGCCGTAAATGATTGCTAAGGCCTCCTTTTCTATCTGACTGTAATTCTGTTGCGTCGGCGTCAGTAGCTTGGATGCAAAGGCAATAGGACGATCGTGAGATCCAATGCGATGTGAGATTACCGCGCCCAGACCGTACGACGAGGCGTCAACTGCTAACACTACAGGCTTCTGTGGGTCAAAGGGAATCAAACATGCATCACTGAGTAGTGCAGACTTTAGTTTGTCAAAGGCAACCTGACAATCTTTAGACCATACAAAAGGAACATTCTTCCTACGTAAGTGATGCAGTGGAGCTGCAATCTGAGAGGCATTGGGAATAAATCTGAAATAATAGTTAAGCTTTCCCATCACTGCTTGCAATTCATGCACATTCTTAGGAGGAGGCAAGTCTTTGATTGCTCGAAGATGTGACTGTAAGGGATGAATTTCTTGGGCATTAATCACATGGCCTAGGTACTCTATTTCAGTTTGAAAAAACGAACACTTTGCTTTATTGCAACGTAGACCTGCTGCAGTCAACACTTTGAAAAGGCACTCCAGGTTTGCTAAATGTTCTTCAACTGTACGTCCGGATACCACAATATCATCTAAATAGTTCGAGCAACACGGTACAGAAACAGTCAACTGTTCCAAAAAGCGCTGAAAAATAGCGGGGGCGGAAGAACTGCCAAAGGGTAGGCGTTGAAATTGAAAAAGGCCCATGTGAGTATTAATGACGAAAAACTTTTTTGACTCGTCATCAAGTGGAATCTGTAAGTATGCCTCTGCTAAATCAATCTTAGAAAAGAAACGAGACTGTCCTAATTTGTCCATTAGTTCGTCAGGTCTGGGCAGGGGATAAGTGTCTACAATTGTTTGACTGTTCACTGTTGATTTGAAGTCCGCACAGAGACGAAGTTTTCCTGACGGCTTGGGTATAATTACTATAGGCGAGGCCCACTGACTCGCAGAAACAGGAGAAATCACCCCACTATCTTGCCAACGTTTAAGTTCTTCGGCAACTGTATCACGCAAAGCGATAGGCACTGGTCTACCTTTACGAAATTGTGGAACTGCAGATTCTTTTAAAGTTACATGTGCCACGAAGTCTTTTGCACAACCTAGTTCCGGCGAAAACAAGTCACTATATTTGTCACACAATGCATTGATTTTATCCTGAGGCACTATTGACGAAATTTGAAGCACATCTCTTTGAATTGATAAACCAAACAACTCAAAAGCATCTAGTCCAAAAATGTTCTGTGTCGATTTGGCTTGAAGAACTACAAAAGCAACTGTTTTTGTTACACCTTGAAAAGAGGCGGGCAGGCTACACGTTCCTAGCACGGGAATATTTTGACCTGTATAAGCTGTTAACACTTGCTGTGACGGCGACAATTTTGGCGAACCCAGAAGTTCATAAGTATCTTTATTTATTAATGTAACAGCGGAACCAGTATCAAGCTGAAATTGCACAGTCTTATTTTCTATGGAGAGATTTACAAAAAGTTTGTGCTTCTGGCGCTCGATAGGTGCACGAATGTGGCCAACGTCTGCTACGGTTTGTTTACTGCGCTTGCGCGGGCCGCGTAGTGAAGTAAGCGGCGCAGACTCGGCACGCAGCGGATTAACAACACTATCACTAGATGGCACTACCGCCGGATCGGCGTCCGCGCATTGCGAGGCTACTGCACTAAAATTACTTTGAGTAGCTACACCAAGACTACTGTTACTAGCTACACAGTACTGGGCACTTTTACAATAAGAAGTTGCAGAAGGCACTATTTTCACTACGGGAATGCACTGTTCCCGTTTCCCTTGCACTGTTTTACGCGCTCGGCGGCGCTTGCGACGTGGCTCACTATATAGTTTTGCCATAGGCGCAGAACTACTTTCTTGAAATTGAGATCCAAGGAAAGCACTGTTCAATTCCACAGCCCGTATAACATGTACAGAATGAACTGTTCTCGCACTCTGCGAAGCACTGTTTCTAACGGTACCGTTCTTTGAGTTTTTAATTTGCATACACACAGACTGTACATGTCCTGATTTGCCACATTGATAACAGGTTGCGTTGCGACTAGGGCAATGAGCACGCTTGTGGCGAGACACACACTGGGGGCAAGATTTACGTACATTTTTCGGAAATGGGCGTTGGCGCCCGTTATTCAAATCACTGTTTCTAACACGACGGGGCGACCTTTGTGTCTCACTTTTACACTGGCTACTGTTCACTGTCTGTTCAGCACGGCCGGTATAATTAAAAGAATCACTAGTGCCATACTGAGAACTACGGCTAGGAAAGCGTCCGTTACGGCACACTGAATTTACACTGTGGCCTTGCATTTCTACATCTGCTAAGTCAAAAGTATCATGCGCTTCTATAAGCTGCAGTACACCGTCTAATGAGGGGTCAGACTGTTTCAGAATTCCTGCTCTAATTCTGGGGTCCTGAATGTTCTGCGTAATCGCATCCCTGAACATCACGTCACTATACGAAAGTCCACAAGAGCAAGTAAATTTACATTGGCGGGTTAAGCCCTTCAATTCCGTAATCCACTCTTGGTGTGACTGCTGCGGTAATTTTTTAAGTCTGAAAAATCGGTACCGTGCAGCGGCTACAAGAACTTTTCTCTCATAATGAGCATTCAGTGCATCTACAATTTGTTCAAAGTCTACATCACGAGGCGATGCGAGAGGGAAAAGTTTTTGCAATAGTACGAAGGTCTGGGGGCCCACAATCGATAAGAAAAGGTTCTTCACTCTCTGACCTGTAATATGATGAGCCGCGACGAGTTCTTGAAACTGTGCGAAATAGTCGCTCCATTCTTCCTCACGTTCGTTGTACTGGCGAAATGTAGGAAGCGGTGCAGCGGCAGGTGTGGGCTGCTGATGTTACGACTGTTGTTGTTGGTGAGCAGCCTGTGTCGTCAACTGCGACACGGCCTGCAGTAGTTGAGTGATTTGCGCCGTCTGTAACTGAATAATTTCCATTAAGTTTGGGTTCGGGGTAGTGGTCATGCTGACCGATTAGGCGCCGCACATACAAGTAAATTATAACAAAACACAAATGCAAGATAAATGAGGACGCTCGATCTGCAACAAAAATCTCCACAAAACACGGAACAAATTATCTTCCCCCAAAATTCTTATAATAAGGGTGGGTGGGCGGGAGCAATTTCTGCGTGCTCCGACTGCTGCTGTCTGGCTGCTGCAAGCGTGCTGGTCCACGGTTCGTCTATCACTCCTCGTCGCCACTTTTCTGTCCCAACTTCGACGTCGCTTTTGTGTCCCAGCCTCGTCGTAGGTGTCGGTGGCCGTGTGGAACGGGACCGGCACCGGAATAAATGATGCACGCTTGTGCAGGTAGGAAGGTGAGCAGCCAGAAACTAGAAACACTAGAGTAAATTAGAAAGATATATATTGCACAGAATGTAACAATACTTAACTTTTACATAGTACTGCAGAATGTTGATACATAGTTGTTAGAGGCCTACCTAGTGCCTGTACGATAGCAAAGTCTTCACTGGTGCCTATCTGATTACGAAGGTCCTAACTGGCTGCTATCTCAGACCCAAGTGCCGATGTCGTTCACTCGTGGCCACGAGCGGAGTTGTCGCAGAGGGCGCTCGTGGCTGTCGTCGTAAGAAAGCCGCGCCGTGCGTGCATGGCGGCTCGCGGCGAAAGAAGGTGGCGCGCACTTTGGACTTGTGCGACACCACACACTTTCTCTTATAAACCTCCGAGGATGTTTAATTTGTGGGCAGTTGACTTTACCTGTGACTTGCAGTTACTGCCAAAGACAAGGAAGTTTGCTAAATGTTCAAATGTTTGTTAAGCTTATGGAACTTAACGGAGGGGTCATTAGCCCCGAAACTTGCAAACTAATTTAACTTATACTAAAGACAGCAGAAACATCCATTCCCTAGGGAGGATTCGAACCCCCGACGGGGAACGGCCGTCGCAGTGGATTAGCGGAGCGGTCTAAGGCGTCCGGTTGCGGAGCACTCGGTTGCTCACCGTCGAAGGTTAGAGTCCTCCCTAGCACATGTGTGTGTGTGTGTGTGTGTGTGTGTGTGTGTGTGTGTGTGTTTGTCCTTATTAAAGTTTACCTTAGTTTACGTTGTTTGCAAGCTACGGACTAATGACCACGCAGTTTGGTCCGATAGTTTGATAAACATTTGAACATTTTTGGGGAACGCCTTCGCGCATCGGAGCATAGCACCTAAATGCGCTCGGTCACTCCGCCGCGGCGGCACTTTACTCGGATGTTCTGTGTTTGGTTCATAGCCTTATCTGATGATTTGTCACATCGTTTTTCAGAGCACTTTCCCATTCTCTAATGGTTTCTAATGTAGTTATTGGACATAACAGTCTCCGTTCATTCTCCGACATCGAAATCACCATTCTTGTGCTTTAGTGATAGCACAAACCAAAGTGATGCAACAGGATTCGGTTTCGGATCGACGATTACCATTATCTATCCTGGAATACGTAGGCTCATTGGCAGTCCCATCACATGCAGTCATGTAGATTGAGGTTTTCTGTGATGTCTCTAGATCGCTTCAAGCAAATTCCAGGATTGTCTCTTTCGTAGGGCACAGCTGATTTCCTTCCTCTACGTTGCCCAAAACTTCGTGCGTAAATTTCGCCTCTAACCATTATGCTGCAGACGGGATATTAAGCCCAAATTTTCCTTGCATCATCTTTTCCTTAAACGTACACTCTTATCGATTCAACTACTCTAAAGTGATGTTTATCACAGTAATTATTGTAAAAATTCCGTTGTATATGTGTTAATATATTCATAATAATAAGGAATACCTTACTTACGTCTCCAAGCTGAAACGCTCGAGATGATAAGCGAATAAATTCCATGATTATTTACCGCTGTCTTTGAGACACTCGTCTTCTTGCATTTCTCACCTATCTCCGTACTCTCCTGGTACAAACTACATATCCTGCCGCGCGGGAGTAGCCTAGTGCGCCACGTTACGGATCGCGCGTCGGAGGTTCGAATCCTCTCCCGGGCATGGATGTTTGTGTTGTTTTTAGTCTAAGTTAGTTCATAAGTAGTTAGTCAGTTTAGGGACTGATGACCCCGCAGGTAAGTCCCATAAGCTTATCAGACATTTGAACATTTTGAACTACATTTCTTGCCGTCGATATTTCAACGGGTTTGACGCGGACATTCCGTCGCGAATTCTTCACCTGTGACAACTTTTATCATTTTGAAGTAGCTCTTCCACCGTAATTCCTGAATAATTAGCTGTATGTATTCCAATCCGTTCCCTGATGCATTAACACATGTGGGAAACGCCCCGTGGTTTAAGGCGCTTTGCAACGGACTGTGTGGTCCCTCTCGCCGGAGGATCGAGTCAAATTCAGATGTTTGCAAATCTATGGACTTAACTGCTCTGCTCATCAATCTCTAGGCTGATGAAGTACTTAAACTAACTGATACTAAGAATATGGATGAGTGTGTGTTGACCTTACATTGAGTCGTTTGTCAGTGTAGGGACTGATGACCTTCGAAGTTTGGTCATTTAGGTCTACAAATATTGTATCATTTTTCTCTATTCTTCCTATCTGTTTTCCATATGTCCGTTTTTCAACCGTTTCTATGCGGAACTGCATCATTCATTACCTGTCGACCTTATTTTCAACATTTATCTGCAGCACTACATCTCAAACACTTTTATTCCAACCTAGTCGTTCTCATTGCCCATAATTTATTATCTTAAAGTGTTTAAAAATATTTTGAGAAGTTACTTTTTTCATAATTGTCGTTGTCATCATGATGATGATCATCATCATCAACAACAACATCATCATTATAACCATAATCGTCATCATTTAAAAATTTCAGCATTCAAAATGGAGCAAAAAACTCCCTTTCACTCGATTGGATTTATCTTCGCCATTAACAGCTTTTTTGCCACACTGTGGTGTAGTGGATCTTCACGGTATTCACGTACTACTAATTAACTTAATTACTTTACCTAAGTTGAACTGTTGATAGTAAAATCCAGACAGGCACTGAACCGCAGCGTCAATATAGCAAATTCCACCGACCTTTCGGCCACTGTTGCAAGCGGGCCTCTACAGGGTCTCGGTATTCACCAACTTGCTACTGCTAATTAGTTTTCTCTTTCTATGCGTCAGCGTCAGTCCAAAACAAATTTTCAAATGTTGTAAAACCATGGGAACAAAATAATGATGTCATCAGCCCTTAGACGTACAAACTACTTAAACCAACTTATACTAAGGACTCACTCTTCCGAGGAAGGACTCCAAACTCTTTGTGTTATTTCTTTACTTTCATCCAACACTTCCAGCTGTAATAACACAGCGGTGATGATGAATTCGTGTGGCATTTTCGGCTGTTAGGCCCCAACTGGGAACGTGTTCGGCCTGCCTGGTGCAAGTCTTTACGTGACGCCACATGAGCGGCTTGCGCGTCGATGATGAAGAAGTGATGATGACGACGACACAACACCCAATACCTGAGTGGAGAAAATCTCCAACACGACCGGGATTCGAACCCGGGCCACCTGCGTGGCAATCTAGTACGCCGTCCACTGGACTACGGAGGCCGACAACACAGCGGTAAGTTGGCTCTCCTGGTTTGACGGCAAGGGCGAGGATGAAAGGGTACAAAGGGTAGTTGAATTTTTCGTGAATGGCGGGGAATGTGATTGGAACTGGCATTGAGCAGCCTCGCAGTGCCTGACAGAACCGCCCGGCTAATCCCGCGCAGGTACCCTCAGTCTATACTGATTTGTGAGGTGCCTGGTAGAGATAGGTGGGACGGAGGTTTCGCAGCATCATTTCAGTAGCTGGTGCTTCATTACAACTCCCCGGCGTAGCGCAGTACAGGAGACGGCTGGGAGGCAGCATTCCGCAACCTGCCGCGTGTTGTCGGCCAGCAGTTCCGACAGAGCCGCAGGGTGGCGTGACGAGGCGAGGCGGCTTCCGTCGGCCGCCAATGTAGCCTCCGGCGCCACCAGCTGGCGTGCGTTGTGGCGCGGCCCGCCGTTTCCACTGCCCAGCTACCACTCGCTATACTACAGCGTGTTTTTATTCCGCGAGAGCAGCGCCCAAGCGGCCGACACTACAGAGTCAGCTGTGTCTTGTGTAGTATAAATCCTGTCATTCACCGCTTATGTTGGTTTTCGTGATGGCTTTTTGTACCGGGAACGTTAATAGCACAATGAATTACAACAGGAAAAGACACGCTACATACGGAATCATCGATTGTGGGAAACCCAGCTTGCCCTTTTCAGACCTCTTGCATGTTATGGATGCACTGCAACAGGCAGACTGCCTATCTCGATTTTCGAAAGGCGTTCGACACGGTGCCGCAGTGCAGAATGCTGACGAAGGCACGGCCATATAAAATAGGTACCACCGAAATACGTTAGTAGCTCGGAGGCTACTTAAGTTACACATGGCGAGTGTTCATCAGAGACTAGATTATAGTGAGGAGTGTCCCAGGGAAGTGTGATAGAACCGCTGTTATCTACTACCCTTATAAATAATCTATATCAATGAATTGAAATTTGCAGCTATTTGCTGACGATGCTGTGGAATACAGGATGGTATCGTCATTCAATGACTATAGTAGGATTCAGGATTACAAAGAGTACTCGGTGGCATCGGCCCCTTCCTTAGCTTGCATATATCGCGAATCTTTGATCCAGCGCAAAGTTCCAAGCGACTGCAAAAAGGCACAGTTAACTCCCATCTATAAGAAAGGCAAAAGAACGGACTCAAGAAATCACAGACCTATATCATTAACATCGGTTTGCTGTATTCTTCTTGAAGATATTTTCAGTTCTAACACACTAAATTTCCTTGAGACGGAAAAGTTTCTGTCGATGCATCAGCATGGCTGTAAGAAGCACCGACCGTGCGAAACTGTTTTTTTCCCTTTGCTCCCATGACATCTTGCGTACTACGGATGAAGGGCAATAGGCAGACTGCTTATTTCTGGATTTTCGAAAGGCTTTTGACGCGGTACCGCACTACAGCCTGCTAAGGAAAGTACGAGCTTATAGAATAGGTACAAAATATGTGCATGGCCTGAAGCTACTTAAGTAATAGAACCCAGTACGCTGTCCTCGATGGCAAGTGTTCATCGGAGACTACGGTATCATTAGGGGTGCCCCAGGGAAGTGTGACAAGACCGTTATTATTTTCTATCTGTGTAAATGATCTGACGGACAGATTGAGTTGCAATCTGCGTCTGTTTGCTGATGATGCTGTGGTGTACAAGATTCTGTCGATACTGAATGACTCTAGTGGGATGCAGGATGACTTGGACCAAATTTCTAGTTGGTCCGAGGAATGGCAACTAGCGCTAAATGTAGAAAAATGTAAAGTGATAGATTACAGCATGCTGCTTGACAAAGTGCATCAATTAAATACCTAGGTGTAACGCTACACAGCGATATGAAATGGAACGAGCACATACAGACAGCCGTGGGGAAAGCGATTGGTCGACTTCGCTTTTTTGGGAGAGTTCTGGAAAGATGTGATTTGTCTGTAAAGGAGATCGCACAGAAAATACTTATACGACCTCTTCTTGAGTGGTTGGGATCCCAATGAGATCGGTTTAAATGAATATATGGAAGCAGTTCAGAGGCGGGCGACTAGGTTTGTATACGGTAAATTCGATAATGCGCGAGTGTTACTGAAATGCTTCGGGAACTCAAATGGGAGTCGCTGGAGGGAAGGCGACATTCTTTTCGAGAAGCACTCTTGACGAAATTTAGAGGACAGGTATTTGAGGCGGACTGCAGGACGCTTCTACTGCCGCTAAACTACATTTCGCGTAAAAACCACAAAGATAAGATCAGAGATATCAGGACACGCACGGATGCATACCAGCGTTCTTATTCCGCTTCTGTATGTGGGAGTGGAAAAGGAAAGCAAGGAACCAGTAGTGGTACTGAGTACGCAACACATCTATGGCTGGATTGCGGATTACGTATGTAGATGTAGACATAGACTCGCTTTCGGGAGACCAGGGGTTCAAATTCGCGTTCGGCCATCCAGATTTCGGTAATACCATTGAAGATTTTCACGAATTACTGATAATTCTTGGTCCATGAAACATTTCAGAACTGCGCAGGATATCTTGAGAGATGCTTTCTTGCTGTCGGTGCCGACTCAGTATCGCCAGGAGAACCTCTTATAATGTCCATCGCAGCTCTGGACTAAACGTTAGGAGCAGAAATGTTTCGTGGACCACGGCCACATAACCTGAAAGAATCATCAGCAATCATTCACATGTAGGTTTACCAAGTTTTCCCTAACCATGACGTGATAGTGTCTTTCAGAGAGCACGGACGGTTTCTTCCCATCCTTATCAAAAACAGTCCAAACTTGTGCTCCATTTCTGACGATCACGCTGGCTGTCAGGCCAATGATGTAATGCCAGTCTCTCACTGCCCCCCCCCCCTTGTCGACGGCTGGCGAACAGTTGACATACTGCTATGGTGCCTCTAGCGCATCTCTTAGGATGGACTCTCCTGAGCAGAGCCAGACTGCGATTCTCAAGTAGCACCCAAGTCGGCGGATCAAAGCCTGCTGGTGGTAAATTAAGGTCCTGAAAACGAAGTAAAATGGGAATATTTTGTTCTGTAATCTATTGTCTCGGGGTAAAGCGCTCGACAGCAAACCGAAAGATTGCGGATTCGAAACCCGGTCGGACCTCGGATTTTTCAGTTTGCGTTTTAACCCAGCCTTCACCTGTAAACGATGTGAGGAGTCGCCAGAAACGACACGTGGTTAGATAACTGGTGTAGGCTAGGGACACGTAAGTCGCCGAAGTGGCGATCATTTGAAATACTTGCACCAGCCCACTGAACCACACGAAATTATTATCTATTGTCTACCAGACGTTCACTTGTCTTGGGTTAATTCATTTCTGAGACTTATAAATACTATGCCACTAAGCCATAGTCACTTCTTTTTATTTAACACATACACGACTAGTTTCGACGCATAACGTCGCCATACTTAATAAACGTCAATGAATATCATAATTTGAGATTTCTTAACAATACAGTAAACTTATTATCTAACTTGATTTTTACCCTTTTTACCAATAGTAAACAAAATTTAAAAAGGTCATATAAATCAGGCTTTTGATCTGAGACGAAAATTGAAGCAACTTTTTAGTGTAGGAGAACATTCTCTATAACTTTGCTCGCTTATGTTCTTAATCCAAAACTCGCACCTTTGCAGATATATTTACAAAAATAAGTGATTTGGCACTGTGACCTGACTTTACGTAAATCAGTACAGGCAATGATAATAGACTTGGAAAAGAGCTAGTATGAATAAACTCTTTGGTGAGCTCACAGTTCAGAGAAAAGAGATGCCAAATCCACTCCGTAGTATTTAATAGATTCCCCTGTAATTTATTAATCGTAACAGGAAATCAAAATCCTACTGGAAATGGCCGTCTCTTTAAATAGCAGATCTGTTGGAAATAATGAGCAGTCGTAGGACATACACTGTTCCATTCTCTTCCTTTCCTTGTAGCTCTATAAAAGTGTATTGCTTGCGCCTGCAGTCGTGTGCACTTCACAGTTCAGGATTTCGACTGTCAAATTGCAGGATTCCCTTAAGCTGACTGCAATACAGGAGTGTCTTAGCAATAAATAAGAAAGCTATTAAAATATTGTGCATGAGGTGAAAGGTTACCACGTATACATCACGTCATATTCATTGAACTAAGAGTTCTTAAATTGTATAGTTTTGCTCATTTATATTCATTTGCATAAGTGTTGCACATGTGTAAAATCTGTTGCGAATACAGTTAGCAATACAGAAGTAACACGAAAATCTGATTCGTGACAAGGCAGTTTCTCATGAACATTACTGTTTATGCCCTCATATCTCATGAATTACGTGTAGCACTGTGATGCAATTTCGAAGGTATATTCAGCTATATGCGTCTATACCGTCAGTAAAAGTTCCTGCGGGGACAATATGTAGTGTAGAAATTATAAATTATAATGTCTTAGTGAATGTTGTAGTTTTTACTACATGAACAACAGAAAAATAGTAATAGTAACCGAGAAACTTTCTGGCTTTCATCGTTTCGTCGTAGTTGTCAGCGAGAAATAGTTTAATAAAGGTTTGAAATTATGTTTAATGTTTGTTGCAATTCTGACATAGGAATAACGTTTCTTCGCATGATGTAGTCTTTTATGACTCCTATTGTGTTTATGGCGTTTTATCTCCTGAGCCATGTCTAGTATTTGGTTCTTACTACAATGGAAGGGATATGTGTACCAAATTTGCTTGAAATCGGTTTAGTGATTTAGGAGGAAATGTGCAAGACTGTAGTGCGATGCAGCAGTTTTGACGTATCTCAATGTTAATGTCATATCTCGTGAACTATGTGTTTTCCGTCATTCTTACACTTACGGGTATCGTCCTCTTGGTTTCGAGGTCATGTGAACAATACGTAATTAGGATTGGAACAAAACTGTAAATTTTAATGTAATATGTACACACAAACAAATGGACACTCTGCTTCTTCTTCTAATATATAAATATACAAATCTACAGTATTGTTCGAATCTTTATGAAATTCTGAACACTTAAGCTTCAATCGATAAGTACGGTCGCCGTAAGTATAAGAATCACATACAACACATTGTTAACGAGATATGGCGTCATAAACAATGATATGTGCGGAAAACTGCTCCATTAAGCGACAATACTGCTCACTTTCTCCTACACCACTGGGCCTATTTCAACCAAATTTCGTACACATATTCTTCACGTGAGATAACAATTGCTATAGGAGTAAGAAGCACATACTACACATAGTTCATTAGATATAACGTCCTTAGCAGTATGAGTGCCAAGAAACTGCCACATAATGGGGCGAGAATTTATGAATACGATATATGAGAATGACAGTAATTAGCGACTTGAAACAAACTTTAAACATAATTTCAAACCTTTATTAAACTTTTTCTCGCTGACTATCATAGCAAAATGATGAAAGGAAAAGTTCCTCGCTTACTACTTTTCCGCTGTCCATGGAGCATAAATTACAATTTATAATTGCTACACTACAAATTGTAATCGCAGGAAATTTTACAGACGGTGTACACACTTGAAACTGAATGTACTTTCGAAATTGTATCACAGTACGACACGTAGTTCATGATATATGAGGACGTAAAGAGTAACGTTCATGGAAAACCGACTCATCACACAACAAGTTTTAATCTATTACTTCTTTGCCCCTTATTGTATTCCCAAGAAATTTTACAAACATACAGCCCTTATAAAAATGAAAAATGACAGGAAAAAATAAATAAATACCCGGAGAACGACGGGTTTTCAGCTTGTTATATATAAAGCATGTGTTTTGTGTTTGTATGTGTGTACGCATTGCATACAAATCTGCAGGTTTGTTCCAATGTTTTTCTGATTTTGTGCACGTAAGCCTCAATTTATGAAGACGGTCGACGTAAGTAAAAGAATTACGTACAACACATAGTTCACTAGATATCACGTCGTAAACACTGAGAGGCGCAATAAATTGTTGCATTAAGCGACAATATTCCTCATATTCTCCTAACCACTAGACCGATTTCAACCAAATTCGGTACTTACGTTTCTTGCCTGAGATAACAATTGCTGTAGGAGTACGAATCACATACGATGCATGGTTCAGGAGATAAAACGTCAGAAACAATTAGAGTTACAAGAAACTGTAACATAATGTGACAAGAATTTATAAATACCCTTTATGAGAGCGCCAGTACTTAGCGACTTGCAACCAACTTTAAAGATAATTGCAAAGCTTTATTGAACTCTTTCTCGCTGACAACCATTGCAAAATTACGAAAGGAAAAACTTTCTCGCTTACTACTTTTGCCCTGTTCATGGACTAACACTACGGCATTCGGTATGACATTATAATATCTACACTACACAGCCGCAGGAAATTCTAGACAGTATACACACATATAGCTTAATGTACCTTCGAAACTGTATCACAGTACGACACGTTGTTCATGAGATACGAGCATATAAACAATAACGTTTATAGAAAATCGCCCCATCACGCACCAAGTTTTAATCTATCACTTTCTCATTATAATAGTATTCGCAACAGATTTTACAGACATACAGCACTTAAACAAATCAATATACACCTGAAAAATTATACCATTGTACAACATATTGCTCAATAAATATGACATCGTGTGAATTTTACATGCCATTTGTATTTTGATTGCTATCTTTCTTTCTTTGGATACTGGACATATAGTTTTGTACATTATGCAAGACAGCCTCATTTCTCATATATTCTCCGACGAATAAAATATGTTTTTTAGAAAAAAGGAGATGGACAAGGCGAGAAGGGATAGGAGAAGTACTAACTCAAGGCATAAATACTCGAGCAACGTCGGGTTTTTAGCTAGTTATATATCAAGAAGGTGCAGCAAACGTTATTACGGGAGACCACAGAATACGCAAATGTGGCCGGCGAGCCAGGAATGTTGACGTCTTAAGTACAGCGACTTAACGCGCTTTGTGCGGTTATGAGAGAGGTTACCGACGCTAGGAGGAAGTTTATTCATAGCGCAACGAAAATAGAATCAGTTGTGTTAGAATAGGGCGTAAGGTGAAGCGGAGCTTTAATTTGGGTCGGACGCTAAGAATCGTGAAAGGCGCCCCGAGTATGGCACGATTCAGGGGCAGCGGCGCCACTAAGTCTGCGGCGCCGCGCCGTAGCCGAGGGCTCTTTCATGGGTCGTTAGGCGCTGCGCTTAAACAAAGCACACAGTTCCGCGGTCGTTAACACTAACGGTCGCCCCGCCCCCCTCCCGTGCGCGCGCACCGGCAGGAAAGAAAAAGCCATTAATGCAAATTCTGCAGCTCTTCCGTCGATTAAGAGGTGGGTTTTCCATTTTTATTATTTTTCCGTCATTTGTCTCAGACCTGGAGCGAAGGCCCCCGCGGCTGCCTCTTTCATTTTCGGTGTCGCAGGGACTGACGCTGGCTTCCGCCGCGCCCACCGAGTGGATTGTCGGAGGCGTCGCGCGAGACGTGGGTGGAGGGGGGGCGGAGGGGAGGGGAGGAAGAGGAAGGGGGAGGGGGTAGGGAGGGGAGTCCAGGCGCCGAAATTACGCGCGGCGCCCAAGACCGGCCGGCCGCTAATTGGAAACCGCTCGATCACAGCGGAACCGAGCGACTCGCTTTGTCTGCGAGATACGCCCCCCACTGTGCTGTCCACAGAATTTTGCATAACGTGCGACGCGCAGCTGCGTCCTTTTGTTCTACTTACCGACTGCGCATAACTGCCGTATGTCCTTTTTACAGTCCCCTCCCTCTCTCTCTCTCTCTCTCTCTCTCTCTCTCTCTCTCTCTCCCTTTTTCCTCACTCAATCACGCCCTGGCGTAGCCTTTATTATGGGTATAGGCTACAAAGCCTCACTTGAGTTGGCGAATTTATTGGATGCCCTGTTACGAAAACGGGCTTCGTGTCACCTTCAATCGCCAGCTACTTTCGTGATTCACGTAAACTTTGGGTGCTATCGTGTGTTTACGGGAGTATAATGTGACATATTCTTAAATATTATTTGTCGCGCAAAGGATAAAAGTGCAGCCCTTGGTTGCGAAGATTAAATTATTTTACCAGGTTTCGGCAATAACTAAGATTGCCTTCATAAAAATATAAATTAAAACAAGTCACATAGTAAAAATTACAAATCTGTGGTAAAGCTTACGTCACAAAAAAAGAAAGAAAAACAATTAAGAAGAGCTAGCCACAAGGGGCTGAACACCCGACACACACACACACACACACACACACACACACACGCTAGAGGGAGGACTCGAATCTCCGGCGGGTACAGCCGTCCAGTGCATAGCATGACACATTAGTCCATTACGCGCGGCACCCATTCGACTCTTGGCCGTTCTGTTTTCTCAAACACTGAAATATCGTAATCAGACCTGACGTACCAGAATTAAGTGATGAAACTGTAAATTTTTTCTATAAACTCAGGAAATAAAACGTCTAGGGCAAGGTCGTAACAAAATTTATCTTTTAATCTCTTATGTGATATATTCAGCTCCATCGAACGCCCTTCAGATAAGTAAAACATGACCTCTTAACATAATTAAAAAGAAATAGCGTCCATCACCCATACAGACTGTACCCCTACAATAATTTTTTTATCGTTACTTTCCACATTGAACGAAAGTAAAACAAGTTGATGCAGTCTACTGTATCAAAGCGGGGGCTGTGTGGCGTGGACTGGGCGATCGACATACACACTTTGATACAGCCCATTTAATGATACCCCAATCACTAAATGGGCTGTATCAAAGTGTGGAGGTCGATCACAGGACAATTATAAATCTAGGAACTATCGGCATAACAGTTGTAAATTGTCGTAGCTTGGACGGAAACTACCAGAACTCCAAGTGTTAATAGAAAGCACCAAAATACACATCATTATAGGTAGCAAAAGCTGGCTTAAGCCGGAAATATGTTCATCATACGTTTTCTCAAAACATCTGTGTTTAGAAAGGATAGAGTAAACAAAATAGGTGGAGGCTTGTTTATCGCCGTCAGAAGTAGTCTATCGTGTAGTAAAGTTGATAGTTACTGTGCGTTATTATGGGTACAAGTTGTAATCGAAAATCGTAAAAAGTTAATAATTGGTTCATTTTTCCTGACGATACAATGGCAGAATGGTTATATTTGTTCACGAAATCAGATAGAAAGCACATTGCTTCTTGAAAGACAGTTTCCATTCAAAATGTTCAAATGTTTGTAAATCTATCGGACCAAACTGCGTGGTCATCAGTCCGTAGCTTACAAACTACTTAAACCTAGGTAAGCTAACCTAAGGACAAACACACACACTCCCATGCCCCAGGGAGAACTCGAACCTCCACGGCGAGCAACCACGCGCTCTGCAGCGAGACGCTTTAGACCGGTCGGCTACTCCACCGCGGCCAGTTTCCATTCATTCCAAACTCTAAACGTAAGCGTAGACCAGATGTGACACGAATTCCAAGAAGTGGTGTCAACAGCAATTTCCAGTTTTATACCAAATAAAATAATAAAAGAAGGACGTGATCCCCCTTCGTACACAAAACAGGTAAGGACACTGTCTTGGTCGAACAGTTTATATTTTATTATTACGCGTTTTGATAAATCATCATCAGATCCGATGATGATGTATAGGAACGCGTAATAATAAAATAAACACAGTGCGACCAAGACATTTAAAAAAATTATGCAGTATCACTTTCATAAGGTTTTCTTTATTTTTGCAGCGATCATCCGACGCAGACATTCAGGACTGATGGAATGGTCACGAAGGCCCCACACCTCGGCGTGTTCGTTTCCCAGACCTCAATCCTCTAGAACTTTGGTTATGGGGACAACTTAAGAATGGGGTCAGCTACGGTCGGTGGTTTGAATCCCCCCTCGGGCATGTGTCCTCTTTGGTATAAGGTAGTTAATAACTAGTTTGTAAGTGTAGGGACTGATGACCCCACAGTTAAGTGAAGCTTAACAAACATTTGAACATTTTGAAGGGGTCAGCGCATCTCCAGTGATATGCAGACACTACAGGGCTGCGTTTTCAGTGCGTACTAGGAAGCACTACTATAACCGTTTACGCCAAATGGTATATGCATGAAATGACATGAATAGTCAACTCCTATTAACACGTGACTCATGTTGATCTCAGAAAGCTACTTTTTTTCTTTTTTGTTACGCCGCATTTCAGAGCGCAACGCCAACATGATTAAAGCACCCAGTTGTAGTTTATGTAGATACCTGATCCGCATTGTGACAACTTGCTTGGGACTGGTTTTTCTGTACACTGAAGTGACAGAAGTCACGTGATCGAGCGGTATTGAGCAGTGGGCTCGAATTCCAGAGGACAATAGTTGAAATCCATCTCCGCCCATCAATAATTCAAAACCGTTGACAAGTATAAAACGTCGTCCGAAATTTTACTGAACACACTCCGAAAATTATGTCAAGCAATCAGTTCATGAGTCCACTAGAAAAGTAAATAGTTGTGGAGATATATTTGACCTCTTAGCAATAAATAATGGAGTTGATAAAGAGAATGCTGAACACAGAAATGTTCTAGCTAGATTGAATTAAACAAAAAAGTATTTTTATTCAGAAAAAGCTGATAAGTATTCGCTTAATGGTTTCATGAGTGAGAATTTCCACTCTTTCGAAACTAAATATTCCGATAATTGTTAGGGAAGTAAAGATGCCGCGATCCGACAACGTGTCTCAGCGCGGAGAGCCCAGTGGCCAAAGCTCTGCACTGAGCCGGCCGCGGTGGCCGAGCGGACTGCGGCGCTCCAGTCACGGTCTGCACGGCCACTACAGTCGGGGCTTCAAATCCCCCCTCGGGCATGGATACTTGTGCCGTCTTTAGTATAAGCTAGTTCATAAGTAGTTTGTAAGTTTAGGGACTGATGATCCCGTTGTTAAGACCCATAAGCTCTACAAACATTTGAACATTTGAACTCTGCACTGAATGGCCAAGGCCACTGACGTTTGCGTAGAGCTGTGAATGTTAGTGGAGAAGTAACACATTGTGAAATAACCGTCGAAATCAATGTGCGACGTACTACGACCGTATTGCAGACGAAATTTAGTTCAAATGTTTGTAAATCTATCGGACCAAACTGCGTGGTCATCAGTCCGTAGCTTACAAACTACTTAAACCTAGGTAAACTAACCTAAGGACAACACACTCACCCATGCCCCAGGGAGGACTCGAACCTCCACGGCGAGCAACCGCGCGCTCCGCAGCGAGACGCTTTAGACCGCTCGGCTTCTCCACCGCGGCCGCAATTTAGTGTTGGTGGGGTAAGGCAGCATACGACCAACGGCAGTGCTTTTCTGCAAAGCACGACAATGCCAGAGCAGTACGTGACTATATCGGTTAGAGCCCAGGCAAAAGTGACTTCGTCAGATGAGTAGCAATTTCAGTTGCTAAGAAGTGATTTTAGTGTTCGAGTTTGCCGCAGTTCGCAGAAAGCCGCCGAAGCCATCAACGTTGGCATGAAAGCTCTCAGCGAACCGGTAGTAACTGCATAATTGTTTGGAGTGCTTTTATTTATTTATTTTACATGGAATAGACTGAGTTCTCTGGTCCATATGAGTCGATAATTGACTGGTAATTGTTGTGTTCGGATATATAACTTGCAGCCATCCATTAGTGTATAAGAAGCAATGTACAAGTGATTCAATATGCAGCAGCTACACCAGTGTAACAAAACCAGCTACACAGATACAATGACTCAAACCAAATTCACACATTCAATGTCAAAAATCAGCTGGAAACTCCCACCGTCGAGGTGCCGCAACTACCTGTATATATACATTACCAAGCAACACATCCGTTATATCCATTATTACAAAGTATCCAAAATGCTTATCACAATTACTAAATATTATACAAACATATTAAATGTCATACATTAATGATCGTATGTTATTTAGTGAATACATCAATTAATACAATCTCTATGAATCTGAAATCACTTCAGTAAGTCTTTATTAATTTCAGTTTTGCGTATTCTGCACATATTGCCTTTCAAACTATTTATTACAACAAATTAGAACTTTCTAGAACACTTCACCGATTTGTATGCAGTGTTTACTAATTATCTATTACACTCGTGCCTTTCGCTATTAATTTAATACCAGAGGACCCGTGCGAATACTTTGCACCGTTAGTGGAATGAAAAAAAAGTTGGGGAAAAATGGAAGTTCAATGTTCACGCATAGCTTCCTTCAGAATCAATCACTGCACGGGTTTCAAAGCGCAAATGAAAGATCTTGATCCGATGAGTGTTCGTAGGTGAAAAGGAACTGCGTACATTAAGTAGAATCGAAGATATATCGTAAAACAAACCGATTAAATTATTCAGTACTAGGAAAGAAGGATACAGCGTTTGAATAAAAATAAATGGTGGCGAGACTTAAGTTAATTCCGATACTTGATGACAAATCTGCCAGTGAATACCTTTCGTTTAAAACAAAAATGAAGGAAATCGGCCGGGTAGTTTGGTCTGGCCAACTGATTTCAGTTTTCGTAGATTCTTGTAATATATAAGATGAGCCTCCATTTATATTTCTACTGATATTACAAACATTATGCGAACATTTTAATACCTGATTATTTTTCAGCCTGCTGAATCTTGTCTCGCCATTAATAGTGATAACTAGCTGAAAACCCGGAGTTGCCCTGGTATTTATTTATTTATTCGAGTCTCGAGTTAGTACTTTTCCTATCCACTCTCTGTCTCTCCATCTCCTTTATTCTAAAAGCATGTTACATTTATCAGAGAATATATAAGAAATAAGATATCACACGTAAAAATGAACTCGTTACGAAGAATCCAGTCACGAAATTCAACAATAATGATTGTAATAATATCACAGATCTATCACTTGATGTAATGCGCGAAACGTCAAATCGAATTTTTTAAAGAGATGTATTAAAAGAAATTTCTTTTTTACTGCTTTATTTATTTATTCTTTTATTTCCTTATTAGTATGCTTATCCTTACAGAGAAAGAAGATCTGAAGACATTGTAGCACGCATAGACCAAAGATACAGTCTGTGGCATCACGTTTCGCTGTATGTAACCTCGTTGCTATAGAGTCGCAAACGTCATCGCTGGGCTTCAGTCCGATTTTTTTTATAATTTGACGACTTTCGACCACCATATCTTCCAGCCCCTTATAGCTATCGGCATGGAACTGCTGTGGTGTACAACGGGAGACTTCGGCCAACAATTACACATAGACCATTCGTTTGCGTTCTGTAGGAGAGAAACACACACACACACACACACACACACACACACACACACACACATGTAGAATTTTATATACACCGATAACTTTCCATCCCAATATACTCCACCCTTTTATCATTATCAACCCTCAAGCAAAAATGCAACCAATAAAACCACTTTCAAAGAGTAAATATAATTTTCAAAGAGTAATTATTGTTTCGCATTTCGCGTTATATTCTTCAAATTACTAAATATCTATCAGATCGCTATAAAACAGTGCCTAAAACATTCCTCGGGTATAAATTAGTAACTGTACAAATATTTAAGTGTTTGCGTCTTGTCATTCGGACGTGATAAGCGTACACCGAACAGACATTCACACACACACACACACACACACACACACACACACACACACACACACATATATATATATATATATATATATATATATATATATATATATACGATCGCCATAAAACCGGGGCTAAAGCCTTTCCCGGGTAGACATCAGTAACTGCACAAATTTTTATCTCTTTACATCTTGTGGTTCAGACGTGATAAACGTACATCGAACAGACATTAACATTTATAGATATACCTTAATGTCAATTAGCTCATCTATAAACCACAATACCCTCTCTCGCTCACTTCCACAATCATCACGTTTCGCCACGGAATACGCACAATTGCAAGTTCTGCCTCAAATGTCACGTAATGTTAATAGGCACAGTGCAGTATCTAGTACTTCAGTATGGATTGTAGTTGTACCACCAACTTTAGTACTTACTCATGCATAGGCAGGATCGACAAGTTTAGGATGAGGGGGGCTAGTCGTATTACAACTGTAAACATGCCTAAGCTCAGAATAACAACGACGGAAAAAGCACAGCATCAAAGTATTATATACATATGTCCGAACCCTGAAGAGACTACTTAATAAATTTATATTGAAACACTAATGCAAGCTTTTCTAGAGACAGAAATATAAAGCAAATATATCGCGTATGGACAATTACGTCTAATACACCAGTAATAAACAGTGCATCAGGGACTCAATTACAGGCAGTATCAGAGAACTACTAAATGAGAAGACGGCAGAGAGCAGGGGGGAGGGAAGCAGCGTGGCTGCAGCAGGGCACACCAGCAGTCCCCTCTGCCCCAAATTCCTGTAAGTCGTACGTAACGGAAACAGCGCCCCTATCTGACGCTCGCCATATCCGATTTCCGAACGAGGTCAACGATCATATCGGCTCTGCGGTGGAGGAATGAACCAAACGTGTACGCGTACAAATATATCTACTGATGCATCCTGAAATAAGACTATTACATTTAAAAAAATTGCATTTTCCTTTATTGAATAGTTACAATTACAACCCATAGTTTTCTGTCGAAGAACTTCAAGGACTAGACCTGAATACAATGGTTAGAAGCCGGTAGTTTGATTATGCATTTTAGGCAAGATGGTGTGTAGCGCGGAGGACGCAGAAGTCATGACTTTCGAACAGTGATTTGAGCTCTGCTTCTGGACGCTTCAAATAGAAAAAAGGTATTGAAATGAATCAAACATCACAACATAAATATGGACACTTGTAGAATATATTTAACCTTTAGCCCGTAAACCGGTCTTTTGGACCAGGGCGACCCCCTTCTCCTCCCTCCTCTTCTCTCTGAGTGCGTTTCAGCACTCTACCCTCCACAGTAGCCTCAAGGCAGTTGAAGTCGAAGTAAGTCTTTTCTTCGTTGTGCATCAGGTCCGAAGTTCTGTAATTAACGAATTGCACTTCCGCTCCCGGTCAAAAAAGGCCGATGTGTACACTGAATGTCTTTATTTTCTCCGGTGCAATGAACTTCACTTACCCTCAAGTTGTGTGTTTTTCCTTTCACAAACTGCAAGTCTAGAAAATTGTTAGAAAATCTACATATCAAGTGTGTGAGAAAACTATTGGGGGGGGGGGAGGATGAGGAAGGGGGAGACCGAATGGTGCACTACATGCATTTTAAGAAAATTAGATGCAAAAAAAGGCCGAAAGAAATGAAAGAAACGACACCGCGGACTTAAAGACCAAGTGTACGCTTTGTGTGCCATAAGTGGTTGTACGGGCTGAAGGTTAAGAAGACTGTATCCCTTTACAGCTGTAATAAAAATAAAATCTTCGTTCCCTTGTCTGTCCTTTTGTTCATACGCGCAACACACAAAAACTACTGCAAGAAATTGGATGTAGTTTTTACAGATGATATGCTGTAGATCTAACTTAAAACGTATTACAAAGTAAAGTCGTACAAAATGACTGGTCGGGAAATCCCTTACAGCAGGTTCCCGTTTTCTCTATCCTTCGTGCCACAGGCAACTTTCCTTCGGGAAGTATGTTTACTCCTGCGCCTATGGTAATTTTAGGTGTGTGTGTGTGTGTGTGTGTGTGTGTGTGTGTGTGTGTGGTATAGTGTTAGGGAAGGTGGGAGAAGTTGAAACCCGGCGCCGTTACACAGCTTACAACTCTATAATAGCCGAGCTCAACATCCACAGCAGACGGAGGGACCCATCAGCAGTGTCAAGATTTTAATTTTCAAATATTTGTCTACCTATTGGACCAAACTGCTATGATCATCAGTCCCTAAACACACGAACTGTTTAATCTAACCAACCTAAGGACAATACACACCTCTCTGCGGTGCGCGCAGTTTTTCACCGTCGGAGGTTCGAGTCCCCCCTCGTGTGTGTGTGTGTGTGTGTGTGTGTGTGTGTGTATGTGTGTGTGTGTGTGTGTGTGTGTGTGTGTGTTTGTCCTGAGATTAGTTTAAGTTACTTTATGTAGTTTGTAAGCCTAGTCCCTAGGGACTGTGATAACCAGAGTAGTTAAGTCCCATAGATTTACAAACATTTGAACAATTTGACAACACACACACACACACACGCATGCCCAGGTAGGATTCGAACCTCCCGCGGCGAGCAACTGCGCCTTAGAACGCTCGGCCACTCCACCGCGGCTCAACTGTGTCCCATGCACTCCATGAGACACTACGGACAGGTTAGGAATTTAATCGAGGTCATTGGCGCAGACTGTTGGTCAGGGACTTTGCAGCACCAACCCTCCTGTTTTGCGTAAGGCAAACAGAAAATAGTCAACAGGAGGTGGCGTACTCGGGCAGTGACCCGACAGGTCTTAACTTCAGTGATCTGGGGAGAATCAATGTATCTACCTTTTTGAAGAAGAAGATATTATAGTGTATGTTAAAAGTATACACCTGGAGGTGGGAATATAACACATACATTTCAAATATTAAACCGGAAGCGACCCATTAGACCACATTTTTAAGAGTCCTGCAAAAACTGGAAACTTGCGACCGAAACTTTTGTCCTTATAATACACTATACCCCTATAGGAGTTCGCCCCTATCTAATCCTACCCCAGTGCATGCAACATAATTATAATAATGAGAAAGAAGAGTAATAGGCTACAGAAAGAAAAACAAAGAGAAGTAAGTATATAAAACCCAAAGGAGCTGTGAGGAATATTGGCAATAACTTTTTTATTCCTTGTTATTATTATTACGTTAATTTGTTGTATTATATTTAATAATGACAGGAGTACATTATGGCGCCCCAGAATCGGTATGAAAATCGTAACGTGTCTTTTCGTTGAGTGGATGTAAATACCGACGTCAGATTTATTCGGTTCAGGTGGGTTCTGCTTAGTGCATACCTTGAAAGAATCAACTGTGAGGCGGGTTGTAATGTTACTTTTTTTTATTATCACTGGTGTTGTCAAAAGATCAAGGTTGAAAACCGGAATTGAAATTTAAATAACCGTAAGATCAGCAATGAATATTAATTTTTGAAACGGGTATCAGTTCTCAGTAGCAATGTAAGTTAAAAATTACGACAACACCAGAAAGCACCATTACATAAGAAAATAGTGGAATAAGTTACCTGGTATGCATTCATTGGTGGAAGCTGTGACACTGCAGTTGAACCTGTATGATTTGATTAATATCTTCGTTCTCGTAAACTGATGCTTGGTTTCATGACTATTAATTATTAAAGTTTTAAGACCGTGTGTAATTTTGATCACTATTGTTATCGAAAGTTAAAGAAATTATCGGACTTCGCTTTTAACAGAATGAAGATTTCCTGCAGGCATTGAATTCACTATTTAACACAAAATGAAAGTAAATAAATTTTGCAATCTTTTGTCATCATGAGGCAATAGGCAACAATAACCAAGCATCAATTTACTAATATTGCTGAAAATAGGAATCAGTTAAATAAAAGATGGGAAGAAACAGTAATTATTTAAATGAAATAGGAATTCCAAATGAAAGTTAAAGTTTATTAAGTAAAAGGGTGCTAACCAGAGCTCACATTTACATGATTATGGAGGTCGAGTAAAATACGTCCGCTCAGTACAAAGGTAGAAAAACGAAAGACGAAAAGCGATTCCGTTTTCTCTCCAGATCGTTTGAAATAGTTGAAGGTATAACTTGAAACAAGGATAATCAGATATTTATTGGCAGAGAGAACGGATGCTAGCGACAAGCGTCGCAGATATAATTTTCAATAAAAAAAAATATTAATGTATCGCTACAGGGTCATGAAAGGCGCTCCGTAAGAAGTTAGACAAATGTTGCTGATACCATGGGTTACGGATTAGGAAGCAGTATCGTTCACTGAGAATGTTCCATTATCCTAACACTGAGTCAGACAGATACCAGATCGTGTGGCCACGAATTCAGTTCACCGAGTGTATTTTGGTGGTGGAGTAGAAAGTCTTCCCCGGGAATGTGTGTTGATATCGATCTGAGCGAGGAACGCCAAAACACTCCGCGTTAGCGTCCAGACGTCGTTCGATTGGTCAGAGTGGGACCAGTGGGTGTCTGTATCGTCCACACCTTGGTGAATGCAAACGGGTGAATCGGTGAGAGGAATCCGATGCAGTCGATGTCGGTTAACTTGCTTGCCGTTCACCGTCAGGTACCGCGTATATTGGACGTCTGATTCGAGAAAACGTGCGTGGCCTGTTTTCCATACGTACCGCCGCACATACCGCGCATACTTCGACTGTGTTGGACGGGTAAAGCTGTTGCAACACATCATACACGAATGAGCAAGTGGTCAATATTGGTATACAAAGCTGAGGTCCAGGAAAAAACGTCGGAACTGGAATGGTCTATATCGTAACTGTGATCAACAGAGGAAACGCAGCAAATGCACTGAATAGGAGTCCGGTGAGGTTCTGCGGCCATCGACGCGTCATTTCTAGTTGGGAACAAACGAAGAGCGCTATGACTCAGGTCGTCATGTGTATTAGTCCCATCCCACCACGTTCTCGTGGGAGTGCAAGAGATCATATTGCATTTTTAATATAATTCCTGATCTGGTGTAGGAGCTCAATTAAGTGACCGGGCACAGAGCCAAAACGGTATCGGTAGTACCTGAGCCACGTGGGGCATGCGGGAGGCATGATACATGTTCACAAATTGTGCACGTTGAATAAAGTTGAGGGACCTGCTAGACTTGCCCCGATTGGTTTTAGCAATCAATCGCCTACCGTTGGTTAAGTGTTGAGTGGCGGATATCGGCTGAGAAATCACCGACAGAGGAGCGACGAATCTCTCCGATAGACCAATGAGCAGGAGCTTCGATTTCGACACGTTGAACGAGCTGCCTAATGCGTCGCTGTTAAGTCGCGACCTATGCCAGGGCTACTCGTACATCGTCCTCACTGCACATGGAAATGAAGAGGTTGCCTCCGTTGTCCGTACTACAGAAATGGTTCATCTCGGCATCACCATATTTTATACGCCGCCTGGAAACCAATATGTCAACAGTTTTCAACATGGGCAGTAACGGGTGATTACGAATATATGTATGTCCTTGGAATAATGTATAACTACAAGAAAATGAGAGAAGTTTCGGGTAAAGAAAAGCAACTACATGAATATCCAGAGCTTACAAGGAGAGGACGTCTACGCGTTATCGCCGAATTCGTCCAAATGTATGGTACATGTAGGGCGTGGCGAGACACGAAAGTGCCCCAAGTGGGAACTCCAGATGGCCAAGCGTTTAGGAAATAGAAGGAAGTTTGATACGGATCTATCGCCATATTCATCTTATCAACTGTTCCTTTGACGGCGTGTTTGGCTCAGCGCTCAACAGTCGGCTTTTATCCGTGGTCGTCAGCTGTGAGGCTCGGTTTGCCAACTTGCTCCAGTAGCGCGTGTTTGTTTACTTCCGCGATGCGTCGTAGTGAACTAAGTCTTTTGTCCGTTTTCCGCGAACAACATGACGCATACATAATGCTGAACGACCCTTAAAGTTTCTTTTCTTGCCGATCACGTGAGACCCCGTGCTCATGAAGTTGAAACGTTCAGTCTTGAAGAAATACGTTTACACCCTCTTGATGTTGTTGGTCTCCACATTTCGATCACGAGTAGTGTCGTTTATATTAAAACGACGAATGCCGAAGTGTCTCAGGATGTTATTCACAGGCATGCCAATGGCCTTAAATTAAAATTTTCTGATGGACACGTAGGAGCTGTGTCACTCGAACTTGCAGAATACGGTCTTTGTACAATTCTATGTTCAAATTCAAATGTTCAACCGTTTTTTAAGCTTAAGGGATTTAGCTGCGGGTTTCTAAGTCCCTAAACTTACAAACTACTTATGAACTACCTTATACTAAAGACGGCACAAACATCCATGCCCGCCGGCCGCGGTGGCCAAGGGGACTGAGGCGCTCCAGTCATGGTCTGCACGGTCACTACGGTCTGGGGTTCGAATCCCCCCTCGGGCATGGATATTTGTGCCGTCCTTAGTCTTAGTTAGTTCATAAGTAGTTTGTAAGCTTACGGACTGGTGACCCCGTAGTTAAGTCCCATAAGTTCTACAAACATACAACATCCATGCCCGAGGGGGGATTCAAACCCGCGACCGTAGCGGCCTTGCAGACTGTGACTGGCGCGCCGCAGACCGCTCGGTCACTGCGGCCGGCCTAGTATTTGAACTTCCTTTTTAAGTTGCAGAGGTAGTCGTCGTCTCGACTTTCGAATCGTAAGGAAAAGTTATCGGTTACCTAGAAGAAAATGGCAAACAATGTGTGCGACAGGTAAAAATTTAGTTAAAGGTGCCGTTGTACTTAACAATTGGAGGAATGCGAGCCATAATTAGATGGTCAACCCCGCCCTTGTGCAGGCTTTGGCCAAGAGGGACACGTCAGATCGGAATGCATGCAACGGCGCATTGTGCAGACGCAGATCGGAGAAGAAGTAGCATGATTCTCCGTTTAGAATAGATACCAGGGATGCTGACCGATGGTTTCACGACTTATATCTCGGATGCTTCGGACACCGGTAGCGGTGTGGCTATCACACTTGGTCTCCCAGCTGAAGATGTTATGTACCTCCCCAACGCCAGAGGTATGGCCATTACGCTATTTGGTATCCGCATCGTGAATGTATATGCACCATCATGTTCCAGCCACTGCTAGGAACGTAATACTTCCTTCGCAGAAGAGGTTACGCTGCACGATGATTTGTTACTGGGTGGTGACTTTACGCAGCGGCCTCAGGATCAGTTACCACACCACTCACCGTGCGCGGCTCTTGAACCTATCCTCAATCGCCTATCACTTGTCTACACAAGGCGGCATGTCCACCGTAATCGTTTGGGTTTTACCTATTACACCGCACATTCCTCTAGGCGACTGGATTGCATTTACATCTCGCGAACCCTAATAGGGGGCACTCGACAGGCGGAAAAAATGGCCTGTTGCTGTCTCCGATCATGAGGTTTATTTTTGTAATGTAGTTCTCATTCGGCGGGCTGTGTGGTACGGTCGAGGATTATGAAAACTGAACTTAGCACTTCTCGCTTCGCCAGACTGTCGCCGGATAATAGAATACACGTGGAACACATGTAAACAGAAATGCATCCGTCACCCATATCCTATTGTGTCGACTGTGCAAAACCCACACTCCGCAAAAGTCATGCAATATAGTAAAGATGTTGCAAATCGATGGACTTTTACTACAGGATCCTATGGGATTGTTCACTGATGCCTGTCTCCTCAGAGTGCCAGATAATGATGAAACCTGCTAAATCCCAGATATCTGTTCACATGCGACGGACTTTGGACGAAGCGGTAGTAAGATCTCGTAGTACTGATAGTATGCCTCATGAACACCCATCGATGTACCATATACCCAAGGACCGACGATACCGACGTAGGAAGTTTGTTTATGCCCCTAAAGTATCTGGAAGAGCAAATAACGGAATGGGTCGCGGTGGAGTGGCCGAGCGTTTCAAGGCGCCTAGCTGCGGAGCGCGCCGCTGCTCGCCGTCGGAAGATAGAGCCCTCCCTCGCGCATGGGTGTATTTGTTGTCATTAGCATAGGTTAAGTAGTTTGTAAGCCTAGCCCATAGATTTTAAAACATTTGAACATTTTTTGAACAGAATCGACACTGCCCTCAAAGTAGGGTATAAACTGAACATTAGGAGGGACAAAACAAGGGAAATCGAATGTAACGAATTAATTCAGAAGGCGCTGATGAGGAAATAGGACAATTAAGACAATAGACGAGTATTGTTATTTGAGCTGTAAAATAGTTTGCAATAGGCTAAGTTGGAAAGATATAAAATGCAAAATATCTATGGGTACAAATGCATTTCTGAATAAGAGACATTTGTTAACACTCTATGACGTATTTTCTGAAGGCACTTAGCTAGAGTGTTGTCTTGCACATCAGTGAAACGTGGCTGATAAGGAAATCGAAGCATTTGACATTTGATACTAAAAAGAGGTGGGTAAATGGCACAATTAAAATGAAGGTACTGAACAGAACTGGGGAACAACGAAATGTCTAGCATTTGTTGAGTGGAAAAAGAGGTCGATTTCTAGGACACTTTCCGAGTTATAAAATAATCGTCAATAGAACATTGGCTACGAATACAGTAAGAACGTTCAAATGGATGTGAGTTGCCGTTCTTATAAAGATCCGAAGAGACTAGTACAGGGTAGAGTACCATAGAGGAACTGCACCAAACTAATTGCAAACTGACATATTGACCATAGCTGTTATTTTTTTATCTCAGTGCTACCGGTTTCGGTTAGTTTACCATTTTCAAGCGTTAGCAGAGTTTAGCTAATAGCTTAACATGTCCTAAAAAATGCAAAATTGTGTTAGGACATGTTAAACTATTAGCTAAACTCTGCTAACGCTTTAAAATGGTAAACTAACCTAAACGGTAGCACTGAGATAAAAAAAAAATCGCACTGACGTGTTTTGATTTGTAATTTTATAAGTTTTTGCAAACAGTTTGGACCAAAATAACAATCTAAATAATAAAAAAAAATAATTAATAAGAGAGTCTGAAAGCCTTTAAGGGAAAATAATCTTACGTAGTGCCGTGATCCGAACCACTGACCTTCAGCATCACAGTCCAACGAATTGCCCACTACGCTACGGCTAACAATTTGAAGTTACGTTCTTTAATCTCATACTATTGATGGCCGTTGTTAACTGATACTAATATGGCATTTGTAGACACTAGATTATCATTTATCGTACGAAGAACGACGTGTTTTTGTTAATTCTTCAGTGCGCCATTGCTTTGAAATGACAACGTGTAAGTTACAATAACAAAATCATCAAATATGCAACGCAAGATGGCGAATGCCAGAGAGAGTTCTGGGCGAGGAATGTTACGTGACATCTGCGAACGGCTGGTTTTCGTTTATTCAATGGAGGGTGTCAAAACTCCGTTATTTTTGCAAATATCTCTCAAACGATACGACATATGAAAAAAAGGGAGCAAAGTTGTAGAGAATTTGATCCTCTACACGTTCGTTTATTCCATTTTCGCGTCAGATGAAAGGTTTCTTTGCAACTAAAATTACATAACAAACGACTTTTTTGGTATTACTAACGTATTTCTTGTCCGAAATATATCAATCGAGGTTCTGGTCTCTGGTAGCCAACAATTGTCTGTAAAATTTGGTGGCGATCGGCTGAACGGTTCGACCTAAAAAGTGGGAACACGTTACAGACATCGTCAAATCGACGTTATTTTTGCAAATATCTCTGAAACGATGCAAGATATGAAAAAAACATAACAGAGCAAAGTTGTAGAGAATGTTTTCCCCTACAATCGCTTATTCAATTTTCGTATCAGCTTAATGGTTAAGCCGTTATTTTCATTTAAATTTCGAGCTGTCAAAAGACGATCGCAAAGGCTCACTTTTAGTGTTACTACCGTAACCTAAAGTGGGCCAACAAACAACTATGGACAGTATGTCGTTTTGTAATTATGTCAAAGCTCTTAAGACCCACCTGTTCACCTTTCTAAATGCTTCAAACTAGCCTTACGACTGAAGACCACTACGTCACCAGTATGACGAAATCAACAGGGAATCTGTCTTAGGAACTTTTAAATGATTTTAGCTGAAAATAATTTGGCTGGGGTTTAGAGTAAGGACAATTTAATTGCATTGGAAGAAAATCCGAAACAGTAGAAGTTTTATAACCCTAAATTAAATATACCATGATAGCAATCAAAGAAATAGTCTGCAGAAGTGATTTGGAACCGAGGATAACCATCAGGATTTTTCCAAAGTAATGCTGGTTCGTGATCTATGTGGTTGCAGTCTTAGAGAAAATGTAAACTAATATAACGTATCACTTCTGTCAATATACTCTTATATTCTAACAACACACATGAAGTTACGAGATGAAAGACCACTTTATAAAGCTGTCCATTTGTCTAAGATGTACCCAGTAACAAAGTTTCCCTTGTGATGACTAACCATTAAAAAATCATCATCATCATCATCATTAGAGACTGATTATGCCTTTCAGCGTTCAGTCTGTAGCATAGTACCTCTAATAAAATTCCTCCATGATTCCCTATTCATTGCTAACATTGATGTCTGATGTTATGCCTTTTACTTCAAAATCATTCTGCGCCTAATCTAAGTACTTTCTTCTTGGTGTACATCCTCTTAACCTCCGCTGCCGAGCTCATGAGTCTCTTAGGTAACCTTGCTTCTCCCATGCGTGTAACATGACTCCACCATCTCAGTCTATTCGATTTAACCGCTTCATCTATGGTGTTCATTCCCAGTTTTCTTTGATTTCCTCATTATGGACACTCTCCTGCTATTGTTCCCATCTATTAGTACCTGCAATCACTCTTGCCACTTTCATATATGTCACCTCTACCATATGAATAAGGTAACCAGTATCCACCCAACTTTCACTCCCATACAACAAAGTTGGTCGAAAGATAGAGCGGTGCACCGCTAACTTAGTCTTGGTACTTAATTCCTTCTTGCAGAAGAGAGTAGATCTTATCTGAGCACTCTGCATTAGCTTTGCTGCACGTCGATTCCAGTTCTTTCACTATGTTGCCATCCTGTGAGAAAACATCCCAGGTACTTGAAACTGTCCACCTGTTCTAACTTTGTCCCCCCTATTTGGCACTCAATCTGTTCAAATCTCTTTCCCACAGACATTACTTTAGTTTTGGATATGCTGATCTTCATTAAAAAAAAAAAAAAAAAAAAAAAAAAAAAAACCTTTACGTAAATTCGCAATCTTTGCATTGTAACACCTCTCTTTATAAAGCAGTTCGAAAGCACGTAATAAACGAAATTACACGGCTTGAAGGTTTTCTCCAAACCAATTAAGCGAAACGCAACCCAGAATACCTCTGGCTCTCTTCGACACTTCAAAGTGTCGATAGAGAATCGACTGTTATTATCTTTTGGCTCTCAGCAAAGGGCATCGGCAGGCGGGAGTCCATAAATTAATGTTGGAGGAAATTTTCCTTGTCTAGTGGAAGGCGCGTATTTTACGGCCGCTCCTGGCAGCCGGAATTGGTTCTACAAGTCGGCGGCTCACGCCCCCCCCCCCTGGCCAGCACACTCCTAATTAGAACGGCAGATCTCCATTTGTTCCTGCTGCTCATCCGGATCCGACGTCCCGCCAGCCACCCCACCCCACAAGCTTAACAAACCGACTGCAAATTAAAAGTTGGACCGTTACTCCGAACGAAGTCCGTTCAGATAAGGAGCTTCGGACACGTCCCGCCCTAGTTAATAATATCTCTGTTCTCAAATTTCATTATAGATGTTATTACAGATGGCGCGCACTGACTTACGCAATACATTTCCTTTCATATTTGCGAAAAGAGGACATTATCCGTATTGTATGGATGCAGCGTGCTCATTAGCTGTCGTTAGTGTTGCGCTGCGCCACTGTAGTACCGGAACCTCAGATAATTAAGAGATAAACGAAAATAATCACGAATTGTGAACTTATAAAGTGTATGCTGTGAAGGTGTTATGAATGTAACTATTGATTTCAGAATAGAGAATTTATGAACCTTAAAAAAGTTATTGTAGTATTTAGTTGCCTAATATTGTCCCAGCATATTCTAAAAGTGAAGGAATATATCTAACAGTGGTGGTCATGAGAAACTTATGGTGAAATTTTCTAAAGAATAATTCATCTTTGTGATGGGCGTCAAATTATCTGAACTACCGTGACTCAATGATTAAAAATTTTATTCTTTGGTTTATTAAATATCAGCCCCTGAGAAACAGATTTTCATGCTCAAACTTTAAATTAGGTCTTTACATATAAAGAAAACCAGAATCAATATTTACAGTGAAAAATTCAACAAAGATATAAATTTTATTAGCTGCGAAGAAGTACCAGGGCTACCAACTGAATTTTCATACTGAGGTGACAAACAGAATTTTGAACCTATACATCCAATACAACGGTGGAAATTAAGACGTAATCTACAGCTTAAAAGTCGCAAGTTAAAACCCTAATACAAAACGAAGTCAACACAACTGTCGCTTCAGTCACAAACTTAACCATGTCGCCGCCCAGCCACACACTTACATGGATGAAAAAATCAAAATATTAAATAACACACCAATTTTATGCAGTTACAAAGTGATCTGTAATTTTCTAAAGAAGATATTCACTACCGTAATTAAAATGTGGTAGCATTCTGAGAAATAACTTTTTACATTAATTTGATTGGTAGACATTTGCACGTTTAAACAAACACTCTATAAAAAACAAATGATTTAAATTGTTTCTAAAACTACGTATAAAACTTTTCGGTGTAATTTAAGTCAATAAACTTAAAAATAACACTAGAAATAAATAATGACAATTTCAACTCTTTTCCGATCAAAATGTTCACAATCCTATGATATCAAACTGTAGTGGTCATCGGCCTGTAAACCACAAATCCTATGAACAAAATACACACACACACACACACACACACACAAACCCTTACCGGAGGACTCGAACCTCCGACGGAGAGCGACCGCACAGTCTCTCAGATAGTTCCTACAAACTCACAGCCATTCCCGCGATTTAAATAAAACTAGCGGACAACCTTATGAATATTGCTTAAACTGCATGGAATCCTGCTGTTTCACTCGTCAAAAAGCAGAGGGACAAAATTAATGCCACCTCATCCGTTGAAAACCAATGTTTACTATTGGTATTTCTATCGGTTTTCAGCTTTGGTCGTGCTATGGCGCTGTTTGCTTGCTTGCTCAGTGTGTGTTGTCTTTTCTGTTGTAATTGAAAACCGAAGTTTTAAAAATCCGTTGGACATTGCTTCCTCTCTGGAGTGTGGGCTTGAGAATGGCAGGGTGTAGTCTTGCCGAAATATCAGCGAACGTCAATTTTTGTAACTAGTTGCATACGCGTACCTCAAATTAAGGAATCACAAGGTCTTTTTTGCCGTAACATTTTTTTAGTTAGTTTACAAATATAAAAAAATATTTAACAACTTCTGTGAAGACTATAAAATTTTATTTGGATATTGCGTCTTTTTTTCTGATTGTGGATGGAGCTTCCTTTTGTCTGGCTGCAACCACCCTAATGAAGAGGTTTCCTCCTCCATGTCCCATTACCCCACTACAGACCGCACCGTTCTGCGCACCCCCCTCCACTACCGCACTGGCAGCCAATAACATTCATTCTCCGGACGCGTGGCTGGCCGAGAGTTACGACAGTGCCTCTCCCATATGTTTAACTGTTGGCGCCCTCCCGTAGCTCCTTCCCTCCGCGGACCCCTATTGGTCTGCCTCTATGCGCGGAAGCGCCTTCCTACATGACGCACACTACAGTAGGAGTATGGCCGCCAGAACTGGTGCTGGCGACGCGTCCTATTCCGAACATGACTATAAAAACTAAATATGTGGGATTAAACTCTCCCTGTTTAACACATTATAACATGGAAACTAATTACCGTACCAGTAAGGAACTTGATAACATTAATGTCCGAAGTCTTGGGTGTATGATCGCCATGCGTGACAGTACCACCACCCATTTCCTACTACGCCCACAAGGTGCCGCTCTCTCTCTCTCTCTCTCTCTCTCTCTCTCTCTCTCTCTCTCTCTCTCTCTCTCACACACACACACACACACAACTGATCAGTCACAGTGCACTCGACACCTCTGCAAAGGATTACAGAAGAGTCCTCTTTCTCCACCTGCAGTGCAGAGCATGATGAAGTTCGAATCAACAGGAGAACTAAGCATCACTAGGGAAGAGCCCGACAACCGGTTGCACCATAGATGATTGATGAAATTGCTGTTGCTATAGCAGACAACGCTGCAGAAATTCCTGGTCCTCAAGCAATGCCTATGCTGTGTCAGGACAGTGGAACATCCTGTTGTCCACTGTAAGGAAGGTGCATCGAATCATTCTCAAGCCTTATCCATACTAATACATATCGTACAGCAACTCGCAGCACGGGACGCATAACGACGCGTTCATTCTTCGCTTCCTCATTAGGACCAATGTTGACGAGGGCTGGCCCCTGACCGTCCTATGGACAAATCAAGGTCTCTGACGGGTGAGGTGAACACACAGTACTTCTGAGTATGGATCATTTCCTTGCTGAGGTGTTGGCCCAAGCATTCATGCGCCTTAAGAGATGAACCAGCTCCTCAACAAGGAAATGATCTAAGGATCAACTTATTGATCGATACGGGTCGTCAATTATTATATTATTCAGAGTGAAGTTCCTCTGTGTGGTGAACGTGTCACCGTATTTTGTGGCTTTACGCCCACGTTCATCATTCAATTTTGAGCAAGTTGGCGCTCAAGGACCAAAGACATGCACTGTGTGCCGGCCGCGGTGGCCGAGGGGACTAAGGCGCTCCAGTCAAGGTCTGCACGGCCACTACGACCGGGGGTTCGAATCCCCCCTCGGGCATAGATATTTGTGCCGTCCTAGTTCGTAAGTAGTTCATAAGTAGTTTGTAAGTTTAGGGACTGATGACCCCGTAGTTAAGTCCCATAGACTATACAAACTTTTGAACATTTTTGAACATGCAGTGTGACTGTCCAGTATTACTGCGATATGGTTCTCCAGCATGTAATACCCGCTCTACAGGAGAGACTCATTAAACTCAACAGTTTTCAGGTATAATACGGCCACGCTGGAAAATCAACTGCGTCTCCGAAACATATTTGGAGACAATCGAATTATCAGTCGGCTGTTTCCAAACGCATGCACAGCACGATCACTTGATCACACTTCCTCTGATTTTTAATTGTGGGCCACCTGAAAGCCAGGCTTACTGATCTAAAGTGCAGCATATGAAGACAAGTAGCCAGTATACTGACGGAGAAGATTCCTTCTGCTGTGCAGAATTCATTCTTGCGCTACCAGACTCTTCTGGACACTGATGGCAACAACAATGAGGTCATTTTATAACAGTAGTGGTACCAAAATGGAATTGTAGTAGTAGCAAATTAAAAGTATTTGAACTGAACTGATTCCGCGTTATTTTCCTTCACCAGGTCCTTGACATGAATGGTAACAAATGTATTAATCGTATGATAGTTTCCATGCTATAACGTGTTACACAGGGAAAGAACTTAGATTGTAAGCACGCGGCTTGTCACATACTCTTCTGCATGAACTGAATAGTTTATCCAGTTTTTGTTTTTATGCTCACTCCGTCATTTTTGTCTTCTACATGCCCTCCAAAGACCAATGAATTACTATTACTACAATGTTCTTTGTATCGGACTTCAAAATTATTCCCAATCTGCCCAATCTACCGTATATAATAGTTATCATAATTAGTAGAACGAAAGAAGATTAGGTTTTAACGTCTCGTAGGTACTGTGGTTGAAACGGAGCACTTACTAAATAGGTTAGTAACTAGAGGTGCAATATGGGACACTGAAAAATTTTCATTTAATTATTTTAGAAGAAATTTAATTTACGTAAAAGAGAAAATATTGACAAAATAATGAGTGAACGAAACGATTTCATCCAGCAGAACTTTTATGCAGTATTTGGAGATTGTAGAAGCCTTAGCTGGAAAAGGAAGCCCTGCCAAACACCAGCTGGGCCAGTTGTCAACGTTGTAGTACTTACGGGAGATGCATGGCTACTGGCAGAGGAGACCTTGGTGTTACACGGGGAAGCTCCATCCACAATCAGGAAACAGACGCAATATCCAAATAAATTTTAAAACATCTTTTGAAGACCTTCTTTAAATGTGTTCATAAAATATCTAAAATGTTGTATAATACTTTTTCACAGGCGACCATTGACTTTTTTTTTTTTTTTTCTTTATCCGTTTGTGTCATCTAAGGACCACGGATCCATTTCAATGCTTCTTCCTTTCTTTATCCTTCTTTTTCCTCCAGTATTCTTTCATCTTTTCGCTATGAATCCTTTTTCTGTCGTCAGATCAATTAGTCCCTGACTTCTTCTCCCTCTAAACTTGAAATCCTTCCATTCTTAACAATTTCGTACTAGAAAGCTCTCTTTCTGTTCCAACTTTTTCACTTAAGGTTTTCCTTTCCAGATCTGTAGTAACAACTTAAATCCAATATATTGTTGTCCCAGAGATATTTAAAAATCTTTTTTGTTAACCTGTCGCCTTTTCCGCAGGGTTTCAGTTACGTTTCCTAAGTTGCAAAAACTTCATTACTTCTTAATGTCGCCGGCCGCGGTGGCCGAGGGAACTGAGGCGCTCCAGTCACGGTCTACACGGCCACTACGGTCAGGGGTTCGAATCCCCCCTCGGACATGGATATTTGTGCCGTCCTTAGTTGTAAGTAGTTCATAAGTAGTTTGTAAGCTTAGGGACTGATGACCCCGTAGTTAAGTCCCATAGACTCTACAAACATTTGAACATTTTTTGAACTTCTTAATGTCCATACCTCAGTAAATTTTTTTGTGGACCGAGTATTTTCCGAATGATTCTACTTTGTAGAAGTTGAATTTTGTGTAGTTTGTTACTCATTTCTAAACATTCGCTCGCGCAAAAGACTCTATCCTTTTACTAATATATGGAAATGCTGTACTTTCAAATATTTTGACGGAGACCTTTTTTTTGAAAACTTTTCTCCTTATATATGTTCTCTCCATTTTACGCATTCAGCATGTTTTCCTGAGCCATTTTCTTAAATAATTTCTCCAAAATAATTTAATTTATTTATCTGTCCAATATCTGTTACTTATTATATCTAAGGTATTATATATCCAAAATTAATGATTGAGGTACCATTTTCAAGGTTTCGTTCTACACTAATGACAAAAGATACACAGATAGTTTAAAGTAACTGCTTTCACAAAAAACACTTTATTTTGTAAAAAAAACTATCGTAAATGGGACATGTATTTACGGTTGTTTCCATCAGCCACCGCGCCGAATATCAACTTAGTATGCGCGGCCGATGTAAAAGCAATGTCAAGGTGCCATCTATTGACAATCTGTTTAACTCACATGAACGACAACTCTTGCAGTTGTTTAGATTTTTTATGCAAGCCAAAGTCCTTCTTTGATGCAAGCATGGTTTATCACACGATTTCGATTATACACTTCCATGTAAAGCATAGTTTATTACACGATTTCGGTTACACACGTCGATGTAAGGGCGAAAGATACAGAAATAATTTAATTTAGCACGACACCTCTTGCAGTTGTTTGATCATTTATACAAGTGTAGTTTATCAAGGAAAATTCAAATGTCTGTAAATCTATCGGACCAAACTGCGTGGTCATCAGTCCGTCGCTTACAAACTACTTAAACGTAGGTAAACTAACCTAAGGACAAACACACAAACACACCCATGCCCTATGGAGACCTCGAACCTCCACGGCGAGTAACCGCGCGCCCCGCAGCGAGACGCTTTAGACCGCTCGGCCACTCCACCTGGGCAGTTAATCACGAGATTTTGTTTCACAAGTTAATGAACAGCTGTTCACTTTGTTCAAGCAAACATTGTGTACTGTGCAAATTGACTGAATTTTGTAAAATAAACAAGTTTTCGAAAAATAAAATAAACACGAAACAATCAATATCTGATTTTTATATGTTTCACAATTATTCATATTGTATTTAATTATATATTTTCTTACAATGAGACTAATATTTATTACGACCATTAATATTAATATGTACTTGCATCTACCTTTTATCCATTACTATCTTAGCTATCTATGACTGACAGAATACAGTGCGAATTACTCGCATGGGTCATCTAGTTTTTTTTTTTTTTTTTTTTTTTTTTTTTCTTTCTTTTTCTTACATTTCTCATAATTCTTTTTCAGCAGACATTCTTCAAACTGCTATATTGGTTGCTTCTCTTATGAGATTTATTTATAATACTGCATTTGTTAGGTTTCTAGAAATAATGGCAAAATCACCGGCAAATGCTAGACAGTGAATTTCAGTACCTTTCTTCTTGTTCTCAAGTGATCGCTTACGTTCTTTTAGTTTTTCTTTTCATTCTCTTACTATTTGCTCTGAGAGGCAATTAAAGAGGAGACAGGCCGCACCATGACATACATAGGCTTTTATGGTGAATGCCTTAGATATTTTAAACCGCAACTTTACTGTTGATTACGTGTCTGTGAGCGTTTCACGAATTAGGTGTGCAATATTAGTTATAATGCAAAATTTTCTAATTTCTTTACGTACTGTTTCTCTATCAACAGAATCAAATGCTTTTTCTTAATGTACAAAAGCTAAAACTATGTCTTCGTCATTTGTAAGTCTGTGACTAACTATGGATTTTTTGGTTGAAAATATGTTCAGAGCAAGATCTGCCCTTCCTAAATTCACTTTGATATTTTTCAAAATGGCAATCAAGTGGTTTTTTTTACTTTATTTAGTAAGCCACTGCCAACAGAGATATTCCTCTGTCATTATTTACGTCTTGCGTTTCACTTTTCTTGTTTAAATGATGGAAAAGAGGCACTTTTCAGTTTTTTTCCAAACTTCTAGCAGTTTCTGGAAAAGTTCGATATGTTCCACTACATATTTTGGCACTCTGAATCCTAACATTAGGACATTCAGCTTTCGCATTACCATTACACAAGCCGAAAATGTAAACCATCTACCCATACTCCTGGGATGATAATTTCAAATGTTCAAATGTTTGTTAAGCTTATGGGACTTAACTACGGGGTCATCAGTCCCTAAACTTACAAACTACTTATCAACTACCTTATACTAAGGACGGCACAAATATCCATGCCCGAGGGGGAATTCGAACCCCCGACCGTAATGGCCGTGCAGACCGTGACTGGAGCGCCTCAGTTCCCTCGGCCACCGCAGTCCCGATGAAAATTTGTAATGCATCGCAGAGTGTACTGTATACAATAGACAACAACAATAAACAGTGACTGCAGTATCAACAACGTGGTTGTTATGCAAACGTACCACTCGCTTCACTTGTTTGAGTAAGACTGATCGTTTGACCTGTGAACAAAAGTGTAGCGCTCCCTACACTCTGGCATGTTTCGGAACTTTGTTGTAGCTCCTTAATTATTGATCTGGTCTCATCACATTGTTTGTTACAAATAAAATAAGCAGTAACCTCCAGCAACGGTGGAAAACCTCGTGACTTACCATGTACAATTAAGACGAAGAATCGCAATGATCTATCTTCAGTGGAGATGTACACTAGGACCGAAATCTGACGTGAATCGCCGAAATGAATAAAATTTGGAAGGTGCATTACATTATGTGAGTGTATAAAAGCTGAAATTTTGTGTGAGGTTGTAGGTCTGCTTGCCCAGTCCCTACAGAAGTGATCACTGTGTCCAGTGACATAGTGGTGATCTCGTGTCAGACTTCAGCAGGAGTCCCGGATTCGAATCCCAGCTGGGAAAAATTTTTACCCATTAATGCAATGCCGACTACTAGTTTCCTCTGTTTCGTTATGAGTTCGGTTTATCAAGCTACACTATGAAAATCTTAAAGTAGCTTTATTTCTTATTTTCTATCTAATTGTAAAGCACCAAAATATGTTAAATTAATGTCATTATTAGTGATCCTTAACGGCTACAATGAAGCGGGAAATCGGATACTGGTTGACGAGTCGCCTATGTCAGTTGTCGTTCACACGTGGGCGATTGGATACATGTGCTGAGATCGTGCTGGCTAGGAAGTTTGCTGCGTCTGGCAGAGCACGTTGAGTTTCATGTTCAGTGTGTGGGCGAGCATTATCCTGTTGCAAGAATGGCCGAAGAATGTGTCTCATTACTTTTTGCACGTTTCAAGTTCTGGTTAGCGTATCTTTCACAAAACCGAACGGAAGTTGTAGCTTATCATTCCTCACACCATAGGCCTCTGGAATGTGGCCAGTGTGTCATGAACGAATGCAATATGTGAAACAATGCTTGACAGGTTAGGTTTATGTCGTTTGTGCAATCCACTATCACTTGCAAGCAGGCAGAATCTGCTTTCATAGCCATTCTCTCTTCCAAGTAAACTAGTGGAGCCGTCCACGTCGATGCAGCGGTGTGAGTTTTCGACGAGCTAGAGGTACGCGCGTTCGTAATCCCACTCGTAGTAATTGATTGGCAACAGTTCGTGTTGACACTTTCGGGCTGACATAACCTCTTACGTGGTAGCTGTACTATCTGCCCCTACACTACAACCATTTTGAGGATATCTGTGCTGTGTGGACGTCCAGAATTTCGTCTACCGGTGTGTGAATTTTTGTGTGTCCTAGTTACCTGGTATTTTACGCCTCTGATATGTTTGAACTTCATAAAAAATACACCTTCAGATTGTTAAGCCAAGATCGCCAATAGAGTATATTTATTTATCTTAACCGATTTCGATTATTTATATCGTTATCTTTAGAAGGGTTTAAAACATTTTCACTTAGGACAACGTCTAAAATAAAGTGTTTCTCGTCGAAATAAGAAATGAGTAAAAATGCATGGTGAACATGACAAAATATGTGTCATCAAAATAGATCGTCATATCAGATTAAAAGATGAAATCGAACTGTTTCTCACGTAAGTAAGTCTGATATTTACGTGCGAAACAATCATATTTTATCTTTTAATCTGATATGACGGTTCATTTTGGTGACGTGAATTTTAACATGTTGACCATGCATTTTCACTCATTTTACATTTCAACGAGAAACTCTTTATTTTACACGTTGTCCCAAGTGAAGATGTTTTAAACCCTTCTGAACATGTTGATGTAAATAATCGAACCGGTTAAGATAAATAAATGTATTTTATTGGCGATCTTGGTTTAACAACTTCAAAATGGAGTATTTCTTATTATTATTAATTTTTTGTGTCCATTGCAACCAGCACCGGTGCACAACGGACGCAGCACGACCAACTTATTGAGCAATTCTCCGAAACGACCATCAGGGCACTCGGCAAGGCCACAGTTCGACCTCTATGAAACGCGGCCGTATGGCTGCACAAAGCACAAATGCGTATGCGTATGCTTCATATGTAGGTAACACAATGAACCTTACACCTGTAAGCATTTTCTATTAAAGCGAACACGCAGATGGTGCTGTCTATTGACAGACGACTATCATCAGTTACCTACTAATGCCCAGGTGGCATCTGCGGTCATCGGATAAAAAGCCGAGGAAGCACTACGATATTATTCTGACAACATCATGCGTTCTCCATTCCCGATACATTTCACCATGTTACTAGGAAACGTGTCTGGAATCGTCTATGTGATACCAAAAAAATACCTGTTAAGTGGTGTGGTGCAGCGATTACCCTTTCCACTTTCCTTTGGGGTGGAATGTGTACCTATTTCCACTTACATTACTGCGTAAGTAGAGCAGTGGTTTGCACGTAGAGGAGACCAGGCAACTACAACGGCACCTGCTCGGCGCGTGCAGCAGAGCCGTGTAGCAACACAAAGCACAGGTTGCTGCACCAGCTAATCCAGCCATGCAGGCGGCCGACAGTCACCAGAGCCCCGCTGCTTGTAGAGAAAGCAGCCTCTGCCTGTCCACGGCTCCCACGTGAGGCACCTGCAGCGCTCCTTCCCAAAATTAACCTGTGACACATCCCCGGGTCCTCTAGCAGCTCTAACGCTATACACTTCAAATATTCGCCTCGGCAAAATGTTTTGGAAGCAGGTAGTTTTTCAGTCAAGCAAACAATACGAAGATATGTGAGTACCCTAACCAGTATCTCCACCATCTCTTCGGTAAAAGCAAAATTAATCTGTCATCGCTTGAGGTTGTTTCATCAGTAGCAAATTCGACTTCACTTAATTACGTAGGCTTCCGCGGCCAGAGTCAGATGACATAAAAGTTTTCTGGGTACGCTACCGCGTCATGATGTAAGGCTATTACTTAAATAACCAACGTTTCGGCCAACGTTACAGTGGCCTTCATCTGTTACCCAGATGAAGGCCACTGTAACGTTGGCCGAAACGTTGGTTATTTAAGTAATAGCCTTACATCATGACGCGGTACCATACCCAGAAAACTTTTATGTCATCGACTTGACTTTTTTTCTAATTTGTGGCAATATATCCGAGTCAGCTTCTTGTTAAGATATTTGTGCATCTTGAACACACAGAGTTCTGAGGTGTATTCGACACAATGCTTTCAGTGAGCTACAGCTGATGACTTGTTAATTGTAGCACTGATGTAAAACGTTCACAACGTTCGAGTACTGCAATCTCTGATTCCACGGACGGACAGCCATACCAAGACTGTCTGAAGATGAGGCCTTAGCGTCTCACAGAGAAAGCAACCTCCATGAGACGGTGGGCTGTTTCCCAACGGCCGGCCTGTTCTGGGCAACATATGATGAAAGACCTTCTCTTTAGACGCCATTGCTCATACAGGGGAGGCTCGTACTTCGGAGATATTGGGTGCTTAGACTTCCTGCTGGCAGTATTAAACTATTTTGCGATAATGAAATCAGCATAAGTAATCGGAGAGTTCTGAGATGTTGGTTTGCAGTATTTTCCAGTTTGTTATGTTATGCAGCCACGGTGGAGTTGCCGAGCGGTCTAAAGCGTCTCGCTGCGGAGCGCGCGGTTGCTCGCCGTGGAGGTTCGAGTCCTCCCTGGGGCATGGGTGTGTGTGTTTGTCCTTAGGTTTGTTTACCTAGGTTTAAGTAGTTTGTAAGCTACGGACTGATGACCACGCAGTTTGGTCCGATAGATGTACAAACATTTGAACATTTTTTATGTTATGCAAACAACACTAATTGCAGGGTGAGGCTCATTTGTAAGTAATAAAAGGAAATCTATGTAACATGGGTTAGCTGCTAAAGGGTTATGTTTGCCCGTAAATTAAAGATGTGTTAAAATGCCATCACATAACTGGTTTGATGCTATTTATCCGTAATGCCTCTCCTACACCAAACGCTTTTTTTCAGAGTACTGCTAACTGAGCGATGTGAGTAAGTGGTCACACAGTGGACTGGCATGATTTTCCTAGATCACTCTAGGCGAGTGGTTATTTCTATCCCAAACCAGAAAACTCTGAGCATGAGACTCCATCCCTAATGACCCTGTTGTCGGTGGGATGTTAAACCCTAATATTACTTCTTCTTCCTTTACAGTACCACTTATACCCTATGTCCCCAATTATTGCTTGATGTATTCAAACCCTCGTGTACTCTTACAGACAGATTCGACGACTGCAGATAAAAATTTAAATCACTGTATTGGCATTTCCAACATCCGATGTAGATTAAAGTGTCCCTGTATTTTGTTACATACTACGAACTAGTTATCTCTGGAATTATCATGAAAATTCGTCCATTAGTTTTCTGAGATTTTCGCGCTCTAACGGAAAAATTACAATTATGAGGGTTTTACAGGTTATTAAAATTGAAATTTGTTTTAAAATTACTCTTGAAGTAGCAATGAGTTCCTCACATCGCCCCCGGTGTCGTATAGCATTTAATTTTTTTGCACCCAGTGTCTGTAATAACACTGATGACGATAAGTAGCAGTCTAGTGCCGTTCACGTTAACGACCACCGTGCTGTCAGGCAGGCACCCACGCCACGACTGCCAGAAACCCCGCGCTCTGTCGCGCAGACACATGCCTTCCAAGCGCGCTTTCCTTGCCTCGCCTCGCCTCGCTGTCCCTCACATACCTTTGCCGCAGGCCCCAAGAGCCGCCTTCTCGTAACAACTACCCGGGCGCTGATGACCTCAATGTTGAGCGCCCTAAATCACCAATCATCATCATCATCATCACCGTAACTACCATTTGCAAATACTCAGGGTACGAGAGTTGGAACTTAAACAGTGGCAACTACTTTTTCACAGCCGATACAAAAGCGTTACATATTTGCACCATTGTGTAACCCGTTGCCAGCTATGTGGAAGGCGTAGTACATTGTTTTTAACAGAGCCTGTTCTGTTGATGGTGCAAATACTGCCTATGGAATCTCTTGGAACTGTTCTGAAGCGAATGCCACGGAGTGTTTCCTTCATCTTCTGAATCAAATGAGTCACAAGAACTTAGGTCCGTGGAGTTTGGTGGGTGGTGCAGTACTTCCCAGTCCCATCGACCGAACAGAGCAGCAATAGCTTGCACTGTACGCGCCCGCACATTTTCATGCAAAATGATAGGTGAGTTGCGAAGAAAGTGTTGTCGCTTCTTTCGAAAATCTGGTCTCAGGTGGTGCTCCAAAAACGAACAGTAGTACTGTGCATTGATGGCCTGTGATGGAGGAACGTAATGCGTTAGGATAACACAATTACAGTCGTACACGAGAATCCGAATTCGTGGGCAAGCTCATGAGTCGTCTGGCGTCAGTCATTGTCCACTAACGCGGCAACGGTATGCACTTTTTTTTTTTTTTTTTTTAAATTCTTGCCGGTGGGCGGGATTGAATCGGCGACCTTCTGCTCCGCAGTCCGTGACGCTATTTTTTTTTTTTTTTTCACCACAGTGCTTTACTAGGCATGGTCCTTTTTTTTTTTTTTTTTTTAGGCTTGACTTCGAAGGCAACTTTTTTTTTTTCTTTTTTTTTTAGCAATTTGTTTGGGTCTTTTTTTTGACTGCTTTTTTTTTTTTTTTTTTTTTTTTTTTTGGTGAAAATAAACGTTGTTGCTCCATTTCGCAGTTCCCAAAGATTAAGACAACACAGTGGAGGCCGTCATCTTCTTGACGTAAATTTAAGCCCAGTTATATCCACAACACAATAAAAACCTTATGATTAAAATGAAAAGGCTTCTTAGTTTCCTCAATAAATAAAAAAAAACTAAATTAGTCTTCCGAACGAAGAAGTGATCATGAAAATTAAATACAAGTTCCGAAAACTTAAGTGTGTAGAAAGGCACTTCCTGAAACACGATGCACACTTCCTTGCCAAAATAAATTATCACATGAAATAAGAAGAAATTAAAATTGAAAAACTGTGAAAAGAAGTAGACCTTCCAAATCAATAAAACAGTATATCAGAAGCTTCCATTTACGATATATTAGAACGTTACAATTTCACTTTTGCAGTAGGTGCACACAAAACACGAAACTGCTATCTATGCAGTCAGGTCACCATAACTTTTTGATATGCATGATCAAGTGCAACCTGTAAAAACTTAGCATACCTATCAGCATAACCAGCTCGTTCCTTTTCCTTGCACAGTCCGTCCCAGAGAAAAGCCAAATAGTCCAAGTGCCCGGTCGTCATAAGGGAAAAGAGACAGTGAACCGTGTGTCCTAGCAACCAGAGTGTTGCATTCTTCTTCGTCTGAGGATAGGGGTTTCGTTGGGGTAGAGTTGCATCCTCTATTGTCACACTTTCCAAGGGGAGGCAGTTGATGAGGCGAACCATGTCCCTGGCGGTATTCCACACCTCGATGAACTTGGGACACACGAAACGGTGAGCTATCGTGTCCTCCGCACCGCAGATCTCACACTCGCCGGTGCGATGGTGGCGGATGGCGTGCAGTTTGGAGTTAGTGACCACGGTGCGATTAACCACCTTGTACCACGTGGCGCGCACTGTGGCAGGGAGGGCGGTGGCGGAGATGTTCTTCCAGACGGCTCTCCAGTCTACGTCTGGCAGGCGCGCTTCCCACCTGTTCCTGCCGGGAGTCCCTCGAAGTTCTTCCACTAGCTTGCGGACGTCGTTTGCTCGCCGGGTGGGATGCGAGATGTAGCTATTGTGAAGGAAGAAGAGGCGGACGTACCGAAGAGGAGGAGGGATGCCGGCGAGCGACACGGGGGCGTCGAGCGAGGGCGGCCGATACCTACTGAAGAGCGCGGCGGTGGGGCCGGCGGGCGACGCGCGGGCCACGGCGCGGGTCCTCTTCACGAAGAGCGCGGCGCACTTGCAGCGGAAGTCGGCCAGCCCGAGGCCGCCCTCCGCCGGGGGCAGGGTGCAGGTGGCCAGGGAGACCTTGAAGAACTCGCCCCTCCACAACATCCAGTACACGGCACGTTGGATGGCACGTTCCAGCTCCGCCGGTACCGGCAGGATCTGCGCCAGGTACCACGCCCTGGCGAGGATGTTGGAATTGATGACTGCCACCCTGTCTGGGAGTGCCAGGTTTCTTGCGGCGTGGATTTTACTGACGGCACGGATCTTATACAACGTACTCCGCCAGTTGAGGGCACCCATACGCTGGGGAGAGGCCGTCATAATGACTCCCAACACCTTGTGTTGCAAGCAGATGGAATACCAGTCCCGATGTTCGTTCTGGAAGTGACGCGTCAGTGGCAGGAGGACCGTCTTTTTTGGACTGACTACTGCTCCGGTGGCCCTTTCGTAGTGTTGGAGGACGGTTCGTAGCCTGTCGATGTCTTCTGGACGCTCGATGAATACCCCGAGGTCGTCGGCGTAAGCTCGACACACCAATCGACCATTGCCGATGCCGATACCACTACATTCCTCCGAGATGTAGCGGAGGAGCGGGTCGAGGGCGATGGCATACAGACCCATTGACAAAGGGCAGCCTTGGCGCACCGACCGGCTGATGGAGATCCGTTCCGTCCGTGACCCATTAACGCTGACGCTCGACGTGCCCGTGCCTAGCATATTATGAACGATGGCGGAAAACTTCGTCCCAAATCCCATTCTGGCCATAACCTTCATCAGGTACGTGTGGCTGATTCGGTCGAAGGCGTTCTTGAAATCCACAAGTAAGATGGCTGCACTGTTCATTCGATCGCCTTTGACTGAGCCTATACAGTCCCTATAGGCTAGGACAGCATCGAATATATTTCTGTCAGGGACTGCACACGACTGATATTCGCTAATCACCTTCGACAACATGGGTTTAAGACGGCCAGCTACGCATCGAGCTACAATCTTATAGTCCGTGTTCAGCAGTGTAATGGGTCGCACAGTGTCAATACTCGGTATGGCATTGGATTTTGGTACTAGTATGATGTTTCCTTCAGTAAAGTCCGGCGGTATAGTGACCCCATTCTGAATTTCTGTAACGATGGTCTTTAGAACGTCACCAACAAGACAGAAATATTTGTGATAAAATTCGGCAGGGATACCGTCGATACCTGGGGATTTCCCTTTAGGGCTGTGTTTGACAGCGTCTTCCAATTCGTCGAGCGTGAAAGGTTCATTGATGTGTGCTCGGTCAGCCCTCGTTAGAACGTGCGGAACTTTCTGGATGAGCGTGCGTAAGGATCCAGCGTCGACATCGGTGTCTGTGAACAGCTGTTGGAAGTAGCAGCGTACGTCTTGCTTGATAACTCCGACATCCGTCGTCCGTTGCCCGTTGCGAGTGACCCACGAGTCGATGTGGAGCCTCTCCCGCCTCTTCCGTTCCCTGTTGAGGTGGTACAGAGACAGAGGTTCGCCCGTAACGACCCCGACGGGCTGGCTGCGAACGACCAGTCCGTCACTGCGGCGCCGCAGGTCGGCCAGGAAGCGCGCCTTGTAGCGCTTCAAGTCGGGCAGCAGGTCGGGGCGGTCCGCGACGCGCCTCGCGAGGTCCTGCAAGCACTGCTGGTAGAAGCTAGAGGTCGCCCTGCGCCAGTGCGCCGCCTCGCGGCTGTACTCCTTCAGGAAGGACCGGAGGGCGGGCTTCGCCGTCGCCACCCACCACTCGATCGTGCTGCCGGCGTCGCTCCTGTCCCGCAGTAGCTGGCGCCAGACGGTGGTGAGCTTCGCTGTCAAGCTGGCATCGTCAAGAAGGCTGCAGTTGAACTTCCACAGGTTCCGGCGACGCGGGGTGGGAAGTGTGGGCAGCGCGACGCGTAGGATGTAACTGCAGTGGTCGGAGAACGCGACTGGCTGGACGACGGTCGCCGCGATGTGGCCCGCGAGGTCGGCCGACACGTAGATCCGGTCGAGGCGGCTGTGGCCCGTCGGGTAGAAGTACGTGTACTCCGTCCTGATCGGGTTCAGCACGCGCCACGAGTCCTTCAGGCGGTAGCTGTCGACCAGGAGGCGCAACTCCTGGCTTCTGTTCGGTCGGGGCACCTGATCGACGTCGGCGAGGACGGCGTTGAAGTCGCCTCCCATAACCAGTTGGTCGGTATTGCGTCGCAGGAGTTGGCATACCTCTTCTCCGTAAAACCGGCGTCTCGCAGATTTATCGGAGCAGGGGGCATACACGTTCAGAAACAGAATACCGTTAATAGTACAAGCTATTGCGTGACCGTGTGGTAAATACTCGATATCCTGTGCCATTAGGTCGGGACAAAGTAAAATAGCAGTTCCGGTTTCACGTTCAGGGGGCACATTATCAATAATCGTAAACTTGCTTATACAACTCAATGCCTCACGCGTCACTTCCTGAAGAAAAGCGACGTGACATTTGTGAAACAACAGAAAGTCTTCAAGTGCCAGTGCTTTATATGGGTTTGTCATCTTGTTAACATTAACTGTTATAACGTTACAAAGTCTGGTGTTAAAAGTCATAACAAAAAAAGACAAACATAGTACTACAAATTGTCCAGTCTAAAAACAGACAAAAATGCTGCTTGAAAGCGTTAAAAATCCATCAAACCAGTACCCAGATTGTGCACGAAATGAAACAGCAGCATAGTCAGTACTGGACAGACACGAACACCACGCACATCCACCGGCATTATAGAAGACACGGAATAAAATGTCACCTGACACACAAGGAAAGACCCCAACGAGGTATGTTTGTTCGAAAAAGGTTTTCAGTCTACGAGTTCCCACCGACACACACATCCATGAGCGTAAAACTCAGCAATTGGAAGCATCCAAAGCAGAATGCACGAACCCGTATCCAGTGTAAAGCGTAACACTCCGGAAACACATGAATAACGTGTGAAAAGTGTCGTAAGATGATGGCACGACGCACTGTCATGGTCACTGTCTAGACGCGCCAGTAGTGTCGGGCGCGCCCCCTGGTGCCGCCCCGTGTCCGTCGCTACTGGTTGGGCGCGGGCGGCGGCCGCTCCTTTCCGGAGTCCTGCGCCGCTTCCGCCATCGGCACATCTGCACGAGGGTTCGGGCCGGAGTCGAGTCCAGACGTCCGCACTCGTCGTCCCGGACTTTCCTTCAGTTTCCTCTTCCCAGACAACTGCGAAGATGTAGGGTCCTGGTGGGGCGAAGCGTCCATCTTCACGTCGGGCTGCGAGGTCGACTTTTCCAGGAAGTCCTTCAGCTGCCGCACGGTATGCTCGAGCTTACCGGCCGAGGGGCCGGCCCGGTGGTCGAGTTGGCTGTGCGCGTCGCCGGGCCGCCGTCGCCGTGCTGGGTTCGAGTCCCGCGCGGCGTCCCTCGTGGAGTACGACGCGGTCTTGTGCCGGGGCTTGTTCCTGCTGCTGCTGCTGCGCGACTTGTACCGCCTTCCGGGGGAGGGGCTGCGACACATCAACTCGGCACGGCGTACCTCCGGGGAGCGGGAGGCGCTGCTGCTGCGGGAGCGGTGGCGCTGCGCGCTGCGGTCGCGCCGCGACTTCGGTTCCTCCTGGACGACGGGGGCGGCGCCGTCCTGAGGCGCCTGCTCCACCGGAGTGTCGGCGGCGGGTAACTGGGCCGTCGGCTCTTCAATCGAAACTGCGGGGGCGGCCGGTTGTCCGCCCTCGGGGTCGGACGGTCTCTCCTCCACACACTCGGAAGCAGTCGACACTGAGGGTACGGCGACGTCTGCCGCACGATGCTCAGATCCCGACTCGGCGGCAGACACCTCGGGAACGACGGATTCCTTGGCGGGTTCGAGTCCTGTGCTCGCGTCGGCTTCCTGCAGGGGACGCTCGGCCGCTGCGTTCCGTTCGGCGTCGACTTCGTCCGCCCACGACAGGTGCTGTGCTGCGCCGATCTCTTCCGCGTCCATCGGCGCCTCTTGCGTTGCGGGAACGTCGTCCGCTGCGCGTCGTGCGGGGGAGGGTGCGACGCCGAGGGCGACCGACGCGTACGTCGCGCCGCCATCGCCGGCCGGCAGCTGCACGGGGCCCTGCCTGCGAGGACACTTGTTCCGCACGTGGCCGACGGCGTGGCAGAACGAACACGTCTGCGGTTGGCCGCTGTATGTGATGAACGCGCGGTTGCCGCCCATCATGAGGAACGATGGGATGTGTTGTCGTACCACCATCCGGACGCTGCGGATGCCGTTGTCTACTTGATATATATAGGCCGTAGACCATTTTTCCTTGGTCACGGAGTACACGGTTCCGAACGGCGCTAAACTGCGAGAGATGGTTTGATTCCTCGTCTCGAACGGCAAGTTGAAAACTCTGACAGTTCTAAGTCCGAACCCTGCATGAGAAAGCTGAACGCTACTCACAGTACCGTCGAGATGTTTGAAGGAACGAGTACCACCGTTTGCATTCACCAGTTCGTCACACATTTCGGAGGTCGGTAATTTCAGAAATAACGCGTTTAGAAAAACGTCTAGTTGCAAGCCGAGAAGGTCCGTTTCCGAAATTTTCAGTTCTTCCGATATCCACCGATGAATTTCGTACGCGGAGGGGCGGGGAACAGAACGATCGAACGTACATTGAATATTGTTCTGTCTGTCTTCGGAATCCATTACTTACATACAGGTGTTAAACACCAAACAACGAAACACGCCGCGAAGACCGCCGCCGACCGCCTCGAAGCACACTTGTTTGCACTGCCCGGAGAGCGACGTGCTCAGGCGGGCAGCCAGACAAGGACTCAACATACACGCAGCACTTCTTAAGAGACACTAGGACAACATGCCCGATGCATGTCTGCCACAGTTTGCCGACCTTTGTGCAAGGATTTTACTTATCGTGCTACAGTTCTGTACGGCAATGCCGATTCAAAAACGTTTGTGAATCTATCGGACCAAACTGCGTGGTCATCAGTCCGTAGCTTACAAACTACTTAAACTAAGTTAAACTAACCTAAGGACAAACACACTCACCCATGCCCCAGGGAGGACTCGAACCTCCAACGGCGAGCAACCGCGCGCTCCGCAGCGAGGCGCCTTAGACCGCTCGGATACTCCACTGCGGCAATGCCGATTCCCCGCACGCCTCTTGAAGACCTTGATGATTCTGTCGTGCTGTACGACCTCTGGCACATTCAGTCTTGATCCAACTCCGTTGTTCCTATTTCGAAAACATAGTTATCCCGCTACGTTAGGAAACTTGCTCACAAGTGACTGTGTCCCTCGACGGGCAAGTCCATTTGCTGGGAGGAAAGATAGGTACGTCAAGAACGTGTGATATCAGCGACAATAGTAGATTACATTGCATAGCGTCTCCACAGCATTGTTGCCGTTATTTAAGTTCCAACCCTCGTACATACCGACAGAAACGGTGTTACTAACGCTTTGATATGGTCCTCCCATACTTCGTCGCATACGGGATCTTCTTTAGGTACCACGTACATTCAGTGTCCTCAAAAATTAATTCGATATATTCCAGTCTATCTTTCCGTAACTTCTTTACAATATCTCCCTCAGATACCACGCATACTGTTTCATACACATCGAGGATAATAAATAAAATAAATATGAAAAATGAAGTTATTAAGCAGGAAATTACATTGCCTAAGATCTAAACAAAAGGAAAAATGTAAATTTATATTACTTAAACACTGGAGAAATAGATCAGATTAAATTACGCACCAAAGAAAGATAACTTTAAAATAGGGTTCTATACATTAGGAGCTTACTCGATTCTGATTTCATTTAGCAGTAATTAGGTATAGTGAAAGTGTTGATCCCAGTAGTTTTTAATGATTCCGTTTTGTTGTGAATTTCAGGATACAGGTACACTTTAAAAGAAAGATACCACAACTTCAGTAACACACAAAAATCTGTTACAATTAAATGACTATTCTATTTGGTATTGTACAAGGAAGCATAATGGCCGAGCAGTGTTCGTTTAATGTGCCTTCATCGTCTATCGTAGCTCCTAAGTGTAGCGTTACGCAGCACTTTGTCCAGTAGCGCAGTATTCTGCCCGCCTGGGTCGTAGTAGCGCTAACACGAAGCGCACACCTGATCCAGTGTGGCAGAGCACACACCTGTCTGCATGGTCGCTGGCACACGCTGAGCACAGACGGCACGCGCCGACGTCGAACTATGCACCGACGAATCAGGTTTCGCGAACGTGATACCGTTCATATGTGAGCCGCTTCTATAGCGGGGATCTAGAAACTCTAGCTACCAGCTGTCAGTGTCACCAAGGGCCTGCCGATATTCGGTAGGAGTCCTTGGTTCCCTCACAACACGTGACACTACAGTTATTAGTAATTTCGTTCCACTGCAATGTTCGTATTCAGCTTATGACTGAAGACTAATCAGTGGTTATGGCCTTCTTTGCCTCACATGTGTATTGTAGGGTGTTAGGTTTAGTTCCGTTTGATCTTTAACTTGAATGTGTGAATCTCTTTCCACCCAAAATTTGTATTTGTTAGATACACTAAACATTTTATTGTAGGCTGCTTCAGTCGTTTGAATCTGTGCATTATACATAAATAATTTATCCATTTATCATTAACTCTCATGTGGCACTAAACGATTTTCCCATCTGTTGGAAGGACATAATTCTTCAGCGTTTACAACGAACTTTTCCGTCATGGCCCTTGTACAATACATGTATATATTAAGAAATAATGAAAAATCGAGTCACTCGCTCAGGTCGTACTATCAGGACGATAGTTCCATTGTTCTTTTATACGAAAGGTATTGATCCATATATTTATCTTAATAAATTAGAAATCACTCATAAACATGATTTCGTTCTGTACGTTTCTTACGGGAATGTCCTTGTTATGAATAGTTTGTTTGTTTTACGATATCTTCGATCATAATTAATTAAGATAGGCAATTTTTAAAGTCTAAGAACAAAATAGCTGCTTCTGAAGAAGCCGTGAGGAATGGCCGTGTGGTCTAAGATGTCATGCTACAGAAAGGGCGGCCGTTCCCGCCGGAGGTTACAGTCCTCCCTCGAGCATGGGTATGTAAATTAAACTATTTGAGTGTAGGCACTCATGACTATAGCAGTTTGTTCCAATAGGTTTACGAACCTTTTTTTATTCCGATGACTGTACATAAAACGTGATTAAAAGTATTATACAACATACCTGTTGTTACATTCCTTAATGTAATAATGCCATATTTACATCGTCGCTACATATCTTCACGCATGAGTTGTGAAGTAAGTTTAAAATAAACATCGAAATGGGCCAAAGGGCTGGTGTCAACATGTCTACAACGGTACTGTGCAGAACCAACTGTAGTTCAGTCACTGTTTACTAATAATTTGGTCGTACAATCGTTACCTGTCGTTGTTGTGGTCCTTAACATGTTCGTTTTCATTTAATTATACAACAGATAAAAATATTTTGCGAGAAAGTATCTCTTATGTTATTTTATAAAAATGTGCAACTTAAAACTGTAATAAACTGTGTACGTATAAAAATGTGTAGATGTCCGAAACTTAAAATGATTAAAATGAGAGCTGTTACAGTAACAATATTCTACTGTGAGACTCTTTATGTAACTTACGGATGAAATATTACAGAATAAATTTAAACAGCTTAAAACATTGCTGATAATAAATTAAAACAGAGGTTTGGAAGGTTCACGACATAAAACAAAAACAAGTAAGTAGTGACCCCCTTCGGCGTGGTGGCTGGTCTGCAGCGCTGGGCCTTAGATGGTCTCAGTCGCTTGACCGCTGGAGGCAGAGTCTAACGAAAGAGTCACCAACCAAACTCCCAGTGAATATCTGCAACTTAGTGACTGTAGCGCTGACAAGCGGCTGAGTCGTATAAACGTACCGCGAAACGATTGAGTAATCAATGTTTATTTGGAGTGAAAGAGCACATTCGAAATACTTTGAATTTAGGAGAATTAGTGGCACTATAAATAGTAGCAACTATCACAAGTGTAAATCGGATATCTCTCATTTGCAAAGATAGCTCAGAAGTAAAAGAATAATGCTCATTTACGATGCTTAGTTATACTTTTAGCCATATAAGTAAATCTTTAACAATTCATTCACGCTCAAACGTCTGCTCTTAATCAGAATCGCAAATACTTAAGCACTGTTTCATATTATTACGGCTGTAAAAAAAATTTCTGAAAGCTTTCAATAGCAGTTAATCAACTATTTCAGTAGAGTCTGCTTAGTTCCATACCTTAATTTCACAATAATTATAAGTCTGTATACCAACATATTTTGGTAGTTACCTACTAGTCCAATAAAATTAATGCGTATCTACAAATAAATAATACGTTCACATATAAACTGTTAATATTAGCACGTCACATTCTTGATATTCGTTTGATACCTGTCAAGTAGCTAAAAAAATTATGATAGCTACACGAAAGGCACAGAAGCAAGGACAAGGTGAAAAGAAGGTTTATAAGGCGATGTTGAGTCTATTCTCCCACAATGTAAAAATCGTGTATAGTTTTGAAAATATTATAATCTCCGAATTCCGCTAAAACAAAACTCGTGCAACATGTAAGTACGCATTGAGCACGCGTAAATAATCATAATTCCTTTTACACTTGAGCACTCATTTCTGTTTTCAAAAAGTTTTTGGACGATATGATTACAACTCAGCTAGTGTCAACTGTATGAATTACACGGCACTGACAACTTGTTATTCTAGACTGCCATTAACATAAGCAGAGATATTATTTTAACGATGTTTTCATATTTTCATTAGCAAGTTCACAGCAACGTTTAGTGACTAGGAAAGCAGCATTGAAAACATCAACTTCTCAGTTTCTACCATGTCATTCTTCTATTCCTCCCTACTAGCCACTTGGAGCGCTAGTAACGCTTCAGCTGTAATTTTTCACCTCTAGAGAGTTTCGCGATTTTCTGTGGTAGACAGTGGTTGAAAGGCATCTGCTACCACACGATACACTGCGTCGCAAACGGATACCACATGCTTACCACATGAGGCACATTATTAAAGCGCTAACACAGGCAACAACATTTAAATCTAGATGGAATACACTGCAAATCACATTTTAGTGCCTGGCAGAGGCTTCATCGAACCACCTTTATACTATTCAACTCCCATTCCGTTCTCAAATAGCGCACGGGAAGGAAGAACACCTGAATCTCTGCGTTCGAACTCTGATTTGTCATATTTAGTGGGAGTCAACAATATATTTTCGGATTTGGAGGAGGATGTTGGCGATTGGAGTTTGGAAAAACCCCACGCCGCAGCGATAAGCGCCGTTGTAATGTTTCCCTTCGATAATCCTGTATCATTTCCGTGACATTGTCTTCCCTGTATCGTGACAATATAAACCGAGCTGCCCTTCTTTGGACTTTTTCGATCTCCTCCGTCAAACCCATCTGATAAGGATCCCACACTGGGTAGCAATACTCCAAAAAAGGACGAACAAGCGTAGTGTATGAAGCTTCTTTAGTAATTCTGCTGCATCTTTTAAGGGTTCTGCCAATAAAACGCAGTCTCTGGTTCGCCTTTCCCACAAAAATATCTACGTTTTCTTTACAGTTTAAGTCTTAAAAAATAGTAATTCACTTTTAATTGATTTATCCTGGAAACAAAGTTTAACGGATTTCTTTTCGTACTCATGTGGCCGACTTCATACTTCTGATTATTTAGAGTCAATTTCCAATTTTGGCTCCATAGTGATATCTTAGTTAGATCGTTCTGCAGTTGTTCTTCAGATGGTTTTACTAGGTGGTAAATGACGGCGTCATCTGCAAACAACCTAAGAGAGCTACTTAGATTTTCTTCCAAATGTTTTATGTAAATAAGGATCAGCAGAGGACCAATCATACAACCCTGTGGAACTCCCGATATCATCTCTGGTTTAGTCGATGCCTTACAATCGATTGCTGCAAACTCTCTCGGACAGGAAATGCCCTATCCAATCACCAATCTGGGGCGATGTACCATAAAGCCGTTTGGGAGGTACGGTGTCTAAAGCCTTCAGGAAATCGAGAAATACGGAATCAATTTGAGAACCCTTGTCGATAGGAATCATCATTTCGTGTGCGTAAACAGCTAGTTCTGTTTCGCATGAACGATATTTTCTAAATCCGCATTGACCTTGGGTCAATAAATCATTCTGTTTGAGATAATTCATATTAGTTGAATACGGGATATGTTCCAAAACCCCGCTCCAAATTGAAATCAATGAAATTTGCCTGTAGTTTAATTGGTTACTCCTATTGCCTTTCTTGAATATAGGTGTGACCTGTGAAACTTTCCAGTCTTTTGCTACAGATCCTTCTTTGCGCGAGCGGTTGTGTATGGTTCTTAAGTAGAAAATTGTTATCATTGACAGAAATAAAAATTTATTGAATTGGTGTGGTGTCTTTCGGACGTCCGAAAGAACAGACACCACATCAATACAATAAGTATTAAACGCGACGACGGCGTTAGCTTCAGTTATTTCACCCCAGATGCGGTCATACGTCCGACCTCGCACGGTAATCCGTAATGGCGAGTGTAAGAGGGCATGGGCGATAGGGGCGCTAGAAACATAGCGTGCGACTTGTGAGAATTTGAGACGGACGAGAGGCGAGCACGGGTGGCCAAGTGGTTAAGGCGACCGGTGGCCCGAAGCGGGAGACCCGGGTTCGATTCCCGGTCCGGCTCACATTTTTCACTTGTCGCCATTGCTTAATATCATTGCCCAAATGCGGCCACTGTTAATACTTTCTTTCCTATCCTTCTTCCTTCCCTTCCTTTAACAATTTGCAAAAGAAATAAAGATATTAAAAGGAATTTAAAAAATAATTTCTTGTCGCAGCTTGTGAAACTAGTCTCCACGTTTGAAAAAGCAGATCTGACAGATACGTAGGACAGATTTTACGAAGCTTTTTATTTTACAACGGCCGCGTTCTGAGGCTCTCGAAACGTCCATCAATTTAATGTAACCGCTTTGACCCGGACGCTGTGTCCCGGGAAAGCAGTGAAGGTTAATGGTTGTTGCCGGAGGGTCTTTCAAATCCATTTACGATCCTGACGCTGCGAAACTCTTCTGAATGGATGTAATTGTAGGCGGAGGCGTTTGTCAGGCACGGCCTCCCTTAATGTTAAAAGAGATTAGGGGTGCCTCCACAGAGTGATGGACTGAGCCCCGCGCCTGCGGGTAAAGACGTTTGGCCTCGTCGTGTCGCCGGGAACAGGTGCGCGCTATAGACGAGGCACGGCGGCGGCGGCGGGGGAACCAACGACGTTACTGCCGCAATTTCGGCCATCCGGCCTGTTAGGGGCAAGCTATTGCCCCTGCGAGCACCTTTCTGTGAGCGAATAAAGAGCGTTTTGCATGGAGCGCCCGAGCAGGCGGTGTATGGGCCTTTGCGGGAATTAGATTCACCCTGCGGAAAATTGCCAGGAGAAGGAAGCACTCGCAGACATTACCGGTATATTCGGTAAGGACGGGGGCGTGGCACGTTGTTTTTTTCCCCGCTTACCTCGGAGTTACTCGCGCATTAAAAGAAAATGTGATTCCGTTAACGCGGTCTCTACTATGAGGGCAACATTACAGACGCTATATTCAGGATGGCGGAATTTAAAACTGTTTTTCGGAATATTGGAAAAATACAAATTAGATTTTTTTAAAGTTGTAATAACAGTTGCTTACCTCGAAGAGGGCCATCCATTAACATAAAGGTGTACCCCCGCACCACCCCTGTGAAGGGAGGGAGTGGGACTTTGAAATCTTCAATAGGAACCCACATTTTCATTGCATACTATATGAGCCGTGCGAATACTTTGCACCGTTAGTGAAATGACAAAATTTGGTAAAAAAGTAAAGTTGAATGTTCACGGATAGCTTTCTTCAGAATCAATGTAAGTGTTTAAAAGCTCAAATGAAAGAGATTGATCTGCTAAGTGTTGTTAAGTCAAAACGAACTGCTACCTTAATTGGAACCGAAGATAACGTAAAACAAACCGATTAAAATACTCAATGCAAGGACAGAAGGATACGACGTTTGAATAAAAATATAGGATGGAGAGTCTTAATTCTGAAACTTGATGACAATTTTGTGGATGAATACCTTTCGTTTAAAACAAAAATAAAGGTAATTAAAAAAGGGTTCATTTTAGTAGATTCTTTTGATATATAAGATTTGGATTCTCCGTAAAAAATATGTAACTTTTGTAGAAAACCTTTTTTTTCTGAAGATGATAACTGGTGCTGTAATCGACAAAAATAAAAATCATTTGAAAATTATTATCTCAAACAAACAAACATCGGACTAATTCTCGAGTCACGCAGAATGGCTAGGTGGTGGAAACATGCCACAGACTGGGTTGCCGTTCCGACGGAGGTTCATGTCCTCCTCCGGGCGTGTGTGTGTGTGTGTGTGTGTGTGTGTGTGTGTGTGTGTGTGTGTGTTCCTTAGAGTAAATCGGTTTAAGTAGTTTTGAAGTCTACGGACTAATTACCATTGGAATTATAGGTTTACAAATACTTGAACATTTCTTTCTCTAGGTTTAACACTTTCAGGTTCAGCAAACTGTTGGAAATTGCTGCGAAAAATTATTGTACAAGGGACATTCCTATCAGGAAACACATTAGCATACCTTTGACGATCTTTTTCAACATTTCTGTGACCTTCAGAGAACAAGAATATGATATGTACACTCTGCGCATCGTGGAAAAATTGCATAGAGATGTGTACAGTCAGAATCATTGAAGTGCATGTCTACTTGTTGGAGATATTAACGTTTTTCAACAACTTCGACGAAGTGTTCGAAATGTGTTCCTTGCATCTGGATGCAATACTGTGCTCGTCTCTACAATGAATTTCGATTTCGTTTTTTAAGCACCTGGTTCATTTCGACGACCACGACGCGGAAACCTAGCTTGGCGCCATAAATTCGTAATCACAGCACTCAAGCAGAGCACAGAAATAGCGAGGTACTGGCAGTTTTGTAACGAAGATTAATACAAAATATGTAGTGATAGCTTTAATTGTCAGTGTCAGTTGACCAGGTCAACATAGAAAACGTGAGTAACCATAATAAATTGTATCTAGAATAATATAAAGCCACAACTTGAAAACTGCTCAAGGTCAAAATAAACATGTCAAACAAAAATGTAAAAGAAATATGCTGTGACAGTTGATCACTGAAGATGGTTTAAAATAAAGAGAATCGCGTCTGATCTTAATGTCACTAATTTTTACACCTGAAAAAGACGATTAATTGTCATCCGCGGCACAACAGTCTTTGCGCAATGATGCGCCATGCTGTGCTGCGCGCGGCCGTTGCCTGTGGAGGTTCGAGTCCTCCTTCGGGCTTATTTTGTGTGTGTGTGTGTGTGTGTGTGTGTGTGTGTGTGTGTGTGCGTGCGTGTTGTCCTTAGGTTAGTTTAAATTAATTTAAGTAGTTTGTAAGCCTAGTAACTAATAACTAGGCATTTAAGTTCCATAGATTTACAAACATCTGAACATGTTTTATCATATACAGACTTAATCCTCAGTTTTATAGCTGGCTTCGGCCGTACGGACAAGATGTAGGAAGTCAACCAACGTTGTAGTCTATCAGTGGAACAGGGTAGGCTCGTCGGTCGTTGGACGCAGAGTGCTCCTAAGATTGGCAATGTCCAACTGGTTTTTGACCGATGGCCTAATATTGGCCGATGCAGGACTTGCCCTTTTTTAAAAATAAGTTTTCCATTCTCCACTCCAATGAGCGGATCGGGATGTTTGAGATCCGTCTTAAAAAAATCGCGGTTCATCCAATTATGAGACAATCCGGTAGAGGGACAAACGAAATCCCAAATTAGAATAGGTAGGACCTTATTAGAAACATTCAATAAACCTTCTTCGGTACCGGGGAATCGGGGCAGCGTGATTGTAGTCGAGTCAAGCGAAATTTTGGCATCCGAGTTACTCGCATAGTTCAGCTCGACCAAATTGGAATGGATGAGCCTCACCGTGGGGACTGGGGGCGGTCGGCCTAGTGCATCGGGGAGAACTGCCGATGCATGGAGATACGCCGCAACAAACAGCCAGTGCACAAAGTTACATTCTGTCTGTAAACTCATGAGCGATCTGGCGATTTCCCAGTATAGTTACCCAGCTATGTCACAAGCTGCTTCTGTGTGTTTCTGCAAGAAGCTTCCCCTATCGTTCCACCTCTATGCGCGGATGCGCCTTCCTACTTGACGCCAACTATATTCAAGTCACCATCACATTATTTTATATTTAAACAGTTGGCATCAGCATCGAATGATATGTAAATGGCATTCTGAAGGTGCGCAGAAGCCCAAAAACACATGCTTCTTTTAAAGTACCTATAAATGTGACCCGCAGCAGACCTTATTCTACATCATAAGAAATAGTTCACAATGAACGATCACGGAATACCACCACAGATTGTACTGATCTATAAATTGGCAAATCCAGTGAAACTGTTTCGAAAATGCTTTCGTTAAATCAAATTTGAAACATTTTCTTTGTTTATTCGGTCGTGATAGTACTCTGTTACAAATACTGTTCGGAAAAATCCTTTCTTTTGGTAGACATTCACCACAATAATTCTGTTTCTTCCACTAGCATTGTTTATAATGCGTTTAAAAGCAGGATCTTGATAAAAATTTTCTATGAGTAATGTTTTTGTCCATCTACGTTTCTTCGATATACAATAACTAACTTTCTGGCTTTCTGTCCTGATTCGTTAGTTAGATCTATTATGTACATCGACAATCAATATCATCCGTTCTGTCTACCATAATCTTTCTTTTACTAACAAATGTCTTCAGTTAAATCTCATTTTAGACAGTGTCTGTTATAAAATATCTTTCTGCCAAGAAAAATTATTATTTTAGGGTAAATATATACATATTTCTTCGTTTTTTTGGCCTTGTCTTTCGCAGTTGCAGTTATACAATTTGTATAGGTTGTGGGACCGTCTTTTGCAACTGTAAATTAGTCTACTTAATACCAGACGCGTTTCGCTTTATTGCAGTTGCAGTTATACAATTTGTATAGGTTATGGGACCGTCTTTTGCAACTGTAAATTAGTCTACTTTATACCAGACGCGTTTCGCTTTATTTTAAAGCATCTGCGGTAGACAAGGCCAAAAAAAAAAAAAAAAAAAAAAATAAATAAAAAAATAAAAAAAAAGAGAGAAAGAAATATGTATATAATGCGCAGTCAAGCATTGCCTGGAGGCCTTCACCTGAAGTATCATGGAAATATGGCAACAGCCATTCAACATTTGCAGAACACCTTAGGCAAGAAAACCACTATCCCACCACCATAGAAACCGACATGCAAATACTCAGATTTAGCAATAAGAAACACCTCCTGACCCTCCAAGAGAATTTCCAAATTCAAAAAGCATTAATTAATAGTCCGATTTATTCCGAATCAAAACAATCTAATGACAAGAGAACTGTTACAGATCGAATTTCGTAATAACAAAAACATATAATGTAATACAAATCATTTATTGTACAGCTGACCACTGAAGATGCTTTAAAATAAAGCTAAACGCGCCTGGTCTAAAGTAGACTAATTTACAGTTGCAAAAGACGGTCCCACAACCTATACAATGTGTATAACTGCAACTGCGGAAGACAAGGCCAAAAACCGAAGAAATATGTATATGACTAACGCTGCTAACTAAAATGACACTCCAACAAAATCGGCGTAAACCAGCTGCCACTTCGTTGCACCGCTAGACAGGTAAGGGCCGTCTGATTTTGGGTAGGGCTGTAGCATGGTTCTTCCGTCGAGGGCCACTTGCCCCACGAAGACCGCTGCTCGGTCATGAGTTCACAGAAGACTGTACATTGGGTAACTGTTTCTCCGCACGTGATCCGGTGGCGGAAAAGATCCGCGCAGCCATGCACTTCTGATCGCCTACATCCTATCGACTACTGGCGTCCTGGAGAACGCCTTGTAATTATGTAAACGTGAGTTCCTTCACTGTTCGAATGGATGCCGCGTCAGCAGGCGTCTTGCAGTATACTACATTGTGTCTGTTCTTACGGCACCGCGAAAGATAGTATTTAAGGCGTTGACTGTCAGTGATTCCTTCTTCAGTACGGATGCCTGCCATGCTACAACTCTTACGGTAATCAGCGAAATGGGGTGTTCAGTGAGTAATAAGTAAAGTCGGCAAGAGCACTACGCCAGCAGTGTCTGTTAAAAATTAGAAATTTGTGTTTCACAGGAGGCGTGCTACGGTAACGCGTGCAGGTGTGGCGGCGTAGAGGACAACCCGGCTGCCTACTTAGCAGGATACACGGCTACGATTCCCAGAGTCTTATTGTTTCCCCCGTTTATTTCTATTAATACCCACTGACAGCCAATTCGGGAAATCCTTGGACATGAATACATTTTTTTATATTACTAGCCTTAGTACCAATCTGTTTCCCTGGTCGTTATTTATTCCAATCTTGTGTGGTTCCATCTCCCCTACCCTCCTTTCTCCCTCGGTTCGTCTCCTCATCGCTCGTATCTCTAATCGTTTACTCTTTCCTGTCTCTCGACCTCTCACCTACAGTCTCTTCATTTCAACCTTTTCAGCCCATCTTTGTCCATTTCCTCCTCCCCCTCCATGAACCTCGCAGCCATTCCGCCTCTCCTCCTCAACCATCTTCTCATTTGAGTCTATGCATAATCCTACATCATGTCCTCGTTCTGTCATAAGCCATAGTTATGTAATTCACAATAATAATTCCTACGTTACGTACTTATTACAGTCCATCAGTACTCTATCTCCTCCTTCCCCATCTCTCGCTTCACCTTGCTCTACCCTCTCCCTGTTCACCTATCATTAATTTTATCTCAGACCCCTCTCCCTCTACGCCTCCTCCTCTTTCCCCACATGCACTGTGGCCCTTTTTTGTAGGTCAAGCGTACAAATTTTCATCAAAATCGGAAGTAAACTGCAGGCGTGCATAAAATACAAACATTTTCGGCATTTTACACAAATTAATACACAACCTAACACGAATAAAACTGTTGTTGTTAAGGTCTTCAGTCCTGAGACTGATTTGATGCAGCTCTCCACCCTACTCTAACCTGATCAAGCCTTTTCATCTCCTCATAAGAACGGAAACCCACATCCACTTGAATCTGCTTACTATACGCGTCTCTTGGTCTCCCTCTGCGATTTTTACCCCACATACTTCCCTCCAATGCTAAATTTACGATTCCCCGATGTCTAAGAATGTGTCCTACCAAGCGATCCCTTCTTTTAGTCAGGGTATGCCAAAAATTTCCTCTGTACTGCGACCATCGCATGTTATTTTACTACCCAAGTAACAAAACCACCTTCATTGTTTCGATACCTAATCTAATTCCTTCAGCATCGCCTGATTTTCTAAGACCGCATTCCATTATTTTTGTTTTGCTCTTGTTAATGTTCATTTTATACGCTCTCTTCAACACACTGTCCATTCCATTCAACTGCTCCTCCAGGTCCTTTGCTGTCTCTGACAGAATTACAATGTCATCAGCAAAAGGCAATGTTTTTATTTCTTCACCCTGAACATTAATCCCTATTCCAAATTTTCCCTTGCTTTCCTTCACCGCCTGCTCGATGTACAAATTGAATAACATCGGAGAAATGCTACAACCCTGCCTTACTCCCATCCCAACTGACGTTTCCCTTTCATGCCCTTCGAGTCTAATAACTGAGGTCTGGCTTTTGTACAAGTTGTAAATAACTCTCCTCTCCCTGTATTTTACCCCTGCTGACTTCAGAATTTGAAAGAGTGTATTCCAGTCAACATTGTCAAATGCTTTCTCCAGACCTACAAAAGCTAAAAATGTAGGTTTGCCTTTCCTTAATCTATCTTCTAAGATAAGACGTAAAGTGAGTATTGCCTCCCGGGTTCCTATGTTCCTCCTGAATCCATACTGATCTTCCCCGAGGTCAGCTTCTATCAGCTTTTCTATTCTTCTGTAGATAATTCGTGTTAAAATTTTCCAACGATGACTTGTCAAACTGATGGCTCTGTAAATTTCACATCTGTCTGCGCCTGATTTCTTTGTAATGGGGATTATTACATTTTTCTTAAAGTATGAGGGCATTTCGCCTGTCCCATACATCCTACTAAAATATAAAAACATAAAACTAAATACACGAAATGTTTAACAACCTCGTTTATGTCTTACGTAAAATTTTGGAAACGCATGAAATGAAAAATATATTGTAGCATCAATGAAACGTTTTCTTTCGATTTTCACAGTAATTTTGTGTGGCTTTCTTACTAGGTTAATCTCTTTCATCTGGAGGTAGCTTCGGCGACGTGAACGTCCATAACGTACCCCAGTTATACAACCGGGAAAAGTGGACCTTTAATTAAACTTGGAATCAGCACCAAGTGTCGTAACTGGCGACTCCTCACATCGTGAGACGTAAAGGCCAGGTTAAAACCCAAATTGTAAAAATCCATAATCCGAGAGAATTTCAAACCCTTGAACACTTATCCAACCTAGACGAATATATTTAATTTGTATTACTCGAGTTAAATATCATCATATTATATTTTATGTTGGGCGAAATAACACACGGTGTGCAACATTTCAGGATCAGTTAAATGGTTTCAGAGTTCATCACGGACAAACATCCTAAAAAAATCAGGTGTCTTGCATACGGCGGAAAATCCAAACCAATTTATCCTAAGAAGGGATTTTAAATTTATCTTTTTCAATAATTTACCTAAAACATTAACTTCACCCACCATGCAGATTCTTGCCGCAGCATTACTAAACGCATTTCTGATTACTATCTACATATGAGCTAAACCTAAAACCGCGGGGTACTTTTTTATATTGCTATTCGGATTTTCGTCAAAAGATGTATTGGCTTTTAAGTTCATAGATACTATTGTCAAATAAGTATTATATTCCAAAACACCAGAAAAAACTGGTTTCCCATAATTCTGGCGTATCATTCATTTAATTTGCAATATTTACCATTTCAGAAACTTTTTTCACTCTGTTTCTTTTTCCAACTGCTACTTCACTCAATCTCTCCAAACGCAATCGCTCTATATCAGTAGTAGTTTTAATCATGCAGTAAGAATATTTTTGAACTAATTTTGCCCTTATTCACATGCGTAAAGGAGTATTGATGTAGATGGTATGCTACTGGCAGCATGAGAGGAGCAGTAGCTATAGCGCTAAGTAAAAGAATCGAAAAAGAAACAATGAACTGCTAAATGTTGTACCTTACATGCATGGTGAACCAGATTATGTTAGTTTGTATCTTCATGTGACAATACATATAATTTTTCCCTTAAAGAAAGATGTAACGATACACATTTTTTTTATCTTTGATCAACGATGCTTATCGCCTCCGGTTCCCTATGACTCCAATGCAACTAATTTAATTTCAATTAAATTTATAAGAGGCAGCCCTCAGTCGCAAAGTACGAAAATAATCGTTACCAGGTTTCAATGCCGCTATGGGCACCTTCTTCAGACGAAGATGAATATGTTAAACCTACATTTCAAAATTTAAAATACAAAAAATATATCTGACATAATCCGACAGTCATACCTGAAACGTAAATAGTTGTAGACAGACGGAGCACTTACGAAGGGCTGCAATGTCTCCGCTGCCAACGTCGACAGATAACTAAATAACAAGCTAAACAATCAACAGTTATCAATTTCGTAACCTGGATTGCATTCAAGCTGACAATTGCAGCAGCGATGCTCATTATGATTTGCAGTATTAATATTCTTGCAACGTATTACACTTTTGGTCAACATGAATGAGGTTGTGACAAACAAGAGTAACGTAGGAGATAGAAATTACGCTCATGTGTTACAATTCGAATACCTGACTTCAAGTAATATTAATATTACAATTCAGTTAAAAACTACAAAATTGAAATCGACAAGTGTTATCGGGGGATAAAAATACAAAACCAGATTTGAAAAATGTAAAACAATTGCCCCTCCTTTTAATCAGACACTTTCGAGAATTTTATATGCTAATACTGCTCAAAAATAAAAATCACTATTTCTAGAAGACATTTAAATGTTCATTAAGTTAGTAATAACTGAAACACTGATTGCAGACAAGAACAGAAAAATGAACTATGTAATTAGTGAACAACTCATTGTGCCAATAGTACTGGCATTACTATTAATGTTACAACACAAATACTATTTTTTAGAAGTTCACCCTTCGTCACATAGTCACACTAAAAAAGTAGAAGCAGCTGTCTAGGGTGTTGATTCCTTACTGGAACCACTGTGGGCCTGGAAGTACAAATTGCTTGAACAACAACTCTTTCCATCCTTTTGAGACACCATCGTATGTCTATAATTTATCACAAGGAAAACAATTTAAGTTAACTAAATACTGGCCATTAAAAATTCCTACACCAAGAACAAATGCAGATGATAAACGGGTATTCATTGGACAAATATACTAGAACAGACATGTGATTACATTTTCATGCAATTTGGGTGCATAGATCCTGAGAAATCAGTACCCAGAACAAGCACCTCTGGCCGTAATAACGGCCTTGATACGTCTGGGCATTCAGTAAAACAGAGTTTGGATGGCGTGTACTGGTATAGATGCGGTTGCAGCACGATACCATAGTTCATCAAGAGTAGTGAGTGGCATATTGCGACGAGCCAGTTGCTCGGCCACCATTGACCAGACGTTTTTAATTGGTGAGAGATCTGGAGACTGTGCTGGCTAGGGCAGCCGTCGAACATTTTCCGTATCCAGAAAGGCCCGTACAGATCCTGCAACATGCGGTCGTGCATTATCCTGCTGAAATATAGGGTTTCGCAGGGGTCGAATGAAGGTTAGAGCCACGGGTCGTAACACATCTGAAATGTAACGGCCACTGTTCAAAGTGCCGTCGATGCGAGAAAGAGGTGACCAAGACGTGTAACCCCGTACCATCACGCCGGGTGCGTTCACCGCGATGTCGCCAAACACGGATGCGACCATCATGATGCTGTAAATGGAACCTGGATTCATCCGAAAAAATGACGTCTGGCCATTCGTGCACCCAGGTTCGTCGTTGCGTACACCATCGCAGGTGCTCCTGTCCGTTATGCAGCGTCAAGTGTAACAGCAGCCATGGTCCCCGAACTGATAGTCACTGCTGCTGCAAACGTCGTCGAATTGTTAGTGCAGATGGTTCTTGACTTGTATGCTCTGAAAAGCTAATAATTTGTATATCATAGCATCTTCTTCCTGTTAGTTAAATTTCGCGTCTGTAGCCCGTCATCTTCGCGGTACAGAAATTTTAATGGCCAGGAGTGTGTATGTTACCCAAAAGAAAAAAAAAATGCTGTGTTTGCAAAGAAAAAGAATACTGTTTTGTTAGATTGTAAAAGATTGTCAACAAATAAAATTGTTGAGAGGTAACAAAACGAAATTCACGGAGCTACTGTTGAGATGCAAAAATAATCATCGGTATGAAAATATACCAACATGAGATACACAAAGTTCTTTTAAGAATGCACCATCAAATTCAATTAACATGCACGAAACTATAGGCCAATAACTCTGACATTGGTTTGTTGTAGTTTACAATCGCGTATTATGAGATGAGGAACCTGAGCTGAACGAATCAACATGGATTACTAAAACAACGATCACGTGAAACCCAGTTCGAGTATTTTACTCATTAGATCCATTTTGGAGATGGATAGAAGCTCCCATGAACGGAGAGGTTATAACTGTAGGGTGTAATCCTACGCGGTATTAATACGCGTTCGTAAATGGCGCACGCGAATTTCCTGTTCTTGGTGGTCCCATACGTACTTTTCCATTGAGGCGGCTTGCTACGGAGCGCACGGCCCTTCCCTTCGGAGAGTCGAGTCTTTCTTTGGGCATAGACGCGTGTGTTGTTCTTAGTGTAAAATAAAGTAGTTCGTAGGTTCAGGGACCGATCAACACTGCAGTTATATCTTATAGCGTTACAAACATTTGAACATCCATTTATCACACAGTCGAGAGGTAAAGTGTTGTGAATAACTTTTGACCTAGTGATCATTTGCAAACATACAAGAATCCGACCTCGGGGAAGATCAGTTTGGTTTGATGAGAAATGTAGGAACACGGAAGGCAATACTCACATTACGACTTATCTTAGGCTAAGGAAAGGGAAATCTACGTTTTTAGCGTTTGTCATTTTGTAGAAGGCTTGTCGAATGGAATACACTCTTCCAAATTCTGAAGATATCAGAGGTACACTATAGGGAATGAAGAGTTATATTCAACCTATACTAAAACCAGACAGCGGTTATTAGAGTTCAAGGGCAAGAAAGGGACGCAGAGGTTGGGAAGGGAGTAAGACAGAGTTGTAGCCTTTCCCCAATGTTTTTCAATCTGTACATTGAGCAGGCAGTGAAAGAATGGAAGGAGAAATTTGGAGAGGGCATTAAAGTGAAGGGAGAAGAAGCACTGTATGGGCGTGAAACGTGGACGATAAGGGTTTCAGACATAAAGATGATTGAAGCTTTTGAAATGTGGTGTTGCAGACGAACGATGAAAATTAAATGTGTAGGTCACGCAACTAAAGAGAAGGTGCTTAACCGAATCGGGGAGAAAAGGAGTTTCTGGCATATCCTAAGAGAAGGGATAGATTGGTTGGACACATTTTGAGACATCAAGGAATTGTCAACTTAGCATTAGAAGGAAGTGTATGGGGATAAAATCGTAGAGGGAGACCGAGGGACGAATATAGTAAGCAGATTCAAAAGGATGTAGGTTGCCGAAAGTATTATCACAAGAATATATTTGTAAACAAAAAGGTGGGAGTAAGAGACATTACCAATTATCTGCGATTGGCAGCTATACTGTTGATCACTGTTTTCAGTCACAGTCGGATTATTCGGAAACTCGTGAAATGCAGGTGAGGTACTAACGTTCACGTTTTATGTGAAAAAATAAATTGTTATGGATAAATAAAAGCAACATGGAAAGCTGTGGATGGTGAGGGGTCGCACATCGCAAAGAGTTTTTTGTTGAACACAATTAAGATGATAAGTTATGCGCATATACACAATTTAAATTGCAAAGTTTTTCAATACATCCTCGGTGAATGTCAATATGCAACAGGTTTACCAATGAAACTGCTAATTTTTTGTCACAGACGCGATTTACGGGTATATCCGTACAAAATGCAAAATCTTTGTCACAGGCTCAATGTACGGAGATTGGTGAAGTATACCACGAAAAACAGACCAAATTTATGATGATTTGTGACTTTTATAATGTTGTTGGTGAGTAAATGGGGACGGAAACAGACCTCCAAAATAAGAATCCTCATTGCTAGTTTCCTATGTTGGTTAAAATTACAATTACATCGGATATTACGTGCATATGCGCGGTAACGTAGAACCTGTTGTTATTGTTGTTGTGGTCTTCAGTCCGCAGACTGGTTTGATGCAGCTCTCCACTCTACCCTGTCCTGTGCAAGTCTCCTCATCTGACAAGGAAAGTACATGGGCTCAAACAAACATATCTGTATGAACGTTTGGTTACAGGATCTCTACGTACACCTCAATGTGCTGGTGGGTGTCGTTTTTCTGCAAAGCTCTGCAACCATGCTCTAGATAGCACTCTATATGTAATTGTAGACGCCATACGTATTGCAGATATCTTACTATAACTTATGTAATAATCATTATTGTACTGGTGTGGTGTCTGTTCTTTCGGACGTCCGAAAGAACAGACACCACACCTGCTTCGCAGCCAAATAGCATTTGCAAATAATAAAGGAAGAAGGATAGGAAAGAAAGAATTGACAGTAGCCGCATTTGGGATCTTATTATCTCTCATACGAGTTTGGGGTATATGTGTTTGTTCGAGACCAAGTAATTTTCTTGTTAGATGCAGAGAAGAACATTAAACACTTGGGAAGATACAGTTCACAGTTAATATTACGAACACCATATCTGTACTGATTCAAAAATTCCTCATACAATGTGTTTCATTCAAGAGAACTAAAACTCTTTCAACTGCCAATAATCATCAGACATAATTTCTCCAATTTCCGTAATCAGTTCAAAAATGTTGTCCGCCGTTTCATGTCACAATTTCTGCATAATATCGCCTATCAATTACGTACTGACATTTCATTAGTAATTAGGTTTTAACATCTTTTAAGCTACCTTTTCTTTTGTAGACACGGTTGCATCATTTCTTTTTCGAGTTCATTACCTCTGGTATATCTTTTTTAAATTTTCGATTCTATGGATCATACACACAATTTAAATGCAGTTTTCGTTTACTATGCTACATCCAGCACGTTGGAATTTCATAGATACTTCATCGGCACCCAAGGTTTTGTTTTTATCGCTTATCCTGACTTCACCTCCCAGCCTTGGGAGCTCCAACGTTGGGCGGGTAATGGAGTCCTTTAAGGATATGGCTGCTAGGAAGCGAAAGAAGGCCAACGTACAGACCGTTTGCATACTTGGTGGATTCATTTCAGATATGGATGCCATGAAGAGTAAGGGCTACAATGATCTGCAAGAGGTGGCTCGCGTCGGTGCCAATGAAAGGAAGAGATTCTCTGTGGATTTCAGCGGGTACCTGAAGTAGTAAAGACTGCCAGACGTGCTTGCAAGATGAAAGCAGAGCTCACCATCTGCAGCACAGTTGACAAGACCGACTGCGGACCTTTGATACAGAGCCGAGTGGATGGTTCTACGACTTTGTAGGCTGCAGATTCCTCGACTTGCGCTGAAGAGGTCTGGACTCCGAAATGCGCAGGATGCGGCTAAACGGGTAGCGGGGTCCGTGTACCGTGGACGGGGCGGCTTTATTTTATTTGTTATTTTATTTTTATCTTAATGTGCCTGTGGAACAGCCAAAAAGGGTCTCAGTCACAAAGGGCACAGATCACATATAGGAAGAACACTTATCTAAGAACCATTGCTCTAACAGTTGTCAATTGTAGTGTGTGGGGAAAGTACCGGGGCTCCAACGCCAATAGAAATTACTGAAACTCAGGTTAGCGAAAGCTGGATAAAGCCGGGGATAAGTTCAGGTGAAATTTTTTCAAAAGGTGTTCAGTAAAAATAGATTGAATAAAAGAGGTGGAGGTGGATTTACTCCAGTCACAAGCGGTTTATCCAGTAGATATATGAAGTAGATAGTTCTTGTGAGTTGGTATGGGGAGAGGTTATACTTAGACGATTCGGTTGCAGAAATGTTCAAAGAAAGCTTACATGAAATTTCCAAAACGTACCCAAAGCATACAACTTTAATTGGAGGTGACTTTATCTTATCCTAGATACGGTGGCATAAATACATGTTAGAATTCGGGGCAAGCTTAAAACATCGGCCGAAATTGGACTGAACGCATTCTCCGAATACCATCTCCAGCAATTAGTTGATGAATCCACTAAATAGTAACTGGTTGTGGAACACACTTGACGTCCAAGTAACAAATAATCCAGTGTTAATAAAGAGCATCAAAACAGACACAGGGGTTAGTGATGACAGAGTTGTAGTAGCGATGCTGAATATCGAAATTCCCAAATTCACCAAACTGAAAAGCGAATGTAGTTATTCAAGAAAGCAGATAAAAACTGGATTAACTATTTTCTGAGTGAGAATCTCTGTTGTTTGCAATCTAACAATGATCTGAGATCAGGCGTGGCTAAGATTCAAAGAAATAATTGAGATATTTATACCCCATAAATTAACAAAAGAAGGGGGTTTACCCACCGCCATAGACATCACTGGTTATATCACTCTTCCAAAAGCAAAGGGAAAAGCATGCCAAATTTAAACAGACACAAAATCTCCAAGACACTCACTATTTTAGAGAAACTCGAAATTTAGCTCTTACTTGAATGCGAAAAGATTATAATAGTTTTCACAACGAAACCCTGTCTTGTAACTTGGTTGAAAATGCGAAGAAATTCTGGTCTTATGTAAAGTACATTAGCGGAAAAACATAATCAACGTCTTCACTACGCGAAGCAACGGTGTTGCTAAGGATGACAGATATTCTATAGCATAATTCCTGTACACAAATTTCCGAAATTCTTTCACCAAAGAAGATGAATGAAAATACACCAGAATTCATATCAAGAACAATCACCGTCAAGCGTAATTTAGAAGTAGGTACCCATGGAATATTAAAGCAATATAAATCATTTAATAAATTCGTTTCTCTCAATCTATATTGTATACCAAGTAGGTTCGTTTCCAGAATATGCTAGTGCAGTAGCTCATCCAAAGTTCCGTACCGAAAGACCGGATAATTTCATAGGTCACTCCAATATTCAAGAAAGGCAACAGCATTGATCCGAAGAATTACAAGCCTTTATCAGTGAAGTCGATTCGCAGCAGGTTCCGAACATACACTTCTCTCAACCATTCTCAAATACCTCGGAAAGAACGACTTATTATTGACCCATAGTCAACAAAAACTCAGAAATTATCATTCTTGTGAAACATAGCTATCTCTTTACCCAAAGATATGAGAGCTATCGACAAGGGATCTCATATCTCTCGATTTTCATAAGGCTTTCGACACTGCACCTCACAAGCGTCTTCTAATCAAACTGTGTGCTTGTGGAATATCGACATAGTTATGCGATTGGATTCGCGATTTTCTGTCAGAAAAGACACAATACGTTGTGATTGACGGAACTTTATCGAGCAGAAGTGTTACCTCGCGTTCCCCAGATAAGTGTTATAGAGCAATTACTGTTCCTAATCTTTATAAACGATTTAAGAGACACACTGATCTCTCAAACTGTTCGCTCTCGTTTATTGGTTAGTAAAGACACCAAAGGATCAAAAGCGGCTGTAAAATGATTTAGATCAGGTATCAGCATGGTGTAAAAGTTGGCAGTTGACTCTAAGCAATGAAAAGTGTTAAGTAGTCCGACTGAGCACTAAAAGAAATCCTTTAAACTCCATTTACACGATAAGTTAGCCAAATCTTAAGGCCGTCAATTTAAGTCACTACCTAGGAATTACAATTACTAAAAACTTAAATTAGAATGAACACGTAGAAAATATCGTAGGGAAGGCGAAACGAAGGCTAGTATCTTTGATAGAACACTTAGAAGATGCAACACTTCCACTGAAGAAACTGCCTAAAACTACACCAGTGAGTCCTATTTTGGAGTATACCCACCAACTGGGACAGACGGATAATTTACAAAAAGTTCAGTGAAAGGCAGATCGTTTTGTATTACAGCGATATAGGGGAGAGAGTGTCACGGAAATGATGCACGAGTTATGGTGGAAATCATTAAAAGAAAGGCGCTATTCTCTGCGGTGAGATCTATTTGCGAAATTTGTTTCATCAACTTTCTCTTTCGATTGCGAACATATTTTATTAGCACCCACCTCCATAGAGAGACATGATCATCTTAATAAGATAAGAGAAATCAGATTGAAAACGGAAAGTCTTAGGTGTTCCTTTTCCATGCGGACTATTAGAACTGAATGTTCAATGTTTGTAAGTCTATCGGACTCAACTGCGTGATCATTAGTCCGTATCTTACAAACTACTTAACTAAGGTAAACTAACCTAAGACAACACTAACACCCATGCCCGAGGGGGGACTCAAACCGCCGACGGCGAAAAGCCACGCGCACCACAGCAAGGTTCCCCAGTGCGCACGGCTATTCTGCAGCGGCTGCAGAGTATTTATGTAGATTTAGATTGCCTCGCAAACCTAGCCGTTGCTTTTCCTATGGCTGGGTTATCACAGCCTCCTGTTTTTTAGATTTCATTGGTTTTCCCTATTCGGTGTCTCAAGCCCAGGTTATGTCACTCTTACGTGGCCTCACATTATTTATGCACTACCTCGCTGAGATATCTGCTCATTTCGTGTATTAGCTTGTTTTTTGCTAGGCAAAGTACATCTGATTGAGAACCTTATTGTTCATAAAACGGACATATTTTACATTAGAATTATTAACTGTGTGTAAGAGTGTGTAAATCTTTTATATCAAAGCTCCGTAAAATAATCTTACATCTTATAAAATAGGATGTGTGTGTGTGTGTGTGTGTGTGTGTGTGTGTGTGTGTGTCTTCATCCTAAACTACTGGACCGATTTCAACCAAACTTGGTACACATGATCCTTACTATCAGGCAACAATCGCTGTCGGGGTAAGAACCACCCACGACACATACGTAACGATTTATGACGTCATAAACAATAACAGTCGTGAAAAAAGGCCGCATCATGCGATAATATTCTACATCTGCCCCTAAAATAATGGACCGATTTCAACCAAATTTGGTACAAATATTCTTTAAGGGCAGTAATCATTTGCTGTGGTTGCAAAAAGCACATACGATTCATAGTTCATACGTTATCACGTCATAAGCAATGACATCTGTCCAATATTGCGAGAATGAGAGCACTTAGCGGCTTGCAATAAATTGTAAACATAACCTCAAATCTTTACGAAACTTTTTCTTGCTGACAACCCCAACAAAATGAAAACGTTTATCCCTTACTACTTTTCCGATGTATATCTACGGCATTTGACATGACGTTACAAGTCTACACTGTAAATTGTATTCGCTAGACAATTAACACACAGTACACGTACTTACCACTGAATGTTCCTTCGATACGGTACCACAGTTCGACACATAGTTCATGAGATATGAAGTCATAAACAATTTGGTTCATGAAAAACCGCATCATCACGCATGAGATTTCGATTTATTATGTCTTTGCTGACATAATTTCACGACATATTTTGCAGACATTAGGCACATATACCGCTGAATGTACCTTCAAATTAACATGATAGTACGACACATATTTCAGGAAATATGACGTCACAAACAATGGACTTTCGGGATAACTGCTACCTCACGCGCTATTTTTCCACGTCTCCAAAAATAATAGACGGATTTCAACTAAACTTGGTACACATATCGCTTACCATCGGACAACAAGTATTGTGTGGTTAAAAACTACCTACGACACATTGTTCAGGAGATATGATGTCGTAAACATTGAGTAACAACAAATCTCCCATCACGCGACGTGTGATTTACGAGACTTGATTCGTCCTGTATTTATTTATTTATCGCAGACAGTTTCCTAATATTACTCTCTACAAATCTGGAAAATTGTATTATTGTAGGACACATAGTCTAGGGTATATGATGTCTTAAGTACTGATCTGCATGAAGACGAAACGTAAATGGACAGATAATAAGGTAGAAGCCGATGGATAGAAAGAGAAAAATGAGATGGACTAAATATTGTTTATAATAAAGTTTTGAATTAAATTATTTTTATAATGATATGTATTTTATTACTGTTTTTCTTTCTTTGGATACTGCACTAATAATTTTATAGATTATGCAAATTTCATTATTTTGCTGTTTCATAATTTTCAAAGTACTTTCATAAATATCTGAAGATGAAATCTATTCCGAATTTTTATTTTCGTTTAAAATATAAGACTGGGAAAGCCGGTATTTCCCAGGTAGTGTTCTATAAATTGCTAACGAAAAAGTGTTCAACCTCTGTGCAAAAACTAAGTATAACCCATTTTAAATCACTTTCAACGAGTTTTCCTATTAATTTAACAAAATAGCAAGAACAATTCTCACCTATTCTTTAGTTTCAGTTGCACATTTTTAACACATGTTTCGATCCCTCTCGATCAGCTACTGATGCACATATAGTTGCGTCAGCAACACGTCGTGTCTACCTCAGAACCTCACACAAGACTTACTTTTGTGTCCCAGCCTCGTCGCCGATTTTGTGTCTCGTTTCCGTCGTAGGTGTCGGTGGCCGAGTGGGAAGACCGACACGGGAATAAAGGATGCACGCTTGTGCAGGTAGGAGATGACCAGCCAGTGGGACAGCAGAAACTAGAAACACTAGAGTAAATTAGAACGAGATACATATTTCTTAGAGACTTAGTAATACTTAACTTTTACATAGCTCAGTACTGCAGAATGCTGATACATAGTTGAGCTAGAGGCCTTCCTAGTGCCTATCCGATAGCCAAGTCTTAACTGGTGCCTATCTGATTCCCAAGTGTTAACTGGTTCCTATCTCAGTCCCAAGTGATCGACGTCGTTCAGTGGTGGCTACGAGCGGAGTTGCAGCAGAGGGCGCTCGTGGCTGACGTCGTAAGAACGCCGCGCCGTGCGTGCATGGCGGCGGGCGGCGTACGTACGTGGCGCGCACTTTGTACTTGTGCGACACCACATTTATATGCGACATTCTGTCACAGACGTAACGAGTTGCTGTCGCACCTTCAGAAGGCGATCTAATGAGGTCGAAACTTCGTGCCTCAAAAAATATGCAAGTGACACTGATGAATGGCTGAAAATTGATTTGAATGTCGCAGATTTTGCTTTCTCGCGTGGAGTACGTCGGCTTTAGTGAAAACAGGAAGAGATTGATCATTCCACAAACGGTACAGTAGTCAGGAAATGGACGGTCAATCTTCACAGACGATCTCTGGTGCGAGTTGTTCTGTTAACTTTGCGAGTCACGCAGAATAACAGGAGACGCAGACGGCCTCACAAGGAAAGACTGATGGCGGCGGCGCGCATCTGTCACCGTCGTCGCGGCGTCAGCGGCAGGAGGCGTCGCCGAAGCAAGCAGGTGATCCGTCATCCGCCTCGCGGCTAATCTGCGCTTCCCCACTCCAGCCGCGCCTAATTTTTCTGCCACTCTCAACAACCCTGTAACAGTTGCTGAACGTCCGGCAGCAGCTAACTCAGCTCTCTGGAAAAAAAATATAGCGGGAACTATCCTTGATAATTGCCAAATGCCGGTAGTGATTTAAACGTTTAGAATTTCGTAGCTACACGCAGTGGCAGTATTTCGCGTAGGCCACTTTGCATTTTTTACTTGTAGAGGAAAGTTTAAGAGTTTTGTACGTATTATCCGCACCGAACCCTCCATATTCGTAGTAAAGTGTTAATTATGCAGTATTATAATGATAATAATAAGGTAAAGTGAAGTACTGAAAATCAGAAGAATGACTTCAACACCACAGTGCTTTTTTTAGGCATGGTCCTATTTGGAGGTGGTATGTTCAAATGTTTGTAGTGCTTATGGGACTTAACTACGGGGTCGCCAGTCCCTAAACTTACAAACTACTTATGAACTAACTAATACTAAGGACGGCACAAATATTCATGCCCGAGGGGGGGATTCGAACCCCCGACCGTAGTGACCGTGCAGACGGAGGTGTTATGCCGTTCACTTTCTCTGACCTTCGAAGTGACTTATCTAGCCAGTCATAGGTGGACCTCCAGTTTGACGTGGATTCCAAACCACGGCGCTACTCAACATTTTCTACATCTTCTTCTAATATATAAAGCAGTGTCCGTATGTTTGTACGTGTTGCATACAAATATACAGTTTTGTTCCAAATTCTATGAAATTTTGTACACGTAAGTTTCAATCCAAGAGGACGGTCGCCCTAAGTGTAAGAATCACGTACAACACATAAACAATGAGATGCACGAAAAACTGCTGCATTTAGCGACAATGTTTCTTATTTTCTCCTAAACCACTGGACCGGTTTCAAACAAATTTGGTACATATTCCTTACGTGAGCCAACAAGTCGCATAGGAGTAAGAACCTCATACAACACATGGTTCAGAAGATACAACGTCATAAACAATATAGTTCCAAGAAACTGCCACATAAGAGACTTTATAAATGTGGTGTCACACAAGTATGAAGTGCGCGCCACTTACTTTCGCCGCGCGCCGCCATGCACGCAAGGCGCGGCGTTCTTACGTCAGACACGAGCGCCCTCTGCTGCTATCCCGCTCGTGGCCACCACCGAACGACATTGTTCTCTTGGGACTGAGATAGGAACCAGTTAACACTTGGGACTCAGATAGGCACCAGTTAAGACTTGGCTATCGGATAGGCACTAGAAATCATCAGTAGGCAGGCCTCTATCTAATCTATGTATCAGCATTCTGCAGTCAAGAACTATGTAAAGGTTAAGTATTACTAAGTCTCTATGAAATATATATCTCGTTCCAATTTACTCTAGTGTTTCCAGTTTCTGCTGTCCCACTGGCTGGTCACCTCCGTACCTGCACACGCGTGCATCCTTTATTCCTGTGTCGGTCTCTTTCTACTCGGCCACCGACACCCAGGTCTACCGGCGGAAACGAGACACAAAAGCGGCGACGAGGCTGGGACACAAAAATAAATACACTATATGAGAATCTTAGTACTTAGCGACTTGGAACCAATTTTAAACATAATTTCAAACCTTTATTAAACTTTTTCTCGCTGACAACCATAGCAAAATGATGGAAGTAAAAAAGTTTCTCGCTTACTACTTTTCCACTGTTTATGGAGTAAAACTACGGCATTCGGTACGATATTAAAATGTATAATTTCTACGCTACAGATTGTAGCCTCAGGGAAATTTACAGACAGTATACGCACATATAGCTGAATATACCTTCTAAACTGTATAACAGTACGAAATGTAGTTCATGAGATATAAGCATATAAACAGTAACGTTCATAGAAAACGGCTCATCACGCACTAAGTCTGAGCTAAGCACTAAGACTGAGGCGCTCCAGTCACGGTCTGCACGGCCACTACGGTCGGGGGTTCGAATCCCCCTCGGGCATGGATATTTGTGCCGTCCTAGTTCGTAAATAGTTCATAAGTAGTTTGTAAGTTTAGGGACTGATGAGTCCGTAGTTAAGTCCCATAAACTATACAAACATTTGAATTTTTGAACTAAGTTTTAATCTATTGTTAGTACTAATTGTATTCCCAAGATATTTTACAGACGTACAGCCCTTATACAAATGAATATATACCTGATAAATGGCAGGAATAAATAAATAAATACCCGTGCAAAGCCGGGTTTTCAGCTAGAAATGTATAAGGAAGAGTGTCCGTATGTTTATGTGTTTGTTTGTGTGTACGTATGGCATACAAATCTACATTTTTCTTCCAGTCTTTACGAAATTTTGCACACATAAGCTTCAATCCATGAGGAAGGTCGCCGTAGGTATAAGAATTATGTACAACTCATAGTTCACGAGATATGACATAAACAATGAGAAGCGTGAAAAACTGCTGCATCAAACGATATTGTTGCAAATTTCCTCCTAAACCAATGGACCGATTTCAACCAAACTTGGTGCACATGTTCCTTCCCGTGAGGTAACAACGCTGTCGAGGTAAGAACCACATACAACACATGTTTCAGGGATACAACGTTATAGTTGCAAGAAACTGCCAAATAATGCGACGAGACTTTATTCACAAACTGTATGAGAATGACAGTACTTAGCGACCTGCAACCAACTTTAAACATAATTCCAAACCTTTGTTGAACTTTTTCTCGCTGACAACCATAGCAAAATTATGAAAGGAAAAACTTTCTCGCTTACTACTTTTACGCTGTTCATAGAGCAAAACTACGGCTTTCGTTATGACGTTGCAGTTTATAATTTCTACACTACAAACTGCAGCCGCAGAAAATTTTACACACAGTATACACACATATAGCTGAAAGTACCTTCGAAATTGTATCACAGCACGACACGTAGTTCATGAGATATGAGACCATAAACAGTAACGTTCATGGAAAATGCCCTGTCAGGCACGAAGTTTTAATCTATTACTTTCAATGATTGTATTCGCAACAGATTTTACAGACATACAGTACTTACACAAATGAATATATACCTGACGATTATAGAATTGTACAATATATAACTCAATAAATATGAGATCGTGTGAGTTTTATGCCATTTGTTTTTTTGATTCCTATCTTTCTTGCGCGTATAATTTTATACATTATGCAAGATAGCCTTGTTTCTCATATATTCTCCGATAAATATAACATGTTTTTAGAAAAAAGGAGATGGGCAGAGAGAGAAGGAATAGGAGAAGTACTAACCCAAGACTTGAATAAATAAATACCCTGTCAACGCTGGGTTCTCAGCTAGTCAGCAATATTGCCAGAGGTGAAAAGTGACCGATAAAATCCTGTAATAATAAGAAATTTATTTGTGTGAAAAGTGTAATTTATGTAGTTTATGGGAATTAATGCTGCTTCAGCTCCGAATAAGAAATATCTCATAGTAATGTAATGGCAATGAATTAATGGACACCCGTTCTGGAAATACAATACCTTTTTATTGAAGTCTTTACATTCGTTGCAGTTTCTCGCCCACTGCTCACCACGTCCGAGAAGGAAAAGAAATATCTTGAGCAGAATAGGTAGGGTGAGACTTGGCTCTTGTCAAGTTCCTCTGATATACGACGAAGATCGATCTTTGGATGAGATGTCTGATTTATAGCCGCGCAGTGAGAACCACTCTCATAAATCCTTGTGAGTTGTGGTGTTGTACCTCTTTATATGTGTATGAGTATGGGATGAAATAAAGAAGGAAAAAGGAGTTCTTAGAATAGCCTCTAATAATTACAGGGAGGGAAGACAAGAATTTCACGGTCGGCGTCGCACAAACCATTAGTTAATCGGGAATGGGAATGAGCGTAAGGCTTCCTTGGCCGGAAAGGATAGGGAGAGGAAGCGGGTTTCTCTTTTCATGGAGAACCTTAAAGCACTGTCCAGAAGCGACGGAAAATACTGAAAACGAAGTGATTCGATCGTCCTCCCGTGCTGCAGTCTACTGTTGCCATGACAACGCGCACACTTGGGCAGAACATCCCTAACGCAATCACACCGCATTACAACTAGGCGCATCAGCATCCCATTACATTATTTACGAGAATGAAATTCAGTGGAGGGTATCGAATTGATGTGATTGTTGCTTGTCGTCTCAAGATATCAGTAGACAATCATTATCTGCAAAGGATAAAATTTACTTTGTTCTTAACACGATAGTGAAATGTTCGTAAATGTTAAGTCCCTTTCATCTCGTACAGTGAACGGCGTGCCATATATCACACTTGCGTTCCCGGCAGATAGCCTAATTCAAACACTATCGGCTGGGCTAGTGCTTCAGTGAGGCACCTTCCGGATCTTTCGTGCAACAATGTTGGCACGGGGGTTGCCCTCACCTCTTTTGAAACCAACTGAGTTGCACTTGCCTGAAAGTAGCGGCAGCGAACACGAAATCTAGCAAAAAGGCCGGGTATCTGGTTTCTAGCCTATTCGTCACCCTAATATTGCATACATTGGCACCTTCGGTTTGAGAACGACACGGTCGTCAGTCGGTCGGTACCGTTGTGTCGTCCGATGGCCGCACGAACGGACTCTGAAGGACGAACAAATTACACAAGTAGGTGGTGTACCATTTGCACATATTCACGTACTACATGCACCAGATATCTTTATGTCTTTTTTGCGTACACTGAGATCATTTTAGTTCTGACAAGTAAATCTAGGGAAGTGTCACTCTCCGATTTTCCTGGAATTTGGATATGTTGTAATACATATTTAACAGGTAAAACGGTCCTCCAAAATGAATGCTAAAATGGTAACTTTGAGATTCCTGAAGTCATTTTTGTTACGAAAGTATCTTTTGATAAAAGGCGGAAATCGGCTTACTTATGGGGAGTGAAAATTAGGGGGCCAACTACCCCGAAAGAGACCAATTTTGTTGGTACGAAAATTACTTTTGATTTAATCGAAGTAGAATATATAAAAACTTCAAAATAAAGGCTAATTATGAAACGTAATCATATCGATAGACAAACAACCCTTATAGTTCCGTGTTAGTGTTTTACTGTCCATGAAACACGTTGTGAATCTATATTTTTTAACTGTTTCATCTCTTTAATATATTGGTATTTAAAGTCGATTGATCCCAAATGTGAACTCAGATTCTCAAAATTCAACATGATTGATCTAGCAACTCGAAAGGTGCTTCAATAGAGAGTAACTGGACATGCGACTTTTAAAAAACTGTAATATCTGCTTTTGAAATAATATCCGTCGCACATGTTAAAGGTTATATGCAAGAAAAAATTAAATTACATCTTTATATTACTGAGTTTCTAGCGTGTCTTACTTCAAATGTGTCAACCGAACCCAAGAAGGTATATTTAAGATTGGCTTATTCTCTACTATCACCGTCATAAGACTACTCTTCCTTGGACAAGCCGTTCTGAAAATACGAGGTTAGATATGAAATTTAGCCTAACACTGTATTGCGAAAAGACCTACACATTGCAAGTCCTTGTTCTGGTTTGCAAACGCCATGATTCACACACCCTGTTTTCTTTTCATTTGTGATCACACCAAATGCAAATTCACTACCAGAGGGCTAATTGTTTCCCTTGTGAGATATAAAAGAGAAGCGTCAAGTGTTTTCGGATTATTTGGACAGAAAGAAATTGCAGCAAGAACTGAAGTAAGATTATTAAGATAATAAGCTATCATCTAAGATATAATTAGTTGAAATCACATGTCGCATTAAAAAATTTGGTAGGTAATTTTAAGTTGGCAGTATTTAGATACTGTGAAAATTAACCTTTGTAGGTATCAAGATATTAAGAAATATGCTGTGGTAAATACAAATGGAGAAAATTGCTTGCCAGAAAGTAGGCAAGAAGCAGGCGTGTGCTTTCAGTTCTGGCGGCCTCTGTGGTTTTCACACATACCAGGACCAGGGTGGTACCCATCGCTTAAGAGACGGTGCTGAACAGTGGACAGGACTGTTCTGAGTGTATGCAAACGTAGCGATCAGTATGGAAAATGTAACTAAATGTAGCTAGATGAAAGGTGTCCATACTTGCAAACACGAAATTTAATAATCATTTAGCTGCGGTGGAGTAGCCGAGAGGTGTAAGGCGCCTCGCTGCGGAGCGCAGTTGCTCGCCGTCGGAGCCTCGAATCCTCCCTGGGGCATGTGTGTGTGTGTGTGTGTGTGTGTGTGTGTGTGTGTGTGTTGTCCTTAGGTTAGTTTACCTTAGTTTAAGTAGTTTGTAAGCTACGGATTGATGACCATGCAGTTTGGTCCGATAGATTTACAAACATTTGAACATTTTAACAATAATAATTTATCCTATTGACCTATAGCAAATCCAATGAACGTAGAAAAATTAATTATTTATATGGTGTCTGTTCTTTTCGGACACCATATAGGTAGTTGTATATCTGCTCCAACTGGCAGCTAGACGCATTAATAAGCTGAATCCCCTGTGGGAATCTACTATGGGCTGCGAGCAAGTGGAATCAAATGGGCAGGTCGCACTACAATCATCGTGTGATACAAGTCGAGAATTTGGTTTGGACGGGAAACGTGTCTGGAGAGCATAATTGGCTAAGGCGACCGCTGGTCCAAAGCGGGAAATTCGGTTTCGAATCCCTGTCCAGCAGAAACTATCATATTTGCCATTGGATTTATTCCAGTGCACTGAAACGATGAAAATGTTTAAATATTTCGAATTCGTTATATTTCTTAATATCTTGATACCCACAAAGGTTAATTTTCACAGTATCTAAATACTGCCAACTTAAAATTACCTACCAAATTTTTTAATGCGACATGTGATTTCAACTAATTATATCTTAGATGATAGCTTATTATCTCAAGCTATCATCTTGATAGCAACACACTTCTATCTATTTATTCAGGGTTTATTACACTTATTAATTATGAAATACAGTCTTATTGTCTTATCTTCCATAGTAAGTCAGCAATAGCAAGCAGCATTATTTTCACCTCTTATCTTACGTTTATATATTTAATAAATACTTGTCCATTTAACCGATGAATTTACATTCAAACTTTGTACTGTGCGCGGTCAAGTTGATGAATGCTAGCTTGTGTATTTATTTTATTCATACATTACTTAACTGCTGATAGTCACAAGGAGATTGAATGTTTATAAGGTTTCTATTTAATATTGTAAAATGTTAAGTTAGTGTGGAAGTGGTCAAAATTAAGTCAAAACAAACATTTCCTCTTAACCCTTTCAGTCCAACATTATGATATCAGCTTTGGAAAAATTAAAATTTATTGTTTCCTTTATTAATACATTTTAAAATATGTGTTTTAAAATTTTTTGTCGAACTATTGATTTTTATGTCATGTATTTCATGCACAAAGACGTTTGTATCGAGGTATTTTATTACTTGGACGTTATTTTGTTGAAAGTTAATATTGCCAGACCAATAATGCTAGCATAATCTTCGCCACAGCACCAAAGACAAGACAATTAACTGCTGGAATAAAAAATAAACAGAACCACACTCACGCTCACTCTCTCAGCCACGCACAGACGGCAACGCAACACAACCTCCAAGATGGACAGATTAATGCCCCAGAAGTGGCTACACGCCGTACGAAGCGGAAAAAAGTCGTACTAGAAGCATGTTGTCCATCAATAAAAATACAAATTTAAGTATTGATGCACAAAATACGGTATAAATCAACTTTAAACGTTGTTGTACAGGAACAAAACTGGGAATGAAAGGGTTAACAACTCTGCTACTTTTGAAGGGGATGGCGATCTTCCATTGAGACAGGAGGACTACGGCGGCAAGTTAAAATACCTGGACGTGCTGATGGAGATCTCTTTGGGAGCCGAAGGAACTCTTTGCGTCTCGTCTTGAAAGAGGAAGGACCTGTCTGATTAGTTGAAGTGATTCGTTTGCTACAGTGATAGAATCTGCGTGTCATACAGGCGTGTGTCGGAACTTTTCCAGTCTGTGGCAGCTTAACTTATTTCCAATTTTCCGGCCGCGGTGGCCAAGGGGACTGAGGCGCTCCAGACACGATCTGCACGGCCGCTACGGTCGGGGGTTCGAATCCCCCCTCGGGCATGGGTATTTGTTCCGTACTTAGAATAAGCTAGTTGATAAGTAGTTTGTAAGTTTAGGGACTGATGACCCCGTAGTTAAGTCCCATAAGCTATATAAACATTTGATACATTTTTTCCAATTTGATTTCGGAATTGAACAGTGTATGAGATTCTAAAGGAGAATATGTTATTTGTCGGACTAGAACTGTATGGAGTGACGAATATTTCGTGTTTTTTGATCGCGAAATGAACTTAATATCTGAGCATCGTCAAGGATTACTTGGGACTTTGCTACCGTTCTCATAACGCAGTTAAAGCATCTGTTCAAGTTATTTTTTAAAATGTTCATTTATAATTTAATACTTTTGTGTAGGGCCACTTCAGCAGATAAATCTTGTGTTTGAATAAACATTATTCATCTGATTTAACTCACGTTAATTACTTCATTTGCAAACAATACAACAAAATCTCTTATCAATTACTCATTATCTGTATTTCACATACAATTATTATTTAGCAAATGTTATCCTGTGCATAGTGTGTTTGACTGCAGGATCGCAGTTACAAGGAAATATTTGCAGGTGTTGTAGTTGCTAGGCATGTAAAGAAGACATGTATCGATCGGCCCCTATACTACATCGAGCCGTATTTCATTTACTGAGCCGTGCATAGCCAAATGCTTGTATGTTATGTTTGGCCGATAAAACTCACTGTGGTCAAACAAAGGAGGCACGTTAAGTAGCATTGCGCGTACAATGAGTTCGATTTAACTCTTAATAGCTAAGGAAAGAAACATTACTTCCTTTTGAAACGTGTCCGAAAGAACAGATGCCGCAGTTCTTAATTGAATGCCACATTGTCGAGGTTTGATGCTTGTTCAAGTGTAGAGTCACACGAGGCTCCGATTCGTGTCTAGAATTCAGGAATACAGGGGCTGCTGCCAGTCGAGGTTACAACCGTCGAAGGAGGAGGACAAATGTTCAAATGTTTGTTAAGCTTGTGACTTAACTACGGGGTCATCAGTCCCTAAACTTACAAACTACTTATCAACTACCTTATACTAAGGACGGCACAAATATCCATGCCCGAGGGGGGATTCGAACCCCCGACCGCAGTGGCCGCGCAGACCGTGACATGCGCCTCAGTCCCCTCGGCCACCGCGGCCGGCGGAGGAGGACATAATATGAAAGTTTGGGTCGGACATATTACGTGTTTGGAGGAGAACATAATATGAAAGTTTGGGTCGGACATGTTACGTGCTTGGGAAGTGCTTGCAGGTAGTGCTTGATAGGTCCGGCCCCGGCACAGATTTTCAAATGTCTCTGCTGTATGTCTCTTCTAGTAGCTGACTCTGAAAAACATCAGTTAAAAACGTCGTTAATGTTACCTATTTCCTGACATTCGGCACCAAATATTGTTACTCCAACTTCGTATGTGTATCGGTCTCTAATCTTGCTGAAACTGATTACATTTCAAAGACAAATCAACTGCTACATCGTCCGTACTAAACGTCTTCAGGGGGACCTGCTGAAACTGTAAATGGCATATGCATTTGATAAGAATATTATAGTGTTTTTCCTTGCCAAAATCTGGGCTCGATATATGTTTTATATTCGGACAGCGTCATGGTACCAGTTCAAGATTCTGCTGTATTTCCCAGTTAACATTAAGACAGAATTTTTATTGTTCCACAAATTATGTATCATAATTAATTTTTTTAAGAAGTCGGTGCGTAGCTACAGTACAATAATTTGTATAAAATTCCTCGTTTTACTCGTATCAGTTGATACATTATCGACGAATGTCGTCTTTTCTACGCTATCCTCCCGAAGCAGACGCATTTGTTCATCTGGAAGTTCGAGGGGTGTGCTTTATTTGGATGTCAATTTCCTACCTGCGGGGCGCTCTAACGTGAGTTTTGAGGATAAACTTTTTGTTAACAACAAGCTAATTATCTGTATTGTGAACTCAGTTGGAACTGTATTATTTTCGCAGATTTTTCCACTAAATGTATCTTCCGTAGAGATGAATAGAAGTTCCTTCGGATAGAATATATCTTAACGTAGCAATAGAAAGTCCCCAAATCACACATACTGTAAAATGTGTGAAGTATTTTCTATATTGATCCATCAACATAACATTTATTCTGTTTCTAATGTGACTTTCCTGACGGTAGATCGAGGAGAATTTCATTGCTCATATACTGAATTACTCAACATCAGTGTCGAACTCTAAACACGCCTATATATCTCTGATTTCTAAGTGCTTCGGTATGTTAGTGTACTATTTCCACATGTAGGATATGAAAAAAGAAAACAGAAGAAAATTAATGGATAGGATACACGTTGGTATTAAATGCCAATTGTCGTAAGTGCTGCCAAATGCCAAATAGGAAAGGCCTAAGTCTCACATTCCATCGAAAGGTAACCTGTAACCTAAACTATGATAATCTGTTAATGAGCGGAATCACACCAGTTCCTGTGACATACGTTTTGGTGTGTACACTTACGGGCTAGTTAACAAAGCACTGTTATAAATATGAGACAAGTATATTAAGTAAGGAGTGATGCACTGTATCCAAATATTCCATTTAATGCTCCTACATTGCCGCCTAGGAGCGGTGGTGTTCGGAGTTCCATGAATGTTAAAATACCGCAAAAATTTATCACGCAACGTTAAAATCAGTGACATTTAATTTTTGTTACATCGTTACGTAAATTAAGATGACGTAAGGAGAGATGTGAACCTCTCTACTGAGGATTATTATTCGTATGGTTTCTAAATGTAGTTCATCCGACGAACATGTGGCAACAAATTCTATCATAACATTAATTACAGTAGTACATGCCGAACAATACCAGATTGTAGAGAAGAGCTGCACATAAGATGATCGAGATAATAAAATAATCACTGTATTTCTTCTGAAACTATGCACGTGAAAGGCGAAGAAACGCCATAATCGTGGGATGTATGACAGCAGAGGTGTTTGATAATAGGTAGCCGCGGTGGGGTGGCCGAGCGCTCTAAGGTACCCTGCTGCGGAGTGCACGGTTGCTCTTATACGATGATTGCAGTCCTCCCTCGGGAGTAGGCGTGTGTGTCGTTCTAGTCAGCTTTGGGACTGGTAAGCGCGGCAGTTAAGTCCCTTAGATTTACAAACACTTGAATATTTTTTGATAATAGGCAATACTGCGTGAAATAACTAATGTAGGATGCGTAGAAAGTAATACAATCCTTTTTACGGCGAAAAATAAATTATGAGAAAAATGTTGTAAGACAGTTGCAGCACTTGATTGATGTATACATTTCGAATACGTGAAAAAAATGTCGCAGTGTTTGGAGACCAATCACGACACGCTAGAAACGAAGCAGCGATCTGAAGCTGGAATTGCTCCAGTAGATTTCATCTGTCAGGTTGCTTATAGCCACTGATTGGCACGATTTAGAAGGCTCTAACTACATCATTTACTTTTCAAGGGCTGCAATTATTCTTTTCAACCGAATTACTGAGAACTTACATCAGGAGGTGCATGATTTCATATTTTTTGTTTCTATTCACTGGGTATAATGTAATCTCTGCCTTTACTTACAGATTTTATACTTTCCAACATGTAGTATCATGAAAGTACTTCCCTAGCATTTTGCCGTGTATCCTATCGTCATTTCATGTGTTCATTCTTTTTCATATATTCCTATCGTCGCCGCTTCTTTGGCTAAAGTTCTTACAATTTAATTGAATTTCCACATGATTCTACAGCCCCACATTTCACGGATTTCGTTATCTGTTTTGTGCGTTTCACACAGCCTACGATTAACTTTCAAGCAATGCTGTGATTCATAGGTATATCCTCGGAAATTAAACCCTGAAATTAAATGAGACGGATTGTACAATTTATATGGAAACTAGCTGAAAACCCGGCGTTGCCCGAGTATTTATTTATTTATTCCTGCCATTTTTCAATCAAATGTTGAAATGTTTGTAAATCTATGGGACTCAACAGCTTGGTTATTAGTCCCTAGCTTACAAACTACTTAACCTAAGATAAACTAAACTAAGGACAACACAAACACATATGCCCGAGGGGGGAATCGAACCCTCGACGGCGGACGGCCGCGCGCACCGCAACGCGGCGCTCCAGCACGCGCAGATATTCATGTGTATAAGGGCTGTAAGTCTCTGAAATCTCTTGGGAATGTTGTTAGTAGTAAAGAAATAACAGATTAAAACTTCGCGCGGGAAGGGGCAGTTTACCACGAACGTTACTGTTTAAGTCCTCATATCTCATGAATTACGTGTCTGAATGTGATACAATTTAGAAAGTACACTCACCTATATGCGTGTATTCTGTCTGTAAAATTTCTTACAGCTGCAATTTGTAGTGTAGAAATTAAAAATTGAAACGTCACACCGAAAGCTGTAGTTTTAGTCCATGAACAGCGGAACGTTACTGTTTACGTTCTCATATCTCATAAACTACGTGTCGGAATGTGATACAATTTAGAAGCTACATATACTGTCTGTAAAATTTCCTGACGCTACAATTTTTAGTGTTCAAATTACAATTTATAATTTTACTCCATAAACAGCGGAAAAGTAGTAAGCGAGAAACATTTTTCCTTTCATCATTTTGCTATGGTTGCCAGCGAGAAAATGTTTGATAAAGGTTTGAAATTATGTTTAAAATTTGTTGCAGGTCGTTAATTACTGTCATTCTCATACAGTGTATTTCGAAAGTCTCACCGCATTATATGGCTTTTTTTTTCGATTTCTATTGGCTATGACGTAATATCTTTTGAACCATGTGCCGTATCTGATTCTTAACCATACAGCAATTGTTACCTTACGGTTATATTAGATAAGGCAACCTCACGCTAGGCGCCAAAACGTTGTAAATTTAGATTGAGTAACTGCTCCAAACATGATCTCCTGTTTGTCTCTGAAGTACACACCTGCCCCACGCGCCGTGCAGTGACCTGGACGGCTGAACCCTGGCCTTCTGTTCTAATCCGCTTCCAGGTAGAGCTCTGCCCGTATCGTGATCAGTGTAATTCGCTCCACACCCCATGTCCATTATCTGCAATGATTATCTCGCACAGGCAGATGAGGAGAGCATAGTAGACGCTTAAAGATTAAAGGGTGATGACATTTCCCGTCGTATTGTCTTTATCACTGGCCGGCAAAATTTCGAGTTTCATCCACTTAACTATTGACACTACGTATAACAGCAGGGTTCCAAAGAGCTGAAATGGCGGTGGCTGCCATGATATTGAAACACGTTGTTCGCATGCTATTACTTAGACGGCTTCCATTACTAGTGTAATTTGGAATAAAACGATCGTGATTGTTGGGTCGCGTCATCGAAATACCCTGTTTCGACCACTATGCAACTCTCATCTCAAAACGGTGAACACATGTAAGCACTCTAACAAAGTACTTGTGTGGTTTTCTGCATTACTGAATTATCAAAATAAGCCAGATCATAGCGGCGTTTGCGACTCGGCGGTAGCGCACTGTTGTCAGTTTATGTACAGCACAAATACTTCATAGCAAAGCGAACAATTCATTGTAAACGTAGTGGTCTGCCTTTTCTTAAGATGCTTATGTGGTGCCATTTTGACCCAAGCGCATGGTGGAGAAGTATTACAAGCGACCTTTATCGAAAATAACACGCAGATTGAATATCCATTGCTACCTTCTCTTTCCAACATTTGGGGGAAGTGGCAAAATTACTTCATACAACCCACTTTTAATTTGAACTGTATTTTGGCCTTATTTTTCCTATCCTCAGTACTTTCGTCCTCCATCAGTCCATACTGTATATTGTTGAGACTTAATTCCACTGTACAGGTTCTGTGATGCTTCTTTACTCTGAGGACAGAAATGACATCAGCCAAACGTTTTCATATCCTTTCACCCTTACTTTCACACCCCTCAATCCTTATATGTTGTTTCTTCGATATAAGGCAGGAAGTACGTCAGATAGGCTGCCTTGCTCTCTTAGACTTGTATCAAATCGAAGACTTTATTCTTAAATTTTGTTGCAGTTGTTTACAGTGTTATAAGAATACATTAACATCGTTCAGTTTAAAGGGAGTACGTATATCCTTTAACTTCAGTACTAAATTCACAATAGTTAAGACCTATTATCTCAGGACTTTTGACAGATAGATATCTGAAGGTTTGGGAACTATAGTTTCACTACTTCTCTGAGTACTCTACAATAATATAGAGACAAAAAAGTTAATTATGAATTGTTTTGAAATTTAAGTTCCTTTTTAAAATCCACATTTGCTTCTGTAGGCAAAAACAAAAAAAAAACAAAAAACAAAAAAAAAACAGCTATTATAGGTAAACATTTTTGGTGGTTTAGTAATAGCAGTACACTAAGAGCTAAAACTGTGTAAAATTAGGTACGATTGTGTGTAATAGATCTTGATAAAATGTGACAAATATACAGAGAAGTCATATTCAGGAAATCAAGTTTAAACCTTTCAAGTATCACAGCTTTCTATTGATAGTGATCCTGTGGCATTTATGGCCGTCAGACCCCTGTTGGATCTTGTTCAGCCTGTCTGGTACAAGACTTTCTAGCTGATGTCAGTTTAGCGACTTGCGCGTCCATAATGATGATGATGAGGAGGAGGAGGAGGAGGAGGACAACACAATACCCAGCCTCCGATGGGAGAAAGTCTCCGACCTGTCCGGGAATCGACACTGAAACTCATGCATGACAACACACCATGCTAACCACTGGACTACGCAGGTGGACAATTTGTCATTTCTTTGACATTAATAATTGACACAATTATGTTCATGTTTCATGATTACACGTTCAAAAGAACATACGAAGAAATTCTTAATACCTGAGTTGCATCAAAGCAAGCGGTGCAGAGACGGATTTACTAGTGACCTCTTATACTCGCCATACTGAATTCCAGCAAGAGCAAAAAAAAGTTGACCTAATATCGTATAGGTCCCCCATTAGCACGAAGAAGCCATATTAGTGCTAGAGGTGGGTGGGTGCATCCTGCAGAGGTATCCATAAATCCTTTAGAGTACGATGGACAGGGGTGTCGAGATATACTCTCAATAGCTCTTTTCGAGGCATTCCAGGTATGCTGAATAATAGTCATATGCGGGTGGTCAGTGAAGCTGTATAACTCAGAGGAGTCTTTAGGGACCTGCTGGAGTTCCCCAAGTCCGTAGGAATGCACAATCGCATGAAGGGATACAGGTGGTGCGTCAGCATCCGTACGCACCTGTCAGTCGCATACAGAGGTATCAGGCGTCACTTAACACTCAAACTGCACAGGCCCCACTCCATTACAGAGCGTCCACCAGTGAATAGTTCTCTACTGACTTAGAGTCCATGGATTCACGAGGTTTCTCCATACCAGTACACGTCCATCCGCCCGAATTGGAATTGGAATTGAGACTCATTGGACCTGGCAATGTGTTTGCAGTCATCAAGGGTCCAATGTTGGTGTTGACGGGCCCATACTAGGCGTAAAATTTTCTGTCGTTCAGGCAGTGGGCCTTCGACTGAAGCCCACATCGATAATGTTTCGCTGAATGGTTAAAAAAATATATGTTTATTTGGGACTTAACTAAAGAGGTGACCAGTCCACAGGCTTACAAATTACTTAAACCTTAGGACAACACACTCAAAGTCATGCCCGGAGAAGGACTCAAACCTCCAACGGGGAGCAACCGTGCTGTCAGCAGCAAGGCGCCTTAGAGCGCTCTGCCATTCCACCACGGCTTGAATGGTTCACACGCTGTCAACTGTTGATGGCCCAGCATTGGAAACCGCAGCAATTTTCCGGGGGGTGGGGGGGGGGGGGGAGGGTTAAACTTCTTCCATAAAATAAGCAGTTTACGCTTGGTAGCGATATGAAATTTTAATTTTTTTTAATTCACATATCGATTTCGTTCTATGATAGAACATCATCAGTGTAGAATTGGAAATCATGATGACTCATGTACTCTGCATAAAACAGTTGTTGGTCATACCCATAAAACAAATAAAAGGTCTTTCTGGTCAACGTCAAATTGTGACGACCAATCCTATTCTGTTGATGTTATATCATAGAACGAAATCGATACGTGAATTTTTAAAAGTAAAGATTTATTTTCGCCTACCAAGCGGAAAATGCTTATTTTATTAAAATAGTGTGGTGGGCTGTCACAGTTTCCGTTACGGAATCAAGTTAGAAGGATACACGTCTGTCACGCTGAACGATTGTCTTCATTCGCCATTGGTCCCGTTTCTGCACCATCTTTTCACCGGCCGCAGATTTCATGTTTACCGGATTTCCGAAATTCACAGCGCACTCTTGCAATGGTAAGTGTGGGAAAATATGCCTATCGTTGCTACCTCGGATGTGCAGTGTCCCGTCTCTCGTGCGCCGACTATAACGCCACGTTAAAGCAAACAAATCGTGATAACCTGCCACTGTGGCAGCAGTAACCTATCGAACGCCTGCGCCAGACACCTGCTCTCTTTAGGCGTTGCTCTTCTGTTTACGTGTCTCCGTGTTTGCACACGCATGCCTACACCATTATCTTTGGCTTTAAACTGTAGTGGATTGGGCAGCGTGTTAGCCGGCTGCCATTACCTCAAAGCGCGCTCGTGACGGCGAAGAGCGGCAATCATTAGGCCGCTGAGTGGCAGCGTCCGCGGTTCGCGGCCGGCTGACAGCCCTCTCGGCGTAATGGGGCGGCGGCGCGTCACGGCGCGGCTGATGGAGCGCCTATTGAGGCCCCGGCCGTTCATCAAGGGCCTCCCCTGAAATATGACGCCGCGCCGCGCCGCGTGCCCAGCCTGCGAGCGCCGGACGCTTTGGCCGGCCTCCAAGCGCCGGGTCGCCGGCAACTCCCCCGCATTATCCTCCCTCCGCGGGGCTATCGTTCTCCCGGGGCGACACCGAGCTGCGTTTTGCGGCTAAATCTAAAAGCAGTACCTCACAAATATTGACAGCTTGCCGGCGGCTCTCAACAGTTGAGAAATGGCTCGCCGTCCCACTCCAACAAAGGGCAAGACATGCATCACCCGCTATCAGTGAACAACGAGACTGGTTTTTAAAGAGCTGTCGGCACGCGTCTTAACCCTGTGGCGAATAGCATCTGCGGGCCTTTTTGAACCCGTGGTGCGTGAGTTCCAGGAATCCCTCGGGCTAGGTTCTGCGGTTTAAGGTGTTGCCACATGAACTGACAAATCTTTCACCCGAAGGCATTAGCGTGTCAAGGGGGCGAGTCTTAAGTGGCAGTGGGTTGTTTCGAATTACATTTCACCACTTTCACAATAAGATGAAAAGGAATAAGATGAAAGGAAAACGAGCACAATATGCAATAATAATAATAATTTCGTGTGGCTCATTGGCCTGGTGCAAGTCTTTCAATTGGACGCCACTTCGGCGACTATTGTGTCCCCAACCTACGGCAGTTATGCAACTGGGGAGAGAGGACTTAACGTGGAATCCGAACCACGTGTCGTTTCTGACGACTCCTCACATCGATGAGAGGTGAAGGATGGGTTACAACCGGGCCCGACACTAAATGCACTGATCCACTACGCCCAAATTTCTTCGGAAGTTCCAAAATTAAATGTCCAAATGCTTCTAAATCTATGGGTCTTCTGCGGTTATTAGGCCCTAGGCTTACAGACTACTAAAACTGACGAATTCGAAATATTTAAACCTTTCGACCGTTTTAGGGCATTGAAATAAATCCAATGGCAATTGGATTGTGCTGGACCGGGATTCGAACCCGGATTTCCAGCTTAACATTTTATTTTATTTTATTTTTCAAGTAGATCTATATTTTGCGGTCGTTAGTTTAGTTCCTTCATGGTTGTTCGTTGAATATTTGACTCAACTAATTTATTACAGAGGGCGTTTAGCCCTCTGACCGGGCGCGCTGAGCCACGGCACCCGGCATCAATTAGACTGTCCAGGCAAGCTTCCCTTCCAACCCTGCCCACTTTATCCTCTGGCTCGCTGCCTGTACTGGATTCCCGCAAGGATTTCAATGCCCTGAAACGATCGAAATGTTGATATATTTCGAATTCATAAAATTACAGTCGTTAATGTCAACAAATGGTGTCTGTTCTTTCGGAGATGTCCGAACAGACACCATATAAATAACTGTACTAAAACTAACTTACAGTAATTATGATAAGGACAACACACACACACACACACACACACACACACGCCTCAGGGAGTATTCATACCCCCGACGCCGAACAACCATCGTGGTTCGAATGTTCCATACAAAAATGAAAAACTCACAGAAACAACTGTGGACGTCTCAAGAAAAAAGTGCCCACTTCGGTGGGCATTACTGTAATTTTCCATGCAGGTAATATATTGGAATAAATCTTTGTATTTTATTGTGGTAGACATTGTTCTTTACTATACAAACACCACTTTAAAACTCTCTCTCCTCGTTTGTTAGTAATTCATGCTCCACAGGGTAAGCAATAACGATGATCGTAACCTGCAGTATTCGTCATCCATTTACGTGTTTCTGCAAATGTGATCTTTATTTATTTGATGTAATTCTAACTTTCACTGCAAACTTGGACGGTAATTCATCATGTTGGATGTGTAGCTCTTATAATTTCCGTGTTTTCAGAAAAAAAATTCTGGGTATGAGATCCGCGTGGTGTGCAAAATATTGTTTTTACTTTTCACCCAAACAAGATTCAGAGTGTTCTATGCCATAGTCAGTTGGTTACTTTCATTTATTTATAGTTGTGAAAATCAAAATACATTATCTTATTTTTAACCAATGTGTGGATATATTGATTATTACCTTCATTTTACGTTTCTGCAAATGTGATCTTTATTTATTTGATGTAATTCTAACTTTCACTGCAAACTTGGACGGTAATTCATCATGTTGGATGTGTAGCTCTTATAATTTCCGTGTTTTCAGAAAAAAAATTCTGGGTATGAGATCCGCGTGGTGTGCAAAATATTGTTTTTACTTTTCACCCAAACAAGATTCAGAGTGTTCTATGCCATAGTCAGTTGGTTACTTTCATTTATTTATAGTTGTGAAAATCAAAATACATTATCTTATTTTTAACCAATGTGTGGATATATTGATTATTACCTTCATTTTACGTTTCTTGCTCAGAAAGATGTTCAAATGTTCTAAAGCTATCGGACCAAACTGCACTGGTCATCAGTTCCTAGACATACAAACCTCTTTAACTAACCTATGCCAAGGAAAACACACACCCATACCGGAGAGAGGACACGAATCTCCTAGGGGGAGCAACTGCGCATAACAGTGGTCATCCACTCCAGCGCGGAATTTCGTGGTCACGTATGATCCATTTTACTTAGACAATGCAGATGACCTGCCGCTACCATTCTCAAACTATGAAAAATGGAATGTAAAATTAATGTAATAACTAAAAATAAGACATACTACTTTTACAACTAACATCCCCACATAGGTTAGTAATAAAACAATCTATGTTGATTTACACAGCTACATATAAATTAAAAAAGAACTTATGTTGACACAGATGTGCTGAAACATGTTTGCTTGAAAAATAAAAACAGTGTTTTGAATGTCAGGCGGACCTCAAATGTTCAAATGTTCAAATGTTTGTAAGTCTATGGTAACTAACTACTGAAGCTATGTCCTTAAGCTTATAAACATCTTACACTAACCCGAGGACAGCATGCACATCCATGACCGAGAGAGGACTCGAATGTCCGACAGGGAGCAACTGTACGCTCCGCAGCACAGCGCCTTAGAGCGCTCGGCCATTCTACCGCGGCGACGTCAAATGTTCATAAATATTACCGAGAATTTTTGGCTGTGTTTTGCAACGGATGAGATTGAAGGGCCTTTGTCGCTTTCTTAGAGTGCCGGTAAAAAAAAGAAAAAAAATGTAACAAATTAATCTTACCCAGCCAAGAAGTGAAATATTAATGAAATCTTTCGATAGAAATAAAGAAATATCGCTAAATTTTGAATACTCATAATATTCTTTTGTTCACATAGCTTTTGAAATACTGCTGTCACCGATTGTAAACTAAAATCCTAAGTGACATCTGTTGGTTCTTTGTTGTAGTATTGAATTAGAAGTACCATTGGTTCTTTTACTTACTAATCTATACTACTAATCAGAGTAGATCCTTAATCGTTTAAAATGCAATACTTTTTGTTTACTTGTGTGATTTAGATGAAATGAAGCTTTTATGTTGTTGCAATATACGCTCTCGTTGTCAATGGAAACCCCAGTAATTTTCTCTAGTGGTTTCGGAGCACACACTCGTAGATCCGACTATTAACGATATAATTTTAAATTACGCTATCTTTTATTTGCCTGATCAGATCTGATATCCTCTCTATGTTTCACCAAGAATTGCGGCATTAAGAAGCGAGGACATCATGATTTTCATCTAGTTTTTTACAGATTAACGGGAGCAAACAGACAAATAGGCCGGCATGGCATGTTTAGATTTAAAAAATAGTTACTTACAATATCTTTTGCTGTCATGATGAGATTTAAATTGAGCCTACGTGTTGCAACTACCTCTGTCTAGGCTATCTGTGAAATTTTCATACCTATCCAGACAGACATGACAATTAGAGTTAAAATTTTAAAATATGATACATTCTTTTTCAACTGTCCGATCTTGATTAAATAAGTCTGAATATTGCACCCAACATAGCTGAAGTTACTGTGAAAACCTCAGGGAATTTCGTTGAGTAGTTGCCGGCCGCGGTGACCGAGGTGACTGAGGCGCTCCAGTCACGGTCAGCACGGCCACTACGGTCGGGGGTTCGAATCCCCCCTCGGGCATGGATATTTGTGCCGTCCTAGTTTGTAAGTAGTTGATAAGTAGTTTGTAAGTTTAGGGACTGATGACCCCGTAGTTAAGTCCCATAAGCTTAACAAACAGTTGAACATTTTTGTTGAGTAGTTGTGGATGAGGAATGTGTATTCCGATTAATTACAAACATGGGTGTCTCGAGAAAACGTTATGAGAGAGAAAATCACGTTGGTCAATTCTGAAGGAGACAGTATATGTATTAGATCAGTTACTATTTAAGTTTAAAAATAACTGATGAAGGCAAAAACAGAGAAAATGTAAAATGCACACTGAAAATAGCAATCGTAATATTTCTTTAGCAAATTGCAAGAGAGACGGGGGTTAGTTGGCATAAGAGGCAAGTTGGCACAAAATTTTTATCTTCCCTGTCATGGAAACTTTGTCATTGTGCTGGTGAAGAGTGTCTGTAAATGTCCCCTCCTCGGCTGTAACTTCAGTATGCTTCCAGCTTCACGAATGACGTACCCCTATTCGAAGAGTAAACGTGGGCGTTGTAACTTTTTTTCGGTCTGTTGAACCAATAGATCGAACTGAAACACTGTTATGCCGGTTACCGAAAAAATAATTGGCACGGCATGCCCCATAATCTTTTATTTCCAGCGAGTGGTATTCATTTAGTTTTTGATATCGTCTTAGCACAGTTACGTGTAGGCCCAGTTGTGAAACAAAGAGATCGTGCCGCACCGAAGCCTGCTGACCAATGTATTTAAAAACAAAACATTTCTGTACAATATGTATGAAAAACGCATTACCGCAGAAGAAATTCGCCGTTTCCCTACAGTCAAGCTACGAAAATAATCCAACTATTGCCGGAAAAAGCTATTCCATCAGATATTCGTAGGAAAGCATCGTGACTGAAAGGGTAAACCACGTCTGACAAGTCGAAACAACCCAGGAAATTTCTTCTACTGATTTTGAATACGATTCCTCAGACATTAGGTAAGATGAAAGCGACGAATATCAGCCTCATTGGTAATTCACAGACTGAATACCTTCACCATAGTTTTCACTCTCAGCAACTTGGACGCTACTGACGGTTTTCATTCATCAGTTCCCGCGAATCCTCGGGAAACGCGTACACTGACCAACAGATCACATCGAAAAAGCGCCACCTCATATCTCCCGCAATTTCAAAGATCTCCTGATTGCCTGGAATTCCATGTGATGGGATTGTTTTATAGAATTTCCATCTCCGCTTGTAAACATCGAAGATTTTAGAAATCATGGGTAGTGAAATTCGCGCGTCCGTCATGGTAAAAAAGAGTTGGATGTTCCACTTGATACGACCATATAAAAAGTGGTCAAATTGAACCCACCTATTAAAATAAAAAAACGGCAACTCATATACAACTGGTCGATTTAAAACTTTCAGCTGAGTCAATTTGAATAACTAAAGTTACAAATAAAATTAAGTCAATTATTTTTGTTCATGTACATTTTTACTGTTTTTTTCTGCATTCAACTACATTTTTAAAATAATATTAATAAAAGCGTAATTATTTTTATACAACTAATTCTTTTAAATGATCTGCTACAATAAAATGTTTTCACCTTGAAAACTTATGTTTACCTAACTTCCCTAATGAATATCACACCATTCCAAGTCGCCCTACGGGAACAAACGCCATAGTCGTTATTAGATGGCAAGATTACAAGTTTGTAAGCGAGGGACTGCGCCGGAATTTCCACGCCATTTTACGGAATGCGCGGACGCTCCCATCGGAGCTCAGAGTTCTGCCTCGGACATGGAGTGCGTGATGTGCTTAGGATAAGTTAGTTTAAGGCAAATGTAAGTCTAGGGCACGATGACCTTAGCAGTTTGGTTCCTTAATATTGCAATTCTTAACATATTTCTGGGATTACATGTATATTTCCATTAATCAAATAATATTTCCATGTATTGGTTAAGTAAGAATAATTCTAAATCTGTGCTAATTTGTTCCGGTCTTCTCTACATTTATACCAAAGGAGCTCATTTCGCAAGGTATATTCCTGTAACAGAACTTTTTTGAAAGTAAAACGTGCATGTCTAACTGTTTAGACATGTGAACTTAAAAGTTTTCGAAATTGGATATAAATAATCCTGAATATTAGACGGGTAGATTGGAAAAATGCAAAATGCTGATTATGGACTATATATTGTATTTGTATGAAGTCTTGACTCTTTATGAATGTCTGCCTGTTTGAATACAAACAATGGGGCAACATATCTGCTTTCAGTTCAGAAACCGGTTCCACGAATTTAAAACAAATATTTATAATCTTTCCACACTTTATAATACCACCTAACTTTGTAATAAAATTTGAATGACGGTAGTATTTAACACTTTTATCTATCTACATTAATTGCAAAATGCATTTGAAATTATTCGACTTTACATTGTAATAATTTTTTTAGCATCAACAGTCTTTTCACAAATAAAATACTTTATTGATAATATTTTATATCATTAATTTTATTCAAGAATTCTTAAATTTTTAAAACAAATAATAAAATTAAAGTGTGCCTGCGTAGGATCGAACCTTCATCACGCGTTCAACAGAGGGAAGCTACTGCCTGAGCTATTTCGATATACAGCACGACGAATTGCATTCACTAGCGTATAAGATGTATCTGTGTTACGTTCAAACTTTGGAGCCGTTTTCCTCGGAATTTTCTTGATACTGCGCTTTTAAACTTCTGTGAGTGAACACCCTCGACGTATATTGCTAACATGATAAGTCTTATCCCAAACTGAATTTCCGAAACCTGAAGGTTTCCTTATTAGATTAAGTGCTGTGCAAAAGAATAAACAAAAGTGCTCTCTGTTAATTGCATAATTTTCATAGAAACAAATAACAACAATTCAGCTTCTTACAAATAAATCACCAACTGACTTCAAAAGTAATAACTAGAAACGAATGCTGAATAACAAATCTCTACATAAACAGCTAACAGTGCTGCCCATTAGAATGAAGCATTACAGTTCCCAACTGCATCAATATACTCTGGTCTTCCATGTGTAGACAAAGTCAGAGAGCATTAAACACACCGACAAAACACGCGGTCTGCACTGTCAAACTTGCATATAGTGCTGTTTGCAGCAGTCAGCCAATATCAGCACACAAACAAGGCCGTGATTGGACAATGCTTGTTCATTCAGTGATGTGCACACCGTTGCTCTCTTGCCATTACAAATTACCAGTGAACCCGGCAATGCTTCGCAATTCTGAATATGTATGGCAACTTGATAAACGTCCTAAAATCCCCCTACCCCCCCCCCCTCTCTCTCTTAATGCATCTCCTCTTCACTTGTATGTGACACCTAATCTTCATAGAACCTTGTTGATTTTTGTTGCAAAAAATAAATCTTCATTGGGAATTTAATCCTTTTAAAAGTAATAGGCAAGTCTGTTATATTAAATAGGATGTATGACAAACCTCTCCAGTAGCTAGATCTTGAATCTGCAAATTGGTAAGATTACTAAGTTTCTCTCGGTTGAGAATCTGTGGTAATATTCTAAACTCATGCTGATGAACTATAAATAACATTTCCTGGTTTTAAAAACATGTAGCTTCAAGTTTGTTTATTTTTATTGCAAAAAATCTTTACTCGGAACAGAAACAATTAGAAATGAATGGGCAAATCGCTAATATGAAGCCATCGAGGTTACAGTAAAGTTCGATTGTCATTTGTGTTGTTATTGATTTGGTAAATCTAATAAAACATATCCCAGATGTGTATTTACCGCAGTTTTCCAGAAATTCCAGAGAAGCAAAGAAATAATTTCGGAAAATTTATAATTTATTACTGAATGGCCTAATTTTTTTTAATTCCAAACATTTGCACAAGGGTTCAACAGATATTGCAGAGAATTTAATTTAGGATGTAATAAAGTTAAGTACCATTGTATGAGTGTGTTAGATAATATGCTTCTGTTAATGCCATAGCACACGTGAATGCATGTTAAACCGAAAAGAACAAAGCTCAATGTTAAGAAAGTTGTACAGTGTACATACAATTTCAAATTACATTCACAGTAATTGTTCAAAAATGTCTACACCTAATTCAATGCATTTAGCCGCACGTCTTTGAATAGATATTGTTGCTCGTTTAAGACTGTTGCCCTTAATTTCATCTATTTCATTCATATTCCGAGCAAGTAATTCATCACGTGTAATTACGTTATTTCATTTATTAATGCAGAAAAGTAACTTGTTTCAAGGTTAGGGAACGACTGAAACCACTCAATAAAGGTTGCCAACATTCATCATGGAAAGTAAACAAACTTACTTGAATAATCTTTGGAATTTACTTTTGAATCTCTGTAACTTCAGTAAAACTACTGCAGATACAAGTGTCAGGCATGTTTTGTTAGATCAACAGATAAATAACCACAAAATAAATGCAAATCGTGCTTTACTTAACCTTTACTTAACCTCGCACAGGTCTGCGTTGGCTTCATATTAGCGAGGTTGCTAAATTTCAAGCAAAATTTTTTATTAGCCGTAAGTCCCTAACTAAATATTTGCGTACCTATGTTTAACTTTACTTCTAGGATAATGTATTACATAGTTCGCCTATAACAGGCCACGTGTGACGATTAGAACCGATCGTTTGGCGTTCAGATGCGATCCAGCAGTCGATTACGCAGCGGATGCATCAGTTGGTTTCGGAACAATGTTTGTCAATATTGCAAAGCTTTGAGATTTCGGCAGGAACAGTCGGGATTATTTTGTGCAAGAGGAAAGGTAAAGATACATGAATTGACACCGCCACCATAGCAACTGGCACAACTGGTTTCTAGCCAAGATCCGGCACATAAAGCGTCGCGGTTCTATTCAGCCAATTATCAGACAAGCTGATAGTGGGGCAAAGGGGGATCCCAATTAGGAAAAGGTGGGAGGAGTCTACCAGTTCCGGCATACGACTTACAACTAAGGAAGGCCTCCCGCAGACCTTGGTGAGAAGCGGAGGATTGGGACCAGTTTAGACTATGGATGGATTATCGGGAAAGGGCCAAGGCACTCATGACGATCAAGGATCGCACTTCCGAGTTACTCTTGTAAACTCGTAGAGATTAGTTCGACGAATAATGGACAACAGTCTCTCGAAACTGAGAAAAATAGAAACATATAATAATGGAATTAATAATATAGTAAGGACAGTTTACAACTCACCGCAAAGACTTGGCGACGAGCTGCGACAGGCAAATACAAGAGACATACAACACACACAACACATACAACACTTCCAGCTATCGGCAATGGCCTTCTTCAGAAAATAGAATATTCGCGCAATCATGACTGTGTTGTGTGGCTTTGTGATTGCGTGTATGTTCTATCTTCTGAAGAAGGCCATGGCCGATAGCTGAGAGTGTTGTATTTGTATGTATTTCGTATGTGCCTGTCGCAACTTGTCGCCATATTAATGTGGTGAGTTGTGAACTGTCCGTACTCTATTAAAAATAGAAACCTGTTATTAAAAGAATTTCCATTCTGCTCGCTGCGAGAAAGGCATGCCAAGCTGTGCTGTAAAAAGGTGCGGTTTTCTTTTCGTTTTTCCAGTCATTTTTAACATAAAGAAACATGAAAGTTGTTTATGTGCCTAAATTTGTAATCATACCTGTTCGTAGAATACCTCACAGATAGAGCAGCTCGAAAAAACTGCCTAATACCCTGTTTGCAATAGATTTACCCAGCCATTTTGACTTAAATTCCCAATCAATGTCCCGATTGGCATAACAATAAATAAGATCTGTGAGAGGGGGAGATGGAAATAGAGAATGGGGGAATGAAATGGATTTAAAAAGGGGGGATGAAATAGATGCAGGGAGGAGGGGGAAGGAGATAGATATGGTGTTGGATAAGAACGAGTGATAAGAAGGTGGTGGAAAAAGATAGTGAGGAGGAGGCGGTGAGGAAATAGAGGAGGGGGAAAGGATAGATACTGGGGGAAGAAGATAAGAGTTTAGGGTACATATCCTATACACACGAGCTACTGCAAAGCGTTGTCGGGTCTGTTTGTTGTTTGCAAAGAAGTTCCGGCGACACCTGAAGATATGCGAGAGAGAGGGAGAATTGTGCCACTCGGAACCCAAACCGACTAACACCACTTTTTATAATTTTTCAACTTTTGATGCAGAACACCTCACAAAGATGTATATTTTCATATTGTAAAATGTTCAATTACATTTATTATTTTTGTACCTGACACTGACAATAACTACCATAACAACTTAACATTTCGTTACAGTTTTCCGAGGTCAAATTAACTACTTTTCTGCCACAGTATTGGCATCAATGTTTATTGCTTATCGATAAAGGTAGTGGGTGTGTTTTGCTATTTTGGTAGCAAGATAACTTCTTAAGGTCGAAGTAGATATTAAATGCAGAATGGCAATGGGAAGAAAAGCGTTTCGGGAGAAGCGAAATTTGTTGACATCAAATCTTAATAAATGTTAGGCTTTCTGAAAGCATTTGTCATGAGTGTAGCACTGTGTGGGAGTGAAACGTGGACGATAAGGAGTTGAGACAAAAATATGATAGAAGCTTTCGAAATATGGTGCTACAGACTAATGATGAAGATTAGATGGGAAGATCACGTAACTAATGAGGTGCTCAACACAAATGGGGAGAAAGAAGTTTCTGCCATATACTGGCTAAGAGAAAGGATAGGTTGATGAGACACATTCTAAGACATCAAGGACTCGTAAACTTAGAATTAGAAGGAAGTGTGTGGGGTAAAAATCGTAGAGGGAGACCGAGGGACGAATACAGTAAGCAGATTCAAAAGGGATGTAGATTGCCGAACGTATTCTCAGATGAAGAGACTTGCACATGACAGCGTAGCGTGGAGAGGTGCATCAAACCAGTTTGCGGGCTGAAGACCACAACAAAAACAACAACAAAAAGTATGTAACGTTACATCCAACCCATTTACATCGAGTTTCTGGCTAAGTGATTTAGTTTTTAGTTGTGAGCTTACGTTTGAACAGAGTACAACAAAACGAGTGACAATGAAGGAAACCCATTTTCTGTAGTTGCAGACAACATTTATGATCCAGATTTCAGTCAGGACATGGCTAAGAGAAACTACTACTGCCAGTACATATTTTAACTTACCTGAGAGATCATCTTCATCGTGTGCAAGACAATGCAACAGATCACATACATGTTGCGATTTCCTCAGATTTGAGCACGGGCCAGAATCTAAATATAAAACTCTGTGTTGACATTGATGAACCTTGTACAAAGCTCTGAAATCAGAGCAGATATTACCCATGTACAATGTTTAATACCCGAAAACAGTTATCTGCCTAATGACTCAGACTTCCGGGTAATTAAATCTAAAGCGAGAGAGAACGAAACATTTTCTCACAAAAAGATTGTAACAGTATAATTAGCACTTGGAAAAGGGAGAATCCCTTTGTAGCAGTCGAAATGAACCATAATGACTTTGTGTACAAAGTCCCTTGGCCATAAGAAGCCCGAAAAAGATAATGGATGACTTTCACGTAAATTAGCTCGACACACGTTGTATTCGATTGGATAGGTCACTACCCTACAGTGTACACTACATGATGAGTTGTTGCGAATTTTTTTTCCATTTTTACGATTGATTTGAAGAAATTTCCACCATCTAGGCAATCTGAATTTGCGAATATAAAACAGGATGTCCTGTACTCAAGTATTCGTCGCATCAGTAAGACAAAAAAGACATCTCAAGTCCCTTCTGAAGTATATTACGCCTGTGAGCCATAACTACTACAAGAAGCTAATGACCACTCCAGTGGAACAGAACAGTGAAGTGTCAGAAAATTGTTATTTCATTTAGTGTAATGATTACCCATGTTTGAAGTTTTAATGGAATAAAAGATAAACGTTTTTAAGTGACAATGCGTCTAACTCCTGGAAAAATACAAATTTTAGGTTTTTCACTGTTTATGTGATTATATGTGTTGTGTTTTATCGAATTTGCATCCCAAACTAAAATGTAATTGTCATAGCATTATTGTAATGATTAAAAAATTGAGAATAGATGTAATATGAAGATGCTCTTAATTTTAAATTCAGATTTATCAGTCTCTGTTCCAATAGAGTTAGTCGGTTTGGCTACTGAGTGCCCGAATTGTCAGAGCATGTGTTTCGATAAGTGCAAAAGTGATACGGAATACCACTCAGTTCATGATCTGCAGCGTTGCATTGATATCAACGGTCATCACTTCGAACACATCCTGTAAATGAACGTTCATGCCACCTTTATGACCAACAAAGACCTTAGTATTACACATCATTGGATTCGTCTCGATCGCCGGTATCAGAAAATAAGTACCAAACAACATCATCCCATTAAAAAAAGGTTCATCTCTCTACAGAGACCTCACCTAGCAACAAAAAACCAATTTTATATTCTGAACCCCGTAGTCTCTTACAACTTTTGTTTCAGCTCCTGTATAGTTTTCGGAGTTCGAGGGAAACACAGTCACTTGTGAGCGAGTAGTCTAACGTAACGGTGTCACTTTGTTTCCGAAACAGGAACAGCGGAGATGGTTAAAGACTGACTGTGCCAGAATTCGTATAGCATGACAGTGTCATCAAGGTCTTAAATAGACGTGCGGAGAACCGGCATTATCGTACAGAACTGTGGCACATTAGGTAAAAGCTTTCAACAAAGGTAGGCAAACTGTGGCAGACCGTCAGTTCACAGTATTGCTGTTCATTTTGGAGTATCACCTGCGACCAGCTTTGCAAAAGAAGCGGCTACACTTTCTTCACAACCCACCCATCATTTTGCACATCAATGCGCGGGCGTATACAGCGCAAGTTGTGGCTGTTCTGTTTGTTGGGACTGGGAAGTACTGTACAATCCACCATACTCCCCAAATTTAAGTCTTTGGGAATTTTATTTGATTCCGAAGATAAAGCATCCACTTCTTGGCATTCGCTTCACAACTGTTCCAGAGATTCGACAGGCGGTAGACCGCTCCATTGGTACTATCAACGGAACAGGCTTTGCTAATGCTATACTACGTCTAACACATCACTGGCAACGGATTTTGAATAACGCTGGTGACTACTTTGAAGGGCAGTAACAGGTGGAAAGATGTAACGCTTTTGTATCGGTTGTAAATAAATATTTGCCACTATTTCTACTTGAATCTTTTTGAAGTAAATCGGTCAGGTACTTTCAGATTTTTGGTTCAGTAGGACTTGTCTTCATACAAAATTAAAGAAGTATAAGTTACCATGAAGAAATTTTCAGTTCATTACAAATGAAGGGAAAAATAAGTTCTTACTATAAATATTACAGGAAAATAGTAGAACTACACTTCTAGAAGAATAGGATACATAATGTTGAAATACGAGGTACGTCCAAAAAGGAAGTGTACAGATACAGAAAAAATATTTATTGTACAAAAATCTACAACTGTTAAACTACTTTTCTACATACTTGCCGAAATTTTGTAGGCACTTGTCATAGCGTGGCACATGTTTCTGAATGCCTTCTTCATAGAAGGTTGCCGCCTGTGTATTCAGCCATGTGGTAGCATGTTCTTTCAGCTCGTCATCATCGTTGTTGACCACCAAGGACAGATTTTTAGGTGTAAGAAGAGGTGAAAGTGGCTAGGAGCGAGGCCCGGGCTGTACGGGTGATGGTCAAACACGTCCCAGTGAAATTCCCGTAAGAGTTGTTCGGTCACATTCGCCACATGAGGTCGGGCACTATCGTGGAAACAAACAGAACCTTTTGATGAACATCCTCTTCTTACACCTAAAATTTGTCCTGTCAACACTTCAACGATGACGAGCTGAAAGAACATGCTACCACATGGCTGAATACACAGGCGGCAACCTTCTATGAAGAAGGCATACAGAAACTTGTGCCACGCTATGTCAAGTGCCTACAATATTTCGGCAGCTATGTATAAGCTATATATAAGAAGGGGAAAAGTAGATACCGCCTACAGGAAAATCAAAGAGACATTTGGGGACAAGAAAAGCAATTCTACGAATATCAAGAACTCAGATAAGAACCAGTTCTCAGCAAAGAAGGGAAAGCTGAAAGGTGGAAAGAGTACATAGAGCAGCTCTACAAAGGAAATGAACTTAGAGACGATGTTGTAGGAAGGGAAGAGGAAGTAGATCAAGATAAAATAGGAGATATTATACTGAGAGATGAATTTCACAGAGCCCTGAAAGACCTAGGTCGGAAAAAGGCCCCAGGAGTGGATGACATACCCTCAGAGCTCTAAAATCTCTGGGAGAGCCAGCCATGACAAATCTATTTGAACTGGTGTGTAGGATGTATGAGACAGGCGAAATACCCTCAGACTTTAAGAAAAATGTAATAATCCCCATTCCAAAGAAATCAGGTGCAGACAGGTGTGAAAATTACAGAACCATCAGTTTGATAAGTCATGGTTGCAAAATTTTAACACGAATTATCTACAGGAGAATGGAAAACCTGGTAAAAGCTGACCTAGGGGAAGATCAGTTTGGATTCAGGAGGAACGTAGGAACCCGGGAGGCAATAATCACTTTACGTCTTATCTTAGAAGATAGATTAAGGAAAGGCAAACCTACATTTTTAGCCTTTGTAGATTTGGAGAAAGCGTTTGTTAATGATGACTGGACTACACTCTTTCAAATTCTGAAGTCAGCAGGGGTAAAATACAAGGAAAGGAGAGTTATTTACAACTTGTACAAAAGCCAGACCGCAGTTATTAGACTCAAAGGACATGAAAGGGAAGCATCTGTTGGGAAAGGAGTAAGACAGGGTTGTAGCCTTTCTCCGATGTTATTCAATTTGTACATTGAGCAGGCAGTCAAGGAAAGCAAGGAAAATTTTGGAATAGGGATTAAAGTTCAGGGGGAAGAAATAAAAACATTGCGTTTTGCTGATGACATTGTAATTTTGTCAGAGACAGCAAAGGACCTGGAAGAGCAGTTGAATGGAATGGACAGTGTGTTGAAGAGAGCATACAAAATGAACATTAACAAGAGCAAAACAAAAATAATGTAATGCGGTTTTAGAAAATCAGGCGATGCTGAAGGAATTAGATTAGGTAACGAAACAATGAAGGTGGTAGATGAGTTTTGTTACTTGGGTAGTAAAATAACATGCGATGGTCGCGGTACAGAGGATATAAAATTCAGAATGGCAATGGGAAGAAAAGCATTTTTGAGAAAGATAAATTTGCTAACTTCGAATATTAATTTAAGGGTAAGGAAGTCTTTTCTGAAGGCATTTGTGTGGAGTGTTGCCTTTTACGGGAGTGAAACATGGACGATACGCAGTGCGGACAGGAAGAGAATAGAGGTTTTGAAATGTGGTGTTACAGAAGAATGCTGAAGATTAGGTGGGTAGATCACATAACTAATGCAGAGGTACTGAACAGAATTGGCGAGAAAAGGAATTTTTGGCATACGCTAACTAAAAGAAGGGATCGCTTGGTAGGACAAATTCTTAGACATCGAGGAATTGTAAATTTAGCATTGGAGGGAAGTGTGTGGGGTAAAAATCGCAGAGGGAGGCCAAGAGACGCGTATAGTAAGCAGATTCAAGTGAATGTGGGTTGCCGTTCTAATGAGGAGATGAAAAGGCTTGCTCAGGATAGAGTAGGGTGGAGAGCTGCATCAAACCAGTCTCCGGACTGAAGACCATAACAACAACATGTAGAAAAGTAGTTTAACAGTTGTAGATTTTTGTAAAATAAATATTTTTTTCTGTATCTATCTGTACACTTTTGTTTTATATAACCAAACGGAACTTACTTTCTGGACGTATCTTGTATTTTCTAACGTTTCTTGGAGGTTTCAAATAGACATTAAAGACGAGACGCGAAAGCTACTAATTAATTATAGACCAATTAGTTATGGACTTCTATTTACACAAGCTATGTGGATAGTATTTGGGTTACTTATGGTGTGTGACCATTATTAACAATCTTTGGTATATACTAAAAATGCGTTTCGCTACTGAAACAAGTTAAGGTGTGAATTGCGTCTGCCCTTTTATTCCTTCACTAATAGAAGTAATTGGCGTAGCTGAATAGCATTTATCATTTTAGAAGAGGAACTACTGTCTGCAAATTATCACTCGTTAAAAATTAAAGGATTCTGATGAGTGAAACACGAACGTGATCTGCACATATTTATTCGTTGTTTGAGAGTAACCACTTACAAAGTCCGCTGAGGCCGTTCGTTGGTTCCGTCGTATTTTTACCTCGCGGCTGGGTTTATTTTGTGGCGCTGTTTTCAACAAGCGTCCGCGTCGACTGCGAGCGAGCAAGACGGCGCGGCGGTCGCGGTGAGGGCCGCCGCTATTTCGCCGTCCACTTCAGGCGGCGGCTGCCTGCGCGCGCGCTGGGAATTTGAGGTCAGAAGTTTGAGAGCGCAAATACGTCCGTTGCTAATGGACATCGGCTGTTACCGCAGCACAAAAAGAGACGACTGTTTCACTCCGTAGCGCCGCACGGAAAAAGACTTCCACGTGTCATTCGCAGGCATCTGTGCTTTTGCGTAACAGTCTGTTTAAGCGAGGAATGTATTTTCACGAGGCACCAGTCAACACTGCCTAGCGCTTCCCTATCAAGTCTCGTTATTTTCAGGTTGTTGTTCCAGATGTGATATTTAGCAGAGAAATTACTCCCGCATATAAAAATATAGGATAAATTGATGACCAGGCTGTTAGGCACATAAGATGGAGAAGAAAAAAAAATTGAAAATTTAGCCCTGGAGTGGTCCCTTTGTTTCTGCACGCGAATATAATGTTCCAACAAATTAACAGGCGATATTTCATCCGCAGCACACCCTGTCACTTTCAATGTACAATTACAGCAATCCTGCCTTCTTTGTGCAAGTCACTATAACCACAATATTTTGCACACCAATCCTAAAAAAAAGCACACGCATTAAGTACATACCTACTCACACACGCACATACACATATGCACGCACACACCATATGTTAATAACATCCGAAAATACTATCAATTATTTATTGCACAAGAACCAAACTCTGTACACATATCATATATATATGTCATTTTGAAGAGAAATCCTGAAAGCTTTTTCGTGCATACGGCCACAGCGCAGATTGCTAATTTGCGAGTTCAGGTGCGGAGCGAGCTTTCTGTGTGTTGGCGTTCGACGGAAACAAGTGTTCAACAACTGTTCAACGGATGTTTACAACAAATTACGGTAAAAAGCCTCCAACAAGAAAGGCGATTTACCACTGCCACAACAGATTCATTACGACGGATTGCTTGTTCTCGGCAAAGAGAAGAGAACGTTTCAGTGTAAGTCAAGTGAACATGGTGCGCGTACGAGAGACATTCATAAGGAGTCCAAAGAAATCCGTGCCTCGTGCATCCCGTGAACGCGAAATGATTCAAGTGACAGAGTTGAAAATCTTGCAATAGAAGCTGTCTATGTTTCAAATGTTCAAATGTTTGTAAATCTATCGCACTAAACTACGTGGCCATCAGTTCGTAGCTTACAAACTACTTAAACTAAGGTAAACTAACCTAAGGACAAACACACACACCCATGCCCCAGGGAGGACTCGAACCTCCGACGGCGAGCAACCGCGCGCTCCGCAGCGAGGCGCCTTAGACCGCTCGGCCAAGCTGTCTATGAAACCATTCATATTGGAGCTAGTGCAGAATTTCAATGACGACGACAAAATCACCTTTTTGAGTTTTCTTCGCAGTTGCAAGAAGTGGATAAGAATGGCGATGGCTTGTTGATCGCTTAATTTTTAGCGACGAAACCACTTTTCACACTAATGGGAAAGTGAACAGGCGTAATTGTCGAATCTTTTTTTGTACCTTATCACGTCGTAAACTTACCGGCCGAGTGCACTGTCACTGTATATTCCTACTTGGACATGTTGCAGCCTCTCGAGTGTGTTTTCCGGAACACTACTGTGCCATGAGTTTTACCTGTCAACAGGAGCAACTTCATGGCCGGTACAGCATCTGTACTCGGATTGTCTGTGATCGGACCCGACTATTGGAAAATTACGAAACTACGCTGTGTCGGTATACATGAATAAATACTTCCATATGTTTGATATCTGTAGAGTGTTTGGTTCTCTTGCAGCAAATAATTGAAACTGTTCACGGACTTTATGTACACCGTATCAATTATATAAAAATGAATGTTTGTGTGTTCCTATTTTATACGCGGTCGTACTGTTCTACCGTTTGTGACGAAATTATGTCCACATACTGCTTGCACTTTCGCGATGGTCATAGGCACCATTAAATGACTGTACGACAAATATTTCAGGAGATATGTCATAATAAAAAATGAAATGCGCAGAAAAGTGCTGAATCATGCAACGTCTGCTTCTAAACCACTGTACCGATTTCAACCAAATTTGGTATACATATTTCTTCCATGGGGTAACAATTGAGGTAGGGGTAAGAACTGCTTACGACATATAGTTCAGGAGATGGCGTCACAAACAATTATATGGTTGAAAACTTGTGGCATCATGCGACATGCGAATAAGGACACTTTACTCATTCTAAAATCTTCATGACATTTTGGCCACTTGGCCTTCAAAACAAGAGGAAGTTTACTGTTACATAAATTTTTTGATGGCGCATAACGGAGGATACTTTACATATGGACTTCGTCAGATTCTACAGTTGTATTCGGATCGTTATGAAATTTTAAATATGAAGAATTCAGTTTATCAGTGCAGTACTAATATATTCAGATTACCTACAATCATTTCAATTAATTAACGTGACTAAACAGTTAATTTTCAAATTTCGGCTAAGTTTCAAATGAAAAAAAAATTCTGAAAATTCTAACAGCTCTCAGGGTGATAATCATCAAAGAAACATTTAAAGATAAATATTGTTCACACCATGGGAATTTTATGTAATCAATTTAAAGCAAGAATTAAAAAAATGCTTCATTGGAAAGCATAGTTTATTCCCATTTTTAAATGACGGTTTTGGTTGTCAGCTTTGATGCATACCAGGCGTACCGAATCATTGGGATGAAAACCACCAGCAGAAGGAATTTGTTGTTACCAACGTATGGTAAAATAAATACATAAAGCTAAGACATTAAAATTAATGTTTGTCTTTTTGTTCGTATTTTATGCACGTCCATATCGTACATCTCATTGCCATAAAAAATTGTCAACTCCTTCCTTGCATTCGCGCGAAGGATATAGGCAGACTAAAATTAACTTCGTACGGTGCGTGCCGGATGGTGTTTTAAAATTGGTTCATTTCTTACGCCTCCTTGCTGAAATGGCTGCACGGATATGAATGACATTTGGAACACAGATGACTTATGCCGTGATTAACACATGGGCTACCTTTCGAAAGCCAATGTATGTTGTGCGGCAGAATGTACAGTGCGTTAATATGTTTTCCACTGCTGCATGATGAAAAGAATGGACAGATTTGAATGAAATTTAAAATTATACTTTGCATTAATACATGAGCCACCTGTCGTAAGCCACCGTACAGTGCGTGGCTGAGGGTGCCTTACAATGGCTTAAGGAATTTGAATGAAATCAAAATGCAGATAGCGTATACCCCGAATTAATACATGGGCTATCTTTCGTAAACCTCCGTAGGTGCATGGCGGAGGGTACGTTACAACAAACATCCAAATTGTTTGATTGGTCACCATGATAGTCTGCACATAAATGTATGTTTTCAAGAAGGAGACTTTTATAATCAGCAAGCTAGTGAATTTAGCATGGGAGAGGGTACGTTACAACTTTCACTCCGTTTGACCAGTTACCATGAAACTCGATGCAAGGTATGCATGTTTTCATATATAGGAGAGAGAGGAGTAGGTGTTGGAGGAGACGGACAGAAAGGGGAGGGAGGAGACAGACAGAGAGAGAGGGTAGAGGAGGAGAATGAGAGACGTAAGATGGTGACAGGTGAAAGGAGATGAACACTGGTAAAGTTAGGACGCAATGAACAGAGGAAGGGACGGAGTGGGGGGGGGAGGGGCGGAACAGGTGAACGGAGAGAAGGGAAAGGAGGATGAGAGAGGGGAGGGGGAGGAGGTGGGTTGGGATAGGGACAGGAGATAGAGAACGAGATGGAGCAAAAGAGATGGGAATAGAAGTTTATAGTAACTCAAGACTGCAATCAATAAATACCCTGGCAAAGCCGGGTTTTCAACTAGGACATATATTTGCCTGCATTGCCGCGGTAGCCGAGGGGACAGAGGCGCTTTAGTCACGGTCTGCACGGCCACTACGGTCGGGGGTTCGAATCCCCCCTCGGGCATGGATATTTGTGCCGTCCTAGTTAGTAAGTAGTTCGTAAGTAGTTTTTAAGTTTAGGGACTGATGACCCCGTAGTTAAGTCCCATAAGCTGTACAAACATTTGAACATTTCTTAGCGACATTTTATGAGAATTGGTCCAACTTAAAAGATAGGACAGTTTCTATCTTGATTAATAACCTGAATATTATTTTTCTTTGAATTAAATGCGTTTGTCTAGATTAGTAGTCAATAATTGTCGACGTCCAAGATGAATTCTGGGCTAGCGGCATAGGTCTAAGGGAAAGGTTTTGTGTTCTAATCTCTCTCAACGCTGTGAGGAGTTACCAGAAACGACGAATGGACGGATTCCACGTTTAACTGAAGATCCTATTCCCCAGGATTGATAAATGGTGTAGGTTAGGGACCGGTTAGATGTCGATGTGATGTCTAATCGAAATACCAGCTTGCACCAGGTCACCAAACCACACGAAATTGTATTATTTAGGACTTTTTCTTGATGATACAATTTATTTAACATAACACATTCTTCCAAAATTTACATGACACATAATTTCGCTTTTTAAATTTTTCATGTTTTTAATTTCGATGTAATATATACACATAAGTTTCTGGACTTAAGTCTCGCTAAAACTCAGAATTGGCTTCACAGAATTAAATAATTTTTTTATTTCCTTTTTCGTTTTAACACAATGGTTATTTAAAAAAATGGGGAAACCCAGAGGAGCAGCTGAAAAATCGAAAAAAATGGAAATTGGTCATTTTGTAAGGGTAGAATCACCACTTCGGATTAGATTGCTCTTTTATGCGCAGTCATACTGTTCACAAGAATGCGAAAAATATTGCTCACATGAGGTTCAAAACAAAAGTAATGCTACAGTTCAAATCAAGTGTTTGTAAACCTATTGGACCACCCTGCTATGATCATCAGTCCCTAGACGTACATTACGGACGACACACACACACACACACACACACACACACACGTGCCCGAGGGAAGACTCCAACGTGCGACGGGAACGGCCACCCAGTACTTAGGATGACGTTTTAGACCACGCGATTCCCCGCGGCTGAACGACATAATAATTGGCACGTTGTATGGAGGGTGGTACTTAACAATAGATTTCGACACCAAACTATAGTTTTATTCCCTTCTTCGTGAAATTTTGCACACTTGACCTTCAAAACAAGAGAATCATTGTTGTCAATGTAAGATTTCGTACGTTGCATGGCAGAGGGTACGTTAATCTAGACTTTAGTGGGATCTGATCAGCATGAGATTGACAGATATTCTAATTTTTCATATACAGGGCTGGGTGGTATGGAAAGAGAGAGGGGACAGGAGGAGACTGACAAAGAGTGGGGAGGTAATGACAAAGGTAGGGGAGTAGGTGGATAGAGGGGAACAGGGAAAAGAGAAGGAGGAGGAGAGGGAAGGTAGATAGAGAGAAGGAAGGGATGGTGGACACAGAGGAGGGAGGAATAAATGGGCTATCTGAATTCTTAACTAAATAAATAACCGAGCAGCGACGGGTTTTTCGGTAGCTTCAAATGTTCAAATATTTGTATAGCTTATGGGACTTAACTACGGGGTCATCAGTCCCTAAACTTACAAACTACTTATGAACTAGCTAACACTAAGGACGGCACAAATATCCATGCCCGAGGGGGGATTCCAACCCCCGACCGTAGTGGGTGTGTAGACCGTGACTGGAGCGCCTCAGTCCCCTCGGCCACCGCGGCCGGCTTTCGGTAGCTAATACAGTGAGAAGCTTAACAGGACGAACAGGTAAGAAACAGGTATAGACACGGGGGGCAAGATGGGCAGAGAGATTAAGCAAAAGTGTGTAGGATGTGTAGTCAATTTCCATACATATTGGCATATTGGCATTTCCAATTTCGGTAGTATTATAGTATATAGGAGGTCCCACTTAGACATTTCAAGACAAATATCTCTGGAATGATAATTGGTGCGAACGTAAGGCAAGGGCATATAAAAGTAGTTACCATAAGACATACTGAAATTAAACAAATATTATTTTCAACAGAAACTTATTTTCTTCTATATGGATGCCGGTGTTACTTGTTACGTAATTAGTAGCACGAAAATTCTCGAACTGAATGGCGTTGATCGCATTGCAATAAGTCAATTATGCCCTAAGTAAATGCGAAACGCAATTTACGTTTGAAATAAATAAAGCGCGTTGCGAGGCTTAACGTTGTCTTTCGCGGAGTCTCGGGACGCCGAAAGCGCGCTACATTTAGTCACATTGGACTTACTTTCGTAATCGGCTTTCTTACGTTCATACCCATGAAAGTCTATTTTTTTCTTCAATAGTTGTTTCAGAGATAATTGAGCTGTAAAGTTGAAATTGGACACGTTTTGATATTAGTACAGTGTTTAGGCAACTGAAATTAAACAAACTGGTACCCATATGTACAGCAACGGATTTTTCCCCTTACATTCTGCCTGCAATCCTGCTCTCTCTTCCGTGCCAATTACAGGACGGAATTATTGATACGTACGTTATTAATGTGCAGTATCGATTTCTTCTGACGTCGGTTGTCTTTTGTTGTGAGATAGCGCTATGTGTTTGCTCTGTACATGCGGGATTGTTATGCAAACCGAGTTAGTGTACGGAGTTGAAATGAGAGGGTTAGCTGTAGTCTAAATATCTGCGGTTTTAACAGGCTGCTTTTTCGTAAATTTTTCGAACAAAGGCCTGCAGTCTGTATCGAAATATTAACTGCATGCGGAATACACAACATGGACCGTGTCTGTTTAGTTTTCCACGAACAAAGATGGGTTATAAAGTGGATGTTACTTCATTAGTCGTTGTACTGTTGCAGTAGCCCTACTGAGATTAATAATTTCGTTTCCGAAAGTTTTGTTGATAAGTCAATTGATCATGAATATGACCATTTCTATGTTTTCGGGGAGGCAGGCTTCATGTTCTACACCATGTGAGAATTTGTATTTTAATTGACTTAATAATTTGGGTCGCTATGCGGAGACGTCTGACATAGAGGAATCCAATAACTACACTGGCTATAGTTAGAGGCGCATCACCCAGAAAACGCTGAAACGCGCTTAAACTCTCATGTCCTTTTAGCTAAGGCTTTGCAGTAACCAGTAGCAAGCATTTCTGTGACTTGTAACAGTCAAATCTTAGATTAATAGTAGTTCTGAAGAAAGCCAGGAGCGTAAGTGAAATGAAAATTTTGTTTCAACGTTCAAACATGCAGTACTCAGAAATGTAATAAATTTGTAGAATATGAAAGTCACTTGGAAACATAACATTTACGGAAATCTTGCATTCAGTGAAAAAACAATCATTATGCACGTAATGATAGTGCTTACACTGTTACCTTTTTCATAAAAAATGGGAAATTATTACGATGAAAGGCAGTGTATCCATACTTTACATAAACACAGTGATTTCGTACGGATTGTACATTTATTCGCCACATATATCTATAACTTAATTGCGCCAGAAGAATAAGATTATTTTGCACATATGGAGCAAAAAATTGACGATGGGTATATAATTACTTTTCGAAATGTCGTCACGTGTTGAGCCATGTTTTACTGGCATAGACTTCAGTAAGTTTCTACAACATTCCTCGGCTATTATATTGGAAATCATATCGTTGTTGTGAACCTGTACCAAGTGATGCTTTCGTCATAAGCAAACATACTGGATGTAAATAACACAAAGTAATACATAACAATGGATAAATGGCAGTATAATTAAATATATATATTATCGTGAGAGATGAAAAACAGTAACAATCGTCATGTTCGATTTTGTAGCTCTTGGTATTCCTATCTGTACGTGAAAATAAATTCCTTTGTCTCTACCTTCTGCAGCCAAGATTATTTCAACAAAAATATATTTAAACGAATCATTGTTCTTAATTTCTGAATGGCAAACATTTGTGAATATCTTAACAGACAAAAAATTGAAAAAAAAATCCATACAAGAAGGAAAGACTAGGCCTAAAACTAAAAATGTTTAAAATTTAGCGGTGGGCAAAATTGATTCTTTATAACAGGATAAAAGTAACTTATATGTATCGGAAACGTATTTTTAACATCAGAAGTCTCATATAAATATCTTAGTAATGTTCTATTTTTCGGCTCCTTCGGCACTTGTTGCCATTATGTTCTGTACATCTCAGAATTTGGTACAACGTGTTCCTGACTCATATTGTTCTGCTGTAACAATATGAAATACTTGCCGTGTTACAATATCCCATGTTTCATGCACACAAAATGTAATTAATACAAAGTGTTAATTTGAAAATTTTCAATTTATGTGACATGCATAACATAGCGGGTTTAGGATATCAGAATAATTAGCATTGATATTGTTCCTTATTTTTTGTCTCCATTCTTCAATAAAATACCCCCATCTACACTACTTGACATTAAAATTGCTACACCAAGAATAAATGCAGATGATAAATGCAGATGATATTGGACAAATATATGATACTAGAACTTACATGTGATTACATTCTCAGGCAATTTGGGTGCCTTGATCCTGAGAAATCAGTACCCATAACAACCACCTCTGACCGTAATAATGGCCTTGATACACCTGGACATTGAGTCAAACAGAGCTTGGATGGCGTGTACAGGTACAGATGCCTATGAAGTTTCACCACGATACCACGATACCACCATTGACCAGAGATCTGGAGAATGTGCTGTAGAGGGCAGCAGTCGAAATTTTTCCATATCCAGAAAGCCCCCTACAGGAGCTGCTGAAATGTAGGGTTTCGCAGGGATCGAATGAAGGGTAGAGTCACGGGTTGTAACACATCTGAAATGTAGCTGCCACTGTTCAAAGTGTCGTCGATGCGAACAAGAAGTGACGAGAAGTGTAACCAATGGCACCCTATACCATCACGCCGTGCGATACGCCAGTATGGCGATGACGAATACACGCTTCCAATGTGCTTTCACCTCGATGTCGCCAAACACGGATGCGACCACCATGATGTGGTAACAGAACCTGCATTCATCCGAAAAAATGACGACTTTCTATTCGTGCACCAGGTTTGTCGTTGCGTACACCATCAAATGTGCAGCGTCTAGGGTAACCGCAGCCGTGGACTGCTGCAAACGTCATCGAACTGTTAGTGCAGATGGTTGTTGTCTTGCAAACGTCCCCATCTACTGACTCAGGGATCGAGACGTGGTTGCACGATCCGTTACAGCCATGCGGATGCCTGTCATCTCGACTGCTAGTGATACGAGGCCGTTGGGATCCAGTACGGACTTCCGTATTGCCCTCCTGAACCACCAATTCCTTATTCTGCTAACAGTCATCGGATCGCGACCAACGCGAGCAGCAATGTCGCCCTACGATAAACAGCACCTTTATCAAAGTAGGAAACGTGATGGTACGCATTTCTTCTCCTTACACGAGGCATCACAACAACGTTTCACGAGGCAACACCGGTCAACTGCTGTTTGTGTATGAGAAATCGCTTGGAAACTTTCTTCATGTCAGCATGTTGTAGGTGTCGCCAACGGCGCCAACCTTGTGTGAATGCTCTGAAAAAAAAAATGTTCAAATGTTTGTTAAGCTTATGGGACTTAACTACGGGGTCATCAGTCCCTAAACTTACAAACTACTTATGAACTACTTACGAACTAGGACGGCACAAATATCCATGCCCGAGGGGGGATTCGAACCCCCGACCGTAGTGGCCGTGCTGACCGTGACTGGAGCGCCTCAGTCACCTCGGCCACCGCGGCCGGCTGCTCTGAAAAGCTAAACATTTGCATATCACGGCATCTTCTTCCTGTCGGTTAAACTTCGCGTCTGTAGCACTTCATCTTCGTGGTGTTGCATTTTTAATGGCCAGAAGTGTATTTTACGCCAGTGTGAAAGGCGTTATCCATCAGAAAGCAGAAAGGTTTCATATCTCAGCCCTAATTAATTTCACAGACATGATAATAAGTGAATCCATTTAGTCAGAGAAAGAAACGGTGATTTTTTAATTTGAATGCATTTTTTTCTCTCTCTACTTCCTGTATCAATATAACAATAATAGTTACATTTCATCATAGCTCTCTTTAACAATCCCGTAATATACAGTTAAATCACCTCTTTCAATATTCATTTTTACTGTTCCAATATTTTCTTTAATTTGCGAATCATCACATTATTCCTTCCAAGATGGTGCGATGAACACTGTTTATTTTTGGAGGTTCTCGTATATGAGTTTATGTGAAGCATAGCCTGTTCTTCTGGCTATCTAAGGACAATGAGCAGGCTGCCAGCTCACGAAAGCACTCGAGGGCCAGTTCTAAATTATGGGCTCTGTTGTTTGCTGTACGGACGAGAAGACGTCCTCGGTGCTGAATGCAGCCAGTCGCTGAGTGCTGTTTGGTGAGAGGGCTCGTGTAATTGGATTGCGGGCAGGCAAATCATATTTGCAGTATGATTTCGTTAACCCAGTCATGAGGTATTTGCGCTTCCCGGTTAATATAATCACTAAATCACTTCCGTGAACACTGCGAACAGTCGTGCATCCACGTTTCGTTAACAACTTCATTTTTATATAAACACAGTGGCGTGGTAGTTAGTCTTACTTTAGTTATTTAATCCGGTTAGTGTTACGAATAACGGCATACATTATGGACAGAAATGTACGTGGTGATATTAATAAATATCGTGTGAAAATCATGGAATGTATAAATTAAGAAACCCAAAGGTTGCGCACCACACTGTGGGATTGTACAGTTGATTCAGATTATCATTAACACCAATACACTTAACTGAGAAGTAAATAATTACGCAAATGAGACAAAATATTTGTGTACGATTTTCTAAGGATGACAGGAACCAAGTGAACAGAATCACCCTTCTCATATTCTTTTGCACAAACTAAAAGTCCTAGGTAAAATTCAAATAAAAATGTAAGCATTTTTATTTGACCAAATCTCTAATTTACTTTTAATCGAACGGACATCGGTATGTATGTGATTAAAGGATTTTCACATCGTTTTACTACTATCGCGAAAGATAGTAGATGCAGTTTTGTTTCCATTAGGCACGTTTTTCTACAACGGAAGGCTATTTTAGGTGTACATGGCAGAGGAAGACAGCTTGCAATAGGCTTTGACATCGTTTCACCCACGAGCATGAATGTTGGCAGATTTAGTAGGCCCTATCAATAATTTTTCATGAACGAGATTAGCCAATAGTAAGGAGTGTGAGGGAAGGTCCCTAAAATGGAAGAAGAGTGTATAGTTGGCGACAATTCAACCTGGACTATATTTATAAAGATAAAAATTTATGGTTGAGGCGTGCGGGGCTGAAAGAAATGGGCATAGCAAGGAGAACAAAGATGATGGACTAACAGTAGACTTCAATCAATAAATGCACGGGCAGTGCCGGGGTCACAGCTCGTACTTTATAATAACGGTTCCCATTAAGTGTGACACTCCTTTTTCTTGAAATTGCGAACATATTTTACATTGTGGAAAGCTTTTTCTGAATCGAAAAATCTTACAATGTGTCTCGACTTCTCTTCAGTCTTGCTCCCTTTATCAAACGCAACATCAAAATTGTCTTTCTGGTGCGTTTATTAAAACAAAACCTATCGTAATCCATCAGATTCTCAATTTTTCCATTCTTTCGTATTCCATTCTACTCAGTATTTTGGATGCATCAACTGTTAACCCGGTTGTACGATATCTCACACGTATCTAGATATGTCTGGTATTTTCTACATGATATTTTTTTTCCAAAACTCTAATGGCAAGACACCATTTTTACAGAGTCTATGCACCAAATGAATACTTATTCAAATGCCACTTTTGTCAGTGATTTTAGAAATTCAGATGGAACGTTATCTATCTCTTCTGTCTTGTTGCATGTAAAGTCACGCACAGTTTTAATAAAGAATTACTAGATCCCTTAAGCCATAATTATACTACAATTTCTTCTTCTTTCACGTCATCTACCAAGTCCTCCCCGTCATAAAGGCCTTCAGTCTACTCTTTCCACCTATTTTCTCTCTCTCTTACGTTTAATACTGGAACTGCATTCTTCTTCAGACTTTGATTTCATATAGGTCTGTTCTGACATATCTATAAGCTGAATCAGCCCTTTTAATGAAGATGAGAATTCCATACACAATAAAATCCTGGAATAGGCATACATTCATACACTATCAAACTACAATACATGCACGTGCAAGGGGAAAATACATTAAAATATACAGTATCAGTTTCTTACCATGTTATTAATTACTTTTCCTTTTTTCGTAGCTTACAACTAACATAATTACTATATTTCCTTCTGTCAGATACCTGCATTTACCAGTCAAAGTATATTGCACCCAGTAAATGACCCCTCTACACGTACAGAAATAGGGGCAAATTTGAAAGAACGTATTGACGAGACTGCCACCACACCATCATTTGGGAAAAAAGTAATGCATAGTCTGGATACCTGTTTACGACACTTTCTTGCATGTGTACACACTTTCCCTTGGACTATACGCAGGATCTCTGGAATCCCTTGTGAAGTTACATTGGGTCTATCAGTATTTTCAAACGTGGCTTATAAAACATGTTCAAATGTTTGTATAGCTACAAAACTACACAAAATTCAACTTCTACAAAGTAGAATCATTCGGAAAATACTCGGTCCACAAAAAAATTTACTGAGGTATGGACATTAAGAAGTTCAAAAAATGTTCAAATGTTTGTAGAGTCTATGGGACTTAACTACGGGGTCATCAGTCCCTAAACGTACAAACTACTAATGAACTACCTAATCCTAAGGACGGCACAAATATCCATGCCCAAGGGGGGATTCGAACCCCCGACCGTAGTGGCCGTGCAGACCGTGACTGGAGCGCCTCAGTCCCCTCGGACACCGCGGCCGGCCGTGGCTTCTGATGTTGTTATTGTAGAGAGCAATTTAGAAAAGTTTCTCTTAATTATATCTCTGTTTCAAAATGAACCGTTCCGTAGAACATTTCGGAAAAAAGAATACAATCCCTAGTTGCTACAACAATCACAAAATCCAATAAATCGATTTCCTCGAACAAAATCCTTTCACTTTTCCCACTGTGCAAGCTGGGATATTTAATTCGCAGCGTTTTATGAGCACATTAACACACGCAACCGGAATAACTCAGACGTTTACCACTTTTCAGAGATACATGCATATACTGCATAGACAATTTAAAAATTTTTTTTTAGATTCTGAAGAAGCTAAATTACAATGGAGCTTTATTTAAATAACAAAAGGCCTTTCTGCCGCTGTGAAATTGTTTTATTAGCCGTGGAATCTGACTTAGGAGGCACAATTTGTGAGAACTCAAATGCTGGTCGATGATTGATGTTCACCATCCAGCTACATTTTGTGACTTCCACTGCGCAAAGGTATAGAGTCGAGATCTTTCGACCTATTGTTGGGTCCTACACGGGTGCCATAGGAGATCGGTTCCTTCTGATGGACGATAACGCTTGTAATGAAATAAATCGCAATTTGCGATCACTTATGGCTTCACTGTACTAGGTTTAGTTGTCCCAATGTGCGGAGAATGAAAATTTGTGCCCGGCCGGGATTCGAATCCGGGTACAAATTTTCATTCGCCGCACATTGGTATTACATCTAAACCTAGTACCGTGAAGCCATAAGTGATCGCAAATTTCGATTTATTTCATTAAAATGAACGCTGTAACATCGTCAATATATATATATATATATATATATATATATATATATATATATATATATATATATATAAAAAATTGATACGCTTGTCCCCACAGAGCTGCCATGGTGGAAAATATGCTTGAAGCTGAGGGAAATGAGCGAATGGAGTGGCCAGATGATTATCTGGAGTAAAAGCCGATTGAAAAATGTTCAAATGTTTCTATAGTCTATGGGACTTAACTACGGAGTCATCAGTCCCTAAACTTACAAACTACTTATGAACTAACTAAGACTAAGGACGGCACAAATATCCATGCCCGAGGGGGGATTCGAACCCCCGACCGTAGTGGCCGTGCAGACCGTGACTGAAGTGCCTCAGTCCCCTCGGCCACCGCGGCCGGCAAAGCCGATTGAGGCGTGTCTGGGATGCACTTGACAGACGAACTGCAGCCAGACCAGCATCTCACAAAACGTTTGCTTAGCTGGATATTGAACAGGTGGGAGAATACCCGAATATTCCTCAAGAGATTATTGATAACTTCATACTGTCCATGCCACCCAGGTGTGCAACTGTATTTACCGTCCGATGTGTTCACACACCGTATTAGAACCAACTGAAACGTCCTTCACACATGCATGCAACGCAGAGTATCCGTGTCAAGTAATAACTACTATGCTAACAAGTTCCATCGTCTCTTAGCTCGCAAGAAAACGGTTACTTGAATATTTTCAATGAAGTTTTCTAACATAGCAGGAATGCAGTTGACATATACACTCAGTAGGTAAGCACGGACAGCTACGTTTAGGGTTGCCACAAGGACTTTTCTAAATTTCCACATAGCAAACAAACAAGTTCCCCAAAAGGATACTATTTCGAAAACTTTTCCACAAATATCTAAAAAAATAACAATTCGTTCAAAGTAGAATTTATCATCAATGTTGACAGCTGGAAGAAATGGATTATATATTCCGGATCATAAAATTATAATTACATACAATATTTTTCAAAAACAGAAGATGCAACTAATTGGCTTTTGATAATGACATAAGATGCAATTGCCTAGCAGTATAGAGAAGTTACAACATGTCAATTCAGTATGTCACACTTGTAGCCGCGGTGGAGTAGCCGAGCTGTCTAAGGCGCCTCGTTGCGAAGCGCGCGGTTGCTCGCCGTCGGAGGTTCGAGTCCTCCTTGGGGCATTTTGTGTGTGTGTGTGTGTGTGTGTGTGTGTGTGTGTGTGTGTGTGTGTGTGTGTGTGTGTGTGTGTTGTCCTTAGGTTAGTTTAGTTTAAATAGTTTGTAAGCTACGGACTGATGACCGCACCGTTTGGTCCGATAGATTTACAAACATTTCAACATTTCGCACTGTCATTTCAGGAGAAAGGGGAGAGAGAATGAAGCAAAGAGAGTGAGAGAGAGGAATAGTGAGGAAGGGATAGAGAGGGACAGAGATGGATAGAGAGGAAGAGAGAGAGAATCAAGAATATGAAGTATTTGGTTAGAACTGAAATACAGAAGCATTAATAGTAACAGTAGTCACAAAAGATACTTCTCCACTTTCCACAGTAAATTTACCCCCCCCCCCTCCTTCATCAATTTCCGTAAGGCTACTGTTTCACCAAAAGATCCCAAAATTGAGAAAAAATCCCCAAATTTGGTGTCACTAGCGACATTACAATTGCCCACGTCATTATTGGCGTATAATTTGAATAATTAGGTGACGCATTGTTGGTAAAGACTTCAATAGACAGTAATATGAATGCTTATTTTGTGAAGTGATGTCTTACGTTAGCATATTCAGCTAATGTGAACAAGATATTTTAATTCCAGTCGCGGTCAATCAGATGTTAGTGACACGTATTACATTCTCTTCAGTCTGACCTTGGAAATGGCGGATTATTTATTTTTCCGATTATAGCTGGTAATCCGTACAAAATGACGTCATCCCAAAAGTTATTTACAGGTCATTCCTTCTTTTCATATCACTTTTGTGATTCTTCTCACCAAAAACAACAATCATGAATATCTGCTCCCATTGCCGTACGATCTGGAACGTTAACTTAAAAATACACTGAGTGGAGAAAACTGTATCAAGAAATTTGCAACCTGTATAGCTGATGGCCAGTAGGAACTCAAAATTCAAATTCAAATTTTCTGGTAAGCATATGGGACTTAACTACGGAGTCATCGGTCCCTAAACTTACAAACTACTTTTGAACTAGCTACTACTAAGGACGGCACAAATATTCATGCCCGAGGGGGTTTCGAACCCCCGACCATAATAGCCGTGCATACTGTCACTGACGCGCCGCAGAACGCTCGGCCACCATGGTCGGCCCAGTAGGAACTGTTACTGTTGTTGTGTAGGTCGAAAACACATCATTTTTCAACTTGGATACCAACTCCACGAGCTCCGATTGGCGATCTCTGTACTCAAAGCATTCGCCATCGTGTCTTGTTCAAAGCATCTGACAACAGGGTAATCTCGCAACTTGCATTTTCGACCTACAAAACATTAATAATTTTTGTTCCTATTGGCATCAGATATCCGGGGTTAAAAATTCGTGTTTCAATTTTTCTTCACCCTGTATATGCAAGTTCTTTACTATTACAATCTATGGCACTTCAATAAGATATCTTACCGTTCAAAAATGCGAAATTTTTACCATGATTATCTCGCCATGTTACCGATGGTAGTAAAAATCCAACACAGCCTGGAAGGTAATGCAGGAAACTGGTAATCTATATCTATAAATGTGAATGTCTGTTCGGTGTACGTTTATCACGTCTGAACCACAAGACATGAAGGAGCTACATATTTGTACGGCTACTAATGTCAACCCGGGGAAGGCTTTAGGCACGCTTTTATAGCGATCTGATAAATATTTAGTAATTTGACGAATATAACGCGAAATGCAGAACAACAATTACTCATTGCACATTTCATTTACTCTTTTAAAATGGTTCTATTGGTTGCATTTTTGATTGAGGTTTGATAATGATAAAAGGGTGGAGTATATTGGGATGGAAAGTTATCGGTGTATATACAATTCTACGTGTGTGTGGGTGTTGATATTTAGCTCTGCAGCGAAAACTACAGAACGCAAACGAATGCTCTGTGTGTAATTGTTGTCCGACGTCTCCCGCTGTTCACCATAGCAGTTCCGTGCCGATAGCTATAAGGGGGTGGAAGATACGGTGGTTGAAAGTCGTCAAATTATACAAGAATTCGGACTGAAGGCCAGCAATGACGTTTGCGACTCTATAGCAAGGAGGGTACATACAGCGAAACGTGATGCCACAGACCATATCTTTGGTCTACGAGTGCTACAATGTCTTCAGCTCTTTCTCTGTAAGGATCAGCCCCCAGAATAAAAAAATATAAGAACAAATAAATAAACCAGTAAAAAAGGAATTTCTTTTAATACATCTCTTTCAAACAATCGATTTGACGTTTCCCGCCTTACATCAAGTGATCGATCTGTGATATTCTTACAATCAATATTGTTGACTTTCGTGGTTGGATTCTTCGAAACGAGTGCATTTTTACGTGTCACTTGTTCTACCAACACGCGAGCGGAGCCGCGAGTTTAAGCTAATTAATAATACAAACTGAAGTACACATTTTCTGGAACGTAAAACGACGCCAGAGCACAAAATATTACTGGCGGGCCGAGAGCGTGCTAGGGCCTGCAGAGAGCCGTTCCTACATAGCGTCCCCATAATACTTGCAAATGCAATCACGCCGCGCTTAGCAGTCGCCGATAGCCCAGATGCCGCTACATGCAAAATTTTCCACGCAGGAAACAATGCAATATTCAGGCATAAAGTGGCTGCCTGGCAGCGGCAGAGAGTGCGAGGCGGACCTTGTTGTCTCACATGTGCTGTGCTTTACCACACTTCTCTATAGCGTATTTTAACACACGGATTATTAGTCTTGTGGAATCAACAACCGTGCTAACTATAAGAAGTTTTCCATACACCGTTCTAATACACGTTTGCTGGAACATGCTACCAGCAACGGAGAATCTTATTTATATATGGCCATGTATTTGTGGGTTTGTTTGTACCTATTGCATAAAAATCTACAGTTCTGTGCCTTTTTTTGATAAAATTTCGCACACTTGACCTTCAGACCAAGAGGATGGTCGCTGTCGTTGTAAGGATCACGTACAATACATAACTAAGAAGATATGACGTCATAAAAAATTAAATGCCTGGAAAACATCTGCCTCACGTGACCTGTTGCACATTTCCTCCTGAATCACTGGACTGATTTCAACCAAATTCTGTGCACATAGGCCTATCCGTTAACGTGAGGTAACAATTGCTGTAGGGGTAAGAACCACTTACGACACATGGTTCAGGAGACATAACATCATAAACAATACAAATTTTACTCGCAGGCAATTTTACAGACAATATACACACACATACACACAGCTGTATGCACCTTCAACATTGTATCACAGCACAACACTTAGTTCATTAGATAAGCGGAAAAAGAGTAACGGAAAAACCGCCCCATCACGGATCAAGTTTTCTTTCTATTACTTCTTTAATACTGATTGTATTACAATAGATTTTACAGACATTTTATATTAATGAATATATACCTGCAAAATTACAAAATTTTACCACTCATAATTCTATAAATATGAGATCATGTGTACTTCGATAGATAAAAACCTGTACCACGTTTTAATCCTTTTCTTATTTACTCCTACATTCCAATCATCGTAAGGAAATTTCTGATAGCCGACAGTGCCGTTGACAACATTGAACTGAAAAGTGCACGCAGCAATAGGCGAAATCAATAGACTTCTATAGAGCTACTGGAAAAGAAAGATAATGTAACAGTATAAATCCAACGAAAACCCACTAATTTCGACAGATCTACCATTTAGCTTCAATAGACTTCACTTTCCATTTAGACTTGCACGTTCTATTACAATTAATAAATCGCATGGCGGTCTGTTAAATACTGCGAGGTGGATTTTTTTACATCTCTATGTTTCTCATAGGGACAACTTTATGTCACTTGCTCAAAGGACGGGGGGGGGGGAGGTTTCTCACCAGAGAACTTATTCATACCAGCTCCCGGACAAATAACAAGAAATATTGTTTATAGTCAAGTTTTGAATTAAACGAATATATGAATGTCAAAAATCATTTGTATTTTGATTACTATCTTTCTTTGTTTGGATAATGCATATAGAAAATTGTACATTGTGGAAGACAGATTTTTTCTTATATATTCTCCCATAATTACAACATGTTTTTAGAAAATGATCACCATAGGAGTTAACACGTCCTCATTATGCCTGCGTGACGGGGCAGAGGAGGTCCTTGAACATGATACCCATATTCGCTTAAGTGGCCCCCAACATCAAAGGAAACACACGTCACCAGTAACCACGTAAGATCGTGATTAGCTCGCTTTGACATACGAACCCTCCGTGTACAGTTAATAACCTACCGTGTCTCTCATCTGTGCGCTTTGATCCTGATTTTCCGACATGTCTATTAAGTTTAGCCTAATAATGTAATATGAGTCAGTGGTAAATAGCTCTACGACACTATACTACTCACTGCATATTAGTTATACATCACTGACTACACTGCAACACACCGAATTTTGATATTGTATTGCCAAATTCTTTTGTGAAGAAGTTGGTACATAACTATTTTAAATACTATGAAATTAGGACAACTTTCACTCCACGCTTACGGCTAGGTTGTTGGGGGTGTTTTAATGACTTATCTCAATTTCCAATTAAGATATTTCTAAAGTGCAGCAGTCACCTTGAAATTTATGCCACATTTCTTCTACCTTATAGACATAATAGAAGATAGAGAAGACATAATGTAGCACATGGTTTTACTTCCTAATCAGTATCTTAAAGGCGTTGCAAATAAAATTAAACCTTGTAGAAGTTATTTTGTTCCTATCAAATTAGAAATCTGGAACATTTTCCACAATACAAGCTTTATGAATGCGGCAGTATTCAATGATTAACTACACCCTTCTATCAGAGTGAAAGCTACTTCATTTAGAACACAACACAAGGCGACTAGGCATATGATATTGCGAGTCAAAAACGTAAAAAAGGGAGCTAGTATATTGTCTTATACATCTGCTACAGAAACATTTAAGTCTAAAGAAACATTGACATTCTGTCGTATCCATACACAGTGATCTCTTAGCGGGTTGGGGAGGAGGAGGGGGATGAGGATCTATGACTCCCAGTATCAGTGACATTTACTGTCACACTACACGATATGAGAAAATCAAAGTCGGATAATATTACACCAGGTTGTAATTTCACTAAATAAAAACTGATACATTGATGAATACGTGTCAAATTGCGCGTAATTAAATCTACGATCACCTGTCAGAATAAAATCGGAATTTGTTACGTCAGGTGTGTTCATGGTAATAAAATTATTTTCTTTTTAACGAAACCACCGTCAGTAATTATAATGGGATATAAGTTACTGATAAATAGTGATGTGCATGGAAGAGGAATGTTCTAGGTTCGTAGTTTGGAATTTAAACTGTAAAACTCAAAATAGATGTGACATTATCAGGCTACAGGGATGACTTTTATGTATGCGAGAATTATTTTAACTAAAGTTGGAAATTTCACCACATAGAAAAATGAGTCGTGTTTCAAATTTTCAATGAAACATTTGACCTAGCTGTGCGCAACGGGACCTGCAATTGTAACTGCTCATAATAACTGTATCGCTGTAAAGCTTAAGTTCTAACCGCCTAATCCGCAGTGTGTAATGAATGTACAACTAATTGCAAAGAAAAATTCTTCAACTTGGTGACATGGGTGATAACATGACTGATATGAAAATTGAAAATATTTTGGTTTCTTTTCTTGGATCAAAGCAAATTTTGTATTGCCAAGTTACATACATAATGCTCACCTCACAACACAGTACCATTATTCTGTTAAAAAGTACATACAAAATTAGGTATCATTATTCTGATAGACAGAGCAAACCAGAATACAATATTCACCCTTTTATCTTTAAGATCTCAGCGAAAGATGACGCCGAAAGAAATTGAAATACAAATCCCCTCACTTCAATGTCTATTTCTGACAATTTAGAAGAAAATTACGCGCCATAGCTAACAACGAAGGACAAAAGTGGTACCACGTTCATCCTCTTCCAAGAAACAATCATACTATTTAAGGCTCACTAAAAATAAAATCAATTATTTTACATAATGAAATCCGCAACAATTGTTAAATTCAAAATTTTTATTTATTTATGCACTACCCGATTTTCGAGACCTCTATCTCATCATCAGGTGCATCTGCTAATTACAATCAAATGAAATAAATTTCAGATTCACCTGTTGAGATGTAGGTCTCGAAACTTAGGTAGTGCATCAATAAATAAAAATTATATTTTTAAAAACACAGTCTTGATTGCAAGAGAATTTTTATTCTTAGGCAACCGGTTTCCATCTGCTTGCGAGACCATCTTCGGGCCAACAGTTCCTGACCCGCCCACAATCGGCTGCCATGGTCGGCCTGAAGATTGTCTCACAAGCAGACTGAAAACGGTTGCCAAAGAACAATAAAAATTCTCTTGCCATCAAGGCTGTGTTTTTATATATATACTTTCATTAACGATCGCTGTATCTCCAGCAATGTGTTCTAAAATTGTAATTAAATAAAAAGTTTCAATTGAACAACTGTTATGGATACCATTTTTAAAATGAAGGTTGACGGTTGTAGATGTCCCGAAGGGAGAAAATTGCGTCAAAATCAATTATTTTCTTAATGTTGGTTATATCACGTTTATATCAATCCATTCCTACATTGTAATGAAGCCTTGCTTTGTTTAAAGTCTTCGCTACATCTCAGCTGCACTGTGGTCAAAATCTTTTCCGCTTCGTAGCTAACACTTAGCTGCCAAACTTCCAGAACGATATTTTCACTCTGCAGTTAAGAGCGCGCTGATATCAACACTCATTCTGGAAACATCCCCTAGGGTGTGGCTAAGACATGTTTCCACCATATCCTCTTCCAGGGATGCTAGTCTTGCAAGTTTCGCAGAACAGCTTCTGTGAAGTTTCGAAGATAGGAGGCGAGGTACTAGCGGAAGTAAAGCTATGAGGACGGGACGTGATGTGTACCACAGTTGCTCAGTTAGCAGAGCGCTAGCCCGAGATAGGCAGAGGTCCTGGGCTTGAATCCCGGTCCGGCACACAATCTGCCAGGAAGTTTCAACTGGTTAACACTTACTGCCACAGCGCAAAGATCATGCTATTGTCAGCTACATACGTTCGCTGATAGAGTTCACGTGCATGTCAAAGTAATTCAAGTGTTCCTCTACGTTCCGAGATATTCTGTCATCAAGAAGTTCCCAATTTAACACCTTACAGACACCTATCAGTGTTTCATGTTGTAGGATAGGCATTAGGCAGGGCCTACCATGGTACTTTACTAGATACAATGCATAATCTATATCTACACATCTTATAAAATTTCCTGTATGTTCCATATCTCATCCTGAAATACTGCATCGATTTCAACCAGACTTGAAACATATGTTTCTTACTACCAGGTAATAAACACTGTCGGGATAATAATCACCTAGACAAATACGTCAGGAGATATGACAGCATAAACAATTACATTAGTGAAAAATGACCGCATCATGCAATAATATTCTGCATGTGCTCCTGAACTAATAGACCAATGTCAAACAAACTTGGTACGTATATCCTTTGACGTCGGGAATAATTTACTATGGTGGCAAAAACCACCTACGATACATTGTTCATACCATATCACTTAATAAACAATGAAAACGCCCTATCTTTCCCCACGTGATAGCGTGATTTTATTCATCAACTATTTGACAATGAGCGCCTTAGCGACTTACAATAAACTTTAAACATAATTTCAAATGTTTACGAAACATTTTCTTCCTGACAAGCCGAACAAAATGTTGAAAGGAAATATATTTATCATTTACTACTTTTCCGATGTTCATGATGTATATCTACGGCATTTGGCATGACGTTACAAGTTATTACTTGTACACTGTAAATTATATTCGCGAGACATTTCACAGACGATAAACATACACCTACCTACCATATTATTATAGTGCATGAGATATGAAGTCATAAACAATTTGGTTAATTAAAAACAGCATTATCACGCATGTGGTTCCGATTTATTACGAATTTACTTCTAAAACCATTCACGACGTATTTTGCAGACATTAGACACATATACCATTTAACGTACATTCAAATTTACATAATAGTATGACATTATTCCAGGATATATGACGTCATAAACAATGAAATTTCCGAATAACTGCTACCTCATGCGCTATTTTTCCACGTCTCCAAATAATGCACGTATTTCAACTCAACTAGGTGCACATATTGCTTACTTAATTAATATTTCTTTGTAGTCTCTAGAGCATTCATCTTTCCATATTTGAAGAGTTTAGTTTATAATTCTGTGACGTGAGAAACCTTAATGTCGCAACCCTCTGACACTGGGTATGGTTTTGTAGCTTGAAAATAAAGTCCATTAAATAAATTCTAATCGCGTTGGAGGGATACGTCAGATTCCAGGGTAATAGGCCTACGGGAAGTTCAACGGAGCTCAGGTTTTATCAGAACAACATGGAAACTTTATAACTTATTTAATGACCTTAATGAGAGCTTTACAGCTTAACTCTTCCGGGATAGATTACAAGAACGTCAGAACTAATGCTGCAAAGGCCGGTGGCAAGGAAAGGTAATATTTTATAATCCCAAATTATGAGTAATTGGTTCCATCCCATGCTGATGCTTTCAGCAGCAGTCGGTTATGAATTTATGAAGTAATGCAGTCACGTTTGCGAAATTGTTTATTATTTAATGCGTTCCTTCCTTTTGGGACATCATTGGATCATATAACAGATGTGGTAAAGCATCCATTACTCAAAGTCCTTTGGAGTAAAAATCTAAAATTTTAGAATTTAATTCGCAAGAGCTTTGACTGTTCTGTTTTATCACATCTTTTACATGATCTGATGGTGTCCCAACAGGGCGAACCGCGTTATAAATAATTAAAAACCTATTCCCAACGGTGACTGCATTCTTTCAAAAATTAGGGGGTATCTTTGCGAAGATGGACGGAAATGAACTGATGTTCGTCTCCTATTCCTGAATTTTATAGCTCTTTGTCAGTTTAGACTTCCATTTCAATTTAAAGGAAATATAGTCAGTATTTCAACGTTCATTCGAAAGTGGCACAAAATCTCGTAGGAAACTAAATATACAGAATTGTGAATATAAGACTTCCCGAGGGCGCAATAGTTCGCCAAGAATGTGCATATAAAAAAAGATTATAACATTGATTTAAAGACTGATTATGGGAGAATAAATGGTGGACACTTGCCCTAAAAATTGAGGTTGTTTTGTTTACCATTTGAGCTTGGCACCGATGTTCTCTCGTAGCTCAGATTGGCAGAACAGATTGCTGAAGCATACAAACATAATGTAGAGCAAAAAATACGCCAAAGCAGAGCGTTTTAGATATAAGTAACGACTAATAACCATTGCCATAGGACATTATTCACCTCGAGTAATCTTAGAAAACAACCATAATGTTTAAATCATACAATTTCTTAATCGTGAATATATAATCTAATAAATATAACATTAGAACAATCGCGAATGAAACAAATTGGTTCGCTTGGTGAAGGTACTGTATTGACGGTCTAATCTCGGCACCAGAACACAGCGATATCGTTTCCAAAGCGTACGCATAGATCTCTAAATTTAACCTACAGGTTCCAAGAAATTTTGGTTGAATGCACTGTATCTATAGATGGAAATTGCGGTTCTGCGAGAAATGGCACGTTTTCGTTTGGAATGAAGAGGATCTTTAGAGAAAGTTGCTGAAACTACAACGAAAATTTATCAATCACAGTCCCTCTAAGAAAGGTACACAGCGAAATATGGGCGACTTATTTATCAATTACAGCAGAATCTTGGCATTCTAAGATAATATCTTAATTCTTATCTTACGCTGTTAAAGTAATGCTAAGAACGTGACGATTTAGTACGCTTCCTTAATGAAACTTCTAGTACTGTATCTCATTCGTAATAATTAGTCGTATTGCGTAACGCGTAATTAGAGCATTTCCACGTAAATAAGTAAGCACGCAGGCAAAACCCAGTGTAGGCAGGAGATTTTTCGTCAGGAAAATTCCAAATGTGTAAGCTTACTGCAGGTCTCACGTTAGACTTGATGGAATAATCACCAGGAAAGTATCAAACGTATTCTTTCCTGAAAACAGTCTTGATATGTATAGCTTTTAATGTGTACCGTTACTACTCGAGTCGATGCTACAGATTGTAATCTGCCAATATTTTCTCGTCTTCTGTGGGCAAATTCTGAGCACGCTATGTTTGTGGGAGGTCTCCGTAAGCCGAAACCCATGAATTACAGCAGTCTGCAACGGGGAAACGTCATTCCTAGTGATATGTCTTCAGATACGACGTATAAATCAAGATGTCGTGCTCCTTTATCCAGGCTGAGCATGAGAGATGTGATTCAGCGGATTAATGCTGACTGCCTTGTCTCCAAGAAGATCTAGAGGTTGCAGGCTATATATACACCCTGCAGAGTGAAAATGCTGTAAACGTTTGAAGGTAACGATCGGCAAGTAGTAGGGCTACATTAAAGCTACCATATTGGAAATCTCGAGCTAGTACATGGTTAGGAGAAGAAACTTCTGGTACATCATGGGAAGAGTATAATGATACAGTTTCACAGTTTTTGGAATGTGATCTTGTAAAAGACACTGATCAGAACAGAAATAGCGAGCAATGGAAAGAGTCCTTAGCAGAACCGTTCAGTCGCTCAGCAAGGAGTACCGCTTTAGCACTGCGGTATTTACAGGGTGTGTCAGATAGTCCCATAACATTTAAATAAACACTAAGTCACTAAATACTGTAGGAGGAGAGGTATCAATAAACACATACACATGAAGCGACACGAGGTTTCATTTAAACATACCGATAGTGTGTAAAGAGGCCAGCTGCAACCAGTGACTCTTCATGAGTATCGTAAATGAAATGAGTTGTAGTCAGATGCACCAGCTTCGTGCCACGTTGACTTAACAAAAAGAGAAAAAATGGAGGGAGCCACTGTGAAGAGGGGAAAATCCACAAATTCATGATTGGTCACGTCGCCATAACGTATAAAGGCTGCGACACAAATATTACTATGAACAAAGTGATTAAATAGTTGCAGGTTGTTTAGACGATCGGTCCCACAGTGGACGACCTGACTTGTATTAATATTTCCGTATATATTTCGCATATTGCTGCTCGTCTGAAATATGAACTACATGACTGTGCCGCATCCGGTACAAATTTTAGTCCATGTTTAGAAGATCAGCAGAAGTCGTAAAATGTCAAAATCTGCGAAACATATATATGTGAATATTTACGACTGCTGCGGATCACCGCCAACGCCTATTAATCTTTATATTATATAAAAATGTATCCCTATTTCCCTTGGTCACTTCATAATTTGAGGACGGGTCGACCGATTAAACTGATTTTTCTTTGTGTTCGTAATATTTAGAACAAGTTTTATAGGAAGTAAATTTTTTAGAAAATCTATTGAAGAACTGGAGAAAACTGAAAGTGTGTGTTTCAACGTGTCCTTTTCTTTCTATTGCACACAATTATACAGTTTTGTCCCGATTTTCATGAACCTTTGCACACTTGATCTTCAGAACAAAAGAAATATCTCTGTCTGCTTAAATGTTTGTATGGTGCATGGCGCAGGGTACCTTTAAATAATTTTTAAACACTATTTTTCATGAGGAAATACATGCCATAAATCGCTAAAAAATTCAATCAAACCTTGTTTGTTTTAACAAATATAATAACTGACCGGTTTCCATGTTGTCACATCATCTTTAGATCACTGTTTTCAAATAAAATCATATCAGAGGCATGCCTCATGTTAAGACAAAAAAAAAAAAAAAAAAAAAAAAAAAAAAAAAAAAAAAAAACATATCAACTGTCACTGCATACGAAATATAGACATCTTTTAAATGATCTTAGACAGTGGCAGCTGATGTGACCACAAAGGTTTTCCCGACGTAATAACTGACTCTGACCATAACTTGTTAGTCATGAAGTGTAGGCTGAAACTGAAAAAACTGCAGAAATGTAGGAAAATAAGGAGATGGGACTTAGATAAATTGAAGGAAAGTATGTCTTGAGCGCCAGAGGGCAGTTGCTGTCACGTCTTGTGCACGTGCTATGGATATTCCATGATGTATAAAGGAGCCGCCGATTGCACTGGGAACCCAGTTCCGCCGAGATGGTGTACCACACGCTCACTTGAGGATGGCGGGCACTTGCGTTGCTGAAATGTTGTGTCAAGTTGACTTCAGTATCCGGCTGCAAACCCGACAAGATTACAGTTATTTATTATTATATTATTATTATTATTATTATTATTATTATGGTCTTCAGTCCGAAGACTGGTTTGATGTAGCTCTCCACCCTACTTTATCCTGAGCAAGCCTTTCCATCTCCTCATAAGAACGGCAACCCACATCCACTTGAATCTGCTTACAATACGAGTCTCTTGGTCTCCCTCTGCGATTTTTACCCCTACACACTTCCCTCAATGCTAAATTTACGATTCCCCGATGTCTAAGAATGTGTCCTACCAAGCGATACCTTCTTTTAGCCAGGGTATGCCAAAAATTCCTTTTCTCACCAATTCTGTTCAGTACTTCTTCATTGGTTATGCGATCTACCCACCTAATCTTCAGCATTCTTCGGTAACACCACATTTCAAAAGCCTCTATTCTCTTCCTGTCCGCACTGCTTATCGTCCATGTTTCACTCCCGTACAAGGCAACACTCCACACAAATGCCTTCAGAAAAGACTTCCTTACACTTAAATTAATATTCGATGTTAGCAAATTTCTCTTTTTCAAAAATGCTTTTCTTCCCATTGCCATTCTACATTTTATATCCTCTGTACTGCGACCATAGCATGTTATTTTAATACGCAAGTAACAAAATTCATCTACCACCTTCATTGTTTCATTACAGTTCCTTCAGCATTGCTTTTCTAAGACCGCATTCCATTATTTTTGTTTTGCTCTTGTTAATGTTCATTTTATACGCTCTGTTCAACACACTGTCCATTCCTTTCAACTGCTCTTCCAGGTCCTTTGCTGTCTCTGACAGAATTACAATGTCATCAGCAAAACGCAATGTTTTTATTTCTTCCCCCTGTACTTTAACCCCAATTCCAAATTTTTCCTTGCTTTCCTTCACCGCCTGCTCGATGTACAATTTGAATAGCAACGGAGAAAGGCTACAACCCTGTCTTACTCCCTTCCCAACTGATGCTTCCCTTTCATGCCCTTCGAGTCTAATAACTGCGGTCTGGCTTTTGTACAAGTTGTATATAACTCTCCTTTCCCTGTATTTTATCCCTTCTGACTTCAGAATTTGAAAGAGTGTATTCCAGTCAACATTGTCAAAAACATAGTATAGTGCCAGAAATGTTGGAAGTACAACTAACTTATTCGTTAGCTCATTGCAACGCAGTTTGACACTGTTAGGCTATGGCCGGCACCGACCGACTCGAGTCTCTTTGTTAATGAAGATATCAGTTGCTATGAGCTAGTGCTGTGGTTCGAGGCCGACCCAGACCTCTAGAAGCCGGGGCCACAACTAGGCAACAAGGTGCGGGGGGAGCTCGTGATTGTTACATAACTGTGTGCACCGTTTATACGTGGACTGGACTGGACTGGATATAGTAGAGCTCTTGGAGAAAATTTTGTAGCTGTTCAGGAACCTCATGTTCACAAACAATGATGATATTTTCAGAACGACAATTTGCCTTGTCAGCGGGCCAAAATAGTTCATGATTAATTTGAAGGACACCCAGATTGCCAATCATGAATACCACGAACATTTATGGGCCAGAATCTAGAGTGCAGTTAGTGCACAAAATCCGGCATCGCAATAACCGACGGCTCAGTTAATTGACGAATTGATGGCTCAGTTTTCATGCAGGGAAATTGTTGAGACAATGCCGTGTCGACATAAGGCACACTGCAAACAAAAGGAGGTGCGACATGGTAGTAAGAGGTATCTCATGACGGTGGATGTACTACAAGAGGCCTGACTTTATGAATTAATGCAATAAATTCTAAGAAGACTGTAATAAATCACATTTTTTGTGAAAACCACTAAAAATTACTATAAAATAAATGATATACTAAAAATACCTTACACTACACTAACTATCACAGTAAAAGAACTTTGACGACACTGCATTAACATACTACGTTTTATACTTTCAAACGGCTGCAAACGATTCATTAAACTCACTCTTTATATGCAGACTGTGCTGCGGGTGGACAGTTCTTAATATGGGAAGTTATTTCAAATTTTTACTCTTGATGCAACCAGTTTCGGTGTCTCACTGACAGCATATTGATCCCCACTTGCCAACAGATGTAACAATCCGATCACCTCCGATTTATAAACAAGAGCCACAGTGATTCCTGGTTTCCGTAGTTCTCTTGTTGTTCACGTTGCATTTACACACTACAAAGTTGCTGGGTTAATGATTTTCTCAGATGCTTCTTTAAAATATCTCTTCAAACAAGCAACTGAGTTGCAAAATAAAAATTTCGAAAGTACTAAACAAATAAAACTTAGACATTTCTAAATTAAAACACCATAACATACAAAATACTCCATATGTTAAATAATGAAAAAAGGCTTCATTCTTTTCTAGCATCCCTTTCGTTGATAAAGGGAGATCACTGCGAACAGTAAATGAGAAATACTGGACGAGTTTTTCATCCTAAGGAGAGTTCAAGCTGAAAAAGTAAATTAGAGAACAACACAAGGCAATATGTGGGAGAACTGGAACAAATTTCAAGGCAAGCTTTTTTATTACGAAGTAATTTGGGTGTGGCATTTTTTTTTTTTTTTTTTTTTTTTTTTTTCTTTAACTAAGAATTGCCATAGTGGATTGGCCGAGCATTGTAAGGCGTCTTTCTCCGGAAGTAAGGAAGGAATCTTAGGGTTTAACGTCCCGTCGACAGCGTGGTCAGTAGAGACGGCCTTCTGCGGAGCGATCTGTTGCTCGTCGTCGGATAATTCAAATGTTTGTTAAGCTTATGTGACTTAACTACGGGGTCATCAGTCCCTAAACTTACAAACTACTTATTAACCACCTTATACTAAGGGCGCCACAAATATACATGCCCGAGGGGGGATTGGAACCCCCGACCGTAGTGGCCGTGCAGACCGTGACTGCAGCGCCTCAGTCACCTCGGCCACCGCGGCTGACTCGACGTCGGAGATTCGAGTCCTCCCTCGTACATGGGTGTGTACGTTTGTCCTTAGGTTTGTTTAACTCAATTTAATTAGTTTGTAAGCCTAGGGACTGATAACCAGATTTACAAACCTTTAAACATTTGAACTAAGAAAATGTTTGCCCGTAACAAGGAATATGTAGTAATATGAAAGTATTATTCTACTGCGACAAGTGACATGGGGAACTTGAAGGGGATAGAATTGTTCTGTAAACTATTTGCTAAGATAATATACCTTTCAAAATGTAATTCAGTTTTCTTTTATATTCACGTGCAAGTGATGAGCGATGTGTTACAGTTTAGTGGTCAAAGAATCAGAGTAATGAGATACTGTTAATACTTTTTTGTTGACCTCGGCATTATACGCCACGACAAGAATATTTTTCCTTTGATCCTGTAGCTGTTGAAACCTCATATCATAATATGTGCGGTTTCATTTAACCCAATTTCATTTATTGTTTTTAATTTTTTTAAACCATACTAAGGTTTCCACATCGCGACGGTGGAGGGCTGCCATCTTGAGAATGAATTACTTCTATACAGTTAAATCGTTTCATATTTCGGTTTGCCGACGACATAGTAATTTTGTCAGAGACTGCAAAGGATCTGGAAGAGCAATTGAATGGAATGGAGAGTGTCTTGAAAGGAAGATATAAGATGAACATTAACAAGAGTAAAACGAAGGTAATGGAATGTAATATCAGAAAATCAGGCGCTGCTGAAGGAATTAGATTAGGTAATGAGGCAATAAAAGTTGTAAATGAGTTTTGTTATTTGGGTAGCAAAATAACTTCTGAGGGCCGAAGTAGAGAACATATAAAATGCAGAATGGCTATGGGATGAAAAGCATTTCTAAAGAAGCGAAACTTGTTAAAATCCGATATCAATTTAAACATTAGGAAGTCCTTTCTGAAAGCATTTGTCTGGAGTGTAGCATTATATGGGAGTGAAAGGTGGACGATAAGGAGTTTAGACAAAACGATGATAGAAGCGTTCGAAATGTGGTGCTAAAGACGAATGATGAAAATCAGATGGGTAGATCACATAACAATTGAGGAGGTGCTTAACCGAAATGGGGAGAAAAGAAGTTTCTGGCATATCCTGACTAAGAGAAGGGGTAGATTGGTTGGACAAATTATGAGACATCAAAGAATCGTCAAGTTAGAATTAGAAGGAAGTGTGTGGGGTAAAAATCGTAGAGGGAGACCGAGGGACGAATACAGTAAGCAGATTCAAAATGATGTAGGTTGCCGAACGTATTCTCAGATGAAGAGACTTGCACAGGACAGGGTAGCGTGGAGAGCTGCATCAAACCAGTCTGCGGACTGAAGACCACAACAACAACAACAAATATTCAAAGCAATTGCAGGCAAAGTGCTTTTCAGATAAAGGACTGTTTCAGTCTCAGTAAGGATTTCTTTGAGATTACTTGCATTTCTAAACTTTTTGCTAGAATTAAAATTACCGAATCTTGCCTGCACTACATAACGGGTTTAGATGTCTACAATAAGTAATAAAGTTAATTCCAATTAGCGACAATTGTTTTCAATGAGAAATATTCTTATTCCGCTCTCCCTGCGGAGGTCTTTGACAAACTTTTACAGTAGAAGATGTCATGCCTTTACGTCTTCTTTCTACGCACGACAACCGCTAAAATGGCGAAAAAAAAGTTTTACCCTTCTCAGATTTTGTTCCTTTTATTTGATATTTAACAGTTACACTGCAATACTTACTGCAAATAATTATATTATTGTAGAGATAAAATGTCACTTATGTTTGCCGCCAGGAATGGCCGCGTAGTCTAAGGCGTCGCGTTACGCACTAGGTGGCCGTTCCCGCCGGAGGTTCGACTCCTCCCTCTGGCATGGGTGTGTGTATTGTCCTTAGTGACAATTAAAGTAAATTTCATTCCATTCCATGATGGTGGTGGTTGCTGGTGCAGGAACAGTGGTGAATAATTAAATAATTCGCAGTTTCTGTTACAATATTCTTTATTATATCTTATAACGAATTTCGCGCTGTTTGTAAACTAATGGACGAAACTGCTAGGGTCAGCAGTCCCTAGACTTAATTAAATAATTAAATAATTCCCAGACTCTGTTGCAATATTCTTTATTACATCCAATAACGCGTTTCACTGTGTTAGCCTATCATCAGACTGGAAACAGACAAATGTTTTATTACATCCGTGTACCTGGCGAGCAGCGAATCTAATATGGCCAAGGTGAGTAAATTTTGAAAAGTCAGAACTTACTTCTTCTATGGCTCCATCTCCACCCAACTAAATTCTGACTTTTCAAAATTTACTCATCTTAGCCATATTAGATTCGCTGCCCGCCAGGTACACGGATGTTATAAAACATTTGTCTGTTTCCAGTCTGATGATGCGCTAACACCGCGAAACGCGTTATTGGGTGTAATAAAGAATATTGCAACAATGTCTGCGAATTATTTAATTAGTTTAAGTAGTTTGTAAGTCTAGAGACTGCTGACCCTAGCAGTTCGGTCCATTAGGTTTACAAACATTTGAACATTGCAACTTAAACGTTTCATCTAACCTGCTACTGTAAAATTTTTAAATGCAAAGAAAACCTAGTTCCCATTAGGAACTACTACGACTAATTATTCGTAAGGAACGGATAATACTGGGCAAAAGAAGTTTCTTTCTTTAATCTATACTAAACGAAATACTAGTAGGAGCTACTAAATTTTGCTCTTTCCATTGATAATGCTTTGCAACTTATTCTAAAGACGTGTGCGGTATTCTCTCTCTTTTTTTAAAATTTAACTACATGTTTTTTTTCTTTATTCACATTTTGTGTCTCATTTCCATATTTTACAATGTTATTTTATCTATAGCGACTACTTTCGACCATTATCGGCCGTTTTCAAGCTACCCTAAATCTTAACTAGTAAATAAACAGAACGTACTTTTATTTGACATAACACTAAAATAGCTTCGGCTTTTCAACTAGGCCGCGTTATTAATGCTTCGGTTGACGAGACTCACGACAAATGAATTAAATTGTAGCAAATGCGTCTATGATAGTAAATTCAAATGAAGGAAACAAATATGGAAAAAGTCCCAGATATTACCAGTGAAGAAGGATATATGTAAATGTTTCTCAATTTTCAATGCGCTGACGACGGAGAAGTTCAACGAATAAAATACTGATTTCATATTTCTTTTTGATCCCTGAAGACATCTTTTTATCGACATCTCAGTTATAATACTGTGTATTATGAAAAATAAAAACTAAATGAATAAAAATGATGAAAAAAAACACTAAAAACGTCTGTATCGTAGCAAATACCGGGGATTTTCTAGAGATTAAACGCAATAGGTCTAAGTAAATTGACGCAATAATTGGAACAGTACCTTAGATTATGGCAATTTTCGTAGATTACCTCTATTAATCTCTCGATTATCTTACGAGATATTAGGTGGGAAAATTAGGTGAGTTACTCTGAATAATGAGACGCCTTCTGGGCATTAAGCCTATTAAACCTAATGGAAAGTATTTCGGCTTATAATTAATGTGCTTGGCTCCATTATGGGGAGAAGTGAAGTACTTAATAATGTTGACACAACAGAGCAGCGAACAAAGAGCAATTTCGTTTCCTGTGTAAAGCCTTTTACTGTTAACGGAAATTATTTGTGGTGTCAACATAAACTTGAATTGTGGCTAATGGTGCAAATAAACCCATTTAATGCGGCTCTTGCTCTACGGCACGTCAGGTGGCGCAGTAATTTTCAGAAAACAGCGCTCCGCTCGACGAACCCCGCACTGTTTAAAGCGCACCATCAAACTCTGGCGTCGCTCTCTCTCTCTCTCTCTCTCTCTCTCTCTCTCTCTCTCTCTCTCTCTCTCTCTCTGTGTGTGTGTGTGTGTGTGTGTGTGTGTGTGTGTGTGCGTGCGTGCGTGTCACTGCAGCGGACCAGCATTTTTGAAATGCTAAACTACGGGAAAACAAGTAAAAGTACGTTGTAAAACTTTAATAAGTGAGAAATTTAGTTGCTTATTAAACGTTTTGCAGAATTAATTAAAAACATTCTTACGTGAATGTCTGTTCGGTGTGCGTTTATCACGTCTGAACCACAAGACATAAAGAGCTAAAAATTTGTACAGTTACTAATGTCTACCCGTGGAAGGCTTTAGGCTCGGTTTTATGGCGATCGGATAGATATTTAGTAATTTGAAGAATATAACGCGAAATGCGGAACAATAATGATTCTTTGAAAATTATATTTACTCTTTGAAAATGGTTTATTGGTTGCATTGTTGCTTGAGGGTTGATAATGATAAAAGGGTTGAATGTATTGGTATGGAAAGGTATCGGTGTATATAAAATTCTACGTGTGTGTGTGTTAATATTTCGCTCTGCAGCGAAAACTACAGAACGCAAACGAATGGGGGGTGTGTGTGTGTGTGTGTGTGTGTGTGTGTGTGTGTGTGTGTGTGTGTGTGTAACTGTTGTCCGAAGCCTCCCGTTGGACACCATAGCAGTTGCATGCCGACAGCTATAAGGGGGTGGAAGATATGGTGGTTGAAAGTCGTCAAATTATTAAAAAATTCGTATTGAAGGCCAGCGATGACGTTTGCGACTCTATAGCAAGGAGGTTACGTACAGCGAAACGTGATGCCACAGACCATATCTTTGGTCTGTGAGTCCTACAATGTCTTCAGCTCTTTCTCTGTAAGGATAAGCATACGAATAAGGAAATATAAGAATAAATAATAAAAGCATTAAAAAAAGAAATTTCTTTTAATTCATCAATTTAAAAAAATCGATTTGACGTTTCGCACATTACATGAAGTGATCCATCTGTGATATTATTACAATCATTATTGTTGAATTTCGTGATTGGATTCTTCGAAACGAGTGCATTTTTACCTGATTTCTTCTATATTCTCTGATAAATGTAACATGAAAAAGGAGATGGACAAAGAGAGAGTGGATAGGAAAAGTACTAACTCAAGGTTCGAATAAATAAATAAATTAATTAATACCCCTGCAATGCCGGGTTTTCAGCTAGTATCTTTATAAAAATAATAACTGCAACAAAATAATGTTTGAATTACATTTGAGTAAAACGTATTATTACTTGAAAATAAGTCGAGTTTGGCGAAAACTGACAACCAGAAATATTTTACCGCAGTGTGATTTTAGTACGTTGCACTTAAGGAGACGATGTAATGAGTTATAGGGTGAAACGGAAAAATCAAAATCTAGGAAAAATGGACTAAATTGACCTACTCAAAATCTATACCTATTGTTACGTAGTAACTTTGAAGACGTAGTTGATTAACGAACGCTGGTTTAAGCTCAGTGGAGATTTATTGCGCACTTGTTACAGACGTATAAGAGCACAGAATGAACTGGCTTCGTCTGGAATTTTATACGATAGACACATATAGAACATCTAGAAGGTACTAGAGTTGCATATTCAAATTAAAGACAGAGTGAGCCTGGAACCCACGACCCTTTACTTTAGATTCCCACAGAGTTTTTTCGAATATTTTTTCTTCCGGTTGAGAGATTACATTTGTTCACAGTTGATCGGTGGAATGTTGCTCAGTTATTATCACAGACAGCACGTGCTGAGCTGCCACGCCGGCTCGCTTACGACCGAGAAATTCAACGAGTGTTTTTCTGTTTCCATATTACTTTTTCATCCAGGAAGTCATATCTTCTCTGATACATAGTTATATTACTCGTTATTCTGAATAAAAATTCTTCAACTTACCAAATAATGGTTAGTTTCTAGAGAAATACTTGACCGATACACCATACGGTTAGTGGCTTTCAGTGTTTTATTTACGCCTGTATCATGAAATTTTGACTGCACGTCGTCTGCACTTAGTAGGTAGGCCTAGTTAATGCGAGGGATCTTCACAAAGCCTATATAAGTGAAAACATTAAATTCCTTTCTGTTTCTTCGTATTAGTCTAAGCAATTCTGTCAAAAACTACTGCACGAAACCGGATGCAGTTTTCATAGTTACTGGAGATCTAATTTCAAGTACACTGTTCGCGTTGATACGCATCCTGCGTCAGTACGGAGAAATCACCACTGAAGACACAGGAAAACTGTCCTCAGAACCTCGTTTTTTTCTGCATTTAATAAATAAAAATTACGCTCAAGAGTGAGTTTTCCATGAAAATTAGTAAAAGTAGAAAATCTCCCTTAAATGAAACAAAATAAAATATAAATAATAGACTCCCTAAAATGTTGTATGTTGGGTATTCATTTATCATTGAAAATCAAAAATACTGATTTTTGGGGATATTTTATGTTACCGAACTTACTTTAGATATTAATGTGAAATTTGTGCTATCTCTACAAGAAAGGTTTGATAGCAAATAATTTTCTAGAATTAAGATTAATAATTTATATGAACATACGTAATAAATTATTTTTCTTCTCGACCTTTTCCCGTCACATCTCCCTTCCAACCTTCCTCCCTTAGAGCCCAAGCTATCTTGTCATGTATCTCATTTTTTTGTTTATCTTGTCCTTGATCTATCTTCAGGTATTCAACTCTCCTCCCCGCGCGATTCTACCCTCTTCTCTCCGCCTGCTCATACCGTCTTAGCCTATTTTCTTGAAACTTCTATGTCGGGGTTCCATTTTCACTGTTACCCCGGATGTAATCATCAGTCTTTCTGTACTTTCTTGTAGCTTCACTCATTCGCCTTACCATTCTCATTTCTGCCACAACAACATTTCTCTGTTGTGCGATTTCGATTTTTCTGCGCTACAGGTAACCACCAAATATCCCTCAAGATCTAATCCATAACACCTTAATGGCCATGCGACGCCTGTGCGATTGTACTGGACGCTCGAGCTGGCCCCACACCATATTAGAGTACATCGAAAATAACTTTTTTCACTATTGTGGTAGCCTCATGGTGCCTCGCTCTAAGTAAACGCCTGTTAACCTCTAGCAAAGAGTTGAGACAGTAAAATTTCGTACTTTTCCCACACAAATAACAATTGTAACCAATATCAGAATAAAATACTTTATCACATGTATATTGTGTATGATATCTCACCCGATGCCGTAATTGGTTTGAGTATATGTTACTTATTTGAGTCCCTTTTTTGATTTTTCAATTTCCTTACTAAGTTCAAATCTCCATCAATCGATGCTCCAACCCTTACAATTTTTAATGCAATGATTTCCATTCCCTCCTACTAGCTGATGCCACTGAACATTACTGGTTCTTCTGCCTTAAGCAGCAGTTTACCACCCAAAGGGAAAGACTTGAGTCCTTTACCTCTGTCCGCACCTTCGCCTTTTACGACGTCTCTAGTAGAGCGAGGGACAGTTATTTCGGAAGATTATGACTGCCAAAGCTAATGACTTGAATTGAAAATTTAAGCAGTCACTGAGCTCAATGTCTGTCCCTGGGTGTAATTTTCAGTTCTAATTTATAGCGCCACCCCTAAAATATTTTATTCGCATTCCAAGGACTGCTGACAATCTTGAATTCATCACTAAATGTGTTATCGTTGATACCTTTATCTAGTAGACTCTAAAATAGCGTTATCGTTTATAGGTTTGTAGACAACATTAATCACTTTCATACATTACTTCAGAGGCTTCGTCATGTAGTACAATTGTTCTAATTACTTATGAGTGTCTTCGTTTTGACTACTTCCATTCCCTTAATTCTGCAGCTAACCATATTATGACTCAATTTCTTCCAGATCATCCATTCACTATTTATCCTGTGTTGCAATCTTCATAACTGTACGCGCATTTGACAACTCTGGAGACTAAACATCATGGTTAGTTTTAATCGTTCAGATTGCAGTTTAATTCGGCATCCTTTCTATTTGTATGTTATTTCACGTTGATGATCGTCATTGCTCCTTCTGGTTGTTTCACCCACTCTTCAAGCTTGTCTCCCCCACCCGCCGACCCCCCAATTCGCTTGTTACTAGGTCATCGCGAACACCTTGCTCCTTGGCATCACCTTGGCATCTCTTTATTCATACGGTATCTTTAACTATTTAACTATTAAATACATCATGACGTAAAAAAGAAAGATACGGGCTGACTGCAGGTTGTTGCTGTAATACTACCTTCACTGTAAACGCCTTCGTCGTACTGTAATACTCTTGTGTCACCGCACCTTTGTGTATGTCTTCAACTACACATAATTTTCTAGCGGGCCTTTACTTCAAAAACACCATTTCGTACCTGGGAACTGTGAAGGCATCCTTAGGATTAATAAAAATTCATACGAAGATCAGCTTGTACTTTTGTGTCTGGCGGAAAAACGAAGACTTTCTCGGGTAGCCAGTTGAACTTCATACGACAACAAAGCGTCGGAGGGTATGTTTATTATTATCCAGATTAAAAGTGCTTTGTGAGTGACATTTCAATACATGGTGGCTGAGTTTCCAGCACGCAGCCAGACGCGTTTCATAAATCGCTGTACGTATCATGGAGCACACGGCGTCCAGGACTGTCAACTGAACCCTGACACTCGGTCCCCTGAAACGTCAATCGGTAATTAATTTTTATCCGGTTATAGAACTGCCACTCTCTGTCAGAACTGACACCAAAGTGAACGACAAATGAAAGGGGTACGTTCCTTGCTCAAAAATAATAAAAAAAGTACAAAATGTGTGCTTTAAAATGCGTAATTTAAATGCTGTATAAATCATTCGATAGAAAAATTGTCTGTCACTGTATCGAAGACGAACAAGTACTAATAGCTCTTCAGGTTTGAATAACACAGTCCACGGTTTTCGATATTTTTCCTTTTTTTGTGTAAGGAACCTGTCCTCAAAGTTCGTCGCTACTTTCTTGGAACAGCCTGTTCCTGTGACTGGTAGAGTATACGGAGTGTATTAAGACTCCCATAACCGAAAATGAATTATACAGCTTTTTTCCTCAAACCATAAGGCCTGTTACCACGATCCACACGGAGCTCACGCGTAATTACGAATTAAATCCAACTCTCTCACTCTCTCTGACCACTCGCTTTATAAACGTGAAATTTACAGCAATATGTTTGCGAACTGCACTATATTTTTTATTTAGATTTGCGGCTATAATTTATTAGAAGCATACATCAAATGTTTACAAAGATGCATTGTTTTGACGTTGTTACGGAATTTTCGACATCCGGTGACCTGTTTTGTTATGAAATAAGGTGAACATATTGTTTTGTGGCTTTTTTGTTGTAGTTTTCTGTCAGGAGACTGGTTTGATGTAGATCTCAACCCAACTCTGTCCTGAGCAAGTCTCTTCCTCATAAGAACGGCATCCGACATCCATTTGAATCTGTTTCCTGTATTCGTCTCTTGGTGTCCCTTTGCGATTTTTACCACACACATTTCCCTCCAAACCACGATTCTTTGATGTCTAAGAAAGTGTCCTACGAATCGTTCCCTTCTTCTAGTCAAGGTAGGCCGAAAATTCCTTTTCTCCCGAGTTCTGCTCAGTATCTCCTCATTGTTTACGCGATCAACCCACCTAATCCCTAGCATTCTTCTCCAGCACCACATGTGAAAAGCCTCTATCCTCTTCTTGCCTGAACTACTTATTGTGCATGTTTCATTCCCGTACAAGACGACACTCCACACAAATGCCTTTATATAAAACGTCTTTACGCATAAATTAATATGCTACTAACAAATTTCTCATTTTCCAAAATCTTCCCATTGCCACTCTGCATTTTATATCATTTGTACTATGACCATTATATGTTATTCTACTGCCAAAGTACCAAAACTCAATTACCACCCTTATTGTGTCGTTACCTAATCCAATTTCTTCAGCATCGCGAGATACATTAAAGGAATGAAATCTGAAAAGTACATTAAAGTTTCATCCAGTCAAAACCGGAATTCTGTGAGGATTTTGTAATGTAATTTCAATTGAATGTGATGGATAAGCTCGCCCGTTAAGTAATAAGTGGTCTCTCGTGTTAATAATTGGACAAAGGTAACTGTTACAGCATAATAGCCATTACAATTAAGTTTCAAACTGCAACGCAAGTCCCATTCGTATATCTCTATAGTCGCATCGTTATTAAATTTGAATCTTTCATATGGAAAAGCCCTCTAAATAATTCTGTGCGGAGTCTTTTGTGCTGAACTTTGAATGACAAGCACAAATATCTTGTCGCCAAAATATAGCGGAGTGAACACAATGTAACGCCATTAAGGTGCTAGTGCAAATGCAACTGCGGTTGTGACGGTGAAATTAAGTGAGGAACTGACAAGACGTTAGGTCAGTACTTTGTGAGAAAGCGCATCCTCAGTGTCTCTGTTTAGTATTCTTCCTTAAATCCCGCCTGAATTATAATTCATCTCGTTAAATTCCGTAAATATTTCGGTTTGTTAGTAGTTGGTGAGAAACTAAAGGAAAGTTTTTATGTCTCTAACCATTTATGAGATATGATACCTCATTCTAGCTGTATCTCAGGTGCACTCACATGGAAATGATTTCGCTGCATACATACATATATAGTTAGCTCGCTCATCTCCAGAGATATCCTCCCAAAACTTAAAATCAATATGTTAATAAAATAGCAACCGGAAGTAGTAACAAGTTAGAATTAGACCAGAACCAATCATTTAGATATGTAATTGGTGGAGTAAATTCAGCTCCTATAGTATCAATGAGATTTCTGACTGGAATATAAACTTTTTAAATAACTATTCGAAATTAGAACTGCTTCCGTAAGAGACACTGATACATCAGACCAAACTTAGTCAATGGAAAGAATGTAAGATCTTAGGTACCAAAAAATGTTCAAATGTTTGTATAGTCTATGGGACTCAACTATGGGGTCATCAGTCCCAAAGCGTACAAACTACTTATGAACTACCTAATACTAAGGACGGCACAAATATCCATGCCAGAGGGGGGATTCGAACCCCCGACCGTAGTGGCCGTGTAGACCGTGACTGGAGTGCCTTAGTCCCCTCGGCCACCGCGGCCGGCTCTTAGGTACCCTCTGAAGATCAGTGGGTCCACACCTACTGAGGTGGTACATTTATGCAAGAAACAAGGAAACGTGGTTTAGGAATACATGGCAAAATTTTCTGTAAGCATCAGACTTCAGAACTGCACGACTCAAATTTCTAAGTTGAAGGCGATCAGAACTGTAACAAACAACTAAATAACTACTTACAGACAGACCACAAATTCGTCTTATTTTATGATTAGAAAGCAGCACTATCAGCAGTTCTTACCACACTACACCCAAAAATTGTTCAAGTTAAAGATATCAAAGTAACAAAGATGGTAAAGAAACAGCACAACAACTAAACACAAATTGGAACAAACAGCATGTATTTTTCAGTGTAACTCCTCCTTAAACACATATTCCAAGAGGAATTCAAACGAACCAATACCTGGGGAACAAACAAGAGAATCAATAGGCCTATTTATATTTCGTCTGACTACCGGAGATGACTGTTTGGCCAACCACCTGCACAAGATCTACCTCCAGCAATCTCCAGACTGTGTTCTGTGTCACAAGATTGATACGAAAATGAACAATAAACATTTATAAAAGTGTTTTGAGTTAATAAATTGTAATTCACACTGAAGAAAATGGGGCAGGAAGAAGCCGGATCACGGTAATTGAAGTGCCAGAACATTAAAATAACAATAATATTAACAAATTAATGATGATAATAATAATAATTGTATTAGGAAACTGTCTACGACATGTGCTGCAAATAGAGGCGGTAATAAGGAATGACATCATTATATCATTAGTCATGCTACGCATTTTGATGTTTTTCATAGTTTGTGACAGGATATTACGTGAATTATGTAACGAACAATGGCAAAATTTCGAAGGTACATTCAGTGATGTATGTGTACGTACACCGTCTGGAAGATACCTCGCGAAAACAATTAGTAACACACAAGTAATAAATTGTAACGTGATACCGAATGTCATGGTATTGCTTCATGAACACCGGAAAAGTAGTAAGTGACAAAAGTCTTTCTTTTCGTCAATTTTTCGGGTTTTCTGCGAGAAAAAGTTTCGTACAGATTTTAAAGTTGGTATAAATTTTATTGCAAGTTTCTAAATGCTATTATTCTAAAAGTAGATAAATCTAGACTCATCATTCACGCGTCGGATGTTGGGGAGTTTTTCGTGACTGTCATTGTTTGTGATGTCATATTTTCTGAACTTCGTGTCATACATGGTTTCTACCATAAATAAAAGATAGCAGGGTGTCCCTATCTTTCCCATGTTATGTTCGAGTAATTGATCTCTATATCGTCTGCTTGTTGAACTTGACCTGTCTGAGAGTGCCAGCCATGTATATTCACATTTAGTTTCTCACCACATTACAATATGGCTCCTATGAAATGATAATAGAACGCGAAATGAAAAGTTTTGTGTCCCAGCCTCGTCGCTGCTTTTGTGTCTCGGTTCCGCCGGTTGTTGTAGGTGTCGGTGGCCGAGTAGAAAGAGACCGACACATGAATAAAGGTTGCACGCTTGTGCAAGTACGGAGATGACCAGCCAGTGGGACAGCACAAACTAGAAACACTAGAGTAAATTAGAACGAGATATATATTTCATAGAGACTTAGTTATACTTAACTTTTACAAAGTTCTTGACTGTAGAATGCTGATACATAGATTATCTAGAGGCCTGCCTACTGCCTATCCGATAGCCAAGTCTTAACTGTGCCTATCTGAATCCCAAGTGAACGATGCAGCAGTCGTGGCCACGAGCGGAGTTGCAGCAGAGGGCGCTCGTGGCTGACGTAGTAAGAACGCCGCGCCGTGCGTGCATGGCGGCGCGCGGCGTAAGTACGTGGCGCGCTCTTCGTACTTGTGCGACACCACAAAAAGACGTTTCCATTCGATCGCATATTGAAATAAAGTTCAAAACAACATCAAAGCAAGAAATTCACATCACCTACACATTGATGTTAAATCGTTTGCAAAATTGAAACATTGCTGACAACGTAAAATCAAGTTCAAAACATGTCAATGCGTGGGAACGCTGACGTTCTATGCTCATACATCCAGGTTGTATAGAGATCACTTGTTTGATACCAGTACCTAACGATCTGCCCCAAATCACGTGCCATGAGTTTTCATCATTACGTGCAACTGTTTTTCTCATTTATAGCTGGTACCAAGCATTGATTTTAATGATAAAATAAAATGTACTCCTATTACACATGCCTTGTAATAAAAGTAACATTTTTTCCAAAATTTCATATTTTAATGCAATGTTTATTATTTTTTACAAGTCTCCAGGTTAAACGCATTGAAAGTTCTTTTTCCCAGAAATAGAAATATAAATCGTGTGTATTTGTTTCACGATGAACCTTTGAGTTACACTTCTGGACGTCAAAACACTTCTCCATACGTGGTTAGGATAGGTGTAAATTGTTGGCTTTCAGAAATGTGAATAACCTAAACAACTGGAAGTACTGAACAAGTTGTCGAAATTCAATGTGTAGATTTTCATTTGACTTTCGTCTGCACATTGCATCTCTACCTAACAAATTTATTACACTCAGAGATGAATTTTTGTTGTGAAATTTTAATGACGGCTTTGTAAGTAATTTAGACAACACATTAGTGTTTCCTGAGCGCATCTCGCTTAGGAGTCATAAGACAAAAGATAGTAAAGAGCGCAGATATTGCCACAGGTAGTGGTCATCCCCGTTCGGTACGCATGGTATCAGAGACTCAAGCACTGGAACAAAGTAACCTGTCCTATGCTCAGGGCCACACCACAATTACACGAAAGTTTTCCAGAAGACCAGGGATTACGACTGCCACTATAAATCCCCGCACGGACCGCAATGTTTAACAAACGATGACCATCTTCAGACCTGAGTAATCGTAGTGCACTACACGTTTCGTGCCACTAATTACATAGATGGTATGCAACATTAATTAACCATCGTCATAAAATTACAAATTGTGTCACTTTATAAGAACATAAATTTTTTTATCAGGGTACACTCAAAAGGAAACCATCGGGATTGCGATAACAGCTCTTATACGTATTCTTTCCTCTAATTTATTTGTGTAACATACTAAATCAGTCGACTCATATCCTTCCATAAAGAACAATATATTTTTACAAAGTTTCACAGAGTGAGTCCCTTTCTCGCAGGCGCAAATCGCTATGATTCAATGGAAATTAAATGTCGTTCAGCTACGTATAAAAGTTTCCCAATTCATCGATGAAATATTAATCCCGTTAAAGATATCACAACAATGTTTATATATACGGTTTGTAAACCCTAAATCGCCACATATTTATGTACACCTGACGTTAAATGAAAGTGAAAAACATGTGGCAATTACAAAACTTGAATTTCATGAAATTTCATTTCCGCAGAAGAGCTTTGTAAAACCAGTGGAAGCATCATACATACATTCGAAAAACAAAACACACCATAGCAACTGTCACCAAGTAGTATCTTTGGGCAACTATCATCTACATCTACATCTACATACATACTCCGCAATTCACCGTAAGGTGCGTGGCGGAGGGTACACTGCACCACTACTAGACATTTCCTTTCCTATTCCACTCCCAAATTGAACGAGGAAAAAAAGAATGCCTATATGCCTCCGTACGAGCCCTAATTTCTCTTATCTTGTCTTTTTTATCTTTACGTGAAATGTAAGTAGGCGGCAGCAAGATCGTACTACACTCAGCTTCAAATTCCGGCCCTCTAAATTTACTTAACAGAAATTCACGAAAAGAACGTCGTCTTTCTTCCAGCGATCCCCAGTTGAGTTGCCGGAGCATTTCCGTGACACTCGCGCATTGGTCGAACCTACCGGTAACAAATCTAGCTGCTCGCCTCTGAACCGCCTCTATGTCTTCCTTCAAAACGATCTGCTGCGGGTCCCAAATACTTGAGCAATACTCAAGACATGGTCGTACAAGCGTTTTATACGCGGTCTCCGTTACAGGTGAAGTACATCTTCCCAAAATTCTCCCAATAAACCGAAGTCGGCTATCTGCCTTACTCACAATTGTCCTTACATGCTCGTTCCATTTCATACCGGTCTGCAATGTTACGCCTAGATATTTGAACGACGCGACCGCATCAAGAAGCTCACTACTGATGCTGTATTCGAACATTATAGGATTGTTTTTTCTACTCATGCGCATCACCTTACATTTTTCTACATTGAGAGCTAGCTGCCATTCTTCGCACCAACTAGAAATTTTGTCTAAGTCAACCTGTATGCTATTACAGTCAATTACAGACGACACCCTCCCATACACCACAGCATCATCAGCAAACAGCCGCAAATTACAACTTACTCTGTCCATCAGATCATTTATATAGATAGAAAATAATAGCGGTCCTATCACACTCCCCTGGGGCACGCCTGACGATACACTCGTCTCTGATGAACACTCGCCGTCGAGAACAACGTACTGCGTTCTATTACTTAGGAAGTCTTCCAGCCAGTCACAAATCTGTGAACCTATTCCATAAGCTCGTATCTTCGTTAGCAGTCTGCAGTGTGGCACCGTGTCGAACGCCTTTTTGAAGTCGAGAAAAACACAATCCGCCTGTTGCACTTCGTCCTTGGCTCGCAAGATGTCATGTGAGAAAAGAGCAAGCTGAGTTTCACATGAACGATGTTTCCAAAACCCGTGCTGATTCATGGAAAGAAGCTTTTACATTTCAAGGAAATTTACTATATTCGAACTGAGAATATGCTCCAAAATTTTTGTGTCCCGACTTCGTCGCCGCTTTTGTGTCCCAGCCTCGTCGTAGGTGTCGGTGGCCGAGTGGAATGAGACCGACACGCTGGAGCAGGTACGGAGGGGAGCAGCCAGAAACTATAAACACTCGAGTAAATTAGAAAGAGATATATTGTACAGAATGTAACAATACTTAACTTTTACATAGTACGGCAGAAAGTTGATACATAGTTGTTAGAGGCCTGCCTAGTGCCTGTACAATAGCAAAGTCTTCACTCGTGCCTATCGGATTACGAAGGTCCTAACTCGTTGCTATCTCAGTCCGAAGTGCCCGGTGTCTTTCCGTGGTGGCCACGAGCGGGGTTCCAGCAGAGGGCGCTCGTGGCTGTCGTCGGAAGAACGCCGCGCCGTGCATGCATGGCGGCGCGCGGCGAAAGTAGGTGGCGCGCACTTTGTACTTGTGCGACACCACAAAAATTCTACATGAAACCGATGTCAACGATATTGGCCTGTAATTGTATGGGTCAGTTCTCTTTCCTTTCTTATACACGGGAGTCACCTGCGCATTTTTTCAATCACTAGGAACTTTGCGCTGAATTAAAGATTCGCTATAAATGCAAGCTAAGTAGGGGGCCAATGCCGCAGAATAGTCTTTGTAAAACCGAACTGGTATTTCATCCGGACCAGCAGACTTTTTCGTATTTAACTCTCTCAGCTGCTTCTCTACACCGGAAATACCTATTGCTATGTCCCCCATTCCGGAATTAGTACGTTGATCAAATGATGGTATATTTGTGCGGTCCTCCTGCGTGAAAGATTTCTTAAAGGTTAAATTTAGAACTTCACCTTTCCGTTCGCTTTCTTCTATTACTGCCCCGGAATGATCAACTAGTGACTGGACAGTGGGCTTTGACCCGCTTATCGATTTTACATAGGACCAGAATTTTTTCGGGTTCTCGGAAAGAACTTTTGCTAAGGTATGGCTGTGATAATTATTGTATGCTTCACGCATCGATCTTTTTATAGACGCACGAATCTCTACTAACTTTTGCCTGTCATCATTTGCGTGTTCTTTTTTGAATCGAGAGTGCAACAGCCTTTGCTTTGTCAGCAGCTTTCTAACATTATTATTATACCACGGTGGCTCTTTTCCATCCTTAATCGTCTTTACTGGCACATATTTCTCTAACCCTTCATTAACAATGCACTTAAATTTAGTCCACAATTCCTCTACATCCATAGTCCCAGAATTAAACGATGCCCATTCATTTTCTAAGTGCGATCGTAACATTTGATTGTCGGCTTTTCCCAACAAAAGCACGCTCCTAGCCTTCTTGACTGGTTTATGAACTTTGGTCACCATCGATGCTATGACGATATCATGATCACTAATTCCTGTCTCTACACAGACATCGTTAATAAGGTCAGGCCTGTTTGTGGCTATAAGGTCTAGAATATTTCCATTGCGCGTGGGTTGCCTATTTAACTGCTCAAGACAGTTTTCGGAGAATGTGTCCAAAAGTAGCTCGCAAGACTGCTTGTCTGTAATGTAACTAGCGAGGTCCCAAACTATACTCTTAAGGTTGAAGTCACCTCCGACTAATATTACATGGCCCGGATACCTGTGCACTACCTGGTGTAGACTTTCCTTGAATGATTCTAAAACTGCTACAGCAGCACTGGGTGGCCGGTAAAAACACCCAACTATTAACTTTCCTTCTTTTAGACCTGTTATGCGTACCCAGATAACTTCACAGTTAGTTTCAACCTCGATCTCAGTAGAAACAATATCTTTGTCCACAGCGATGAACACTCCTCCTCCAGTTGTATCAGATCTGTCTTTCCGATATACATTCCACGCTTCGCTAAATATTTATGAACTTGCCACATCATCATTTAGCCAGCTTTCGGTGCCTAAAACTATCTGAGCGCAATAACTTCCATGCAACGCTGCAAATTCGGGAACTTTGTTTCTAATACTCTGTAAGTTCGCGGATAATATTTTTATGTTCGAATTTTTGTTCCGAACTTGGCCTGAATTCGCTGTTTGAATGCTGACAGGCGAGTGCTCATCAGAGTTAGCGCCTAGCCTATAAAAACTCCATGTGCACTCCACAAGTACTCTGCTACCCGAGTAGCCGCTTCCTTAGTGTAGTGCACCCCTGATCTATCTAGGGGCACCCTACAATTCCCCACCCGATAACGCAGATCCAGAAATCTGCAGCCATGACTGTCACAGAGTCGGCGAAGCCTCTGGTTCAGACCCTCCACTCGGCTCCAAACCAAAGGACCCCGATCAACCCTGGGAACAATGCTGCAAATCGACAGCTCTGCTTGCACCCCGCGTGCGAAGGCAGCAGCCTTCACCAATTCCGCCAGCCGCTCGTAGGACCTGAGGATTTCCTCAGAACCCAAGCGACAAGCGTCATTGGTGCAGACGTGAGCCACTACTTGCAGTCGACTGCACCCTGCACCCTCGATAGCCGCCGGCAAGGCCGCCTCCACATTTCGGATGAGGCCCCCCGGCAAACACACCGAGTGCACGTTGGAATTCCTTCCAGATCTGGACGCTATCTGCCTGACATTGGAGCTCCCAATAACTAATAATCCCCTCCCCCCGTGCACCTGCTCGGACCCTGTTGAAGGAGTGGCCACACTTTCACTCACAGGACGAACGGGCGCGGACGGACGTCCAGCCTCCACATTGGCCTTCCGCCTCGAGCGACGTGAACGCCGTACAACCCGCCACTCCCCTTGCGGAGAAGGCGGCTCGACGACGTCCGGTACACCTGAAGGTGCCTCGGTAGCAGGGACAGAGAGCGTAGCGTGAGACACCTGAGGTGTCCCACTCGACGCACCAGACTCCCCACCATCGCTGCACCCCGAGACAGCAGCCTGAAGACGGCTGACCGTAGCCAACAGCACGCTCAGCTGTTCGCGAACCGCGGCCAACTCCTCCTGCGTCCGCACACGGCAGGCACACATCCTATCCATCCTATCGATACAATTAACAGCAATTAACAACTTTAAAGAAGCCTAGTACTCTAATGAAGGCGGCTGGCTGCTGACTTAACTGTGGTCAGTGGTAACTACACTGTCGAATCAACAAAACTGAGTCCGGCAGCTTAGCGCTGTTAACGCCGCGGCACTGGTGACAGCTGGCACTGGACTGACTGATAACGAGCTTAGTAACGGTCTCTGACTTGTTTTGAAATACACCGGTCAAAGACGAAGACTAAACACAACGGTATTTATCAAATAGGATAGAATAAACTATTAAAACAGTAGTACAAACGAAATCTGCAAGTACGCGGGAATAAACCTCTTAAAACAGAGTACTAACGAAAATGAACTAGACTGGCAAATTAAATTTGACACAAATTAAATTCAGATACTTAGCGCTGTTTACGATGTGGCACTGGTGACAGCTGGCATAACATCAAGTTAATCAGAGATAACGGATAAACACAACCACTAATCTCTATACTAGCTGTCTGGCCCTGCCAGCCATAGAAGTTCGTGTTTAGGTTCTTGCGAAATTCAAATATGGCTGCTACGAAATGTTACTAGAATACGTAAAGAAAACATCTCTCGATTTGGTTCCCATACCAACCTATTGCATTGCATAGTAACCTAAAGTTGAACACAAAATGTAACCAAGGTACTCTTGTCACGTTCATACTGAAGGAAATTTATTTGCCAGAAAATATTAAACGTATGGCGTCATAGTGCTGCTGAATATACTTTTTAATGTAATTCAGCAGGGCCATGACGCCATACGTTTAGTATGACGCCTTTCCCCAAACCTGTATTCTGATGATTTTCGAAGCGCAAAAATAAACGTACAGCCACATCATTTACCTGCGCCTTTGTGTTATTAACACCGTCCTTAATAGCTCTGTTTAATAATTTAAATTCATAACTATATCTCACGGCAGACTTGATGCCCCGTCCAGAATCGATGTGGTGACACACTGCCGTTTTGTGCTCAGGGACCTGAGTTATACAGCCAGTTTGCATAGAGAACTCTGCAGCACCCCAAGATCACAGACACACATTACAGACACATCGACCACAAAGGTCATACATACTGACAAAAACATGCGAAACATGCCATAGCATCTGAAACCATATTCCATATTCGGCCAGCTGTCATAACATTAAGCTGTCAAATGTCACGATGAAACGTTATTAAAAATACAAAGATATTAAGAAACATCTAACAACAGATGTGTGGAACTGAAACTTATTGTTATTACATCGTGACATTGCCCACGGATTACATAGGGACGAAAGTACCAAATCTGGAACATCGCAAATAGGCCTGTTACTAAAAATCTAACCAACATAAGAATAACACGATAAATGTTACGATTTGCGTAAGTTTTGAAACTTCTCTCAAGATGGCACTATAGCGGAAATGGGTCGATAACCAGAAAGAAAAACTTATTTAAAACAACAACTTGGATACATTTTTTTTTAATCTCATTTACATCACTAACTGACTGATTCACTGACTCATCATCGCCCAGCCCAAACAACTGAAGATAGAAACTTGAAAGTTGTAGAGGGTGTTGATCTTACTCTGAAGGCATCATTTAAGAAGCAATTTTTCGATATTCCCTCCGTAAGGGGGTGAAATAGGGAATGATACGTTTTTTGAAAATACGTTGCTATTGGGGCAATTTTGAAGCTAGAACTACAAAACTACGGATTTTAATTCAGGGTTCGAATTTAAAAAACGTGTTCTTCGACATTTTTTTTTTTAAGTTTAACCAATAGGGGTACGCAAAAAATTGATTTTCAAAATATGTTGTTGTTAACTCTAATTTTTAATTACAACTACGAAACTTCGGATATGGAATCTTGGTCAGGATTAATTAAACACGAGTTTCAGTATTTTTGGAAATTCAAAAAGTAAGAGGGTAAGATAGGGCATGAAAAATTCTTTTTGAAAACACGTTGCTATTCAGACAGTTTTGTAGCTAGAGCTGCAAATATTGATATTTGTATTGTTGGTTAGAATTTTAAAAATACATGTTTCGGTATTTTTGGTAATTCAACCATCAAGGGGGTTAAAATGGAGAGGGGATGTTTTTCGAAAATATGTTGTTATTTAGGCAATTTTGAAGTTAGAACTACAAATTTACGGATTTGGATTCGGGGTTCGAATTTAGAAGACACGTATTTCGTTATTTTTGGAAATTCGACCAATTAAGGGGTGAAATACGGAATGCAAAATTTGATTTTCAAAAATTGTTGCAGCTCACTCAAATTTCAAGCTATAACTACGAAACTTAGGATATATACTCTATCAGTATTAAAAGGACACGAGTATCAGTATTTTTCGAAATTCATAACTAACGGCGTAAAATAGGGGATCAAAATTTCTTTTCGAGAACACATTGTTTACAAGAAAATTTTGAAGCTAGAGTTGCAAAAATTGGCATTTGTATTGTTCGTTAGAATTTTAAAAATAAGTGTTTCGGTATTTTTTGTAATTCAACCATCAACGGAGTGAAACTGGAGAGGGGATGTTTTTCGAAAATCGTTTGCTATTACGGCAATTTTGAAGCTACAAGCACATAAATTGGTTTATGATTTCTTGGTCAGAATTTAAAAAAATTACGTGTTTCGCTATTTTCAGAAAATTAATAATTTAGGGGGTGAAATAGGGGATGAAACCGGTTTTTTAAAATACATTACTACTAAGCCAATTTTGAACCCAGAATTACAAAAAAATGCTATTTGGACACTTGGTTGAAAAGTCCGATATGGACTCTTGGTCAGGGTTTAAAAAGTAAGTGTTTCGGTGTGTATGAAAATTCAACAACTAAGGGGTCAAATAGAGGATCAAAAAGTCTTTTTGAAAATACGTTACTATTGGGACGATCTAGAGGCTGGAGCTACGAAAGTGTTTCGGTATTTTTGGAATTTCACACATCAAGGGGGTGAAATAGGAGATTTTTTTTTTTTTTTAATGTTGCTATTAAGGAAATTTTGTAGCTCAAACTAAATAAATTGGTTATGGATTCTTGGTTACAATTTTAAAAAATTAAAAAATGCGTGAGCAAACCGCCCACAGTTGTGCATACGTATTTTACAGATTTCCTTTCAAATACGACAAGCGTCCATTAAAGATGCGGGTAGACTGTTGCAAATCTAGGTTAATAAAAACTTGCCTGTGTTAGAATGCAATTTTGTGTCAAAAATTCAAATCGGTTAAGAACTTTCCGAACTTTGATATTTAGAACAATCAAATGGAATATCTAAATGTTCGTAAACTCTATCTCTTATCTCAAACGACTGAATTGAAATTTTTTAGAAGATGTTGCATTGAAATATGCCCAAGGTTTTAGATCCTTTTTTTATTATTTTTTTTTTTTTTTTCGAAATTCAACTATTAAGGGGTGCCATAGGAGGGTTACAAGTAGTAAAATGAAATGTTCAAATGTTTGTAAATATTAAGAGGCTTAACTACGGGCCATCAGTCCTTAAGGCTTACAAACTAATTAAACTTAGAATAACTTACGCTAAGGATAACACAAACACCCATGCCCGAGGGGCGAATCGAACACCCGACGGCTTACACCAGCTCTCATCGCAGCATGGCGCCTCAATACGCACGGCCATTCTGCCGCGGCTACAAGTAGTATCACAACATTTCATTATGATAGTACTTAAGCTATATGTATGAAACTTTATAGTAAGAGGGAAAAACAACTGGTGCAGACCAACCAGCCTCCGCAAGCGAAGCAGCGGGCGGTAAGCTAGTAGTGTAAAAAGAGTCGCTATAAATCGGGATTTTTGATTTTATGTCATATAAATGTACTGCCAGAACGTTTATGGTCAGTCATTTGAGACGCATATAATTAAAGCGCAGTACCCATTCTCACAAATCTATAAAAGTAAAATTGTTATAACTATTACGCAATAAAATGAAAATCGATTTTGTTAACCGAAAATTCGAGTCCGTATCTACATCTACATAGATACTCTGCAAATCACATTTAAGTGCTTGGTAGAGGGTTCATTAACCACTTTCATAACTTTTCTCTACCGTTTCATTCTCTAATAGAGAAGAAAGAACACCTAAATTGTTCCGTTTTCGATTTGATTTCTCTTATTTTACTGGGATGGTCATGTCTCCCAAAGGAGGTGGGTGCTAGAAAATATTTTCAAAATTTGGAGTAAACGTCGGTGATTGAAACGTCGCAAACAGATCACGCCGCAATGAATGACGTCTTTATTTTATTGATTTCCACCCCGATTCGTGCAACATTTCTGTTACGCATGCCACCCCCCTCCTGTAACTAACGTGATAAATAAAAACGAGCTGGTGAGGGTCCCACAATGGGCAACAGTACTCCAGGAGATGACTTACAATATTTTCTATTTGTCCTCTCCAGTCTAAGTTGTTCGTAATTGTAACTCCTAGGTATTTGGTAGAATTTACGACCTTGAGGTTTGACTGATTTATCGCGCAATTGAAGTTCAGCGGATTTCTTTTAGTGGTCATGGGTATTACTTTACACTTTTCTTTATTTAGTGTCAAATGCCAATTTTCGCACCATGTAGAAATTTTGTGTAAATCGCTTTGCAGTTGCTTTTGATCCTCTGTTGACTTCACTAACCGATAAACGACAGCATCATCCGCGAACAGTCTAAGGAAGCTATTCAGATTGTCTCCTAAATCGTTTACAAACACAAGGAAGAGTAGGGGACCTACAATGCTTCCCTGGGGAACGCCAGATATCACTTCTGTTTTACTCGATGACTTACCGTCAGTTACAACGAACTGTGTCCTTTCTGATAGGAAATCGTGAATCCAATCGCTCAATTGAGGAGATATTCCAATTTCATTAGAAGCCGATTATGAGTTACAGTGTAAAAGGCTTCCGGAAATCCAGAAATATGGAATTGATTTGAGATCCCTTGTCGGTGGCACTTATCACTTCATGTGAATAAAGGACAAGCTGTGTTTCGCAAGAGCGATACTTTCTGAATCCGTGTTGACTATCGGTTAAAAGGTCGTTCTCTTCGAGTTAGTTCATAATGTGATTCCTTAATTTCTCCTGTCGAATAACAACTTCGAAAAACTTACGGGTATGCTTCCAGGTACCAAAATCGACGACGGCCGATATTTCGGCAGGAGACCACCCTGCCATTTTCAAGGCGGGACTGCAGTGAGAAAGCAATGTGCAACGATTTTTAAAACCTCGGTTTCTGCTTAAATTCCGCTTGGGATCCTTCTCTCTCACTTGTCCAAAAACGGAGAAAACTAATCCTTCCTCATCTGTCGATAACTGATGTTTATTATCGATATTCTGACCGTTTTCATCTTTGGTCGTGTCGGCGCTGTGTGCTTGCTTGCTCGGTGTGTGTTGTCTTTACTGTTTACTCATTGAAAACCGAGGTTTTAAAGATCGTTGCACATTGCTTTCTCACTGCAGTTTCGCTTGAAAATGGCAGGGTGGTCTCCTGCCGAAATATCGGACGTCATCGATTTTGGTACCTGGCAGCATACCCGTAAGTTTTTCGTAGTTCATAATGTTCGACCAAAGTATATGTTCCAAAATCCTACTGCAAATCGACGTCAATGAGACTGGCCTGTAATTTTGGGGATCAGTCCTATTGCCTTTCTTGAATATTGGAGTAACTTGGGCAACTTTCCAATCTTTGGGTACTCCTTAAGTGAGTTGCAGTACTATTGTTGAAATCAATTACACAATTTTTATCAAGGCTCAAAATTAAATAATAATATTACACAATAGTTCCTTACAATGGTTTGAGCACGACGTAACAATAGGTTTAAAAGGAAAGTGGAGTTTCATACTGGCAGGTGTAAGATTACCGCCCAATAGAAATACTGGTAATTAATAGCATTTGATAATTAAACAGTATGAAGTTCACTGCAAACATTGACCATGCCAATGCACTAAATGTTATACAATTTTAATCTTATTAATTATGGTAGCAATGTATGTACACAGTTGGGTTCAACATTTATAGGTAGAAACTCTCCACGTTGAGATTTGCTGTGTGCTTGTAGCTGACGGGAGGCCAGCGAGCAGGCCGACGTTGGTGGCTTGTTCCAGCTTAGTATTTTCCAGTTCGTTTCCGGTGAGGGGAGAGAGGGACAATGGCGAGTGCCAGGCACAGTGCAGTGCACGGCGTGAAATAAAATATTCTAATACTACTGGTATTTGAAGTAATACGATGCAGTTAGGAACCTTTAAGGTCCTCATTAAAAAATAGCCTGTTGACAAATAAACAATACATTAGCTGATATAGACACATCTGGCGTAATATGTTTAATTGACAATGAAAAGTAATAAATTATCAATGAATACAAGACAGTTACACAACTAGCATGGCAATGTTTGTTTATAAAAATAATATATTAACTATTTCTCATTTTATTTTCAATTAATCTTGTGTATTTTATCTTGAATTATTCAGTTAAATCACTTATCTGTGAGATAAGAAATTGCACGATTATGATAAATAGTACAAAGTATGTTTATACCAATATAAAAACCTAAGAAGACAATTTATCTAATGTGTAGTGTAATTATTTTGATTTTAAGTAAAGTTTTAGAAATGTATTGGCTGAGCGCTGTACGTTGGCAAATCGATTAGAACAGCTCACATGGGGAAGTTGATGACGTAGGGGAAAAAACCCCGGCAGTTCAGCTTTAGGCGCGCGCGCACGCGAGGGCAGGAAGTGACGACTCCGGAGCACGTGGGGAGCTGGCCGGGTGGCGTCGCTCTGCATCAGTCGGCATGTGGACCTCGAGGTGGTGGTTATAGATTTGTGTGTGGCAATCGCCACGTGTGGTTGCTCGTCGTAGACTGCACCAAGTTGAATCGAGTGCTACTGTGTGTTTGTGAATATTTAGCCTGCGGGACAAGGTGTGCATCGCATTGAATGAAAGTGACTGTGATTTGTTAATGTAGCACGTGTCGTCGCATAGGCATGAACATAAACGGTGTTTGAGACAGCCACATGGTGATAAAACAATTTGCGACAAATATTCATTTTTGTCTGGGGGCTCACGAGCTATGACTTTATTTGATAAATGTGCCGACGTACAGACATATCAGCCACAGGGTTCTGAGATTGTGAAATAAACAACATAAAGTGAACTTTCGCGTGTTTTCAAAAATAGTAGTTAGTACACCCTTTTCTCTCATGAACTTGATTTTATTGTGAATTTGTTTTGTTTATCATATGCAGGGAATGTAAGCTGCGAACGTGTGATATCATCCGCTAGAAAACGAGTCAAACAGTCGCAATCACAGTTCCAGTGTTTTTGCATGTTTAGGAATTTGGTTCGCAGCTGGTGGTTGTGAGTTTTAAAAATTAAACTTTCTCTATTTTAAACTCTGACCCCGACCTTCACGCACGCACAGGGTCGATGATCAGCAGGAAACTAAAAAGGCAATACACCATATCTGGAGGATTCACAGGAGAGTTTCAGGAGCACCACACCTCTGGCGCACGTGGCAGACGTGTGACAGTTGTGAGCGGCGGGGCTTCTGGGCCGGCAGTGCGCGGGGAGTCCCTAAATGAATTTTTGGCGCGGCGGCGCGCCGATATGAAAGCCCGCGGGGCCCCGTTACCGCCCCCTCGGCACTCGGCACAGACTGCCACGTAATTCGCAGAGGCGGCGGCGCCCGGCCGCTGCCGGGGGAGATAGAGGGAGCACAAAAGGAGGCCGCCGACTGCAGCTCTGAAGCTCTGAGCGGCGACTTACAAGTTTGCGAGAGAGAACGAATGGCAGTGGCCGACATCTCCATCTGCGTGCGACGCGCAGATACCGCGAGGGGCGGGGTTTTCCGCGAGGAGCTCATCTCGCCGACAAGTGGCAATCAGGTTCCCTCTGAGGACAAAGGTCTTCTTCTTCAAACAAATATTCCGACGTGCTATAAGGAAACATTAAAGTATAATTTAATCGCTGATTTGAAGGAAACCTGAAATATCCCACCGACAACTTAGTAATTTCAATTATTTTATTGAATTCAGAATCCAGTCATGCAAAATTTGTTAAATGATTGAACTGCCATTTTACTGTTAAATTTATAACGGGGCGTCGTAAAACAGATGCTTCCTGATGAGGATGGTCCAGTCGGCTGTACTTCGTCATCTGTCTTTTTGTAGCCACTTCATGAACCCAGTCGGACTTGGCCCATGTCGTACCATCAACCCAGTTCCAAGAGTCAGGAGATAAAACAGATGCTATCTTCAAATGTAATTGATACAGATCCTCAGAGACACTGTCCAACTTTCTACGAGTAAAACGGATCCTTTCTTTAACAATAGCAGCACCAGCCTTATGTAAAATTCTGTTAACTGCAGCATTCTTGACACAGTGTTCTAACCTTGCAAATTTTGGAACAATTCCGTGGTCCCGTTTTATTTTATTATGGTAGGTCGCAATTTGGATTTAGGCAATATAGCCTTTTTCAAGTGGACACTGTAAAATTTACAACATATTAATCTATATCTATAAATGTGAATGTCTGTTCGGTGTACGTCTGAACCACAAGACATAAAGAGCTAAACATTTGTACAGTTACTAATGTCTACCCGGGGAAGGCTTTAGGCACGGTTTTATGGTGATCCGATAGCTATTTATCTACATATATTAATGCGAATGTCTGTACGGTGTACGATTATCACGTCCAAACGATAAGACGCAGAGACTTAAATATTTGTACAGTTACTAATTTATAGCTGAGGAAGGTTTTATTGCAATCTGATAGATATTAATAATTTGAAGAATATTACGCGAAATCCGGAGCAATAATTACTCTTTGAAAATCATATTTACTCTTTGAAAATGGTTTTATTGGTTGCATTGTTGCTTGAGGGTTGATAATGTTAAAAGGGTGGAGTATATTAGGATGGAAAGTTATTGGTGTATATAAAATTCTATGTATGTGTGTTAATACTACACTTCGCTCTGCGGCGAAAAGTACAGAACGCAAATGAATGGCCTGTGTGTAATTGTTGTCCGAAGTCTCCCGTTGTAGACCATAGCAGTTCCATGGCGATAGCTATAAAGGAGTGGAAGATATGGTGGTTGAAAGGCGTCAAATTATTAAAAAAAATTCGGACTGAAGGCCAGCGATGACGTTTGCGACTCTATAGCAAGGAGGTTACATACAGTGAAACGTGATGCCACAGGCAATATCTTTGGTCTATGCGTGCTACAATGTCTTCAACACTTTCTCGGTAAGGATAAGCATACGAATAAGGAAATATAAGAATAAATAAATAAAGCAGTAAAAAAGAAACTTCTTTTAATACATCTCTTCTAAAAAAAGCCAAATTGACGTTACGCGCATTTTCTATCACAATCAACCACCACACGAGCGGAGCCGCGGGTTTAAGCTAGTCTAATATATAAAGCAGTGTGTCCGTATATTTGTACGTGTTGCTTACAAATCTACAGTTTCGTTCCAATCTTTATGAAATTTTGCACACATAAGCTTCAATCCATGAGGACGGTCGCCGTAAGTGTAAGAATCACATACGATATATAGTTTACGAGATATGACGTCATAAACAATGAGATGCGCCGAAAACTGCTGCATTTTGCGACAATGCTGCTCATTTTCTCCTAAAGCACTGGACCCATTTCAACCAAAATTTGGGACACACATTCCTTATCGTGAGTTACCATTGCTGCAGGGTTAAGAATCGTATACGACACGTGATTCAGAAGATATGACTTCATAAACAATAAGATTTGCAAGAAACTGCCACATAATGCGGCGAGACTTTATAAATACGAATCAGAGTACTTAGCGACTTGGAACAAAATTTATGCATAATTTCAAACTTTTATTAAACTTTTTCTCGCTGACAACCATAGCAAAATGATGAAAGGAAAAAAGTTTCTCGCTTACTACTTTTCCGCTGTTTATTGAGTAAAACTACGGCTCTCGGTATGACGTTACAACTTAGAATTTGAACACTACAAATTGTAGCGACTGTAAATTTTACAGACAGTAGACACATATATAGTTAATTGCAGCTTCTATATTGTATCACATTCCGACACGTAGTTCATGAGATATGAGCACATAAACAGTAACGTTCCGCTGTTCATGGTCTAAGGCTACGGCATTGGTCATAACGTTACAACTTATAATTTCTGCACTGCAAATTGTACCCGCAGCAAATTTTACAGACAATATAAACACAGCTCAGTCCGTCAGTTCACCTGATGATGGCGACATGTATGATCGCCGAAATATTGTGCCCATTTGGACACTATAGACCGGCAGTACACCCGTGGATATTTTGATTAATATAAACACACATACCTGAATGTACCTTCGAAATTGTATCGCAGTATGACACGTAGTTCATGAAGATATGAGCACATAAACAGTAACGTTAATAGAAAACCGCCAAACACGCACCAAGTTTTAATCTATTACATCTGTACTACTGATTGTACTCGCAAGAGGTTTTACAGACATACAGCCCTGATGGAAAATGAATATATACCTTAAAAATGTTAGGAATAAGTAAATACCCTGGAAACGCCGACTTTTCAGCTAGTACATTATAAGAAATGCTACCAAAAGTGTGAAATTAGATACAGTATTATTCACTTACATGGTGTTAATTGATTGGTACATGTAGGAAACCATCATTTTTGACAGTAACAGTTTACATACACAAACACGTGGGTCGCCAATAACTAAAAGAACCATGTTCCGATGCATCTTGAACATATTAACGTCAGATGAAATTTGTAGAGCATTCGAGTACAACTCCATCAAACACTGAGCACCAACTAAGTTCCTGATCCTTCTGTAGTGGCATGTGATAATAAATACAGCAAAGATCGTCCTTGTTAAAACGTTACATAATATGAGGTTCAAACATGTTACAATGTTGACTCTACGTTCTTATTTCACCAATTTTACAACTATGTTTGGGAATTCGTCTGTATGTAGAGTGTAAATATACCAACTTTATAAATGTCAAGCCCACATAACTCGATACGGTTACAAATTCGCATGTTTACACTTTTATGAGAGTATACAACATTCTATAATGATTTTTAAAAAAATACAAAAATAAAAGTAAATCTGAATACTGGAATTGTATTAAACTATAGTTCAAGGTTAATATGCAATAATGATTCGAAACAGTCACGATAATTAATTCAAGTAACATGATGGCCAATATCTGCATGTAATATTTCGATGATGATGAAGAGCTCATTGTCTACATGCAGTAACATGATGCCAAGGCTTACATGTAAGAGTTCAGTATATTTTTTAAATATTATTACACGGTAATACATATTTTTTTGTCTGTTTCAATAAAATAAGTAAAATTAGAAATCAGTAAACCACCACACGACTACTTTGAAATGTAGATAGTGCGTTTAGTATTAGCAATTTCCCTTGTATTGCATATAAATCTCTCAACGGTGTACATATAGTAGAAATTATTTAATCTTCCTCGGACTCCATGTGCTCGCCGATACGTACAGCGTGATATATGAAACGTGGCTTTATGTTGGAAACCCTGCCCCTGTCCATTGAAATGTCAATCACAAAGCAGTTTTAATCTAAATGATAATAAATATATCCGCCAAGGCTGTGTTTTCGTATGAAGTTAAATTGGCTAGCCGATAAAAAAATCCAAAATTAAGTACCAGTAAGGCTTCATACACATAACCATATAGTAACGTATTTTATTTAGGTATTAGTTGCCAATATAATTTGTGTGTGATACAGTACGATATTTTACTGTCTCAAATCTATACTTGAAGTTTACATAGCGTTTACTTAGAAAGATGCACCATGGGGCTACCTTAATAGTTGAGTATTCATTTTCATTCCCCTGGTGTGCTAGTACTAGTTTTAAGTGACTTCAGATATAATAAACAATCACCTTCTTGAATGACCGTGATTTCGTACCCGAATTTAACTAGCACCCCAACAACAAAAATTATAATGACCGATAATAATAATCCTTATATTCTTCATGGAACAGTTCCTCAAATTGATAAATGAATTATTTAAAATTACATCCCACAGACAGATTCCATATGTTGGCAACCCTGAGTAAAATTTTAATTAAAGTCCCTACGAGAGTTTTGTTGTTCCACAGCTAGTCTACAACTACTATCGATATCGTAGTATCAATAATCGTGCAACTTCAGTGACACATACAACTTCCTTGAAAGTCGATCAAACCACATTCAAAATTCACTTCAAAATTACCATCACTTTAGAAAAACCATTTTAACATCTTGATTCAGTATTTAGATACCGTGCGCACTCATCAGTGACTTCATTTTTAAACTTATTATTTAAATATATATGATGTAAGTAATATCATATAATTCACTATTACAAATCAAAATTGTAACGAGACTTCATCTCAATACCAATTACAAAAACAGACTAAAAATTTAAATAAGCGATTTAAAAAAATGTTAATATCTTCATTGTTAATGTTTAAAAAAATATCAATCTCGGCCCGCAACAGCCATTGATCTCGATGCAAACTAGATATATAACTCTGGTGTCCGAGCATAGAACTACAGCGTGCCAGCGCATTCAAATATTTTCCACTGCTTTCACATTGTCCGCCATGTTTAAATTTGGCATACGAATTTCAATTAGTTATTACTTGAAAAAGAATTGCTTGCGTACCCCTTGATTTGAAATTTATATCCGTACGCTATGTAACAGATTCATATGGATGCGTAATCGAAACGTATTGTTTTCTTGTAATACTTCTTGTCTTCTCGTTTTCTTATAACACTTCATAGCAGCCATATTTGTATTTGGCAAGAAACGAAATATGAACATCTATGGCTGGCATACTCAGGAAAGTTAAGTTCGACATCCTAGTAGTATATGGAGATCTCTGGCAACAGCCTTCGAACATAGACACTAATAGACCGGGCAAACAAGAGAGCGGCTATAGACATGGCATGGTAACAACATACGACCAGGTGTGTGTTGGCAAACGTTTGCCGTATACAAAAAAACAGCAGCTTTCAAAAAATGACACTATTTTAAATTGATAATATTTAAACTTGAAATTTAATGTCACTCCCCTTCACAGAAAACGCTTTGTAAATTCATAAGCAAATCTGGTCACTATCACGTGACTGTTGGCAAAGCAATGGTTTAGCCGTAGAGATGTTGTTGCCATGAAAGCAATGAAAGCAATGGTATGCCCAGTCTACCAATAACTATGTTCTAAGGCAACAGCAGACAGTGTCTTCAGCGTGCCGGCCTTCGGCTAATCAACGATAGCGAGCAGCATTTTCTCGTCGGTGGAGAACCCGCCTCAGCGTACTGCTGCAGCACCGTCGTTACACAAAGGCGAATAAAATTCACACAAGTATATGTTCTCAAACATTAATAACATTCAAAACAATACATTCTTTAATTGATCAATGAATAACTGCGAAATTGAGCTTTATGGGGAAAATAGTGGACGGTTGAATACATATCCCACTACACTGTGTGTGATGACCATGATCACTACGGACGGCCAGTGCAGTTGCACACCTGCGAAGCATTCACAGTAAGAGGTTATCAATCACTCTTGAGGAGTGATATTTGGCCATTCTTCCATGATTGCAATATCTTGCCATGCAACCGTTGTGGGCGGTGCTGGTGTGGTTCCAATGCATATGCCAAGAGTATCCCTGACATGCTCAACTGGGTTGAAGTCTGGTGAACAAGCTGGCCACACCATTTGTTCAATTCCCTCAGCTTCAAACATGTTGTACATCAGTGCAGCTCTGTGGCACTAAAAATAAATGGCACAAGCATAGGGCACAACTAAAGGTTGTCGTCTACATACTTCTGACTACTCAAAGCGTCATTCTGAACGAATATAGAGGTCCGTAAGTTGCCGAAACTGACTCCTTCTCACACTATTCGTCCTGCACCACAATATGGTGATGTTTACTGCACATAAGCAAGATTGTTCCACGTTCTCTCCAAATGAGAGAATGACGATTGTGTGACCACACACAAAATCTTGACTCATCTGTGAACAGATGCCGGACCCATTCGTTACTACTTCTATCCTGTAGTTCCTCTGCCCAGTTTCCGCGGGGTAAACGGTTTCTTGGTTCCAATGGAACACACACCGTAGGCCTCCGTGCGTGGAAGCCACATTACCGAAGACAATTTCGGACTGTGTTGATATGTCGCGAACTGTTGCTACCTGCAGGATGTGTTGAAGCTTCCTATCTCGACGGGCTCTTAACGGGAGATAACGGTCATCTATTGCTGATATTAGTCATGGGCGACCTTGGCCTTGCCTTCTTTTATCGGTTCCACTTGTTTGAAATCGCGTCCAGGTTCTGGAAATTACACTCTTGGACACTCCAAAAGCTCCATTCACATCTTTCTGAGTGTTCCGCTACCAATCTTACTATCTTATGTCATTGTTGTTGCGTTGCACCACCTGTTCACTACACTATCGAAAACCAACTGCTTGTGTAATTAGTTTGGAAGAGTAAAAACCGCAGACAACGCCAAATCCTTCTGCAGCAACTTTCTGTTATTGCCGTATTGTTGTTTTCTACGTTACGTAGTACTGACAAAAAGACGTCGAACTATTTTAGTTCATTTTACGATGACAATACAACCTAGATAACTTAACCAATCCCCTAATTGACCAGTGTAGAAGCACCTCTCTCTTGATATGAATATTATAAATTCTTTTACCCAGCCTACTAAGGGTACCCTATTTATCTTCAGATTGCGTAAAATCTTAAAATTATGTGTCGAAATACAACGGCATATTGAATCTTCCTTCGGCAACTCGCTGATTCGATACATCGGTTCTCGTACACGGATCAAGCGCCCGAAGAAAATAAAAACAGATTATTGTTGTATATGTAACTTATTTACGAATATATACACTGGTAAAACTTCTAGGTGTCTTAACACGTTCAGTTAATCTACCAGAGCTGGAAATGGTAGCCTGAACTGTGCATAACAACTGGCGAGCTTTATCTAGGATTCATTGATGACCGTGCTTGCAGGTTCGTACTGCTTCAGTGTGACAGATCACGAACAAACCATTTTCAATGCTTGGAATGAATAAATTGAGCACTCTAAATTCAAATGTTCAAATATTTCATGAGACCTAGCTGCAGTGTTCATCGGTCTCTAAACTTACAAACTACTTAAACTAACTTATCCTAAGAACAGCATGTAGAGTTATTATTTTCAGCTTCTCATATAATAAGTTGCACTGTGATCGGGTATTTTAGTCAGTTATACCAAAATTACAAAATGGCTGATCTAATAATATTTGACTCCTCGCTCTTTAAATTCTGCTCCGAAGCTGGTTGAATCTGCTATGCATTTCATGGAATAATTATTACATCAAGGAATTCGTCAGAGATATCAACTACTTTGCCTGGTCGTACGGAATACTAATCTGTTCCTTTCATACACATATTCAAAGTATTTTATACGACTCTAGAGGTGTACAACATATCAAGCGCTATTTAAAGACACATCACCTATTTGAGTTCTTCGATTCATGAAATAATTACACTTACAGATCAGTAGCTCACGTAGTACTGGGCTACCAGTACTACGTGGTGTAGCGTCCTCGGGTGGCAGTGTAGGCACTGATTGTGAGTTATAACCCATTCGTTCATACAGATGGCAATTGATGACAAGGATGAAAGTTCCTAGCAGATTAAAATTGTGTGCCGGAACTGGGATTCGAATCTGGGACCTTTGCCTTTCGCGGGAAAGCGCTCTACCACTGAGCTATCCCGACACGACTCACGGCTCCCCCACACCAATTCTGCCAGTTGTGTGGGGGATCCGTGTGTCGTGTCGGGATAGCTCAGTGGTAGAGCGCTTGCCCGCGAAGGGGAAAGGTCCCAGGTTCGAGTCCCGGGTCCGGCACCCAATTTTAATCTGCCAGGAAGTTTCATATCAGCGCACACTCCGCCGCAGAGTAAAGGATTCATTCTGGAATGTCTAGGATACACTTTTCCCTGCCTGATCGACCTTTTCGCGTGGTGCTGTATCTGTGGGCTGATTAGTCGCTCGCGTGAGTGGTCGTCCCTGCATTAATCGCTAAAGGCCAAGGGCCGCCGTCGCAGTTGATCCTTTGACACCACTAGTCGAGCCGTGCACGTCGATGCCGTGGTGTGAGTTTATGCCGGGCTACAGATGTCCGGAACCCTAATGCCACTCCCAGTACCCGGTTCGTATTGACACTTCTCGGCTCACAAGCCGTTTTATCTGTGCTGTGGAGGCCTTATGGCCTGCCGCTGCTGCATTACAATACGTCAATCATGACGGACGTTTGTACTGCATAGTCGTACAGAATCTTGTCTACGGGTGTGAGGATGTTTAGAGTGACAGTTGCCACCAGCATGGTTAGACAACTGACGCAGCACATCCAGCGTGTCTAGCAATTCTGCGAAAGAGCCATCCCGCCACTCCGAAGGCCAAAATTTCGAGCCTTTCAGACTCGCTTAGTAAGCTGTTGACAGCAAGCTAGCAAGGTGACACACTGGGGTGAACATTATTAAAGATCGCACACGGTGCTGTGGCAGCCGTGTCACTACGATATCTGCAGACGTTCGACGTTTAAGCCATGATCAGAATATCAACTTAGATCCATGTGCCATTTACCGTCATCGACTCAAAATTGACGTCACCTTTGAAGATGTACTAATTTTCCCGCCGGCAGAGTTTTTTATTTCTTACTAGCTCATACCCGGCGTGTTGCTGCCTCAGAAGAAATAATTGTGTAAATAACGTTTGAATTTTGAAAGTGTTAGCTTCTTTAATTACGAATTATACAAATAAATAATCATTTTATAGTCGATAATCAAGTTTTATCGCAATCAGATGCACGTAATGGCAGCGCATAAAATACGAACAAATATATATGAGGTTTCCAATCTTCCATTATCCCATCTCTTTTTCACCTGCTCCTCCCCCTGTCTCCTCCTGTCCCTTTCTCTCTCCACTTTCCCCGCCCTTCCCTCCATCTACCTCCTTTCATGTGTCACTACCTCCTCTCCCTCATTCTCCTCCTCTCCCCTCTCTTTGTCCGCCTGCTCCTCTCCCCTCCCTCTGTCCGTCTTTTCCTCCACCCACTCCTCTCCCTCCTACATATGAAAACATACATCTATGCTCCAAGTTCAAACGGTGTCGTAGTGGCAAGGTACCATCCACCATGTAAAATTCACTGGATTCCAGATTATAAAAATCTCCTTCATGAAACCATTCATTTACGTGCTGACTTTCATGTTGACTTTTTATAACGTACCCTCCGTCATGCACCTACCGGAGCTTACGAAAAGTATCCCAAGTATTAATTCGTGGTATAAGTTATGTTAACCCACAATTTCATTTGTATCCGTCCAGGTGATTTAGCGTGAACAGAAATAAACCTTTTAACCCTTTGTTAGGCACCCTCAGCCGCGTACCGTACGGTGGCTTACTAAAGCCAGCCCGTGTATTAATCAGGGTATAAGCTACCTCTGTTCCAAATTTCATTCATATCCGTCCAGAAACGAAAAGCACCATCCACCATGCACAAGAGGAAGTTAAGTATAGTGTGCCTATAACATTAGCGTGAGCAGAAGCAATGAGTTGACAAAGTTTTATTGCAGTTGGATGTACGGTATGGCCGTGCATAAAATACGAACAAAAAGACAAACAAAAAAACATAATTTTTTATATATTAGATTGTTAGACAACTCATTGTAGAAAGATTAGATCGAATGTTTGCCACATTTTTAAAAATATTTTCGTAGCTTTAAAACATAATGACCAACAATGAGGATGGCATCATATCATATTTTAAGACGACAAATGGTACATCTTTAAAAGGGCTGATGTTTGCAACAAGTGTTTTCAGCTCCAGAATGAAATTCATATATGACTGGCTAATCTAGCGTCATACGCTGTTACCTTTCACAAATATATTAAAGCTAACAAAAGTAAAAAGAAGCAGTGATAAATTAATTATGCTAGAAAAAGAGTAGATATTATGATCGCGAGCTTATAAATGAGTAATAGATTCGAGGAGGAATTTAATTATTAGCAAATTTTAATTACTAATTAGTTGTTGATATGCATGAGCTAAATTGACGCGGGGTGAGCATAGAAACATAAGACACAGTCATCAATTGTAATAACATTAAATAAATAAATTGGTAAGTTACACTACGGTAAGCATCTGGTAACAAGGAGCCGCAAGTTGCACCACAATGTCCACAATTCCTGCAAAATGCTCGTCTCTCCGTAATGCTCGTTGCTTACGGCTTGAAACTGACAAAAATTGCTATGACATTCCGTTAGAACTCAATAGATTATTTCACTGAAATGTAACTGGCATCATATAATTAATTAAGCTGATTGCTACGAGATACACAATCAGGAAATTACTGCCGAATTATCATCTCGATAGTTTTTTTGTTTAACTGCATAATTTGCTTTGTAGTAATGTTATTTGATGTTATTCAAAATTATTTCATTAAAAACATACAACAAAGAAGCAGTAAATTTACTGTTTTGTCACTTTAAGAATGAAATTGTTTTCGTTATTTTACGGGCATTTTTCAGCTTAGCTTCGGCATGATAATGGAATGGGTGGGATTCCACTCGTTCAATAAACGTTCGCTGCGTTTCTTTGAAGCCAGACTGTCTAGCAGTGTTTGCAGCCTCTTCTGTGGATCTGCTACACCTTCTAATAATTCTTCCAAGGAAACGTTGATTTTTGCTTGCCTTCTCCCTACATCATCTAAGTAATCTATCCATATAAACTTGTTGGCAACTGTAATTCCTAGGAATTGAATTGACTTGAAAGTTTGAGATCTGAGTCATTTATCACGTAATCATCTACAGCTCGCCTTTATTGACTAAAGTAGCGCCGCTACTCTGAGGTGTCTGCGTCTAAGTTAAACACTTTTACAGCTGTTCTCGATTGGAATTCTAGAATATTTACTTTAACGCGTGGAGGAATTTCGGAGAACCGTATTCAGAAATTCCGCTTCTTTGGCTCCGTCGGCTGTAACATTACCCTGAATATCACACAGTGAATGTATTGAATGTGTCTTCCGTTAGTGTAGTTAACAGTACTTAACATACGACCAGAATCTATTTGTAATTTCTACAATATTTCGAGAGTTTCATTGTGGAACCTAGTAAAAGCATCTCGCATGGTGGTCCGCATTAAATTTCGCTGTTCTGTAAAACTTCACCAGTCTTGAATATATTGCGTTCTTCTAAATCTGGCAAGATTTCTCGTTACTTCTTCAACAGTGTTATAAGCTGCAAGATCTCAATTTACTAGGTATACGCAAAACTCGCCGTAAATACTGTTTCTTTGAATACAAACCCCATGTGATCTTTCGCTATATATGTTGTTCGGAAAAAATGGGCGATTTGGAGCAGCTTACAAAGCGTAGCAATTAATAGCAAATTTAAGAATCATACCTGAAAAACTTGTGCGCACTCCTCCAAGGGGAATTGCAGTTTTCATGGTTACAGATAGTGTTACAGTATAGTAGTGACGGTTAATTTTTTGTTCTTGTTCGAATTTCTTATGTACTTAGAACAAATAAACCTGTTTGTAAAATTGAGCTCTATATCTTCCACCTCCATTGAAAGTTTTTATCCCTATAAGATTGTTCGCATAAAACACGATTACCAATAAAAGATTTCGTATTCTGATAAATGCAGACATAACGAATATAGAATGTTGCGTAAAACTCATCAGAAACTCGTTGTGATACTATACGAAAGACAATATAGGTGTCATGTTCAGTAAAGTCGTCACGCAGGTCAAAAGTTATTATAAACGACTAACATGCGAACTTTTCCAGCGTGTGGAGTTTCTGATGCATATGGAGCAGTACACAAAAACACAGAGGGCAAGTGGTGGGGGGTGGGGAGGTTCGCAGTTGAACATAATGGATTCACCAAAGTTCTAACCCAGTCCCGTGAGGTACTGCCGTGAAGTTGGAGGCGTATTAAAAATCAGAGAATAATTTTTTCGCATACTGGTATTAAAAGCTTGAATTCTATGAAAGGGACTCCTACAGTAAATTCACTTCTCAGAATGCCGAGAGAACACTCATGATTTTAGTAGTCAGGACTTCATTTAGAGACTTGATATGTGGTTGCAAACTTTCACCAGACGGCTGCGATCATTGTCTAACTTTACCTGCAGAATAATGTTCTCTCCGTCGTCATTTCAACAGTTTAGATTAGTTTCTACTTTCTGAAATAATACTAGTTTTAAATGACATTTCAGTGGACAACCATTTTCATTCTCATTCCTTAAGCAGTATGAATTGTGAGAATTAAGTTACAACCGTGTTAGAGAAAAACTTCAGTCGGTAGGAGTGAGTGGCTACAAAATCTCATTCGTCTTTTACTGTGTATTTGTTAGTACCTTAAATAGTTTAAAAGTAGTATTTTTTATCCGCGAATTCTTAAAAATGATTCTACTGAAATACGGTACGTTGAACAATATTTTCGAATGTTTTCGCGGATTCAGTAAAGGTTGAGATAGCTCCCATCATTAAGTTACGAGTTCTCCCATTACTGATGGCTCACGTTAAATCTAAAAATAAGATATTTTTCTCCACTCTGTATCTATTACCTATTTGCGACGTAACATAAATATGTCTCCTGACGACAACAGTCTATCGATAAAGGAATAGTAAATCATGACTGCCACTTACACCCTATATTATCATCTGTAGTGACGTCTACGAAATGTATTAAATTAATAAGTAGTATCTGTTGCGATCACAACGTGTTGTGAGGCTTTTCTCATTCATGCAGCTACGTCAAAACAAATATTGACATTTCACTGGGAAACCGTGTCCCTCATGTGTATCATTTAAAGCTGAAGAACATTTGCTTGTTACATAACTAAGAAATACATCCAGCTCGAATTAATTTACGGACTCTGACAGGTTATGAAAAAAGCAAAAGGGATCCGTTCAGAAAATTTGTTAATTCTTATCAAGAAGGTAAGATAGCTTCCATCGAGTCATCCAGTAGGTAACGTCTACATTATAGTCGCCAGTTACCTGTAAAAACGCAACAAAGTGTCCTAAACGTGAGAATTTCTATCTACATCTGCGTCATTCCCTGTTAACGTTTATTGTATTTAGCGTCACATTCCATCGAGGGGCTACGTGGTTCCCCGACCCACGTCGTATATCAGAAAGGTGGCTTAGAACCGAGGCCGGCATGTATCTACATCTACATGAGATACTCTGCAAATCACATTTAAGTGCCTGGCAGAGGGTTTATCGAACCACCTTTATACTATTCATCTACCATTCCACTCTCTAATAGCGCGCGGGAAGAAAGAAAATCTGAATCTCTCCGTTCGAGCTCTGATTTCTCGTATTTTATTCTGATAATCATTTCTACCTATGTAGGTGGGAGTCAACAATATTGCCGCGAGACACCACGTAACCGACTGCCGGCGGGGCGGGCGCAGGGGATAGCGTCACCAATTCGGTGCTGAAGGGCGCCGGTTCAATCCCGCCCACAGGCAAATTTTTTTTTTTTTTTTTTTTTTTTTTTTTTTTTTTTTTTTGTAATTAACAATTCCAGAATGTTCTACATCTTTCTTATGTTCAGTTGTAAATTCAACTTGTTTCTTATGTTAACTGTTCTTCTAATTTCTGGTACATGCTGACTGTATATAAAGAGCAGAGCACACTGCCCGAGAGGCAGTTAGTGCTGCGTGTATGTTAAGTTCGTAATAAACCTGCTTTCAGTGGAAGTGCTGTGTTCAGTTGCCTTGGAAGTCAAGCCTGCTTCAATTTCAACGCGACAATGTATTTTCGCATTCGGAGGAGATTGTTGGTGATTGGAGTTTCGTGAGTAGACCAAGGCGCAGCGATAAAAGCCGTTGTTGTAATGATTCCCATCCCAGATCCTGTCTCATGTCTGTGACGCTGTCTCCCCTGTATCATGACACTACAAAACCAGCTGACCTTCTTTGAACTCTTTCGATGGCTTCCGTCAAACTCACTTGGTAAGGATCTCACACTGGGCATTACGCGTTCTGCCAATTAAACAATGGTTCGCCTTTCATACTACATTATCTACGTGTTCTTTCCAGTTTGTCTGATGTAATACCTACCCTTCCATGAAACCGACGGTTTTCACCGTGCGCCTAAAAGTCTGAGTGGTCGCTAACGATACAATAAGAGTTTCATATATTTTTATGAAGTGATCAGTAGTCAATCTTATAACAACGTTTATTTCACAGTTCAACACTTCTACTAAGTACACGATGCTTGACAATGTCCGAAAAGGTTTACCATCACATTGTGACCGAACGACAAGTCCGGGTGTAACGGCAAGAAAACCTTTATCCCCACTCGTGTTGCCTTCTATTAGGCGTCGTCGGAATGTTGAAGTCGTCCTGTTCAAGAAGCGTTCGCGATCGGAAGCTGACACCTTAAAAGTAGTGTCTGTGTATTTGAATGAATGTTAAAGGTAGTACGTGTGTGGGGCGGGCGTGTCACCGTTTGCCTTAAGAGACCGTCCCCGATAAAATTCACTAATAAATGTTCTGTTGTAGTTTTAGTTACAAAATAATTTGACTAAGAAATGGACTTAGTACCTTCCTTTGCCCTGTTAGAATAAATTGCAACTGACATGGAATGCAATGATCTGACGTTAATGTGGTTTTTTTATGCGCAACGGATAACACTTTAAATTGTACAGTAGTTAATACGTTGACAGTAATTGAAAGTCGTAATTGGTGTACACATTAATCTCGTGTGTGAAAGAAAATCTGAGCAACTGAAAAGTTCAGATCTGTTAGCGTGCACCATATACCAGTAGCCAGACTAAACGTGCATAATTCGACTGCGAAAGCCAACAAAAAGAGCGTGCTACTACAGTGATAATTTTGTTGCTTGAATAAACAGGATGTCAAACAAAGTTATTTGATGTTAATCAGATACCAAAAATCACTGCACTTGATAATGTGCCTATCTGAACAACAATTACCATACTGATTCAACGTAATAAAAAATGTCCTACAAATCTGGTAATGATTTCAGGTCTCACTCACTGCAAATATTTCTCATCTCTTTATGTGATCTACTTCTCTTCTGATCATACAAATCACTTTAACTGTTACTAACATTAACTGACTTAATAATTTGAACTTTCATAAGACTGAGAAAATCTCTAACTATGGACTTTACTGCATTTGTGAACAAACTACTTCCTGCTTTTGATCACGACAAAATCCCTACACTGAACTGTTCTAATTAGCACATAAATTTACAAACACAATAATTATGCAACACTATCGTAAGAAACAATGATCAGAACGGATAGCAATTCAAATTGATTAAAGAACGGATAGCAATTCAAATTGATTAAAGGAACGAGGAACAGGTAAAATGACTCAGGGTTAAATGATAAATGCGAGCTGCATTAAACAGTATTCATTAGCAAAAAGACAAACACCAACTACAATAGTTCAAATACAGGCTAGTAGACATAGCAATAGAAAAGTATACATTACCTTATTTGAGACAGATTAATTTCCATACAGACTTGGCTGCGACCCTTCCGAATTTTTAATCTTAGAGCTAACCCACCGACACCGACAGTTCCGACAGTTCCACGACTACTACTCATCGACTCAACTTTACTATAATCAGACATCGACTCTCCTTCACGAAGGTCACACACCGACTCCTTAAACGCAACAACTGCGAGAGCAAGACATACTCCCAAGATAAAACAAAGTCTTTAGTTTACAGCAAAGATATGAAAATAAGTACATTATGTTATATAGATTAGTGCAATGGTACAAAATATTACATAAATTTGTTTTCTACAGAATTATAGCTTAGATTTTTGTAACAACACATGCTCAAGGCTGCATGAGAGGCAAAAATTAAGTGAAAATTATTTTGCGTACTCCTTTCAACCTCGAGCTTGCCGACGCGGCCGCAAGTAAAGACGGCCCACCAACGGCAGCCTGGCGTAGGAATACTCCGGAGTGCAGTGCGCCGGAGCCGTCTGCATGAAGAGGTCCGCGTAAGCAAGCTGATGTTGTGGTTTTCCTACTGTACTTACCTCCGGTTCGCCGGGCGTGCAGGTTGCCCGGAACTCTACGGTGTACGTCGGGCTATCGTCCTATCAGGGGCTCCCGAAGTCCAGCACTTCACCATCATTAAATGCCCTATGAGCAATAATATGAAGACCACCTCCATTCATTGTACCAAAACGAACAATCGCTACAATCAGCCACCCACATCCTGATTTAGCTGCATCATTGTTGTAAATACAAAAAGACCGCCAACAGATGGACCATCAATTATTGCCTGTCGTCTTCACCTTATTGCATCACCTTGAAAGCCGACAGTCCTTTCTCGTTACACCCTACGTGCAAGCGTATCTCAATTTATATCCATATTCCCAATGTAAATTTACCAGGGCGTTTATATTTACCTCCTCTAACCGGCAGTCACCACTCGGAACCATTTAAATAATAAATTTTATGACCCTGATTTATCATATGGCCTCTCGTGGTCTACTAATTAATTTAATTTCTATTACCCAACGGATAATGCTCGTTCCGAAATGTGGCTAATTGCTACGATATTGCTTCGACAGTCGTACTTCCAGTTTGAATCGCCGCCACAACTCAAATACATCTTTATTACTTTTAATTTACTATTTAATATGAGTTAAAGGGGGAGCGGAGATATGGAATAAAAGAGAAGATGGATAGATATGTAAATTTTACAAAAATTATTGAAATTAGCACGTCAACACTAATCATATAAAAATGAACAAAATAATGTATCGTAATCTTGCCGTCTGGCTAGGTATAAAATTAAATATTCCTCGCTAAATTTGCATTACCATTTAGCCGTGGATGATACTATATTGCGGGAACGGGGCACAAAGGGACTACTTCTCAAGCCAAAAATCATTCATTCTCCCCACTTTGCACGCTCAGTACTCTAGAAACTGAATGTAGCATGCTCTACGGGTATTTGCATTACAAGACGTTGTACTTCCCGAGAGAAACAGCACAGACGTTCCTTGTCACTACCAACATATTAATTAGAAGATCCGTGACTTCCACTAGCATCGCTAAAGAGAAAAAATAAATGAAATGTGTAACAGAATGAAAATACCTCAGACCGTTATGAAGAATTTAGATTGATACAGACCGGAATAATGAGACGTAGCCAAGCCACTTGGTGCCACACAATTATACATGACTTCTTAGAAAGAAAAACCGTAAATCTAGTGATAATCTCGGAACAAAATTTGGCCCGCCGGTATAGAACCTTCATTATTTTTACTCTGAGGGTGCTTACAGGGGATAGGGCTACCACTAACATCCACTTACAACTCGAACATCACTCGTATTTTCATATCTAGAACATGCGCGGTATTCTGTTCGCTTTAGTTCCTCCCTATTGAGCCACATGTTTAACTACAGGTGAATGGAGCTGATGGCCCATGACTTAAAAAAAAAACTTCTGATCGTTGGCAAAGGTCAACATTTCATACAAAGAAAAAGGTAAAAAAATACGAGAGATTTCCAAACATTATTTGGGCTCGGTAGATCAGAAACGTTATTAAAGCACACTGAACTTGATGATTTGCTACTGTTGAGCCTTGAGGACACAAAATGATAGAAAAATGGAAATGGCGGGAACGCATGCTCAGCATCCTCGATACAAAGAATCAAGTATGATCCTGCCACGGACATCGTCAGTTATTTTGAAATACAAACACATGCACTTGATAATGAATCATTACTCCCTGATATCCCCCCGAAGTTAAAACTGAAGAGCTGAAACTGATGGCTCAAGTCTCACTCAAAAAAAAAAAAAAAATCGTTACAATTTCAAGTCCCACATTAGGCTAAATTACTACGTTAAAAAATCAGAAATTAGCATCCCACACTTGATCTCGCGATAGAACGACGATAGTTGCAACATTATCGATCGAATTATTCAAGAAAATCAAAACGATAAGGCGCATTTACGATACATCACACCTAACATACTCACATCCGCTTGTCTCGAGGTCTCAGCCGACTCTCCTCTCTCATGGCGGACACTTGCCATAACCGCTCTTTCGTTTCAAGTTGCTCGGCGGAGATCTGCCATTGGATGAAGGCGTAACGGGACCCACCGACAACCTGACACCCTACAAGACTCGCGTTAGGCTGGCTAGTAACCTCTGTTACCACAAGAACATCTCTACTGTTCTCTTAGTAAGCAAAGGTTGGCTATCCTACATGGAAATTTCTGCTACTGCTAAGCCCCCTACAATCTCTGTCATCTCACAACCTCTGCCACACACATTCATTCACACACACGGGAAGGGAAATGGGAGCTATGGAGCCTGGCTCCTAGTATTTTCTTTATTGATTGCATTTCTGCGTCCACTGGCCTCTATTTCTAATCTACACTGTAACAAAATATTGACCTGAACGGCCATTTAAGTTCGGCTGAAGTAAAGGATTCAACCATTCTGTCGGCCCCAACAAAAAAAAAAAAAAAAAAAAAAAAAAAAAAAAAAAAAAAAAAAAAAAAAATTCAATCAAGAATACAGTAGGGCAAAGTAATGAAGCGATCTAACAGTGCCGCTTCAACCTGATGTAGAGTTTATATTGGCAACAAACGTGCTCCTGTGCCTCCTAAATCTGCTCATCCTGTGATCAGTGCAATGCTGCTGCCTGTTCAGCAGCACGATCCAGACTGGCAGCGCGGCAGCAAGCCGTCGTCGCTTATGTAGCCGCGTGCGCCTCAGAATTATTCAGGGGACTTTTGCGTAGCAATAAAGCACCAAAAGAAACCCATCAAACTTCATTTTCCGCGGTGTAGTGGCCGAGAGTTCTAAGGCGCCTTGTTGCGGAGCGCGCGGTCATTCGCCAACAGATGTTCGAGTTCTCCCTCGGGCAAGTGTGTTCGTCTTGCCCTTAGCATATTTTGAGTAGTTTGTAAACCTAGGGACTGATGATCAACGTAGTTAAGTCCCTTAGATTTACAAACATTTGAACATCATTTAAACTTCTTTTACACGACCAATCAGTAAAATCTGAAGGCCGTAAATTCAGCTAATCCCCTACCAATAATAATTATGGTCAACTTAAATTGTAGAGAATAACATAGAAAAGATTGTAGGGAAGGTGAACCAAAGTCTGCGTTTCATTGGCAGAAGGTGCAACAACTCTGCTACAGAAAATAACTACACTACACGTGTACATCCTGTTTTTTAGTATTACTACTCAGTACGGCATCCACAGCGAGCACTACTGCTCGTTTTGAACAGAGAAGGCCAGCTCGTTTTGCATTATCGCGATATAAGGGAGAGAGACTGTCACAGAAATGATGCACGACTTGGGCGGAAATCATTAAAAGAAAGGCGTTATTCGTTGCGGCGAGATTTATGTACCAAATTTCTCTTCCGAATGAGGTTTTCTTAACTCCCACCTACATATTAATATAATAAGAGGATTCTTATCGAAAACGGATTCATGTGTTCCTTTTCCCGCGCACTATTAGAGAACACAACAGTAGATAAAAAATCATAAATGCACTTAAATGTGATTAGCGTAGTATTTATCTAGATACCGGAAATATTCCGTTCGAACATTGCCTCGTGGATCGTATTTCTCTTGCGTCTCTTTCGTATACAGAAAATAGAAAATATTGTCATAGACCTGTATCACATTTTTGTATCAGTTCTTCTGCCACTTCCTGAATGCACATGCGATTTTTATAACAGGCTCATGTAGTAATGCTGTTACCAACACTAACTACAACGCACTCTTCTTATTTGTCAGTTTTAAACTTGATTAAGACCATCCTCTGCCCTACGAATTAAAATCCATATAAAATCACCATATGTTATATATAACACACGATTTTTTTATTCGTTGTTAGATTTCGTACTACAAGGTTGAATGGTAGAAATACTTTGTAATAAAACTACCGCCATTTGCTTTCCTTGGTCAATTTGTTAAAACGCTATCATGATTTGGTCAGTGCAGCCACTTACAAATGCCATGTTCAAGTTCAAAATTACATGATACACCTAAACTGCATGCTATCGTCAAATAACTGCAATTTAGACTAATCAGGCAAATTTAAACTTGAGTATGATACTTGAAAATGGCTACATGGGATAAATCGTGATGGCGTTTTACTAAATTAACCAATGCAGTTAAATTCCGTTAACTTTATTTGACATAATTCTACACCATTGTGGATCCCCACCAAGGAAAAGTTATTAACTGCAAGAAATATTGTTCGGAGTGAGAAATATGCTATGATATTAGTTTTAAAATATTATTTATTTATTGATAAAATCAGTTTACAAGCAATGTTATTAACAGTTTGGGTTGAGAAATTATGTTGACGAGTGGACAAAATTTAAAAATTCCTAATTTTTAACGTTTGATCCAGGGTGATGCAACAAGCGTTACAGTTTCAGAGACTTCGTATGTATTTCCATATACAGCAGCCATTTGCTTTGGAGTTATTTGTACTTCATTATATACGTTTTAGTTTCTTCGCTATATGTTACAGAGATAGCCAGCCGGTGACATTTTCTTCCTCTTTCCTCTTCTTAACGTGTTACGTGATATTATTTCACTGCAATTACTACAAACAGAAACTATACTGAACTATTATGTCCTTATGTGTCACCATCACTTGTGTTCCATTCATCCTCTGGTTGCAAAACGAGGGGCCTAAGATAGAAATTAATAAGGATACGTAATAATTTTGTCTTTTGCAAACTCGGTGCTTTTTAAGTCTTTTTAAATCTTCAGTTTTGCCAGTAAAATGTGCCTGAATGTATCTTAAGTGCATCCGGCACGTTCATATTCGTCGTTAGTTTCACTTTTGGGGTGCTAGTGTCATAACTCCTATTTTGAATACTACGAGGCTTCATGCCAGTTTTGTCAATCTAAAATACATATTTTACATTTACACTTGTACGTTCCAGTATTTACGGAGTGATTACACAGAATTTTTTCTCGCATAATCTAGTGGAACCAGTATTTGGTCAAATACCTGCCGCAATATAATCACAATACCATCTGTGAAAGAGTCGTTCGTTTTGTCGTAGCCAGAATTTCCAGCGAACGCTTGCTGTGAAAACATGCAAACTGCCCGTTACTCAGTTATCAGATTTAGGTCCGATACAATTAAATCAATGATACGATATCACTCTCGCTAATCAGATAAGATAAACAAATTTCATGTTTGTCAACACACTCTGTAATTTGGACCAAACAGCATTATGCAGTAAATTTAAATGAAGTTACAGATCACTTAGCTGATACTAGAGCATTTAATAGTGCTTCAGAATTAGTTATCATTGCAGACGAATATTCAAGTGCTACACAGACACGGATCTGCAAGTGGGCTATCGAAAGTGAACACGAAGACGTTTACCCTAACTGATTTAGAAGAAGCAAGAAAAAAATGGTTACTGCTGGACTAGAATTTTTCCGAATGTTTTCTGACACACTGTACTTCTTCCATCGGCTAATTCTTGTATTTGAGAGCAGCTTTACGAAACATTTCCCAGCCGTATCACTCTTCGTCCTCTTAACTAATCACCATATAATGTCTTACATTACGGAAAATACTCGTTAAAGAATCAATGTTTTGCTTTTCGTAAAATCGGGCATTTGTTCTGCTCAGAAAATAAAAACGAATTGGTGTCCCTAAACTGCTGGTTACTAAAATCTTGGAAATATCTGTTCATTGAACCAGAGTAATATTTAGTTAGCTAACACTCGTTGCCATTTTCATTGGCTTTGCATGAAATTATAAGGTTTTCTGTTAGTGCTCACAGTTTATTTTGTTTTAGCTCCACGAAGTGTGCCGAAGATTTAAACCACCTGTATCAGGTCGGTGTTGTGAGTGTATCGTGGTTACGACTGCAGGGTAGCCCGTGGCAGAGTCTGCAGTGGTCACAGACTGGTTTCTCTGCCGCACGACATCATACATGAACTGTTTCACCTCGTAAAAAGAGGCGGTGTCCAACGAGTGCTTTTAGTTTTGCTCGAAGCAGTTTTGCTTCCTGGATTCACAGGCTTCTTGAATCTAATGAAGGAATTTAATGAAATGCTAAGAACTGTAAGGGCCTAAAGCAGATACTCACCAATTTTCAAACGTTTGTGCACGGTAGGCTCACAAAATATTGCATAAAACAATGCAACACCCCGCAGGATATCGAGAAATGATTTTACAGTTCACCTTAAAGAATTATATGATAAGTCCGACCAAAGAAACACTTACGTCACATAACAGATATTAATTCGCAATCTGGGGAAACTGCCGACTTCACTGTTTTTCTGAATCTGGTCTATTATTTTGTGACATATGACAATTTGAACCGGAGCGGGACTCGAACCCGGTTCTCCCACTTTTTTGCGAGATGTCGCCTTCTTGGCCACGCGAGCACGTCACGACCAGACACAAATTTCCAAATCACACACCTGTCTGCTTCCCAAGATGACGGTAAGAGACACAGTTACACCATCTTAGCCTGTGTATGTAAGTCATATTTACTACTATACGGCTGTTCAAAAGTAATTCACGTGCATATTGTATTCGCGCATGCCAATGGCCACAAAGTGCCGATTGACATAGGCCAATACTTTTCTTGCTATTTTGCAGTGGTTCCTACAGTCCTTGCAAAATGCGTAGGTTCCTACTTCACCATGTCACGTGTGTATTTGCGGGCCAGTGCAGTGGTTGTGCACCGTGAAGGGACACTTTGCGCTGCAGTAGCAAAGTATGTACATGCCTTATGTAATGTGGTGTAACTGGAAGTCAGTAACACCGTGGGGCCTGTGGTAGGAATTATCTGTCGTGGGAGAGAGTACTGTACTATACCTGGCTTACTGAGTCTACGCCTTTGTAATTGCCCATGCTTTATTTCTATATAGTCCAGCTGCATGGCCTTTTCCTACCATGTAGCTAAAATATTAAAGTTCAATTTCAAGCCGAACATCCGTAACGACGCGCTTATGATATTCAACAGTTTATTCGCGACGATCTACGACTGGTCTCAAAGTATGTGACAAGCATACAATTCTTCATCACCAGCAGTATCGTGTACATTAACCTGACAGTCACAGTGTGCTGACTTAGTTCCACAAAATAAAGAAGGATATTAGTTCAAACAGGCTGGCGGAGATGTGCGGGAGTTGACTGCACAACACGAAGGATTCGAAGACATTGAGAGTTTAGACTGTGCGGCCCTGTTTACCATTATAGATCGACATCATCTTATATTAGATGGTCGAAGCTTCATGGAGCACGCACGCTGTACGCAGCTCACTCGTCCAGTCCCCACGCTACCTCTCTGGTACCAGTCGACATACATCGACATGCCTGTGACCAATCTTAAGGCCTATGTCTGTGATGCTATCGTCGCACATCAACCAGTGTGGCACAGTCGTTCTCCAAGGAAATTGTCCAAATGACTGTCCCTGACTTCCGGTGGGTGTTGAGAACGCACTTGTCCTGTGCAATTGCAGTCGCCCCGCCTGCACATCCACCCTGTCCTGCTGGTTGAGCGATACTGGGTCTCCACAAGCCACTGATTGGGTATGGTAACGACGTCAAGGCCTGAAATATCTTGTACAGCCGGCAGCGGTGGCCGAGGGGACTGAGGCGCTCCAGTCAAGGTCTGCACGGCCACTGCGATCGGGGGTTCGAATCCCCCCTCGGGCATGGATATTTGTGTCGTCCTTAGTCTTAGTTCATAAGTAGTTTGTAAGTTTAGGGACTGATAACCCCGTAGTTAAGTGCCATAGACTATACAAACATTTGAATTTTTTAATTATCTTGTACATTCATTGGGTGATTCTATGCTAATCAGGTAATAGTGGTTGGTTGGTTGGTTCGGGGTTTTAGGGGGACTATACTATGGCCATCAGTCCCCCACAAGTAATTGTGCACAGTGCTTCGACGTTTGGAAGGAATCATTGCAAGGTCATACACTATTGACTGCCTACCTCGTGAAATGCCATCGACATACCACCAACTCAGAGAATGCCTGTGCTGTTGTCCTCACCGATGAAGTATAATGATGACATATTATCCAAGGTGCCATTGGACATTCGCTACTTTCCACTTCTACCGTTTGTACCCTGCTGCTCTCCATAATCCATCCTTAATTTAGGAAGTAGCAGCACATATTTCTCACATTGCTCTGGGGCACGTGGCGATATAATTTCAAGAAAATGTGACCATATGTGATGTCCTAGACGTTATTCAAAACGTTAGCCGTCTGTCCGCCTCCCTGTCGAAGTTTACAATTCTTACAGCTATCTGTTGGTACCCAAGTGAACGTCCATCGGTCGTGAACCGATGCTCATATCAACTTCCATACTTGGTGTCCTTATCCCGGTCCTTAAATCTCAACGGCAATCGCGGAGCTGTGATTACCGGCCCATCACGCTATTTAATAGTGACATTAAAATTTCCACACATTTGTTGCCATGATGACTCCAGAATGTTGCATTACAATCACGTCCCTCCACCAAACCTGTCACTAGTTCTAACAACATTCGTACGGCTCTCTGCCGTTACAGGGCATGATCGCGCCCGCCAAGTTGCGACACGGGCCTGCGGATTCTCCGCCCCCAAAATACACCAATTTCGCTTAATGTCGAACCCATACATCTGAAAGTGGGATTTGTCCCTACAACGAACCATATTCACATGAGCATGCGCACACTAAAACCCGCCATACCGCGCGGCCAGCCGTGTAGTTTGAAGGTCGTAACGCAAACCGTTCAGAATTTATCACAATTACTTTTCATTCACTTCAATATCCGTCACTCTGCCGGCCGCCGTGGCCGAGCCGCCTGCGGCGCGCCAGTCACAGTCCACACGGCCACTACGGTCGGGGGTCCGAATCCCCCCCTCGGGCATGGATATTTGTGCCTTCCTTAATAGTAGCTAGTTCATAAGTAGTTTGTAAGGTTAGGGACTGATGACCCCGTAGTTAAGTCCCATATGCTCTACAAACATTTGAACATCTGTAACCCTGTACGTCTCTGTATATGTAATCGAAACATACAATGAGCGTGTATAGTACAATTATATTATTTGGGGAAATATAGAGTTTCAAACTCTCTGTAACTAAATTGAAGAAAAAATTTCTGTACCTAAATATAAACGGTCCAGTAGAGGGATAGAGTCGGTTCCTTAACACGGGAGTAACATTCACTTCAGACTCGATTATTTGCAGCTTTGTACATCGTAGTTCAAGTACGCTTCTACAGAGTTCGTTGACATTCACTTCGCGTACAGAGCTCGAGAATTTGTGCCAACTTGGTGCCAAGCCTAATTGTGTTGAGGTGAATGCAAAGCACTTGCCACTTGCTGTTCGGGCTTCATAATTCAAGGCTATTAAGCGGTCTGAAAGGGAACTCTGCTGCGCGTGAAGTTGGCTGCCCTGTGCCGGCGGCCGCCCCCGACAGCTGACAGATGGCCGCCACGCCCACCGCTCCACAGTTCGCGGCCTGCTCTCGATTTAGCGTCTCCGCCGCACCTGCGGCCTCGGTCACCTGGGAGGGAGCTCCCACGTGCACGTGGGGTTGCAAGCACACACAAGAGTCGCTAGATGGAAGAAATGGGAGAAATTACAGACAGATTGCTGGCTTAGAAGAAAGCTTAGGATTTAACGTCCCGTCGACAGCGTGGTCATTCGAGACGGAGCTCACGCTCGGATTTTTGGGAAAGGAAGGGGAATGAAATCGGCCTTTCGCTTTCAAAGGAACCATCCCGGCAATTGCCTTGAGTGATGTAGGGAAAATCACGGAATAACCTAAATCTGGATGGCCGGAGATGGATTTAAACCACCATCCTTTCGAATGCGAGTCCAGTGCGTTACCACTGCTCCACCTCGCTCGGTCTCTGGCTTAAAAGCTATCATAAAAAGATACTGGTAGGGTTCATCATAGCAAGCAGAAGCATATGGTATGCAGATGTTATGCAATGGTGTGAGGCACCAGCGACATATGACACTGTAACATCAGACATTGTCTAGAAGACTGCGAGTGAAAAAGTTCTTTTTTTTTTCTTTAATGAAGACATTTAAACAATGTGCTTATGTGTCGAAATATTACGTATAACATTTCTTTATTTTGTACAACTATTTTCAGTGAAGCTAAGTCACCATTTTCAACTACTTCTGTATCACCAGAAACATTTTTTATCCGCAATAACAAAAAGAACTTCTTCACAAAATTAAAAGTTCTTACACTTTACTAATACAAGTGATAATAAAAATAAAATATCCTGTCTAAAATAACAAATTCCTACATTAGGTAATTACTGTAATAATATAACAGGTCTGGGCTTAATTATTATAAGCTTTGTTCCTATGAACACTTGTTTGTTATCTTGACTAGAAATGGTTGACAGTCTTATCACGAGAACAGGAAGATTTCCAGTCAATAGTTCATATGAAGAAAGCTTATTCAGCCCAGACATGTTCTCTTATTACAGGAATGATGTAACAACCTGATGTATGAATCCATTATTTTAGTCAGGATATTTTATTTTTTTATAATCAGTTGTATTAGTAGAGAGTGAGTACTTAATTTTTTTTTTTTTTTTTTTTTTTTTTTTTTTTGAGGATTAAAAAATGTCTATGTTTATACAGAAGTACTTGAAACTGGTAACGTAGCTTCAATGAAACTAGTTGTACTATATTAAGAGATGTTATAAGCAATATAGCGACTGTGACACATAAGTACATTGTTTAATTGTATTCATTAAAAAAAACATTTGGCACTGTAGGTATTGTTCCCGCACCTCGCACCAGAACTAGTTGGTATTAACAATTACTTTTAATAAAACATTCATTAAAAGGGCCGGTCGCGGTGGCCGAGGGAACTGAGGCGCTCCAGTCGCGGTCTGCACGACCACTACGGTCGGGGGTTCGAATCCCCCCTCGGGCATGGATATTTGTGCCGTCCTTAGGATAAGCTAGTTGGTAAGTAGTTTGTAAGTTTAGGAACTGATGACCCCGTAATTGAGTCCCATAAGCTATACAAACTTTTTTTTTCTCTGAAGGAAACATTTCTCATCAGCCTGCTATATTTCAGACAGAACAATTCAGTTTTATAAACAACGTGCGCGGAAGAGCAGCCACTCACTCTAATAACAGTCGTGACGATGGGCTCGCGTGCTGCGCACGGTCGGTCACGCGTCAGGTTATATTAACAATCAGTACGTGAAATCCAAGCGTGTTACTGCGTACTAAGATGAATCGTAATTTTTCTGTTGGATTTATGTCAAAAGCTAGTCTTAAGTGTACAGTTTTCGTTTTGTGGAAAACAAAAGAGTGGCATCCAGAGAAAAATAATAACGTATACGTTGAACACCTTCATTACACTAGACTTACAGCCTCCGTACATCCAGAATTCACAATCTGCGCGCCGTCTTCTGTGCATGGGACAATACTTGAATATTTCAGGTTAGTGAAGGGACTTTTTCTAGAAATTTTTGGTTTTCATTTTAAAGCATTGAAAACACTTAAGGCGCATAACCTGATCAGTTATCTTGTTACAACCGAGAACTGATTCAAGTTGTTTAGTGGTAACACTAGAGAGGTACAGCGAGGTTACAAAAATCACAAATTTCGCTCCTCGTGACAGACATTTCTAATTTGGGTCTCACATCGCAATTGCTTATCAATGAGGACTGGATAAAAGTTTAAGAAAATCGTCCGCCAGAATCTGTGTGGAAATCAGTGGTGCATTGAAGTACCGAAGAATGTTGACACTATTTCACGCTAGCTAAGGATGCAAGTACTGCGTTAAGGAATGCCAAGTGTTGGCTGTTCAGTTGAAGAGGACTATCTGAACATGGCAATCAAAGGTGGTGGACAGTAAAAATAACTTCAAAGAACCCACGGATAACAGAAAAAAAACAATTAATCTAATGTATCGACGAAAGCCCTGAGAAGAAATAGCTCACTGTTTAACAAGCCGAAGTATTCCCTGCTCCCAGTATTATACCTGCGGTTGTGACAAGAGACACTGTGCCCTTCATTTCGTCGTCCCAGTTCAAGCGCTTCACTTTGAGGATCAAACAGGTGGAAGTCACAGGGCAACATAACCGGACTGTGGGGTGAATGCTTAAGCTGATCCCACTTGAACTTGACCAGTGCGCTTTGTTTGACTCTGTAGACGTGTAGACACGCGTTATCGTGGAGTACAATCACTCCCTCCGTGACAGCCCAGGCCATTTGCTCTTGATGGAGTTTGTTATGCTACGGAGCGTCTCACATTACACGTCACTATTAATAGTTTTTCCGTGGCCGAGGAATTCGATGAATATCGGACCTCGAGAGAAATTAATACTTTACTTTAGCAGACCAATGTGGGATCCGCACCAAGTTAGAAAGCGCAGAAGTATCAAGGAAAGTAGTACTGAATTCCATTGACAGACTCTGCAAGGTATACGTTCTTTATTACGGGATGGGCTGCTGTCAAAATACTTAGAGTGTACGTCTAGCAATATATTGCTTCCTCCTATCTCTCGAAAAGACCACGAAAATAAAATCGGGGCATTGGAGCCAAAATTGAGGCACACCTTCAGTAATTTTTCTCGTTAACCAATATAACAGGATTAGAGAGGCGTGATAGTTATACACAAAGTATCCTCAGACACACACCCTGAAATATGGTCGTAGAAACGCAGAGAAGGCGGCAGATAGGTGGTGTGAGTTCACTGAAGACCTCTATGACGAAGAGATGGGGAAGAAGAAACTGAAATCTTTACGTAAGGTCTACTAGATGACGTCAAAATTTATTGTAGCCCTGGAACAGACTTAAAAGACAGATGGAATAAGGTACTATTATAACTTGTAAACTCACTGGTGAAACTAGTAACCAAACTATTTCCGTTCTGGTACAATCTATGAGACGCGGACTTTTAGAAATACTTTATCCAGATCAATACGAAGATATTAACCACTGTTATGTATGAGAACTACCGAACAATCAGATTAAATTGGTATACATCAAAGATTCTAACGGGAAGAATACACAGAACAATGAAAACTAAAACTGTCTGTTAAGTGCCGAGTAGGTTCACTATAGGAGAGGTAAATGGCAGTTCTGCTGTGAAGTCAATAATAGAAGCAAGACATGTGTTGTATGTAATAACAATTTTTTTTTTATAATGATCTGTTATAACCAAGTTTGGTGAATGTAATCATGTCATTTGAAAATGGAAAGCATGTGCAACATGTTTGATAATTAAAATTAAGACAATCTGGAATATTATTGAAAGTGACTGCGATAAAGTTCAAGATATGGTACATCATCTACAGTGTTCCATCTGCCCCTCGAATTGTACCCATGATGAACAATAGCTTGAGAAGAGAAAATCATTGGAATTGGCCCATTTTGGGGTTGAAAGGCTTTTAAACAAATGTCCGGACACGAAAAAGTAAAGTAAATATTGAAAGGAAAACAGAGCAAGGAAAAGCCTGGAAATCTGTATTGCCATGAAACTGATTAAAAGTACACTAACACTGTAGAGGTATGTGAACAATATTATAAGTTTTTTTTTTAATATAGTTTTTTGTCAGTAAGAAACAATGCTCCGGATAAGTGCAAAAGAGTTACAATACAAATGCTAAGTTGTTTTACATATGGCTGTAAAAATATTGTATTTTGGACTATTACATGTGCAATGTCTGAAAAAAGACATGGTACAAAGTCCAGAGTAATCTCACAATTTCTGTTTTACGGTCACGGACCCATGAAGACCAATCCCTTCTCGCACATAATCTGGTATTTGATAATAATTGTGAAATCTGTCTTATAATACAGCATTTACTGATACAGGAGATGCAGTTTTCTTAATATTTGGACTAGATTGAATTTAGTAGTTGACAACCATATCTCGTCTTCCTAATCAATATATAGATAAAATTTGCCAACTTTTTTGCGTAAGAAATCACCATAACGCTTCCTCTTCCCCTTTATAAGCAGTTTTCTATGTCCCAGAAATAATTTTCATCACAAAATTGAAAGACACTAGTACCTCAGTAACTTGTCTTTCATTGATTGCGTAAGTTTCAGACTATTGCTAAACTTTTCACAAAAGAAATATAGCTGTATTTGAGAGCTTAAATGTTGGTTTCAAGAACTTTTGCTCATGCAAGGATGACAGGTGAAACATCTTGCAGAAAGTGAGGCGCAATTTGGATCCTGATTGAGAGAAACATTGCCAAATAAAGGGTTAAAAGATCCAAAATTGATACAACTGAAAATTCACCCACCTCCCCCACTCAAATTATAAAAATAAACTTACTAAAAAGTCAAAGCTCTCATGGAATTAATGGTAGTTCCACCAGAGTACTTAAAGCTTGTTACCAACCATTTAGCAGGATTCTCAGCCACGTATGTAATAGCTCTCTGAAGTAGGGTATTTCCCCAATAGATAGACTATGCTATCGTAAAGCTGTTACATAAAAAGTGGATAGATCTGATACCAACAACTATTGCCCAATCTCACTTTTGTCCGTTCTACCCTGAATTCTACAAAAAGTAAGAAGTTTAAGAGAAACTTCATACTTCCTAAAAACGAAGTATTAATAAACTACCAGTTTGGCTTTCGGAAAGGCTTTTCAACAGAAAATGATATATACACTTTTACTGATCAAATATTAAATGTTTGAACAACTGGACATCACCTGTCGGGATTTCTTGTGTTCTCTTCAGGTTATGTAAATCATGGAATTGCTGTGAATAAACTAAAGCAACGTGGTATGAATAGGACGGTGCACCAAAGGTCCTTCATAACTGGGTCACTGCAAAAAGTTAAAACACGTGGTTCACATAACTCGTAAAAATCAGCTGTTTCCTCATACTGGGGAGCTATAGTTAATGGGGTCCCATAGGCTTCGGTTAAGGCTTTCTGATGTCACCGAATATGCTAGACGGAAAACGTAAAGGCCGAGATCCGCACTGCCCACTGAGCATATTAATGACTTACCGTACTCTAGTCACAAAGATGCAAAGCTAGTGCTTTTTACTGATGATACAAGTATTGTAGTCACACCTGACGAACAAATTTAACTAATGAAATTGCAAGTAATGTCTTTCAGAAGTCATTAGTGGTTATAGGTAAATAGAATCTCGTTAAATTTCGATAAAACACATTGCACATTATGTGAACCACTTATTTCAACTTTCAGATTCATCCATTTAATTAAGAATTAATCCATTGGTACAATGTCCCACTCATACCAGAATACCTATACTTACTTACAAGAACTCCAAGAACCTTCACAATCAAAAGCCATTGAGAGATCACATTGAATCGCAAAGGATGTGGTCCAGTTTTTCAGAGCATTTAATATTTGATCAGTGAAAACATATATAGCATTTTCTGTTGAAAAGCCTTTCTCAGAACCAAACTGACATGTTCTGAGAACTTAACTTTCACAAATATGTGAAACTACTCTTGAATACTGCACTTTATGATTTCGCGGTAGAGCAGTTAGAAGTGAACATGGGTGATAGTTGTTGACATCGGACCCTTTATGCACTGGCTTTACATTAGCATATTTTAGTCTATCAGAAAATATACCATGCTTCAAAGAGCTAGTATATATTTTACTGAGAATCCTATCTATCTCATGGAAAAAAAACTTTTAGTACGCTACTGGAAATGCCATCAATTCCACGTAAGTTTTTACTTTTCAGGGACTTTATTATGTTTCTAATTTCAAAGACAGAAGTGAGTACAATTTTAATTGAATGAAACTGCATTGGTATTGCCGTTTCCATTAGAGCCCTGCCTCTTCTAATGAACTTCTAGATCCTATTTACTCTACAAATATGACCATTAATATATTCACAAGTGACTCTTTCGTAATACACTTTTCAGTTTGATGCTAATACAGGCTTTCTTTGTTTTTGGTTCCCCTAATTCCCTTTCAATAATATTGAAAATTATTTTAATTTTATTATCAGAGATACTAACGTCGAACATGTTTCACATGCTTTTGTGCTTTCCAATTCCTTTTTCTATAATATTTTACTGTTTCCGGGTCGTTACACTTTCTTGCTATTAAATAGAATTCCGTTTATTCTGTTGTTAAGCCATGGTTTTCTACATGGTTTCTTACAATTAACTATCTTCTTGGAAAAATCTCACTTACACTTACGAATTTATCGTGAAGTAAGTCATATTTTAATTAGTATCAAGTTCCTTGTACAGTTCATGCTGCAGGCATTTCCTGAAATTTGTAATTTTTGGATTACTGGTTTGGATTACTGTATAGAGCTACGTCATATACACTAGCTAGCTGTGCACCATAATCAGAAAGACCATTGTCAAGAGGATATGCTTCATGTTGCTGAATTTAGCTTGGTCTATATAAAACGTTATCTATCAGTGTGCTGCTGTCATTTATTACCCGAGTAAGAAAATCAATAACGAATGTGAAATTAAAAGAAGAGAGCAATGTTTTAAGGTTATTCTTCGTATTATACTCTTTTAGCGAATTCGGTAACGAGAGACGAACTGCTTCTTATGTGGTAAGCCACCGTCTCGATATTTGTCGTGTAACACATGGTGTTCATATTTAATGCATAAAACGGTATGCATGGCCACTACGGTCGGGGTTCGAATCCCCCCTCGGGCATGGATATTTGTGCCGTCATAGTTCAGGGACTGATGACCCCGTAGTTAAGTCCCATAGACTACACAAACATTTGAACATTTTTTGAATGCATAAAAATAGACTTTCTCTTTCCAGGACGTTGGAATTCTTTCTATTTTTCGCAGTTTGGAAGTCTGAAATATTTTAATAGCTCTTTTTATACTCGTATGAATTGGTAGAAGAATTATTTCAGCGTCCCTAAGACAGTGACTACATTGATTCTAAACGGTCTGACAAGGATGGGAAAGGCTATCGCTTCCTCTTGGAAGAAACTACTTTCGTATTGACCTTGAATGATTTAGAGATTCCAACGTGACCTGCATCCCGCGGACGGAGCTTTGAAACTCACTTCCCTGTAACGTGATTCCATTGATACGTTGTTCAGTCTTCGGCAGCGGGTGTTCACCTGATGCGATTTAAGGATTCCCACGTGACCTAAATTCTCAAGATAAAGTTTTGAAGCTACCTGCTAAGGCGGCTCCATCTCGTTCAGTTTTCTGCAGTGGACGTCGAGAACCTGTGTTGAATTCTAAATGAAAACAAGGTTGTGTATTGTTCTTCCACCTTTTCTCGAATTTTTGAACAAGTTAACAAAAGACAGTTATGTGGTACGAATAAATTACCATCAAGCAAACAGAATTAACTATTTTAACCTGACTATACAGCTTAATTAATATTAAGTAGTCACAGTTTTTATTGGATGTGTCTAATCGTAATCTTGTGCTTATGTAGAAGTGATACATTATAGTAGTTTAGACTTTCTTACCATGTAGTATCGTTTTTAATCTGTCTTTGAATTTCTTATTTCGCGTCCCGATTTCTTATTCGCATATACTACCCTGCCGTATGTGAGTTCTATTAAAACTTGGCGTAAAGCGACGTATGAAGTAGTTAGACCAATAAAAGCTGTTTCGTTGTATGTATCATCAGGGCACAGAAAAGCAACTGTTTTCTTTTTATTTTATTTTTTGTGGAAAGGGTGTTCTTCACATCAGCGACAAATCCAAGGTATGCAGAGATCAAAATCACATAATTGTGATTTGTTTGGGTTCTCTTACCGTAATCATCCAAGAAAATACTACCCCTCAATCATTTGACAGTTTCTACATGGGATATTCTGCAAATCACTTTTAAGTGCCTGGCAGAGGGTTCATCGGCCCACAATTATACTATTTATCTCCCATTCCATTATCGAATAGCGCGCGGGGAGGACGAACACCTGTATCTCTCTGTTCGAGCTCTGATTTCTCGTATTTTATTCCGATGATCATTTCTACCTATGTAAGTGGGAGTCAACAATATATTTTCGCATTCGGAGGAGAATGTTGGCGATTGGAGTTTCGCAAGTAGCCCACGCCGCAGCGATAAGCGCCGTTGTTGTAATGTTAGTTTGGAAATGATGTAAAGATATTGAGGTGTTGAAAGAAGTTATTTTCTGTAGTCACTGTTCAGTCTTTGTTATATTGAAAAGACTTTGGTTCATGTTTCCGATGGGATAAAATTGTATGTGTTGTAGACTAAAGTACGAACCGCGACAGAATTGATATTTCGATACCAGTACTAATTTTATAAATTTATTCACTACAGACAAAAGGCGTCACCGGATAGTTAATGTTTCCATTCAGCTCTATATGACGCTACATGTTCTCCAGTCTTAAAGTAATGTATATCCCGCACTTCACCATTTTACTTATAGAGAATGACATATATCTATCACCTCAGAGAATGTACGAGTGTAATATAATATTGTGAACGGTTATGATGATAGGTTGTTCAACCTGTGCAGATACTTCAATATTTCCAGATTCGGTCTTCTAGGAAAGGGAAGAAAATGACAGTAATGTAGTCTGAAGGAATTTGTAGTCATAAAAAAATAATACGAGCTGCCAGTTTCTCATCACAAACAACACGAGTCATTTTTCAATAATAATTTCAAGCCAAATACACTTTCGAGATAGTAATATGCAACTCGGTTTTCTTTGTTTCATTTGTTAATTTGGTTTACTAGTTCAGTTTCAAGTATATATACACAAATGTATCGTAAAGATAACGAGTAGAGCGGCCTGTTAGTGGCATGAGGAGCTGTTTATACAAGGTGTTAATAAAATGTCTCCAGTACACTAAGAGGTGACAGTACTAACCAAAAAAAAAAAGAAAAGAATACTACAGTAGACAAGGGCCCGGAAGCGCATACTTTCTGAGCTAAACGCCTGTTTATAGGAAGTGCTGACGTGCCGTCCATTCATAGCAGTGCATCCCTCTCCTCTTTGATGTAAGGAATGACGTACCTTATGAGGTGTACCGTGTTGTCGTAGTACTCGTGTTACATGTAGAAGACACGGCTCTGTGCTGGCAACACATCTTTTATCGGACATCCTCAAACATGGTAGGCAATACGTTAAGTCCAGGTAATGCGCCCCATTTAACTTTTGTGGTATCCCGTGTCGTCCGCCAATCTATGGCATAAGTACACCTGCCCATAAGTTGACCCTCTACACGGGGACGCAGTCAGATTCCGTTTCCATCAGTAATCTTAATTACTGGACGAATGGTAACCAAAAATTAGGCGTAATTTCTCTCTTGCTTTCCTGCCCCCCCCCCCCACTTTTTTTTTTATTTAAATTACGAACTAGCTAAGACCGTGACTGGAGCGCCTCAATCCCCTCGGCCACCGCAGCCGGCTTTCCTGCTTACGTTCTTTTTGCTTGCATACGTGAAGTCTGTTACACTTAACGTACAATTCTGTATATGATGATCAGTTGTAAAGTGTTACACATGGGCTATAACGCCCTTTTTGTGCAACACCAATTCCCAATTAATCCTTTGTACTGGACTCATAAGACGTACAGCATCTGGCCACCATGGATGGGTCAGCATGGCGTAAAGCTGAAACTGTGAGATGATGGCTGCACAGTGAACGAACTACTTCGTTCAAAAACCTCCTAATTTGAAGTCACTCGATTATCAACAGCGAATAAAAGGGTCTCGCAAACTGCTTGCCTCACTGGCCAGGAGAGTGTTGATGCAAACCTGTTATTTACATCTCTTTTCCTCCATAGGTCGTAACGCTAACCACCACGCTAATCCGTTGTCTTGAAAAGAAATAACACAAATATCGGATATTGCACTTAAATTAATAAGAAAGAACCAGAAACATTAAGTAATCAAAACAGGAAAAAATAAAAATAATTTAGAAGTATGGGGTGGCGAACCCGAATCACTCTTATCTTCCGCTCCACAGCTCAATGTACTAGCAACTACGCTATTTCTTCTCGTGAGCGATGGTGCTGTTTTTGTGATATACTGTGCATGTAAAACATGTTATAATATTTATCTATGACAAAGTATCATAAAGACGCTCCTTTGATAGAATGGCGTTGAACCGTAGCATAGGAACGATATTCTTTCACGGTATACAGATTATAAAGACGCTCCTTTGATAGAATGGCGTTGAACCGTAGCATAGGAACGATATTCTTTCACGGTATACAGATTATAATACTAACGTTAAATACTATGTCATTTAAAGCTAGGAATATATAGTTTCCGGTATTTTATTGTAACAAATCATACCTAAAATGATGCGTTTTCAAAAGTTCTTCAATTTTCTGGCGCTTTAAAAAGATTATATTTATACATCGTACGCTAAAACGAAAGAAGGCACGAAATACGGGGATCCGTTTGCAATATGGCGTATCAAATGTTTTGCTTGTCACGTGAAAGCCAGGTCGCTTTTCATTGGCCACGTTCCACTCCACGAAGAAAAAATCTAACAGGCTGGATGCTTCATTCCACGCTTCGCAGGGCAGTGGAACGTGGAATTCCACGCTGCAACGGCACCGCGTCCTCCTCCACGTGCGTTTACACGTCCCGTGAGAGGACGGCATTAGGCACTCTCGCCGCCTACCAGCCTGTCTCACTGACTTGCAAGAAAAGTACTGCACGCTAATATTGTAGATGTTAAATGTTGCCTACCAGCATTAACCAGTTTTCCCAGTGTCCTAGTCAACATTAATATTTCCACTCTTCATACCTATTTTTCCTACACACGTACTACCCTTAATGAAAGTGATACCACTAATTACATCATAAATATTATTAATTATTAATCTTTAAACGTAGCATGTAAGGTGGTGAAATTTTCTGTCGCCTGACAAGAGACAAGAGTACTGTGAGTCAAACACCATAATATCCTCCTTGTAGTATTGCATTAAAAACTTTTCATTCGATAAATAATTTATATAGGATGCTTATCGCTGACCACAGCTTTCTCTGGCAGCTAATTACTCTGTTCTTATATTTTTGATTTTCATCTGTCTTTAACGAGCTGCCCAGAACGCGGTTGTGAACTTGGTCTTTCATCTTTCCCACCTCATTGAGAACAGACTTCCTCATTATTAAATGTAAGTGTGTGTGAGAGCGGTTTTTTTATGAAGTATGATGAAAATATATTTAGTTATGTATAAATCTTTTACTTATTACAAATGACCCACCTTTAATAATTCATTGATTCTATTTCTCCAGCAGTAATCTTAATTACATAATATGATGCTTGGAGCCATTGTTGGACTTGTATCTATAATTTACTAGATTTACTTCGAGATCTAATTATTTGTAATTGTCATGAATGTGACTTTCTAGTAATGCCTGCAAAGAAATCTTCGGAATTAATCGACATCCGATCGATCAAAACATTCTTTCGTCAAAAAATTTAATATTTTTCTTCACGGTCATTGAGTGAGTATAATCTGCTCCAAGCCAACCAAGCATCATTTTACACAATGCAGCAAGAGTTTTTACAGCTTCATCTGCTACATCCAGTTAACATAATAATCATGGTAAGAAAGATCATCGAGGAATCTGCTAGTTTCTTTGTGCAATATTGTGCTCAGGTGTTGCTTTCATTCCAAATTACTACGGCCGGTATACTTAAAAGTCAGGTTCCGCCTCCTTTTTTGAGTCTTCTATCTATAAAGTTACCTAAATGTATCAGATCCACCAAATTATTTTCTTGTATTATTGTACCGTAAGTGAACTTTAATAGCGGCTACGAACAGTAACTACTACTCCAACACCTGATCGGAAGAAAGAAAACACAATATTACAGCCTGACACTCTTTTCGGAACGCCAATGCAAGGACTGCGCTAAAACCAAGCATCGTGCAGCCCTTCTACAAATACGTGTTTATCACATAAAGTATGCACTTTCGAAACCATGATTATTTTTCTTCTTTCTCTGGGTTCAAATACCTCTCAAATTATTCGCCATTATTTTGAACACGCTGTATATTGTCCGATAACCATATTCATTAAGTGAATGATGACAGGCGTTGTGCCATTCCGTAATAATGTTGGCTACGACACAGTATCGTAGAAACGACATGGACGATAACATTACATGTGGCAACGTGAGGAACCAAAATCTTCGATGCCCCCAGAGATGACGGCTGCACGCACCTGTGCAGTATCTCAGAAGGCAGCACGCTAGATCCCCCGCTACAGGAGGAGCTGCCGTGTGCCATATTGCCCCTCAGTGCGGCGGCGCAGCTATGAATAGATAACGGCTCATTGGCGGAACGCCTGCCTGAGTAAACCGCTGTTGTGAGCAATAACACAGCACGGCTAGCGGAGAGCCGACATATTGAAGGCTCTTCCAGGCTTGATAGTGTCGCAAAGGAATTCTCCAGCGATATACTTTTCCTGAAGTGGCTCAAGAGACTCATAGGAACTAGAATTGGACTGCGTTCCTAGACTACTTGTTATGGGTAATGGGATAATGGTAATAAAAACCAGATGCTTTACCTCCTATACAGAATATCTGTATAGGAAAGTGTCTTTATACAGGTTTCCAGCCAATATCGCGTTTTTATTTTTTAGGATGATCGGTTTTCATATCTCATGACATTGTGAGATATATGAGGTATAGGAGATCAGAAGATGACGTCTGAGTAAGGCCGAAAACCGGTCAACTTGAAAAAATAAAAACGCGATCTTGGCTGGAAGCCTGTATAAATTAATTTAGATCGCCCCGAGGAACCAATGGGTTCCATATATGTCTTTTATTATTATTACTTATTTGACTTGCCCCATTACATAGTAATATTACAAGTTTGAACGTCAAATTCTCGGGCTTAGATCAGCTGCTTTGGCAAACATAATACATAATATTGAAGGATGGTGATGGCCCCTTTCTTTCAGAAGGTTGTAACAGTCGAAAATCAGGTGGTCTCTGTTTGGAAATCTCTATTTCAAATTCACGTTCCATTTTCAACTATTCTGAACCGTTGATAATAGGCTTTCAGTTTTCCATGTTCTGTCAACATTGCTGTAACATTCGGAGATATTGGGAGTTTAACCATTAAACTTTGTCGGATCGTGGAGAAATAGGGTTTAGTGCTTTCCCGGTATCAGTTTTCTGCCACTCCATCTCCCACTCGTTCCTAAACTCCCCTCTAAGTTTCTTCATCACCGCACTAGCAGGTATTTTGCTGTAGTGTATTGATTTTCGTGATATAGCTGGTCTTTTAGCGACATTGTCAGATAGTTCATTTACCCATATCACTGTACATGCCTTAACCCAATCGAAATGTGCCTGCCAGTTCTTGCCAGAAATTGGAGTGCTCTTTCTCTTGCTGTCGTTACGTAACTTAGTATAAGTAGTTTCTAGATCTATATAGACATAGCCTTAGCAGTTTGCTACCTTAGCATTACAAAAATTTGAACATTCTTTCGTATATTTTGAATGATTCTGGCAGTGTAAACAGTATTTAATGGCGTGACATAGCAAAGTAGGCGCATCCTATGTATTACTATCAGCGTGTAATTTTGTACGTAGTAATAACATTGTCTTCCAGAACTACGAAAAATGGAGGCAAAAACAATCAGCAAAATAAACTATTTGTGGATATATATCAATCAGTAATTAATCTGACAGATCAAAGCAAGATACAGTCTCAAAATGCCGAAAAAATTACCCAACAGTTAATGGAGACGGTCAAGAACAGCGTTAAGCAACACCTATAAAATCTACAGTAGATCAATTTTCACATACGCAAGTGAAGCACCTGTTACAGCTGCTAGCAGAAAGATCAACCGGTTAGAAATAAACCAGAACAAAGCATTAAGAATTTGAACTGGTGGAGCAAATTCAACTACGTTACTTTGGGAATTATAACTGTAATAGAAGCTATTGAAATAGTTGTTCAAAGGCTAGCACTGCTACTATCTGAGAAATTGATTCGTCTACAAAAGCTAAATTATAAACAGTAATGTCTCAGTAATACTAGAGAGTTGAAAACACACGTATTGGCCTCAGAGAAAATGTAGAAAATATAAGATGGCAATATTATATATGGGTAGTTGTCTCTAAAAATAATTATAATAATAAAAGGAAAAACATTCTCTCCAATTCTTCTTCCTTAATTACAGCACCAGTTTGATCAACTACACAAAAAGTAAAACACATCAATTATCAAATAGAGTTTTAGCATCTGAAACAATCAGCGTGAGATACCCTGAAGACCAGTGGAATCACATTTACACAGATCGTTCATTAATGGAAAAAGAAGGAAGCGGTGGTGTATCACTATACAGTATAAGTTACCATTTATCAAATTTTAGGAGAACCGCAATAAATTCGCTAAATTAATTGTTACGCATGTCAGAGAAAGTAGTCTCGTTCTATGATTCGATAGAAGCAATATCAGGTGCTATTAACGCACAAGATCGAAATGCTGTTGAAGGTAAAGAATCAAATCTTTCCAACACAACAACAACTGAATTGCAAATCAGTGATTACCATCGAAGAAGGGCACAAAAATTAAACGATCTCGAACAAATGACATGCCGCAATTTAAAGTTAAATGTAAGATTTAAAAACACCCTTCTAGAAGAATATTAACGAACCAATAAAAGCCGCGGCGGAGCGGCCGAGCGCATTGAGGCGCTATGCTTCGATGCACGAGGTCGTTCCCAGTCGGGGGTTAGAATCCCCCCTCGGGCATGGATGTTTGCGCTCTGTTTAGTATAAGTTCATAACTAAAGTTTAGGGACTGATGATCACGCAGTTAAGTCCGATAAGCTTTACAAACATTTGAACATTTTTTGAACCAATGAAACTTCTTGTGAATGAGAGATTTGAGAAAATCTCATGGACGACTCACTAGCTTATGGACGAAGAAGAGAAGCGGAATGCCGATGACATCACAAATGCATTCTGGTGGGTTTTCTGCACATTTCAGAGCAGTAAAAAATCATGTACTCACACCAGTGGTGTGCATGTGTGCCTAAATGGAATAATATTGACCCAGTAATTCTTAGCACACCTTTTTTTCCCTTCTTTACAGGCAGCTTCTATCGAGCTGCTGTCCGTTAAGAACAAAACTATTGGCTCAGTACAAGTACTGGAGATTAATGTTTGGCCGCGATCCTGCATAACACTTTCATCCACAAGTCTCCAAAATGTGTTCTTACAACTTTAGTTCTGACATAAGCAATGAGGATTTAAAGATATGTTTAAAATTATTTGATTGCAATTCTGACTTAATGTTGTATTGTTAAGTACCTCATTAATGAGCCTCTCACTTTAAGCTCGCTGTCACATTTTGACTCTCATGTTGAGCATCTGTCTGATCTCTCCTCGGGCATGCTCACAAATGCATGTTTGGCGTTCTCGTTCGTCTACCTGCTGAGATGTGTCTCAAAAATAAAAATAAAAATAAAGGCAAATAAAATAAAATCTCTGTCTTTATGTACAATACGCAAAAGATAGCTGTAGTTAAAAAAATTGTATTACGGGAATGCAGACACCAATAATTAGTTGAAATTCTCAAGTACCATAATTTGTAATTATGCGTAGCGGTACCTGAAATAAAATATTTCCACGATTGTTATATTTCCTACGTGGTGTCGCTGCATTTAAAACATTTAAAAATAAGTACCATCGCCAATACAATTACGTACTGAACACAATAAAATAATACTGAAGGTATAAAACGCAAGCTGTGCACCACAATTCAAAAGTTCCCCATTTAATGGCGCTCGCGGAAGATGCCAACTGTTGGAGTGCAAATTGCCGATATATTGAAAATTAACTACGGCCAGCTGGAAATCACGAATTCCGACAAAATTTAATAAATCGGCATATCTCAGGAACGCCTGAAATAAAATGAAACCTTTTTTTTTTACATTCCGTAAATGTAATCTGTGTTAGCACATTTCGCATCTCCAACATATTACTTCATTCCGCGCAAAGATGAGAGTTTTCCTGTCACTGAAATGAAATGGATAATATAAAAAAAATTAAAATAATAGCTGAAATATGAGAATAAGACCAAGTGGTGATTTAAATCATTAAACAACTGGAATTTTCAGTTGAATAATTATTACATTTAACCCAGTTAAGCCTACAGATACTTATATTAACATACTTCCTCCAGAATATTCCCTACATAAAATCTAACAGCCAGGACAAGCTAGCTAAAACGTCCTATAATGACAACGACCTAAATGAAAGGAAGAGAGAGAGAGAGAGAGAGAGAGAGAGAGAGAGAGAGAGCACTCTTTCGGTCCGAGTTCCTGGCCGCCAGCTCAGACAATCGATTACTAACACACATTCAATTTTTTATCACAATCCTTATTTCTCTCAGTCGTTTTGTTAATTAAACAGATCTTTGTTATTGGCTTTGTGAAATTAACTAAATAAAATAAATTTTCGTTTACATATTTTGTCTGTAGTATTTTATATTAAATTTAATCGATCATCGTTTAAATCATTCCTGTTTCCCCTTAATATTATACTACCTTGTGTGTGGTAGTTAATAACTATTACAACATTTTAATTCATATGATTTAAAGATTACTCCAATACTCTTTCAATAAATATATTTTTCTTTTTTTGTAAATGGTGTAACCTACTAATCATAATGCTGACATTTACGACTCGTATTTATTTGTTGCTCTACATGCAAAAAGTTTGTATGCCGCAGAACGGTATGTAAAGTTAGGTATGTAGTCACTTTACTATGCAAGTCATGGAGAGGCTTATAAAGTGGTGTGAGAGAAATGGTCTTCAGGAAATGGACGCCACTAACGAAGAGGAAGTATGTATAAAAGCGGTTGTAAGGAGAATAACATCGATTAAATGGTTGTGAATATTTATGAACCTGTGGCGTTGTCTCAGTCCACGATTTCTCTATTGCTGGTACGATAACTCCCAGCAGTGGAATTTCTCGAATTTTGAAAGTAAACTTCATCACAATGTTTAGATTCATTCCGTGAGAGATGACTTAAACATTTTTCCTATGGGATTATTTGGTAATTTGATGAGTGACTATATTTATATACAAAGTGGAGAGTCCGTGTGTTTTTTTGGTTTGTGTGTATGTATTGCATACAAATCTATAGTTTTGTTCCAGTCTTCATAGAATTTTACACACCTCATCTTCAAAACAAGATGACGGTAGCCATTTAAGTGTAAGTATTACGCACAACACACAATTAACGAGAGATGACCTCATAAACAATAAGACGCGTAGAAAACTACTGAATCACGCGACAGTGATTAACATTTCTTCCTAAACCACTGAACTGTTTTCAACCAAATTTGGTACACATATTACTTACGTTATATAATAATTTCTGTTTGGGTAAAAACCACATACTAAACATGGTTTAGGAGACATAACGTGTTAAACAGTAGTAGTCATAGCAAACTGCTACTTCAAGCGATGAGAATTTGTTCATATACCGTATCAGAATGAGAGTACTTATTAGATTGCAATAAACTTTAAACTTAATGTCAAACCCTTAGTATACCCATTCTCGCTGACAACCGCACCAAAATGGTGAATGGAAAAGAGTTTCTCGCTTACTACTTCCAATTTCTACAGTACAGGTCGTAGTCGCAGGAAATTTTACGTCCAGTGCACACACATACAGTTGAATGCACTTTCGAAATTCAATTACAGTACGACACGTAGTCCATGAGATATGATGCATAAACAGTAACGTTCATGGAAAACCGCCCCATCAAGCATAAGGTTTTAAGATGTTACTTCTTTACTACTAATTTGCTACAGATTTTACCGACGTACAGTACTTATAAAATGAATATATAACTGAAACATTATACCGTTTTACAACATATGATTCAATTAATAGGAGGTGATATATACTGCAATGGGTAAAAACCTGTCTTAGCCGACATTACGTTTCAATACGTTTACGTATTTACTGCTAAGACACTTCTGTATTCCAGTCAGTTTAAGTACTGTCGACAACTTTGAACCAAATTTAAACTGTGAAACGCACACGACTATAGAGCTACAGAAAAACGAAGACACTGAATCAGTGTACACTTAACGAATACCTATAATTTCCGACATAGCCAGCTTTTAACATCAAGAGACTGCAGTCTCCAGTGACACTTGCATTTTTATTACGATTAATAATCACATGGAAATCTATAAAATACTGCGGAGTGGATTTGATATCTAAATGTTTCTCACACGAACAACTATGTTGCTTGCTCAGGCGTTGACTCACCAAAGAATATTTAATTATATGGGGGACAAATAATAAAAAGTATTGAAACTTCCTGGCAGATTAAAATTGTGTGCCGGAACCGGGACTCGAACCTGGGACCTTTGCCTTTCGCGGAAAAGCGCACTACCGACTGTGCTATCCCGACACGACTCACGATGCCGCCTCACAACTTCACTTCTGCCAGTACCTCGCCTCCTACTTTCCAAACTTCACAGAAGCTCTCCTGCGAACCATGCAAGACTAGCACTCCTGGAAGAAAGGATATGGTGGAGACTTGGCTTAGCCACAGCCTAAGGGATGTTTCCAGAATGGAACTTGTGAAAGTTCTGAGGCGGCATCGTGACTCGTGTCGGGATAGCACAGTCGGTGCTGCGCTTGACCGTGAAAGGCAGAGGTCCCAGGTTCGAGTCCCGGTTCCGGCACAGAATTTTAATCTGCCAGGAAGTTTCATATCAGCGCACACTCCGTTCCAGAGTGAGGCTTTGATATCTTTGATATTTTGACTCGATAGTACAGGAAGTTTGGTAGATACCAGAGTTTGAACATATCATTAAACAAGGCAACAGGTTATACTAAGAGGAGATGGAGGAGGCGGTGAGCGTGTTGAGGTGGAAGTGCACAGAAAGAGGAAGATGGGGACGGTGAGGTGAACAGGGGGGGGGGGGGGGGTACAGTGCTAACACAGATCTAAGAACAATCGGTCCAACAGTTTTAAATGTCGTAGCTGTGGAGAAAGTACCAGAGCTCCCAGTGCTAGTATAAGGTACTGTAGTTCGTCGTTATGTGGTGTCGCACAAGTCTAAAGTGCGCGCCACCTACTTTCGCCGTGCGCCGCCATGCACGCACGGCGCGGCGTTCTTACGACGTCAGCCACGAGTGCCCTCTGCTAGAACTCCGCTCGTGGCCACCACTGAACGACATCGTTCACTTGGGACTGAGATAGGAACCAGTTAACACTTCAGAATCAGATAGGCACCAGTGAAGACTTGGCTATCGGATAGCCACTAGGCAGGCCTCTAGCTCAACTATGTATCAGCATTCTGCAGTACTGAGCTATGTAAAAGTTAAGTATTACTAAGTCTCTAAGAAATATATATCTCGTTCTAATTTACTCTAGTGTTTCTAGTCTCTGCTGTCCCACTGGCTGGTCACCTCCCACCTGCACAAGCGTGCATCCTTTATTTCTGTGTCGGTCTTTCTACTCGGCCACCGACACCTACAACGGAAACGAGACACAAAAGAAGCGACGAGGCTGGGACACAAAAGTGGCGACGAGGATGGGATACAAAACGTTATAGGTAGCGAAAGCTGGCTAAAGCCGGGGATAAGTTAGCTGATTTTTTTATAAAATGGCAAATGGTGTTCAGAAGTGATGGGATAAAATAGGTGGTGACGTATTTATTGGTGCCACAAGCGGTTTTTCCTGTAAAATATTTTAGTAGATAGTTCGTGTGAGTTGGTATGAGTAGAAAATATATTTGACGACCGGAATAAATTAATAATTACTCCTTTTTACTGGTTCCTTGACTCAGACGATTCTATTGCAGAAAAATTCAAAGAAAAGTTGCATCAAATTTCAAAAGCGTACTCAAAGTCTACAGATTTAATTGGTAGCAACTTTAACTTACGCTCGATTTGTTGCCAAAACTATATGTTCAAAACCGGAGGCATAAAACGTCGACATCTATCTTTCAGACAGCTGCATTACAGCACAACCGATGGTTAAGACTATGAGTATATTGGTCTGAGGATGGCCTTTTATATGGCCTAAACCGATTATCGTAAATTAAAATTGCTATCTAGACAGACCTTTGCGTAAAATAAATTTTTCAGTGAACTCTGCTTTTGCAGACCTTTCTTTCCATGAAGTGCAGATTGCTTCCATATTACAAATATGTCCAAATTATGTATCTATCTACCAAGTAACCACACCACAGTACCCAATTGAAACCTCAGATAGTAATTTTAGCATCTCCAGCGATATATATTGTTTCAACAATTCATTACCACAATTAGTTTCTCTCAACGGACATCCGCAAGTAGCAAGTATGTAGAACTTCAACACACTCGGCAAGGCGCTATAAGAAAATTGCAAATTTTTGAAAATCTTATCTTGGCGAGTAGCAAATTACTCAAATGTTATCCCTACGTTATTGAGTTGTTTATCTCGAAAATCTCACGTTTTCGACAATCTATATTCGTTATTATGATATGCTAGAAAAATGAAAATTTTTGTATCAGAAAGTACCTACTGTGTACATGGCACATCTAAACATTTTTTCGTGGATATTGTCATGCCGCAATGGAATGGCCGAGCGCTCTAAGGCCTCGAGTCATCACTCGGGCATGTATGTGTATATGTTGTCCTCAGATTAGTTTAAGCTAATTTAAATATTTTTAATCCTAATGACTAATAACCAAAGTAGTTAAGTCCCATAGATTTACAACCATTTCAACATTTTTAAAATTGGTCAATTTTTACGATATATTATTTAGATGATAATCCCAGGTAGCCTGAATACTTTTATCCCCTAATACCACCTATTACCGAGATTCATAGTTTCCAGGACACCGTACGTATGCACGTTAATATATGTACGTAATATCCGGTCTGTTGTGTAATACTGTAGATTTAACTAACGGAGAGAACGAACAGCAAAGGATCCTGGTTCGGAGGTCAGGAAACTATGTTTATAGTCGCTATTTACTCACTAATAACATTTGCAAAACTCCCAAAACATGCTAAATTTTGTCTGTGATAGAAAATATTTCAATTTTTACATGTCTACATTTTCCTTGTGACAAACATTTTGCATTTTTTACGGATATAACCGTGAATCGTGTTTTAACGCTTTAACCACCATGTCAACTTCAAAATAGTAAATCACGTCCCTTGATATACAGGTTATCACACGTTGTCAGCCAGCCTCCTTACATCTTGTGATCATTATTTATTCATTAGCCAAGTCTCTTGAGTGTCATAGGAACTACAAATGTTGCATAAAAATAATTTTTTTTCACATTGGTGACTATGCACATTACAAAAACCATTTTGATGTATAAACAATTTGAGCCACACATTGACTTGCCCTGTGAAGCTGCAGTAGGTATATATTAAGGCTGGAGGTGATGTGCCATGGAATCTGTCTTTCATTAATTTCGGTAAACCTAGTCTGCTTATTGCCTTGATAATCAATTTTGATGAGGCTTGTTTTTATGCCAAAGTGGAGTCAGTCGTTATTCCAAGATATTTTGTCGTGCTTTGCGGCGCAGTTTGCTTTACCCATAATCTATTACGTAAATCTTTTGTGTTTTGTATTGCATTAAATTCCTGTAATGCAATATGATACGTTTCCTTTGTCTGCTTTCGGGCGTGTTCTCCAATTTGCTAATCAGGGTTCCATTTTCTAAATCTACTGATGTATAGGACGACTAATTCATTCTGACGTAGGCGCGTGACACCAGTACGCAGTATCATTGGCATATAATGCCAGTTCTTCATTCCAGTTTGTCGGTAAGGGCATGGCCATTGTACATAAAGAGTATAAGTGAGGCGATAAGATTGCTCCTTGTGGTATTCCGGTCTTAGGAAAAAATTGAGATAGCGACGTTTATATATATCATTATTGTTTTGTCTTTCATCCAAGTAACTATATTATTAGGAAATCTCATTTTTATCCGCATCTGGTATAAGCCTGAGTGCCATAATGGATCGAAAGAACGTTCTATGTCTAGCCTCAATGCCAAAGCGCAAAATTTAACGGTTCGTTAATACTGGTGACAATTGTGAGAATAGGGTCTAAAGTTGAATGAATATTTGTTACCAAATGTCTTTAGTAAAAAAATGGATTATTGTCCTTAATATTGAACCAAATGTCTTACTAATAACTGATAGTAAGGTTATTGGACGATATGATGTTGAGTCGTTTGAAAATTATCCTGGTTTTAATATCATGACTACCTTATCTGTCGTCAATTTTGGGGAACCTTATCAAAGAGAGAACCACATCAAAGAGGTTCTTTAGTGATTTAATTAACTCCTTTGGTGCCAATCTCAATATCTTGCTTGTTATGCCATCATGCCCGAGCTTTATTTTCCCAGCATTTAAAGTGGATATTAGTTCTTTTGATGCGAGGTGCTCCATTAAATGGGATTGTTCTTCGTCCATGGTCATTTCAAAATTAAGCATATCCTGTAGTTAACTAATGTTTCTTGGTTAAAATCAAATCTTTCATTATTTGGGTGCTGATTGGTGACCTTTAAAATATCTCCAAGAATTTTCCTTTGTGCTTACTTTCAGCAACTATCCTTCCCTCTTAGAAGGAGAACACATGGGTATCTCATTTCAGATTTTTTTTTATATTTGTGGTACGTGAAGTTCAGAACTCAAATAACAATCGGCCGAAACAATTCGAAATAACTCTCAAAAATTCTCGAAAAAATCGACTTTGACGTCAATGAAGAAGACTCATACATCTCTTCCAACCCTTAACTAAATGTATAAATCAGGAAATAAGAATAATAAAATTATTACATGCAATAAACACCTAATCAGACATTAATTAGAAATAAGACACAGGGAAGACCAGAAAATTGAGAAATAAATTGTCAAAACGAACCACCGCCTTTCAATGCTAAATGTTGAACAGTATTTTTGAAATGTGATAACACACAAAAAACACTCATAAAAACTGTAAAAAATCACTTGTAGTATAACCTACAAGTTTTGTGTTTCATACATTTTTCAAAGAAATGCTTGTCTATTTCCCATTCTGTCCCACCAATGAAGCACATCGTGAAAGCTTATTTTTTTATTTGTGTAAATGTTGAGATCTTCACACTACTGCATTACAACTAAGACATAATATTGCTGAAAAGTTAATTCAGTGTAATGAAAGTAAAAAGTAAAATTAAAAATAAAAATCAAATGAGTTACCTACAATAAGAAAATATTTTTGTCATCCATTAAAATCTTCAAACCAAAAAAATGTAGTCTTTGTAACAGTATTCAAAAAAGACTTTTCTAAAACAATCACTGCCTATACCAGCACATGAATTGTGTCCCGACTTTAAACATTTCTGTCACGTGACCCACTTTTCATTACCTTCTTCTCCTCTGCATTCTCTCTTCTCCACCTACTTCATTTCGTTTTACTCGAGGTCTTTCATATCCTCTTTTTTTTTACAGTTTAATCTTTTAACTCATATTTTCTCAGTGACTTTTGCTGCTGCTGACTTTCCCTTCTTGACATTTTTATCTATGTGCATCTCCTTCGGTTGTCTTCTTTAGTTGCCACAGCACCCTGTAGTTCATTTTTGTAAGGAAAATTTCTTAAGTACGACAGTTTTTCTTTTCCTTCTAGTCCGCTAATCTAGTCCTCCAACCCGTTCCACTCCAAGAGCACGTTGGAAGTTAACAAGATTTATGGAACGTAAGACCTTACGGTTTTAAACTGATTAAATTACTAACGTATAATGTGACAAGTATTTTAAGGAAACCTGTCATTTAAGAGACTCCAATTAACAATTAAGTTTACCTTAGACTGAAATTCGTTAGACGTTAAAAAATTCACAACAGGAATCGAGAAGCGCATGAGTTCAGTTACACGTCGCACTTCAAAGAAAGACAAATTGCAATCCTGATTTCCTTCAAGTTAGATACGTTGTTACATGCCCCTATAATACGTTGCAATCGTATCGGGTTCTAAAGCGTCACAATCCTGTTATGCTCATCAAGTCAGCAGAATACGCTACACATGCTTTCAGAGATCATATATTAAATGCTCTGAATAATGTAAAATAATTATTTGGAATTTTTTGAAATCTCTAAAAGGCTTCCAATTGTGTAAATCATGTAATTCTTCCACATAAACTTCAGCATTGTGGTATTAGTGACACAGCGGATATTTGGTTTAATTCTTATTTAACAGGAAGAATGCAGAAAGTTGAAATAAGTGGTACAGGTAAACTGCAAAAATCAACTGATTCCTCAGACTGGTGAGCTATCAAGAATGGAGTCCCACACGGTTCGTGCAAGTGTAGTAATGACTCACAAACAAGAGTAAACTGATGCAACTGTAAGTAATGTCATTCAGAAAATTATTAAGTGGTTCTCTCTAAATGGACTATTATTATATTTTCATAAAATATATCCAGTACTGTACATTAAATGCCAATAACACCGTTAATAAATGTAGTCTTAGAAGAAAAATATGTAGGTAATGTAGAATATTTAAAGTTTTCAGTTGAGTACGCTTATGAGAAATTGAATTGGAAGCAACTTATTGACGCTCTACTGAAACGTTTGTGTTCAAAACCTGATGCTACCAAGGTTATTGTAAATTTTAGTGGCAAACATCTCAGTAATTCAGCTTACTACATCTGTTTTCATTCACTACTTTCATATTTCATGTCATTTTGTGGTCATTCATCATTTCTAAAAAAGTTTTCATTGCACAGAAACGTGTAATTAGAATAATTTCTGGAGCCCACCCAAGATCATCTCCCAGGCAGTTATTTTTCTAGGGATCTTGACAGTATGTTCACAATATACATATATATTCTCTTATGAAATTTGTTACTAATAACACAACCCAATTCAAAAGTGATAGCCGTTTTCATAGCTACAACACTAGGCGAAACGATGAACAATACTATTCAAGGTTAAACGTAACTTTGGCACAGAAAGGGTTGAATTATGTTCATGTAAAAGTCACTTACCAAATAACATCAAATATCAGACAGATAATCAAACATCATGTAAATAACAAATTGAAGGAATGTCCACCCCTTCTATTCAGCACATCATCATTCACAGTGAAAATATTCTGCAAAAAAGTAAAAGTTATGACTCGTTCCACGACATTGCGAAATCTCGTATTGATGATCTATGGAACAAGTCATAATCTAACCTGATCTTATTTATCGCACTCTGTCCCAACATTCTTCTTAACGCCACATTTCAAAGGCTTATACCCTCTCGGTACCTTCATTTCCGACAATGATCACAAATTTCCCGTCGTTTCGACGACAGGCTTCGGTCAGTGATGACCATTTTTAAGTCTACTGCAAATCAGAACCAGAAGGACACATTTAGTAATGACTGCCTTGTAAAACATAAATAATGCGTTACGGTCATCTATACATAAAAGTGTTTGAAAATATTATACAGCTTACCTGTTGTTACATTCATTAACGTAATATAGCCAAAAATGAATGTAACAACGGGAATGCCGTATAATATTTTAAATACGGTTTATGTATTGATGACTAATCCATTATTTATGTTTTATAAGGTAGTCTATTACTAAATGTGTCCTTCTGGTTATGGTTTGCTGTAGACTAGAAAATGGTCATCACTGACCGAAACGGGTCGTCAAAATGACGAGATAATTGGTGATCATTGACGGAAATAAAGATATTAAAGGGTTTTACAAAAAAGATCACTCTTATATCTTCTTCTTGTCAGACAAGAGCACCAGAACAAATCTGCGGTGAGTGAGGATAAAAAAAAAGCAGGTAGTGTTATGGTCGTCTTCCCTCTTGCCGCTGTCGCCTGTTGGTGAAGCCTCAAAGTTTGTCCCTGCAGGAGACGGGCAGTCTGTGTGTCGGCCGCGGAGCAGGTGTCCCCCGGAGTTTATCTGTGCGGACCGCCACTGGCTGGCAGGAGGCAGCTGCGGCAGACGGCAGACGGCTAAGCTTCCTGCCTGTCGGCTTAGCCGCGTCTCAGACAGCGCCACGCTACCAGCTTACCTGCGCGCTGCCACAGACAAAGATATGCCTGTGAGGCGGTAGGTGCCTGCCCTTCCAATGGCGTGACACCCTAGCACTGCGGGTGTGCTTCAGTTCACAATTACGTACCTACAATGGCGTAATTCGTCTACTACGGTGGAAACCATTTAATTGAACGGACAACTATGTTACACGTGACATGCATGCGCAGACACGTGCAAAGTTTTTTATTCTTAATTCGCCAACAGAGTCGGCAGTTTGGCAGCAGCATGTTACGCTGCTCTTCAGCCATGAGAATACATGAATATGACATGACGTTGTTCAAATGTTTGAAAATCTATCGCACCAAAGTGCGTGGTCATCAGTCCGTAGCATACAAATTACTTAAACCTAGGAAAACTAACCTAAGGAAAACACACACACCCATGCCCCAGGGGGGACTCGAACCTCCTCGGCGAGCAACCGCGCGCTTCGCAGCGAGACGCTTTAGACCGCTCGGCTACTCCACCGCGGCATGACATGAAAAACATGATATGAAGTCATAGAGATTTAAAAACATGACCATAGGAAGAGATGGGTGGCTTTAGAACATGACAAAGGTGAACAAACAGCGGACATCATAGACATAAACAAGGCGATAAAAACACACGATTCAGTTGAAAATAGTCTGTGCCACGGCGACGGTTTAATATCACATTTAGAGCATACATTGGAATACTAAGAACACCATACGACGAGACCGATTAAAATTGTTGTTGCACCAGCGTTGTTCGGCGATGCACTGATTAAAAACACGAAATCACTGTACACTAAACGATGCTGTTTAAAAATTTCAAGTGCGGGGGACTTGGGGAGGTTGGAGGAGAGGGGGAGGAAACAGAGGGACTGTTGAGACTTCGGGGTGTGAGATGGGCAATAACCATGCGGGGGGAGGGAAAAGGAGGGGGGGGGGTCCTGATGATACGGAGAGGGGATCATGGTCGGTAGGAAGGGTAAATGTCGGGACGAAGGGCGTCGTCCGGTAGGGGAAGGGTGCGGAAGTTGCCCGGGGAGAGGATACGGAATGAGTGCAGATGAGAGAGGGGGGGATACAGTGGTGTAGTCATGGCAGAGGCCCAGGATTGGCGAGGATAGGGGATACCAGGGCTGTGGCAGTCTATTTTACGGGTAGTGTACAGAATCGGGAGGTGTTCAAGGTGTTGCAAGCGGTGAGAGAAGGGGATAAGGTAGTAACAGGCGTCAGAATCCCAAAATTATTTGAAGAAATTACTGAAGAAAACTTAGGTTCATAAATGGATTTGTCGACTAACACAGTGGTCAAAACAATTATTATAGGATCAGTTCAGATATCTATGTTCTGAATTATTGTCATTGGCAGAATGAACTAAAATGGTTCGACTTCTTTCTTTTGGTTCTACTGAGCGGAGACATTAGCATTACGTCAACCGAGATAGTGGTAATAACAGAAAGTTGCTGTAGACGTCGTTGGTGCTGACTAGTTTATTCTACCAAACGACTTTCACAAGCAGTATGGTTTAGATTGTTTAGTGAGCTATGCAACAACAACATGACATAGCCGAAGCTATAGAATGGAGAGCCATAGGAACGTTGGAAGCGGGACAGAGGGAGATGGCTGCAGCTGTAGTGTAATATCTGGGAACCGTTAACAGAAGGGGGGCCAGGGTCGTCCACGGGTAATATCAGCAAGAGATGACCGTTATCTTTCGTTCACAGCCCGTCGAGCTAGGAGGCTCACCGCAACTTAGCGGCAACGCACCCTCCAGGCAGGATCAGGACGCACAATATCAACACAAACAGTCCGAAATCGCTTTCGGAAATGTGTCCTCTACGCATTCTATGGTGTGTGTTCCAGTAAATAGACACGGTTCATCCCGCAGAAACTGGGCAAAGGTACATCAGGATTGGAGCCGTAACTAATCGCGCCCGGTTCCGTTCACGGATACCTCAAGATTTTGTATTAAGCCAGTCAACAGTCCTGCTTTTGTGCAGGAAACATCGCCATATCATACTGTTGCACGAATGATATGGTCAGGAGTCAGTATTGGCGGATGTACGGACCTCTATGTCGTTCAGAATGGCGTTTTCAGAGATTTTGTTGGGCCTATGCTCGTGCTATACGAGATGGATCTTGACTAGTGACAACATGGTTGAAGCTGAGGGAATTGATGGAGTGACCAGGATTTCACCGGACGTAAACACGATTGAGCACTTAGCAGAAGCATTGCAGCCAAATCAGCACAACCAACAACGGTTGCAGAGTGGCCAAATATCCGTCGAGAGCTGATTGATGACCACGTAGTGTCACGTTGTCACGCAGGTGTGCAACAGTACCGGCCGTGCTAGGTGATCACGCAAAATTTTAGAGAACAATGGGAATTATGGTAGCCCCATGGTTCCTCGCTCTAAGTAAACACCATGTAAAACTCGAGTAAGAAATTGAGACAGCGAATTATCGTACTGTGTCACACACAAATTGCAATTGCCACGAATATCTGAATGAAGTACCTTCCCAAATTTGTATTGCATATTATATGTCACCTGATCCCCTAATTGTTTTGTTTTGACTAGTCTATAACGTCTACGACAACGAAAAACTGAAGGTTATTTGCCTTAAGAATCTATGATCATTGTATTTTGTGAACGAAATCGACTAGATCTCTATCAAATATTCTGTTTCGGCAACAGCCGCCATCAGATGACTGCCACTGGGATAGAACAACATGAATAATGACAGACATCATATATAAAAAGATAGGAAAACACAAAGTTAAAAAGTATTAACATTCTAAATTAAACTTATAAATTAAACAAAGGAATGTCCAGAAAGGAATAATAGTATGAAAGGTGAAATGAGAGGTGTGCAAGAGGGGTCTATCGAGCCACGGACGCCATTGACAGATGGGCACAAATGGTCTACTAGGCAAACAAGATTTTCTCAGGTGGCAGTAAACGTGCATGCAATATTTCACAACAACCAGCTTAACGTCTTTTGAAGTAAGGATAGGATGCTTTTTGCTAAGTATCATACAGTGTATGAACAAGTGATATAATTGGCTTTTAGGTTTGTGTCAGAACTTGTATTATTATTTCATTATTTTTGTATATAAAGTCAATGTTTAACTTCTCAGCTACCAGAGAAAAAAGAAATCATTTTAAGTTGAGAAAGAGGCTTTTTCGTCGTATTTTTAAGAAGTAGCCGTTCGATTGGGTGCCAATTCAATGTGTAAATGACTGCCACTATTTAAGTCCACCACACCTTGATCCTTCCAGCAGTGACACCACCTGCAGTTTAATTGAACTATATTTTGTATTGTATATGTGTAAATTGTACTCCACAGGATATCTGAAGACAATCCGTACTATGATGGAAACCGATCATCTGTAGCAATGCCTTGAAGTAGGCAACTTCTTGTGACCCACGGGCAGCATTCACATACTGCGCCTCGTCTTACTCACTGATATGAATTGCCCCCTTTGCCTGACTCAGAGCGGCAAAAACTTGCACCTCAAACACGCATATTTGAGAACATAAATTTCGAAATATTCACACCTCTAGACAGTTGCAAGGCGCTGCAATAAATTTGATGGCAAAGTTGAATTTTTTTTTTCAGATTCATTGATGATATCTTCATAATCTAAAGGTGAGGACACACTATCAACATTCCGTCAAAACCTCTTCACTTCACCCAACGAGCCACCTTCCTCGACGTTGACTATTCCTCACAGATGACCTTATCAGTACTTCCTTCTACATCAAACCTACCAACCATTGACAATATCTCTATTCCACGCCAAGAAGTCCCTTCCATACAGCCTAGCCATCCGTGGTCGTCGCATCTACAGTGCCAAGCAGTTCCTCCCCATATATGCCAAAAGTCTCACTGAAGCTTTCACTGAACGCAGTTACCCCTCAAACCATTTCCAGGAACAGAACTCACGGGCCCTGTCTGTCCAGTCATCTACCAGCTTCCCCATTCCCAACGTCTAGCCGTCTTGTGACTCAGTATCACCCAGGACCGGAGACGTTAAACCACAATCTCCGAGAGGGTTTCGACTAGCTTCATCCTGCCCTACCTAATGTCCTTCCCCTGCTCCCTACAGTGGTATTCCACCGCCCGCTAAACCTCTGTAATACCCTTGTCCAGCCATCCCTGCTCCCAACCCATTGTCCCATGGCTCATGTCGCAGTAGATGCAAAACCTGACCTATCAACCACCCCACCAACACCTACCTTGTCACAAACATTTCCTGTGAAAGCAGTCATGTTATCTACAAACTAAGCTGCAGCCAGTATGCAGCCTTCTAGATGGACTTGACCATCACCAAGCTATCTGGATGAATGGCTCAGAAAACTGTCTTGAGCAGTTAAACCGGCAATCCACGCGCAATGGAAATATTCTAGACCTTATAGCCACAAACAGGCCTGACATTATTAACGATGTCTGTGTAGAGACAGGTATTAGTGATCATGATATCGTCATAGCGTCGATGGTGATCAAAGTTCATAAACCAATCAAGAAGGCTAGGAGCGTATTTTTGTTGGGAAGAGCCGATAAGCAAATGTTACGATCGCACTTAGAAAATGAATGGGCTTCGTTTAATTCCGGGACTATGGATGTAGAGGAATTGTTGACTAAATTTAAGTGCATTGTTAATAAAGGGTTAAAGAAATATGCGCCAGTAAAGACGATTAAGGATGGAAAAGATCCACCGTGGTATAATAATAATGTTAGAAAGCTGCTGAGAAAGCAGAGGCTGTTGCACTCTCGATTCAAGAAAGACGAAGTAAATGATAAGAGGCAAAAGTTATTAGAGATTCGTGCGTCTATAAAAAAATCGATGCGCGAAGCATACAATAATTACAATTATTATCACAGCCATACCTTAGCAAAAGATCTTTCCGAGAACCCGAAAAAATTCTGGTCCTATGTAAAATCGATAAGCGGGTCAAAGCCCACTGTCCAGTCACTAGTTGATCATTCCGGATCATTCCTCCTTTCACGCAGGAGGACTGCACAAATGTACCATCATTTGATCAACGTACTAATTCCGAAATGGGGGACATAGCAATAGGTATTTCCGGTGTAGAGAAGCAGCTGAGAGAGCTAAATACGAAAAAGGCTGCTGGTCCGGATGGAATACCAGTTCGGTTTTACAAAAACTATTCTGCGGCATTGGCCCCATACTTAGCTTACATTTATCGCGGATCTTTAATTTAGTGCAAAGTTCCTAGTGATTGGAAAAAAGCGCAGTTGACTCCCGTTTATAAGAAAGGAAAGAGAACTGACCCACACAATTACAGGCCAATATCGTTGACATCAGTTTCATGTAGAATTTTGGAGCATATTCTTAGTTCGAAACGCAAAAGCTTCTTACCATGAACCAGCACGGTTCATGTGAAACTCAGCTTTTCCTTTTCTCACATGACATCTTGCGAGACTTGGATGAAGGGAAACAGGCGGATTGTGTTTTTCTCGACTTCAAAAAGGCGTTCGACGCCGTGCCACACTGCAGACTGCTAACGAAGATACGAGCTTATGGAATAGGTTCACAGATTTGTGGCTGGCTGGAAGACTTCCTAAGTAATAGAACGCAGTATGTTGTTCTCGACGGCGAGTGTTCATCAGAGACGAGTGTATCGTCAGACGTGCCCCAGGGGAGTGTGATAGGACCGCTATTATTTTCTATCTATATAAATGATCTGATGGACAGAGTAAGTTGTAATTTGTGGCTGTTTGCTGATGATGCTGTGGTGTATGGGAGGCTGTCGTCTGTAACTGACTGTAATATGATACAGCATGAGTTAGAAAAAATTTCTTGTTGGTGCGAAGAATGGCAGCTAGGTCATGCGCATGAGTAGAAGAAGCAATCCCATAATGTTGGAATACAGTATTAGTAGTGAGCTTCTTGATGCTGTCGCGTCGTTTAAATATCTAGGCGTAACATTGCAGAGCGATATGAAATGGAACCAGCATATAAGGACAGTTGTGAGTAAGGCGGACAGCCGACTTCGGTTTATTGGGAAAATTTTGGGAAGATGTACTTCACCTGTAACGGAGACCGCGTATAAAACGCTTGTACGACCACGTCTTCAGTATTGCTCAAGTGTTTGGGACCCGCAGCAGATCAGTTTAAAGGAAGACATAGAGGCGGTTTAGAGGCGAGCAGCTAGATTTGTTACCTGTAGGTTCGACCAATGTGTTCGACCGAGTGTCACGGAAATGCTCCGGCAACTGAATTGGGGATCGCTGGAAGAAAGACGACGTTCTTTTCGTGAATTTCTGTTAAATAAATTTAGAGGGCCGGAATTGGAAGCTGAGTGTAGTACGATCTTGCTGCCGCCTACTTACATATCGCGTAAAGATCACAAAGACAAGAGAAATTAGGGCTCGTACGGAGGCATATAGGCATTCTTTTTTTCCTCGTTCAATTTGGGAGTGGAATAGGAAAGGAAATGCCTAGTAGTGGTACAGTGTACCCTCCGCCACGCACCTTACGGTGAATTGCGGAGTATGTATGTAGATGTAGATGTAGAATGGCCATCGTCAAACTATAGCCAGGAAAGAGCTAGACCAGCCCGTTGCAGAGCATGCAGTGCTGGATACTGTGACTCACTTCATTTGCAGCTACAAAGTCTGTGCCATATGGATCCTCCCCACAAATTCCAGCTTTTCTGAATTGCGCAGGTGGGAACTCTCACTACAATATATCCCCCAGGTCGAAACCTTCCCTAGTTGCTGCCTCCGCCATCCTTTCCTGTGTAGACTATATCCTTACAGTCGCCTCCCATCCCACCACACATTTGAGTCCTTTCTTCCGCACTGTCCATCAGAGAGCATTGCCGTATTTCCACATCTATGCCGTGCATCCTCCCCTGCTGCTTCCCTCTCCTTCCACTTTCTCACTCTCACCAATGGTTGCTCTCGCCTCAGCCATGATGGGTACCACAGACTGGCCGAAGTGTGTGTGTGTGTGTGTGTGTGTGTGAGTGGGTGGGTGGGTGAGTGTGTGTTTGTGTGTGTGTATACCCAACGAAGGCCTTAACAGCCTAATGCTCTAATATTTTATCCTGTTATTTGTGCCTTCCTGCGGCTCATCGAACTTCTCTGTTGTAAGCAACCTGTCCTTTTCACAAATATTGTTGGATCCTTCCTGGAATTACCATTATTTGACTTATTCTCGGGTTAGTTTGTGTAATTCGTAACTCTAGGGACTGATGACCATAGCAGTTTGGTCCAATACGTTAACAAATATTTGAACAACTGAATACATATACTGTTTTTCGAAAGCAGACTGTCAGTCGGCGGTTAGCACGCCGCGCAATCTGCTATGTTAAACAACATATTTTATCATTTTATGTTTGATGTGGCTTTGTTTAAACTGCTATATTATGTGTACACAGACTGACGCGTGTAAATGTTCCATAGTAATAATGTAATGTCCATTTATCTTCTGAAGAAGATTGATTTATGCCGGCCGCGGTGGCCGAGGGGACTGAGGGCGCTTCAGTCACGGTCTGCACGGCCACTACGGTCGGGGGCTCTAATCCCCCCTCGGGCATGGATATTATGTGTCGTCCTTAGTCTTAGCTAGTTCATAAGTAGTTAGTAAGCTTAGGGACTGATGGCCCCGTCGTTAAGTCGCATAAGTTCTACAAACATTTTTGATTGATTTATATGAATCTAAACCGCGTTAATGTTTATTAAACTGTAATTTGCAACTGGTTGGCTGTTACTTCTACTGTATTGAGGATTCTTGCCTTTTGTGTTACAGTGGTAGCAACAATTGTGGAATTACTTTCTTCTTTGTTGGGATTTAGTTTGATTGATTTTTACGGTGTTATAGCCACGTATGTGACATTTGTAGCATTAAATACTGTAGTTATTGCTTACTAGAGACGTTTTCTACGTTCCACCATCACCGATTTTACTAGGATTGTGGTAAAGAAAAACCTTACCGTTCCTGAGTAGAAAAACAATGTCTTTCTGCCAAAGGGCAGGTCGTCTGACGTACCTAGCAATTTTTTATTTTTAATAGAAAATATAATTCTTCAGTAAAAGTAGCTTACAAGATAGTTGTAAATAAACTTTCCTGTATTGTACCGTTTTCTTATCTTTTCAGAGATCTTAGGAAACCTAAGAAAACGAATGTGAAGGTATTTTTAAGTTATTGCCTGTTTTTATGACACTACATACGTTCCAAAATGTAAAAAAAGTGTGTTGAATTAGTATAAACGATACTATTCACACTCTTCGAATTTCGTATTGAGAAGTGTAGCTTGCCGGTCACTTGGACAGTGGCGTAGCTATCATAGGGCTAGGCGGGGCAGTGCCCCGGGGCCCCCAAGCTTTAGGGGCCCCTCGCCTCCGTGAGCGACATTCGAACAAGTTACAGTAGAGCGTCGAATTTATTTTATCTACTTTTTTACTCTTCCATCCTACCGTCCATCACCTCCTCCTCCCTTCAAAACAAGTCTCCCACAGTAGCCGCAATGGGCCACCCGGTGGCGGAACACTGCTTCTAATGCGTTCTAATGCGGCCTTCAGACGACGCCACTCGTGAAGGATCGCGCGCCTCCAATACTGTATACATAATATATTTAGAAGTGTACAGTTCAGTTATCCGAATAATCAGTTTTCCGAACATCCGTGTCCTCCAGTTACTTCGGATAATCGACGTTCTGTTGTATGTAATATTTTTGTTCAATGAAGGATTTTCCACTTTTAACTTTTCTGAACCCTGACCAACAAACCTCAAACGCACGAAGAGAAATCCAAAAATTATTCCCACCTCAGAATATGAACATAACAAGGTCGATTGCTTGTCCGCTAAGACGTTGATCCTGCCACCGTTATCGTGCTGTCGGTTGAAGTCAGAGTTGCCATGGCTGGCAATCTTTGCGAATAACTGTCAATGGCGCTGAATTATTAGCAGTGTATTTGACATTACTCGACGCGACCACATTTAAATATGAAGTATCTACAATTTATTACCACAGAATGGTATCGAAAGCCGCCCAGTAATTTTTGCGTGAAAACATAATAAAGTTTCACAGTTACAATTATATTAGAGACTACGATTAAGTATTATCTTCTGCATGACACATAATAATTTCCCTAATAGTATTTAGGTTTGCCTTATTATGTCGAACAATGGGTGGTAAGGACCTACTGATGAAGTAGTTTTGCACTTGTCTAGTTTTAAAGAGGGCCCTAATGTCATTTCTGCCCCGGGGCCCTTAGTGACATAGTTACGCCACTGCACTTGGAGCGCTGTTGTCACAGTTTATTACAAATATCTGCGGGAGTGCCGTGACTGTATATGTTAGACTGTGGAATTGCTTCGCTAGTAGTTAGTGCATTCGCAGTCCTCCAAGTAGTATAACTTAAGCGCTGTTCGTTAACTGCAGCCGTAGCAATACTATCACATTTGCCACAAATAAACATAACAACAGCGTATTCCTCTGTCGTAAATATGAAAGGGGTGGCTATTTCATAAAAAAACCCTGCAAACAACAACTCTTGCCGCGTGATTTCACTTCATGCACTGTTATTATTGTGTTCTTTCACTAGGCAATACAGAAAAGTAACTCGTTGTAGGGATAGGAAACGACTGAAACCACTCACTGAGAGCAAATAGCTTATAAAGATAGCAGCGGAAACTCCGTTGCATTTACATGCGTTTGTCAGGCGACATCGCTAGCAGTGCCATCTGTTGGCTCGAGTTGTGTACTATACTTGCCTTGACACTTCAGATGCCTTATTTTATTTCGCTGCGTACCAAAATTCCTTTGAAAGGTTTCCATTTGTTACGAATTTAAGATATTGCGTTAGATGATAATGTATTTAAAAATCAGGGTTGAAAAAAAGTAAAAATAAAGCATTTCTCTTTGTCATGATCGATGCAACACGTCAGCGCATCTTCATGTGAGGTGAAAAATCAAAGGAAAACTTTCCGTAGAATTTTAAAAAACATCTACATTTTACACAACTTGCAAGGAAATGTTTTCATCTATGAATACAAATGAAATCATAGATATCTCTTATTTCAGACCACTAAAATTGCTTTGTATTCAATAAAACGGAACGCACTGATCGCAGGGTATTGCAGTTGGATAGAAGGACAAATAATGACCTTCATAATCAGTAAACTTTATTTGGATAGTATTTGAACTGAAAATATCAGAAAAGTTGATAGGTGTTACGCCTATATACGTATATACATTCCATGAGGATTTAGAAAATTGAATGGAAGGCACTGCATCAAGCCAAATACGTAAACGACAAAATATAAGACATTAATTAAGAAATCTGAATATCCTTGTGCTTCATGTAAAATGCTTAAATACATAATCTTGCATATAAGATATTGTGATAGTGTGTTTAAACACTCGTCTAGGCTACTCGGTGAATAATGGCATTCAAATAAAATTTTCCATTATCCATTTGTTGATGAATAAATTAAGCACCTGTTTAAAATAAAAAAACAACACACAAGGAAATAAGTTACAACAAATTCTTATTTCTGAAATGTTTCTGCACAAAATTCTCTGGGGTAATAGGCTTTTATTCAAATGCTCTGGGCTTTTCCTTTTTTAAATTTTACCCAAGTTAGTTTTTCTCTACCGATAAACCCACTGGCAGCATCTACAAACATAAAAATATGGCAAATTGAAGCGTAAAAGACAGTCATCATTAAATGGAAATGATCTGTGTCGGTCTAATGGTAGCCTGGTTTTGCTATTATAGTTAAATCTCTTTTAATTTTCCGGAAACTGAATAAAGATTTTGAAGTGTTTTTGTATTGAAATTATTACAACTATATACAACACGTACACTCCCTCTTTCAACCATTTCGAAGTTCTGTAATGTAAGCCGACGAATAAAGTAAGTCTTGTGAGGCTCACATTGTAAATTCGCTGCTTCTCTCCCCGTTTTAGTTCACAACTCACGCCACTACGTGGTGATCGGGAGCGCTGTCGTGCGTTTCAGGAAAGAGTTTCCGCTATTATCTCTATAAACTATTTGCTAAGAGTTTCCAACATTCATAATGGAAAATAAACAAATTTACTTCTATCATCTCTGAAATTTACTTGTATAATCTCCGGAATTTCTGAATAACTACTACAGATATACGTCTTGTACATGTTGTTTTGGATTCACCAGATCAAGAACGAATAGCATTGTATAGTTATGCGATGGCTTTATTTTAGTGAGGTTGCTAAATTTCGGGCAAAATCTTTTATTAGCCGTCAAGATGTGAAAAGTATAACCAGACACAGATATTCACAAACAAGCCGGACAAACGTCATCACAACTACACAAAAACGATTTTGGTATAAAATACAATCCAACGACAACTCTCAACTACCGAAATGCAGTAAGGCTGACATGGTTTCATTATTCGCGGTTTAGACAAGAACTATTGTTGAACACGTTTTACGAACATTGATTTGAACAGCTAAATCGTCATCCCACACGCAGTGGAAGTATTTTAGACATTACATTACAGGCCAGACCTTGTCAGTGATGTTACTGTAGAGACAAGAGTTACTGATCATGACGTCCTAGCGACAGTGGCACCCAAAGTAAATAAATCGGTTAATAAGGCTAGGAGAGAGTTTGTGGTAGAGGGTTGAGGTTGGGTTGTTTGTTTGGGATAGAGGGACTAAACTACTGAGGTTATCAGTCCTCCGGTGCGGAGGGGAAGGAGTCAGGAAAGGAGGGGAGGGGGAAAGGAAATGCAGTCCGGAAAGTAAAGAAGGAAGGAGGACTGCATTAGCTCGGGGCCCCGTGCTCGCCACGCACGTACTCACGAAAGAACCGTGAGTCCCCTGGGGATGATTTGTGCTAGAAAGAGGAGATAAGCAATTGTTAGGTTCCACTTACGGAATGAAAGGACATTTTTAGTTCCGATACGTAACTGAAAATATGCGGACCCATGTTTACTTGTAGAATTACGTATTAAAATATTTGCATATTTTCGCGAGACACTCCCCCCCTCTCTGTCTCTTTTTCTTTCCTTCTTTCTCTCTCTCTCTCTCTCTCTCTCTCTCTCTCTGTGTGTGTGTGTGTGTGTGTGTGTGTGTGTGTGTGTGTGTCTGTGTGTCTGTGTGTGTGTAGTGTGTCTGTGAGCGTGTGTGTGTGTGTGTGTGTGTGTGTGTGTGTGTGAATTTTAGAAATTCTTCTTTCAGAGAATGAGTAGCTTTCCTCAGAAATTTTAAAGGCTGAGTGCTACAAATGTCCAATCGAAATAGCTAATCGAAGGAACTTTACTGTCTTATTTACATGTAAGGCCTCTTAGAAGATTATTGTACCATCTCCAAAACTTGAAAACTGCATCCCTTGAGCAGTGCATGTTGCTCATGGACGTCCTCCCTCAAGACACCCCTCCTGGCGTAAAGACGACTCCGCGGGCGCCGTTCGTCGGCTGTGCGCAGGGCGGCAGTATCTTTCTGGGAGTGACGTTTCCCTGCAGGGGAATTGCGATAGCGCGGACGCCGCCTGCGCAAAACAGCGCCCCTGGCCGCGGGCCAGCCGGCCAGCCATCTGGAAGGCCTCGCCTGCTTCTGCTTCTGCTCCGCTTGTTGCGCCGCGACAGCCCCAGCGTAGCGACGGCCGAGGCGCCGCAGAATGGTGCCGTTACTCAAGTTCCAGCGTATTTACGCGGCCCCCTAGAAAGCACTGTCAGTGACGTTCCACAATGTGCAAATTTACGACGAGCTCAACAAATACGGCAACTACTGCAGCTTTCCCATCGGAATCGTAAAGTAATGACGTCGAGACACGTTACGCAATACGTCGAGCAATTCCTACCTTGACTTATTTATTATACAGGGTGTTCAAAATGTTCAAATGTTTGTAGAACGTATGGGACTCAACTACGGGGTCGTCAGTCCCTAAGCTTACAAACTACTTATGAACTAGCTAAGACTAAGGACGGCACAAATATCCATGCCCGAGGGGGTATTCGAACCCCCTACCGTAGTGGCCGTGCAGACCGTGACTGGAGCGCCTCAGTCTCCTCGGTCACCGCGGCCGGCTATACAGGGTGTCCCAGCTATCTTGTCCACCCAAAATATCTCTGGAACAATAACAGCTATTGGAAAACGACTTTCACCGGAATCAATGTACGGCTGGGGTCCATGAATGTACATATTTGGAAACATTCTAAAACGAAAGCAAATGTGTTTTCTAACACCAACTTATGTTTTTTTTTTAATGGACACCCTATATTTTTTCTTCAACAATCCATAGCATGACAAATCACATAAATAATGGCGTAGATTGCATCGCAATATTCCAATTACATCCCGAGATATTACGACTCGAAGTTGACGCTTGAAATACGCGAAACGCGCGGCTAGCGCTGGTCCTGAGCAGCATAGGGTTCTCGCCTGAGTCTCAGGATGTCCGCTAGCCGCGCGTTTCGCGTATTTGAAGCGTCAATTTCGCGTAGCAATATCTCGGGATGTAATTGGAATATTGCGATGCTATCAACGCCATTGTTTATGTGATTTGTCATGCTATGGATTGCTGAAGAATAAATATATGGTCTCCATTAAAAAAAAACATAAGTTTGTGTTAAAAAACACATTTACTTTCGTTTTAGAATGTTTCCAGATATGTACATTCATGGGCCCAAGCCGTACATTGATACCGGTGAAAGTCGATTTCCAATAGCTGTTATTGTTCCAAAGATATTTTGGCTGGACAAGATAGCTGGGACACCCTGTATATGTCTCTACAGCCGGCCGCGGTGGTCGAGGGGACTGGGGCGCTCCAGTCACGGTCTGCACGGCCACTACGGTCGGGGGTTCGAATCCCCCCTCGGGCATGGATATTTGTGCCTTCCTTAGTATTAGCTAGTTCATAAGTAGTTTGTAAGTTTAGGGACTGATAACCCTGTAGTTAAGCCCCATAAGCTATACAAACAATTTTTTATGTCTATATATCCCTGCGGCAGTCTTCTACATCTACGTACATACTCCGCAATCATTCCAAAGTATTGTGGTGTAGGGTACCCAGTACCACTACAATCTACTTGCTTTTATTTTCCATTATCATGTAGAACGACGGAAAATGTATGCACCTGTATAAGGCCTAATCTGTATTATCTTGTGTGGTCTTTACGCGAAATGTAGGTTTGCGGAAATAGAATCTAGAAGTCCGCTTCAAATTCCGGCCCACTATATTCACTCAACAGTGTTCCTTGAAAAGAACGTCGCCTTACTTCCAGCGATTCGAGTTCAAGAACTATTTCAGTATCACTCGCGCATTGATCGAAGCTACCAGTAAAAATCCTAGCCGCCCGCCTCTAACTTGCTTCTCTGTCTTCCTTTAAACCGATCTGGAGCAGATCCCAAATACTTGAGCAATAAATACTCAAGACTGGGTCGCACAAGCGTTTTGAATGCTGTCTCCTCTACAGACGAATCACATCTTCCCAAAATTCTCCCAATAAACCGAAGTTGACCATCCGCATTCCCCACGACTGTCCTTATTGCTCGTTGCATTTCATATCACGGTGCTACTTATTTCATGAACGCGACTCTCTTAAGCAGTACACTATTAATGCTGTATTCGAAATTTACGCGGCTGTTTCTCCTACTCACTTCTCTACAGCTACCTGCCATACCACACCCAACCTAGTAATTTGACCCAAGTCATCCTGCATCGTACAGCAGTCATTCGATGACAACATCTTCCTGTACAACACAGCATCATCAACAAACACCCACAGATTTCAACTCACTGTGTCAGTCAGATTTTTTATACAGACAGAAAATAATGGCGGTCCTATTACACTTGCCTGGGGCACTCCTGACGATACCCTAGTCTCTGATGAACACTTGTCTTCGAGCCACTGAAGTATTCCTCTACCTATTCCATAAGCTCCTGTCTTCGTTAGAGTCTGTAGTTCGATTCCGTGTCAAACATATTCCGACAATTGATAAATATGCAGTTTGCTTGTTCCCCTTTGTCTATAGCTCGCAAGATGTCATGAGAAAAATGAGCGAGTTGAGTTTCGCACGATCGATGCTTCCTAACGCCGTGCTGATGCATGATGCTTTTCTGTCTCAAGAAAATTTCCTGTATTAGAACTCAAACATGTTCAGTAGACTAATGTTAGTGGTAGAGGCGTGGTATTTTGTGGGTCCATTCTTTCGCTTTTATTAAACACGAAAGTTACCTGACCCTTTTTTTTCAATCGCCTTGAAATGTGCGATGGATGAAAGATTCGCGATAAATGCAAGCTAAGTAAGGAGCAATATCGCAGAGCACTATTTCTAAAACCGAACTGGTACCCCATCTGGATCTGACGACTTCTTTGTTTTCAACTCTCTCAGTTGTTCCTCTACACCGGCTATGCTTGTTACTATGTCCTTCTTTCGGGAGTTTGTGCAACCATTAAATGAATGTATGTTTATCTGCTCCTACTGCGTGGATGATTTCTTAAATGTTAGATTTAAATTTTCGGCCATCTTTTTGGTGTCTTCTGTCACCAACTCAGAATAATTGAGTGCCTACAGACAAGACTTTAATTCGCTTACCAATTCTACATAGGCCCAGATTTTTTTCGGTTTCTCGGCAATGTCTTTTCCTAAGATATGGCGATAGTAGTTATTTTATAATTTGCGCATCGATCTTTTTAAAGACGCGCAAATCTCTACTAACTTTGGCCTGATTTGATCCGAGAGTGCCACTGCCTTTGCTTTCACAGCATTTTTCTAATACTATTATTGAACCACGATGGGTCTTTCCCATACTTAATCGACTTTGGCGCCACATATTTCTTCAGCGCTTTATTTACAATGTATTTCAATTATACTCATAATTCCGCTACGTCCACCGTATCGAAACTAAAAGGTCCATACATTCCGTAAGTGGGGCCGTAACAATTACTTATCTCCTCTTTCTACCACAAACACTCTCCTAGCCTTGTTCACCGATTTATTTACTTTGGGTGCAGTTGTCGCTATGCCGACGTCATAATCAGTAACTCTGAGATGTACAGCGAGATCACTGACAAGGTCTGGCCTATTTGTAGCTGTAATGTCTAAAATATGTCCACTGCATGTGGGCTGACGACTTAAGTGTACAAATCAATGTTCGGACAAACGTGTTCAACAATAGTTCACGGGACAGCTTGTCTGTACCACGTGCAATGAAACGATGTCAGCCTTGCTGCCTTTCGATAGTTGACAGTTGTGGTTGTATTGTATTTTATACCAAAATCGTTTTTGTGTAGTTACAATGACGTTTGTCCTCGTTTGCCTCTTGTTACTATTTTCCCATCTTTGCGCAAGCGTTACTTCAGATGACGCTTTTAAAGATATTTTTATTCCTTAAATTGGGAAAATCTATAGGGAAACATGTACAAAATGCAATATCCACAAAATGAAAAGGGAACGCCCAGAGAGAGATTCTGGCGTTAGAAAGCGGCATCTCCGACATCAGTATTTCTCTGTTCCTGTTAACTCCTACAACTAACTAGAGATTTCAATTAAAGAGAGGTCAGATAGAAAGTTAACAGACATTGAAGGCTCTGTTATGACAACATTTTTATAATTTACAGTACACATCTCACAATTCGTGACAAATAATTTGAATGCAAGTTAGTACAAACATACAGACGATAAATAGAAGCAAAGCAAAAGAAAAACGTATCCAAACAGGCCACAGAAATCCCGAGTTTTTGGACGTTTCGTAAACAAGTTTGTTGTTGTTGTTGTTGGATTTTAGGGGACTAAACAGTCACCAGTCCCCGTAAACAAGTTTTTTTTAATCTATCGTACCAAACTGCGTAGTCATCAGTCCGTAGCTTACAAACTACTTAAACCTAGGTAAACTAACCTACGGACAAACACACACACCCATGCCCCAGGGAGGACTCGAAGCACGGCGAGCAAGCGCGCCCTCTGCAGCGAGATGCTTTAGACCGCTCGGCTACTCCACCGCGGCTAAACAAGTTTAATTGAAAACAGAGTGACACCATAAATGGCAATATGAGTGTTACGAAAAACATATAAAGTCGGCAACATAAAAAACATCAGTAATCTCAATATTTCATTTTATTCAGAATAAAATAAATCCGTAGTATGAGAACTGTTCTTGATCCAATTGAGTAAAAACCACACAAAAATGTAAAACAAACGAAAAATAGCAAAATACTTTTACAGATGACCATTGAATATGCTTTAAAATAAGCTAATTTCAACTTTATAAGTGCAGCTGCGAAGGAGGAGGCCAAAAAACAAAGAAGAATTTACAACATTTTTACTTTAATACTATTAATGGCAAGCAGAATGGAAAAGAATTAATTCATACACCTGGAGAACACAGTAGCAGAAAAGAAACCGTTTGAAAAGATACAACCTATACAAGTTTGCAGATTGTTTCTAATCCAACGATGGAATAAATCCTTTAGAACATTTCAAAGTTATAGAAAGAACAAGAATGTGGTTCGTTATCTTATTCTCTACAACGTAAATCCTGAGAGTGGAAAATTCGCTAGGATGAGCGTGCAACTAACAAAGGATCAGGTTTGTATAAGATCTACTTCGCAGAATGATAGTGATATCAAATGAAGATCATAAATTTTTAATGCTAAGGAAATTATCAGACCAATATCGTTGAAAGTAAACTTTCAAAAGACTGAATACTTATTAAGTTTAGGAAAAATATAAGACCAGCATATGAAAGTGAAGGAAAAAAATTATGGGTAGCATCCTCTGTTACTGTTTTCTAAAATAAGTTGGAACGAAATGTGGATGCTTTGTTATAAGAATTGTTCTCCTGTAACGATCTATGAATGTGAGAACGCAGCGCGGAAATGGCTGTGTGGTCTAAGGCGTATTACCACGGATTGCGCGGCCGCTCCCCGTGATAGGTTAGAGTCCTCCCTGCCGGCCGCGGTGGCCGAGGGGACTGAGGCGCTCCAGTCACGGTCTGTACGGCAACTACGGTAGGGGGTTCGAATCTCCCCTCGGGCATGGATATTTGTGCCGTCCTTAGTACGAGCTAGTTTGTAAGTATTTTGTTAGTTTAGAGACTGATGACCCCGTAGTTAAGTCCCATAAGCTATACAAACATTTGATTTCTTAGTCCTCCCTCTATCATGTGTGAGTGCGTTTGTGTGTGTGACTTCTTTGTGTGTGTTGTACTTAGCGTAACTTAGTTTAAGTATTTTGTAAGTCTAGGGCAGATAACCTTAGCAGTTCGGTCGCTTTGGGCTACAAACGAATGAACTTTTTCTTCATTTTACTGTGTGAGTCTGCTAGGAGTCTGAGAAAAATTGAAGAGGATTATCGCAGAAAATCCTGTAAATATCTCTACGATGCCACTTCAGAAATTAGCGAAATAGCTTGGACTCAAGAAAACATCACAGTTACAAGAACGCCATTTCGCCTGGTCTAGAAATAGTCTCTGAATGACATAGTAAATGGCCAGAGAAAATGTTATTGTATCATCCTCAGAGAAAAAGAAGAAGAAGAAGAAGTAGAATACCGGGAGTTGCTTCGTTATTGGGGAAAGGAGGCCACGAGGCGAAGAGAAATTACGAAGAACACTGGAAATATACACTTCACAATAAAAGTAGTGTGTTACTTTTTCGAAGCACCTTCGTTGTCTTCTGTTGCAACACAGGTTTGAAGTTTGGCTTAAAGGTACCTAAACAATCATCGCTCATGGTGCAAAAGCGTTGAAGTCTGCGACGTCACCTTAACGCTGAACGACGTTTCAAAAGCTAGGTGTCGGCTATTGAAAAACAAAACAGTCAGAGCTCAGAATTTCATTTGGAGCTTAAAATGGGCTACAGATACTTACAATGGCATCCAGAATGAAACTTTCACTCTGCAGCGGAGTGTGCGCTGATATGAAACTTCCTGGCAGATTAAAATTGTGTGCCGGAACCGGGACTCGAACCTGGGACCTTTGCCTTTCGCGGGCAAGCGCACTACCGACTGTGCTATCCCGACACGATTCACGATGCCGCCTCACAACTTTAGGCGAGGCGAGGTACTGGCGGAAATAAAGTTGTGAGGCGGCATCGTGAATCGTGTCGGGATAGCACAGTCGGTAGTGCGCTTGCCCGCGAAAGGCAAAGGTTCCAGGTTCGAGTCCCGGTTCCGGCGCACAATTTTAATCTGCCAGGAAGTTTCTTACAATGGCATGTTTCATCGCACTTTTGCTTAGCGCCATTGTGGACATATCACGCGATGGTGAAGTAGTCACACCTACTATAATCTATGTTTTACACCTTATTTTCACACTTCTGTGATTGAGTTCATAACTGCGATACCCAGTGTCAAAGCAGTTTCCATTTTGGATGGCCAAAGAAAACATTTGAGACACACCGCCGCTGAAAATCGACACCCAAACGAGACAGGGAGTGGCGAAGGACAGGCAGTAATGGAGAACACCTTGGTTTTGGGCGTAGATTCCATTTCGTGGATGAAAACGAGTTCACAGTAGGATCCACAAGAGGGCGAAGTTCTTGGCAACCTTTGTCACTGCAGATACCCACCGTACGAATCAACACTTCTCTTAGAGCTTCATCGGCTTTCAACGCAACTAACGTGATCTGATCCTTTTGGCGTGTAGTGAGACAGAATTGTTTCCATTTAGCCCTTCCCAGACAAGTTCTAAAATTGTGAGCCTATCAAATAAGTCAAAATTATTTACAGAAGAATGAAAAAGCTGGTTCAATTTGGAATTTGGAGAAATGTAGTAACACGTAAGGCAGTACTTACACTGCGGCTTATCTTAGAAAATAGGTTAAGGAAAGGCAAGCCTGCATTTTTAGATTTTGTAGAGTTGAAAGAAGCATCCGACAATGTTGACTGGAACACACTCTTTGAGATACGATTACCTAAAATTTAAATTAATATTTTATGTCAATAAATATCTCTTCTTGAGAAATGCTAGTCTCCGCATAGCCATTCTCCATTTTATATCTTCTTTACTTCGACCACCGGAAGTTATTTTGCTACCCAAATGTTTATAAATCTATGGGACTTGACTAATGCGGTTATCTGTTCCTAGGCTTACAAATTACTTAAACTAACCTAAGGATAATACACACACCCACGTCTGAGAGAGGACTTTACCTCTGATGACGAGTAAGCGCGATCTCCGCAGTAAGACGCTTTAGTGCGCTCTGCCACACCACCGCGGCCCAGTTTTAGGACTGAAGACCAAAAAGAGTCCTTCCCAGACAGTCTTTATTACTCAGTGTGACAAATGTTACACTAAATGTTAATTTTGTTTTAAATTTATTCTTAAAAATTACAAAAACAAAACTACACTTAAGAAACTTCAAATGTTCAAATGTTTGTTAAGCTTATGGGACTTAAACTACGGGGTCATCAGTCCCTAAACTTACAAACTACTTATCAAATAGCTTATCCTAAGGACGTCACAAGTATCCATGCCCGAGGGGGGGGGATTCGAATCCCCGACCGTAGTGGCCGTGCAGACCGTGACTGGAGCGCCTCAGTCCCCTCGGCCACCGCGGCCGGCGAAGAAACTTCAGTGCACTGGTCAACTGATGAATATAGGACTATGATTTAATTACGTACAAAAGCTAATTGGTATGCTGTATGTAGTAAAATTAATATAATAGAAGCATGAATGGCAAGACAAATGGACTAAAAGCATACAGGAGTATGAGGGAGATGCGGCTGTCCAGTGTGACGTCAGCAGCTACCTCACTACAGGGGATGTTTCTTCCAGTTTCAGAAAGCAGTACTGTAAAACAGGATAGCGAAGTTGTACACTTTTAGCACAGGGGTAACGCCGTGGTGTACAAACATGCACAAAGCGTCCGGTACTTAGCTGGTCACTGCAGACAGCCAGGTACCTCATTAGCCGGCTAAGGCTGCGAGTAATTTTCTACTGTGGAGCTCGGCTCCCATTCAGATGTAACTTTTCGCCAACTTTCTCAACAGTCAGCGGAAGCTACGAGAGCTGACAAAGAGGAAGGAGGTGGAGCTCCCAGTTCAAGGCTGTGAAATAACAAGACCTGCAGTCCGTGTCTGCCTGACTAAGGTAAAAACTTACCAGACCGTTGGCTCTCCATATCTGTAGCATGAAGAGGATAAAAGTATCCTCGAAATGCTTCAGCATTCACTTATTGATTAGATCTGCGTTATAGTTAGGTATACGATAATGTATATCCAAGTTTGACAGAAATAAATTCAAGAAAGTAATACGACGGAGTTTGGCAACTGCCGGCATAGAGGATTTCTTTATTTCGCTAACTACTGTCAGTCACAGGCTGTCTTCTTCATACCTGAACAGCATGTCGATAGCATCCCTGCTACACGCAAAACCTCTTCGCGTCAAAGTCGCTTATGTCGAAATAATCACTGGAAGGTTAAATCTGACACAAAAATATTTATCCACCTCAAAAATGTATCAAAGAGGTGCAGAATCGAATCCAAATAAAAATAAATCATACAATATATAAAAATTAATGTATGTCTTTTTTTCGTATTTAACGCAGGGCCATACCGTTCATACAATTGCGATAAGACTTTGTCGACTGACTGCTTGCACTCGCCCGAAGGTTATAGGCACACTGAAAGTAGCTTCGTATGGTGCTTGAAGGTTGCTTTATAATTATTCAATTCGTTTCTCACGCCTTCACGATGAACTGGCTGGACGGATATGATTGAAATTTGGAACAGAGGTAGCTTATACCCTCATTTATTCATGGAATACCTTTCGTAAGCCACACGTATGGTGCGTGGCGAAGGGTGTCTTGCAATGGGTTAATATTTTTGCAAAGTAAGGACATATTAGAATGAAATTTGAAATGGAGCCTGCATTACCCTGCATTAATACAGAGGATACATATCATTACCCATCGCACGGTGCGCAGAGGAGAGTACCTTACAATGTGTTTCTTTGTCTTCACGCTGAAACAGCCGGACGGATTTCAATGAAATTTTTGGAATACATATAGCTTATCCACTCAATTAATGCATGAGGTATCTTTAGGAAGCCAACGTTCGGCGTATGGCGGAGGGTACCTTACGGTGGGTTGACATGTTTGTTCCTCTTCACGCCGAAACAGGGGGACGGAATTGAATGAAATGTGAAATGAAGATTTTTTTATACCCCAAATTAATACATCGGCTATATTTCGTAAGCCTTCTGAGGTACATGACGGAGGGTACATTACAACAAACATCCAAATTTTTTGACTAGTCTCCATGAAGTCAGCAGATATATCGATGTTTTTATGAAAAAGATTTTTTATAACCTGAAACCAGTGCACTTAGCATTCCGGAGGATACCTTGCGACTTTGACACCGTTTGACAAATTACCACGAAACTTGGTTTCCTACATAGGAGGGAGAGGAATAGGTGGAGGACGAGACAGACAGAAACTGGAAGGAGGACGTGGACAGAGAGAGGATAGATGAGGAGGCGGACAGAGATAGAGGGGAGAAGGAGATTGAGGGATATGGTAAGAGGCAGGTGAAAGAAGATGAACAGAGAAAAGGGGCAGAGAAAGGGACAGGAGGAGAGGGGGGTGGAGCAGGTGAATAGAGAGAAGGGAGATTGCAAACCTCATATATATATACTTATTTGTTTGTTCGTATTTTATGCGCTGCCATAACGTTCATCTCATTGCGATAAAGCGTCGCAATTAAACAAGTCAGCACTTTCAAATTACAAAAGTTATTTCACAGTTATTCCTTCTGCGGCAGCAACACGCCGGGCACCAGCTAGATATATACAAAAATGATACCTTTTTTCCCTTGGTCACTCCATAACTTGAGAACAGCTCGACCAATTTGACTCATACTTTTCCATTTTTATAATTCTAGGGACAAGGTTCTTATGAATTAAAGTTGTGGGAAATACATCGAAAAAAATCTTAAAATTGAGACAAACTTAAAGTGTGTTTAAATTTCATACAAATTTATAATTCTGATTTTGATGAAATTTGATCTTTAGGATAGTCACTGTCTACATAGAATTCGTATGATGTATGGCGTATGGTGTATGGTTAGAGATTTTGACAAAATCCGTAGATCTATAGCTTCTGTGGTATAGCGGTAACCCACACGGAATGGCCGCTTGGCCTAAGGCGTGATGCTTCGGACTGGGCGGCCATCCCCGCCGGAGTTTCGCGTCCTTACTCGGGCATAGAGTGTGTATTGTTTTTCGTGTTAATAATTCTAAGTAGTTTGTAAGTGTAGGGACTGATGACCATTGCAGTTTGCTCCAATAGGCTTACAAACACTATCCAATAGGTTTAGCCGCTCGGGAACGGCCGTGTGGTCTGGAGCGCCATGTTACAGATCGCGCTGCGTCTATCGTCGGAGGTTCGAATCCTGCTTCGGACGTCGATGAGTCTGCAGTTGTGCGCCCTAAAAACCACACATCGATGAGTGTTTGTGTGTTGTCCTTAGGTTAGTTTAACTTAGTTGAAGAAGTTTGTATGTCTAGGGACTGATGTGCACAGTAGTTTGTCCCATAGAATTACTAACACTTGAACAATAGCTTTACAAACTTTTGAACATTTGTATAGCGGTAAACCGTGTGCCCTGCAAAGGCGAGAAGTAGGGATAGAAATTACGTGCATCCAAAATTTTCACACCACCAATTTATTTTTTTTAAATTTTTTTTCATATATTGGAAGTTTATCTTCTGTATCTATAAAAATCGAGGTGCATATGTTCCCTATGGGCTCGAAGACGGCTGAAGAAATTTTGATAAAATCTTCAGTAAATGGTCAGAATAGGCCAGTGGGTGATCCGGTAAGATTTGGTAGCGATCGGATCAAGATATTTATAGTGTATAAGAATATGACGCAAAATCTGGAACTCAGTACGACAGTAGCACCCCAAGCGGGGAAAGCAAGGTCTATATGGGAGAAGTCTGGCCATAGTACCATGATCCTTTGCGATGGCGGCCATTTTGGTTCTAAACCGCAACGCGGCAGTAGTAGACTGTATTCGGATAATGTTTGTCACTACAAACTCATAGTTGGTTAAAGGAGTGAATGTAAAATTGTGACGGTTACAGAGAATGCTGCTATGTCCATTCTCATTGGAATGTGTATGTGATACGACGAAACGGTACAACCACCATACGAGGAAAAAGTTCAAATGTTTGTATAGCTTATGGGATTTATCTGCGGGGTCATCAGTCCCTAAACTTACAAACAACTTATGAACTAACTAATATTAAGGACGGCACAAATATCCATGCCCGAGGGGGGATTCGAACCCCCGACCGTAGTAGCCGTGTAGATCGTGACTGGAGCGCCTCAGTCCTCTCGGCCACCGGCTGAGAAAAAGTAGCCTTTTCATTAAATTTTGCCGTATCAGCTTAACAAATTCTGTACGTGTTTTCACCTGATACTTTTTTTTTCTTTTCTTGTCATTTTTCCATTCGGTATGGTAATGACGAAGGATGAACGAAAGTTTGTGTTGAACTATCCAAGAACGGAATCTTGTATGGAATGTCGGCTTCCATTCATACGAAATTTCCCAGTGATTTGACATTACGTACATGGAAGAAATTTCGAGATACTGGAGCTTCGTCGACAAACGTAGGGAAGATCCTAGTGTTTTAACTGAAATTAAGTTGGAAAAGGTAAGACAGATTTTGGAGAAGTCCAAGAAATACATTGCGCTAAGTGATAAATTACAAAACAAATTTATTTATGGAAAAATGACTATATTAGTTTTAGTTACAATTACTTTGATTACGGTAATGAATGTAGTTAAACTATTTTCATTATTTGGTGAAATGTCCACTGAAAAAGAATATTTACAAAGATTCTAGTAATTACCTGCGGAAGTTGCATTACATTTATTTTGGGTGAACATCGTTAATAAACTTCATATTTACACAATTCACATGTTCTGAATGTATTTTCGGAAAAAGATTTTGTTCGGAAAATGCTTCAGCGCAAAGCATTCTTCATTGACTGACCAGGCCTTTAGAATTATCAGTATTTTATTACTAAAAGTCAGTAAGAATATAATTTCTGATTCAAACGGTACGAAAACTGACTGCAGAATAATAATTATTATAATATGCGCAAGCGAAACACTGGTGCCCAGACGAGTCTTCTGTAGACCTCTAGCGACCCGAGCAGTCACGATAGCGACGCTTGCGCTCCAAGCGGCAGAACTACATTAACTGGCATGGTACAAACGGTGCACTGTCTATTTTAATGCTGTTATTTCAGTATTTCCCAGTCACTAAATGTGTATTTTACAATATCAATAGCAATAATTAATTCCATTTATATTCCATCTCTTGTTAATACTAGCCTATTGTAATAGAATGTCATTGCAATGCAATACACACTGTTCACAGACATTGGTTCGCAATAGCATAATCGTTAATGTATCGTAGAAAATCGTTTAAGGCGAGACGTGTGTTGTAACTGGACCTGTTCAGAAGAAACTGACTACGTTCTTTTTATAGAAAGGGGAAATAATTTTAGGAATAATCTTGTGACTTTACGCTCTCCTATATATAGCATGAGGTGGTGTGTGTGTGGATTACGTCAGCTTACAAATTTTAAGACTTTTTTTTTTACACTGGTGATTAAGGAACTTTGACAGGAAGCACTCAGCAGTTTCCATTTATACGTGTACGTAGTAACGGAATGTACTGAAATTACATGTGCTTGTGTCATTGTATCTATGGAAAGGGGACTAAAGAGGACGAACCTCTATCTTTGCTCAGTGTCGAAGAAGACAATCGCCACAATCTGTGATGTAGCTATGGAAGGATCAAATATTGGTCACTTCAGTCATATGATGTAGAACAAGAAACTAGGGAGGACCCATAACTCCACTGCTTGAAAACTGCCATGGAACTGATCGATTGTTGGACTTGAATAATCAAAGGTAACGATGGATGATATGAATAGCTGTACATACGTAATAAAAGTGGAGTGGTGTGTTTATAAGGAAAATTGTTACAAATTTCACCACCTTGAAAAATAGGATAAGACGTGTAAGAAACGTTTACGTTTGACAAAATTCAAAAACCTGGAATGAAGGTCGATATCAGATTCTCGGTAATTAATTTTCCCTCATGGGGCACTACTGCACATTCTGCACATTTAGTATTTTATATTAATGTATGTATTAAATTCCGCTTCTAATTTGAATATGCAGTCCCCCCCCCCTTTATTTAGGTTACAACTGTATTTTAGTAACACGAAAATTGTATCAAAATGTTAACAATTACAAATGTTCATAATTTTAAACGTGGCTGTAGCAAATCAATGATAGAACGACATATATTAACTTCTTTCAATGCTTCATTTTATATGAGTTGTTATCAATAGAAAGTTACGTAAAAAACTGAAAATACGCGGAAAATTTCTTGTAAGTTCCATTGTACTGTCATTCAAAAACAGTGGATGAATAAAATCTGCTCATTCACTTTTCGGGTGCCACCTTTTACCATCGCCATTTCCACCCCATGGAAGGGTGGCCATTATTACAACGATTTTTGCCTGACAGTAAAGCGTAATTATGTGTGCATAGTTTAACTGAAGTCGGTCCAGCACTTTAGCAGCAGATGTGGAAAACACACACACACAAACATAATATATGTTTGGATTACCTCTAGGTTCGATCACTTACAGTTACAGTAATACTCTCACGACTTTGTCCTCCCGCAGTTGTTATACTCCTACCTCATAATCTATGATTTAACTCCGGTTTGAACGTAAAGTTCCCTCGCCTTCTGCCCAGAAGCCACAACTCGGCTCGCTAGCTCCTCCTATATAATGCATCATCTACTCTGAACTTCGGAGTACCTGTTACTGCAGTTCTGCTTACAGACCTAGCTAATTGCTGGAGAATCTAACTTCTACAGATGCCATTAACAGTAGTTTGACAAAAGCAGTAACTGTGCCGGCCGCGGTGGCCGAGGGGACTGAGGCGCTCCAGTCACGGTCTGCACGGCCACTACGGTCGGGGGTTCGAATCCCCCCTCGGGCATGGATATTTGTGCCGTCCTTAGTCTTAGTTAGTTCATAAGTAGTTTGTAAGTTTAGGGACTGATGACCCCGTAGTTAAGTCCCATAGACTATACAAACATACAAACATAGCAGTAACTGTAGGGAAGGAACATAAACATATTCTTTAGATACGGGAGGTAAAGTATCATAGCGACGACTAAATGAAAGTAAGTTTTTAATATTTCAATTAAAAGTGTCGAAACATCGCTTCGTAATGCAAAACTGATCACTGATCGAAGGCCTGTCAATGTAAAATGAGGCTCTTTGCTGGCGTCAGTACATCAACTATAACAGAGAATGGAATTGTCGCAATCGGATGGACAAGTTTCGGTTTAATTAGTGCCTGGAAAGTTTTGCCTTTCATTACAGTGTCAACACTGAAGTACCGGAAAGATTGTGTTACTACTGCATTTTAAGGGAGAGTCCTACTTTAGCTACTATTGCGAATTCGGTGCTGCGCCTGCGCGAAAATATCAAACAGTGGTCTGGGCTTCAACTGTCGAACTTCACCTCTCACGCGACCAACGCACGATGTGGCGAAGTAGACGCGATCAAATTATTTGATACTTCCGCGCAAAGTGGACGCAGCCAAATTATTTGATACTTCAGCGCGAAGTGGATGCAGACACACAGTTTACAGTTTTCATTTTAACCCATGCTGAGATCGATGCTGTTCAAGTACATTGCGTATTGTGGGACAAGAAAAATAAAACATATAAGCACCGTTTAACACTGTACGTGAATGGGACGAAGCTGCGAAAAAAAAAAAAAAAAAAAAAAAAAAAAAAAAAAAAAAAAAAAAAAAAAAACATTAAACTACCTGTGTCACATTCCTTATATAGGATTTTGTTCAAAAATTAGTTTAAGATTTTCTGTCAGTCGTACGGCAGTTCCTAATGAATTAACCTGTCTTTTGTCTTCTTAACTTGTCTTGACAATAATTTCATACTCAGGCTGGAAAAACGCAACTTCAGACACAATTATTAAGATTATGGAATCTGATGCATGTAACAACATACAGCTTTCTCAAATATACAAAGTGTTTCCACAAGAGCAGGACCTACACATTGCTCCACTAGACAATTTGAGGCAGGAAACCTTTGATCAGAAAAGACGGTATAAGGAGATATGGCACTAAATTTGTCTACCGCTTTGTCTTGCCTGTCTGTTTTCCAGTTTATTTAAAACTAACATGCGTACAAGTTTACACGTGTTTTGCTGTTTATTTACATGTACGTTCATCACTTCCTGCACTAAAACATGGAGGGCGAGCCGGAATCCCTTTGTTTATTTCCTGTGAGGATATCTCAAGTCACCTGTGTATAAGACTCCAGTGTATACCATAATAGGATTCGAAACACAGGAAGAATGTTGTTCGACCGATGTCATACCCTTAAACTAGCTTCTCAGACCTACCTTAAATTATTCTGTTGAGCATCCTCTATTTCCCATTTAATTTTCGCTTGCTCCTACGTAAACGCCTTGTATACTTCATTTTCTGCGCTGGTTTCTATTTGTTAACGAAAACTTCTATTTCCAACGTCATAACGGAAAAAATATTTTTCATCCTTATGCAAGATAACCAATAGTGGTATCTATTTTTAAAGTCACGTTCAGCCATCCCGCTAGAAAAAGAGTTACTAAATATTTATTTACATCAAATGCTCCATTCCCTAGAAAAAGGTATACACCCAGAAAAAAATCTTTACGAAGTTTTAATATATCCGTTTTTATTACTTGCTGAAAATGACAGTGTTCTATAATATCTAAATGTTCAAAAGTTTGTAAGCCCAAAGGATCACACTGTTGAGGCCATCGATCCCTAGACTTGCAAACTATTTATACATTAACGTAAAATGATGTAAACAAAACAGCACACGTACCCATGCCCGAGGGAGGATTCTAATCTCGGACGGGAGCGGCCGCGAAAGCCGTAACATGGCATTCCAGACCGCGCGGTCATTCCCACGTGGTCGGGGAATATCTGCACTGATTTCTCCGCCATAACAAACCCATGGTTTGCATTACACAGCTAGTAATACAATCGATTAGAAAATTTTTAGCAATATTGCAAAAACCAAATTTAGCGAGTCTTTTTACTGCCAATATGTTTCTAATGTGCACTTCCAAGAAAGTCGGTGGTTTTTTTTTTTTTTTTTGTTTTTTTTTTATGTTCATATATTGGCTCGTGTTTTTTCTATGTAAACATTGTTAACCATAAATCTTTATTAACTTCTGCAAGGATTGTGGAAGTACAGTGAGTTGGTAAAAATTTATTAAGTAAATTGCATATACAACCGGTTTTCATAGAATCCACATGTCAAACAAATCGAATATTCAAACTCGTTGAATGACGTAGTTTGTCATTTTAATTCTTCGTATGGGGAATTTGTCGTTTCCTTGCCAAACATCTAAAGCTGATTTCACTCCTTTAATTGTTTCTACTGTAGTGTCATGGTCGGACACGGCATGTTTCAGTAACGAAAAGAAACACTGTAGCTTTGAACCACAACAATTTCAGAGTCTCGTTTCACTAATACAATTCAATTATTTATTATAAACTGTGTGTTTCAGTAATTCATACGGCTACGCGTAGTCGCTCATTTAGCCTTCAATTTGAGCGTAATTTCCTGATACAAAATACTTAAAAACAAACATAAATTATTAACGTATCCACAGTGATGTTACAAAACGATTCTCTATAATAAAATGGAGAAATTAACTTTTTTTACCAGGAAATCCTAACATCTGCAGATAGATACAAATATCGAAGGTTCGACCACATAAAACTTGCTATATCGGGTAGAAAAACAGAAGTGAACCACTAGAAAAGAATATTCTCCAGATGATCATCAATATTTCTTTTTCCTTCTCTTTCGGTTGGGATCTGTTTAATAATCGCGCATACATTCCTGATCTTGCTCTCAGCGATTTCTTTTCTTGCACCTGTAAACATTCCTGTTCGCGCAACTTTTTTGCAATGACAAAGAGCTGAAGACGAGTGTGTTAGTTCTTTTGATAAATATGTAAACAACGAAATAGCGCAAATATTGTTGCACCAGATGCCGGTAAAGTTTTTAGTTTAACTAATTGATTACAAAGAGGAAAAAACGAAAAAAAGGGAAACTTTGTGTTTGGATATGTCTCGTGGGTTGTGATTGTTCCAGAGTACTTATAAGACGAGGAAAGAAGCTATTAGTGGATCGAAGCGGCCTTTTCTTTTTTTTTTTTTTTTTTTTTTTTTTTTCAAGACACTTAAAAACACTAATTCATGGAAATCTACTATTGTTCGTAGATGTTCCGATGACTGTAGTGCATTGACCTATTTGGATTCAAAATTGTACTTCGATCTAGAGTGAAACATTGTCGCATCCTTGTAGCAACGCCGAAAGTACAGACGTGCAACGAATGAATGGTGCTAAAGTTTTTAACCGCAGTCCATTTAATGTTACTATTGGAACTCAATGTTTTGCGGTCTAATGGGTGAGAATCTCCATCGCGTACTCCAACAGTAGTACACCACGCTCTCTCCATTGTTCCTTTTGTTTTTTGTCCCTTAAGCCGCTTACTTTCTGTTGCCGCAGTCGGCGTATTTCTGCTTGATTTAACACCGCGAGGGCGTGACAAAGCCCCCAGATAAGTCTCAAGCCGGGGACTGAACTTGCCCGCGACGTAAGTCCAGCTTACACTCCACATTGCCGTACTGGCGAGAAGTGAACGAAATTTGTAACTGTCGTCTTTCGCGTGTTGGTTAATCCAGCTTTTACTTAATAAAACATTTCCCGTGCCATTAGAGGGCTGAATAATTAACGAACTTCACAAAGTTTTAATTAAATGTTGTATTTTGCTCTCGTGGTGAAATAAATTACGTGTGTTTATCCTCACGGCGTATAATGGCGTACTTCAAGTGCTGGGGAAGGTAAGTTTAGTTTCGTAAATAAAAGTGTTATAGAATCTTTTTACTCTTCGTCTTTTGTAACTTATAAATTTTATTTTTACTCTTACCCTGTGAGTAATTGGGTGCAAAAAATAGCCGGCCGCGGTGGCCGAGGTGACTGAGGCGCTCCAGTCACGGTCAGCACGGCCACTACGGTCGGGGGTTCGAACCCCCCTCGGGCATGGATATTTGTGCCGTCCTAGTTTGTAAGTAGTTCATAAGTAGTTTGTAAGTTTAGGGACTGATGACCCCGTAGTTAAGTCCCATAAGCTTAACAAACATTTGAACATTTTTTTTTTGGTGCAAAAATAACAGATACAAAGGGCGCAGAATAAAATGATTATATGAGACGCTTTATTTAGGAAAACAAATCAAATATCTCGAAACCCTGTTCCTTTTCTTTGTGTGTAATTCGATGAACTGTGGTTGCTCTTTGACATTTATTCAGATAAACTCATTCCGAATTGTGTGTGCTAGAACGAGACTTTGTAGCTGATATTTTTTGCCTTGAAGTCAAAAGACTGAGGGACGTCCTGCTCTTAATTAGCTTTATGCTAATGATAATGATAATGATTTTTCCAATAAAGCTTTTTTTTCCTTGTCTTGATGTCTGCCTTAAAGCGGCTCACCACGAATTCCTCCCCCTGCCTAAACGTTTTTATTTCACACTAGTTGCGTTTTCCAGTCTTAGTTTCCCCTATTTTATCCTCCTTAGATGCCTCTATCATACGTGGACTTTATTCCCTGAGGTATAAACACATGTGCTACTTACCTGTCCCTTTTTGTCAGCGTTGTCCAAATTTTCCTTTCTTCTTCGATTCTACAGGGAACCACCTCATTTATTAGTCCATGTAACTTTCACATTCCTCCTGTAGCACGACATCTCGAGTCTCTTACAAGGCTACGCTCTAAACGAACCTTGTCAGAAACTTGTTTCTCGCATTAAGGTCATTGTTTAATGCCAGTATTCACCTCCTGGCCATCAATACTCTCTTTGCCTGTTCCACTCTATTTTGTATGCCCTCGTTGCTTCTCTAGTAGTGGCGTAGTTCATTCGCGGGGTAGCAGAAGTCGTTAACTTCAACTACGCTGTGATAATTAATTATCTGTTTCTCGCCGTTTTCAAATGTTCAAATGTCGAAAATCTAAGAAATTTCGTTGGTCATCAGCCCATAGGCTTACAAACGATTTATATTCACTTAAAGTAACTTATGCTAAGGACATCACAAACACCCATGTCCGAAGGAGGACTCGAACCACAGACGGCGAACGGCCGCGTTCACCGCAGCACTGCGCCTCACTACGCACGGCTATTCTGCTGCGGCCCGCCATTTTCATTTCGCTGTTTGCTCTCAAATAACACACTGTAGTCGTAAGGCTAATCATTACTTTCAATAGATCATCTAATTCTTCTTCACTTTTACTGAGTATTGTAATGCCAACTTAGAACAGATCGTCATCTAAAATGTCTTAAAGTTTCTTTGTCCTTATTATGTGCATTATTCTCGTGAGTAGCATTGATGCATGAGCTCTTTTTAGGTCGTTATGCGGTGGTCCTCGCATTTGTCGGCCCTTGCTGTCTTACGAATGTGCGGATGATGTTTTTATGAAAGTTCGGTCGTACGTCGCAAGTCTCAACTTTGGATGCAACTTCTCTAAATGAATTGGGAAATCCGTTTAAATGTTATTTATGCCTTCTGCCATTTTTAATTTCACGTCTTCTAGATTCCTTATAAATTCTGTGTCCAATACTGGGGGCCCTATGTCTTCCACATTCTTCTTGCCCTTCGTAGTACTCATTCCGTATATCTGCTCTCTCTCTCTCTCTCTCTCTCTCTCTCTCTCTCTCTCTCCTCTACGGTTCCACTTATTTATTTTTCCCCTGTTGTTAATTTCAAAAAAGTAGTATCAACATCTTTAGAGAACTTTAAACACGTCTCATTAGTCCTCATTAGTTTAGTTTCCAACTTCCTTCCATACTGATTCTTTGTACCTGAAGTCGCTGATACATGCCAACATTTCTGATCGATTACTCGACAATAATAATACCAGCAACTTCCTACAAACTTCACAATTGATACAAAAAGAAATTGAAAAAGACCTACGTCTTTACAAATTGTTTATACAGTGTGATCTTTCTTAATGAGCACAATTCTCGTCTGAGTCTTGCCTGAAATGCGAAACACTGGTTATATATTATTCTGTGGGTAAACTTATAAAAACAATCGCACTGACGTGTTTTACGGCGCACTTTAGATTTGTAGTTTTATAAGTTTTTGCAAACATTTTGGACCAAAATAATAATATACATAATAAAAAATTAATTAATAAGGGTGTCTGAAAGATAAATCTTTTAATCTCATATTAATGATGGCCGTTGTTAATTGATGCTAATATGGCATTTGTTGACACTAGATAATCATTTATCGTACGAATAACGATGTGTTTCTGTTAATTCTTCAGTGTGCTATTGCTTTGAAATGACAAAGTGTAAGTTACAATAAGAAAATCATCAAATACGCAACGCAAGATGCCGTATGCCAGAGAGAGTTTTGGGCGAGAAATGCCACGTGACTCTCCGAAAGGCTGGTTTTCGTTAACTCAAAGGAGGGTGTCAAATCTGCGTTATTTTTTCCAAGTATGTCTCAAACGATACGAGATATGAAAAAAAAACTCGAGGAAGCTAAGTTGTAGAGATTTTTCTCCTCACCAATTAGGTTATTCAATTTTCGTGTCAGGTGAACGGTTGGTTTGCTATTACAATCAAATTACAAACGACTTTATTTGGTATTACTACCGTATTTTTTATCCGAAAAATTTGAAAAAGGGATGTTCTGGTCTCTGGCGGCCTACAATCATGTCTCTAAAATTTGGTGCTGATCAGTTGAACGGTTCGTCTTAAAAACAGGGAACACGTTACGGACAGACAGACAGACATACATCCCAATATATCCGTTATTTTTGCAAATATGTTTGAAACGCTACGAGATATGAAAGAAAAACATAAGAGAGCAACGTTGTAGAGAATTTTCTCCTCTACAGATTCGGTTATTCAATTTGCGTGTCAGATTAATAGTTAAGCCGTTACTTCCATTTAAATTTCGAGCTGTCAAAAGACGATCGCAAAGGTCCACTTTTAGTGTTACTACCGTAACCTAAAGTGGGCCAACAGGATAACGCGCTCCATTTCGAAAAGTACACCCAACAAACTTCGTCCAATAGAATGCTGCAGAAAAATATAGCAATCGTTTCTTTTGAGACAACATAGTTCTGTTACGGTTCGTGAGAGAGGAAATCGCCAGAAAATCTTTTATTTGTGAGAGGGTCGCAAGAATGTTTTTACTTCGAAGGGGATTGCATAGTGGAAAAGGTTGAAAAACACTGGTATAGTGTATCAATATTTATGGCAAGGAGGAACATACTCCAGTATGGAGTTTATATGAGATTCACCTAAAGCAGTGCCTCGAATATTCCTGAAAGCTGTTCTGCTTGGCTGACGCGACGCACGGTACTGGAGCGCGGGCTTCCGGCGCGCGCGCTATTGGCAGATAATTTCCGCGGCGCTCGGTCAGTATCGGCTAGCGGCCGGACGGTCTGGGCGGAAATTCGACGGCGCCATCTCCAGAAGGCTGGGGTGGGTGGCGCTCCCGCGGTCCGTCCAGAGCCCTCCCCTCCCCTCCGTGGTCCGCGGCACGCAAATCGCAGGCCGCCTCTTTGTTGCCCACGGGAATTACCGGCCGGACGTAGCGTGCCTCCGATAGCCACGTAACAGCCGTCCGCGCCATTGTGTCGGCCAATTTCCGGAAGCGTTCTCTCTTTCTGCAGCAACATAATAGATTGGTTCTTAAAGGGCCGAAATGAGGTATCGCCACAGCGTTTGGTACATTATATTTACAAAAATGTTACAATAATTATCATCAGACTGTCTGCTGTTATCGGACACTTTATCATATTTTCTCATACCTCATTTCGAACTGTCCCCCCCCCCCCCCACATGATGAAGAATGCGGCGATAATTCCTTTCCTGTCTCACAAGGTGGGCACATGGTATCGGATTTTATAACTTTTTAATATTCATGGTACGTGAAGTTCAGAACTTAAATAACAGCCAAAGCCATTCGACGCAATTGTAAAAAATTCTCGAGAATATCGATTTTGAAGTTTCGCAAGTAAATTTAAGCACCAATAATTAAAACAGTTTACTGCGGGGGTCAGATAAGAACAAGAAAACTTTAAATCATTCAATGTTATGCTTAAAGTTTATGTTATCAAGTCCACTTGTGACAGTTTCCTTGACACTTCCCTTTACCTCACTCACGTTAACGCGAGCAGCGTGCTAACTTGTCTAGTTGTAATTGACCGTAGGCGAGTGTCACTTAATATTTGACTAACCTAGTGTCTTTCCTCTCGTAGATGTCCCCAGCGCAGAAGCAGTACACAGGTCGTAGACTCGAGGTTTTCTGAGGTGAGGCTGAAATTGATCGTGGTGGTTACTGTGGCTAACTACCATTAACGAAGTCTTATTTTTACGAATCACACGTATACAGATGCCACATACTGCATGTTGATGGTCAGTATTAGTTTACAAAATTCACAAAATTAAAAGTAATAACACACTTTGACATACATTGCACGCACTTTACAAATATTTTTAGCCCCATTATCGACGGATTAATACAAGGGTGGTTATCGCAAGTTCCGCTAGATGTTTACCGTGGCGGGGCTCGCAGTGAACTGACAAGCAGTGGAGCTAGGCGTCGGGCCCGGTGGTCTTGGAGTAAAGTTGTGGACTGGTAACCGAAAGGGCGCGGGTTCGAAACACGGTCGGATCTCTGTGTTTTTTTTTTTTTTTTTTTTTTTTCTCTCAGCCTGCACTTTAACCCATCTTTCACCTCTCAACGATGTGAGGAGTCGCCAGAAACGACACGTGGTTCGGATTCCACGTTAAGCTGTAGGTCCCCTTTCCCCGGTTGGATAACTGGGGTAGGCTAGGGACATGCAAGTCGCCGAAATGGCATCCAGTTGAAAGACTTGCACCAGGCCAATGAGCCGCACGACATTATTATAGTGGAGATAGGCTCCACGCTAGCGCCTAGAGTTTTGGCGCCGACCGACACTTCTAGAACGTCACACTCACTCTTTACCTAAAATATTCTAATAAATCTACAAAACAGTAGTGTAATCACAAACATTTAATTAACAAACATTATTTCAATAGACATGATAACATAATTTTTATTGCCGGACGCGGTGGTCGAGCGTTCAGCGGCGTGTCAGTCCCAGTCTGCACGGCCACTACGGTCGGGGGTTCGAACCTCGCTCGGGTATTGATATTTGTGCCGTCCTTAGAATTAGCTAGTTTATAAGTAGTTTGTAAGTTTAGGGACTGATGACCCCTTAGTTAAGTCCCAAAAGCTCTACAAACATTTGAACACTTTTTTGAATTTTTATTTATTAAATAATTAACAAAATATGTGGTCTGTTGTGGCGCGTAAAGATATAGCAACAGCCAATCAGATCACTCTTAGAGAATGGGGCGGAGTTTTCCCACGGGACCTTACTTACAGTACCATCTGGCTACTATCTTTCTCATGCCACTTCCTACTATTCCATACAAGTAAATGAAATTATGAAATAAAATAAAAAATGGCTGCTGCTAACAAGCTAGTACCGCCACAAGTTACAGCACGTATCGGTGTAGCTCTGATGGTAGCATTCTGGCGTTATAACCAAAGCGTCGGTGGTTCTAATCCCGCCATGACAGTATTTTATAGTTGTGTTCGAATACTTACACAATTATCACATCTAATGAGAGTATTTACGAAAAATGCACTTACTTATGTTGATCCCTCCTTATATCCATACTTCCTACCTCTGTAAATCTCACTCTCCTTTGTTTTCTTTACCTATGTCCTCTTGTCCCTCGTACAGCTGCTCTAAATAGAGAAATAACGAAATTAGGACCTTACTTCAAATGTCCTTGTAATGGCGGAAAATTTACAAAACAAAGCGAAATAAAAAAATATTATTTACAGACATCGTTAGGATGATATTTTGCGACGCATGGGAATGGCCGTCCGGTCTAAGGCGCCTTGTAGCGGAGTACGCGGCTGGTACTCGTCGGAGTTTGTCCTCCATCGGGCATGGTAGTGTGTGTGTTGTCTTCAGCAAAAGTTAAAGTAATTTGTAATTCTAGGGACTGATGAACTCTGCCCTTTTATCTCACAGCTTTGCAAACATTTGACCATTCTTTTATGTTATTCTGATTTCGACTGCTGACAGTATCATGAATCTAACACTTGTGATATTGCAGCGGTTCGGTATGTGTGTGTTACTGCAACTGAATCGTTTGAACATGAATGTTTCCAGAATTTGATTTGATGAAAAGATGTTGCTGTGTAGTGACACTTCTACGCACCGAAGAAGGAGGTAGCATTTTTCAGTAATCACATATTATTGTTGTTATTGCTATTATCACAATGTTGATAGGTGGATATTTTAAGTAAAGTAACATCAGACCTACACATATGAAAGCATGCACGTTATTTCAGCACTTTCACACGGGACGTACACACTTTTTTTCCACATCTGTAGCAAAGTTGCCATATGTATCAAAGTTGCTATCGAATTATATAAAAGTCATTAGGCTCCTAGTATATTTCATATGAAAATAGTTACTTCAATTTTTGGGGTCATGTATTGATTATCACTCTGAAAAGAAAGGAATGTATGAAACATTCATGCAAATGCTGGTAGATAGGTATTATCACAAGTGCTCTGAGGTTACGAGAAAAATGTCATATAGTGTATACGTAGCAAATCTTGATATTTTCGTGAAATTCACAATAAATCAAGTTTTGTTCCCACGATTTTAAAATTTACTTTTTCAAGCGCTGTACAGCTATAATCCCACCCGCAATTTATCAAATAGTATGAAAGTACACCGAAATACTGTTTGCCAATTAATGTAAATACTTAACTGTCTATTGAAAATATATGGAAAGCAGGGTAGTAAATTATGAATAGCCACAATGACATTTCTTTTCGGCCGTGACTGTATTGAAAAAATTAATAGGTTACTTATATTATTGCAACCAATCACAAAGTGTTTTGCAACTGTAAAAACTATTTATTTAGCCACATTTTTCGAGTCTGCGCCTCATGTTTAGGCTATTTTAGCATTTCAACAAATACAATAATATTTTAGAATGGTTTGACTTCAGCAAAATCTTGCTGCCTGTAGCAATGAACCAGCGAAAAACAAAACGATAACTTATGTGAGGTGATATCTCTTTTGACTAGCACGGCAGATATAGTAAATTTGTTGGAATATGGTTGAGTTGTTACAAACTCAAGATTACCGCACTGCGAAGCTGGAAACAATTTATTTGAATCATTAAATGCAGCAACCAGTCAACTTTCTTATGTATTTATTTACCGCGACTGGTTTCACCATCATCAGGTGGTATACATTTTATAGGTTGTTCGTAACATTGTGGAACTCGTTTGGCTGTGGTTAGATAGAAAATATGTGTAAGCTACATGTTTGGCACTAAATTACGATATTTGTAAGTTTAAATCGTATTCCAAACAGCTCAGAAGCTGGCCACAACACACAATTCAACACAGCGCACGCTTTCCACATGTTTTACAAACGTAAACAATACAGAGATATACACCACAGGTTGTCAAAGATCACAGTTGATGCACAGATGTTATTTTAAAGTTAGTTACAGTTTCAATAGTTAACGTGTTCATACATTTGTATTTACGTTATTCTCTTACAATTGCGACTTTTTTATTTATTAATACTGCAATGAACAAAATGGAAGCACTAATGTTATCTTTGAGGAAAAATCCATAGGCTGCATATATGTTTAGAATAGCATTTGGGAATTAGGTGGGGGATTTGCGGCTGGAGTAGGTGTTGTGTGATCTAAGTATGTGTACGTGTGTTTGGTCTGGATCTGTACTTCAAGCGAATAACAATAGAGTGCATATGGTATCTCTGGGGCTCAAACTGCTCTCGATCCCCATACTGGATCTGTACTTTTGCGGAGGGGGGTGGGGGGATGTTCTTTGGACTGACCGGGCTATCGGAAGTGTTAACATCATCTGTACCGTTATATAGTAATAAATGGATTAAGAGTGGATATCGCATTCATAACTGAACTGCACCTATCTCCTCATTGGTATATCTGTACTTCTATCACAATGAGTAGATAGGTGCACTTCAGTTATGAATGCGGTCTCCACTCTTAATACATTTATTACTCTATATCGGCACAGATGATGTTAACACTTCAGATACAAGAGACCGACTGCCGAAAGTCCCGGTCAGTCCCGAAGAACATCCACCTGATGATGAACTGCCAGGCAGATCGAAACCGGTCGTGGTAAATAAATACATAAGAAAGGTGACTGATTGCTGCATTTCTTGATTCATTTAATCATCACAGTCGCAGGTTCCAAGTTTTAATTAAATTAGTGACGTGTTTGTGCGAACTGAACAGTCCTTTATTGACATATTTTTCTAGGCATCAGTGGTTGGAGAGGAGGGCGTAGTGGATAGACAACTCATCCTCTACCCCGGACCAGTTAATTTCCTGCGCCTCTCAGGTGTTTGGCATTAATTTAACTCAATTGATTGCGACGTTGTCGTTTCCAAGACGGGACCAAAGAACGACGAATTTGAGGAAACATTTTCTGAGCTCATTGACAAGTACGGGCAGTAACACAGTAACATAATATGAACCTTTCTGGAGCATCTCATGGAGAAACGTACGTATGTTCAAACAACTTACGGGTATGCTGCCGGGTGACGTCGTAGACAACCGCCGATATTTCGACATAAGGACACCCTCCCATACTCAAGGCCCAACTGCACTCAAGGAAGCAATGTGCAAGCGTATTTAATACTTCGGTTTGCAAAGGGTAAACAAGGTAGATAACAGACACAGTACAAGTTACTGCTGAGTTAACACAACCAAAGATGACCAAACATCAAAAATATCGATAGTGACAATCAACAGGTGAGGCAGCATTAATTTTGTCCCTATGTGTTTTGAAGAGAGATGATGCCGGATTCCAAGCAGAATTTAAACAAAAACCACCATCTCTGTTTATAAGGTCGCTTGCTAGTTTATTTTCAACAACTTCCTTAATAATACCATCCCAATATGTGGAAGTGCATGCCAGAATCTCAGTGTTGTATTCCATAGGATGGTCAATGCCAAGACAGTGTTCTGAAACAGCGGATTTGTTTGGCTGTTGTAAGCGCGTGTAACGTTTGTGTTCAATACACCGGTCTTCCACAGTCCTGATTTTCTGATCAATACATGACATGTCACAGCTGCAAGGAATACGACATACACCTGCCTTACACAAACCAAGATCATCCTTTACTGACCTCAACCGGGCCTTTATCTTAGAAGGTGGTCGAAAAAATCATTTCACATCATATTTCCGCAAAATACGACCAATTTTGTTGGAAATGCTTCCTGCGTAAGGCAAAAAGGCCGTAGATTTAGGTGCCACTCCATTACTATCGTCACTCACCCGTTGCACAGTAGGCTGATAGCGCAACGCACGTTTTATCTGTCTCTCACTATAACCATTCTGACGAAAGGTCACCTCGAGATGGGACAACTCAGCTGACAAACTTTCAGGGTCTGAAATGACATGAGCCCTGTTAACCAAGGTACGAAGTACTTCTTCACGCTGAGCTGGATGTATCTGCGAGCTGATAGTTGTCACCATCCAGGAGCCTAACTGCGGAGCGGCAACCTCTCGCCGTCGGAAGTTCGAGCCTCCCTCGGACATGAATGTATTTGTTGTCCACAGTATAAGTTAGTTTAAGTTGTTTGTAAGCCTAGGGACTAATGACCAGACTAATTCAGTCCCATATATTTACAAACAGTTGAATACACAATTGTTATGTACAGCTATATGTACATCTGCTAGCATCTTTTTGTGTGGCGAAGCTCCCCTTTTCGTGCAACCGTTGCTAATGAGCTCGAGTCTCTATGATTTTAACGCATGTTCTTTTCGAAACATATACGTAAGATGAAACAATGCAAATGTCCACTCTTTCTCAATATACTCTACAGGTATAATGGTAGTAGTTGAAGATATTTAATGTTATCTTGTTGAGATAATTACACAAGTATTCTTCTGATGTAGGGAAAATGAAGGAAACGTACTAGATGGGTCAAACTCAAGTCGGATATTATTGGAGTCGGATATCATTGCTCCCATTCGCCAGGATCAAGGAGGTTTAGTTCATAAACAACAAACTGGTATTGAGTTTGTAAAACATCGTTTCCTATTGGAAAGTCAAAGAACTTTTATATATTTAAGAAAGAAAACAATAGTCACGTTAGTAAAATATTTTCACAGTGTATTTGATGATACGGTGACTGGTTTCTATCTACTCTGAGACCATAATCAGACCGATTTGTCTCCCTGTTGATGCCGAGGGATCAACGGTGACACAAATCAGCCTGATGATGCTCTCAGAGTAGATCGAAACTAGTCACCGTATTATAAAATAAACTGTAAAAACATTTTGCTAACGTGACTGCTATTTTCATTCTGAAACATAAACTGCGCCTACATTTCTCATTATTGAGTACAAAGCACATGATTTATACAACATAATACAGAAAATAGTAAGCGCACGCAAATTTAATACTCTTCAACACTTATTTGTTCTCAATATTAACCTAGGTAGCAATTTTAAGCACAGCTATATTTTTCTTTCACCATCGTTAGCCAATGTAGCTCAAATTCAGCCCATGAGATATCGTCAGACATACAGAATTTGATCAACTTGCTGCAACGATATTTTGGTGCAGATTTTACTGTCTTTTCACAGATGAACTTCCTGACTGTCACCCGAAGAGTCCACGCTGAAATATTTCGACAACAGTATAGAATATCTGTGTCATACAGTACGATATTTTGCTGACTAATTTTTTTTACTTCAAGTTTACATGGCGTTCACTTAGAGCAAGGCACCATAGGGCTACCATATCATTGAAGCCACTCTCATTGCCCTCCGACGGCCAGTAAAGTTCCATACCTAAGTGGCATGCACAGTATGATATTGTCAATCAAGTCTTGAAGTATATTTCACCATTCTTCCAAGAAAGCAATATCCATCTCTGCAAACACTGTGGAAGGTGCTGGCCTTCCAAGTGCTTCCTACGCATGCTCAAACGGATTTAAGTCCAGTGAAAAAGCTGGCCACTACATTTATTCAGTTCCCTGTTTCAAGCATGTTGTCGACCAGTGCAGCTCTCTGGGGATGAGTGTTATCGTCCACCAGAAGGAAACCATCTTGTATGGCAGCAGCGTAGGTCACATAAAAACGTAGGACGTCCATAACTCTGAGCAGTCAAAGCGCTATTCTGAAAGGCATAGCCATCCTTATGTCCGCCAATACTGATTCCTGCCCACAGCATTTGTTCACTAGCATGATGTGGAGATGTTTCCTGCACATAAGCAGGATTGTTCAGAGTTGCACGTTCTCCGCAGGGGGAACGACAATCGTCTGGCTGAACACAAAATCTTGACTCATCTGTGAACAGAGGACGACACCATTCGTTAAGATTCCAATCCTTATGTTCCTCCGCCCTTTTTCGGCGAGCTAAACGGTGTCGTGGCTATAATGGGCACACACCATAGGCCTCCATGCGTGGAGGCCAGATTCCCGAAGGCAATTTAGTGTTGATTTTGTGCGTTATGTTGGTGTCTAGAGGTCGCGTTGCAGCTGAGCTGCATGCATCTGTTGTTGTTGGTGGTGGTGGTTTTTGAGGGGACTAAACAGCTAGGTCGTCCCCTGTCCGCCGTCAAGAGCGTAAAAAATAAAACAAAGCTTCGAAAATAATAACTCACAAAAGAGACAGGCTGACAATGGACAAGTCGCTAACAACACATAACGAAGACAATAGATAAAACAAAGAACCTCAGCTGAAAATGAACAGCTGAGTACCATGGCTGACTGATGACATAGATAAAGCAGGATGAGCCAGCCATATTGCACACACTAAAAACCCCTAGACATTTTACATAAGGGTCTGAAGAAGTCTTTAAAAGCGCTGGATAGGAGGGAGCCAAAGATATCAGGCTATAACACCCATCACTGGATGGAGTCGTAAAAACCAGCTACGCGAATAAAACTTAAAACTGCGTTAACCATGGAGGCGTCGTCGCCTGAAACTAAGGGTAGCGCGTCTGGGATATTAAAAGATTGCCGCAAGTTGGCTGAAAGCGGACAGTCCATCAAAAGATGGGCCACTGTCAACACTACACCACATCGACACACTGGTGGGGCCTCACGGCGAAGGAGATAGTCGTGGGTTAACCACGTGTGCCCAATACGGAGGCGGCAGAGGACAACCGCCTCTCGGCGGGTCGGCCGCAGTGAAGATTTCCACAAAGCTGTGGAGAGCTTCACTGCCCGAAGCTTATTCGGTGCAGTCGCCGTAGGCCACTCGGTGCTACAAGCCTCGCGCACCTTCCGGTCTCGCACTAAAAGTAGTGTGTGTTTGTTTGTTTCAATTAAAGGAATGATAGTATGTGTCTGGGGCGAGCGTGTCACTGTTTGTGTTAAGAGATCGTCTCCGCTAAAATACACAAATAAATGTTCTGTTTTAGTTTTGGTTACAAAATAATTTGAGTAAGCAATGAGACTTAGTACCTTCCTTTACCCTGTTATAATAAATTGCATCTGACATGGGATGCAATGATCTTATGTAAATGTGGTTCAGTTTGATGCGCAACAGATAACACTTTAAATTGTACACTAGTTAATAATTTGACAGTAATTAAAACTCGTAATTGGTGTACACATTAATCTCGTGTGTGAGAGACAATGTGAGCAAATGAAAAGTTCAGATCTGTTAGCGTGCAACGTATACCAGTAACCAGACTACACAAGCACATCTCGACTGCGAGAGTCAACAGAAAGAGCGTGCTACTACTGTGATAATTTTGTTGCTGGAATAAACAGGATGTCAAACAAAGATATTTGATATTAATTAGATACCAAAAATCACTGCACTTGATAATGTGCCTTTCTGAACAACAATTACCATACTGATTCAACGTAATAAAAAATGTTCTACAAATCTGGTGAAGATTTCAAGCATCACACACTGAAAATATTTCTCATCTCTGTACGTGATGTACTTCTCTTCTGATCAGACAAATCACTAACTGTTACTAACATTAACTGACTTAATAATGTGAACTTTCATTAAAACTGAGAAAATCTCTAACTATGAACTTTACTGGATTTATGAACAAACTACTTTCTGCTCTCATTAATAGACCAATATATCATGACAAAATCCCTACACTGAACTTTTACAATTACCACATAAATTTACAAACACAATAATTATGCAACACTGTCATAAGAAACAATGATCAGGACGGATTGTAATTCAAATTGGTGAAAGGAACGAGGAACTGGTACAATGACTCAGGGTTAAATGATAAATGCAAGCTGCACTAAACAGTATTCATTAGCAAAAAGACAAACAGCAACTACAATAGTTCAAATACAGGCTAGCAGACATAACAATAGAGAAGTACACATTACCTTATTTGAGACAGATTAATTTCCATACAAAAATTACAGTCTGCAGACTTGGCTGCGACTCTTCAAAACTGTCTGAATTCTTGCTCTTCGAGTCTGACACACAGACAGACTAACCCGACAGTTTCACGACTACTACTCATCGAATCAACTCTACCACAATCAGACATCGACTCTCCTTCACGAAAGTCACACACCGAGTCTTTAAACTCAACAACGACGAGTGCAAGACACACTCCAAAGATAAAACAAAGTCTTTGGTTTACAACAAAGATATGAAATTAAGCACAGTATGTTATATCGATTAATGAAATGGTACAAAATATTACATAACTTTGTTCTCTACAGAATTATAGCTTAGGTTTTTGTAACAAAACATGCTCAAGGCTGTATGACAGGCAAAAATTAAGTGAACATTATTTTGCATACTCCTTTCAACACGTCTGTCTGGACGTGCAGTTAACTGGATATAACAGTCATATCTTGCTGATGTTGCCCGTGTACGATGTTGGCCTTGCCTTCTTTCAAAGGTTCTTGTAGTCTTAAATTGCGTCCACGTCCTGGAAATTGCACTTTGAGGCACTACAATAGCTGCATCCATATCCCTCTGTGTGGCTAGCATCCAACCTTCCTCCGTGCCATAGCTTCTGGTAAGTCACGTTATCGATGCATTGCAATACCTGCTCACTAGATTACCCAAACCAAACTGTTTGTGTAATTCGTTTGGTAAAAAACAAGACCCTCTTCTGCTACTTTCTGTTATCACCACTGTCTCGGTTGCCATAATGTCTCCACTCCGCAGAACCGACAGAAAGAAATCAAACCATACTAGTTCATTCTGCCGATGACAATCAGAACCTAGATACCTCAACCTACCCCCTGTTTTGACCAGTGTACCAACCTGGCGCCCCGCTAGTCGTCTGCTCGCGACCACTGGCTGACTGCGGCTGTTCTGTTGCAGCCGGCACGCCGGTACGCTACGAGTTGGCGACCGGAAACGACGGGGACGCCTTCTCGCTGCACGAGACCTCCGGCCAGCTGAGGGTGGCGGCCCCACTAGACTACGAGGTCACCCGCCAGGTGAGTGCCGCAGACGCCTGCTGTTTGTTACGTGGCCTGTAGCCGGCACAACAATACAACCGAAGACGCTGCCATCTCATTCCGTATGATGGCGTTATCTCACATTACGTCATACAGGGTGTTTCACTAAGTGTGTTTGCCTCTGTAACTTATAAAATAAAAAGTGTCGGGAAATTTTAATGCGGTAGGTCAACACAAGAAATGTTACACTTTCTGCGGAGCTATGAACATTGTTTATTGTATCATTTTCCAAAGAGTTACAGCACAAAGATATAATTTTTTTAAATGGAACAATAGTTTTTTTTTTTCTATCGTGCATTGGAATCGTTGAAACCAGCTGCGTCCAAATCAATTTAAACTACATTCCTATCACAGTTTGGGAGCTACAACCCTTCAAAGTTTCAGGGGCAGCTACGACACGCTGTACATAATACATGGCTGTGTGGTGGGGGATGGATGTTATTGCGGTGGGAAGTTGATTTACATGAGATGTTCAAATGTGTGTCCATGTTCTCAATGCATAATGCAATGCGCCGTCGAAAGGATCTGCGGACGACATGTAACATAGCCGGTGTGACGGAGCGACATGCGTCCTCGATGCACCGTTTTAGATCATCTGGGGATGTGGGATCAGTGACATAAACACGACCCGCAAGGTCGCCCGATTTAAGACCAGTAGATTTCTTTTTTTGGGGATATCTAAAGGATCGTGTTTATGTCACTGAGCCCTCGTCCCCAGATGATCTAAAACGGAGCATCGAGGACGCATGTCGCTCTGTCACACCGGCGATGTTACATCTCGTCCGCAGATACTTTCGACGGCGCATTGCATTATGCATTGTGGAACATGGACACACATTTGAACATCTCATGTAAATCAACTTCCCACCGCCATAACATGCATCCCCCACCACACAGCCATGCATTATGTACAGCGTGTGGTATCTGCCCCTGAATCTTTGAAGGGTTGTAGCTCCCAAACTAACGGTGTAGTTTAAATTGATTTGGACGCAGCTGGTTTCAACGATTCCAATGCACGATAGAAAAAAAACTATTGTTCCATTTAAAAATTATATCTTTGTGCTGTAACTCTTTGGAAAAGATACAAAAAGTATGTTCATAGCTCTGCACAAAGTTTAACATTTCTTGTGTTGACCTACCGCATTAAAATTTCCCGACACCTATTATTTTATAAGTTACAGAGGTAAACACACTTAGTGAAACACCCTGTATAATCGCGCACGTCATACTTTCTCTATGCCTTTTGTTACAACGACATTTGTCGAATCAATTCGAAACCACCGATTACTAACAGCAAATGGAACACATATACGTAACCTCCAACTGGAAAATTACTACTGCGAACGGCAATATTACTGTTTACTCATTCGAGAAACAACATTGACAGAACGACGCCTTATTTTTCTGAAGTTTAGAATGAGTGTCCTGCATGGATACAATGAATGATCGCCTCAAGTTAAATTATTTGCCGGGTATTTATAAGGAACCACTGATTTACAGCGCTACTCCATATCTATTAACAACTTGGATCTCTCATCTATACAATAGTTAAATGGAAATGGAAATTCATGATTAGGCCCCGAAATTAGAAATGTTTAAAAGGAAGCGACGTTAAAATCGTAGGATACATGGACTGGAAAAGAAATTAGGGTAGGGTGTTGCATGGTCCTGATGGAATTTTCAAGTTTGTTCTGAAGCACAATGGATTTGAATGAATGCAGGTGATCAAAAAACGCAACTCTTTTCAAGTTTGTTCTGAAGCACAATGGATTTGAATGAATGCAGGTGATCAAAAAACGCAACTCTTCTCTTGCCACGTTATGAGTGGAACAGGACATGCTTTCAGAATTGAGTTTTCGATATATTATTGCTGAATTTCCCGTCAAAAATAAATTTGTCAAATGTGTAAAGCAGATGACCCTTAGTGTTCATAACCAAAAATTAATTTCAATTCTTATAAATTCAATTCTTATTAAGTGCTCAAAACAAGCGCATACCGTGTAAAACAGCTCTGACTTTTTTTCGAATTTTGTATTTCATTCATTTGCAAGGATCGGATGGCTATTTATTATTATTAACATTTTAGTAATTCCCGTACTTATTAAGATTCCATTTCTGGTGAATTCTTTTCCTAACAAAACAGTAGGTTTGCTGTAGTATTTCGATATATTTCAGACATGTCAATAATGGAACTTTGAATTCTTTTGATTGTGATGAAGGTTTATAACTTCTGCTGGAGGGGACGGGAAAAGAAGGACGCGGGAGATCCCCACGCAGAAGTTTTACATAGGGCCCTGCATAAGCTGCCTGTGAAACCAGATCCTGGTGTTCGTGAATACTGAATGTGCTTCTCTCAAATGCAGTCTCCTCGAGGAAATCATCATTATCGTCATCCTCTTTAGAGACTGATCCTGCCTTTCAGCGTACAGCTTGGAATGTAGCCACCCTCCCCCCTAATAAAATTACTCCAATGCTAACATTGATGCCTAGTCTGATGTTTTATTTCAAAATCATTCTTCACAGATTTTAAGTACTTTCTCCTAAGTCAGCCTCGACTCCTCTTACCCTCCACTGCCGAGCCCATGAGTTTCTTGGATAAGCTTGCTTCTCCCATGCGTCTAACAGGACCTCACCACCTCAGCCTGTTTGGTCTACCTGCTTCATCTACGGTGTTGATTCCCAGTTTTTCTTCATCATTATGGACACACTCCTGTCACTGTTCCTATCTATTAGTACCTGCAGTCATTCTTGCTACTTTCATATCTGTAATCTCAAACTTATGAAAAATGTAACCTGTATCCACCCAACTTTCACTCCCACACTACAACTTAGTATTGGTACTGAGTTCCGTCTTAACTGAGCATACACTGCATTACCTTTGCTAAACCTTGATTGAAGGTCATACACAAAGTTGGCACCCTGTGAGAAAATACTTCCTAGGTACTAGAAACTGTCTACTCGTTGTAACTTCTTTCTTTCTCATAGCATATAGGCTTACACGGCCGGCGTCTTCATAAATTAAAATTTCCGGACTAAGATGCCGTGGTCCATCAATAAAACTTCTTACCCCTGACATTTCGTTGCCTACTGCGTGCAACATCTTCAGAGGTGAATCGACCTGAGGATGTTGCCCGCAGTAGGCAACGAAACGTCGGGAGTTAGACGTTTTTGGTGGACCACGGCATCTACATCGACATCTTCATGGGATACTCTGCAAATCACATTTAAGTGCCTGGCAGGGGGTTCATCTAACCATCTTTGTACTATTCATCTCCTTTTCCATTCTCGAATAGCGCGCGGGAAGAAAGAAAGCCTGAATCTCTCCGTTCGAGCTCTGATTTCTCGTATATCATTCTGATGATCATTTCTACCTATGTAGGTGGGAGTCAACAATATATTTTCGCATTCGGAGGAGAATGTTGGTGATTGGAGTTTCGTAAGTAGACCACGCCGCAGCGATAAGCGCCGTTGTAGTAATAATCCCCATTCCAGGTCCTGTATCACTTCCATGACGCTGTCTCCTCTGTATCGAGACAATACAAAACGAGCTGCCCTTCTTTGAACTATTTCGATGTTCTCTGTCAAAGCCACCTGATAAGGATCCCACACTGGGCAGCAGTACTCCAAAGAAGGACGGACTAGCGTAGTGTATGCAGTCTCTTTAGTAGTTCATTTGCATGTTTTAAGGGTTCTGCCAATAAAACGCAGTCTCTGGTTCGCCTTTCCCACGGTAATATCTACATGTTCTTTCCAGTTTAAGTCTGAAGTAATAGTAATCCCTAGATATTGTGGAGTTTACGGCCTTCACGTATGATTGATTTATCTTGTAAACAAAGTTTAATAGATTTCTTTTCGTACTCATGTGAACGACTTCACACTTCGCATTATTTACAGTCAATTGCCAATTTTTATTGCAGATCGTTCTGCAGTTGGTTTTGATCTTCACATGATTTTACTAGACGGTAAATGACGGCGTCTTCTGCAAATAACCTAAGAGAGCTACTTTCTCCCAAATCGTTTATGTAAATAAAGAACAGCAGAGGACCAATGACACTACCCTATGGAACTCCCGATATCATGTCTGTTTTAGTCGAAGCCTTACCATCGTTTACTACAAACTGTGTCCTCTCTGACAGGAAATCCCCTATCCAGTCGCAAATTTGGGGCGATATACCATAACCACGCTAGTTGATTAAAAGCCGTTTGCGAGTTACGGTATCAAAAGCCTTCTGGAAATAAATACTGAATCAACTTGAGAACCTATGTCGATAGCACTCATCACTTTGTGTCAGTAAAGAGCTAGTTGTGTTTCGCATGAACGATATTTTCTAAATCCGTGTTGACCTTGGGTCAATAGATCGTTCTGTTCGAGATAATTCATAATATTTGAATACAGGGTATGTTCCAAAATCCTGCTGCAAATTGACGTCAATGAAATAGGCCTGGTGTTTAGTGGGTTACTCCTAATGCCTTTATTGAATATAGGCGTGACTTGTGCAACTTTCCAATCTTTTGGTACAGATCCTTCTTTGAGACAGCGGTTGTATATGGCTGTTAAGTAAGGAGCTGTCTCTTCAGCATATAGAAATGTAATATTCCAGAAATTTTGATTAATGTTTCTTTCTTCTGTTTGGTACAGTTTAAATCTCTTTCCCGCAGATATTACTTTTGTTTTGTAGAAGCTGATTTTCATAACCCTTACACCACTGATCGAGGTCTGAAACTGCAACCATTCAATCGAATCTGTTATCACAACTAAGTCATCTATGGGTGCGAGATTGCATGTTTTGATTTCACCTAATATCGCCCTGCCATTCAACTGTTTTCAACATATGATCCATGAATAGTGTGAACAACAATGGTGACAGGTTACAGCCTTATCTTATATCTAAAAGCATCCTGAACCATGAACTTAATTTGCCGCCTACTCTGTTGCCTGACAGTCTACGTAAAGACCTTTAATTGCCTGCAGAAGTTTGCCTTACATTCCATAATCTTGTAGAACTGTCAACAGCTTCCTCAAAGGAACACGATCAGTACCCTTTTCTATATTGATAAAATATACATACAATTTCTTTTTCCACTCCCAAGGAGACCACATAGATATTGGATTTTACAATATTTTGATACTTACGGTACGTGAAGTTAGGAACTCACATAACAATCAGCCAATGCCATTCGGTCCAAATCTCAAAAATTATCGAGAAAATCGACTTTGAAGTTTTGCAAGAACACGGAAGTACCAATAATTAAATTAGATATAGCACTGTCGGTAAAGCGCCGGTGGCAGCGTTCTGGCCCCACTACCAGCGGGTTAGTGGTTCGAATACTGCTGCGACAGTTTTTATTTTATTAATTTTTTTCGTTGTGTTCGATTACTTAATTATAACATCTAATGGTAATTTTTACGAAAAATTGACGTGTTTTTGTATATTCGTAATTTTCTGTATTTTATAAAATGTTATTGATAATTACGTTTTCAATAGAAAAAACATATATAAATAAACTGTATTGGCTTTACTATTAGTAGAGGACAATAGTCTTCGATTGTTCAGTTTCTGAACGTTGTGTTTTGGGAAGTCATTTCCGTTGTTACTAATGGCTTTCCAAGCTAGCCTATTTCCAAGCTAGCCTATTGAACAATCATTTTAGCTGACAACTTGTTCAGTTCGTCTACATACACATAAACAAAAACTGACACATGTAATTAGAGATCCCAAAATGTTTTAATTAACTGAATTTGAAAACAAAGAAAAAATATTTGTCATCGTGGAATTCGAACCATGAATCGTAGTGTTGTTAGGCCAGAACTCTGCCACCGGCGCTACACCTACAGATGTAAGTGTTTTAATTATTGGTACTTACGCGTACTAGAAAAATTTCAAAGTCTATTTTCTCGAGAATTTTTGAGAGTTGCGTCGAATGGCATTGGCTGATTGTTATTTGAGTCCTGAACTTCATGTACCAAAATTATAAAGAAATTCTAAAATCCGATACACTTGTGGTCTCGTCGTCAGAGCACTTCTCCATTATCTGCCGTAAGCTAAAGATCTGGTCGTGACAGCCTCTGAGAGGCCTTAACCCACACTGCTTTTCATCCAGCTTGTCCTCAACTAATACTCGCACTCTGCTTTCAACAAAACCTGGTAACTATGTACAGCAGTGCAGATATTTCGAAGTCCGTCAGGAGTATCACAACTGAGCTGAGGCAGCGCGAGAATGGCCAGGCAGTTCCAGGCGCAATCGCAATCCCAATGACTGCGTTATCGTCGCAGACAAGTAAGAGTCCGCCGTCGGACGTGCGTGTGTGCGAGTTTTACAAGCTTCCTGAGGGTTTATTTTTCGGACGGAGAAATTAGTTTCGAAAGACAAAGTTCCTCACTGCTTCTTCCCACAAATCTCCTAAACCTCCCCAACCTTACGGATGCGTAGCAGTGTGCGTTTGTACCGCCCTACAGTACGCACGAGGTGCCGTAGTTGCTGTCCAAAACTTTATGGAAAGCATAGAGTTCTGACTAACCTGTTGTCTCCTATAGTTGTGTCCCCAGCGCAGAAGACGGCACACAGGTCGTTGGTTCTTGTTCAGCATACGAGTGAGGCTAGAATAAGTTCGACAAGATGGAAGTACAAGAAGAGACTCGCGAGATATTCAATTGTCAGCGATGCCATTTATTTCGTCTAATTGCAAAATGATACTAATTAATGAACTCCTTAACATGAGGATTAATTCCTATATCATAGTGATGCCTCGAGTGCTAAAATTACTGCTAAACTTTACTTATGACCGGCGCGGACCGGCGCGTATAGTGGTCACCTCGAGACTGAATCTGCGGCGCGGTGCGAGAGGGCACCTGACGCTCTATTTAGCGCCAAAACATGTCCGTCGCGCGCCTTCTGCAATATCGTTCTTCTCTTGTTACAATAAGGACTGATAAGCCTTGTTCCGGTGCGATGGTTGCTCCCCGTCGGAGGTTCGAGGCCTGCCTCGGGCATGGGAGACTGCGTGTTGACCTTAGCTCTTAGTTCAAGTTAGTTGGTAATCCAAGCGACTGGTAACCTTAGTAGTTAAGTCCCATAGATTTTCAAACATTTGTGTTGTTTGATTCAATAGAATTACAAGCATTTTATTTGAAATCTACCTGAATAGTTGCAAGTCGACCTGTGATACAGCAAAACACTTGATATTCATCGAAAATATAAAACTATAGTTTCATTTACAGTACGAACGCGCACTATCGGAGTCAACATACCAAGTTTATGTGTATGTGCAATAATATTAATTTTTGTCTCGATCTGTAGACAAGCAGTTTTTCAGCGTTTACGTATTACGTTTACCGTGTATTGAACTGAATTCGCCTCAAATCGTGCTAAAATGCAGGATGAATTCATGAATACAGATGTTCCGATAAGCCCCAATTTAGCTCTGTTGGCTCCACCGTCAAAACCAGCCTGTCATCACGTGACCTTATCTTCGGACACACGACAGCGTAATGGGATTTGATTAGCACAGTGGAGCGTAATGGGAGATCACCGCTAATGAAAGACTGCACCGTTAATAATGTATCGTGCGTCACCGATCCGGAAATGTAGCCAAATGTACCGCATACGGCATCACATTTACAATTGTTTATTTTCCTCGCAACTGCGCTAGACATTTGCTTCGACTGGTATTTGTTACCAGTTACCTTTTTAATCACTGGTAGTATATTTTATCAGATAGACATGGATATTAGAATCACATATATTCATATGAAAACTACCGGTCATCTAGTGTTTCTCCGACAGATTGTTACGGATGGGGATAATTGCAGACATTGTGTAAAAGTATGCTTGTTTTTTATAGTTTCGTTACCGCTCCAAAACGTGGATTTCGTCAGCCTTTGTAATCTTGAGCGCATGGGTGTAATGTTAACCCACCATCAAGCTCAATGCCTGTAGCACATGTGTGTTCAGTATGTACTTTTCAATTTTACTTGAACATAAAACTACAATACACAAATGCCATCACCACTTCAAAAATAAGGAAACTTTCAGATAGTAGTAGTTAATAGTGGCTTCTTGTCTGCTGATTACTTAATTTGCTTGTAACGGGCGAACCTTCATCATCTTGCAAGAATCTCCTCCTAGTGACCATCTTGAAAGTGTAGGCGTTGATAGGAGTTCGTAGAAGATGGAAGGGTGAGCTGACATGTAGGCATTACTCCTACCTGTTTTGTTAGGAAGTGCTCTGGACGAGATAGTTCCTTCGCAGCTAGATAGCACACTGGAGTATCGCTGGAAGTGCTATTAAAAGAGCTGAAATATTCTTGTTACAGGTAGGTGTTTCAACCGAATAAAATCCGGGATGCCATTTATGGGGCTCTATTACTAGCTACACCGTAATACAAAACCGAATATTAACTTTGAAATTAACAGTTATAATTTTACGAATTATAATGATACGAGACACTTCCGGATCAGGTCCTAACGCCTATTGAAGACAATGACGCGCAGTCGAGGCCTCCTGTAAACTTCGTACATCTTCGGATGCGTTCGGAAACGTTAGTTAAAGGCGTTTTAATTTATTTGTTTGTACATTGAAAGAATATGAAATAATCAGCACCTACTTAAGTTGACCCCTAGTCTGTTACTGTTGTCTGTATGCCATCAAAACATTGTTAAATAAAAAATATTATTAAATGAAAGATTTCAGATTTGGTCATATTCTTCGTACTTCCCCGATTTATAGGCGCGGCGGCTACGATGGCCGATTCCACGGACAGCGTCGTTCTGTAGCTTTCGCTGCCCCACCTCCTTTGCCAACGCCGTACGGTGCGTCTCGGTCGTTGGAACTACTGTCAACGTATAGAAACCCTCACAATCTCATCAGTGTATTGCTAGAGGACGTCCAGTCCCATGGAAGGATCTCACACCGCCGCGCGGAAGTAGCCGAGCGGTCTGGAGCGCCACGTTGCGGATCGCGATGCCTCCCGCGTCGGAGGTTCGAATCCACCCTCGGGCATAGTTTAAGAATTTTGATCTGACACCTGTAGATGTCTTCCTTCGCCTTTAAGTCGTCTGTGTGTGGAATCTCCATATAAACTATGAAGACGATCTTGCTAGAGTCGAAGCTGCTTGTCTAGTGGTACAACTGATGAGTCTGATGGTCTATGAGAGTTAACTCCAAAAAATGCTTTTTCGGTAAATGTGAGTTGTAGATTTGCATATTTATATTGTTGAAAAATAATGATATTTCAATAATGTAGTAATTCTTACTCTTAACATACAAAACCATTCCTTAGAACTGATGATATTTCTTCTATTTGTGATATAATATCCAATATATATAATTATCGATTCACGCCCTTTTTTCTATAAAACCATGATAACTGTACAAAATATCATTAAAACTGAATTGAAATATTGCTTTCATTATCCAGTTAAACTGTACATTGACAAAGTATATATGTTCATGACCATTATACTTTTACTTTCCTCTTCGCGTTCGGTAGCTTCTTCACTGTTTACTCTCTCTACAAGTTCTTCATACCAGCCTTTTACTGTAACAGCTCTCAAATGTCACTCAACTTTGCTGCTGCTGCTGCAGTTGGTTTCTTAATGAACATAAACGGTAAACAAATTAAAGTAAGATTCTGAAGCACCGATTGTGCCATCACTGTCAAAGTGCAACCTGACAAATTAATGCAACCGGAGAGAAAATTTCCCCTGTGGCTTTGATGAGAAGTAGTCCATTACACTTTTCTTCTATTCTTTAATAAGCTCACTTCCGCCATTGACTTGAAATGAGCCTGGTTTCTCTCTGTATTGTTCAATGACCATTCTTTTCTGTTTCCTATTTCCCAACTGCTTCTTCTCTTCCGTTTTTTATTTTTATTTTTTTTATTTTATTTTTTTTTTTTATTTTTTTTGTAAAGCCATTTTACAATTAATTACCACTCATTTAACGCAATATATCACAACCTAACACAAAACGCGACTCACGGTTCACACATAACCAACACGCAGTAAACAAGGGGACAACTTCCTGTCATCCACTGCCTTCTTAAGGTAACTGCTTGGTCTAGGCACATTATATCAAGCTGAAATTTTCAGGCTAGGTAATTAAAATGTGGACATATTGATCTGGCACAATGACGAAAGAAGGGCGTTAAGCCAATTACTCCCACAGACTATCACACTCATCAACATGAAACCAAAGAACTTTCAGAGATTGCCGCAGAACTTCATGTGCCGTTGCTACGCATGCATTTCAAGATTGTCGTCACTTCAAAATGTTCAAATGTTTGTAGAGCTTATGGGACTTAACTACGGGGTCCTCAGTTTGTATAGTCTGTGGGACTTAACTGCGGGGTCTTCAGCCCTAAACTTACAAACTACTTATGAACTACTTACGAACTAGGACGGCACAAATATCCATGCCCGAGGGGGGATTCGAACCCCCGACCGTAGTGGCCGTGCAGACCGTGACTGGAGCGCCTCAGTCTCCTCGGCCACCGCGGCTGGCAATTCACTAGCCTGAGAAATCTTTTAATGGAACTGCAGATGGCTTATTGCACAGTGTTGCACCATGATATCAAATAAACAACAGAGCACTTGGAAAAATAGTAAGACGGTGACGATTCAGTAGTTGGACGAAGTATTACAAGTTTATGTTACTAGCCAACTGTTATACATTTTAATGGTCTGTTTTATGTGTTGCTAGGAAATAGGGAATAAATATTCCATGAAGCAGAGCCGAAATTATTAAATATCTACAAAATTAAGAACCAACCTGGCTCAAGTTAGGACACACTAGCTGTTCTCAGACTATTCTCATGTACTTTCACGAATGAGTACATCCTTTACAGAGCTTCCAATGTTAATGTTACGTTTTCTTGCCTATCTGTTTCGCAAATTACTGGCCTTGGAATATTTTAAATAGTTCCGACTAGTACTTACAGAGAAGAAAAATTGTTTTTGTCGAAACCTGCGTAAAAGACAAATAAAAATTATATAAAACTGGTTGGCTGTTATTTCACCTACAAAGTGGTTCACTCTAGTGTCATTCAGTATTTCCTTTCCTGTCATGACACTGCTACTCAGTGGAGTAGCGTCCAAACAGTAACATGAGGGGTGGAATGATGCTACATGTTATTGTGTATGCTCTAAATATTTTTTGTGTATTTTTCGAGATGGAACCAATTATCTTCTGTTAAATGATTTTAAACAGAAAAACATATTTTGTTTAACGAATTTGAATACATTTCAGGCAAGACTCAGAATCGAATTATGCTTATTAGGAAAGGTTTGTTTAATATAGATAATTTGTAAAGAAGCACATAATTTGGTTCGATTTTTTCAGAAGTACTTCTACATCTACATGGGATACTCTGCAAATCACATTTAAATGCCTGGCAGAGGGTTCATCAAACCACCATTATACTATTTATGTCCCATTACATTCTCGAATAGCGCGCGGGAATTGGGAGTCAGCAATATATTTTCGCATTCGGAGGAGAATGTTGGCGATTGGAGTTTCGTAAGTAGCCCACGCCGCAGCGATAAGCGCCGTTGTTGTAAAGATTGCCATCCCAGATCCTGTATCATTTTCGTAACGCTGTCTCCCCTGTATCGTGGCAATACGAAACGAGCTGCCCTTCTCTGGACTCTTTCGATGTCCTCCGTCAAACCCACCTGATAAGGATCTCACACTGGGCAGCAATACTCCAAAAATGGACGGACAAGCATAGTGTATGCAGCCTCTTTAGTAGTTCTGTTGCATCTTTTAAGGGTTCTGCCAATAAAACGCAGTCTCTGGTTCGCCTTTCCTACGACATTATCTACGTGTTCTTTCCAGTTTAAGTCTGAAGTAATAGTAATTCCTAGGTGTTTTGTGGAGTTTACGACCTTCAATTTTGATTAATTTGTCTCGAAAACAAAGTTTAACGGATTTATTTTCGTACTCATGTGGACGACTTCACACTTCTCATTAATTAGAGTCAATTGCCAATTTTTACACCATAGTGATATCTTATTTAGACCGTTCTGCAGTTTATTTTGATCTTCAGACGAATTTACTATACGGTAAATGGCGGCGTCATCTGCAAACGACCTAAGGGAGCTACTTAGATTTTCCCCTAAATCCTTTATGTATATAAGGAACAGCAGAGGAGCAATAACACTACCCTGCCCTGTGGAATGTCCGATATCATCTCTGTTTTAATCGATGCCTTACCATAGATTACTACGAACTGTTTCCTCTCTGACAGGAAATTAACTATCCAATCGCAAATTTGGGGCGATATACCATACCCACGCAATTTGATTAAAAGCTGTTTGTGAGGTACGGTGTCAAAAGCCTTCTGGATATCAAGAAATACGGAATCGATTTGCGAACCTTTGTCAATAGTATCAAATTGTATCATATTGTTTTACGTATCGATTCGTTTCTGTAAACTGTTTTAAGACTATTCGCTTGTTCATCATTAACACGCTGTATTACAAAAAGTAAATATATAATCCAATTCATAATGAACGTTACACAAGGAACTCCGTAATTTTAACATTGAATGTATTTCACTTAGGAAGACGTTTCTGTATTACAGAGCCCCTAGTACTTCCTCCTATGACGGCTCCCTCCCCCCCCTCTCCCCCCTAGCAGGTTAATCGCGACCCACAGGTTGAAAAACACTGTTATAGAGGGTGTTCTTCCTTTCCTTCTTCACATTCTGGTAACTGAGTGTAATGATGACTATTGTTATTGTTGTGGTCTTCAGTCCGCAGACTGGTTTGACGCATGTCTTCACGCTATCCCGTCCTGTGCAAGCCTCTTTATCTGAGATTACGTACGACAACCTATATCCTTCTCAATGTGCTTACTGCATTCGTCCCACGGTCAGGATATGCCAGAAACTCCTTTTCTCCCCAATTCTGTTAAGGACCTCCTCATTAGTTACATGATCTACCCATCTAATCTTCGTCTATAGCACCACATTTCGAAAGTTTCTATCATCTTTTTGTCTCAACTCCTTACCGTCCACGTTTACACTCCCATACAATGCTACACGCACAGACAAATGCTTTCGGAAAGGACTTCCTGACATTTAAACTAATATTTGTTTACAAATTTCGCTTCTTCAGAAACTTTTTTCTTTCTATAGCCATTCTGTATTCTATGACTATCGAGTGGCGTTTATGGCCGTTAGACCGCAAATGGGGTCGTGTTCAGGCCGCCTGGTGAATATCTTGTTAGCTGACGCAACTTCGACTTGCATGTCAATAATTACGGAATGATGATGACAACAGCCAGTCCTCAAAAGCCTCCGACCGGACCCCGGCCCTCTGTGTCGCAACACACCACGCTGTCCACTAGACTACGTAGGCCGCAATGAGTCTAGTGAGAGCGGTAGTCGAAATAAACATATGTTTCATATTTGTTTCTGAACTTTTCTTTCCCTCAATGAAAACAAGATCGCTCTTGCAATTTATCATGAGAACAGATTCACCAAACCGGTCGGAATAGAAACAGTTAAAAAAAAAAGCTCGATAAAATAAAATGAATGAGCTCATCCTAACTGACTCTGATTGTACTGTCAGGTACAGTGACGGCTGGTGCTTCAGGTGCTTGAGTGCCGGATCTTGACAAGGCCTCGCCCGCTCCCCAACCCTACACGTGCTCGATGCTTCGGCGTCCATACAAAGAGACAATTTGGCGCAAATAGCGTTGCCCGTCTCAATTGTTTGCCAAGATTTGGTGATTTTAAGATTTGCCGCAAGTCGGATAAAACTTCACTATACACTTCCAGCGGACCGAGCGGCCGGATAGTCGGGGTGGAGTAGCCGAGCGGTCTAAAGCGCCTCGCTGCGGAGCGCGCGGTTGCTCACCGTGGAGGTTCGAGTCCTCCCTGGGACATGGGTGTGTGTGTTTGTCCGTAAGTTAGTATACCTAGGTGTAAATAGTTTGTAAGCTACGGACTGATGACCACGCAGTTTGGTACGATAGATTTACAGACATTTGATTTTTTGAACTTTATTGCGGCCGGATTTAGGTTGGTAACACAGGGATAAAACTTTATTATTTGGCACGTTACGTCGCGTCGTAGCAAAATCAGTTGGCATTACGAACACGACTAACAAGAAAAGTAAAGCAACCTATAATAATTTATGTTCTTTAAATTACGTAAAAGGGGCTGGAGGGAATCAGGCGGAAATCTACCTACTTATTCTCTGTTATATATTTTTCCTTTTAAAACTAAGTTACTATTGTAGTTCATTAGTAGATAAATTTCGCCTATCATTATTTTTTAATTAAACTGTTAAGTTTCTATTTAATTATTATTACTGTTTTACCAGAATTCTCGCGAGTCTTCATGGCTCGCACAATGGTGCCCAACAATGGCATGAACCTACAATTACTAAACTAAAGAATTACTGAAAATAGTCATTTATAAAAAATGAAAAATGGATATTTAGGTATCAATTTTGTGAATTCAGAATTTTAGTATTTTATTAGAAAAAATAAAAATACATTTTGCTCACTACAACACTTACACAATTGCGAGCAGCCAAAAAAAAAAAAAAAAAAAAAAAAAAAAAAATGCCTCCGATCTCATCCACGACCAAATAAAAAGAACAAAGATTTTCATCAGAAATGTTCAAATGTTTGTAAATCTGTCGGACCAAACTGCGTGGTCATCAGTCCGTGGCTTACAAACTACTTTAACCTAGGTAAACTAACCTACGGACAAACACACACACCCATGCCCCAAGGAGGACTCGAACGTCCACGGCGAGCAACCACGCGCTCCGCAGCGAGGTGCTTTAGACCGCTCGGCTACTCCACCTCGGCAAGATTTTCATCGCTCATCGTTCTCATTCCTTGCCAGGAAAGGATAATAGAATGGGAAGACAAAGTCGGAGATGAGAAACGAGAATGATAGCGGAACCAAGAGTAACACCACTGTCTATGGGTATGTAATCGGTGATGTAATATTATACGTAGGGACTGATGACCACGTAGTTAAGTCCCATAAGCTTAACAAACATTTGAACATTTGAATTTGAATATTATACGCACCTCTTCGAGTGAGGCTGGCAGTACTTTGAACGATCATATAAAATGATCTGATAGAAGAAAGAAACGAAGAAAATTAATTTAAAAACGCTTTTTATTTTATTTATTTACTTTTCTTTCACGACGAGGTTTTCTCTGGGGGTTCACTAACCATTGGCCAGGTATAATAAGTTAATTGTTAGTTGCTTTCAGGTATCACTGCAGTTACTGTGACGGGCCTCCACGGACAGAGGTGGCACGGTAAGCAAGGCGCACGCGCAAACACACCCTCACACACTCGCGCTGGGCAATTAGGCTACCTGCGCGGCTTCCATTGTCGTAAATCAGGCGGTGGGGCAGAGTTTGCAATGGTTCTCCAGGGGCGGCATTAGCGGCGCCTATTGTGTCGGCTGCCCGCTCAGCGCCACGCCAGCCTCTCCACACGCCGCTACCGCTGACGCTGTGCAAGCACTCTGCCACCGAGTCCACACACATTATCTAACGCGGCGCGCTGTCGAAAAGACAGTGGCAGATCAAAAGCCTCTAAAAGGCGACAAATTCACTCCAATGTGGACAAAAATATCGACTCTTTACCGCAGCGTGCCTCTTCACAGGCGCGGCGTGACACTTTGTGTGAGAGGAAAAGACATTATCCACGGTAATGTGACTTCCTACCAACGCTAGCAAAATGTGTCTGTGATCATTACTTAACCATCCAGCCAATTAATTGCAAAATACGGCACTAAACACACACACAATTTTGATCTTAATACACGAAAACGAAAATTGAACGACAGATTTTTAATATTTACGAACCATCGGCTCCGGCTTTGCGTCGGTAGCATTAATTACTGTAGCCACATGACTTCTGGCGGATAAAGAGAAAAGACTGTGTGTTCATAGTGTCGATATGGTTGGCTCTTTCTCCGCTAGGGCCGCTATTGTTGTTTCAAGAGACAAACGTCAGACTTTACATACAGGGTGTTTCACTAAGTGTGTTTGCCTCTGTAACTTATAAAATAATAGGTGACGGGAAATTTTAATGCGGTAGGTCAACACAAGAAATTTTACACTTTTTTCGGAGCTATGAACATAGTTTATTGTATGATTTTCCAAAGAGTTACAACAGAAAGATATAATTTTTTTAATGGAACAATAGTTTTTTTTCTATCGTGCATTGGAATCGTTTAAACCAGCTGCGTCCAAATTAATTTAAACCACATTCCTATCACTGTTAGTTTGGGAGCTGCAACCCATCAAAGTTTCGGGGGCGGAGGCTGCGATAGCATAGCTCACTGGCCGAGTGTCTATCCCCTGGGGCACGGCCCACTGTCTCAGGACCACCAGCTAGTCAGATACGCTGTCGTAGCCTCAGCCCCCTAAACTTTGAAGGGTTGTAGCTCCCAAACTAACAGTGATAGGAATGTAGTTTAAATTGATTTGGACGCAGCTGGTTTCAACGAATCCAATGCACGAATCTAATTCACGATAGAAAAAACTGTTGTTTCGTTTAAAAAATTATATCTTTGTGCTGTAACTCTTTGGAAAATGATACAATAAACTATATTCATAGCTCCGCAGAAAGTGTAACAATTCTTGTGTTGACTTACCGCATTAAATTTTCCCGTCACCTATTATTTTATAAGTTACAGAGGCAAACACACTTAGTGAAACACCCTGTATATTTACACAGGTTTCCAGCCAACATCGCGTTTATTCATTCGGATGAAAGGTTTCGACATGTCTTAGACGTCATCTTCTGATTTCCTGTACATCTAGATGTTACGTCTCATGTAAGCCTTAGCTACTTCCTCTTATTACAAATATCTCGGTACAATTGCTGCATCCATACGGATGTGTAATACAAATAATGAAGGTAGAGTTTGATATACAGCATTATATTTCCTGTACGCATTTCCTCAATGGCTGTACAAGAGACACTATGCGTAAGGTATCAAGTCACATAACGCACTTCAGGAACTCTAATGTTGTATATCAAGCTCTACCATCATTGGCGCCTCGCTGTGGAGCGCGTGGTTGCTCGCCTTCGGAGCTTCGATTTCTCCGTTGGGCAGAGTCGTGTGTGTTGTCCTTGGCGTAGATTAATTTAAGTAGTTTGTAAGTCTAGGGACTGATAACCGCAGCAGTGAAGTCCCTTAGATTTACAAACACCAAATTTAAGTTTCTTAAAGAGCTTGCTATTAAAGACTACATTCTGTTTAGATGGTTCTGCGCTAGTGAATTAACCCTGAGTTACTATCGATATTTTTCACTATCATAACTACTATCGTGGGGTCATTAGCGACCCCAAAAATCATTAGTATTTCCAATTACTTGGATTCAATTTTTATTGTAATTGTTTTGTATACAGTCATTTGAACTTGTTTGCAATTGCTTCAATGTAAATATGTTGTATAAGAAGGGCAGACACTCCTACAAAACATTTTTATTTTAATGTCTACATTTTTTTTTCAATTCGCAATGCAGATAATGTTAAAGTAACAAATTTGCCATTTTAGTAGTAACGCTTCTTTTTTGCTTCATGTTCCTTGTTGATTAAGGTCGAAATTAATCTTTTAAAAGTAAATGTAACTTTTTAATGCAAAGTAGAGAAATTAACAGCTATGAACAATAATATTAGATTTTTCGCATTATAGAAGTACTGGGCTGGTTCAGCGACCATTTATACCTGTTTTTTCCACAGTAGTAATTGCTAGAATCATTTTCCGACATTTTCTCTTCTGAGACATCCAAATCGGAAATTGTTGTGTCTGTATTGTGTGCATTGTGTTCACATTCAGAATCACTTGTTTCGGAAACATGTTTCTTCTCTTGCAGATTCATTTTCTCTATTATTATGTAGTCCATAACCTCTCCAGCTGTCATGTCCGTCGATGTGAATAGATTCACTACTCATTGCTAGATTACACACGCAACAATGTAAACACAGTGGAATATTGAGAAATAATGTGTACGTAAGTACTATCCTGGGGTCTTCGGTGACCCTAAAATACAATTTCTCCGTAACAAAAAATTTCACAATTTATTGTTTAGAGTGTACATAAATTTTTTGGCCCAAGTGTGCCTCCATAAGATAATATTTATTCTGGGGTCAAAAATGACACCATGATAGTAACTGAGGGTTGATATTACTGTGGTGAGCGGTGCCACATTTCCTCATGTGGCGGGTTTTTAACTTTTTTTTTTAATCCACTGCGCAAGTGGAGAATATATTAAAGCAGATTAAGAAGGGGGCGTTATGTCGGTACCCTCAACCATGTACCACACAGTGGCTTGCGTAGTATAAAACTACTGTTCTTTAAAGCAGATATAGATGCATACATCGATTTGAGACTTGTTAAACAATGTTGACGTCTCTTGTAAAGTATCGCCTGCCACGCACCAAAGAAAATTCCTCTTGTTTTGAAGGTCAAGTGTGCAAATTTTTATCAAGAGTGGTATAAAACTGTAGATTTCAATACACACGCTCACGGACACATACACAAACACATACTAGACATTATACGGACGTCAGATGTTCCTATGTTGTTCTAAATGATTTGGCACAGTTATTCTTGGGGCGTTTAGATTTTATTAAAGGCTAGCAGTGAACCATTGTCCTTTAGATGTTAGCGGTTCTTGTGGTCTTATGTAAGTGTAAATGAAATTATGGCATTCAACGTCAGTGGATTGAAAAAATGTACTGATCCCGCTATTCTCCCCAGCAACTACTGTAATCAAACATTTAACAACTTCATTTAAACACACCTGCATATATTTCGTTGTAAAACTAAATACAATACTCATTAACCCTCAGCACATCGACATCAGTACTATTATACTAGCAGACAACAAGAAAGAAAAGGTTTCCATTTTCTATTATTAACTATACTGATATTGGCCCACTTTAGGTTACGATAGTAACACTAAAAGTGGGCCTTTGCGATAGTCTTTTGACAGCCCGAAATTTAAATGAAAATAACGGCTTAACCATGCATCTGACACGAAAATTGAATAACCGAATTTGTAGAGGAGAAACTTCCCTACAACTTTGCTCTCTTATGTTTTTTTCATATCTCGTATCGTTTAAGAATTATTTGCAAAAATAATGGCGATTTTGGGATGTATGTATGTCTGTCTGTCTGTCTGTCCGTCCGTCTGTCTGTCTGTCCGTAACGGGTTCCCTGTTTTTAAGACGAACCGTTCCACCGATCAGCACCAAATTTTGCACATATAATTGTAGTCCGCCAGAGACCAGAACCTCTCTTTTTCAAATTTTTCGGACAAAACATACGGTAGTTATACAAAAAAGGCGTTTCTAATGTAATTGTAACTGCAAACGAACCGTTCATCTGACACGAAAATTGATTAACCTAATAGGTAGAGAACCTAATTGGTTGAGAGGAAAATTCTCTACAACTTCGCTCTATTATGTTGTTTTCATGTCTTGCATCGTTTCAGAGATGTTTACAAAAATAACGGCGATTTGACGAAGTCTGTCTGGTTCTAACATGTTCCCACTTTTTAGGTCGAACCGTTCTACCGATCGGCACCAAATTTTGCAGACATAATTGTTGGCTACCAGAGACCAGAACCTCGCTTTTTCAAATATTTCGGACATGAAATACGTTAGTGATACCAAAAAAGTCGTTCGTAATGTGATTTTAATTGCAAATAAACCGTTCATCTGACGCGAAAATTGAATAAACGAATTTGTAGATGAGAAAATTCTCTACAGCTTTGTTCTCTTATGTTTTTTTCATGTCTCGTATCGTTTGAGAGATATTTGCAAATATGACGGAGTTTTGACACCCTCCATTAAATTAACAAAAACCAGCCGTTCGCAGATGTCACGTGACATTACTCGGCCTGAACTGTCTCTGGCATACGCCATCGTGCGTTGCGTATTTGATGATTTTTTTATTGTAACTTACACGGTGTCATTTCAAAGCAATGGCGCACTGAGGAATTAACAAAAAGACGTCGTTCTTCGTACGATAAATGGGAATATACAAAAGCCATTTTAGCATCAGTTAACAACGGTCATGAATAGTATGAGATTGAAGAACGCAGTTCGTAACTGCTAGCTGTAGCGTGCCGGGCGCCGTGGCTCGGCGCGCACGGTCAGAGTGCTCAACGTCCTCTGTAATAAAAAAGCTGAGCCAACAACACACCGAACAAAAACGATCAGCGTCCGCAACGGAAAGAACTACCCAGAGAACAAAAAAATTAAAAAATTAAAAATAGCGTACTGGGCAATGTGTTGGACTCTGATGCTGAAGGTCAGTGCTTCGGGAACCGCCAGTACGTAATTTTTTTGCCTACAAGGGTTTCAGACACTTATTAGTTTTTTATTATTTAGATTATTATTTTGGCCCAAAATGTTTGCAAAAACTTATGAAACTACAAATCTAAAGTGGGCCATAAAACACGTCAGTGCGATTTCTTGTTTTTTTTATGTCTGCTGCCGTTCATGACTATTCAGTCATTATCAAGTCATTTCACATCCCACATTCCATGAGACAGTACAGCACACTTTTACAGATTCCCCCTCCGTTACGAGTCTGACCGAGTCGCCTGCCTGGCTCGCTCGCGGGCGCCTGTGCTCGAGCCACGAGCAGCGGCCGCGCTATCGAGTAACGAGCGAGCTTGTAGCGCCTGCTGACCGAATCTAACCAGATCCTAGCCCACTGGATTACTGTGTGTGGAGGTGGCTGAAGAGCTAAGTGTACAGGCGGAGAGTGGTCACGAGAGAGCAACTTCTCGCTCGTATTTTATAAGCTTGCGCTCAACTAAATGAACGCAAAACTGAGCTCGACAGGCAAAACAATACCTTTCAACAAGAGGAAGAAAACGGATGTACTTAGTCGCTGGATTGTTTGACATCGTGACTTGCTTGTGTATAGAGCCATACTTGGGTAGCAGCGGCGCTCTCCAGCAAGACAGGGCCCATTGTTTGAACACCTTCTGTGAGGAAACGTACACGATTAAACAATACATAAGAAAATAATATCTTAATTTACTGTCTCCTGCACTTTTCCGATTGGTTTCCGCGGAAATGGTTAAGAAAAGGACGTTTATTCGATGTGTTTTGCTCAGAATCAGCAATAGTATCACCCCTCAAATAATGTACCTTTCCTCCTGAATCACCCTGTATAAAGCCAATTAGCTAATAAGCCAACAGCGATCAGAAATTATCATATTATCGTTTTGAATTTTAATGGCACTGTAGTCGGAGTTAGTGGTGTCACTTTTGATCATGACAATACTGTTGACTTCGGTCGCAGCTGCGGGAACGTCGCAGATGACAGTAAAACTTACTGGACTCCCTTCAAAAGCCGCGAGCGTCATGAAGACGACCAAATGTTTGTTTGTAGTACTAACGACAGCACACACACCCTTGATTGAGAGAGGACTCGAACCTCCGACTCGAGCGGCTGCGTGTCAGTGACTTGACGCTCCAGACAGCACGGCCACTCCTGCGCGGCCACGAAAACTGTCTTTTATAATTGGCTGGACTATAGTGAACAGAGTGTGCACAGCTTCGTCGAAGAGTGCCCTCGCTGTCATTCAGTGATACACAGTGCTTCAAGGCTTACCGCTGGACACTCGGAAGAGGTATTGCTTCTTTCCGGCTCGACACTTAGATTTTTCGCCCACTCTCTCAGCAGAACGTTTTTCCTACGGAAATAACAGAGACTTACAAAATTTTAATAAATTAATAATTAAAACAGTCAGGATTGCGTATCGTATTCTTGTGGAGCACCACTGCCAGCTCCTCACCAAAGACTGATTTGATGATCCACGTAGATCTAAATCGGTCATCACAATAAAATATTATACGCGATATTAACTGCTTTATTATTATTTAATTTAAACTTATCTATTTTGAATTGTTTTATCTTGTCCAATGCCCAAAGATGAGTATCTTTCATGTTAAAGTGCGCCTATTCCACCTGTCCAGTTCCCTCCTCCTCCCCCCTTCCTCACACGCACACACACACACACACACACACACACACACACACATACTCCAACAGATTGTACGTATTTGGTATTAACTGGCAATCATCCGTAGTTGTGGCTTGAACTGGATAACGAGAACAAAGAGTTTCATTATTGATTACCTTTGTACTAGAGCGTAAAGCTACCAAAGTTTAAACTGATTTGGAGACTTCTGACAGGATAACGGAAAGAGAAATATCATTTTTAGTAACAAAACACCAAATAAGATTTTCAGCTGGTAAGCTACCCTAAACAAAGCACTAATTTACAGCCTTTTGGAATTACAGGATATTTGCTACCATTGCTTTCACTCAACTGCCTACTTCGTATACTTTATGCTGTTTGCTTATACTTTTGTATACGAATTCGAAATCAGTATGTCAGACGACTACAGCTGCAACACCTGCCTTTCAGCCTTCCGATGAAGATCTCATATCTCCATAATGTGCTCACAAATAGGTCAAGAGAACAGTGGCATGATATTTCATCTAAATTGATGATAATTCGCACTGCACAAAAAAAAACCTATTGTTTTCAGTAGTGGAGTCATTTGCCGCCCCCTTACAATCTCTTGGTTATACGTAAACGTGTTTGATAAAAACGTGTATTAACTGATTGCCTATCAGCAGATGCAGAAGTATACGGTACATGAATTAATATCAGATTCATGGGTTAGCCATAATTCCACGCTTCTATTACAATTATGTTTCACTCTAGAACATGACTGTGAAGGCAATAGTCGTTCGGACCTTACTTAGGTGTCACGTTAAAACGACTTGAAGCAATAACTTGCAGATCAGTTATGTTCAACCTGAAAAACTCATAATATCAATAGCAAAAAGGGAAAATTCATACTTACAATCAAACACCTTACTTTCAAACTAAACAAAACGCTAAAAGTCGATAGTAAAATTATAACAACTATACCTACACTTCGTATTGTTTAGTGTGTAAATGTTTACAATCATTTATGATTTCTGTTTGCTAGTTAATTCAACACTTTTTCAAAGAATCTCAGCTTGACTGTGAGATTGGAAAGCGTAAATGGTTCAAATACAATTTTTCACTTAGTATCAAATGAAGGTATAGCTACTATAATTTTATTACAGAAAGCGTACTTTACTTTTTTATATATTACAGTGTTTCATTAGAGGTATAATTTTTCCATTTCTACTATTGATATTACGTGGTTTTTTTTTATGTAAAACATAACTTACTTGCAGATCTTTTGATTACTGAATGTGACAGCTGATTACAGAGCACTGCATGTCCCATGTTTAATTAAGAATAACAATTATCTTTCTCAAATTGTCTGTATTAAACCCTTTTATCAAGGATGTTTACCTTTTAATTGTAAATTAACGAATTGTTCACCTTTTACTACAGTATTAATTTAGAAATTTGAAAATGATAGAATAGCCTGTCGAAAATAGTAATGTCAATTAATTTATTTCGGCTTCATTTATTCGAAGTTTTTTTTAATACGGATCAGACTGTCGTTTAAAGAAAGCTGTTGGAAAATTTCGAGAATTCACATCTAAAGCCTTTCTTCTATAAGCTCAAAATACGGACGTCAGGAACTAAAGGTTTATCGTCTGCAGTAAATGAATTATTTAAAATAGTGATTGTTTCACGTTGATACCGTTTTCCCAAAGATGGTTCACGTGTTTAACAGAAACTGTTTGCCCTGTTTGTCCCATCTTAACGTTTGAGCATGTTTCCCTTCTAACTCCTGCCTTACCTCAGTTTTGTAATGGGGGATAGGTATTTTTAAACTTAGCACAGGGCGCTACATTGCAGTCATATTTTGTTTCGTAAGACATGTGTTAATATTTTAAGATACATTTCCTAGATGTACTATAGTAAAAATATTTTCTTTTTTCTGCGTTCGTTAATATAAGTGCAAAATTTAAGTTGCATTATTGATTTCTTTCAAAAATAGTCGACTAAAATTACTACCCACAATAGATTAATCAGATAAATTTCAGATTTAAGGCTGGCGTCAGATAATGGAGTGGAAACAGCGATAAGAATGGGATACATATTAATGGCTTTTATGTGACAATTTAGAAGAAGCCGGAAAAATGTCATCTGTACAGGTTTCTTGCGAGAAACTTTAAAAAGAAATTTCATCAGCTAATTTTGAGGCAAATGCAAATAATTTAACTGACGTATATCGATTTCGAACTCACTTGTAGACTTTATTAGTGAATCACATTAAAAATATCGAACAAGTGATAGAAGGAAAGTAGACTTTAACATTCCGTTGACACCGTCTTCATTAACGACGGTTTAACAAGGGCTAAGCACTATTATTATACCCCTGTAAATAATCAAAATATTGTTTCTATACTTGTAAAAATAAATATTTTCTAATCTGTTATCTGAAATTTAAAAGGAAATGGAATGTACAGAACTGTTACCAAGGATCCCAACTAGTAAGTTCACTATAGCAAGACCGATTGATTGCTTTAAAAACTGTCCATTAAAACCACGATACTTATAGTTCAGTACAATTCCAAATGAATTCATGTTTACTGATGATCATAATATTGACTTAATTGAAGTAAATCATAATTATTTTGATTTTAATGAAAAGCTGTATTATCATTCGACGGGCAACCAATTAGCTCAAAAAACGAATTACATCAGGCAAATTATTTGAATTAACATTAACCATACTTGGTTGCGAAAATCCTTGCAACATTTTCGCAAAGAAATATGCACTGATCAAATAGTACTGGCTTATACAACTCATTTTTGTTGCTAACAGTTTGCTGCATTCACTTATTCTAAATTATTACTGTGTTCTGTAGTACTTATTAGCATTATTGCTTGTAACTTCAATATTTTTGGATGCTCTTCAGAATACGTTTTAAGTTACCTACCATTCTTACACCGTTTGATATAAAGATATTCATCAATTGTTTCACATCAAATACCCTCTTCGCAATGGTTTCCACCTTTACGTTTCACACGAATGCTCTGGTAATTACTTTCTGCACCACATTCTGTATTTTTTGCTTCTATTTCTCCACATTTCCCTGTATCCGTTCATATATTACTTCGTTATGCCTCCAAAACATTTGGTATTTAAGCAAACTGAGCAGCTTCCTGTGCTGTAGCTTGTCTCAATTTGTTTTCTGTTTATTCTAATTTCTCTGCCTACGATTGGGTCGTTCTCAAACCAGTAGATGATGTCCGACATTTTAAGAATCCTGTGTGATAATCACTAATGTCACACGACCATTTTTCTGATACGTCCTACACAATAGATCTTCCTTTCTAAAACTGATACTAGTTCTCATAACTTATACATTTCGATCAGAGTTTGCTTGGCCAGGCAACATTCTTTCAATCTAGTATGATTCGTAGCCTTAATCCAAATATGATACACTGTTAGTTCTGTAAATACTTTTAATAAATATACTTTTCTTTTTTTAATTTTGAACCCTTGAACCTTCTATTTTCTGATTGTAAAAATTGTCGTGAATTTGAAATATAACAAACAAACCGTATTTAAAACATACGACTATTGTCAATTTCTAGTAACCTTCTAAGCTAAACAAAATAGCTGAAAATGAATTACTGTGAGTAGGTCGTGATTGATTTTGAAGCTTAAATTCTAATTAACAAAGATGAAGCACCTACTTTTTAGTCACGTCTGTAGCTTTCCTGGAAACATCACACCCTCCTCTCACTTAGTTCTTGTTATTACGCCCTAGCTCTTGCTATTACGCGCCACGTGTGAGCCGTGTGCTGCTATGAACGTAGAATTCAATTACAGTTAGTAAAGCCGCACGACGGGTTTTACATTAATGTTTCCTCTCATCTACCGGCTTCCTTATTTCGCTGTCATGCTGCCTTGACGTCGACGCGTTGATATAACCTCAAGACACACGTCTCTCGGTAATTCACTTCCAGAGCGACTCTACATCTACATACATACTCCGCAATTCACTCAAAGGTGCACTACCACTCCTCGTTACTTGCTTTCCTGTTCCACTCCCTTATATAACTAGAGAAAAACGAATGCTTCTATGCATCTGTATGAGCCCTAATCTCCTTGATCTTGGCTTTGTGGTCTTTATGTGAAATGTAGGTCGGCGGCTTCAAATTCTGGCCCTCTAAACTTCTTCAACAGTGATTCTCGGAAAGAACGTCACCTTCCCTCCAGTGACTCTCATTTGAGTTCCCAAAGTATTTCCGTAAAATTCGCGCATTGATCAAACCTACCCATAACAAACCTAGCCATCCTCAATTGTATCTATATCTTCCTTTAAAACGAACTAGGTGGGGGGGGGGGGGGGGGGCACATTTGAGAAATACTTAAAAGGCGATCGCACAAGAGTTTTATATGCGTTCACCTTTACAGAGAAATCACAGCTTCCAAAATTCACCCAATAAAACTAAGTCCTCCATCTTTCTTCCCCATGCCTGTCCTTATATGCTCGATCTATTTCTGGGCAGCGTTAAACCTGAACATTTAATTGACACGACTCTATCAAGCAGCACACTACTAATGCTTTATTCGAACATTACGGGATTGTTTCTCATACTCATTTGCGTCACCTTCCAATTTTCTACATTTAAAGCTATCTGCCATTCCTCAGACCACCTAGAAATTTAGTCCACGTTATCCTGCATCCTACTATAGTCATTCAATGACGACACTTTCCTTTACACCACAGCATCATCACAAAACATGCAGATTGCAACACACTCGGTCCGTCAGATCATTTATATAGGTAGAAAATAATAGTGGTCCTATCATGATTTCCTGGGGCACTCCTGACGATACCCTAGTCTCTGATGAACATTCGCCATCGAGGACAATGTACTGGGTTCTATTACTTAAACAGTCTTCGAGCCATTCGTAACTGGACAAGTTATTTGCAACCTATCAAACTTTACATATCACTACATCATATATTTATGTTAGTCTTCTCGTGAAACAAAATCGGTACGTGGCAATTTCTTCATTATAACTGAACAACACGTGTTTGCTAGTCAGCAGCTGAGCCTTCTACTTCTGTAGATTCTCTCTGTAATTAATTTCACTATTCATATACATGTATAATCGCTAACCAATTTTAATATCTTCTCTTTCAAACATGAGCGAATCAATATTTTTCTCTTCAAAGATTCTGAAAAAAATAACGATGCCATTTCTAATTAAAACGCAATAATCAAAATTATTTACAAAATATTTTTCCAAAAAATGTCAATAAGTTATGACAGAGTTTACAAAAACAAAATTCCTAGTATAAGCGAGGAAGCTCATTTCTTTACAACACATTCGGCAAACACGACATTCTTAGCGTAAGTAATCCAAGGTTTCTGTTTACATATCCCCTAATAGCGAAACACAACCTGTCCCTCGTATCTTAATCATACTAGCACTCCCCCGTACCCAATTCCAAACTCTTAAGCCATTTTACAACACTCAATCTACGAATTTTACATTCTATTACTATCTTTCGCTCTATATTCAACTACGATACTCTAAATCAAAGCTGCAGTCCTCGCAAGAACAGTTAATAGTGGCTTACTTCGTGTCCTCTCCTTTGAGAAATATTCCAAAAGTCAAACCGATGACTGCTCGCAAAACCTAAAAAGCAGAGATTTTGCAGTAAAAGAGATGTTTCACAATATCGACGTTGAATAGGCCCCCAAGGCGTCATTGGATGACATTGCCTGACATGGGTCCCTATTTTAAAGGTGATCTACTCAGTCCCCTCTACAATCCATTGAAGTGTGTCGGTGTCTTTTAGAAACACCACATCCAGGGTGATGAATTTTTAAACGTAACCCACGTCGAAGGCGCGTCGCTGCCATCGATGTGCCGTTTTCGGAACATGGACTGGTGTGCAGGGGTCGTATTGTTCGCCTGATATGTATCCAACTGGATACATTGAAAAGAGAGAACATGTCCTGATCAACCTTGAAATCTACGGGAGTTAGGCAATACTGTCATTGAAGACTGGCATAAATTATACTAGCAGTAGATAAATCACCTCATATTCATTGAAACAGATTGTTCATTATGCGCTAACCTAAAGAAAAGTTATTTTAGGTCGTGATCGGATAAGAAATGAATTATTTGTTGGACTGTGTTTGTCATTAAAATTTAGTTACTTTTCAAATACCATTTAATCATAGTATACAATACATATTTCAAATATGTTTATTAACTCGTCAGCTCATTCAGCAACATCAACACTATAATAATAAATTTCCCGCTGTTTAAATAGCCCTAAATATCCCTACGGATATAGAATAAAGACGGTCTTGTACGGTGCCTAAACTAAAATCTGAAACACGTTAGATTTTTCACCTTAAATAAAACTAAGGGAAATTATTACACCAATAAACTAATTGATATCACTTTTGTACGACAAGCCTGTAAAAGAGAACTGTTCCATCATTTAAAATACTTAGACGTAATGAGACGTGGCTGACAAACTAACAAGGAAAAAATAATTCTAGAGAACAGTAACAGTCTGACGTAGATGAACAGCCTGCGCCGTAGTTTGTTTGCGTTTCACTTGCAGAAGAGAGTCCACAGGGAACGCTCCATCATCTTCCATTATGACTCCTGTCAGTGCTACGCAGGAGCTAATAAAACCGGCGCCCGCAGAGAAATTAGACTGTGGTAATTCTTCACCATATGATTTGGAGTTTTCGGTAACGGAAGGAACTATGGCGTAAAATAAGACGTTAAATACATGGAGTTTCGCCAAGAGTACAGAGGAGCAGTCATTGATCTATTCCGTCAATAGTTTAATTTGTTGTTTCATATCGGAAAGGATTTGTATTAGCTTCAGACACTAATGAAATTCAGAACTGTTAGCCTGACACGAGCAGTATCAAATAATTACTATTACTACCCTACGTAAGTCAATAATGCAGAAATCATGATAATGGCCTCTTGAAATCAGAACATTTTGCACTAGACACTGTGGTGTTCTACACCTCCATCTACATCTACATAGTATACTCTGCAAATCACATTTAAGTGCCTGGCAGAGGGTTCATCGAACCACCATTATACTATTTATCTCCCATTCCATTCTCGAATAGCGCGCGGGAAGAGAAAAACACCTCAATCTCTCTGATTTCTCGTATTTTATTCTGGTGATCATTTTTATCTATGTAAGTGGGAGTCAACAATATATTTTCGCATTCAGAGGAGAATGTTGGCGATTGGAGTTTCGTAAGTAGCCCACGCCGCAGCGATAAGCGCCGTTGTTGTAATGATTCCCATCCCACATCATGTATCATTTCCGTAACGCTGTCTGTCCTGTATCATGATAATACGAAACGAGCTGCCGTTCTTTGGACTCTTTCGATGACCTCCGTCAAACCCACCTGATAAGGATTCCATACTGGGCTGCAATACTCCAAAAACGGACGGACAAGCGTAGTGTATGCAGTTTCTTTTGTAGTTCTATTGCATGTTTTAAGGGTTCTGCCAATAAAACTCAATCTCTGGTTCGCCTTTCCCACGACATCATCTACGTGTTCTTTCCAGTTTACGTCTGAAGTAATAGTAATTCCTAGATATTTTCTGGAGTTTACGGCCTTCACTTCTGATTGATTTATCTTGTAAACAAAGTTTAACGGATTTATTTTCGTATTCATGTGGACGACTTCACACTTCTCATTATTTAGAGTCAATTGCTAATTTTTACACCATACTTATATCTTATTCAGATCATTCTACAGTTGGTTTTGATCTTCAGATGATTTTACTAGACGGTAAATGACGGCGTCATCTGCAAACAACCTAAGAGAACTACTTAGATTTTCATCTAAATCGTTTATGTAAATAAGGAACAGCAGAGGACCAATAACACTACCCTGTGGAACGCCCGATATCACCTCTGTTTCAGTCGATGCCTTACCATCGATTACTACGAACTGTGTCCTCTCTGACAAGAAATCCCCTATCCAATCGCAAATTTGGGGCGATATACCATAACCACGCAATTTGATTAAGAGCCGTTTGTGAGGTACGGTGTCAAAAGCTTTCTGACCGAGCGAGGTGGCGCAGTGGTAACGCACTGGACTCGCATTCGGGAGGATGGTGGTTCAAATCCACCTCCGGCCATCCAGATTTAGGTTTTCCGTGATTTCCCTAAATCACTCCAGGCATATACCGGGATGGTTCCTTTCAAAGGGCACGGCCGATTTCCTTCCTCATCCTCACCCAAAATCTCCGAGCGTTAGCTCCGTCTCTAATGGCCAAGTTGTCGACGGGACGTAAAACCCTAAGCATCCATCCATCCAAAAGCTTTCTGGAAATCACGAAATACGGAATCGATTTGCGAACCTTTGTCGATAGCACCCATCACTTCGTGTGAATAAAGTGCTAGTTGTGTTTCGCATGAACGATATTTTCTAAATCCGTGTTGACCATGGGTCAATAGATCGTTCTGTTCGAGATAATTCATAATATTTGAATACAGGATATGTTGCAAAATCCTGCTGTAAATTGACGTCAATAAAATAGGCTTGTAGTTTAGTGGGTTACTCCTACTGCCTTTTTTAACCTGTGCAACTTTCCAATCTTTTGGTACAGATCCTTCTTTGAGAGAGCGGTTGTATAAGGCTGTTAAGTGAGGGGCTATCGCTTCAGCACAATCAGATAGAAATCTAATGGGTATACAATCCGGACCACAAGACTTGTTCTTATTAAATGATTTTAGTTGCTGCACTACTCCCATGATATCTACTTCTACGTTACTCATTACGGCTTCTGTTCATAAATGGAAATCTGGAATATTGGTTTCGTCTTCTTTGGTGAATGAGTTTCTAAAAGCTATGTTTAGTAACTCTGCTTTACTAGCGCTGTCATCGGCAGGATCGCCATTACTATCACGTAATGGTTAACATCAGGTGCATGGTTCGAGTTAGTAATAAGTATAGTATGCCATCGGATACGTCTACAAAAGGCAATTGCACAAATAGGACCGATCCCTTGCGGGAACTGTGTTAGGCTGCGAGAAAATGGGAGTAATGGCCCGGGTGCTCTACTATCTTTGTATGTGATTTGTTGAAAAGTTGGGCAGGAGGTAAGCGTATGCGCCTGGACAGCCTAATTGGTTAAGGCGACCGCTGGCCGAAAGCCGGAAACCCCGGCTCGAATTCCGGTCGGGCACAAATTTTCGCCAATGAATTTATTTTAATGCCCTAAAGCGATCGAGTTTTTTGAATGGTTTGCCGCGGCGAAATTGGCGTGTGCTATATTGCGCCTGGATGTGTTGCGCGTAGCCATTCCTTGTAAGAATTTCGGTGTCTCCCTCGGGCCTCCGCAGAGAGGCGCCTTAGACCGCTCGACTACTCCACCGCGGCGGAGACTGGTTTGATGCAGCTCTCCACCCTACTCTATCCTCAGTAAGCCTTTTTATCTTCTCAACGGCAACCCACATTCATTTGAATCTGCTTACTGTATTCATCTCTTTGTCTCCCTCTGCGATTTTTACCCCACACATTTCCCTCCAATGCTAAATTCACGATTCCTTGATGTCTAAAAATGTGTCTTACCAATCGATCCCTTCATTTAGTGAAAGTATGCCAGAAATTCCTTTTCTCCCCATTCTTTTCCGTTACTGTTCTGTTACTTATTCGATCCATGCACCTAATCTTAAGCATTCTTCTGTAACACCACATTTCAAAAGCCTCTATCCTCTTCCTGTCCGCACTGTTTGTCGTCCATGATTCACTCCATTACAAGGTAACGCTACACACAATTGCCTTCTGAAAGGACTTCCTTAATATTAGATGTTAACAAATTTCTCTTTTCAAAAAGACTTTCCTTTCCATTGCCATTCTGCACTTTCCATACTCTGTACTGCGACCATCGTGTGTTATTTTACTGCCCAAGTAACAAAACTCATCTATCTTTATTGTTTCGTTACCCAATCTAATTCCTTCAGTATCACCTGATTTTCTTAGACTGCACTCCATTACCCTAGTTTCGCTCTTGTTAATGTTCAACTTATATGCACCTTTCAACACACTGTCCATCCCCTTCAACTGCTCTTCCTGGTCTTTGCTGCCTCTGACAGAATTACAATGTCATCGGCAAAACGCAATGTTTTTCTTCGCCATGAACTTTAATTCCTTCCCACAATTTCTCGTAGCTTTCCCCTTTATAGCTTGGTCAATGTATAAATTGAATAACATTGTAGAAACGTCACAACCCTATCATAGTCCCTTCCCAACCTCTGCATCCCTTTCATGCAATTCAATTCTGATTACTGTTGTCTGGTTTTGGTACAAGTAGTAAATAACTCTCCGTTACCGATATTTTCCTGCTGCTTTCAGAATTTCAAAGCGTCTATGCCAATCAGCATTGTCAAAATCTTTTCCAAATCTACAAAAGCTAGAAATGTTGGTTTGCCTTTCCTTAATTTATCTTCTAAGATAAGCCGTAAAGTGAGGATTGCCTCCACTGTTCCTACATTTCTCCTGAATACAAACAGATCTTCCCCATGGTAGCCATCTCTCAGTGCTACCCATTCCTCTTGTACTGTTTTATGTCTCTCCGTTTCTGTCAATTGTCGCCTAAAGCTGCCTCTCAAATTCTCGAGAACTTCAGGTTCCTTCAATTTATCCGGTCCAATCTCCTTATTTGCCTACTTATCTGCAGTTTTTTTCAGTTTCAGCCTACAGTTCATGACAAATAAGATACGGTCAGAGTCTATATGTTCTCCTTGGTATGTCTTATAGTTTAAAACCTGCTTACGAAATCTATGCCTTATCATTATAAAATCTATCTGGTACCTTCTGGTGTCTCCTGGTCTCTTCCACGTATTCAACCTTCTTTCATGATTCTTAAACTAGGTCTTTGTTACGATTAAATTATGTTGCGTGTAAAACTCTAGCAAGCGGCTTCCTTTTCATTCCTTTTGCCCAGTTTCCCTTCCCTTCCCTTCCTTTTCCTACTACCGAATTTCTGTCCCCCATCACAATTAATTTTTTTCTCTCCCTTAACTGTCTGAATAATTTCTGTTTCCTTCTTGTACATTTTTTGATCTCCTCATAATCGGCAGAGCTAGTTGGCGCATAAACCTCTACTATTGTGGTCGATGTTGTCTTCGTAGCAATCTTGACTAGGATACTACGATCACTCCGCTGCCGTTAGTAGTTTACCCGCGTTCCTATTTTCTTATTGATTATCAGACCTACTCCTGTAATACCGCAAACTCATTTTGTATTTATTATCCTGTACTCACGTGACCAGAAATTCTGTTCCTCTTTCCACCGAACTTCACTAATCCCCATTATATCTAACTTGAACCTATCCATTTATCTTTTTAAATTTTCTATCCTCCCTACCCGATTAAGGGATGTAACATTCCACTCTCCGATCCGTAGAATGCCAGTGTTGTCTTCCTTGATTATCACATCCTCCTGAGTAGTCCCCACCTGGAGGTCCGAACGGGAGACTACTTTACCTGCAGAATATTGTACCCGAGAGGATGCCATCATTATATATTCATACAGTACTGCTGCATGTCCTCGGGAAAAGTAACGCTTTTAGTTCCCCCTTGTTTTCAGCCGTTCGCAGTAACTGTGTGGCAAAGCCATATTAGCTGATGTTACAAGGTCAGCTCAGTCAATCATCCAGACTGTTGCCGCTGTAACTATCGAAAAGGTTGCTGGGCCTCTTCAGGAACCACACGTTTGTCTGGCCTCTGCACAGATATCCCTCCGCTATGATTGCACCTACGGTACGGCTATTTATATCGTTGAGGCACGCAAGCCACTCGACCTCAGCAACGTCTGTGGTTCCTGGGGGGTGATAACAAACATATATTTGAATATTTTGAATTCGTTAAGTTGGAACTTTTGAGTGCTGTCACGTTATAGACAACACGTAGTTTCTGATTGTAATACTTATGGTGTTAAACGTAAAATTATAACTCATAATGAGTCGAATATGAAAGAATTTTAATTTTTCAAATCGATCATTAACTACGCAAAATAATGAAACGGAAGTATCTGTCTGTCGGGGAAGCTGGTGGCGTGTAACAGGTGAGTGCCTGTGAGTGCTGGCTGGACTTTTAGTAGTGATGACGGACAGTTCGGGGCGGCAGCAGTGGAGAGGATGGGAGGGCCACCGCCGCCGGCCTCTCCCTCCCCCCCCCCTCCCCCACTGGTTCTGCAATTTCCGCCGCCGGCCAGCCGCGCGCTGCAGCTGAGGACGCGTCGCCTCGCCTTCCGGACGCCTGTGACGGCGTGAAGCCCACTTCTCAGCCGAGCCGCGTAGCCTCACGAGCTGGGCTCACCAGCCGTGAACAAAAATACAACCTAATGAAGTAGAAACGCCAGGCAACCTTATTGTCACCGTGGTACGCGCTCTGCCTCCTTCGCTACTAATACTTTTGGAGGGCATTAACGTCAGTGGTAGAATTACAAACGCATAAAAAATCCAATTGCCCCATTTCATTACTATTCACTCATGTTCATAAATTAAGGATAATTGCAGATTGTGGTGCCACACAACGTGGCACACACAAAACTGGCGCTAATAGCATAGGCATATGGGGGAGACACACGACACAGATCTGTAAGTCCACGGTATTGGTGATAAGTTGAGAAAACCGTCTCGAAACATATGCGGAGCAAAACGCCACTGTTTCCTGAGTATTTACCCCGACATAATTACGGCAATATGGGATATGATGACCACGTACACAGGCTGCACAACAGGTTGGCATATTCTAGGTCAGGTGGTCGAGCAGCTTCTGGGGTAAGCCTCTCATCCTTGGACCAGTGCCTGTCGGAGTTCCTGAAGTTTCCTAGGGGTTTCAAGATGCGCAGAGATACGTCGACAGAGAGCATGCCAGACGTGCTTGATGGGGTTTAGGTCTGGAGAACAGGCAGGCCATTTCTTTCGCCTGATCTGTTTCAAGGTACTCCTCCAAGATAGCAGCTCGGTGAGGCCGTGCGTTATCATCCATCAAGAAGAAGGTGGGACCCACTGCACCCCTGAAAAAGCAGATATACTGGAGCAAAATGACGTACCGATACACCTGACTTGTAACAGTTCCTCTGTCAAAAACATGCAGTAACGTACGTGCACCAATCATAATCCCACCACACCTCCATACAGGTCCAAGGACATTGCGGAGCTAGTATCTGGTTCCTCGTGTAAGAAAATTGCCTGTTGGAGGTCGTCAAATAATCTCAAAATTTAGAATGCGTAATAGTATACTCTAGTAATAATAATTTCGTTATTGAATGTTGTAGCAAATCACAACTAATGGGTCGCAACAACACTTTCGCAGTGAAAGTTAAAAATTTTGAATAAAAAAAGATATTAATTAACTTGAAACAATCACTGTGGTAATTAATTAAGCTTGGCCCTATCTGACTTAGCATTGACTGCAGCCTCCAACTAGCACCTCTTACGATTCACGAACAGCACAACTTCACTAATAAATGTGTCAGAATTCATGTAGTGGTGATGGCGTGTTCGTGTTATAATCAAAATTGTAATAGCAGATAGACTCTGATTGCAATGATAATAGCTCAATACAGTGAAACTCCGTGGTGCAATGAGCTTCACAAATACTACAGTCAAAGTTCTCAATAATTTTGATATTATTGTTTAAAGCATTCAAGTTCCTTATAAAACTTTACGTAAACTATTTTTTTTAATTGGTTCCAGAGCCTGGGTAGCGTACGCGTGTAACTGGCTGAGCAGAGTTTGGCATTTAACGTATTTCATAAAAAATTACTTCAGTCAAGTCTCGTAAAACTACTATAATACTTTGACTACTGTTAGTCGGTTACTTTCTACATAAATGAAACCAACTTTACTTTACTTGCAAACTCTGTTGCACTTTAATTACTAGTCTCTGTGGTTGCAACACGTTTAGCAATTCTTTTACTCGTCTAGCAATTTCTTTAAAACTGATCGTAATTACTTTGAAAATGATTGAATTTGTTAGTCAATGTATAGGCTTGCATAATCAACATAATGGGGTGACTACAACTACTTACAAAATTAATACTGGTTTCAAAATAAGTCATGTATAATTGAACCAAAGTTCTGATTGGGTTGACACTACATTTACATGCATACAAAATAAAATGTTACAAATGTACTCATCTGCTTTCGTCGTCTTCGTCGTGAAGTCCATACAAGACAGATATGATTACAATAGGTACTCTTACTACAACAACGATCACACTCGGTGACAATAGACTTGATACCAACAATTACTTTTCTTGCAAACATGGAAAAAGATTACACTGATCGAGTATAAATAAACTTATTTCGCACTTCGTTCAATACATTAAACAGTACGCCTCTCAGGCTTATTGCAACTGCATAAAACTCGCGCCACACTGCGCCTACCGTGCCTCTGCACCATCAACAATACATTCATGTGTTTACTATTAGCGAGTCCCCTTCGCGACTGCATTTATGTCTTTACTTTGGCGAGTTCGCACCGCGACTGCTTCAGCAGCGCGACACTCACAGCTACTGCTTCTGTGCCAAAGACAGTCTTTACAACAGGTTCAACATTTTCTCTGGCGCATTGCTAACTTACAGCATAAGAATGTCCTTGTATTGATGCGCGTTTACACATACAGTACATGTTTACACTAAATGATCTAATATAGAAAATGACGTTACATAAGAAATATATCTAGCATACAACAAATGAAAAATACATGAAATAAACAAATTTAAGACAATATATACACTACGTTAAATCAAACTAAGATACAGCGACAGGTGTACTCTTACACTCGTTCACGCCAGATGAAAACCCGGCGAAAATCATTCAGGCTATACCTGGACTCGTCTGTGAACAACCTGGGACCACTGTTCCAGTGACTATGTACTGTGTTCTTGACACCGGGCTTTACGGGCTCTCGTGTGACCAGGGGTCAGTGGAATGCACCTTGCAGGTCTCCGAGCAAGTAAACCATGTCTGTTCAGTCATCTGTAGACTGTGTGTCTGGAGACAACTGTTCCAGTGGCTGCGGCGAAGTTCCGAGCAAGGCTACATAAAGTACTCCGTGGCCGTCTGTGGATACTGATCGGTCTTTTTGTGGTGTTGTACAATATGGACGTCCAGTACCGCTGTACCTGGACACGTTTCCTCTCTGCTGGAATTGCTGCCATAATCTTGATATCACACTTTATGGACACGGAGGCCCGTGCTACGAATGGCTGTGTTCGACCAGCCTCCAGTCGCCCTAGTAATCTACCCGTCATAACGTCAACACTATGCGTTCTTTGACCCATTTTCAACACGCAGTCACCATTTGCACGTCTGAAAACGTCCGCACATTTACTCGCTGCACCGTAATCTGACATGCACCAACACATCTCTGCGTATGTGGACCACTGCCAGTGCCACCCTGCGACGACCACGGGTCAAATACATCGCATGGGCATACCGCAAACCGCCCACCAGAACGTTGTTTCACCGTGTATTACCATTAGCCTTCATTTATGAGCAAGAGTGTAGTTTTAAAAGTTCTTAGAGTTTCGTGGACCACGACGTCACCCAATTCTTCTGTTGTGTTTGTAACAATTTAATTTCTTCGTTATTGTACTTAATGGAACGAGTTCGCATATTGTTATCCAGATAAATAGTAAAGTGTTTTCTTATAAGCGGGACGCTTTTTAATAACTAATACGAGTTTAGGAATCATTGATCATGTAATACACTGCTTTTTCCGGTGAGTTTGCGTAATTTTACACTTACAACAATCATTTTTGGAAATACTTTATACAGCACTGAAGTTGATTTACTGACAAGAACGAAGCGTATTAGCCATCAGCGGTATATAACCTCAACTCTACGTCGCTTAAATTTTATTACTGTAATAAACAAATGAATAGACACCGGTCGAAGTAACCGAGCCGTCTGCGGCGAGCTAGTCAAGGCCTGCACGGACGCTGCGGTCGGGGGGTCGAATCCCCCCTCGGACATGGATGTTTGTGTCGTCTTTAGTATAAACTAGTTCGTAATTTTAGGGACTGATGTCCCCGTAGTTAAATCCCATAAGCCGTACAAACTACTAGTAGCGAGCCAGGGTGTGTATCGGACATTCAAAAGTGCCACGATCCCCCTTGAAAACGTCCTCGGGGACGAAACGTAGGATTTCCATAATAAATCCACAAGACCACGGCATAATAGCCCGGAAATTTTTAGTAATTTTTACCATTCCGGCCGTGAAAGTTTACATTTTACAATACAGCAATCTGGATGTCCACGCAACACATAGCCGCGGTGGAGTAGCCGAGCGGTCTAAAGCGTATTTCTGCGGAGCGCGCGGTTGCTCGCCGTGGAGGATCGAGTCCTTCCTGGGGGCATGGGTGTGTGTGTCTTGTCCTTAGGTTAGTTTACCTTAGTTTAAGTAGTTTGTAAGCTACGGACTGATGACCACGCAGTTTGGTCCGATAGATTTACAAACAACAACACGCAACACATACGTTGGTGAACATCGTCGCATAAGGAAAGCAGTGGCAGACCGTACAGCTACCACAGCACACATATGTGTCAAACGCATACTAACAGTGGGTCTACGGACACACTCACCTCTAGCCCGTCTTCCACCAACAGAAGGTCGCTGCGCTCTCGTGTGACGTCACGCAGAGTAGGCTGCATTCGCATAGCTGACTGACTGGTTGCTTCGGAATTGTGGGTCGTGTCCCAACGGCCATCCAATCAGCTACGTGATCGAGGCGTACCCTGCGTGACGTCACACGTGAGCGATCAGCCTTCTAAGTGGTGTTGCATCCACTCCCTGCACAATAATCACTGTTAAATTCACGTATCACGTCTCAAGGTTGTATATTCAGTCATCACTCAACCTCTAATTCCCCTAAATTCAGAGACCTATAGACCTGAATATTCTTAATCTAACTGTAGCACATTAATTTGATACATTCATTCCTTGACTCTATATATACAGTCAGTGTAGCCTATGGAAGTTTGTAACAGTCCTGGAGTCATATTCACATAGTCTAATTGTAAGGCTTCGAGTCCCAGTCAGCCACAAAATTCTCGAATGACGGCATTTAGCAGTACATGTGTTACTTATACAGTGGAGCTGTGAGAAACTCACTGTTTCGAATACATTTCCATAAAATGTTTTTATCACTGTAATTCGTCACCATGTGATAATATCTGTCATTGTTATTCAAAAGAAAGTTCCGCCACTTGACAGTCTAAATTTGATGTTCTCTGGTGGTTGAAGGATTGGCTTTTAAAAACGTTGCTCAGGATACGCCCAACTAATCACTGCTTTTCACTCAATCGGTTAAAGGAATAGACTGAATCGTCTGAAAAATGGAGTTTCAAGTGTGCGGAGCAACTTAGTGCTGCGGCGGATTAGCCGAACGTACTGGGGCGCCATGCTGCATACGCGCGCGGCCGATCGACGTCGGGGGTTCGAGTTCTTCCTCGGGCATGGGTTTTTGTGTTGTCCTTAGGTTACTTTACCATAGTTTAAGTAGTTTGTAAGCTAATGATCACGCAGTTGAGTTTGCTACATTTACAAACATTTGAATTTTTTTTTCCTTTTTTTTTTAGCAACTTGGTGAAGTGGGTCTATTATATGAAGTTCAACGTTGAGACACCTCAGACCCCGGGGCATTAGCATGTCTGCAGAAATATGGACGTTTCCGCATACAAAAAGATTTGAGTTTAGCTTGCTTGCTTTAAAGACTGTTAATTTTTGGAAGGATGACATGTGCCGGGTGATCAAAAATAAATTTGAAAACTTAATAAATCACGGAATAATGTAGATAGAAAGGTAAAAATTTACACACATGCTTGGAATGACATGGGGTATTTTAGAACAAAAAGAAGTTCAAAAAAATGTCAGACGGTGCTGGAAAGCAAAACGTCAGTGATTGCGCATGAAAATTGTATATAAAAGGAGCTGTAATGAGAGAGAGAATCAGATGCACCAGCAGTAGCAGCATGTTGACGTTACCTGAAAAGGCGCTTTTAGTGAAGCTGTATTATCGGAATGGGGAATGTGCTAGTTCAGCGTTACGATCCTATCGCCATAGGAAGGGGATTCGAACGGGTAAAAGTCAGTTGACAAATGCAGCTGTGGCGAGAATAATTTCGAAGGTCGAAGCCACGGGTTGTTTAGACGATAGACCCCGTAGTGGCTAACTGACCACAAGGTGTAATACTGCTGAGACAGTTCAGGAAGAAACGGAGACTGTAACGGGTTCGTCTATGCAGGGGAAGTCAGCGCTCGTGCAGTCGCACGTCGCACCGACATTCCGTACACTGCTGTTTGGTTGGCACTTCGTTGTAACCTCCGATGCTATCCTTACAAAACCCATCAGCATCATGAACTGTTACCTGGCGATATAGTGATGCGGCGGTCATTTGCGGTGTGGACGTTTCAAAAGATGGCGGAAGATGACGATTGGTTGAGTAACGTGTTGTGCACCGAGGGTCTGTCAACGCCCACAACTGCAGAAGGCCGCCGAAAATCCTAGAACTTTTGTGGAAACTCCATTTCACAACGAGGAAGTCACGGTATGGGTTGGATTTACTACATATACCGTTATCGGGCCTTTTTTCTTCGAGGAACTGCGTTTGTTTGTTAAGCTTATGAGACTTAACTACGGGGTCATCAGTCCCTAAACTTACAAACTAATTACGAACTAGCTAAGACTAAGGACGGTACAAATATCCATTCCCGAGGGGGGATTCGAACCCCCGACCGTAGTGGCCGTGCAGACCGTGACTGAAGCGCCTCAGTCCCCTCGGCCACCGCGGCCGGCGAGGAACTGCGAGATTCTGGTTTTGTAACTGCTACCGTGAGAGGTACGCCGATGTGTTACAGAAGCGCATCATCCCCATCCTGGCTGATAAACACCTGCTGGAACGTACGATTGTTATGCAGGATGGCGCTCCACCTCATATTGCAAGACGCGTGAGCGATCTCTTGCGTGAGGCGCTTCAGTCTCGGTCTGCACGGCCACTACGGTTGGGGGCTCGAATCCCCCCTCGGGCATGGATATTTGTGCCGTCCTAGTTCGTCAGTAGTTCATAAGTAGTTCGTAAGTTTAGGGACTGATGACCCCGTAGTTAAGTCCCAGAAGATTTACAAACATTTGAATTTTTGATCTCTTGCGCCCGTCGTTTGCCACAGCCGCCACTTTCGTCATGCTTGGCCTCCCAGGTCCCCAGACCTCAGTCTTTGCTATTATTGGCTTTGGGGTTACCTGAAGTCGCAACTGTATCGTGATCGACCGACAACTCTAGGGGATGCTGAAAGACAATATCCGACGTCAATGCATCACCATAACTTCGGATATGCTTTACAGTGCTTTTCACAACATTATTCATCGATTACAGTTATTGTTGAGGAATGATGGTGAACATATTAAGCATTTCCTGTAAAGAACATCATCTTTGTCTTAATTTGTTATGCTAATTATTGCTTTTCTGATCATAGGAAGCGCCATCTGCCCAAGCATTTGTGTCAATTTTTACCTCTCTATCTACATTATTCCGTGATTTATTAAGTTTTCAAATTTATACTGACTTTTTGATCACCCAGTACATGTTATCTGAAAACGAAAAGTGAATACAGTGAAACGCTTTCTGATGGGTCTGTTTCAAAATAAAAAGTTAAGGGAGAGAAAGGAGGGTATTCAAACCGTTTTTTTCACTTGATATTAGAGTATAGGCGTGGCTGACCCAACATCGATCAGTTAATGAATTTATATTATAATTTCCAAATAATAAAACCCATTCAAAATTGTGTAAATGCGGCTAATTTGAATGACTTGAGTAGTTCTACATCTACATAGATACTCTGCAAATCACATTTAAGTGCCTGGCAGAGGGTTCATTGACCACTTTCATAACTTTTCTCTAATAGCGCGCGGATGGTCATGTCTCCCTACGTAGGTGGGTGCTACCAAAATATTTTCACATTTAGAACTAAACGTCGGTGATTGAAACTTCGCAAACAGATCACGCCGCAATGAATAACGTCCGTCTTTTAATGATTTCCCCCCCCCCCCCAATTCGTGCAACATTTCCCCCTCGTAACGTGATAACATGAGCTGCCCTTCTCTGAAACTTCTCAATGTCTTCCGTCAGTCTCACCTGGTGAGGGTCCGACAAGGGGCAACAGTACTCCAGGAGAGGACGCACAAGTGTGATGTAGGCAGTCTCTTTGGTGGAGCTGGTGCATCTTCGAAGCGTTCTGCCAATGAAACGTAACCTTTGGTTCGCCTTCGTAATTTTAACTCCTAGGTATTTGGTAGAATTTACGACCTTAAGGTTTGAGTGATTCATCGCGTAATTGATGTTCAGCGGATTTCTTTTAGTGGTCATGTGTATTACTTCACACTTTTCTTTATTTAGTGTCAATTGCCAATTTTCTCACCATGTAGATATTTTATCTAAATCGCTTTGCAGTTGCTTTTGATCCTCTGTTGACTTCACTAACCGATAAACGACAGCATCATCCGCGAAAAGTCTAAGGGAGCTATTCAGATTGTCTCTTAAATCGTTTATAAACACGAGGAAGAGTAGGGGACCTATAACGCTTCCCTGTGGAACGCCAGATATCACTTCTGTTTTACTCGATGACTTGCCTTCAATTACAACGAACTGTGTCCTTTCTGATAGGAAATCTTGAATCCAATCGCACAATTGGGGAGATAATCCATAAGCACGCAATTTCATTAGAAGCCTCTTTTGGGGTACAGTGTCAAAAGCCTTCCGGAAATCCGGAAATACGGAATCGATGTCGATGGCACTTATCACTTCATGTGAATAAAAGGGAAGCTGTGTTTCGCAAGAGCGATACTTTCTGAATCCTTGTTGACTATTGGTTAACAGTTCGTTCTCTTCGAGATAGTTCATAATATTCGAACAAAGTATATGTTCCAAAATCCTACTGCAAATCGACGTCAACGAGATTGGCCTGTAATTTTGGGATCACTCCTATTGCCTTTCTTGAATATTGGAGTAACTTGGGCAACTTTCCAGTCTTTGGGTACGGATCTTTCGCTTAGTGATAGGTTGTAAATTATAGATAAGTACGAAGCTATTGCATCAGCATACTCCGAGAGGAATCTAGTTGTTATACAATCTGGCCCGGAAGATTTATTTTTGTTTAGTGACTTAAGTTGTTTTACTACTCCAGGAACATCTACTTGTAAGTTTCGCATGCTGGCAGCTGTTCTTGGATTGAATACTGGAGTGTTCACTTCGTCTTCTTTGGTGAACGAATTTCGGAAAGCTGTGTTTAGTAATTCTGCCTTAGCAGTACTGTCATTGGTAGTATTACCATTTCTATCGCGTAGTGGAGGTATTGTTTGTATTTTGCCGCTAGTGTGCTTCACATATGATCAGAATTTCTTTGGATTTTCTGCAAGATTACGAGACAGGATTTCGTTGTGGTAACTACTGTAAGATCCTCGCATTGACGTCCGCGCTAGGTTGCGAGTTTCAGTAAAAGATTGCCAGTCTTGCGGATTCTGTGTCTTTTTAAATTTTGCATGCATTTTTCTTTGTTTCTGCAACAGTAATCTGACCTATTTTGTGTACCACAAGGGCCAGCCCGCTCTTTTATTAATTTCTTTGGTATAAATCTTTAGATTGCTACTGATATTATGTCTTTGAAAGTGAGCCACACCTGATCTACACTCGCATTTTTAGTTTTGAAAGACTGGAGACTATCACTCAGGAAAGCGTGAAGCGAATTTTTATCTGCTTTATTGAATAGATATATTTTTCGTTTATTTTTGGTGCATTTGGGAATTTCGACATTCAGTCATGCTACTACAACTCTATGTTCGCTAATCCCAGTATCTGTTTTGGTGCGCTTTTTTCTATCTCCAGATTATTTGTTGCTAGGAGATCAAGGGTATACTATTCTAGTGGGTTCATGAACAAACTGTTCAAAGTAGTTTTCAGAAAAAGCATTCAGAACTAGTTCGGACATGTTTTATATTTGCCGCCGGTTTTGCATACGTAATTATGCCAACATATCGTCGGTAAAGTAAAGTCGCCACCGCTTATAACATTATGCTTCGGATACCTATTTGAAATGTGGTTCAAGCTTTCTTTGAACATTTCTGCAATCGCATCGGCTGAGTCAGTGGGCCGATAAAAAGATCCAATTATTAATTTATTCCGGTTGTCAGGTATAACCTCTACCCAGACCAACTCACAGGAACTATCTGCCTCAATTTCGCTGCAGAAGAAACCGTGCGTAACATCAATAATCACGCCACCACCTTTTTTATTTATTCTATTCTTTCTGAAGACCATTTGGCCCTTTGAAAAATTTCGGCCGAACTTATCTCAGGCGTCATCCAACTTTCAGAACCTATAACGATTTGTGCCTCAGTACTTTCTGTCAGCGCTTGGAGCTCTGGAAGTTTCCCAATACATCTACGACAACTTACAAATGTTATACCAATGGTTTCTACGTCTACCTTCTTCCTGTCTGTCCCCTTTGAGACTAACCTAAAAAAAAAATAAAAAAAAAATAAAAAATAAAACAGTCCACGCCACACATCCCACGCTACCCGTGTAGCCGCTTCCTGAGTATAGTGGACTCCTGACCTATTTTGCGGAACCCGAAGACCCACCACCCTTTGGCGCAAGTTGAGGAATCTGCAGCCCACACGGTCGCAGAACCGTATGACCCTCTGATTCAGACCCTCCACTCGGCTCTGAAACAAAATTCCGCAGTCAGTCCTGTCGACAGTGCTGCAGATGGTGAGCTCCGCTTCCATCTTGCAAGCAAGACTGGCAGTCTTTACCACTTCTGATAGCCGCTCAAAACCAGAGAGGATCTCTTCCGATCCAAAGCGACACACATCATTGGTCCCGACATGAGCCACCACCTGCAGCTGGCTGCACCCTGTGCTCTTCATGGCATCTGGAAGGACCCGTTCCACATCTGGAATGACTCCCCCCGGTATGCACACGAAGTGCACATTGGACTTCTTCCCCTCCCTATCAGCCATTTTCCTAAGGGGCTCCACTGCCTGCCTAACGTTGGAGCTCCCAACTACTAAAAAACCCACCCTCTATGAGTGCCTGGATCTTGAAGGCAAAGGGGCGAGCACAGGACTAGCGAAACCATCTGCGTCAGGAACATCCTCTGCCACAGACAGCGCCTTGAATCTGTTGGCAAGACTAACCGGGGAGGCCTCCACTTCGGTCCCCCAGGTAGTCTTGCGCCGCCTGACACGCGCTGAGGCGGCCTCCCAATCCACCACGGATTGGGAGGCGACCTCCTCGCGGGCAGTGAACGGGCTGGCCACAGCCGCAGGCCGATCGGAGGGCACAACAGACGCACAGGGCGTCTGCTGCACCCCCGCGAGCGGCCCACAATAGCGGCGCCTACCCACCGCTGTCTGAAGCGTTGCCAGCGAAGCCAACGCCGCCTGAAGCTGCGAGCGAAGAGTCACCAACTCTGCCTCCATCCGTTCGCAGCAGTCAAAGTTCCTAGCCATTCTAAAAACCTATGTTTCCTCCAGGTTAGTACGTCTGAGGACATAGAAGTTTGATAAACAGTGACCTTCAAAAAATATGAACCTAACACTAAACTGTTTATTACCGGCGAATCTGAAAAATATATACGCGAGCTAATAAATCAAAAGATCAACAACTGAACTGACAACTAAACGTGATTCTTAATAAATAAACACGCGAGCACTCTAAAGTAGAAGAAAGTACACACAAAATTAAAATATGTCGCTACTATTAAGAAGCCGGTTACCGTACAATGTGGAGCTGCTGCTGCTCACGTGTGCACTCTTTTGACTCGTTTTATTCTCTGAAGTCAAATGAACCTCAAAGTTAAAAGCCAATTCTCATGCAATTAAACAAAGATCAAATTTAACGAACAGTATATACACTCCCAAAGCAAGTGACTGGTAAGTCTAAGATAATTGTATCTGATTCTAAACATTTGTGACAACCCACATTTAGCTGGAAACAGTGGCGTAATCCAGAGGAATATTCCGATGCCAGATTTCTGTGAGTTTACCTAAAACATGAACACCCCTTGAAACACTAGCAATTGCACGCGATTCTGTACCAAAACTGTGGTGCCTGGCGAAGTCAGCAACACGACGACTGGGCGGCGGCTATGTGCGACTTGCAGAGTCACGGACCCGGAGATAATTCAGCTTCGTGTTCCAGAAGTAATATTTAGCTAATATCAGCCAACTTCGACCCCAGCGGATCTTAGAACCTACGATCTCACTCGTTTGAATTTCGTGCCACTAAAAATAATTTACATGTGATACACGAATGTACTGTAGGCAGAAGTGACACCAGAACTGTGATAATCTTAATTAGCGCGTCGGTGTATCTAACATCAGGCAGGGTGACCATGTTCTCGGCTTGCCAATAGCGCTATTACTACAAGTTTTGGAGCACCTCCAAAAGTAGTGCTACAAACTGTGAGTACAGCTGCTCGAAGACAAGTATAATCCGAGAGCAGAAGAGAAGCGTCTCCTCTCCTCGGCTGCTCAAACACGAAACTCTTTCTCTCTACTGCTAAAATCTCCGTCTCCCCTCTGCAAAGCCTCCAGGCTCCGCCTATCTCTACTGAAAAGCCAGTCCACAGGGAGGCGCCAAAGTACGGCCAATCACGGCTTGCGTTCGGGAGTCGGACAGCCGAACCCCCTTATATTATAAAACAGCATCCAGTGGCCAGCTCTCCCGCGTTTCCACTTGTCAGGCCTCGCCCTTACGTTCAGCGTTTTCACGGTGGCGGCGGATGGCCTTCAGGCACCGAGGAAAACACGGCCAGCAAGTTGTTCCCAGCAATCGGCCAAACTCGCTGGCTATTATACAACTGCGGCGCCCACCAGCTTGGCGCCAGAGACGTACAATGTCCTACCTGGTGTCATCCTGGCGTTCGCCAACTCGGCGCAAGACGAGGGAGTTCCAAGGGTCTGTCTTTCATACATTTGCCCAGCTCTTCCCTCGCAAAGCACCGTACACCGCCATGGAGGCACACTTTATTCAACCTCCAGACGCTCTCGCCCAGAAGACGCCAGCGTTGGTGGCGCCAGCCAGATGGCGGTAACGTGTGCAAAAATACTTGGAAGGCTCACGCCTTAGTTCTACCTGCACCGGCTCTTGGCTGTAAGGCGTCTTCCAGGAACCGCTGTCCCTCCGAATAACAAAGCCACCCTTGTGCTCGCCACTGGTCTGCCGTTAGCTCTGAACTCGTGTCCCCCCCTCCCCAATCCTGCTACATGCCTCACACACCCAAGTAACAGAATATGTCTCTTTCACCAGAAGTTATTAAAGAAAAATTTATAACCTACGAATAATCTAATAAAATTAGCAAGGGTACGTTGTCCTTTTATGATGTAAAGCAATATAGCAGTACTAAAATCTCTCGACAAGTACTATCTAAATATTTTGTCTTGCGGCCATTCCCAATTCCCACAATATTAAAAATATAAACAGGAAAAATAAAATGTTTGTAAACTTTAGGAACCAAACTACTGAGTTCACAAGGCCCTAGAGCTATATATTATGTAATCAACTATGCCAAGGATAACACACCGATCCATGTCCGAGGGAGGACTCGAACCTCCATCGGGACTGGCAGCGTAAGCCCTTATGGCCCAAGGTGAATATAGACTTCGGTTATTCCCTTTCGGAAATCGCTATTTAAGCACAGCAAACTATGTTTTTTTGCAACTTGTCAGATACTGAAGGTGAAGGAAGTAAACAGAAAACAATACATCGTAAGTTTCCCGAACAATAAAGAAATCACTTGTTCAAGAAATACCACTTAAGTTTTACTTATTTGGTATGACTTCTATGCTTCAGCAATTAACACATGCGTCTATGCGACTACTCCAGCCAAATTTTGTATCTATCAAGAAAAAATGCAATCTAATTATTCCATGTAAGCTTCATATAACAAAAGAAAACGAGGAAGAAACAACATACAATACATTTTTGATAAAAGGAAAAAAAGATTTTTAAGATGTAACTTTGCAATCTAAATCAAAGACAGCGCTTAACTTTGCTGGCAGCCCGCCTTTTTCTCATTATTGCGACACTCAGAATTATCTCGCTTCTCTCTGCTTGTAAACAAACTCGAATTAATATTCGTAGAATATATGACTTCAACTGCTATTGGGCAAAGCTGAAAATGTGTACCCAGCCGGGATTCGAACCCGGGTCTCCTGCTTTCTAGGCAGTTGCGCTGACCCCTACACCACTGGGGACACAGTGATCACCGCACCTGCAAGGACTACCCATGCACGCCTCCCGTCAGATACAAACTCCCAGCTTCGCCCTGCCCATAGTACTCAAACTCGTAGGTTAACTAATTCCCGTAAGAGTAAGGGCTTCAAACTTGCCCACCCCTCCCCACTAACGATAGGATCATTGCCCGTCACCGGCATATTATATATATACATGTGGCGTCTGTTTGGAAAGAACAGACGTCACATTCTGATCCTGCAGCTGTTATTATTTAATATTCGTAGAATATATGACTTCAACTGCTATTGGGCAAAGCTGAAAATGTGTACCCAGCCGGGATTCGAACCCGGGTCTCCTGCTTTCTAGGCAGTTGCGCTGACCCCTACACCACTGGGGACACAGTGATCACCGCACCTGCAAGGACTACCCATGCACGCCTCCCGTCAGATACAAATTCCCAGCTTCGCCCTGCCCATAGTACTCAAACTCGTAGGTTAACTAATTCCCGTAAGAGTAAGGGCTTCAAACTTGCCCACCCCTCCCCACTAACGATAGGATCATTGCCCGTCACCGGCATGTTATATATATACATGTGGCGTCTGTTTGGGAAGAACAGACGTCACATTCTGATCCTGCAGCTGTTATTATTTAATATTCGTAGAATATATGACTTCAACTGCTATTGGGCAAAGCTGAAAATGTGTACCCAGCCGGGATTCGAACCCGGGTCTCCTGCTTTCTAGGCAGTTGCGCTGACCCCTACACCACTGGGGACACAGTGATCACCGCACATGCAAGGACTACCCATGCACGCCTCCCGTCAGATACAAATTCCCAGCTTCGCCCTGCCCATAGTACTCAAACTCGTAGGTTAACTAATTCCCGTAAGAGTAAGGGCTTCAAACTTGCCCACCCCTCCCCACTAACGATAGGATCATTGCCCGTCACCGGCATATTATATATATACATGTGGCGTCTGTTTGGAAAGAACAGACGTCACATTCTGATCCTGCAGCTGTTATTATTTAATATTCGTAGAATATATGACTTCAACTGCTATTGGGCAAAGCTGAAAATGTGTACCCAGCCGGGATTCGAACCCGGGTCTCCTGCTTTCTAGGCAGTTGCGCTGACCCCTACACCACTGGGGACACAGTGATCACCGCACCTGCAAGGACTACCCATGCACGCCTCCCGTCAGATACAAATTCCCAGCTTCGCCCTGCCCATAGTACTCAAACTCGTAGGTTAACTAATTCCCGTAAGAGTAAGGGCTTCAAACTTGCCCACCCCTCCCCACTAACGATAGGATCATTGCCCGTCACCGGCATATTATATATATACATGTGGCGTCTGTTTGGAAAGAACAGACGTCACATTCTGATCCTGCAGCTGTTATTATTTAATATTCGTAGAATATATGACTTCAACTGCTATTGGGCAAAGCTGAAAATGTGTACCCAGCCGGGATTCGAACCCGGGTCTCCTGCTTTCTAGGCAGTTGCGCTGACCCCTACACCACTGGGGACACAGTGATCACCGCACCTGCAAGGACTACCCATGCACGCCTCCCGTCAGATACAAATTCCCAGCTTCGCCCTGCCCATAGTACTCAAACTCGTAGGTTAACTAATTCCCGTAAGAGTAAGGGCTTCAAACTTGCCCACCCCTCCCCACTAACGATAGGATCATTGCCCGTCACCGGCATATTATATATATACATGTGGCGTCTGTTTGGAAAGAACAGACGTCACATTCTGATCCTGCAGCTGTTATTATTTAATATTCGTAGAATATATGACTTCAACTGCTATTGGGCAAAGCTGAAAATGTGTACCCAGCCGGGATTCGAACCCGGGTCTCCTGCTTTCTAGGCAGTTGCGCTGACCCCTACACCACTGGGGACACAGTGATCACCGCACCTCCTTGCAGGTGCGGTGATCACTGTGTCCCCAGTGGTGTAGGGGTCAGCGCAACTGCCTAGAAAGCAGGAGACCCGGGTTCGAATCCCGGCTGGGTACACATTTTCAGCTTTGCCCAATAGCAGTTGAAGTCATATATTCTACGAATATTAAATAATAACAGCTGCAGGATCAGAATGTGACGTCTGTTCTTTCCAAACAGACGCCACATGTATATATATAATATGCCGGTGACGGGCAATGATCCTATCGTTAGTGGGGAGGGGTGGGCAAGTTTGAAGCCCTTACTCTTACGGGAATTAGTTAACCTACGAGTTTGAGTACTATGGGCAGGGCGAAGCTGGGAATTTGTATCTGACGGGAGGCGTGCATGGGTAGTCCTTGCAGGTGCGGTGATCACTGTGTCCCCAGTGGTGTAGGGGTCAGCGCAACTGCCTAGAAAGCAGGAGACCCGGGTTCGAATCCCGGCTGGGTACACATTTTCAGCTTTGCCCAATAGCAGTTGAAGTCATATATTCTACGAATATTAAATAATAACAGCTGCAGGATCAGAATGTGACGTCTGTTCTTTCCAAACAGACGCCACATGTATATATATAATATGCCGGTGACGGGCAATGATCCTATCGTTAGTGGGGAGGGGTGGGCAAGTTTGAAGCCCTTACTCTTACGGGAATTAGTTAACCTACGAGTTTGAGTACTATGGGCAGGGCGAAGCTGGGAATTTGTATCTGACGGGAGGCGTGCATGGGTAGTCCTTGCAGGTGCGGTGATCACTGTGTCCCCAGTGGTGTAGGGGTCAGCGCAACTGCCTAGAAAGCAGGAGACCCGGGTTCGAATCCCGGCTGGGTACACATTTTCAGCTTTGCCCAATAGCAGTTGAAGTCATATATTCTACGAATATTAAATAATAACAGCTGCAGGATCAGAATGTGACGTCTGTTCTTTCCAAACAGACGCCACATGTATATATATAATATGCCGGTGACGGGCAATGATCCTATCGTTAGTGGGGAGGGGTGGGCAAGTTTGAAGCCCTTACTCTTACGGGAATTAGTTAACCTACGAGTTTGAGTACTATGGGCAGGGCGAAGCTGGGAATTTGTATCTGACGGGAGGCGTGCATGGGTAGTCCTTGCAGGTGCGGTGATCACTGTGTCCCCAGTGGTGTAGGGGTCAGCGCAACTGCCTAGAAAGCAGGAGACCCGGGTTCGAATCCCGGCTGGGTACACATTTTCAGCTTTGCCCAATAGCAGTTGAAGTCATATATTCTACGAATATTAAATAATAACAGCTGCAGGATCAGAATGTGACGTCTGTTCTTTCCAAACAGACGCCACATGTATATATATAATATGCCGGTGACGGGCAATGATCCTATCGTTAGTGGGGAGGGGTGGGCAAGTTTGAAGCCCTTACTCTTACGGGAATTAGTTAACCTACGAGTTTGAGTACTATGGGCAGGGCGAAGCTGGGAATTTGTATCTGACGGGAGGCGTGCATGGGTAGTCCTTGCAGGTGCGGTGATCACTGTGTCCCCAGTGGTGTAGGGGTCAGCGCAACTGCCTAGAAAGCAGGAGACCCGGGTTCGAATCCCGGCTGGGTACACATTTTCAGCTTTGCCCAATAGCAGTTGAAGTCATATATTCTACGAATATTAAATAATAACAGCTGCAGGATCAGAATGTGACGTCTGTTCTTTCCAAACAGACGCCACATGTATATATAAACTCGAATTAGATCTTCAGCGGTTACGGCCTGGATGCGTTAAATCTCCTATGGCTTACGCTACAATATTCAGAGAGGAATGGAATTCACGCGGAAAGTCGAGCTTAGGCTTGACGCTTTGTTGGCCGCTTCAGCGTTGGATAATGCTATGCATGGCTTTGTATTCGACTGCTTCTTCACTGTGGTAATAATCAACAAAACATGAAAGACAATATTCGCTGAGCCTCTGAAATGTCAGAGGGTGCCGACTGCTTATTTAAACCGTCGAAATTGGGCACTGCTTGTTTTGTAAATACGAACAGGTTATTACGAGGAAAATTGCTCTCAAATAAGAATGTGGAAATAACAACACATTTGCATTCAGAAGCATTATTCATACTTTAGCTCAATTATTACTACAGGTTTTTTTGCCTTTTACCGTTATACAATCGTAACATTGCGTACTTATGTTTAATAACGGCAGAAACACTATGTTAAAGTATAAAAACACATACTCCTGTCATCCAATCGACACAAACACCTACTAATCAGGTAACTAAAAAACATCTGGTACATCGTATTTTCATTGCACCACCCAAAATGATTCTCGGTCAAGTAAGCAATGAAATCATTTTATGCGTGTTCTGGAATGTGCTGCAGGCAGTAAGCGAGTCTCAGAGTACATAGATAGCTGATAAGGATGAAGCGGGATATTTATTGGCCGTGTGCCTTAATCACACGCACAAACGAATATTCCAGCGTGAAACACAGAAATGAAGGCTGCACTGTTCACACATATATTACTCTCCAATATTAACGAAAGTAATATTTCATCCAAAGTGGTATGCTTCCAGAGCCATACAAAGTGATTTATTACAAGTATAATATTTGTTTACTAGCAATTCGATCATTTCAAAGTATATGTAAGGAAATTGCTTAAATAATCGGCACATACATGCAAAGCGAAAACAATCGGCCGTACCTTCCAAACGTGTTATTACACTGCTGTCCCTCTAAGAAAAAAAAAATCGGACTGTCGTGTTTTACGGCCCACTTTAGAATTGTAGTTCTATAAGTTTTTGCAAACATTTTGGACCAAAATAATAATCTAAATACTAAAAAAATAATTAATAGGAGTGTGTGAAACCCTTGTAGGGAAAAAATGTAGGTGGTGGTGGTGGGTTCCGAACCACTGACGCCGGCCGCGGTGGCCGAGGAGACTTAGGCGCTCCAGTCACGGTCTACACGGCCACTACGGTCGGGGGTTCGAATCCCCCCTCGGGCATGGATATTTGTGCCGTCCTAGTTCGTAAGTAGTTCATAAGTAGTTTGTAAGTTTAGGGACTGATGACCCCGTAGTTAAGTCCCATAGACTATACAAACATTTGAACATCTTTTTGAACCACTGACCTTCAGCGTCACAGTCTAACACATTGCCCACTACGCTACAGCTATCGGTTCGGAATTGCTTTCTTTAATCTCATACTATTGATGGCCGTTGTTAACTGATGCTAATATGGCATTTGTAGACTCCAGTTATTATTTATCGTACGAAGAACGACGTCTTTTTGTTAATTCTTCAGTGCGCCATTGCTTTGAAATGACAACGTGTAAGTTACAATAAGAAAATCATCAAATACGCAACGAAAGATGGCGTATGCCAGAGAGAGTTCTCGGCGAGGAATGTGACGTGACATCTCCGAACGGATGGTTTTCGTTAATTCAATGGAGGGTGTCAAATCTTCGTTAGTTTTGCAAATATGTCTCAAACGATACGAGATATGAAAAAAATATAAGGGAGCTAAGTTGTAGAGAATTTTGTCAACTAACAATTAGGTTATTCAATTTTAGTTTCAGATGAACGGTTCCTTTGCAATTACAATTATATTACAAACGGTTTTTTTTAATTATTAACGTATTTTTTGTCCTAAAAAGTTGAAAAAGAGAGGTTCTGGTCTCTGGCGGCCTACAATCATGTCTGTAAAATTTGGTGCTGATCGGTTGAACGGTTCGTCTTAAAAACAGGAAACACGTTACGGACAGACAGACAGACAGGCATACATCCCAAAATCGCCGTTATTTTTGCAAATATCTTGGAAACGCTACGAGATATGAAAAAACATAACAGAGCAAAGGTGTAGAGAATTTTCTCCTCTACAAATTCGGTTATTCATTTTTCGTGTCAGATGAATAGTTAAGTCGTTATTTTCATTTAAATTTCGAGCTGTCAAAAGACGATCGCAAAGGCCCACTTTTAGTGTTACTACCGTAACCTAAAGAGGGCCAATACACTAACAAGAGGAATTCCTCAGGCACCAATGCGGTTCAAATTTGGCAGTTCTCTTGTGTATCACCTAAAACGAAGGATTGTAAGATTGTGGCTCAAACCCGGGAAGCGGTTTCAGACAACGGAAACTGTTCAAAGTAAGGCTAAGGTAGTCCACAGGTAAGAAGAGACGACCGTTATCTCCTGTGAACAGCCCGTCTAGACAACAGGCTGGAACGCACCCTACAGGTAGCAATAGTTCAGAATCGCCTTCGGCAATCTGGCCTTTATGCACGGAAGAAAACGGCGTGTGTCTCATTAAAACCACGACACCGTTTTGCCCGTACAAACTGGGCGGGGTAACATCAGTATTCGAGTCATAACGAATAGCTCCGGGTTCTCTTCACAGATGACTCAGGATTTTGTGCTGAAAAAAACACCATATAGTGTTGTAGGACGAATGGTGTGGGTAGCAGTCAGTAATGGCGAAAGTACGGACCACTATGTCGTTCAGAATGGAGCTTTGACTGTTCAGAGGTATAGAGACGAGATGCTTCCAGCTTTTGTTATGCTTCATACTTGTACCGTAGGAGATGGGTTCCTTCTGGTGGAGCTGGTTGATCATACTGTCCATACCACACAAGTGTGCAACTGTACTGACCGTCTGAGGTGATTCACACAATATTAGAGGGCAAAGAGGCTGACTTTTTCACTATTATGGTAGTCCCATGCGGACTTGCTCTATGTAGACGTCATGTAAACTTCAAGCAAAGAGTTGACACAGCAAATTATCGTACTGTATCACAGACAACTTAAATCATAACAAGACCTGAACTTTTTTATCGTTACCATATTGTTATGATATTTCACGTGATCCCCTAATTGTTGAGAGTGTGGTATAAAGGGCAACCCCTATTGGCGATTATTCTTCCGAAGTCGAACTTCGAAAGATGTTCTAAAGACGTACTATTTGTTTCTAAGAGGCATACTATAACTGCTAACGACAACCGTGCAAAAGAATAATCGCAGGACGTGGACACGGGCATCTGTTCCCCTTTATGTACAGCGCCGTTATGTGCGCCAGTGCTGAAATTCTATATATGTGCATCTCCTGTTGCCGCAAACGTATGCTTCAAATTGTACCTGTACATCATGTTTTCCTCCTCAAAGACTCCATCATTATACCTAAATTCCTTTCTTTCCTCTACTTTCAACAATGGAATTACCGTAGCATTCGTAATGGTACCACCCATCTTGTTTCATACAGGGTTATTTTGACCTCGTGTAGGTTGAATCAGTCCTTCAGACGAGTATTTCCTTTTCAGTTTCTCCACATTTTGCGTGCGGTCACAGAACTTTGGCTTTCACTTCCTATTTCAAATATCACACCAGTAAAACTATTCACTTGTGGTCGCTGAATTATTTCAGTTTTCCTTCTTCCTTCCCATCATTAAAACTGCAAAGCGTTTAATGCTATCGGAGAGCAAATCTATTGGGAGGACCTGCGCCTACTTTACTCGGCATACCGTTGTATTGAGGCTGGTTAGTGGACAAATATTCTGAGGCCTTGGTTCTGTAGACAACTGTCTGTGGGATTTATCAATACGATGATCCCATCTCCCTCGTGCCAATGATTCGACCTTTCTCCAATTCAGAAAGATGGATATAGCCACAACCTATGCTCTGTTGCTTTGCTCTCCTAAAGAGTTTCAGTAACATTAGACACACATAGTTTTTAACATGTCGAAATACAAGAATTAAAAATTATAACACAAGTATTCGTTGTCATTGCTCTAGTCATTGATAATATCAATGACTAGAGCAATGACAACGAATACTTATGTCATAATTTTGATTCGTGTATTTCGACATGTTAAACTATTAGCTAATCTCTGCTAACGCTTGATAATGGTAAATAACCGAAACCGGTAGCATTGAGACATAATAAACAGCTATTGTCAATATGTTGTTCTGCAATTATCTTAAAGCTGTTATGCCCCATCTGTTCACCTTTCTATGATGCATGGTGACTAAACTATTTTCGATTGAAACAAGGCTAGTCACCATGTTTTAATTTTTTATTGTGGTCTAGGCCAGTTTAAGAATGTTTATAAATAAAAGCTATTTATTAAGTTTGAACATATCTCAGTAGGACTACCTTCTCCTTTCCTGACAATGTGCGTGTTCACAAACAAAGCAAGAAAATATCTCTATATTTCTCCATAAGTGACCTAATATCTCTTTGTCGCCGTTACGCCCCGTGCACACTAAGGCGCCTTGCTACGGTACGTGCGGCCGTTCCACGTCGGAGGTTCGAGACCTCCCTCGGATTGTGTTGTTCTTAGGGTAAGTTAGTTTGGAAATTGAGGAACCGATGACCACTGCAGTTAGGTCCATAACTTTACAAACATTTGAACATTTTTTCTCTAGAATCAGCTTCAAATTCTGACCCTTGAAATCTCCGTAATAGTTTTCCTTGGAACGAACTTCACCTTTCTACCGGGGATTTTCATTTCCCTCCAGGCACCCTCAATTTAGTTTCTGTAATACTAGCGTACTGATCGAACCTACCCTTAATCAACGTAGCAGCCCTCCTTAAAGCCGACCTGGTGCAAATCCCGAATTCACGGACAGTCTTAAATAATGGATCGCACTAATGATGTATACCCAATGTCCTTTACAGATGAAACCCATCTTCTCTAAATTCTCCAAATATACCGAAGTGGGCGAGCCACCTCCGCCGAAAGTACTCGTTCAATTCTACATCTCATTGCAACTTAATAACTAGATATTTAATCAGCGTGACTGTGTCAGTCAGCATTTTAATAAAGCTGTTCGAACTTTTCCCGATTGATTTTCCTACTCGTCTGTATTCCCTCACATTTTTCTCTATTTATAGCTAGCTGCTATTCTCCATACCAACCAGAAATTTTGTCCAATTCATCTTATAACCTCCTACATTCACTCAAAAACGACACCTTCCAGTACATTGTCGCGTTCGGCACCGAAAAGCCACTGTCTGCTAGTCTCTCTGCCAATTAGATCCAGAGTGTACATAGACCCGTCCTTCCCTGGGACACTTCTAGACATTCACTTGCCTCTAACACCCATCGTCGAAGACATCAGGACAATATACTGGGTTCTGCTACTTATGATGTCTTCCAACCACTCATACACTCGACCTTTCGCTAGTAGTAGGTCACTATGTCAAACACTTTTCAGAAATCAAGTAATACGAAGTATCCTGTTGCCCTTCATCCAATGTCGGAACATACCATTTGAGAAAAAAGCAACTTGAATTTAACACGAGAGACTCTTCTTAAAATAATGCTGATTCTTGAATATAAGCTACCCTGTCTAAAGTAAATATTATATTCCAACTGTGAATATGTTGAAAAATTCTGCAGCAAGCCGACATGAAAGACATTGGCCTCTATTTACGTGTCTTACATTTTAGCAACATAATCAAAAATGTTCAAATGTTTGTAAAGCTATTGGGACTTAACTGCGGGGTCATCAGTCCCGAACCTCACAAACTACTTATCAACTAACTTATACTAAAGACAGCACAAGCATCCATGCCCCAGGGGGGATTCGAACCCCGTATGAGGAACGGCCTCGCGCACCGCAGCATAGCGCCTCAATGAGGTCGGCCGCTCCACTGCCGCAGCAACATAATCCCTAGGCATTAAAATAATGCAGTCTGTTTCCGTTCTCTGGGGCCCGCAGTGTAGAGTATGTCTTTGGGCGACATGTTCAATAATTATAAAATATTTTACACAGTCTGTGTTTGGTAGAATTTGCTCTTGAGGTTCTTGGAGTAACCCTTTCTGTTTCCGTCATTGTATTTCCGTGTTAACTGTGACTACGAAAATGTAAATGATTCCGCGCATCATTTTGCAAGTGAAAAAGGTGTTTTTTTTTTCATTCCATCAACAAGTATACACACAGAATTCCTTCATTGGAAGAATTCTTTGAATAACAAACAACAATGTATGTGGTCGTTAAAAGGAGTCCTTAACGGAATTCTGTAGAATGCGATGCACTTCCGATGTTTACGGAAGGCCCTGCTTAACAAACTTCTGTAGAATACGGTAAATTTAAGATCTTACGGATGTGGTATTGTTCAAATTAGATACAGCATTGCTCTAATGCTAGCAATTTCCGCTACTCTATAAAGAATAATACGAGGTTTCAAAGAGTACACCCTGAAAAATACCGACTTTTTGTGATAGCTTCTCATATATTTCAATCGTATTTTATTATCTGTTGAAATTACTTTCTAAAATGTATTAAGTAGCCAATTTTTTTGTAATTTGAAGCAATTTTTTTTCCTTTTAAAAAAGAAAAGAAAAGAAAAGAAAAGAAAAAAAGAAAAGAAAAGAAACGAAAGTCACTAGAGACGCAGCCTAAGATTGCACTGAGGAAGAAAATAGATCGTTCTTTCGTAGATGCACTTCGACAGTTTCTTTCTAGCGATTTTGGGAAACCACAAAAACCCTAATTCTGGATCGTCGCAGAGCGATTTGAACCAACATCCTCCTGAGTGCCTGTCCTATGTATTAGTACCGATCCACTTTACTGGATTGCCATTCAAGAAAATTCTACAACTGCAGGGATATCACAGAAAATAATTATATGTTTACGATACGTGTCGGTACAGTGTTCTACTGAAACGTATCGTGTGAATCATCAGTCTCATGTAGAAATACAGATTACAGAATTAGTATTAAGAACATTTGATTACGCGGTTTTTCGCAAGGAAGTTCTTAAATAAATGTTTCACGGATTTCATACCACGTCAGATTTATTTTATTTTAGTTTTTCTTTTTCGTAATCTCACAACGACTTCTTCCGTTCATGTTGTCTGGAATTATGAGTAGGCTTTGTAGTACCACACGATTTATTGCTAACACCCAGTTACGGCTTCATAGGAAGTCAATAAAATCTGACGTGAAGAAATTATTCCTAAATATTTCTCCTCATTAATTAGGGGTTTTTAGCCTCCCAAGGAAAATACTTGGGTATGAACAAACACATATACACCAAAATCGTATGAGAGATAATGTAAAGATCCCTTACTGCACTAGTGATACTCCCGCATCTGCAAAACTCTGCAGTCGTCCGTCAGAGGCCTCTGCGTGTACCATGCCGCATTGTAATGTGACCTGTCGGTTCGCCAGTAGGGACGGTGCAGTCTGACTCCGAAGTTGCGTTTAGTGATGTTATATCATATGGGGCGGCGATTGCTAATCAATCCTGCTAGTGTATTGCGATTATTTGAGATGAAGTTACGAAGAACCCTTCTTCGTGAAGATGATATTAGTGTAGAAGATGAATGATTTGCATGCTTTCTCGTATCTGTTATGGTACAGAAATATGAGCATAAGTTAGATACTGTTGTTACAGACTCATAATAATGATAATAGGGATGATAATGACGAACAACTCATTGCAAGCGGTAGTGCTACGGTAACTGCGGGAAGAGACGATGGAAGCAGTGACAGTGAATACCAACAGTCTTTCGGGAAGAAGGTTAAAGTTGCAACTATCATCACGACTTTTGATGACAATTCGCTAGAGAACATGTACGATGATTATTACATAAGTTATAGTTAAGATATCTGCATTATATATGGCGACTACAATTACATCTACAGTGGTATCTAGAGCATGGTTGCAGAGCTTTGCAGAAAAACGACACCCATCAGCACATTGAGGTGTACGTAGAGATCCTGAAAACGTTCATACAGATATGTTTGTTCGATCCCATGTACTTTCCTTGTCAGTTGTAATCATATGACATGAACAGGTGAAAATTTGTCTCATGGCCGGTATTTGAACCTGGAACCTCATCCTCCGGGCTGAAAGCACCTGCACGGACTACTGAAGCACGTAGCTCGTCAGACAGAAAATCCATGGCTCACAGTGCATCGAGATTTACAATTAAAAACAGCGGCCTCTGTTCTTTCGCACACGTCTTAAATATCTCATTGTTTTACGATAAATAATTCATAGGCAGCACAAAACATGTTAGGATCTACTGACGTAAATAATTCTAAGAGACAACATATCGAGTACCGTATATTCATTACCGTAAAATATTAAATGTTCAAATGTTTGTAGAGCTTATGGGACTTAACTACGGCCGGCCGCGGTGGCCGAGGGGATTGAGGCGCTCCAGTCACGGTCTCCACGGCCACTACGGTCGGGGGTTCGAATCCCCCCTCGGGCATGGATATTTGTGCTGTCCTAGTTCGTAAGTAGTTCATAAGTAGTTTGTAAGTTTAGGGACTGATGACCCCGTAGTTAAGTCTCATAAGATTTACAAACATTTGAACATTTGAACTTAACTACGGGGTAATCAGTCCCTTAACTTACAAACTACTAATGAACTAGCTATTACTAAGGACGGCACAAATATCCATACTCGAGGGGGGATTCGAACCCCCGACCGTAGTGGCCGTGCAGACCGCGACTGGCGTGTCGCAGACCGTTCGGCGACCGCGGCCGGCAGTAAAATATCAAATCTCACATTAGCTATAAATCCTCCATTTTGAATGTAAACTTTGTAAAACGTATCAAGCTAATGAGCTGTTATGTCGTGTTAATTATGTTTATTCGTTAATCACATAACGTATGAAAATACGTGTATTTAATATACGTAATATTTTCCATCTAAAACATTATCTGGTTTTTGTTACTGGTACACACGGATGATTTCTGTCCATTGACCTGTAAAAACACTGTCAAATAACAATGAATTATGATCTTTCAAACAGCAGCAAAATCATACATTTCCAGTTTTCCACGGCGTAATGAATTATCTATTACATTTTGGGTTTGCCAGTTAAGCTTTTTCCATTAACATTTCGGCTGCATCCGTCAATTTTCAAAATTAATTGCAAGACTGTCGATAGAGTTTTTTCTTTATTGTTACTTTCCCTCCCTCCCTTCCGCCATCATCAGTTTCGACGTGTGAGGGAACGGTGTAAGCAGTACTCTTGCAGAAACACAAGTGTAGTTGTAGGAAAAGACACTTTCAGTAAAATAAGAAGGAAGGAAGCAAGACTTTTAAGGAACCATCTCGTCGTTTGCCTGAAGCGATTTGGGGAAATCAAGGCCGGAGGCAGAGTTGAACAGTCGCCCTTCTGAAGAAATGCGAGTCCAGCGTGTTAGCAATGTAAAATCTTTGCTTGTATACGTCTTTTTTTTTTCTTTTTTTAATTTGAGTATAGCAGGGTACGAAGCATCGGCTATTGCTTTCCGTATTAAAACTACACACATTTAATTTTTTTAGTGCTGTAACTAAGCACTTATTTGTAATAATTGTCTTCTTTCCCTGAGAAGAGGGAAGTACTGTAGCACTTCAAGGTTGGTCCCCTGCTCCAAGTACAATAAACCTAAGAGGGAAGAAGAAAGAATAAAAAAGAAGGAACATTTCAGGGGAGCAATGCGGAGTTTGATTATTTTAAATTTTATTTTAATAAAAGCACCTTTGTAGCGTGGTTGAAGTATGCATGAACGTACAAACTGGTATTCTCGTTGAGTGGGCGTAAATTTTGTGCTCTTGAAGTCGGTTCAGTTCAGTTTATCTTCTGAAAGCTTAGGCGTCGCAGCTGCAAGGCGGGTTATGCAGAACTAATGAAGACATTTCTTCTTTAGGAGGCGATCTGACAGTTTCATATCCTTCAAAAATGAAATGCCAAGATCGCGAATTAATAACTTATTTAATGACGACCGGTTTCGGACGACTGTGCCACCATCATCTGGTCATACTTATTTTATAATCTGGTCATCTAATTTTTTTAAAAATGGATGTAAAATAATAAGCTGTCATGTTTTAACTTAAGTATTTTATGTGATGACTAAGTGCTATGTTGCACTTATTATTTTATATCCATTTTTTAAATAATATGACCAGCTTAAAAATATATATGTATGACAAGATGATGGTGGCACAGTCCCCCGAAAGCTGTCGTCATTAAATAAAGTATTAATTCGCGATCATGGCGTTTCATGTTTGAAGAATATAAAAATAATGAAGAAGTGCTCAACATTATTGTGGAGAAAAGGAGTTTCTAGCATATCCTGAGAAGGGATAGGTTGTTGGGACACATTGTAAGCATTAGCATTTAGCATTAACATTAGAAGGGAGAGTGTGAGGTAAAAATAGTAGAGAGAAAAACCGAGGGACGAATACGGTGAACAGATTAAAAAGGATGTAGGTTGCCGTTGTTATTGTCAGATGAAGAGGCTTGCACAGGACAAGGTAGTATTAGTTCGTTATCCGTAAGGTGTTTGAAAAATGTTTCTGGCACCATGGTAGACGGATTAGGAGACAGAGGAATTTCCAATACACTAACACTGACGCCTAGCCAAAATTACAAAGATATTGTATCGTGTGCTGCCACGAATCCATTTTGCGGATTAAGTAAAAACTCTTCCCCAGAAATAAGAATGCGTTAATTTCGATCTGAGCGGTTGTTTGACGAGTAAGAAACAGGCCGCGCTAGCATCCAGACATGGTTCCCTCGACCACAGTGGAACCGTTGGGTGTCCGTGTCGTCCTATCGACAGTATATGTGAAGGGGCGAATTACGAGAGATGGGTACGGTACAGTCGATGTCGGTTAATTTGTTTCCCATTCATCGTGATATACCACGCCAACTAGATGTCTGGTTATTGACGGCGTGCTTGGACCGCTATCCAGAGTTTCCGCAAACGTACTGGGGATGGCGTTAGGCTGGCGATTATATATTATTTCTGTCTAATCCAAATGAGCGAATGGTAAAGTTCGGTATACGTAAGTAAGGTCCAACAAGAGAGGACTGGATGGTCGATAACAGGGATTAACAGAGAGAGACGTATGCAAAGGCATCAAATAGGAGGCTCTGTGGGCAACGACTACAGACGTGACGTTGAGACGTGACGTTGAGCGCTGTGGCTCTGGTCGCACGTGTGTTATTCACACACCAAATTCAAATGTTTGTTAAGCTTAAGGAACTTAACTGCGGGGTCATCAGTCCCTAAACTTACAAACTACTTATTAACTACCTCATACTAAAGACTACACAAAAATCCATGCCCGAGTGGTGTTTGGCACCCCCAACCATAGTGGCCGTGCAGCCTGTGACGCGCGGCGCAGACAGCTCGGCCACTGCGGCCGGCGTTATTCACACCCAACCACGTTCCTGTGAGATTGCGAGAGAGTCATATACCACAATCAATAGCACTCCTACCATCAGAATACATCTGGCCTGGCTGGATATGGTAGTAACTGGGCCATATGAGGTATGTGGGAGGGCTGATGGATGTTCACATACTATGCGCGTCGAATAATGTTGAAGGCTCGTACCTGGTGATCTGCTAGTTTGGCCCCGATTGTCTCAAGAAATCGCTTCCTTCGGATGCTACTGGGCTGTGGAGATTGGCTGAGAATTAAACGCCAGTAGCTAATACGTCGGATTTGAACGCTTCGGGTGAGCTGCCCGATGCTTCGCCGTAAGTCGCCACCCATGACGCGGCTGCTCGTACAACGTCTTCGCTGTCCTCACTGACGAGGTCGTCAGCGTTGCCTATATAACAGAATCAGTACGCGTGAAATGTTGTAGAAAGTGAGAAGCCTTGTGGGACAGATCGTGCTATTAACAGGTGATACGACCATTTTACGTGATTTGTAAAGTGATATCTTAAAAATACTGAGGAATCGCCCGCAAATAGAAGTGTGACCGAAGGCCTAAATATTGTCGAAGCGCCAGGGAGACGCTTTCAACATCAAAAATTTTGTGTTCGACCATCTAGTCGCTAGAGCTGGATTACATGCGTTTTCCAAATTAAAATCATTATCTCTGATTATTAAATTATCTGGTTACCTTATTTCTTTTGCTCCCGTAGAAACGAAGCAAGAAGAGTTGAGTCTTAAAATTCTCTTGTCGCCGTAGTTAATTGAATACTCCTGTACCTATAAAATGACCTACCACAACAGACTTCTTTGGTTGTGGTAAGTGGGTCTATTTTCCGTATTGAACGCGATAATACCGGTGGGTATTATCTGATCTATATATAGATTTTCACAATTTTCACTATAATCTGATTCACACCCACCTTGCAAAGCAACGAACCATATTTCGCAGAGTTGAGTAAGGCTACAGTTGACATAGAAGCCGAGAAGATTATCTTAAGACGATGTTTTTCAAGCATACAGGTATTATTCGAGGAAAGAGGAACCGCATAACTTAGGCAAAATCAATCTTATGTGAAGATATTAATTTATTGCTCTTACAAGTGATATACTTTAATTCTAGGGTCACCAAGCGACTTTTAGATTGAATTACTGTGATATAGATCAGAAGCTGGTCTACAAAAGACTGAAACCAGTAATTAAATGTAACCAACAATTTTCGATCTGGATTGTTCTTAATTTTAACTGTCACAGGGAAAGTATTCAGAATATGGCACACCTTTCGAAGCATTAGTTCAGTTGCTTATCGACGTCACGCATCTGCAATACACTGCGGCAAGGACTCCGCAAGAATCTGGTACGTTGTTAGAGGGCGTTGTACGTCATTTCCAACATTGTTTTCCAGAGAGGCTGTTAATTATATGAGGTGTGACTTCTTTAGCAGTTGATATACAGTATATAAACTGAGAATCAGTATCACGTTTGTCAAATTACAGTAACATGTAGCCTGCTTCAAATTAGTACGATGAATCATACAACATAAGGATTATTTCAATTCACAGTACGCGTTGCCTCTTCGTCGAATAATACCAAAAGCATATTCACTTTTTGCGAATACCGGTCTACCAAACACTTTGGCAGGAGATCCCATTCCACATGCTTCCACGTGTTGTATTAGGAAGTGATTCATTTGATAAAACAACTCATTCCTACGCTCCATGGTCCAGTGACGAACTCATATCCATTGCGTTAGAACCGATGGTACTGTGGTAGTGTAGACACTGGTAAGGAGCATCATGTGTTGAAGCTAGTTTTAAACACTGCGTGCTGTAAACGTGGTATGATACATGGTTAGAACCCACTACACTCTACTTAGTCTTTACCAGCAACTGCTTAATCACCCATACTTTGTAAAAGTCGCTGATCAACAGCACAAATCATATGCAGCCGTAAATGACGGATCTGCTGTGCATCCTCTTGAGCTGTTACCTATGTTTTGCAAAACAGCTTGTTTCATCCCTCATTACTTTCTGAGTGATGACTGGTTCTTCTAGTAGCATTGTTTCGGAATACAAGCACTAGAAATGCGAACGTTTGAATAAATACTCCAACTAAAATGCCCTCATTATTCAGGCTGGTTATGAAGGCTGTTAGTGACTCACCTAATTATTTCTATTCGTCTAACCGTCAGGTCAATTTTTCTATCCAGCCATAAGTGAAAGTTTTCTCGCTGATGAAGTTCGGTTGTATTTATTATAAGTTCCTTGTATTGACTGAGTATCGCCCTTGCTTCATCCTGTACAACGGCTTCTTCCCCGACCTGTGGAAAACCTACCCTAACCTCATATGTCTTAAACCAGGCAAACCGCCGTCATATAGTCTTATTAGCCTCACCTCGGTGTTTAGCAAGGTCCTGGAAACCTTCCCGTCCCTCCGCATCCGCCAGCATCTCAGTCAACACCACCTGCTTCTGCTCTTCCAATGTTGCTTCCGACCTTCCTTCTTTGCCAATAACCAGCTCCTGCGCGTACGCACCTCCTTTCTATCCAGATGAACTCCCGTCGCGCCGCTATCCTCGTTTTCCTCGACATCAAGAAGACTTACGACTGTGTATGGCATTCCGGTCTCCTTTTCAAGTTCCAGCTCCCATTAATTATGTCAGCTTCATCGCTTACTTTCTCGCCCATCCCCCATCCTATGTCACTGTCAACAAGTCCAACTCGCGTTTGTTTTCCCCTCTGCCCCCTCTGGCCCCTTCTCGACCTTACCTATTCGGCTGACGTGCCACAAGCCCAGCCTCCATCTCCTCCAATACGCTGACGCCACTGCCTTCTTTGCTATCGCCCCCTCCCTTTCCTGCTCCCAATACCTCATTCAGTCCCATCTCTCCAAATTCTCCTCCTGGTGCAACCAGTGGCTCCTCATTGTCAACCCCGCAAAATCTCAGGCATTCATCATAGGTCACACCACCCCTTCCTTCCGTCACCGTGACCTCTACCTCACACTCCAGGGCCATCCCATCCCACAAACCAAAACCCTCCAGTACCCTGGCCTCATCCTTGACCGCTCCCTCTCCTGGAAGTCACACCTGCACTCGGTCCCTGAAAAACCCCTCTCCCGCCTCAAACTCCTCAAGCTCCTGTCTGGCTGGACATATGGCCTTGACCGCTCCCACCACCCCTTCACTTACCGATCCATCATGCGTCCTATCATCTGTTGCTTCCATCCCACCCCCTGCCCACTTCGAATCCCTCCAGATCCTAGAACACCACGCCCTCCGCCTTGCTTACCTTACGACTTGATTCCCTTTCCTCACCTTATGAAATCTCTAGAAACCCTCTGCCTACCTTATGTGTCCAGTCAAATAGAATTCCGCAACCAGGTAGTCTCCCACCTCTTGCTTCTTACTATCCCTCCATCCCTTCACCTTCACACTCTCCGCGTCCTCTCTGAGGGAACTTCCATCAACTCCCTCTCCAGGATGACGCCTTCCGCCCCGACGTCTATCCCTCCTTTCAACCTTAGTCCATCCCCGTATTTGTATGTCTCCCTTTCTCCCCCCATACTCATCCCTGTCCCCTCCCACATTTGGCTCTTCCCTCCCAGCTCCCTCCTACGGCGAGTCCTTGTGCCTTCCCCCCATTTCCCTCTCTCCCTCTCCTCCCGTCCTTCTCCCACTTTGTTTCCCCTTCCTCCCCTTTTCTCACTGCAGGGCCCCCGTGTCGACATATTTTAACAGTGCACCGATTAGTGTTGTGCCAGTGTTTTTGCTAAGTGCTCAAGTACTTCAGCATCCGCCGATCAGGCCGTATATTCGAGTTGCCATATGTTTTAATTCTATGCTTCATTGACGTCCTGTTTGTGTCACCAAGTGTTATTTTACTCACCATGGCTTTTAGTATTCTACGTATGTGTGTTTTACCACCGTGGCTCGTTTAATTTCGGACTATGTGTGTTTTAATTCTCCTTGCAATTGTCTCACTTTTTATTCGCCTTCACTTTGTTAATTCTACTTTCATTTCCTCCTTTAAGACTTTTATTGTTCAAGTTGTACGAATTTGTACTTCTCTCTGCTGCAGAGCAGCGACGAAGCTGCTGCCAGCCTGCTCTACATGGAGCGTGAAATCCAATAAAGGAGAAAAAACTGAGTATCGTGGATGGGAGCCAACGAAGGCTGAGGAATCGGAGAGACACTGCAGAGGTCAGACGAAAAGTGGGAGGTCAGGATTACCTCTAGGGAAGGGAAACAGGAGCTGCCTGCGAAATTGCAGACGCCTTTGTTAGCTGTCCCAGGGTTCGAGTTACGGTTCACAGATTCAGCACGTAATTCCATCCATCGTCTACCCGCTGCAGTAAGGTGCTACTCAACGTCATCGATTTTTCCAAGTGTCAGAGAAACGGAAAATGCCTCAAACTAACTGTGCCCCCCACAATAGTCGCGGTGTCAAGTGACGTAAAATATTGGTGTTGCAGCCAGAGTAGGACGGCAGTGACGTTTAGCCTTCAGATGAACGTTATTGCTTCCTAACTTCGTTAATGTTAACTCCGGGATCAAGTCTCCCTACAAAGTGAGAGGAAGACACTTGGAAGGTACGGAGTTTCACGTCGGATTAGCTAATGTTTAAACGGAGTGGGCGGGATAGGTTTGCTGGCTGCCGGTAACTCATAAATATTCCATTTTGATGCCATCACACTACTATGTATCTAGCCAATTCTTAAACCAGTTGTCAGTTATATAAAATTGTCAGAACGGCATGTTTCGGGACCAACCTTATCCCTTTCTCAAGTCATACAAGAAACAAGGAAATAACGTAAAATACGGCTTAAAAATTAAGATGCGAACACACTAAACAATTATCCTTTCTAGGATAACTTACCTAAAAAATTAAAATAGGCAGTCATTAGGCAACGTGCACCTTAAAATACATGTAGCATCGGTGCATTGTCATGCAATAATCTGACATGTTATCGGTTTGATGAACCACTATGAACTACCGACAAGTTGCACTGTTGTTTCAGCAATAGTCTGTGAACAGCTACAAGTGAAAGGTGACTGACAGCGTGATTCCCACGGAAGGCGCTATATGTGTTCCAATAAAATTATTTAAGGAGGCGCTAAAAAGATCAGAAGCATGACTGCATAGCTGAAGATCTATAATTGCCATATAAATGTTCTTATTTTTCCAAGAGGACATTATTAAAATGGGTCCATAAATTCCCATTGGACAGTTCAGTCTTTTCATTTAATACGTTGCTCGACTCTTTCTTTAGTACGCAGAATATCTGTCTCTTCTAATCGACAGAGGAGAGAATTGGGTGGGCAAAGACGAAGTGTACGAAATCGAATGTCCAGATTGTGACATGAAGTATGTGGGCCAAACCGGGAGAAATTTCAAATTCAGATTCAATGAGTACAACAGTGTGAATGGCTCATCGGCAGTAGCTATGTACCTGAAGGAAGAACAAGACTCGTTGGGGAACGTCAGTAATAGTTTGAGGGTATTACACAACGCCGCGGTGGAGTAGCCGAGCGGTGGAACCTAGTTGTGATGCCTCGTGCAAGGAGGAGAAATGCGTACCATCACGTTACCGACTTTCATCGCGATTGCGGTTGTCGTATAGAGACATTGCTTCTCGCGTTTGTCGCGATCGAATGACTGTTAGCAGAATATGGAATCGGTGGTTTCAGGAGGTCAATACGGAACGCCGTGCTGGATCCCAACGGCCTCGTATCACTAGCAATCGAGATAACAGGCTGTAACGGATAGTGCAGCCATGTCTCGATCCCTGACTCAAACGATGGGGACGTTTGCAAGGCAACAACCATCTGCACGAACAGTTCAACGACATTTGCAGCAACATGGACTATCTGCTCGGAGATCATGGCTGCGTTTATTCTTGACGCTGCATCACAGGAGCGTCTGCGATGGTGTACGCAACGACGAACCTGGGTTCACGAATGGAAGAACGTCATTTTTTCGGATGAAACCAGGTTCTGTTTACAGCATCTTGATGGTCGCATCCGAGTTTGGCGACATCGCGTTGAACGCACATTGGAAGCGGGTGTTTGTAATCGCCATACTGGCGTATAACCCGGCGTGATGGTATCAGTTGCCATTGGTTCCACGTCTCGATCACCTCTTGTTCGCATTGACGGCACTTCGAACAGTAGCCGCTACATTTCAGATGTGTTACGACCCGTGGCACTACATTTCATCCCTGCGAAACCCTACATTTCAGCAGGACAATGCACGACCGCATGTTGCAGGTCCTCTAAGGGCCTTTCTAGATACGGAAAATGTTCGACTGCTGCCCTGGCTAGTACATTCTCCAGATCTCTGACCAGTTGAAAACGCCTGGTCAATGGTGGCCGAGCAACTGGCTCGTGACAATACCCCAGTCACCGCTCAAGATAAACTGTGGTATCGTGTTGAAGCTGCATGGGCATCTGTACCTGTACACGCCATCCAAGCTCTATTTGATTCAAAAAATGTTCAAATGTTTGTATAGTCTATGGGACTTAACTACGGGGTCATCAGTCCCTAAACTTACAAACTACTTATGAACTACTTACGAACTAGGACGGCACAAATATCCATGCCCGAGGGGGGATTCGAACCCCCGACCGTATATTTGATTCAATGCCAGGCGTATCAAAGCCGTTATTAGGGCCAGAGGCGGTTGTTCTGGGTACTGATTACTCAGGATCTATGCACCCAAATTGCGTGAAAATGTAATCATTTGTCAGTTTTAGTATAATATATTTGTCCGATGAATACCCGTTTATTATCTTGATGCAGCAATTTTAATGGCCAGTAGTGTATGCTGATGTCCGGAATCCAAACGTCGTACGTTATCCAGAGGAAGAAAACGGATGCACTCCAGTGAGCAAGCGCGTTTCTTATACACCTTAACACTTCCATTTTCCTTTGTTTTACACTAGGTCATTAGACAGCTCAACTATTCAGAGGGTCCGATAATACTTTCACAGACGATGTTATAAGGAAATCTAATTATTTACATCTTTCACCCTGAATTTTAATCGTACATCCATATTTTGCGTTGATTTCTTTGTTAATACATAGGTGAAACAGAAACGAAATAAGACAGCTCCCTAACTTTACAACCTCGTTTACTCAACCACTCATACTTACTCTCTCTCGAATCTACATCTTGTACAATCTCCGCCTTTCACTATTCTTACCCGCGGCGGATTAGCCGTGCGTACTGGGGCGCCGTGCTGCGGTGCGTGCGGCCGTCGCCGTCGGGGGTTCGAGTCTCCCTCGGGCACGGGTGTATGTGTTGTCCTTAGGCAAGTTTAATGCAGTTTAAGTACTTTGTAAGCTACAGACTAATAACCACGCAGTTGTGTCCGATAGATTTACAAACATTTGATCACGATTATAATTTGTCTTTTACTATATTATACCTTACACTACTTCTAATTGTAAACACCAGTTTTGGTTCATCATAACCCACGGAATCTTACGTTCTTCATCAAAACAACGACAGAAATATTGATAAAACTCTTCTGGGTATTGGACCGCATCGTCAATATATCAAATATTTCACCGACGTTTCGGCCACTATTGCAAGCAGCCATATTCTGTTACGTAACACCCAGAAAATGGCCGCTTGCAATAGTGGCCGAAACGTCGGTGAAATATTTGATATATTGACGATTCGGTCAAATACCGAGAAGAGTTTTATCAACAATGACAACGGCCTTCGTTTACATTCAACGACAGAAATGCCTATCCAGTGATTTTACCTTTCATGAAGCTGAAATGAGCATCATGTAACATAGCTTTAGTTTTCGTATCCATTCTTCTGTTTTTACTTAAGAATATAGCTGCATGTTGTATGCTCTTGTACCACAGTTTCCTTTGTGGTTTATGTGAATGATATCTTTTGAAGTCCGACAGTAGGTCATACTGAAAGGATAATCGCTCAGTTACCACTTCATCTAGTGATATTAGAATATCTTCAGGAATATTAAAAAAGCAAACGGAATTAATAATTACTGATTGGCTTAGACTGAGGAAAAATATAGCTAAAACCTGCCCAAATATCAACTTTCAAATACGCAAGCAAAGTACTCGTAAGTCAAATTTTACTATTCTCGACACTAATTGTATTACTTTCGACAATAAAACATTGCCTAATGACCATAGTGACTAATCACTAGGAATTTTCTTAATACTACAAGGCCTTTCTTGGCATGTGTTCAGCGTTCCCTACAGCTCTAGTATTCAGAGACAATTAGGTCTGTGCTGAGCGGTTTTTGCCGAGGTTTTAAACTGTACACGTGCTTTGCCAAATTCTTCGTGACCCTAAAAAACTAGTATGCTTGGCAGTTCTTGTCGAATGTGCTCTCCTAGTTACAAGTTTAGGGGAAGTTTGTAATCGGGCCTGATTTCGCAGAAGAGGAAGGAGGGAACTAGGCCATGGCTTGAGGGAGTGTGAAGTGGGCAGCTACGATGTTGAACCAAGTTTCAAATGTTCAAATGTTTGTTAAGCTTAAGGGACTTAACTACGGGGTCACCAGTCCCTAAACTTACAAACTACTTATGAACTACCTACAACTAAGGACGGCACAAATATCCATGCCCGAGGGGGGATTCGAACCCCCGACCGTAGTGGCCGTGCGGACCGTGACTGAAGCGCCTCAGTCCCCTCGGCCACCGCGGCCGGCAAACCAAGTTTACCAATACATAAACATAGATCTCAGAACCGAAGAAATCATATTTCCCAGTGATCGGAAACTTAGTTGATAAGAAAGAAGCATAACCTACATCAAATGAAGAATGATGAAATCTATCTGGGAGGGGGGGAGGCGGGGGGGAATTAACAAAGAACTATAAACAGGGAATGTAATTTTATTGCAGCAAAAATGGACAGGAGAAAATGATATTATTTAGGGTTTGTTGTAAGAGAGGAAATGAACAGTTCTGAAAACATGTACAGTACTTGGAAAGTAACAGAATATTCTACTGTGTTGTTGTGGTCTTTAGACCGGAGGCTAGTTTCATGCAGCTCTCCACTCTACTCTACCCTGAGTAAACCTCTTCATCTTATTGTAAGAACGGCAACCCGCATCCATTTGAAGCTGCTTACTATATGTTTCTCTTGGCTTATCTCTGAGATTTTTCCCCACACATTCCATCCAATACTCAATTTACGACTCCTCGATGCCTAAGAATGTGTCCTACCAATTGAACCTTTCTTTTAGCCAGTTCAGTGCCTCTTCCTTAGTTATGCGATCTACCCACCAAAACTTTAGAATTCGTCTGTAGTAACACATTTGAAAAGCCTTTATCTTCATCCTGTCTAAACTACGTATTTGTCGTCCAAGTTTCACTCCCATACAAGGTAACACTCCACACAGATACCTTCAGAAAAAACATCCTTACACTTAAATTAATATTCGATGTTAGCAAATTTCTCTTTTTCAAAAACGCTTTTCTTCTCATTGCCATTCTGCATTTTATATCCCTGTACTGCGACCATCATTTTTTTTACTGCTTAAGTAAAGCAATTCCTCTACCACCTTTATTGTTTCTTTATCTAATTAATTTCTTCAGCATCGCCTGATTTTTTTTAAGATTGCATTCCATTACCCTTGTTTTGCTCTTGTTAATGTTCATATTATACTCTCCTTTCAACACACTGTCCATTCCGTTCAATTGCTCTTCCAAGTCCTTTGCTGTCTCTGACATAATTACGATGTCATCAGCAAAACGCATTGTTTCCATTTCTTCACCCTTGCTCTAATTCCTTCTCCAAATTTCTCTTTGCTTTCCCTCACAGCTTGCTCATTGTACAAACTGAATAACATTTGAGAAAGGCTACACCCTGTCTTAATCCCTTCTCAACCACTGCGTGTGTTTCATGCCCTTCTACTCTAATAACAGCTGTTTGGTTACAGTACAAGTTGTAAATAATTTTCCGTTTACTTTATTTTACTCCTGCTCACTTCACAATTTGAAAGAGTGTAATCCAATCAATATTGTCAAAATCTTTCTCCAAATTTACAAAAGCTAGAAATGTTAATATTGCCTCCCGTGTTCCGACATATCTGCTAAATCCCCGCGGTCAACATCTATTAGCCGTTCCATTCTTCTGTAAATAATGACTTAAAATTTTGTAGCCGTGATTTATTATTCAACTGATGGTTCTGTAAATTTCACATCTGTCTGCGCCTGCTTTCTTTTTAATGGAGATTATTACATTTTTCTTAAAGTCAGAAAAGTCGCTTGTCCCATACATCTTACCAGGTGAAACAGGTTTCTCATGGCTGGCTCTCCTAGAGACCCTAGAGACTTCAGTAGCTCTGAGGGAATGTCGTCCACTTAGATCTTTAAGTGCTCTGTTAAATTCTTCTCTCAGTGTAGTATCTCCTATTTAATCTTAATCTACTTCCTCTTCCCCTCCTTCAATATTGTCTTTAAGTTCATTTCTTTGTAGAGCCCTATATATTCTTTCCACCTTTTAGCTTTCCCTCCCACCATAAAGGCGATAATGGTTATTGCAACATACGAGGGGTATTCCAAAAGTAAGGTCCGGTTAAAACAAAAACATCCCAAATCAAACTTGTTTCCAAAGAAAGTGTTTTATTGTCATCCCTTCCGTCTTTATTTATTTTTCTACATAATCTCCATACTTATTTAGATATTTGTCAAATCGTTCAACAAGCTTTTGATTGCCCAAGTTGCACAAATCGGCCTCCTGCGAAGATAACCAGTCTATAAGAGCTTCTTTCACTTCATCATCTACGTCAAAGCGCTTGCCTCCAAGAAACTCCTTTAGGTAGCGGAACAGGTGGAAATCACTTGTCACCAAGTCCGGACATTGTTCACATCCGAAGTTCTTGATTAGAGTTTACGTGTTCTTCTCAGTATGGGGTCTAGCATTGTCATGCACTCCAGACGACCTCGTCGCTTATTCTGGATTTCACGTCGAATTTTGTCGTCAACCGCAGAAACCAACTTGTCTGAAATCACGAATGGTCGGCCGGAACGTGGTGCATCGTGCACATTTCCCCTCCTTCATTAAAGGCTCGCACCCACTTGAGCACATTACTGTCACTCATTATATTAGAACCGTACACTTCAGTAAGCTGCCGATGGATTTCTGCCGCTGAAATGTTTCTTGCAGAGCAAAACCTCACAATCGGCGGGCTGATTGATTGTGAACTGACACAGCAGCAGTAGCAACGATACTTTCAAGGCGCAAGGTATGCCAGGACTCGGCGCGCATGCGTGTTTTGTCCTTGGCGCCGCTTTCATATATTTACGGCGAATCGGAACTTACTTTTGGAATAACCCTCGCAAAAGTTGGAAAAATAATGATGAACGATCCTTCAGTTAGCTTCAGATGAAAGAAGAGTCGACGGAAGTAACATGTTAGTAGAAGTTTATAACGTACACATTATTCCATCAAAAAAAAAAAAAAAAAAAAAAAAAAAAAAAAAAAAAAAAAAAAAAAAAAAAAAAAAAAAACATGGTCGTGATATGTAGCAGACAGAATGCCCGTGTGCTCCGGCCTGCCTGCTGCTGGTGTGCGCACCTTCTTTCTTCCGCGGCACTGGGCTGTCAGCGGGAGGTGGGGGAGGCTGGTGAGTCTCCCGTCTCTCGCATCGGCCGCTTTCACGCCCCGGGGAAGATCTCCGGCACTTTTGATAACAGGTCGTGCGGAAGTGGGGTCGCCCTGCGGGGACCGGAATAAGGAAAAATATTCTGCGACCCTCAACGCAATATTTTACTCCGGTATACGGGGTAGAGGCAGTCCAACCATTCGACTAAATTTCAATGTAAGCCGAAGCACCAAAAGCCGTTTATGCTTTTTCAGACTTTCTGTATACCATATTTTTCTTCTGCAGGTGCAAACTGCGTGACATGTCACCTAATAACTAACCACCAAATCTGTTAGTTTAAATCTTTGCCGCGGCGGAACGATCGAGCGCATTGAGGCGCTATGCTGCGATGTGCGAGGCGGTTCCCCGTCGGGGGTTCGAATCCCCCCTCGGGCATGGATTTTTGTGTCGTCCTTAGTATAAGTTAGTTCACTTAAATGTGATTTGCATAGTATCTATGTAGATGTGGATGAAGTAGTTTGTAAGTTTAGGGTTTGATGACCCCGTAGTTAAGTCCCATAAACTCTACAAACATTTGAACATTTTTGATTTTAAAATCTTTTTTATTGATTTTGACTAGTTTCGAGCATGTCCCATTTTCAAACGGTATCTACACGCAAAGAAGCTACTACCAGTGTCTTTCTATAAATACCTAAAACATAATTAGCCTTATTATAAACTTTTTAGCCATGTGCTCTAAGTTACAAGACGTATGAGGGTAACGTTCATCATTGTCACGAGTTTACTTCTAATGACCAGTTCGAATGCATTTTCACACTCTATGTAAGCAACATGTGTTTGTAAATGTAATTCTTGTCGTTTTCTATAATTCTCTTGATGCTAAAATCATTGTTGGTGCACGTGCATTCTTTCCTGAACCCATATTGCTCTGTTATTCCTTTCAACCGATTAAGCTTTTCGAGTAAGCTTTGTAAAGTGCGTTTGTGGGATCTAGACCCTGAAATTTTCATTTGCATTTCTTCGACCCTTTTTAAAAATCGAAAGTACTTCAACGGTTTTACAAACTTAGAGCATGTCGTAGTATCGCAAGCATTCTTTAAACAGATGTAAAGGTACTAGTTACATAGTGTCCTTTCTTATTTGATAAGGTCAGAATTTATTCTAGCTGGACCATCGCTCTTGCGACTTTTCAGTTTTCAGAACCTATTAAACCTCATCTAAAGTTATTGAGTCAGTTGTCTTGTAGCAGAGTGTTAAGTATTTTGTATTTATTATAGCAGCTTTTCAAACCATATTTCTAATAATGTTTCATCCACTGTTACCTGTTAATTACATTAATTGTAGCATTAACTCTTCGTGACTGATTTCAGTTCTATACCATTATATGTGCTAAGTTCTGTCTTCCACGTGTGTCACCTTCAATATTAGTGATTAATTTGTCTCAGTAGGCTTGGGTTTTTTTTTCATATTATTTTCTGAGAATGATTTCGCTTCTTCTTATACCGCTGGTCTGTTTCCTGTGTTCACTTCTGTAGCAAGAGGTGATATGTCATTTGTTTTTTCTTTAAAGCCTATTCAATTTCTGCATTATATAAGTCGTTTTTGTATATTACCTGTTAGGTAGCCTCAGTATATTACCTGTATATGTTAATACCGAACAGTATTACTCTTAGTTAAAGAATTTTTTCTGGCATTGTAAAACAGCAGGAGCCCAGTCTTCAACACAGCAGTAGTGAAAAGGCACTTTCGCTGCACTACCTGCAACGCAGAGCGGCTGTGGGTATGTCGCGTTCTAGGCACGAGACAGTTCACAAGGGACGCTTAGATACCAGTCTATCAAGAACCGCGAACACATTTTAAGCCAGAATGGAATGCGATGAGATACCATGCAAGCGGTCAGTGTGGTAACAATTGTGATTCACCGGAGTGGCGACACTCTGGGACTAGCTAAGACTTTCGAGCGGACTTTAGTTGAATTTATGCACAGCTCAGGGCTGATCAATGGTTTCATGTGGATAATACTGAGAAAAATTCGGGATGCATGAGAGTACTGTGCAGTTTGCTAACATTGAAGCAGAAACTTCTCGACACACTTTCTTTGAAGAGAAATGTATGCGCTTTTTTCTGGTGTATGTTTCTGACAACTGAAATTTCTCTGAGAAAGTGCCCACTGCGCAACCTGAAGCATAAATCTTTCTTATTCACAGAATATATGACATCAACTGCGCATGGGCAAAGCTAAAAATGTGTACCCAGCCGGGATTCGAACACGGGTCTCCTGCTTTCTAGGCAGTTGCGTTGACCACTACACCTCTGGGGACATAGTGATCACCACTACCCAAGTGATATAGTGGTCAGCGCAACTGCCTGGAAAGCAGGAGACCCGTGTTCGAATTCCGGCTGGGCACACATTTTCAGTTTTGCCCATACGCAGTTGATGTCTTATATTCTGTGAATATATAAGAATAACAACTGACGCCACATATATATATATTTACTGTGACCAGTGGCAGAAATTTGTGCTTCTCTGTGCAGATTTGATATATGCCAAAACGAGTACTTATCTCCAGGAAGTCGAGACAAACATTTTCTCATGGAAAGTGAGCAAACAGGTCCTCTTCAACTGTGAATGGATTCAGTGCTTGAGTAATTTCAAATGTAGTCGTTTGCCTACGAAATATAACAGCAACCATCCGCAATGAGACACGGCAGTCCTACTCTCCATTTCACTGTTTTTTAGCGGAACAACTGCTTCATGATGAGAAACAGATAATTTTAGCCTCGTATTGTATGCAGTTTCACCCGAGTGTTTTTTGTTTTTGTTTTTTTACAGTCACTGTTGACTGAACATGTCTGGATGAAGATTTCTACTAACAGAAAAGCTAGACAGTATCAAGCATTATTTTTTCCATACTGTCAAAATGGAGAACACGATTTTGCTTATGAATTACGTTTTGTGTCAATCTTTAGTTTTTTTCAGGGGAGCAGGATTTATGGAATTTAAAATTATCTGTTTCTCATCATGAAGCAGTTGTTTCGCTAAAAAACAGTGAAATGGAGAGTAGGACTGCCGTGTCTCATTGCGGATGGTTGCTGTTATATTTCGTAGGCAAACGACTACATTTGAAATTACTCAAGCACTGAATCCATTCACAGTTGAAGAGGACCTGTTTGCTCACTTTCCATGAGAAAATGTTTGTCTCGACTTCCTGGAGATAAGTACTCGTTTTGGCATATATCAAATCTGCACAGAGAAGCACAAATTTCTGCCACTGGTCACAGTAAATATATATATATGTGGCGTCAGTTGTTATTCTTATATATTCACAGAATATAAGACATCAACTGCGTATGGGCAAAACTGAAAATGTGTGCCCAGCCGGAATTCGAACCCGGGTCTCCTGCTTTCCAGGCAGTTGCGCTGACCACTATATCACTTGGGTAGTGGTGATCACTATGTCCCCAGAGGTGTAGTGGTCAACGCAACTGCCTAGAAAGCAGGAGACCCGTGTTCGAATCCCGGCTGGGTACACATTTTTAGCTTTGCCCATGCGCAGTTGATGTCATATATTCTGTGAATAAGAAAGATTTATGCTTCAGGTTGCGTTTTGTGTCAATCTTTAGTTTTTTCAGGGGAGCAGGATTTATGGAATTTTATATCTGTAGAGATTTTATTGCCTTAGCCATTTCTTGTATTTTTAAATAAATAAATTGAATCCTAGTGGAAATTTGACGCTTGGTACAGCAATCGGTTATGAATTTGCTAAAAGAATGCAGTCACGGTTTCGAGTATGTTTTTTTCACTATTTGTACCACTGTGACTTCCTCCTTTTCCTATTGCAGTCGCGTAGGTTCAAGGAGAAGGAAAAAAGTGCATACCTAGACTCCAGTCTAATTCTTTTATTGTGTATAACAAAGCCAAGCTCGCATTTTTTTATATTTAATAGCCGATTGCTATTACTGTATTGCCATCATTTAATTTGTCATTGATATACCCGATATCACATAGGAAACTTAGTTTTTCGCTTCGAACTTTATTTTTGGGATCTCGTTATAAGAACGAAATGTTTCTTACATCTTGCCACAAGTGATTCGGTGTTCGTCAACTTAAAACAAATCATTTTATCCTCAAGCGTCTACGCATTTGAGGCAATAACATCTTCAAGAAACGTATGCTCTCGGAAGTTTAGCAGAAAACCTCGTGCGATAGAGAACATCTCTCTCTTGCAGCATCTGCCAATGAATCTCAGTCTGGCACCCGCTTAACCCACGATTAATTTATGTGGTAGTTTCACTTCAGATCTGCACTCCCAGATATTTTATGCAGGAAATTGCTTTCACATAAACATAAACATTACTCTCAGACCACAGATGCTGTGGTCTTAAGAAGTTGACGAGATATGACGTGAATATATGAATATCGTTAAATCCCCCTATAGCAACTGGCAATGTTTAACTTGTCGCCCTAATCTAATCGATAGATATCAATGAATTGTAGTTGAAATCATTAATTAAAACTTCCGGTATAAGATGGCGTTATCCATCTGTAAAACTTTCTTGTACCGACCTTTCGTTGCCTACTGCTGGCAACGTCTTCAGGAATGAGTCGACGACTGGCTGTCAGCCGCTGGAGGTCCTGCTCATATAGAGCGCCTAGAGGGCGCTAACACTTGTCACGTGCTAACGACATCTCTGACCAGTGTCATCTCTCTCGATTACCGGTAATCAATTGTTACATCGTTGGTGCAAAGTTGACCGCCATATCTAATTTCAAACCTTTTCTTTTCTATTGAAATTATTGTGGTATTTCTGGATCTCTATAGCAACCCTTTACATTTGTGTATGATAATGTGAGATCTTGGATAGCACGCAAGTTTTCACTTTGCACCAGTGATGTGACAATCGTTTACCTGTGATCGAGAAACTTGTTAGCACGTGACAAGTGGTGGCCCCCTCTATGCGCTCTATATAAGCAGGACCTCCAGCGGCAATCAGCGAGTCGACGACTCACCCCTAAAGATATTGCCCGCAGTAGGCAACGAAACGTCGGGATAATGAAGTTGTACAATGGACCAAGGCATCTCAGTTTTAATTAATGAATACGCCGGTCGCGAAAGACTTGTTATGCGTAGTAGAAAGATTCTTCGATATCAGGAAACAGTCGCTGTTCGAGAAAAACTAGTTGACGTACATTGTTCAGGGGATATGTTGGCATTCGTTAAAAACTGTCGCATGAATAAGGAAACGTAATCCAGCAACAACTTTTCCGCTTTTCATGCAGTAAAACTACAGCATTAGCCATTACGTTTATACTACCAATTATATTCTCAAGACAGTCAACATACAAATAACACTGAATATACCTTCCAATTTATACCGTTCGCTTGTATTTTGTCCATTTTGACAGAATTGTATAAAATGCCTCCCAAACGATATAAGACATGGAATCTACGTGGGAGCCTGCATATACTGTTTTATGGGTCTCCTGGACGAATAGAATGACTTGCGCGCACGGTAAACGTGCGTGCGTTATTCAAATGAGGATGTACGAAACGAAGGATTGCCTGTTCCTCGAATTCTGTGGCTGCGACAAGAGCCAGTCCTCTGCTGTGTCCTTCAGTTCGTCGTCCAAATTCAAGCCAATGTTGATTCCTCCAACCTATTTGACGAATCTGCTATGGTCATGAGATCCTAGACTAACCAAATATTTAAACAAACAATTTGTATAGGTTATTGGACCGTCTTATGCAACTGTAAATTAGTCTACTTTAGACCAGAGGCGTTTCGCTTTATTCTAAAGCATCTTCAGTGGTTAGGAATTTTTTGTTTTCGTCTTCATGTGTGGTTTTTAGCACATTGTCACTTATTGTCACTGCTTATATTTATACTATTCACACATTTTTACAGTAACATTTCTTACCAAAGTTTTTGAAACATAGCCACAGAAATGGCTAGTAGACTAATTTACAGTTGCATAAGACGGTCCCATAACCTATACAAATTGTATAACTGCAACTGCGGAAAACGAGACCAAAAAACGAAGAAATATGTATTTAAACTAAGTTACACTAAGGACAACACAAACTAACGTCCGACGGACGGTACACCGTTGGTAGAGTGGTTGGGGAGTTTTATTGTGTGTTCTGAGTAAAATGGAACTTCTATCCCATCACGTCCTGTAGCCTTTCTCTATTAAGATATTTCAATTGCTTTTCTGCACCAAAACTGAAAAATGATTATGAGATAATTTAGAAGTAGTCTGTGGAGTGGTCGATGTATATGTAACTGAAATCAATTCAGAAGTATATTTTATACTAAAGGTTGTTGTAGAACTACTAACTACAGACAACTGCAGTTATTGTGCTGCACGGTGATCTCATACTAGATTCCATCTGCGGTGAGCCAGCATCCAAGGTCCAGACAGACCAAGATGACGACAGGCTTCTGCCCTTTTTTTTCTTTTTTTTTCATTTTTTTTTTCATGTGCGATGCATCTGAGGTCATGCACCTTCAATGCGTAAGGTTGAAGTTTTAGGGCACCATTTATTTGCGTCATTTAAAGGGGACTTTTTGATATCTACAAGCGTCAATAAGTGTTCCCGTAATTCAGTGTTTCATTATCCATTATTTTATTTCTGTAACCTGGTAACTATGCCAGGCCTGCTGGTCGATTGTTCCAACGTATCGTAAGTGTCGTTGGTAGTCTAGCTTGTTGTTAAGTTTCCTGGACCTCTCTCGCACTAACTCGTCCAACATTGGCATGTGCAGTTCCCGATGCACATCTACAACGCGTGTATAACGGGAGGCTTGCAGGCTTCAACAACTTGAAGTGTCGGCTTTGGGTGAGGCTCGCCACTCCCGAGGATGTGCTGCCACAAAGCAATTTATCATGCACCGTTTGTCGGTAGAGACGGATTTTCGTACGTATGGGGAGTTCCCGACTGAATAAGAAGGATATCGGAGATGTGATGATGCTAGAAGACGCTAAGATACCGTACCGACGGGCTCAAAGGAATGTTACTGTTGTAAAGTCTAATATCCGGTCTCTTCTTGGAGAAGCACGCTGCCGTCATCTTCTTTGGTTTGATTTTAATCTTGTTGAGCCAGCACCATCGCACTAAGCTGTCTAGTTGGGCGTGAAGCCTATTGATGTTCGCTTAGTGGCGACGGCCATTAGTAAAGAAGGCCGAAACGTCCGCAAGTTGAACAAGTTCGAAAGTCGGTAGTTTCGGCATGTCGTTAACGTACAAGGCGAACAATAGGGGGGGAGAGCACTGAACCCCTGCCTGAATAGCTCGGAAAATAGATCGATGCTGCGGTTGGTCAGGAAAGTGGTTAATAATTTTATGTATCACAAGAGAATTGGGGTTGGCACCGCAACTGCTGTAGTATGTTCTCAATCAACACAGCGTCATATGCTTTTTCGATATTCACAAAGACAGCGACTGTCGATTGCGTTAGGTTTAAACCGGCGGTGCTGTATTCTGTCAGTCAGAGGACCTGCACTTCAGCACACACCTTTCGAAAGCCATACTGCTCGGGTCGAATGGTGTCTGTAATGAATGGTTCCTCGACCCTTTATAACCCATTCGAACACTTTCTCTAGTGAACTGAACCAGACATCGATCTGCACTTGCGTCTTTTCATGGTTTAGTTAAGTGTACTACTTCTACTCGTTTCCAAGTTTTCGGAAAGTATCGATTCAACATATAACAATTATAGATGCGAATGAGGACGAACGACTTTCTGGAAAGGTGTTCGATCCTAGCATCCGAATGAGAGCGCGAACTACATTAGGATTAACTAATGTTGGCACCGTGTTATCTTCATCGTCGAATAGGCGTCCCTTAAGTCGTTGTGTCGTCCATTCGCGTTCACTCTCAGCCACTGTGAGGTCGTCCTGAAGCGAGGTAATCTGCCTGAAATAGGTCTGGCGAAGTAATAGACACGGTGCTGACCAATCCTGGGACGGCGTAGTGATACGCATCCCCGAGCTGTTGTCTGCGACCTCGGAAAAATAGGTTATAAGGAAGGAAGTTTCTATTTTCCTCTTAGGTCTGTTTTCCACTTGGTGCGCCTGTAGAATAGCGCTTATGCTACCTGAGGCACGCGGCTGTTTGTTGGTTTGCCAACGTGTAAGGGGTTCCCTTATGGCCGGCAGTACAGTAACGAATATCTTAATTTGCTCTCACGACATTTTGAATTTCAACGTAATTACTTCCCCCAACTCTCTGGGACATTCTACACCTGCTCCTCCACACAACTTCGTCTGCGCCAACGCGGCGTTTCGGGATCGGTTAACCGCTACGTTGTCTGCAAAGTTGCTTGTAAAGCTCGGATGTAAATGCGGGGAGGAAAGGCAGCAGTAACCGGCGCGGCGCGTCGGGACATATAAAAGCAGGTGTTCCCGGACGGCGCCCTTTTAGTGGCGACATAAAGCGGGCAGTAAAGGCGCCGGCAAGACAAGCATCGCGCCGCAGACGCAGATAGCGCCTGCGACTCGTCACGCGGTAATGAGGGCTGCCGCAGGCCGGGACGCCTGGGCTGGGCGCGTTACGAGCGCGTGCCCCGCCGGCTGGCCTGGCCGCTCCTCTTTTTGCGCGCGCACGCCTCGGCAAAGTGCCTTCCTGGCCGCGCCGCCGCCTGATTTACGAGCAAAGTTGCCGCCGCCGAGGCGTGGCCCGAGGCGTCTCCGGTGCCCCCTCCCACTCAGCGCCAGTCCCATTGCCGTCAGAGAATAAACCCGCCGCTCTTCCTCACTCTGTTCGCCAGCAACCGAAGATGCTCACACATATTGGGGGGGGGGGAGGACGAGTAGGGGGGGGGGGGATTTGGAGTACATGGGGTCATAAAATAGAAAATGTGTTTGCAACTACATCAGGGAGAGAGTGCCTTTCTGGGAAGGCCTTTGTGAGAGCTGAACAAAAGAGTTTTCATCACTGCTGTTCATGGGTGGCCAGGTTGCATGGGGATGTGAATTAGATGTTTGGTACCTGTTAAAATGTAGGAGGTATTGGTGGTTCATTCCCCACTAGGGCGCCCACAGCTCTTTTGTGGGTACGAGTGCATACGGCTGCCCAAGCCAGTGCAGCGTTTCTTCATATTTTTCCCAGGTTCCATTACTTCTCTCAGTTCTCCTCCTCCCCATCCTAATTCTTCCCCACCCCCGCTCATCTCCCCTCTAGGTGTTTCTCTTTAAAACGGCCCAGATATTCCTATGGTTCTGATAATGGTTTCAGCGATTTTGAACTTTATCCCTGTTTTTGGCTCAGTTTGGTCCCTCTCGAAGATTGACCTCCAACACAAAAGTCAGGTACCCTTCTGGCTGAGCCCCATGACAGCGCATAGATCACACTGCTGATACTAGAGCTGTAAACCAAGGAGTCGATATCCACCCTCGTAGGGTATCAGGACTCCTGGCAATGGCCATTGTGCCAGTTGGCCTCTGCTGTGGTTGCGTGGATCCCATGGGGAGAGTCCCTGATCGAAGTGGGTGCTACCAGGGCGTACTCTTCGCACCATGAAACGTGTGAAACATTCACTGCATAATGGCCGTATAACGGTCATCTCTGAAGACAGTAATGGAACTTTTAATGCGGCAACTTCTGATAAAAGGACCTTCCTCTCCCTAGTTTCCCCTTGGGAGGAAGGCCAGGCATACCAGCTTGGGGTGAACCCCTTTCCGCACTACCTGGTCTGCACTAGGGCAGACGGAGGTACGTTCACTGCCACCAAGCCGCCGTATTTTGTCGAACAGATGGAGGATAAGATCGCCGAAGTAGATTCCATCAGTAAGATTCGCTCTGGCTTACTATTCATAAAAACTCTATCTGCCGCCCAATTCGATGCTCTGTACACCTGTGACATCTTGGCTGCATCCCCGTCTCCATAATCCCTCACCATTCTTTGAAAATGGTTTATGGAGTCATCTATCACCGGGACCTTCTACTTCAAACTGTCTGGGAACTCCATGCCAATCTGGAGCGGTGAGGGGTCCACTTTGTTCGTCGTATTCAGAGAGGCTCCATGCATAATTGAACTGACACTGGCGCCTTGATCTCGGCTTTCATGATTTACTGATGTGATGAGATACTTCATGTAAATGCAATTGGGGCAGTTCTCTTCTCGCTGAACAAAGTCCCTCTATGCGGTGAAACTGGTCGTCCACTCCGTGAATGGAACCCTTGTGTTGCACCCCCTTCAATTGTCAACGACACCGTTCCCCGCGCTCACTAGACTGCCCAGCGTCCAAGAAGGAGAAGAAGATACAAGAGTACAAGTCTTTTTACCATGGCCTCCGCCGAAAATATAAGCATATGCATCCGGTGGCTCTGTTACCTCTTCTACCATCGTCCCTCCTTCTCATCTCACTCCCACCCCATTATTCCCTCTCCTGATGCTCCCTTGCCTCTCCCCCTGACCCCCGCCCCTCCTCTATTCCAGGCGGCGTTCACTAATTCGGAGATCTTCTAACTCAAGATGGTCGCTGGCGTCACTGTGAGTACCTAGATCGCTCGATCTGACCCCAGTTCTCTCTCTCTCTGGGACCTGTCCTCCCCGACCTGTGAGAGAGAAAGAAAAGAAGAAACAAAGGGCCCAGGACCACAGGGCAAGGCCCTCCTGGTGCCGCCTGAGGTGCCAACCTTGTCCTCATAGCTACTCTGAGCCTGTGTCGGATCCATTTTCTCATTGGTGACGGACACTGATCCAGCGGTGTGAAGGGCTACAGCTCGTTCGCCTCCCATTTGGATCCTCGCGTCGTTTTCGTCCAATGGAATTGTAAAGGCTGTTACTGCTGAGTTAAAATATTTCCTTCTACTCCGTTGCTTGTGTCCTCCTGCAGGAATCACATTTTATTGACGCGCCGCGTCGTTTGGCATTGACCTGCGTGATACGCGGCTTATGTCACCTCCCACCTGTGATAGTACTTAAAGTGGATCCTGATGGAGTTTGGAATTTCTGTGTGATACTCTGGTTAGATGCCTGCCCATAATACTGTAGGACTCACTTCGACTGTCAGCGGTCTCTGTCAGTCAACAGACGAGGTCGTCCTGCACGCTTTCCACTTCACTATCACATCAGAAACAGCGTACCAAAGGATGTTAAAGAGCGTGGAAATCTCGCTTACAGACTTCTGACCACGTTAGAAGTCCGTGAGTTTTGCGGAGCACCCCATTCCGCTTTCTCAAGATGTCTAATGACTACTATGGAGTACCTGACAGTACGTGGCAGCACAATTCATCTAATATAAAAAAACGTATTTTTTTCGGCGTTTTGGATACTTTTGATAACAAAGTGTATTTCCTTGACAGGGAGCGGCTTTTTTAATAATCAAGTGTTTAGGGAACATTGATCATTGACAACAGTTATAGCCTACTATTAGTCGGAACTGCATCATTTTTCGAAATACGTCCTGTAGCACTGACTGAAGTTGATTTAGTGACAGGAAGGAAGCCTATTAGTCATAAGAACTATATAATAACAATTATACTTCGCTTACATCTAATTAGTGAAATTAAGAAAATGAAAAATTATGATGTTAACGAAGAGATACGAACACCCAGATGAATTTTCGGTAGAATATACGAGGTGCTGACTGCGTGCGAGTCAAGTCTGTCTGCGACAGGACCTAATCTGAGTTTGTCATGCAGTGACAATGCTCCACAGTTTTGCTTCCATATCAATATTATTTCTGTATTCAGCGACGTCAGCAACAGACGTATCGTAATTGGTATCCCGGTCTTTATTTTGACAAGAATATCTTAACAAATTAGTATATTTTAAACCATTCTACCTTGCACTTTCTTCAGAAAACCCTTTGGAGATAACGACATAGCTTCACTAATATCAGGTACGAGATATTTGTGTGGGCTGACTCACAAACCCAACTTCAGGAGTGGTTGGCTTCGTATATCAACTGCAGGATGGAAAATTTAGGCCAGTAAATCCACACGTCTCCTATGTCATCTTCTAAGGACTTCTAATTAGGCACATGCGCCCTCAAAAATTAGGAAAAATTATTTGTGGTTTAATGTAAATGTACCGAAATTATAATTTAATTACATAAGTTTTCGGCCGAATCTAGAAGAGGATTTTGGTTTCGAACGTAAATTATGTTTCGGACGTCCTCTAATCACCTGTATAAAGCACTTTCAGTTTAGTAGCTTCGTCAATTATTCGGTTAGTAGCGCTCGATTGGCGGTCTAGTGCCTACTTCAGAAGTATTACACGAGATGCTTGCTCTCAGGCTCTACACCAGGAATCCGGGCTCTACACAGCGGAATGTATGTCGAAGTTACTCTACTGAAAGATCGCAATCGATAAAAATATTGGTAAAAAAGTTCTTGATTTCATTGATCATTGTTATATTTGTGGCATTGAAGGAAGTCCGGTCATCGTTTGTCTTTCTTTTCACTTCATATACCAGGATTGGAACTTAAATAGCGACAACGCTATTGTGGAGACACTATGCAATGTAATCTACTATTGCCGCTGATATATCTACCGTAACTCCGAACAAATGGACTCGCCCATCCCACGTCACCAGCGTGCGCACAATCGGGGGAAACACAGTCACTTGTAAGCGAGAGGTCTAACCTAATGGTGTCATTATGTTTTCGAAACAGGAACAACGGAGTTGAATCAAGATTAGATGTGCCGGAGGTCGTACAAGACGACACTGTGGCATCAAGGGTTTCAAGAGGCGTGCGGGGAATAGGCACTGCGGTACAGAACAGTAGCACTTTGGGAAAAGCCTCAACGTAGGTCCGCAAACTGTGGCAGACATGTATCGGGCAGGTCGTCCCAGCGTCTCTGAAGAAGTAGTGTATACTGTTGTCGCGTTAGTGGACAAAGTTTGCGAAAGAAGCGGCAACACTTTCTGCGCAACCCACGCATCAATGCGCACGTCAATGCGCGGGCGCATGCAGCACTATCTCTGGCTGCTCTGTTCGGTCGATGGGGCTTGGAAGTACTGAACCATTCACCTACTCCCCAGACTTAAGTCGTCGTGACTTTGATTTAATTCCGAAGATGAAGAAAACAGTGGCATTCGCTTCAGAACTCTTCCAGATATACGACAGGCAGTAGACCGCTCCATTCGCACCATCAACAGAACAGGCTCTACTAACTGTATACTACGTCTTCCATATCACTAGCAACGGATTCAACGGTGGTAACTACTTTGAAGGATAGTAACAGGTGAAAACATGTACCGATTTTGTATCGGTTGTGAATACATAGTTGCCACTATTGAAGTTCCGACCCTTGTAGATGGCAGCAATGGCGAGCGGGATCTCGGCGCTTTTGTTGACATCTGGTGTCAGCGCGTGTACGACGGCATGACGCTACGACATTTGCTGTGGCGGCGAGCTTGCGTTCGGCGACCCCTCGGTAGACCGTACAAGTCGGCTCTTGTTGACTCGGCTCTGGGGCGGCGGCGTTGCGAGTACTGGGATCACTCAGTTGGGTTCTCGCTGTATCCCGAAGGGGCGTCCCACTGGTGTCGACCAGATCTCGGGAGTAGTAGAGCCCGGCTCGGGGGCGAAGATTTAGCTATTTGATTTAATTACTTTAATTTTTTTATTATTACTATATAAAAAGACGTTGAAAACAAATTAACTGAAGAAAAACAGTGGAGAAAGTCATTTCGATGTGAACAATATAAAAAGCACATAATGACAGTTGGCTCAAGAAACCTATTGAATGATCAGTCTACATCAGTGTGCAATATATGGTTTTATAGCAATAATGCTCCCAGTGGGGACCTCCTCCTATTACTTATTAGATCTTTAATCGAAATGTCTATTTCATTTCAGTTTGTACGTTTTACTGTAGAATAATTTATTAACAGCAAACTTTATTTTGCTACTTATTGCAAAACAGTTGTAATTTAATTTCGTACGATTTTCAGTAGAAAAATATATTAATAAAAAATGCATTACGAGTTCCCTTCAGTTATTCGATAGTAACACATTATATATATATATATATATATATATATATATATATATATATATTCATTTCATATGTTCTCCTAGAGAAGCATATATTAAAAGCGAATGTATCTATTCACGCAGTACAGATACTGTTGCCGTAACTAGAACGCCTCCCTTGCAGCAACCGCTGTGAACAACTCCCTATCTGGTTTCACAGCTGCAAAACTTACTGCGAAATTCCGTTTAATTACCTACAATTCACAGAGAATACAGATTTTACGTGGGGTTTTTCAGTCTCAAGTGCTATTAAACGTTGTTAAGAAACAAGATGGGTCTATGAAAATTTCTTCCAGGACCGGGATTCGAACCCGGGTCGTGTTGCTGACTAGGCAGTTGCCCTAAGCCTCTACGTCATCCCAGACGCATGGAGTCTACACACTTGTAAGACTACCCAAGCACATAACCCACCCGAACCAAACTTCCACATAATTATATATTTTTGATGACGTTACAATGTTCATTTTTAATGAAATAAATCGCAATTTGCGATCACTTATGGCTTCACTGCACTAGGTTTAGATGTAATACCAATGTGCGGCGAATGAAAATTTGTGCCCGCCCGGGATTCGAAACCGGGATCTCCTGCTTACTAGGCAAACGCGTTGACCACTCAGCCACTTTTTTTTTTCTTCTTTTTTTTTGCCTCTACGTTTAGTTCTATTCGTTGCGGACGCTGATCGTGGTCGTTTGTTCTTGTTCGATGAGTTGTTGGCTCAGCTTTTTTATTACAGAGGGCGTTTGGCCCTCTGGCCGGGCGCGCTGAGCCACGGCGCCCGGCAACCACCGAGTACACAGTGACCAACCCGACTGCAGAGGACTCTTCCTTGCACGTGTCATGCCACACCCAAATCTCCTTTCGCCACACTGTCTCTTTCCTATTACCACAGATTTGGGTGTGGCGGGAGACGTGCAGGGAAAGAGTCCTCTGCAGTCGGATTGGTCACTGTGTTCTCGGTGGTGGAGTGGTCAACATGTCTGCCTAGTAAGCAGGAGATCCCGGGTTAGAATCCCGGCCGGGCACAAATTTTCATTCGCCGCACATTAGTATTATTTCTAAACCTAGTACAGTGAAGCCATAAGTGATCGCAAATTGCGATTTATTTCATCAAATTTCCATATGTCCTATTTGGACCATTGTACTCCGTGGCTCGCAGCTGGCCCTTTATCTCCCCCTCTCCCCTCCCTCCCCTCTCCACGAGTTTGGTGCTCTTTGCATCCGCCTTAAAACAAAGATGAAACCGTGACGAATTATAATTAAGAATTGGCAGATTCGATCAATGCACGAGTATTACCAAAACGCTTCACGAACTCATCTGAGAGTCACTGGAGGGAAGGCGACGTTCTTTTCAAGAAAAATCGCGAAACGACCAACATTGTAATATTTGAATACCGTCAGCTTGAACACAAATAAACAGTATTTACTACCTGCATTATCATGTAAAACTTAAATTTTATCACGTATTTATGCGATATAAGAGCGTTTAAAATTTAAATCCGGTCAATTAAACGGAATGGACAGTGTCTTGAAAGGAAGATATAAGATGAATACTAACAAGAGTAAAACGAGGGTAATGGAATGGAATGTCAGAAAATCAGGAGATGCTGAAGGAATTAGATTAGGTAATGAGACAATGAAAGTAATAGACGAGTTTTGTTATTTGGGTAGGAAAATAACTTCTGATGGCCGAATTAGAGAAGATATAAAATGAGGAATGGCTATGGGAAGAAAAGCGTTTCTGAAGAAGCGAAATTTGTTGACATCAAATATTACTTTCATTGGTAGGAAGTCCTTTCTGAAAGCATTTGTCTGGAGTATAGAATTGTATGGGAGCGAAACGTAGACAAGAAGCAGTACACAAAAAGATGACAGAAGCTTTCGAAATGTGGTGCTATAGACGAATGATGAATTTTAGATGGGTAGATCACGTAACTAATGAGGAGTTGCTTAACAGAATTGGAGAGAAGGGGATTCTGACATATCCTGACTAAGAGAAGGGATAAGTTGGTGGGACACATTCTGAGACATCAAGGAATCGTCAACTTAGCATTAGAGAGAAGTGTGTGGGGTAGAAACCGTAGAGGGAGACCGAGGGACGAATACAGTAAGCAGATTCAAAAGGACTTGCAGGGTGCCATGAAAAGGACTCTCAGATTTCAAAATTAAATATCTCGAAAACAAAGATCGATAGAGGAATGCAGTAAACGGTATATTTATTATGAAAGCTTTAAGAAGTTTATACAGCAGTTTGAAATAATAGTTACAAAAGCTGCTGACAGATGGCGCTGTAATCGCCATACGTCATGCCTAGTATAAACAGTGATACGAAGCCCAGAGAGTGATCAGTTCCACTATTGAAACGTGAAACGAGGTTAGCGCACCGAAGGAAGAGATTAAAACCATGTACTCCATTGAACAACGCCTTTTTCTGGTGCTAGAGTACCACAGGTTAGAAGAGAGTCCTACGAAGTTTTCAAGCACGATGTAATGTTCCAAAAGGACCCTATGCGAAAACGATTCGTACGCTCTTCGCAAAATTTTAACGAACAGGCAGCGTAACTGATGATCTAGTGGGGCACGTTGGCCGCAAGCAAACCGCAGTTGCGCCTGAAAATATCGCCATAATTTCTGGAATTATTCAACGAAATCCAATGTCATCCGTCCATAGAATTGTATCTGAGACTGGTTTGAAGCGTTCCAGCACGCAGAAAATATTAAGAAAGAGCCTACACATGTTTCCATTCAAAATTCAAACGCAACAGGCCATACCCGTACGAGCTGTGCAACAAAGGGTTGCCTTTGCTAATCAATGATTGATAGTGAAGGATTTGATGTTGGCTGCAGCTGGTTTACAGATGAAGCACACTTGTACCTGAATGGATACGTGAATAAGCTGAACTGGCGATTTTGGGGTTCCGAAAAGCCATATTGAAGCGAAACCCCTTTATTCTCCTAAAGCTGCTATGTGGGCTGCAGTATGCAGCAGAGGCATTATTGGCCCTTTTTTCATTCGAGAAACGGTCACTGGTCCACGTTACGTTGCAATTTTGTAACAATTTGTCGCCACACAGCAAGCGTTAGAGGATCGACCAGGTACTGAATGGTTTATGCAAGACGGAGCCCAACCACATCGGGCCGAACAAGTGTTTCGCTTTTTTGAGGAATACTTCGGGAATCGAGTCTTTGCTTTGGAATATCCCACACTTACTTTTTTTGGGGGGGGGGGGGGGGGGCACAGTGAAAGACATGGTCTACTCGAAGCATCCCGCCACGCTGGACGAGCTTGAATCGGCGATCTCTGTGGCATGTGAATCCATTTCGGTTGAGACACTACGAAATGTGATGTGAATTTCATTCTTCGTTTGCGTCACCTTTGTAGTGCCAGTGGTGAACATTTTGGAAACATTGTGATGTGATTGTTTACAAAGAGTGTTTTCATACGATTATTTCACTTATGTATGCTGATATGAGCTGTACAGCGTACAGCGCCATCTGTTAGCAGCTTTTGTAACTATTATTTCAAACTGCTGTATAAACTTCTTACAGCTTTCATAATAAACATACCGTTTACTGCATTCCTCTATCGATCTTTGTTTTCGAGATATTTAATTTTGAAATCAGGGAGCCCTTTTCTGGACACCCTGTAGGTTGCCGAACGTATTCTCAGATGAAGAGACTTGCACAGGACAGGGTAGCGTGGAGAACAGCATCAAACCAGTCTGTGGACTGAAGACCTCAACACCAACACAATGTTTAAAAAAAACTGATTTTTTTTAATTTACTTTGCTGCGCCTGTAAGGCGTCAGATAGACCAGCTGTCACAATAAGATCAGGACACTGAAGATCGGGTTACATATTGTTGATTATTTCATCCTGCCAGGGTTTCCATATAAAGTGAAGCCTACGTATAGAATAATGGGATAGTTCCGTGATTTTTATTGCTCCTAAACTGGTGGAAAAGCCTACTATTCCTTACCAAATTTCGGTACTCAAGTCGACATTTTGTGGAAGGATTAGGAAAACTCCTCTGAAAAGGTTATCTCAAGGAGTAAATTAATCACTGTAACCATCCACAAGAAAGCTTTATGTTAATAATCTGATTATTCTACAGTCAAGTAAATTACTTCATTGTTAAGACAAAATAGAATCCTACTTGATGTGATAAGAATAGATATTTGCTCCTGAAATGGTTTAATTCAGTTATTCAGTAATATTTTAAAGGGCATTTCCCAAACCTTCTCCCTTAATATCGATATTTGTAAGGAAGCGTTATTTTTAAGGAACCATACCCTTTCCCCCTTGAAAATTCAAAATGAACCTTAGATATCGCTGCCAAATGTATTTGAAAGAACGACTGAAAATGCAGCCCAATGTAAAATGACGAAGTACTGACTGTTGCCTCCATTGCTTTCTATAAGTTTCTTAGTTTTACATTTAGCAGTGTAGCAGACTCTACAGCCCATTATGAACTACATGATAGAGGTCACATGCTTTCTTTCAGTCGTGTATGGCTCTTTGCTCGCTATAATTAAAATACCCTATTTATTCAAACAGATTTCGGGTTTGCAGCCGGTCGTCGTTGTATCCCATACACGGTATCTCAGCTGGACACCTGCCAGCCATCCTCAGGTGAGCATCGGGGATACAACGACGACCAGCTGCAAGCACGAAACCTGTTTGAATATTCAGTTCCCCGGGAAATTTTTAAATTTCACATAAAATACCCTAGTCATCGGGATCCCTACTCGAATGATACTCCGGTTCCAGTAGAATACAAATACATTCTTCTCTTAACAATGTTTCTTAAAATTTTATAAGCAGTGCCAATTACGGTCTGCACGACCACTACGGTCGAGGGTTCGAATCCCCCCTAGGGCATGGATATTTGTGCCGTCCTTAGTGTTAGCTAGTTCATAAGTAGTTTGTAAGTTTAGGGACTGTTGACCCCGTAGTTAAGTCCCATAAGCTATACAAACAGTTGAAGTTGTAAGCAGTCTTTGCTTATATGCCCACGGTTGTGCTAATTCATGTTCCTCGACATTTCCGTGGTACTTTCCTGTGAGTCAAACACACATGTGGTGATTCGTTCAATCATTTTCTTTATATGGTCAATATCCTCTACTAGTCCTATTTCGTTCAAAACCGGAAAACTGGAATTGTATCCCAAGTTTCAGCGCTCAAGTGTTAGGTAAAAAGTCTCCTTGGAAGTGGGACTGTATTTACTAACCTGCCAATGAAGCGGTATGCCACCTGCCTTCTCTATGAGTCCATGTCAGCATTCAATTTCTAGTCTCTATAATAATTGTTATAGGGAGGTATTCATTTGTATGATTTAACAGATCTAATTTTAGTCACCGACATTTTGGTACGAAATGAACAAATAAAACCCGGCTCTACTGACGCGTCTTCGACCTTACTTCTGCCCCACATTTGTCATATTACAGATCGTACTCCAATTAAAACGACCTAGTCACAGAGAGGACGTCAAAACCTGATCTCAAATACTTTCTTCGTCTGAAAATGTAGAAAAATTAGCTACACAATAGCTGTAACTGAACACATGGTGCTTATACACAATATACTTCTCCTTCCACCCCACCATTACTGCACAACTGATGTACACGCCATTGTTTCCTGTGATAGACAGGAAATGGCACGGAAAGACGAGGTGTGACCAAACAGTATATAGGCGAATCCGATTCATGTAATAAACTGTCGCTCCCGATAGTATAAAGCTTTTCAAAATAGGCTGTATATTTAGTAGCAAAAGAAAAACTATCCGACAACACTTGTTTTTCTTTACGAACAAAGTTATTTGGCATTACTCCTATAAAGGTTGCAGAAAAGGAATTTTACTATCTACGGTAATTGCCACTTAAAGAAAGCAACTACCCGCACCACAACCTTCGTAAGTAAAAAACATTACTACTCATTTCGTCCACATTAGTGGTCTTGCCGTTTCCTTGAGACGGAAAAGCTTCCCTCCGTGCACTAGCATCGCTTGTGTGAAATTCAGCTTGCTATTTTCTCACATATCTTGCGAGCCATGGATGAAGGGCAAGTGGCATTCTGCATATTTCTTATTTTCCGAATGGCTTTTGACATGGTGCCCCAAGGAAGACTACTAACGAAGGTACGAGCATGTGGAATATATTCGCAGATATGTGAGAGTAATCAGAGAACTTCTTAAGTGACAGAACCCATTCTGTTGTAGTCGACAACGAGTGTTCATCAAAGACAAAGGTATAGTCAGGAGTGCCCCAGGAAAGAGTGATAGGGCCGTTATTATTTTCTATCTACATAAATGATCTGACGGACACAGTGATAGCAATCTGGGGCTGTTTGTTGATGATGCTGTAGTGTATGGGAAGATGTCGTTTTTGAATGTCCGTAGTAAGACACAAGATTGTGAAAATGTGGCCCGTCGATGCAATTAAATCTAGGATAGTTTTTTGTGTCATAAGACTTTCGTTCCTTGTTATTTATGAAGCATCTTCTATGGTCTGTAATACATATTCGTTCTATGCAAGTTGTATAATGATTGCATACTTTTATTAGTAGCGAAATACTTTTCTAGGAAAAGTTTGGAATGTTTAAATTATTGCACGGTTCTACTTATGATTTTTAGTTCCTTGTGTATCGTCCAGAGGTGTAGTTATTAGGCTCCCGCACTCTTCGATAGTTAGTTTTCGGGAGGGGGGGGAGGGGAGTTCGAACACCTTTCCATCGAATTGACATTCACTGTCACTGTGTAAAAGATTTCTATTATTATTGTATTACTTTCTGCCAACTGTTACTTAGTTCTTCTTTTCGGTGTTGTGGTGAATGTTATCAGTACAATATCCGTGCAGGAAACATATACAACCAATACACACCTAGCCGTCGAATATTCAACTGAAATGCTGTCGAAAACCGGCGAGAAACGGGCACCCTGGTGTACTCAGGCCATTACAGCACGCAGCACCACGTATGGATTTATAAGGCTACTAAATTGTAAGTAGAACATGTGCCATTGAAGTTATTTCTAACCTAACGATCAGAGAATAATAAAATACTCAATAAAGTGACATATATGAACTATTAAATTATGATGTCTGTATGTACATAATAATTACAAGCCACTGACAATGCCTCACATATTGGAAGAAACGAAACGTGTATTTCAGAAAACAACCTTTCATTTAGTTGTACATAAGGACCAATGAAAACATAAAAAAAATCTCAGCTTGTATCTTACACAGTATTTTTGCTTTCTTTTAATGTCACGCCATCGTTTTGGTTAACTCGGTATTTAATCAGTCCATCTAAATTGATATTAAACAGAGTACAGGAAACGTAGCCTGACCCATCGGAAAGAGATATTTAATTTTTCTTCTTATATCCTTTTGGTATTTAACCTTGTTGTATGATTAACAGATTGCTTATTAATTTCGTTTTCTTACAGTTAACTGCTACTGGTTATCTATATATTTAGCACATCGAACTCTGTCAAAGGGTTGGTCAACAGTAAATAATTACCGAGATGTTTAAATATCTTTAGACGCCACCTTATGCGGAATGAGGATGTAAAGATGAATATAGATAGACTTCAGATTAGTTGTTTCAGTAGCTAGAAATTACATTATTCGGTATAGTATGATAAATGCAGCTGCAAATGTTGGTTGCGACGAGATTTTTTTTCACAAGACTACATACGAATATTTTAAGGAAGTACTGGACGGGAATAAATTCTATACGTGTGTACAGAAGGCATTATCGCTGCGACTTGTAATGAGGCACAAATAGAAAATATAGTGTGGGGCACGTTAAACTGTATTCAAAAGCAGCAATTCTGATCGCCTTTTGGTTTCGTCATCCGATACATATAAGCTGAAAACACTTCAAACTAAAATTACCACATAATTACGATTCACGACACGTAGTTGATAATTGTTCCCATTCGCTTCATGACAACCAATTAAATGTGCCACATTTGGTAATGTCCTGAGAGTGATTCACACCCACGTTTCTCTTTCAAACTGTTCGTCGTTATGGAGATCAACAGATTCGTTATAAACTGAACTTATCGATACCCTTGCGTATCACGTTAGTTATCGCTAGCTATGCGTTGTAATATTCCTGTATGTCTGTGCGTAACATAAACAGAATATTACTATGGAGCTAGTCATCCCAAACGTAACATTTAATTAAATTCCAACAAATATGAGGGCGCTATTCCAAATGAAACTCTGCGATTTAATCTGTGAAATAACAGTGGACGAGTAGTTTTTACACGAAACCTCTATTTTATTTCAGTTATATCAAAACTGGCCAAATGCCTTGTCGTTGTGAATATACCGGTTGCTGCTAACTTATCGAAGTTAAGCATTTTCAGGCTTGGCCAGCACTTGGATGGCTCACCGTCCGGTTTGTTTCGAGCGACGTTAACAAGCAGCGTGCTAGCAGTCCTTAAAAGACCAATTACTGAGGAACTACTTGACTGAGAAGCAGCTTCTCCGATCAGAAAAACCGACCCAACGGCCGGGAGTGTGGGGCTCTGACCACGCTATCTCCTCCTCTTCTCCCCCCCCCCGGCTCCCTCACCCCCCCCCCCTCGCCACTCCCCCCCCACATTCTCCCCCCCCCGGCTCCCTCACCCCCCTCGTCACTCCCCCCCCCCCCCACACACACACACGAACACGCACACCGTATTCTTTGACAACTTCGGGCGGAGCATGAGACGGGCAGCCGATCGGAACCTCGTGTGACTTTCAAGGCCTACACGAAAGAGTTCAGTTTACGTTTTATCTCTCTAACTCACGACGAGTACCGATACTTCCCATCAATGTTGCAGAATCTACAGTACTATCGCCAGTAAGTCATGTTTCGGTTTTACGTCTCCCAAATTAATTTAGTACCAATAACGGAACTGTTCGTTCACTATGATCATCGGCTTCATCTGTAAAGAACATGTCCACTAACGTCAATCGTAACATGTATCCTTACATTTGTTTTAAAAAAATAGCACTTTCGTCTTTTACAGACCAGTTTAGATTTTCCCATAGTTGTATGATTTTTGGCAAATATTTTGGACAAAAATAATAGAAATATAAATAATAATAAATGTGGATGATGCGATTACGATTCTACAATTGTAATAATATCTATGCAACCTAAACGTAATATTCTCACTGACATCCAAAATTATTGGATATTTTAGCTCCGATAAATATACACTTTTTTACTATTATTTTAATATCCCTCCCATAATTTCATTATCCTTTTAGGTTAAATTATTATGAACTGTCTTGCCGTGATAGTATGTACTCTTTTTCCAGTTTATTTTCTTTGACTGTATTAGTTTACGCTAAATCAAGGTCAGTGTTAAATCGCCTTTATTTTTACAAATATCTCTGAAACGATGCGAGTTACGGAAATAACATAACAGAGCAAAGTAGTATAGCAGTTTCTCCTCTACAAATAAATTTATTCAATTTTCGTCTCAGATGAACGATTAAGGCGTTATTTTCATTTAAATTTCGAGCTGTCAAAAGGCGATCGCAAAGACCTTCTTTTAGTGTTACTACTGTAACCTAAAGTGGCCCAAAAGAACACGGTATTTATTTGGGAAGGGCTACCCACAGAGAAAGAACAACCCAAGTTCTATCGTCATCTATCCGAAACCCATAAACTAAGGAGAACCATTAGCAGGTGTCTTAAAATACGGCATACAAACGCTTCTGGTTGAGTCGGGATTTAATGATACATGCGGTTGATGGCGTCTAGATCCAGTCAGTCAACAAATAGTTGTAATGCTCCATGACTGCCTTCCCTGTATCAACCTATTCGTCTCAAAGTAACAGTGACATTTCGGTTGTGATACATTTGTTAGTCTGTCTTTCCCCATACTTCTGGCCCTCTTTAGTTCCTTCCAGTACATCAGAAGATATTATCGTTGCTTTAACGCGTGTTCTGTCATTCTTTTTCGCCCAGTCAGTGTGCTGCATACACAACTTTCTTCCCCGTTTCTTAAGAGATCTTCCTTATTACATATCTCTCCACTATATAGACGTCTTCCTTCTGTCAAATCAGGAGCTCTTTCTTTCCCGTTTCGCCACAGTATGCTTCACTTATGCTCTATGATCCAGACGAACATTTCCACGAATTCTTTCCTCAAATTGAATGCCTATATTTTAATCTTATTGGTATTACTTGATTTGAACATTTATTTTAAATCTAACGCAATAATACTTCCGTAGTTCTTTTCATTTCGTGAACCCCAATTTTGCATTACGTTTAAATGTAGCTATGTCCTCTATTTTTCTAGTCATTAGTTAAGTCTTTCTATGGTTTCCACTCAGTCCATATTCTGAGCTTATCATACAGTTCATATCAGTCTTAAAGTCACGTACTTCTTTCTAAGAATAAGAGTCATCAGCGATCATTTTTAACTTAATGTTCTGAATTTTGATCCGTCCCCTGAAACATTTCTTTTATTTCAGTATTTACCATTTCAATGTGCGTACTTAACAGTAGGAGTTAAAGGCCCTTTACATCAGAGCAGTTATTTCTTAAAGCTCCGTTCCTTTTATCTCCTATACTAGCTGTACGTTCTTGCTTCGCAACGAATTTGATGAAAGGCCACTTGACACTGTCGCGCTTGAGAGTCCCGCACCTAGATCGGTAAAAACTTTAAATTACTGTTTTTTTTTCTTTTCGTGTTCCGATTTTGGTGACAGTCTGCACAGCCCACACTTAGTTCTCTGTGAATGATCCATTAAACTTGGCATGTTGATGGACAGACATAGTTTTATCGTATACTTGCAAACCCGGCAGTTCTTCGCAGTAACTAATACTCTAATGTCTTCTTCTTCCTATTTCTATGCCTTCTTCCCTCCTCTATTTTCTCATCTCCTCCTCCCCCTACCTTCACACCACTTCCTCTTATCTCACGCCATATCCACCTCCTCCCCCCTCCTCTCTGCGTCTATATCCCCCCTTTCTTTAAATCCATTTCATTCCCAAAAACAACTTTCCTGTATCTTCTCAACGCCCAAAAATATGATCACACCCATAACACTATGCAGGTAAGAATAACACGGAGGAGCTTCTAAAGAAACAGCGTTTCATGTTAAATCTGTCTGGCTGTTTTAACCTTGTGTGCATAACGCCATCTAACCTCCTTAGCGTATTTGTTCGCTCAGTTACAGCGTATTTGATCGCTAAGCTAGTAGCGAATTAATAAGCTGATTGATGGAGAATCTAGAAAATGATCCGAGCTGGAAGCGTACTTTCAATTTTTCTCAAATTCCGATATTTTGCGGTATATTTTCCAAACATTTTCTTTCATACAAACCGTGTTCTGAGAATTACGAACAGAATAAAGAAAAGATCAGCCAAATCGTTGAAGTCATTCTCAAGTGATGCGCTTTCACACATGCGGCAATTCATTTTTATTAATATGGATTACTAGCTGAAGACCCGGCATTGCCCTTGAGTTGCCCTTGAGTTAATACTTTTCCTACCCCTTCTCAATCTGTCCATCTCCTTTTTTTCTAAAAACATGTGATATTTATCGTAGAATACATAAGAAATAATGCTGTCTTGCATAATGTACAAAATTATAAGAGCAGTATCTAAACGACGAAATATAGTAGTCAAAATACAAATGATATATAAAATTCGTACGATCTCATATTTATTGAGTTATATATTGAACAACTGTATAATGTTTCATGTATATATTCATTTGTATAAGAGCTGTATGTCTGTAAAATCTCTTGCAAAAACGTTTTAGGAATGGATACGACTGTCGATACAACTTTTGCCACCTACAACCACTCACTTCCACCGCGACCAAACCAACATAGTGTACAACGCGATACACAAGTCTGCTCACATGCATAAGCGCCATTAGTCTTCAGCAGTTTTGGCTACAAACTGAAATATACATAGATACACATCCATTTTATGGATATGTACGAATGATTACTTAACTTTTTCAACAGCTGATATCAATTTTCCTGAGGATTTCTAATATCTTGCACCAGTTACCTCTGACAAAACCTTTTCCTTTCTGTCAAAACCTCTCGACTTAATTTTTCTTTTGCTGCCAGTTCCAAGCGCAACCGCAGGACTGCCTCTCCGATGCCATTAAATTTCCCATAATAATAGTGGTCCTAGAGCATTTCTTCAAGCCATTGACCTACCTTTGGAACACATACATTTGGTCGTAACCAGCAGTAGAGCTCAGTGTGAAACAGTTATCCACTTCAAAATATCATGGCAGAAATAAGCAAGCTGAGGGTACCACGAATAATAAATATTTGTAGCCGGCCGCGGTGGCCGAGGGGACTGAGACGCTCCAGTCACGGTCTGCACGGCCTCTACGGTCGGGGGTTCGAATCCCCCCCCCCCCTGGGCATGGATATTTGTGCCATCCTTATTGTTAGCTAGTATTAGTTGTTTGTAAGTTTAGGGACTGATGACCCCGTAGTTAAGTCCCATAATCTATACAAACATTTGAACATTTTGAAAACTGCACTGATGATGTTCCATCATGTGAACGAAATGGATATGTGACTATGGCCCAATTTAGGTTTTCGCAATAACACTAAAAATTTGTCCTTTGCGATCGCCTTTGAAAAGCTCCAAATCTAAATGAAAATAACGGCTTAAATATTTGTAAATTTATGGAACTTACTACTGCGGTTACCAGTCGCTGGACTTAAAAACTTCTTAAATTACCCTCAGGACAACACACATACCCATGCCCGAGAAAGGACTCGAACCCCGACGTGGAGCAACAACACGCTCCGTAGCAAGGCGACTTAGAGCGCTCGGCCATTCCACCGCAGCTGAGATGACTTTCCATTCCCTTATATGTGAGGTTCTCTCAATGTTCCTTCGATAAAGACGATCGTTTAAGCCTATTTTCCGTATTGCTTGATTGACTTGTAGCCTCATGTTATATATTTAGATCTGAAAGACGTTTAGATATTAAGTTGTGTGTGTGTGTGTGTGTGTGTGTGTGTGTGTGTGTGTGTGTGTGTGTGTGTGTTCTTTTGGACATGTCCGATAACAGACGGCACATATGTTTGTAACTTATACAGTTTGTCGATGGTAGGCAATGATCCTTTCTTCAGTGCGGAGGCACTCCTATGCCCTTACTCTTAACGGGAATAAGTTTAAATTACCACGAGTATGAGTGATAGTGGGCAGGGTGAAGGTCAGAATTTGTATCTGCCGGGAGGAGTGCTTGAATAATCCAATTCAGGTGGTCCCCAGTGGTATAGGGGTCAGTGCATCTGGCTAGAAAGCGGGAGACCTGGGTTCGAATTCCGGCAGGGTAAACATTTTCAACTTTACCCATTCGCACTTAATGTCATACATTCCGTGAATATGTTTAGATATCACTTAAAATCCCGCCACGACTATCACAAGCTGTAGGATAGTTTTGGCTGACAACATAGTGAATGGATCAGGTAGCGTGCATACGGTAGTTATAGAAAACACTTACCGGTTGTAACAGATATTGCCGTTGGTAACCGACATTTAAAAGAATGATCGAATGGCAGTTTTGGCCGGGAGTTCTCATGTAAGGATTTTTAGCCGCCTAGGTGGGCGACTTGCATGCCGTTGATGACGAAAATGATGGTGACGACACATAGTCCTCTTTCGAAACTTAAACCTGGCCCTCCTGCATAGTAGTCGGCGAAGATGTACAAGTCTTCTGTTTCTTTTTTTTTTTTTTTTTTTTTTTTTTTTTTTTTTTTTTTTTTTTTTTACTTTTGTTCTTCATGTAGATCGGTTTTTTGCGCATGTGACCGTTTATGTACCAATTTGATCAACGAGGTCGTAAGTTTTTCAGTATGAATAGCAGCCACATCTCTGACCATACACTTACAAACCGCGTCGGCCAAATCGACTGAGCTACAGAATGGTTATAAATCACTCGTTTTTCACCCAAATATCCACTCTATTCAAGGAACAACTTTCACGTTTTAGGCTAAAGGAAAGGCGGGACGAAGATGGTAAGAAAGAAAGAAAGAAAGAAACTTAAGAGTTTGACCCGTCGGCAAGGCGTTCATTAGATAGGCAAGCATCAAGAACTAAACCGGCCGTACTATTTTTAAGAATCTATCTCCCCATTTGCCTTAAGCGAAACAGATCTAGAGGGCCAGACGAGGAAGTGAACTGCCGTCCTCTCTATTCCGCGTCCAGTGCAATATTCACTGCTCCGCCTCGTTCGGTTTAATGTAAGAGCGCTGCTTGGTTGTAATTCGCAAGAACAGCTTTTATATCGCACTCGCGCAATATTCCACAGAGTGCAGCAGCAGTTTCCATTAAATATATATCATTTACTACGGAATGAAACTTCCAGACAGTGCTAAGATTTTTTCCCCAGAACAGCGTCAATAAAAAGACTGCCGAAACGTCTGTTTTGTTGTACGGTATTTCCTGTACTAACAATATCAGACATTCATATTCCAATTGTCTATTTACCAAATAACTGATTGCATAATTTTCGTTAATATACGGTTTGCAGCGATCGCCGATCACTGAAATACCAAAATACATACATTGAAGTGGTCCAAGAATTTTCAAAATATTTAGATGTTTGTAAACCTAAGGAAGCAAATGGCTGACGTGTTCGGATCCTAGTCTCACAAACTACTTAAACTAACTTATACTAGGGACAAAAAAAAAAAAAAAAAAAAAAAAAAAAAAAAAAAAAACACACACACACTCAGACATACAGATGCCCGTGTGAGGAGTCGAACGTGCTATGGAAGCGGCTACGCGTTCCGCAGTATATCATTATTTTATTTTATTCATTTAAGCAAATAATTATAATTTTGTGATAAATACAAATCTTCTTCTCCGGTGAATAACTCAGAAAACATTTATCTGTGAATGTTGCTTATTGTCCACAAAAGATTTTATTTTTGTTTATTCATACGAACGTAAGACGTCAAGTACGTGATAGAATATTTTAACCTATACGATAGAACTGAATTTAATCCGAGAGTGACTATGAGGAAAGTACGTTTTAAACTCATATATATCGTTTACTTCATGTTTCTTCAGCAACTATCGTAGGGAGATACGATTATTATACATACACGATCTACTTCCTCTGAATCCACGCTGCTCTTTGATGTCTACATTTAAGCCTTGGGTTCTACTCTTCAAATTACGAACGCAGAACCTTCGTATAGAGCTGGTAATTCTGCAATTATTACAATCTTAATTTGTGTCTACGTAAACTGAACTTCGAAATACAGTCAAACACAGAAACAAAGAGATTTTCCAAATTGGACATTAAATGATACTCATGAAGGTATAAGTGAAAATGCAAAATCATGAACTTGGGTGAGATGGGTAAATCTATGGATGCTGCGGCGAAGTTCCCCCATGCAGCTGGCAAAGATACATCAGGGCACACTGTAAATTGGGTACATTCGATACAGGATGTTCCGTGACCAAAAGTGCCATTAATACGCGGCTCACAGAGCAAAACATATTGAAGTGCATGGCAAAGGGTTCAGCGAACCGCTTTTAGGATATTTCTCTACCGTTCCATGCTCTAACAGCGCGCAGGAAATAGGAATACCTATATCTTTCCGTTTTCGATCATTTTATTGCAGTGATCATGTCTTCCTATGTAAGTGGGTGCTAACAAAATATGTTCGCATACTGAAGAGAAAGTTGATGTAAGAAATTTCACAAACAGATATCGGCGGAACGAATAACGCCTTTCTTTTAATGATTTCCACCCCAGTTCGTGCATAATTTCTGTGGCACACTTTCCCCTATATCGCGATAATACAAAACGAGCTACCTTTCTCTGAACTTTCTGTACGAGAAAGCATCCATCAATCCCACTTGGTGTGGAGCAGCTATACTCCAAATAGGACACACAAGTGTATTGTGAGCAGTTTCTTTAGTAGAAGTGTTGTATCGTCCAAGTGTTGTGCTAATTAAGCATAGCCTTACTGTCCTTACAGTATTTCGAACGTGTTCTTTCCAATTTAAACCGTTCACATTTGTAATTCCTAGGTATTTAGTTAAATTTACTTACACATCAACAAGCCCATTTGTTGTGGTGTCGGCCACATTTCATCGAATGGAACAGAAATGTCTGCAGTTATAAATCCCAATTTAACTTTGCCCCAACGAACGCCTTCTCAGACAACCCAATCATCTGCGCCCGCCGTCGACATTTCATTTAATACCAGGACGCGTTTGGTTATCCCCGTCACCCTCACAGCATATAGCGACACCACGACCTTACGCTCCGTTACGTTACATTGCTCTGTTCCTCATGAAGAGCCACTCTGCTCGCACATTTCCCAAAGGCAATATCCACCCGCACACAGCGTGAGTTTCAGCCGCTTGTTTTCGTCTTTGCCAAACCTTACCTAGGCAGACAATGCCATCTCCAATAGAGAAATTTGCGCCTTTCATTTAAAGAGCCATATAACCAAGTTGGGAGATTACTGCTCTAAAGCACCTGCTAGACAGAATATGGAAAGAATTATGTGTTGTCCCTCAGCGTTAGTTTGAGATAATGAATTCTCTGAGGAATACATCTAACAAAAAGTCGAATAACTAATCGCATTAGGGTCAGAGGTTGTAGGACGCGTTATTGATTAGATAAAATTTTGAAGCCCTTTCTGTTAAAAAACCAATCCATTTTTTCTGGAATTGTAAAAATATGTATGCTTGTAATGTATGTCACATGTAGTGATTTCCCTTTTTTCCGGAAAAATACTCTGTTATTCCTTTTTTTCTTTTTTTGTTTTTTTTTTTTTTTTTTTTTTATGTTTGTAAATCTTATGGGACTTAACTACGGGGTCATCAGTCCCGAAACTTACAAACTACTTATGAACGACTTACGAACTAGGACGGCACAAATATCCATGCCCGAGGGGGGATTCGAACCCCCGACCATAGTGGCCGTGCAGACCGTGACTGAAGCGCCTCAGTCCCCTCGGCCACCGCGGCCGGCTCTGTTATTCGTCGTCTGTTTATTGGTTTTGACTCTTAAGATGTCTTAAAACCTCGCAAAACTGGATAAAACTACCGCAAAACCAATTCCATATGTTATTTCAAAACCCCTAATAAACAATTACGTAATTAAAACCCTCACAAACTCTTACTGACAAATGAAGATGAAACAGAAGTCCAAAAAACAAGGAATTCATGGCAAAACGTTTCAAGAAGCCCTTGAACGTTAATGAATCTGAAAAGATTTTAACGATAGGCACAAGCATCCCTGTAAAATCCAAAGCAGAAAATAAAATCTCACCTACAGAACAAAGCACGTAATCAAAGAAGGGTCAGAGGGAATGTGACAGTATGTTGGTAAAATTTTACAAAAAAATTTGGACAACAGAAAAATTCCCATTAGAAAGGACCAGAGCTACAATTAACCCACGAGATTAATAATCCAGTAAACTATAGACGAATCTCGCCCTTGGAATGTACGTACAAGATGTTTTCCCACATTTTACACAATTGTGTCGAAGAACAACTGGATAAGGAACTGTGGGAGGGGCTGTGTCGAACAAACAATTACTGTGAAATTAATAAAGGCGAGCTACCTCAAACGAACCAATCCTTTCTCAATTACATTTACAGATTTTTAGAAAGCATATGCTATTATCCATAGACACACATTATTAAAGATTTTAAGACCTTTCGGACCCCTAAACTAATCAAACTGATAGAACTTTTCTGGACAAATACCAGTCTGTAAATTAATTTCACAGGGAAACTTCCTAAATCAGGCATCGTAAAAACTGATATAAGGCAGGAGGCGGCTCGTCATTACTTCTTTTTGTTCCCTTGAATACATTACTTAGGTGGTTTACCTTTACTAAATTCTTAATACCATTATTTCCTGGAATAAAGTACTCCTGACATTTGTTATATTACGTTTAAATTACTTAAGTTCTTACATAATTACAGATTATTAAAGATCGATTGCGGTAAACTAAATTTTAACATAGCGGTACCGAAAGTAAAATTAAACGAGGAATGATGTCTTAAGTAAAATTACAGGAAGTCGACGCCTTAAGTAAAATTTTTAGCGGGCGAGTCGAGAAATACATCACACAAACTTATTCAAATCATTAATTTTATCTCCCCCCCCCTCTCTCTCTCTCTCTCTTATATATGGAAAGTCCAGGTTGGAATTAATAATATAGTGAGGACAGTTTACAACTCACCGCAAAGACGTGGCGACGAGCTGCGACAGGCACATACAAAAGACACACACATACAATACATTCAGCTATCGGCCATGGCCTTCTTCAGAAAATAGAGCACTCACGCAATCACACAGGCACACAACACAGTCATACAACCATCACCTCCGACTGCCGCACTTCGAATCATGCTCTGCGGCGAGTAAATTGGGGTCGGGAGGGGAGGAGAGGGGAAAGGGGACCTCACGCCTCACGCAAACTCTTGTAAGCCAACTCACAATATTCTCACGAGCCTGAGCTCCGGACGCCTCATGGCCCAATTTCTTCATTCAATAAAGCTAACATCTATTCCTTCACGTCTACAATTCATATATATACACCAAATGTGTTTCCAATACTCCTTAATTACAGTATTTCGTATAACATTTGTAAAATTATATGAAAATTATCTTACGAGGGTAAATAATGCAAAGTAAGACTTTTCATGATGCCACCTTAATTGTTAATTTATATAATTATTCTTTAGATAAAAAAATACGTCTGATGACATTCGCTTCCGCTGTTTAAATAATACGGATAAATTTAATAACCCTCTACTCAAAGCTGCTGCTTTTCCTTCTTACACAGAAAAAAATCCTTTAAATATTAGTCATCGTCTCTAGTAGCGTCTTGAGTTGTCACTCCCGCGTTATTCTGTAGTGAAACACTTTATAATAACGGTACAAATTCTGCAATAGAACTACTGAACATGGAAAGAGGTATGGATAGATCGGTTCTCCCAGAAGGAGAAGTAAAAAAAGAAAAAAAAAAAGATGAATTTGTTGAGGCCGAAGAAAAATAGAAGATAGAAGGAGGAAGGAAGCTGGGAGTTTAACGTCCCGTCGACAGCGTGGTCATTAGAGACGGAGCTTACGCTTGGAAGTTTTGGGTAAGGAAATCGGCCGTGCCCTTTTAAAGGAACCATACCGGCATTTGTCTGGAGTGATTTAGGGAAATCACGGAAAACCTAAATCGGAGGTGGATTTTAACCACCATCCTTCCGAATGCGAGTCCAGTGTGTTACCACTGCGCCACCTCGCTCGGCAATAGAAGATAGATCCCCAAAGATTGAACCATCCAAAATATTTTCTAAAGACTCTCCACCGCCTAGAATAATAAGATGGATCCAGCAATTCTAAACGTTGTTGTTCACTTTTCGACCATTTCATTTCTTTAATTTGATCTACAAAATCGTCCCAATTTATGAATTCGTTTTTATGTAAAATAGCCCATTCAGTAGCTTCCGTTTCCAAATGTCCTAGTACAAACTGGATTCTTTTGTTATCGTTCCATTTCGAAGAAAAGTATTCTCAAGGGCCTTCAAGAAAATCATCGGATGAAGCTCGCCTCCAGGTTTAAAGATCGGGAATTTATTATTTGAATTAGATCTAATTCTGACTCTCTCATTTATTCGCAATGTGAATGCTCTTCGTCAGATTGCGGAATATCTATCGGTACTCACCAATAAGAATTGGGCAATACATAACTCAGGGTAGTAAAAAGTTTATGGCTCATTACCTCTGTTTAGGGGTGAGTTATGTATGCCAGCTTCTATGCCCTAAACAGCTACCCAATATGTTTAAACAAGATCAATAATTAATCTGTAGTTTATCCAGTCTATTAATCTGCATATGATGATGGGAAAATATAGTTAACAAACAAAAATTAAACCTCTGAATGACCCACAAAATGGATTCTAAGATAAAGAAGTGATTAACTCACGAAGTAATTATTTATAAATGGAGTTTATTACTCTTATTAGACATGAAACGCGGAGGTGGTCCTACTTTGTTCATAGGTAAATAACTGAATATTACTCCTACTACTGTTCATGAGAGGCACAATAAGTATCACACGCATTCGAGAGTAAAAATTCCAAATTATCACTCATAAATTAGTGAAGTCCATCGAACATTGCAGTTCCAAATTAATCTGCGATTACAGTATTTGTTATAAAACACAGTTTGTCATCACACGTGTACGCGATTACTGAACTATCACAGTTCCATAGCCCAACTACGTTGCATAGCTTATCACTTTTCTCCAGAGACTAAGTTCTTCAGTCACAGTCCCATAAATTTTCTAAGTCCACATGACTATCTCTTCAGATCACAAGTTCGTAACGGGGCTTCAGACCGGCCAGCGTCACAACCTTTCACCACCACGCCCAAGTTACGAGTCTCTTCCCCAGCGTTCGAAAGCATGCTCTCCCTGCTCCCAAAATTGTATCCTTCCGCGCACCCCAACGCCTCATCTTTAAAATACAATTTCCCTTCCAAAATATTATACATTTGAATATCACAGAATTAAATGTTTGACCACCTCCCTATAAATATTATTTACATTTAACAAATAAATATATATTTAACAATACTAAATACGACTGAGGCTGAAGCTCTTTGCAATTAAAAGTAGCGACTCACTGTTCAAATACACTGCCGCCATTGAAATATAGTTACACAATTAATATTTAATTTATCATGACTTTTTATACAAATATATTCAGTTCTTGTCCACAAATTGTTATAATAGTTTATATATAAATTATCTGCTGCATATCTACTATTTTTAGTCGGGCATGAAATATTTAAGTGACAGTCTACAACATAAAAAACGAACGTTATTAGTAATAATATTAAATATAACATATAAATGTAATGCGCTTTGCTGGTTCATGTTTTGTGTTTCTGTGGTAGAATCTATGTTCTGACACAAGAATATTATTACCTCAACGAAAAGCAGAACAAGAAAGTAAAACAAAGCTTATTGAAAGAATACGGAAATAACGTCATACGTCTTTTAAGATAGGTAGCATGGTGCAATGCTGCCCATTTGCTTCTTAATCTGTTACTGATAAACACTCCGTATCAAAAATAGTAAATACAAGTCTTATTATTATTATAGTACTGAGATTTATCGGCTTTTTATCTTTAAGGGATATTTAAATTGTAATTACGGCGTTTGATTCTCCCAAGTCTTCTGAATCCATTTATATAATTATATTTGCCATATGATCATTCCCTGATTTTATATGGATTTTTAGAATAATATGTGTGGCTATATTGTATTTCACTTGCAATCCGGGAAACCCGCCCTCGCTGTACCAAGAGCGTCATTTCCGGTATCGCCGGCCGCGGTGGCCGAGGTGACTGAGGCGCTCCAGTCACGGTCAGCACGGCCACTACGGTCGGGGGTTCGAATCCCCCCTCGGGCATGGATATTTGTGCCGTCCTAGTTCGTAAGTAGTTCATAAGTAGTTTGTAAGTTTAGGGACTGATGACCCCGTAGTTAAGTCCCATAAGCTTAACAAACATTTGAACATTTGAACATTTCCGGTATCCGAGCACATTAGGGAAATCCTAACTACCTGTATCCCAATCACTAGGTCCAAACTGTTAGCCGACCGGCTGGGGAACCCCACAGCCAGGCAAAATCCCCCTTTCACATGGAAACAATCGTTTCCCCCCTGTATCTGTAAATCACAAGATTTACTAATGTTATCTCTACAATTTCGAGGTTACTACATATTTCAGAGACCAGTCCTTTAAAGTTTTCAAGTTCATTATGGTCTCTCTCATCTTGCTGAATCAAAGAGTTTAATTCCGGGTTATCTATTGAAAACATTTCTACCGTCTTAAGAGAAACTTCTTTAATAGATTCTAACAACTGTTTTCGTACGTTTTCGGTATGATTAGAAATCTTGTTCTGTAGTTATTCTTTATTTCTGTAATTACAAAAATATTAACGTTATCAAAACGTCGTGTTAATTCAGTGACATCATTACTATTCAGCCCGAATATTTGTTGTTGTGTTTGAATCGTAGCTGCTTCTATCCGCCCAGATATTTGTTATTGTATTTCAGCTTTAGATGCTTCTATTAATTTTTGTATTTCAATGTGGGAAGTGTCATTCTTTTCAATCACCCCGTTTACATCGGCTCCCAAAACCGGATTTCGTAAATCGATTTCCCAAATCCGCTTTTAGTTGGTCATGTAAACACTCCAAAATCGATTATGGAAATCCGCTTCTCTAAAGCGGTTTTCCAGTTCCACAATCGATTTTCGTGCCCATGTAAACTCAACCGTTTTTGAAGCGTTCTTGGTTTTTCAGATTGTGTTTTTTAGTAAGAATTTTCGGCACATATGGACAGAGTGATATTTTCTAACGTGAAATAAAAGTATAAATATTAAGAGTGAACATAAATGTGGGAATTTAAATAAAGAAAAATAGCGACTGTGCGGACTAAATCAGGAACTCAATCAGCTGTTTTTCAGCCGCCATGTTAAGTGAGCTAGGAAATCCGATTCAGGCTGTGCCATGTAAACACGACAGAGAAAAACGGTTTACGAAAATCGTTTTTCGTCTTCCGGAAGATGTGTTACATGTAAACGTAGTGACTGTTTCCCTACATGATCCGAACCTTGCTTAGTCTATTATAGTTCAGCTGCCCGCCGCGACCACTGCGCACTGTGCGCAGGGCAGTGGAGCGGCAAGCACTGCCCCGCGGGCGGCGGCGCGGGCACGGCGAAGGCGGTGTTTGGCCATGCCTGTTATAGATCCTAAAACGTTAAATTAGGTTACCCAATTTATTTACAGCTCTATTTAACGCCCTGGCTTCTCTCCCAGACAATGGCTGTCCAGATTGTTCGTCTCCCGGCACTTCACTCTTCGACATTATCGACATCTCTTGTTTAGCTACCACACAAGGAACTATGATTTCACCAAGCCTAATTTTCACAATAGCACTGTCAACTTGAAACAAACTCACCGGAAATTGTATTACAGCAGTATGATGTTTGTGGTCGGTTGGCTGTTATTAGCTGTTAGGTTAACAGCCGGTGATGCTGCTCTGTTGCGATGTCGAAGGCTGCACCTCTGTGGCTGGCAGGATGCGAATGAGAAATCAGCTGCGTTGGTGGCTGTTACAGCTCTGATGGTAACTGTGACACAGGCAAGCAGGCAGGTCTTGCCCACAGCTGCTCTGCCACAAGGTCGCAAGCACGACCTCTCAGTTGGTGGAATAGACCTGTTTGGATTTAAAAGATAGGTTGTCGGGAACAGCTACGTGCTGCTCCCCAACTGAAGCGTCGTCTCGTTGATTCTCTGTGGGACCGTACTGCAAGGCTGCTCTCATGAGCTGCCCCCACCCATGGAGTCGAACCAAGCTGCTGTGCACCCCTTGAAGATGTTTATAAGCTAAGATTCTTTTTTTTTTCTATTATTTTGCACCTGTATGCTAGGTTGCACACACAGGTCCTGTTGTATAGGTCACCACGTTGTATTGGGACAGCCGATTCTATTCAAAACTATTCTTCAGTTTGATCAGTTTGGCCTTCGAACCAAGCAGCTGTGGACCCCTTGAAGGTCTTCGGAGTGCCTTCTTTATAAGTTGAGATTCTTCTTTTTCTCTATTATCTTGCACCTGTATGCTAGGTTGTGCACACAGGTCTTGTTGTATAGGTCGCCACGTTATATTGGAACAGCCATTCCAATAAACTCGAAGTATAGTTGAAGTTTCAGTTTTAAATCAAAGAAAACAAAATTTTAAATGTTTCTTGTGCAAGATAAGAGAAAACAAAACTGTTCAAAAGAAGTTTAAAGTTCGAAGTTGGTATAGTCTCTCGTAGAATATTTTTTTTAAACAACCAAATCTTGTTGAAATTCAATCAAATGTCAAATTAATAAAATTGTTTCTGAGTCCCTAAAAAACTTATAAAATCGTAGAAATAAGTTCCAAAATACAGTTTCACCACAATTTATAAATGTTAGATCTTCTTAATAGGTGAAATAACTGGTTTTCACACATCGACACCTGAAGTAAAATTTCACCATGTATTAGCGAAGTCACAAATTCAAATCGTACATAACACAGTGAGATCTTTCTCTAAAGGACTCAACATGAAGACTTAAAACTGTTTGTAACATACAAATCATAAAAGAATCTATTACAATGTAAATGTTCTTTCTTTCCATTATTTATATTGTAGGATTTGTAGGATTTGGCCAACAGTTGCAGGAAGTACTTGGGAGTGAGTACCAGGTCACCAGCATAGTGAAGCCTAGTGCAGGGTTAGATCAGGTCACTTGTAACATAGGGGACTTATGTAGGAATTTTTCAAAAGAGGATCAGGTAGTTATAGTGGGTGGGGCCGGGAACAGTCTTGATAGGGACGGGGAATATGATATAGGTGGTGATCTGGAAAGGATAGCAACTGAAACTGGTGGCACGAATGTGCATTTCGTGCAGCTGTTTCAGCGTCATGATAGGCCTTGTCTTAATACGGCTGTCAGCCGTCTTAACATGGGGCTTGAGAAGGCGCTGATGACGGAGGGCATGGATCACATTGCAGTGGTGCCAGTTGAAACTATCCAAAGGTCGGATTTTACTAGGCACGGTCTGCACCTCAATAGGTATGGGAAGGGGAGGTTGGCAAAGCTCATAGGTGACAGTGTAGTAGGGGGTGGGGGTTTCACTCATGGAAAAATTCCTGTAGTAGTTGGTGTTAGGGCTGCACCTTTTTTAGACTGAAGACAGCTGATAGATATTCCTGCTTAAAGGAAGTCCCTCTAAGAAATGAACCACCTTTGACAAAGTCTAAGAATATAAGTAATAAGGGAATTACTGTTTTTCATCAAAATATACAGGGTATCAGAGATAAAGTTAATGAAATGCTTATTGATACTGATTCTGACATTATTGGAATTTCAGAGCACTTCTTAAGTGGTGTGACAATTAAGAGACTTCCTTTGCCAGGATACAGGTTAGCTGCCTTCTACTCTAGGAGTTCTTTGCAGTGTGGGGGAGTGGCCATGTATGTAAAAAACGATTTTTCATCGGAGTCAATCGATTTTTCTAAACACTGCACAGAACAGATATTTGAATGTTGTGCAGGAGTTGTTAATGTTAATGGAACTAAACTAGTAATAGTTGTTATTTATAGATCCCCTGACTCAGATTTTAAAATGTTTCTGCCCAAGCTGGAATTGGTTCTGGGTTCACTGTATAGGAAGTATAAAAATTTAATTGTGTGTGGAGATTTCAACATTAATTGTGTAGGTGATAGCTCAAGGAAAAGTCAGCTGTTAGATCTATTTAATTCCTATAACATGATGCAAACAGTATTTTTTCCAACGAGAGTGCAAGGAAATAGCAGTTCTACCATTGACAATATTTTTGTTCATTCTTCATTATTAGAGGGGCACTCTGTCAGCAGAATAGTAAATGGGCTATCAGACCACGATGCCCAACTTTTAATTCTAAAAAGTATTTGTTCTCAAACAAATGTTAAACATAAATATCAACTACTCAGAAAAGTTAATCCAGTTGCAATTGAGACCTTTTTAAGCCTAATTAAGGAACAAGAATGGCAGGATGTTTATAGTGCTGATAATGCAGATGATAAATATAATGCTTTTCTGAACACATTTATTATGCTGTTTGAAAGTTGCTTTCCGCTAGAACGCTCAAAACAGGGTACTTTCAGTAACAGACAGCCAGGGTGGATGACAAAGGGGATAAGAGTATCATGTAGAACTAAGCGGGAGTTGTATCAAAATGTTAGAAGCAGTCAGAATGAAGATGCAGTAGCTCATTACAAACAGTACTGTAAGGTTCTGAAAAATGTCATTAAGAATGCAAAAAGTATGTGGTACGCAAAAAGAATAGCAAACTCTCGGGATAAAATTAAAACTATCTGGTCAGTCGTGAAGGAAGTGTCTGGTCAGGAGCAGCAGGTAGAAGATATAACGTCAGTGCGTAGTAAGAATGTTTCTGTTACTGACAAGTTAGATATATGTGCAATATTCAATAATCACTTTCTGAATATAGTAGAGGAACTAAACAAAACTCTAGTTTCTACAGGTAATCATATAACGTTTTTAGAAAATGCGTTTCCGAGGCTGTTGCCTGAAATGATCCTTCATGATACTTCCATAGGTGAGATTGAGTCAATAATTAAATCACTAAAGACTAAGGACTCTTGTGGATATGATGGGGTATCTAGCAGAATTCTAAAGTACTGTTATCCATATGTTAGCCCAGTACTAAGCCATATTTGTAATTTTTCCTTTCAGAATGGTCAGTTTCCTAACAGATTAAAGTACTCAGTAGTGAAACCACTTTATAAAAAAGGAGAAAGGGATAATGTAGACAACTATAGACCTATTTCTATGCCATCGGTTTTTTCCAAAGTTATTGAAAAGGCTGTATATTCAAGATTAATTGATCATTTCAGTTCACATAATTTCCTGTCAAACGTACAGTTTGGTTTTAGAAGTGGTTTAACGACCGAAAACGCTATATTTTCGTTTCTCTGTGAGGCACTCGATGGGTTAAATAAGAGGCTACGGACATTAGGCGTCTTCTTTGATTTAACAAAAGCGTTTGATTGTGTTGATCACAAAATATTGTTGCAGAAGTTGGAACATTATGGAATACGGGGAGTAGCCCACAACTGGTTCACCTCTTACTTTAATAATAGACAACAGAAGGTAATTCTCCGTAGTGTAGAAAATGGCTATGACGTGCAATCCCAATGGGGCACAATTAAGTATGGGGTGCCCCAGGGGTCTGTTTTGGGACCATTGCTGTTTCTTATTTATATAAATGATATGCCTTCGAGTATAACAGGTGATTGTAAAATATTTTTGTTTGCTGATGATACCAGCTTGGTAGTGAAGGATGTTGCTCGTAATATTGACACAGTATCAAATAATGCAGTTCAAGAGATAAGTTCATGGCTAATAGAAAACAAGTTGATGTTAAATTACAGTAAAACTCAGTTTTTACAATTTCTAACACATAATTTGACGAAATCTGACATTATGATTACACATAATGGGCATGTGATAAGTGAGACTGAACAGTTCAAATTTCTAGGTGTTCATATAGACAGTAAGCTGTCATGGAAAGCCCATGTTCAGGATCTTGTTCTAAAACTAAATTCTGCTATATTTACCATTAGAACAATATCTGAGATAAGTGATTTTTCAACACGAAAAGTAGTCTATTTCGCTTACTTTCACTCACTTATGACGTACGGCATTGTTTTTTGGGGTAACTCGCCTGATGCAAAAAGGATATTTCTGGCTCAAAAACGGGCGGTTCGAGCAATATCTGGTGTAAGTTCGCGAACGTCATGTCGACCCCTTTTCAGTAGTCTGGGAATTTTGACTCTGGCGTCACAATACGTTTTTTCTTTAATGTCGTTTGTTGTTAATAATATCAGCTTATTCCCACGAGTAGGTAGCTTTCACTCGGTGAATACTAGACAGATGTCTAATCTACATTTGCACCACACCACCTTAACACTTGTGCAGAAAGGGGTGCAGTATTCTGCGGCATCCATTTTCAATAAGCTGCCACAAGAACTTAAGAATCTTAGCACTAATCCACATGCTTTCAAATCTAAATTGAAGAGTTACCTCGTGGCTCACTCCTTTTATTCTGTCGAGGAACTCCTAGAAAAGTTAAACAATTAAGCTAATTTATTTTTTCTTTATTGGTTCTTTTCACTTGTCTTAAGATTGTCGTGTGCAAAGGACTACTTAAAATTTTTCTATTGCCATTATTGTGTAACAATTAATGTATTGACTTGTTCCATGACCATGGAGTCTTACTCCTGAAGTGGGTCCTATGGAACAGAAAAAACAAATAAAAATAATAAATAAACGGAGGGTCCTCCAACAGGATCTTCTCTGGCCGTGTGGCTGTCGACCTGCGACGATTTGTGGCCAGCTATATTATCTTTGGCTTCAGCAGAGAAGATGCTGTTCTCGTAGGTTGCTCCGTTGTCACCATACATGAAAAATAATAAACAACAAACACTTCTTTTAGGAATCATAACATAAACATTTTAAGATAATATTATTAACAACATTTAAAAAATCATGATTTAACCTGCAAAACTGATCTGACGTAAGGCAGTAGCAGGGATAATATTTCGTCCCACTACAAGTATTGCTATGAACAATAAAGGCTAACTCTTGAAAAAGAGCGAGTGTATCTAGAATATTTGATTTAAACGTTATCTACGCAGCCAGATAAGCTTAGAAGCAAGAAAACGGATTTTATATTTTCTAAAGCAAGTAGTTATTCCGTTTTATATCTTTCAGTGTATGCGTCAAAGATTAAAATTTGACAACCAAAATAAAAAATTCTTCTATCATCGGTAGTTAGTTGGTGTAGTCTGAAGGGCTTGTAAATTAAATGATACTGAGAATCTTTACGATTATTAAATACTTAAATTTTGATTGTACTCACATAAAAGCTTACTACATATGTGTGTATGTATGTATCCATACCCAACTCCAGCTACTGCCGGGTGTGGGTGCCAACGAGTCCTCCAACCACCTTTCTTCCTCTACTTGTTGGCTGCACACACTTCTTCTTTGCACAATGCGTTTTCAATTTCATCTTTCAACGTGTCCTTGGGCACCCTCTAGGTCTTTTATTTTGAAAGCCATTTATCTATATTTCCTACTGGCTTGCTAGACAAACGCAAGAAAGGATTTTCTGTCGGAGTTTTCTCCCTTGGCATTCGGAATTTCCGATCCACCACAAGGAAGTAATTCCCATCTAATTCAATCCTAAGAAAGAAGTGTTCCAGTATCTGCCAGCTTCGCTGTTCCGAAGTTTTTCTTCTCCGCCGTCGCTGCCTTTAAGGTTTTCAGCCGTAACCATGGGCATGGATTTCTTGCTATACACCACGGGATTGGGTCTCTGCCTGTACTCAATCATCCTATCACTTCAGTCTAATGGAGTGTAGCATGCCCACCCCAGTGACGTCGACATCGACGTCGACAGGAATCACTCCAGTGGAGGAACTAGAAGTGTGATCTTACTCCCCTAAGCCTGGCTAAATCATTGTGTATGATGCCACAATCAAAGGGGTTCAATTAACAAATAAAAATAATTGACATAGCTTTCGAGTTTATCGTTGTCTGGACGTCCAACGTGATTCAACTTGTCGAAAATTTGGGTGGACTTTAAACCACCAAATCTCGACAACGGATAGGGATTACTGAATTTAAAAAAAATCTTGCATTTATTCTCTTCGTGTAATTGACCTTGCCCCTTTCTCACATGAAATATTGCGATCCATGGATGAAGGTTAACAGAGAGATTGTGTTTTTTCTCGATTTGAAAAAGACATTTATATGAAATAGGTTCACAGAGTTGAGACTGACTGGAAAACTTCCTAAGTAATAGAACGCAGTACGTTGTACTCGACGGCGAGTGCTCATCAGAGACGAGTGTATCGTAATTTGCGGCTGTATTCTGGTGATGGTGTGGTGTATGGGAGGGTGTTGTCTCTAATTGACTGTGATAGCATACAGGATGATTTAGACAAAATTTATAGTTGGTATGAAGAATGACAGCTAGCTATAAATGTAGGAAAATTTAAGGTGGTGTACGTGAGTAGGAAAAACAGTCCCATAATGATCGAATACAACATTAGTAGTGAGCTTCTTGATGCAGTCACGTCTTTCAAATATCTAGCCGTAACACTACAGCGCGATATGAAATGGAACGAACATGGAAGGACAGTTGTGAGTAAGACGGACAGCCGACTTCGGTTTATTGGGAGAATATTGGGAAGATGTACTTCATCTGTAAAGGAGACCACGTATAAAACACTTGTACGACCACGTCTTGAGTATTGGTCAGATGTTTGGGACCCGCAACAGACCAGTTTAAAGGAAGACAAAGGCAGTTCAGAGGCGAGCAGCTAGGTTCGTTACTGGTACGTTCGACCAATGCGCGAGTGTCACGGAAATGGTCCGGAAACTCAATTGGGAATCTCTGGAGGAAAGACGAACTTCTCTTCGAGGAATTCTGTTGACGAAATTCAGTAGACCGGAATTTGAAGCTGAGCGTAGAACGATCTTCCTGCCACCTATTTACATTTCGCGCAAAGAATACAAAAGATAAGAGAAATTAGGGTTCGTACAGAGGCATATAATTCTTTTCCCCCTCGTTCTGATTGGAAGTGGGACAGGAAAGGAAGTGCTTAGTAGTGGTACAGTGTACCTTCCGCCACGCGCTGTACGGTGGATTGCGGAGTGTGTATGTAGATGTAATCTTGCAAAAAACCCAAAGAAATTCTGGTCATATGTGAAGTACACTAGCGGCAAAACACAAACAATACCTTCACTACGCGATAGCAATGGTAATACTACCGACGACAGTACTGCTAAGGCAGAATTACTAAACACAGCTTTCCGAAATTCGTTCACCAAAGAAGACGAAGTGAACACTCCAGTATTCAATCAAAGAACAGATGCCAGCATGCGAAACTTAAGAGTAGATGTTCCTGGAGTAGTAAAACAACTTAAGTCACTAAACAAAAACAAATCTTCCGGGCCGGATTGTATACCAACTAGATTCCTCTCAGAGTATGCTGATGCAATTGCTCCGTACTTAGCTATAATTTACAACCGATCACTCAGCGAAAGATCTGTACCCAAAGACTGGAAAGTTGCCCAAGTTACTCCAATATTCAAGAAAGGCAATAGGAGTGATCCCCAAAATTACAGGCCTATCTCATTGACGTCGATTTGCAGTAGGATTTTGGAACATATACTTTGTTCGAATATTATGAACTACCTCGAAGAGAACGACCTATTAACCAATTGTCAACACGGATTCAGAAAGTATCGCTCTTGCGAAACACAGCTTGCCCTTTATTCACATGAAGTTTTAAGTGCCATCGACAAGGGATCTCAAATCGATTCCATATTTCTGGATTTCCGGAAGGCTTTTGATACTGTACCCCACAAGCGGCTTTTAATGAAATTGCGTGCTTATGGAATATCTTCCCAATTGTGCGATTGGATTCACGATTTCCTATCAGAAAGGACACAGTTCGTTGTAATTGACGGTAAGTCATCGAGTAAAACAGAAGTGATATCTGGCGTTCCACTGGGAAGCGTTATAGGTCCCCTACTCTTCCTCGTGTTTATAAACGATTTAGGAGACAATCTGAATAGCTCCCTTAGACTGTTCGCGGATGATGCTGTCGTTTATCGGTTAGTGAAGTCAACAGAGGATCAAAAGCAACTGCAAAGCGATTTAGACAAAATTTCTACTTGGTGCGAAAATTGGCAATTGACACTAAATAAAGAAAAGTGTGAAGTAATACACATGACCACTAAAAGAAATCCACTGAACTTCAATTACGCGATAAATCAGTCAAACATTAAAGTCGTAAATTCTACCAAATACCTAGGAGTTACAATTACGAACAACTTTGACTGGAGAGAACACATAGAAAATATTGTGGGGAAGGCGAACCAAAGGTTACGTTTCATTGGCAGAACGCTTCGAAGATGCACCAGCTCCACCAAAGAGACTCCCTACATCACACTTGTGCGTCGTCTCCTGGAGTACCGTTGCCCCTTGTGGGACCCTCACCAGGTGGGACTGACGGAAGATATTGAGAAGGTTCAGAGAAGGGCAGCTCGTTTTGTTTTATCACGTTACGGGGGGGAAAGCGTCACGGAAATGTTGCACGAATTGGGGTGGAAATCATTAAAAGAAAGACGTTATTCATTGCGGCGTGATCTGTTTGCGAAGTTTCAATCACCGACTTTTACTTATGAATGTGAAAATATTTTGCTAGCACCCACCTACTTAGGGAGACATGACCATCCCAATAAAATAAGAGAAATCAGATCGAAAACGGAACGATTTAGGTGTTCTTTCTTCCCGCGCGCTATTAGAGAATGGAACGGTAGAGAAAAGTTATGAAAGTGGTTAATGAACCCTCTGCCAGGCACTTAAATGTGATTTGCAGGGTATCTATGTAGATGTAGATGTAAAGTTTGAACGGATCGTGCATATTTAAAGAGTGTAAGGGTGTCACACTTCAGAAGACAACAAGGAAAATAGTCGTTCTTCACAGAAAAACAGAATAAAATTTGAACGATGAACAAAAACAAATGGTGCCATTGGTTCAGCATTAATTTCAGGCAAATGTACACTCTTTGACGAAAAACATGGCCGCTGAGCTGGTCCGAGCTGATCGCTACATGGGGCAATAAACATGAACGCGCTGATACTCTCTAACAAGGAAAGGCTAGTGAAAGATTTCATTGTACACGTTGGAAGGGAATAGCAGTGCACAAGGCTGCTGGAGTGGAAGTACTGAACCCAAACGAGGATACTCTAACAAGGGAATGGTCAGACTTGTCATGTGAGTTAACATTGAAGGAATTCTGTATGCAGACTATTAGCTATTGACATGACCTGGAAGTCTGTAAAAACTTTTATGAAGTATTACATTATTGTCGCATAGTTTCCGCGTTTATAACTGCCTGTTGTACAACCCTGACCTCTCTCGCTACGTTATACCAACGCCATCTAGGGACAAGGTGGCGTTAGCTACGCGCCGCTCTCCTGCGACAGCAGTGAGAGACCTGATTCGCCCAGTGAAACCGATCGCACGATAATTAATAAATACGATAATAATAAATTCGTTGACAAATACAGGTGATATGTTATCTACAAAATTCTTTCCAAATAACTATGAAATAGACACGGTTTAGAACACGTCAAACTTTTATTTCTTGCAATTACCGCAAAAATGCGAAATATTGATACAATGTTCAAAACATAGTTTTTTTTTTTTGTGCACCAAGAACATACAAGCAAACACGACATATGACAGTCCTGCGAATCACAGACGTTGTTAGACGTCCGTAAACAAAACTCGGCCGGTGTTAGGAAGGAATCAGGCCTAATATCAGTATATTTCGAGGCGTGCCATGCATATTTAATCAAACTTTGAAACCGTGGGGAGGAAAACTGATAATGTACGACTGATCACAACTTGAGAATATTGTCACGGTGATAGGAAACTGCAGTGATTTGCACACAATAATTTTCTCTGTTAGTTTTCTGGAAAATGCCTTCCACTGGCGGAAAAATTCTCTGTCTAACGGTTGAATTACGTCGTGCCGGGTGGAATCTGAAGTATCTCTACTTCTTTGTCAGGGTGATCTCGAAATACAGCTTTTAATGAATCAGAACTTTTATGAGCTGACCACGAATCTAGAAGGAGAAGAGATTTGTTCCTGCAGAACGGAAGAAAAGCATGACGCATGAAAAGTGTAACGTTATCATTTCCCATTTTTCCAGACTTCGATGCGTCTATCACAAGATTGTCTGCGTAGAACATTGTTTGTTTGACACGTGGTCCAAAACGTCTAGTTGGTTCTTGAAGACACATATAGTTTAGGCATCAATGAGCCATCCAGACTAATTATGGGCATTATAGTGCATGAATGGGTGAGTGCAGTCGTGGACTTCGCAATTGCCTCAATATGTTTTCCCCTTTGAAGGATAGTGTTCTTTTCGCACGCATTTCTTTTTGAAAAACTGACTGATCTGCATTGTAAACATAAGATTCACTAAAATTGGCGATCTTATTTTTTGCAGTCGTAAGAAAAGCTTCTAACATTTCCATTTGAGTCACTTCATTTTCCGACCTATTTCTCGATACAAAATTTTGTTATTTTTCGTGCCACAATTTTATGTGATCATTTGAAACGACTAATCCAACTTTGAGAAGCTGTAAATTCTTTAGCGCCTATCACGTTGACAATCTGTAACGCCCAATCACGCACATTTGTGTCGCTGACACTCTATGGCTGTCGTCTGGCATCGGTAAATTGCTCAAAAGTTGCACATTTATCTCCGTCGCAATTTCCAGCTGACTCTTTCGTCGTCCAGCGACTTTCTTTTTCCATCTATACAATTCAGTTCACAACGGACAAAGCGATACCTATTTTGAACAGTACTGACACTTAAGCGTTTTTTACCACTTTCGTTCGACCAATACTTCACCGCTTTTTCTTTGTCTGATAGTGTAATGGTAGTTGCTGGTGTTGCTTTCGGAGAAAATTGATGATGCTACTTGACACTATCACTCGAAGAGTCTTCATGTGTGAACTTTCTTCCATTTCTTCGCCGTCTGTAGATTCACAGTGTGCAATATCGAGTGTTTCAGCCGTTTCTAGCTACATGTCTGCGCTATTTATATGCTCGTCTAGAACTATCATGTCGCACATGACATAGTCTTCACGCGTGTTTTCTGTTGATTGCTTCATTTGGCGTCTGTGGTATATCTCCATGGCAAGCAGCAAAACATTTACAGGGTTTGCCATCTCATGTGGAGGGAGATTTAATATTCACCGTAAAATGGCTTGCGGAGTATAGATGTAGATGTACAGAATATCTTCCACATCCCTAACCAGTTTCAGAACGGTATGTTTCGAAATACGTACCAGAAATGGAAAGGAAGTGTATGCCACAGAAACGAATATTCGTTTCTCCTTTCCACCAAAACCGTGCAACGATATTCCTCTTTAGTGAACGCCGCGATAAGGGCCGCACCTCCCGACCATGCGCACAACGCTCACCATAACAACAGCTCGCGACTCGCCATTTCCAGGGGTGGCCAGCCATCACCGCAAGTGCTAAGCAGGAAAAACAGTCATCATCGTGATTTTTTTTTTTAGGTGACTTCCAGTTCATGTCAGCAGCTAACATTCTGCATACAGACTTCCTTCAATGGTAACTAACAGTGCTAAAAAAATCAATACATGTTTCGGCATGACAAGTCTGACCATTCCGTTGTTAGAGCGTATCAGCACGGTTATGTTTGTTGTCCCATGTCGCGATCGGCGCGGACTTAGGCTCAGTGGCGGACGGCCGCCGGACTTGTTTTTTGTCAAAGACTGTACATCTTGATGCAATTAAATTGTTGTTAAATTGCTTCGACCATTAAGGAAACATCGAAGCACTTATAGGAGTTACGAAAGTTATTAACATGTACTTTAAATGACAGGAAACGGACCCTCCCAAAAAGTGCTCTTTTCCCGCCGGCCGAAGTGAAATGAATCGCGCGAGTGCAGACTCGCTTACAGCAGGTGGGGCGCGCTCCCGAGTGTTTCGGCGGCTGGGCTGGGCTCGGCACGCCGCGCCGTGTTTCGGTATCCGCGGGCGGCCGCGGCTCGGCAGGAATGTGGCCTGCGGCGACGCCGCGCGAAACGGCGAGGCATGCCGACAACCCGACCACCCGGCCTCCACCAGGCCAGTGCTAGCAGGCCGGCGAGGCGCAGCGCGGCGCGGTAACGCATTTAGCGGCACCATTGTCCACGCCCAGCCGACATCGATCCCATTTACTCCCTCCTCCTCTTCCTCTTCCTCTCTCTCTCTCACGCACACACAAACACACACACACACACACACACACACACACACACCTTCTGCTCGGTACCTGTCTTTGAATGTTCAACTGACTGAATCTACATCGTGTGGTCGAGGTTAATATGTGTGACAGATAACACGTTCTTCAACGATCACGTGACTGAAATGCAACCCCATATGAACTTAGGGATCATATGTAAGAGGCAAGACCCACAACAATATTTAAATACAGTTACCACCACATTTTCCATGTGAAATAGACAAACTTAAAACTGTAGTGTTTTGTCTCACCAGTGGAAACCGTAAACATATGTAAACACAATATATCAGAGTACACAGTGGATCATCAAAGTATCATCAAAAGTTAATTACCAATATAAGCTATCCTATCCAATTGCTAGGAACATAAACTATGGAATAGTTTAATGTAAATCTTCAGTCTCTCTCTCTCTCTCACTCACTCTCTCTCTCTCTCTCTCTCTCTCTCCCTGTCTCTCTCTCACTCACACACGCACAAACACAAACACACACACACACACACACACACACACACACCCTCTGCTCGGTACCTGTCTTTGAATGTTCAACTGACTGAATCTACATCGTGTGGTCGAGGTAATATGTACGCTGCTGACCATCCGAAATGCAACATCAACACACACACATATCACAGGAAAAGTTTTGTGAGAGATAACACGTTCTTCAGCGATCACATGACTGAAATGCAACCCCATATGAACTTAGGGATCATATGTAAGAGGCAACACCCACAAAAACATTTAATCACAGTTATCACCAAATTTTCCATGTGAAACAGACAAAATTAAAATTGTAGTGTTTTGTCACACCAGTGGAAACCGTAAACAAATGTAAACACAATATATCAGAGTACACAGTGGATCATCAAAGTATCATTAGTTTGATGTAAATCTTCAATATCTCTCTCTCTCTCTCTCTCTCTCTCTCTCTCTCCTCTCTCTCTCTCTCATACACACACACACACACACACACACACACACACACACACACCTTCTGCTCGATACCTGTCTTTGAATGTTCAACTGACTGAATCTACATCGTGTGGTCGAGGTAATATGTACGCTGCTGACCATCCGAAAAGCAACATCAGCACACACATCACAGGAAAACTTTTGTGAGAGATAATACATTCTTCAACGATCACATGACTGAAATGCAACCCCATATGAACTTAGGGATGTTATGTAAGAGGCAAAACTCACAACAATATTTAAATACAGTTACCACCACATTTTCCATGTGAAATAGACAAACTTAAAACTGTAGTGTTTTGTCTCACCAGTGGAAACCGTAAGCATATGTAAACACAATATATCAGACTACACAGTGGATCATCTAAGTATTATCAAAAGTTAATTACCAATATAATATATCCTATATCCTATCCATTGGTAGGAACATAAACTATGGAATAGTTTGAGGTAAATCTTCAAATACAAATGAGCACAGGGGTGACTAAAAAGACGTCATGCATTTTAGCTTGAATATCAATTTAATGTTATGTACAATAAAGAAGAATATATGTGAGCATGTAAAGTTTTATTTATAATCAATTTTACATTAGAAAATCCACTGTATACGTAAACTCGGCAGACACACAATTCTTTGCACTCAATATTTGTTATAGAATCAATCATACTTGTGAATAATAGACACATAAATCTTAGAAACATTTTTCTATTTTATTTTTCACTTTATTACGGTAGATGTGATATTCACATTTACTAACTATAATAGGATACAGGATGACTTAGACAAAATTTCTAGTTGTTGCGAAGAATGGCAGCTATCTCTCAATGTAGAAAAATGTAAGGTGATGCGCATGAGTAGGAAAAACAATCCCATAATGTTCGAATACTGCATTAGTAGTGAGCTTCTTGATGCTGTCGCGTCGTTCAAATATCTAGGCGTAACATTGCAAAGCGATATGAAATGGAACGAACATGTAAGGACAGTTGTGACTAAGGCGGACAGCCGACTTCGGTTTATTGTGAGAATTTTGGGAAGATGTACTTCACTTGTAAAGGAGACCGCGTATAAAACGCTTTTACGACCACGTCTTGAGTATTGCTCAAGTGTTTGAGATCCGCAGCGGATCAGTTTAAAGGAAGACATAGAGGCAGTTCAGAGACGAGCAGCTAGGTTTGTTACTGGTAGGTTAGACCAATGTGCGAGTGTCACGGAAATGCTCCGGCAAATCAATTGGGGACCGAAGGAGGAATGGTGACGTTCTTTTCGTGAATTTCTGTTGAAGAAATTTAGAGGGCCGCAATTTGAAGCTGAGTGTAGTACGATCTTGCTGCCGCCTACTTACATTTCGCGTAGTGATCCCAAAGACAAGATAAGATAAATTAGGGCTCGTACGGAGGCATATAAGCAGTCTTTTTTTCCTCGTTCTGTTAAGGAGTGGAATAGGAAAGGAAATGCCTAGTAGTGGCACAGTGTGCCCTCCGCCACGCACCTTGCGGTGAATTGCGGAGTATGTAGGTTGATGTAGATGTAGATTCATTGTTAATTTACATATTCAAGTATATTTTCAGATATTAGAAAAAGTAAGTTACATACTTGAGTCAGAAATTCACCATGCCATTAACCCGGCAGTGGTGTATAGGGGTGTGGTACACCCCATGCGATGTATTCCTCTAGTTAACGACTACGTGGTACGTCACACCACTTTGTAATTCCAGGTATCAGCCACGGAATGTCTGCAGAGTACCGCTGTTGATTTTTTTTCTAACTTTAGTCGCAAACAGTACTTCGTGAGGCGCTTCTGAATCGAAACTGAGCTCACTGGGGTGTGTGAAACTGTCTGCACGTGAATCGTATTGTGTTTATTGTAACCCCGTAATGTACAACAAGTGAAATTATGCAATGTAATTTATAGTTTCTATGTTATAGTGATATTTTTGTTATCTTTCTTTATTCCCTTATTTTAGTTCAAATAATTTTGGCACAAAACACGAATCTCAGTATTCTATGACTCAGTAGTTATAGCTTGTATGTGATAACTAATTAATAAATAAAATGTGATATAGTATTAACATCTCACCTTCAGGGAGAGGAATGAAATGTGCAAAAAAAACTAGGAGCGCAGTTCTTATTCAGATTTCGAGGCAGTGACTATGCCCGTCAGCATCTTGGAATTTAATTGTTAGAAGTGATTGTTATAGTTGCAAGTTTTATTTAAAGTGTGTGATTAATGTTCTGATTCAAACTTACCTGGTGTTGCTCCTCGTAATTTCAATCCAGTAGTGTACACAATAAATGAGTTCGGCTACTCGTATTCAACGGATCCAGATGTTGCTGCAGTGTTGTTAATCCAGATGCTGAGTTACCAGAAGTTACACCATACACCGAGCTAACAAAGTAACTTCAAACAGGAATTTTTGGTGAATCGAGCAATGCAGATGCGCTCATTTCGTTACAATTAATGAAACGAAATGGTAGGCTAGCCCCTTACGTTTCAGAAACATTAATAAGCCAGTGTTAAATGTTGAATCCCTTACTGCCTTTAATAACTGCTACATTCCTCGGACTAAAATCAAAGAAACTGGATGTATTGTTGGTCCATACTAATTCCACATATTGTCAGAGATCTGTAGCAGCAGGACCTGTATTACGAGCAGCAGTTTTCTATAGGCAGGACATCGGGAGAAGAGAAAAATCAAGGCAGAAATGCAATCCTCATCCCTAAAAAAAGAAAAAAAAATATTAGGTAAGTCGAAGGACAAAACCGTACGCTTTTTATTCTTGCTTCAGCGTCAGTCACAACAACACTTAAATTTGCCATATTGGTGGCAGTACGTCAATTATGTCATATATTGATTATTACCGTTTACATTTCTGAGAGGCTGTGCGAAGCAAAAAGGACGCACTCCAAGCTGAGAAACAGATAACATGATAAAATGGACCCATATAGTTTACGGCATGTAGGCGGTAAAGAACTCTCCTTGTGAACTGCAGGTGTCCTCAGCCACCGTCCCAGGGTAGAGGGTTTTCTTTTGAAGAATACCAACGTAGCTTCACACAGTGTCTACACGCTGTTGTAAGATGTTACATTAGTACTTGGTCGTCAAAAGGCACGTCTTAATGTACGCAGCAATGTTGATAGCAGTCCCTAGGAACAGCAACGTCAGTGGTTTCACGAGGCTGGAGTGAGATGGTAATGGAGGAAAACTGCCAGTAGCTCCCCACTCTGGAGAGGACGTAAGGCGTGGTGAACTGACGTAAAACATCGTTGTTGTTGCTGAACATACTGGGTAGCACCGCGACGTTTGCTTTTCAGCTGAACAATGTTGCTACCAAGTATAGGGTTTGTTAGTGCAAAAGCAGGGAATGGCAGCGGGGACAGGGCTAAAAGGTGGTTCACTAGAGGACTCTGGGAGGTGGTAAGCCACAAATGAGATTGGTTGAACATCAGTGGCCAATAGGAAATTGTTAGGTACCAGGAAGCAGGAAGCAGGAAGTTCTCAGTCAGACGAATTGGGCGCCGAATCTGTGTCTTTCGCCACCAGCCTCGGGTAAGCGCCACGACAGTCTGTTTCCCGCAGCGAGTGCGTCTTTCATGGGATGCTGCTAGGAAGGTTAGCTGTTTCAGGCTCTTCCCTGGGAACGCAAACACCGACTTCTGTTGTGGCAACTGATGTATCACTTCGTTTTTCTAAATGATTAGTCTCAGTTTAGTAGTATTAATAGATGGAATACAATAAATACGTTTCCATTCACCTATGAGTTCCCAAAGTCTGCGAAACAAGTATTCCCTCGAGTTCCAAAAACCGCATATCGTAGATGCCTATTACCTGTCTTTCTGTCGTCACTCCTTTCCGCTCGGGACTAGCAAACTGACCGATAACCCCTTTCATCTTTCCTGTGTTAGCATACGTTAACTAGCGCAGCAGAGAATCATTCACGTCTGAAAGTACGCCTGAGTATGCCAAGCATAATAGATTGTTATTCTGGGTACAAATCCGCGCAACGGTCCAGAACCTGTACAATATATTATAGATCATTTTTAGTCATCCTAAAACATAGCTTGTATTCAGTTCCAGTACTCACCTACTTCAATTCTGAACTAGTTGGGAATCTTAGATTCTTATCAGTGTTGGCCACACTACTTGGACATCATACTAACATTATTTGTAGGTTCTTATCGCGTGGCTCGGTACGACGGTGGAGAGCGCCAAGTTTTGTATCCAAAGGTCGCGGGTTGGATGCCTGCCCAGTCTTAGCACATTTATTTGTTACTTTACACTTCTTTACCCTTCGGCAATGTTGTTCACGTGAAAAAACAAATGATGAACCATGCTTCGGAATCCCCTACATCTGGCTGGGCAAGTCAGTTCGAAGGTCAAAGGAAGGCAACGGCACATCACTTCCAAACAAGATCATGCATACTAAAACATTTTGGTTTTGAAACCAATCTGAGGATCAGTGACTCCTTTACCTTTTTTATTTATTTTTTATGTTATTCTGAGTAGACTGAGTAATAATGCAGAAGTTACATCTGTCGTCATACTAGTTACAGAGAAGTAATCGCGAATGTGGAAATATGAAAATTGAGTGACGAGAGTAGCCGTTATAAATATTTTTACCGTCAATATTTTAAATTTGATAACCATTTTTTCAGACAATCTCTTAATTCGTGCTAACGACAAAAGAAAATCGTACTACACTAATGGAACTTTGACTCTTAGTACTCTTAAACCACAAAAATGTTTCTTTACAACACATTGTAGCGAATAAAGCTATCGATATAAACACGAAAAATAACAAAGAAAGAGCACTAATTTCTCAATATGAGCCAAGTTCTTTCTGTTCGATAAGAGAGTAATATACCGCCAAAGACAATTATCCAACTCTTTTTTTAAGCATTTGTTTAGTTCCGTGCCGTAAATTAGTTTTCGTCATGCGATGTCACACCCACCTAGTGGTGGTTCATGTAGTAACCATAGGTACCAAATAGCCGCTAGTCGTCTCTAGTATCAACTTATAGGTCGGTATAGCAATCAACTCCTTTCTCTACACACTAAGTCGTCGTTGGACATCAAAGAGAAACAGAAAAGTTTTGCAGAAGTCGAGAGGTAGATTCATTTCGTTATAAATTAATGACATTTAGCCAACTACATAAAAATACAGACTTGCCTTGTCACGCTGGTTTGTTACAGAGAGCAGACCTAACAATACTTCACCAATATGCATGAGGTTCAGGTAGTCACTTGGCATGCACTATCAGCTACGGACAGAAGTCGTGATCTATTCACCCCTACAGGGTGACATCAAGAATAACACGACGGTGCCTCTTCAAAACATGGGTAAAAGCTACCTCCGTCCTATTGCCGCCGTAATATCTTAGAAACATCGCACGGACTTCAGTAGGACATGTTTCCATGCAATAATACCGTTCCGAAATATGCTAGAAAATACAAAGAGTTTCTAGTCGTACGTAAAATACACCAGCGACAAGATTCATGGAATACCTTCACCACGAGATAGCGATTAAAATATTACTGATGACAGTGCCGCTAAAGCGACGTTACTAAATATAGCTTTCCGAAATTCCTTCACCAAAGAAGAAATATTTTCATAAACATTTTCAGCACAGATATTAGAGAGAAGTTGGTATGCAAGGTGTTGGGAAGTAGTTGAAATCAACAAAAGTAAGTCATCCCCTTCATACAGCATACCAACTAGGTTCCTTTCAGAGTACACAACAATCATACACAACCGCTGTCTGAACAAATTTTCTGAGTCGAGGACTTGGAACTTATGCAGGTCACACTAATTCTCAAGAATGGAAACAGGAGTAGCCAATGAGTTATACACGTATCACTGACATCGATTTTCTGCAGGATTTTCGGAGCACATACTGTATCAAAATGTTATGAATCACCTAAAAGAAAGGAGTTATTGAAGCGTAGCTAACACGAGTTCAGAAAATACCTTTCTTGTTCAAGACAACTATCTCTGTTGAGTAATGAGTGCCATTGCCATGGTGTCTCGAAAGATTTCATATTTGTAGATTTCCAGTAATCTTTTGATACCTTTACTCGGAAGCGACTTTTATCAACTTGCGCGGTTATGGAGTTTTGTGTCATTTCATAGTCGTGGAACTGGTTTGTGCTTCCTGTTCACAGTTAGGAAAACGTCGAGTGAAACAGTGCTTGTGCTGTTCCTGATCTATATAAATGACCTAGATAACTTTAGTACCCCTCTTGAGTTGCTGCTCTCATAACAATATATTGAATTAACGACGTAAAAAATCAAGTATGTGATTTATCTGGTTGATGTATGGTTCTAGTGAAATGTTGTCAGTTCGCTTACGAGTAAGGCCAGGTTTGAAAATATACGGTTAATTCCGAAAGTAGGCACGCAGATATTGATTCAAAACAGAGATTAAGGTAAATTAAGATCTAATGCACTGTGGTGGCGCTTCTACCCTTCATAGCGAGTATCAGCTCTAATTATTTACATACACACCGGTGGTGTTTACGTGCATAGCTTTACATCCAGAAGTGTCTTCTGACTACTGTACTTCACTGCTTTTTCTCCCCCCCTTTTTTTATTGTTTTTGTCAGGGAGTGTTTAAAGCTCATTGGCCACGGTTTAAAGGTTATTACGTAAGAACACAGCCAAAAATATATCTTCTTAAAATAACAAACTGGTTGCTCTGGAGTACTTAATGTGTAGAGTAATTTAACTGCAATTATTTAAATCGAATTAGTGACTACGATAATGTGTAAATGTTCAAGAGGAAATGTACAGAGTAATTTAACTGCAATAATTTAAATCGAATTAGTGGCTACGATAATGTGTAAATGTTCGAGAGGAATTTTTTTTTTTCAGTATCCACCTCTTGTACAAGATCGTTGATTCAATATGTCCTTTGAATATAAACTGTAGTAGTATAAAACCAAAGTAGCGGCACTGGATTTCTCGTTGTTTTCCTAGCCTGCTTCCAGAAGTACTTTCCTCAGAATAGTGGATTAGCTTCGACAGCGTCATCAAATAACAAATGTATGTCGCACAAGCAAAACTGTTTACTCTGACACATTTAGCTGAACACGGCCACGCTTCGTTTTGGCTTAAGCTGATATGAAGCGGAAAGCAAATAAAAGAATTCTGGCGCGCATAGAAGCACAGAACATAGACATCAATCAAATTAATACGTACACTGTCTTCTGTTCCTGTGGCTATGCGGAATGAAAGGAAAGTTAGAAAAAAGTATTTCCTCAGTAATACATATTCATTGTAAAGCCAGTGTTGTGCCAAAATTTTTTGTTCATCCTTTCCAGCATAAATAAAGATAAGCGGCGGTTTACCGACGACGGACCACGCGACGTATTATTTCCCCCCGAGAAAGGCCATAGTTCTCGACATTTCGCCCAGCTACTCTCCACTCCCACTCTGTTGCATCCACCTTGTGTCCCTCCTCATTTAACTCCATCCACACAGCGCCCCCTTCCAGTACTTTTCCTCCACCTTTCTTAACATTTCCCTTGCCGTAGCTACAAAAGTGTTCAAATGTTTGTAAAGCTTATGGGACTTATCTGCGGGGTCATCAGTCCCTAAACTTACAAACTACTTATGAACTAACTTATACTAAATACAGCACAAACATCCATACCCGAGGGAGGATTCGAGCACCCTACGAGGCACGGCCTCCCGTATTGGAGCATAGCGCCTCAATGCGCTCGGTCACTCCTCCGGAGCGTGCTGTAGCTACTCTAATCAAATTTTGAGGCAACGGCAGGAAATGACCACAACGTTACTCGTACAGAAACGTAAAGAAAACAACGTTATTTACACAATTCGTTAGAATGATGTTTCGTTTTCTACTGCTATTGTAGCTGCCCTATATGAGTTCGTTATTCGAAATAAGCCCATAAAAATCAAGTCAAGTCGTAAGCTTCTAAGGCCCTCAAAGCACCCGTGCCGATCTCACATGATTCCTCCAGATGCTCCTGTCTCTTCCTGCCTCTTGCCAGTTATTTATTTCCCAACTACTTGAATATGCAATCAATTTCATTCCCTTACCAACATCAGCACCACTAAAACGCTGTTTCACGAAACGCTGTTACTTTCGCGTGGCCTTTTGTACCACAGCACCTAATCGATACGCTGGGCTGAAGTTGGTACCATTTCAATTTGCAATATTCAATTATTACAACATTTGAAGATTTTAGTATTTGATAGGAACTGTAACTTCAGCGTTATAGCCTCGGTGGAGTGACCCAGCACATTGAGACGCTATGCTCCGATGCGCGTGGCCCTTTTCGTGCGTGGCCCAGCGCGTGGCAGGATTCGAATCCTCTGTCGGGCATGAATGTTTGGGTTGTCTTTAATATAAGTTAGTTTATAAGTATTTTGTTAGTTTAGGGACTGATGACCCCGCAATTAAGTCCCATAAGCTTAACAAACTTTTTTTTTCAGCGTTATAGACATGAAAACATCTACTTCCTTTTAGTACTCTTAAAGGAAACGTTCACGATGACTTTGTTTTGTGCACATCTGTGCCAAAGCAATTTTAGATTTATAAGCTTCATTCGTCTCTTCATATAATTAAAATATCGCCACTTCATTTTTCGTGATGACGTATTTAGATAATGATTATATAAACTTGTACGTCACGCTTTGGCTCCTCTCAACAGGAAACGGAAAACAAGAGTGATTTTACCATCTTCTAATCGCTCCAACAAGACAAACTTGGAATATCCTTTCATGTGTCATTACAGAGTCATTTGTTACGAAATCATCACTGAACTCTATACAAAATGGATGTATTGCTCTAATATCTGGATATAGAACTGCAGCGTGCCAGCATATTATGTTTCGTACATGGTTTTGCAGTTCCTGCCATGTTATAATTTGTCAAACAAATTTTCATCACCCACATGACAAAGAACCCATATCAACATTTTGTTGTGTTCTGTATGTTAATACACGATTTATTAGGCTTGTTTGGGAACTGCATCGAGGCCTATTTCCTTTACGTATTTTAGTTCAAAAATGTTCAAATGTTTGTAGAACTTATGGGACTTAACTACGGGGTCATCAGTCCCTAAGCTTACAAACTACTTATGAACTAGCTTATACTAAGAACGGCACAAATATCCATGCCCGAGGGGGGATTCGAACCCCCGACCGTAGTGGCCGTGCAGACCGTGGCTGGAGCGCCTCAGTCCCCTCGGCCACCGCGGCCGGCAGTATTTTAGTAACATTTCGTAGCAGCCATATTTGAATTTGGCAAGATAGGAATTATGAACATCTCTTACCGGATCGTCAAGACAGATGATATTCAACAACCACGTAGTATACAGATCAATTAAATTTATCGACACCATAGTAATTATCTTTTACACTAAAAATTTAAAATTTTAGCTTGTTCTAATTTCATCAGAAACACAAAAAAATTGTTTTGACACTAATATGTCAATACAGAACAGTACATACTATTGTTATTCTACAACAAAATGTCAAAGAACCAGTGTGGGCATGCGTATGCCAACACAAAGATATAAGCTGCGGTCGCCAACGTCCGTATAATACAACAGATGTCAGGCGCAGGCGGTAGAATCGGTTACTGTTGCTACAGCGGCAGGTTATTACGATATGAGTAAGTTTTAACGTGGTGTTATAGACGTTGCACGAGAGATGGGACACAGCATCTCCGAAGTACCGGTGACATGTGAACTGCAGCGTGAATATGGGGAATCCGGTAAAATATCAGATTCCCCATATCGTTGGAGCTGCAAAAAAGATCCTGCAAGAACGCGACCAACAACGACTGAAGACAATCGTTCAGCGTGACAGAAGTGCAACCTTTCTGCAAATTGCTGTCGATTTCAATTCTGAGCCATCAACAAGTGTCAGCGTGCGAACTGTTAAACGAAAATCATCGATGATTCTGAGCCGAAGGCCCGCCCGTGCAACAGAAAACGGTGTACGCCTCCCCTGGGCCCCTCAACACCGACATTGGATTGTTGATGACTGATCTGACGACTCTCGTTTATAATCGAACCGAGAGGATGGACGTGTACGGATATGGAGACAACGTGATGAATCCCTGGACGCTGCATGTCATCAGGGGACGTGAAGGAAGCTGGTGAAGGCTGTATAATGGTCCGAGGCGTGTGCAGTTGGAGTGACAAGGGACCTCTGATACGTATAAATACGAATCTGACCGATGACACGCACGCATCTTGACTGATCACATGCATCCATTATGCATTCCGACGGACTTGGGGAATTTCATCAAAACAATGCAACACCCCACACGTTCAGAAATGCTACAGAGTGTCTCCAGGAACTCTTTTCTGGGTTTAAACACCTCCACTGGCCACTAGACTCCCCAGACATGGTTTCAGAACACAGATGGGGTGTCTTACAGCGTGCTCTTCAGAAGCGATCTCCACCCTGTCGTACTCTTGCACCTTTATAGACAACCTTACCGGATGCACGGTGAATATTTTCTCCAGCACTACTTCATACCTTAGCCCAGTTGCGGCACTTCTGCGTGTTCGCCGGGGGCCCTTACAGAAAATTAAGCAGGTATACGAGTGTATTTGTCTCTGGAAACAAAAAGGCATCAGACGTTCATGAGTGTTGAAATTTTAAATATTTGTAAAGCCATGGAACCAAACTGCAGTGGTCAACAGTCCCTAGACTGACAAACTACTAAAACTAGTAGCATGCTGGTTGTCTCCCTTAAGACAACACATGTGACGCCATGAATGTTTATTTTTGATGGTACATTCGTTGTTAGCCTTCTCTATTCGCCATTACGGTAGGATATATGCAAAATTTTAGGTAGATACATTTGAAATACATTTGTGAATACCTAACGATGAAAAAAGAACTGTGGAAACCGATCATGTGATCTATTTTTTATATATGGCTTTAGGGCGTAAAACTGCTGATTTCATAAGCGCCCAAGTCGGAGCAAAGTTAAAATGCATAACGACAAAGGCAAAGCCAAATAAAAGGAGAAGGCTCTATGCAGTCAGTAAACTTTCTAAAAGGAATCGGTTAAAAACCAGGCAATCCCTAAGTAAATTTCTTTTTACTGTAGAAACATGACTGAATTCCCCGGCTGAGGAATGTTAAATTTCATTCGCCATATTTCTACAGAGGATAAAAAGTAAAACGCGATCTGCAGACCGCGTCTCATCTGCTAGGATATCAGGCAACTCTGATGAGAAACACAGACTGTGGTGTAGACCAATAAAATGGGCATTTCACCAGAACATGGCGAACAGTCAATTGTTGGAAACAGTGAGCACGAATAGGAGCAGGGTCACCACTTAGCAAGTGGCGGAGGCTGAACCGACAGTGGCCTAAGCGCAGCCGGGTGAGAATGACCTCCGCACGACGAGAGTGCCGAGAGGAGGTCGACCAGACCATAGGCAGAGGCTTGACCTCCCTAAGTTTATTTCCTTGAAGGGAGGACCAATGTGCATGCCATAGTGAGACCACACGTCCAGAAAGAAATGGAACGAGGGTCAGCTGAAAGGACAGAATACATAGCAGGACGAAGGAGGAGGCCTGCACCCTTTGCGGCAGCATCGGCAGCCTCATTCCCTCACATACCAATATGGCCCTGGTTGTGATATAATAATAATAGTAATGACGTATATATAAAACCTTTAGCCACCTTAGCATTGGAATCTTTCTGTCATCCTGCATACTTCACCCAGAAGTGTTACTTCGTCTTCTTTCGCCTTCATCTCGCTATGACGCAGGGTCAGCATTGTTACTTTGGCCTTGGGGTGGTGGAATGCCGCTCTGAGCCACCCAATTACTCCCCGCCCCCCCCCCCCCCCCACACACACACTATTCGGGAGGATCTATACCACCCTGTCTGCGTACAGTGTTGTCCATGTAAAAGTGTGCTACCACACCAGCAATCACATAGTGGAGTGTGCGAAACCCCCTAAAACCCACACACAGGCTAAAACGTTGTCGGGTTTCCGTCCGCGTCAAAGTGGTTAAAACTCCACTAGCGTTCGGCCAAGAGCTCCTCGGCCACTGTCAAGAGGTATGGCTGGCTGCTGGATGCTTGCACGAGCTTTTATACACTAGCTTCCGGCTGTGACGCCACTGGTGCCCCGCGACAACGCCACATATGGGCTCGCTGCGTTGTATCTTTGTTGTTGTTGTGGTCTTCAGTCCGGAGACTGGTTTGATGCAGCTCTTCACAATACCCTATCCTGAGCAAACCTCTTCATCTCCACATAAGAACGGCAACCTACATCTGTCTGAATCTCCTTACTGTATCCATCTCTTGGTCTTCTCCTGCGATTTTTTCCCCATACACTTCCCTCCAACGCTAAATTCACAATTCCTTGATGTCTAAGAATGTGTCCTACCAATCTATCCCTTCTTTTAGTCGAGGTATGCCAGAAATTCCTTTTCTCCCCAATTCTGTTCATTACCTCCTCATTAGTTACGCGATCCATCCACCTAATCTTCAACATTCTTCTGTAGCACCATATTTCAAAAGCCTCAATCCTATTCCTGTCCGCACTGTTTATCGTCCATGTCTCACTCCCATACAAATGCCTTCAGAAAGGACTTCCTTAGGTTTAAATCAATATTCGATGTTAACAAATTTCTCTTTTTCAAGAACGCCTTTCTACCCACTGCCATTCTGCATTTTATATGCTCTGTACTGCGACTATCATTTGTTATTTTACTGCCCGAGTAACAAAACTCATCTACCTCCTTTATTGTTTCGTTTCCAAATCTAATTCCTCCGCATCACCTGATTTTCTTACACTGCACTCCATTACCCTAGTTTTGCTCTTGTTAATGTTCATCTTATATGCACCTTTCAGCACACTGTCCATTCCGTTCAATTGCTCTTCCAGTGCGCAAAATACATATTTAAAATTTGCTCATCTCTAAATAACCGTGCATTATTATGTTACTGTTTTCAACCCATTAAAAGTGTGTGAAAGACACTATCTGGCCGGCATCTCACCGTCGTTCAGAGAATTTCACGCGTCATCTGTCTTCTCGAGTCACTGTTTTTGGCGTTCTAGTGGAGTTTTGCAGTACAAAACATTTTTAAGGCACGACGATAGAGTGAGCGCCAAAGTGACTTCAAACCCTTACGGCCCCTGTCATACCTAGCACTTCCCGCCGGGCTAGTACCTCCTCCCAGAGGTCAGCCAATCATTCACAAGACACCTCTAGTGCATGGACAATGACATAGACTGGCAACTAGACTCACGTCTCACACAAGCAAAACATCTAGTATTACATGCACAAGAAACATATAGAAAATAAGATTAAAAAGATGTCTTAATCCTCATAATGACTGTAATTAAACTCTTAACGCGAATGAAAAATCAGCTGAATGGTGTAAACATGTGTTTAATCGATGAATAACTACATCTGATTATTATCTCTAGTAGCATCAGCACACTGCTGAAGCTGTAACTCTTGTCGGAGATGCACCAGACTTTGATGTATTGAAGCTAAAGAAAGAAATTTTCCATAATGATCCGAAGCCCTAATCAATCCATTCTGCTCTTTGTTTTCTAAGAAAGGCGGTCTGATAACATAGGTTGACGAGATTCTCCACTCTATATTGGTGGGCATGGTCGTTTAAAAACCGCGTTCTTGTTGCTCTCAGTCACGTAGACATGGTTCTTATCGTTATCGTAATTTGTAAACGAGAATCAATTTCATTCGGCACCTGCATCTCACTGACATTTTTAATATCCTCGTTTCTGTTCGTACTCATTTGTTTGCAAATCATAATTAGAAGAGGTAATCCCCTTCATATTTAGTCTCCCTATACGTAACAAAACATGCGAGCTTAAAATTGCTTGTTCGAGATTCAGAAGTACTGTACCAACAGCAACATACAGTTTAATTGGAGAAGTAGACTGGAGCACTGAATGTTTTCAACTAGCAACGGGGCACAGAGAGAGCTAAAGAGAGAGAAAAAAAGAGTCGAAATCACTTACAGCGCCGTTCAACTCTCTTCAAAATCATTTTTAATTGCATTTTTAGTGTGCAGCTGGATATGAAACATGAAATGGAAATAAAACCTCGTAACTCCCAGCGAGCATTGTGCAAATATCAGAGTTTTTGTAAAGCATTTTAACAACGGAAGCCCAGTGTTCACTCGTTCCACTTTTCACAGTTGCAAACTGTCGTATTTACGTGCGGAGCATGATTCCTGTTCCGCAGTACAGTTAGCCGAATATCACTCAGACGATGCGGTTGCAGAAATGTTCAAAGAAAGCTTGAATCATATTTCAAATAGGTATCCGAAGCATACTGTTATAATCGGTGGCGACTTTAATTTACCCTCGATATGTTGGCATAATTACGTATTCAAAACCGGGGGCAAATATAAAACATCGTCCGAACTAGTTCTGAATGCTTTTTCTGAAAACTACTTCGAACAGTTAGTTCATACTAGAATAGTATGTGGTTGCGAAAATACTCTTGATCTCTTAGCAACAGATAATCCCGAGATAGTAAAGAGCATCAAAACAGATACAGGGATTAGCGAACATCGAGTTGTAGTAGCGAGACTGAATATCTAAATTCCCAAATGCACCAAAAATAAACGAAAAATATATCTATTCAATAAAGCAGATAAAAATTCGCTTCACCCTTTCCTGAGTGATAGTCTCCAGTCCTTCAAAACTAAAAATGCGAATGTAGATCAGTTGTGGCTTACTTTCAGAGACATAATATCAGTAGCAATAGAGAGATTTATACCAAATAAATTAATAAAATAGGGGGCTGACCCCCCGTGGTACACAAAACAGGTCAGATCACTGTTGCAGAAACAAAGAAAAACGCATGCAAAATTTAAAAAGACACAGAATCCGCAAGACTGGCAATCTTTTACTGAAACTCGCAACCTAGCGCGGACTTCAATGCGAGAATCTTATAGTTGTTTCAACAACGAAATCCTGTATCGTAATCTTGCAGAAAATCCAAAGAAATTCTGGTCATATGTGAAGTACACTAGCGGCAAAACACAAACAATACCTTCACTACGCGATAGCAATGGTAATACTACCGACGACAGTACTGCTAAGGCAGAATTACTAAACACAGCTTTCCGAAATTCTTTCACCAAAGAAGACGAAGTGAACACTCCAGTATTCAATCAAAGAACAGCTGCCAGCATGCGAAACTTAGAAGTAGATGTTCCTGGAGTAGTAAAACAACTTAAGTCACTAAACAAAAATAAATCTTCCGGGCCAGATTGTATACCAACTAGATTCCTCTCAGAGTATGCTGATGCAATAGCTCCGTAATTGGCTATAATTTACAACTGATCACTCAGCGAAAGATCCGTACCCAAAGACTGGAGGCAATAGGAGTGGTCCCCAAAATTACACGCCTATCTCATTGACGTCGATTTGCTTTAGGATTTTGGAACATATACTTTGTTCGAATATTATGTATTACCTCGAAGAAAACGACCTATTAACCAATAGTCAGCACGGATTCAGAAAGTATCGCTCTTGCGAAACACAGCTTGCCCTTTATCCACATGAAGTTTTAAGTGCCATCGACAAGGGATCTCAAATCGATTCCATATTTCTGGATTTCCGGAAGGCTTATGATACTGTCCCCCACAAGCGGCTTCTAATGAAATTGCGTGCTTATGGAATATCTCCCCAATTGTGCGATTGGATTCACGATTTCCTATCAGAAAGGATACAGTTCGTTGTAATTGACGGTAAGTCATCGAGTAAAACAGAAGTGATATCTGGCGTTCCACAGGGAAGCGTTATAGGTCCCCTACTCTTCCTCGTGTTTATAAACGATTTAGGAGATTATCTAAATAGCTCCCTTAGACTGTTCGCGGATGATGCTGTCGTTTATCGGTCAGTGAAGTCAACAGAGGATCAAAAGCAACTGCAAAGCGATTTAGACAAAATTTCTACTTGGTGCGAAAATTGGCAATTGACACTAAATAAAGAAAAGTGTGAAGTAATACACATGACCACTAAAAGAAATCCGCTGAACTTCAATTACGCGATGAATCACTCAAACCTTAAGGTCGTAAATTCTACCAAATATCTAGGAGTTACAATTACGAACAACTTTGACTGGAGAGAACACATAGAAAATATTGTGGGGAAGGCGAACCAAAGGTTACGTTTCATTGGCAGAACGCGTAGAAGATGCACCAGCTCCACCAAAGAGACTGCCTACATCACACTTGTGCGTCCTCTCTTGGAGTACTGTTGCCCCTTGTGGGACCCTCACCAGGTGGGACTGACGGAAGATATTGAGAAGGTTCAGAGAAGGGCAGCTCGTTTTGTTTTATCACGTTACGGGGGGAAAGCGTCACGGAAATGTTGCACGAATTGGGGTGGAAATCATTAAAAGAAAGACGTTATTCATTGCGGCGTGATCTGTTTGCGAAGTTTCAATCACCGACTTTTAGTTCTGAATGTGAAAATATTTTGCTAGCACCCCCCCCCCCCGCCCCCTAGGAGACATGACCATCCCAATAAAATAAGAGAAATCAGATCGAAAACGGAACGATTTAGGTGTTCTTTCTTCCCGTGCGCTATTAGAAATGGAACGGTAGAGAAAAGTTATGAAAGTGGTTAATGAACCCTCTGCCAGGCACTTAAATGTGATTTGCCGAGTATCTATGTAGATGTAGATGTAGACAATATGCAGTTCAAAAGTTCCAGTTTTTTTTAACAACCCAGCATTAACAACTTTCAGCAGTTCTTTTTCTTATTCGAAACCCAAACACTAAATATTTATTCAGCAATTTCGTACACCAAGCGCTGAAAATGCAAATGCTTGTAAATCTACGGGACCAAGCTACTGCAATCACAAGTCCCTGACAAGATGCATAGAACCGCATCTGGTTTTTATTTTTTGGGGAGATCCGTTCTTTGCGGTCGTACGTTCGTCTTGAGTCTAGGTTGTTCAGTACAACCGAACACGGTGAGCTTCCACGTCGACATTAGCCAGTTGTCTAATTAAGCACTGAATCGTGATAGCTCATCAGCCTTAAGACGTAAGACAATCATATTTTCAAAGATTTGTGTGTCTATTTGTTGTCCACGGAATATAGTTTGGGATAATTTTATTATTCCATTATCTATGTTTTGGTTATGTGAGTATTAAGATCCATCAAATACTTCATAAAATGCTTCTTAAAGTCACCAGCTGTTTATTAAATCTTTGAAAATCGACTGTTTTCGCTTCTAGATCATCATGATGGAAAGGAAAGTATTAGATTAGGAAAAATGCATTGAATAAAATTAAATGTGACTTATAACATAGCAAGTCACTTTTGCTAAATACAAGCAGAATCATATTTATCTATGATGGTCTACGTCAGAAACTAGTCAATTTTTAAAGCTTTAATAAACAGATGATCGTTTTGAGATGCATTTTATAAAATATCTCCTATTTGTCTTGCATTTTACCTACTTCAGTATTTACGCAAGTAAATCAGCATTGCTCAATTTCTAGACATCATACATTCAACAGACGTAGCGTGCAGCTAACGGAATGTACACCGGTCAAAACTATTAGGGACATAGTTGAGACTTGAGACTCTATGTTCTGAATTATCGTCATCGGCAGAATGAACTGTTCGAGATCTGTCTGTCGGTTCTACGGAGTGGAGCGAACAACATTACGGCAACCAAGAGAGTGGTAATAACAGAAAGTTGTAGATGGGGATGGTCTTGACTTGCGTTTACCAAAAATATTACACAAGCAGTTGGGTTCAAATATAGTATTGAGCAGGTAGTGCAATGCAACAACAATGTGACTTACTGGAAGCCGCTGAAAGGTTGGAAACGGGACAGAATAGACAGAGCAGGCGTCAGCTGTCGGAATGACCCAAAACGTAATATTCAGTACGTCGGTGCCATTCTAGACAACAGGGACCGTTGGAAGAAGGCAAGCCCAAAGTCGTTCATGGGTAACATCAGCAAGACATGACCGTTCGATTAACAGTCATTAAGGCAGGAGGCTGAATGCAACACAGCTGTAACACACCTTCCAGGCAGTAAAACGACGCGCAGTATCAACACACAGTCCAAATCGCCTTTGTCAAGTGACGTCTAGGCATGGAGGCCTATGGTGAGACCATTTAGCCCGCATAAACTGGGCACAGGTACATCAGGATTGTCGTCGTGACGAATGGCGCCGGGTTTTGTTCGCAGATGAGTCAAGATTTTGAATTTACTCAAGCAATCGTCGTTCTGTCATCTAGAGAGAACATGGAAGTCTGAACAATTCTGAATATGCACAGGAAACATCACAGTGTCTTGGTGGTGGACGAATAGTGTGGGCAGGAGTCATTATTGGCGGACGTACGGCTCACTGTTATTGTTGTTGTTGTTGTTGTCTTCAGTCCGGAGACTGGTTTGTTACAGCTCTCCACCCTACTCTATTTTGAGCAAGCCTCTTCATCTCCTCATTCATTTTTTCGATCTCGTCATCATCGGCAGAGCTAGTTTACTTATAAACGTGTACTATTGTGGTCGGTGTTGGCTTTCTATCTTGCATAGTAGTAGTTTACCCATGTTCCTGATTTCATTATCATACCTACTCCTGTAATACCCCACAACTGATTTTGTATTTATAATCCTGTACTCACCTGACCAGAAATACTGTTTCTCGTTTCACTGCACTTCACTAATCCCCTCTATATCTAACTTCAACCTATCCCTTTCTCTTTTTAAATTTTCTAACCTCCCTACCCGATTAAAGGACCCATTCCACGCTCCGATCCGTAGAATGCCAGTGTTGTATTTCCTGATGATCATATCCTCCTGAGTAGTCCCCACTGGGAGATCCCAATGGGGGACTATTTTACCTCCGGGATATTTTACCCGAGATGATACCATCATCATATATTCATACAGTAGAACTGCATGTCCTCGGGAAAAGTAACGGCTTTAGTTTCCCCTTGCTTTCAGCCGTTCGCAGTAGCTGTGTAACAAAGCCACATTAGCTGATGTTACAAGGTCAGCTCAGTCAATCATCCAGACTGTTGCCCCTGTAACTACTGAAAAGGCGCTGCCCCTCTACAGGAACTACACGTTTGTCTGGCCTCTCCACAGATACCCCTCCGCTGTGGCTGCACCTACGGTACGGCTATTTGTATGGTTGAGGCACGCAAGCCACCCCACCTCGGTATTTGTGGTTCATAGGGGTGTCATTTAAAAATTGTATACGTCGTTTAAAATGGCGCCTTGACTTCTCAGTGATATAGAGATCCTTCGACCTTTTGTTGTGCCCTACGCTGGTGCCATAGTCGATGGATTCCTGAGGGACGATGATGCAGCCAGACCAACACCTCCCACAATTGCAGAGCTGTATATAGCACTGATGAAAGAATGGCCAATTAACCCTCAAGAGCTGATTGATAACCTCATACTGTCCATGGCTCGCATATGTTCAATTGTAATGGTCGTCCGAGGTGATAACACCACAATTTACAGGGCAACGAGAATGAGTTTTTCACTATTATGGTAGCCCCTTGGCGCCTGACTCTAAGTGTAACGCCATGAAAGCCTCAAGCAAAGAACTTAGAAAGCAGAATATCGTACTGCATCACACAAAAATTAAAATTGTAACCAATATCCGAATAAAATACGTTATCATTATGTTGTGTATGATACCTCGCTTGATCCCTTCAGTATAGATTAGCATTTGCGCTGGCTGCCAAGAGTAGCAGAATTAAGTTCAAATGTTTTATAACTGCAGGACTTAACTGCTTCGGTCATCAGTCCCTAGGATTACAAATTACTTAATGATAAAGACAAAACACACACCAATGTCTGAGGGAGAACTCGAACCTCTGACGGCGAGCAGCCGCATTATGCGCAACAAGGCGTCTTGGAGTGCTCGGCTGCTCACACGCAGCCCACATCAAGTTCTAACGACTAGTGTTGTAGAGTAGTTTACTGATCACAAGAAATCGAGAATATTAGCCATTACGTTTTACACCATTTTTAATGTTGCTAATGTCGCTCATGTGATGTGCAGTTCAATCTTTTCTTGAACATAAAACCTTTGTTGACGGACATCCACAGCTGAGATGATACATCTTTTGATAAAGGGGTCCGCTTCTGCTGTTTACTTTTTTAAAAAAGACAACCGGTTTCGCACCCTCTGTTCAAATACTATTAAAACATAAAACCATGAGGTCCCAAATACAAACAACAACCACCCCGGCTGTCAGATCACTCGTAAAACATCAAGGCGACGACCGCCCTCGTCGACCAAACCACCAGACAGAGCCATGTGGCAGAGTCACGCCGCTGCCCGTCCCGCCTTGATGTTTTACGAGTGATCTGACAGCCGGGATGGTTGTTGTTTGTATTTGGGAGCTCCTGGTTTTATGTTTTAATAGTATTTGAACAGAGGATGCGACTTTAAGTCGCGAAACCGGTCGTCTTTTTTAAAAAAGTAAACAGCCGAAACGACCCCTTTATCAAAATATCAATCTTTTCTCCTATGAGATACTTATGAACTGTTGGCTGGCTACCGTAATAATAGGCCTCTGTCTGCACCCAAATTTCTATTGTACATCCCTTGAATATAACTAAAAACATTATAAAACGAGCTCTGCTGCTCATTCCAAATCCCAGCATCATATTACGTAACAATATTCGCCTTTTGTATTTATGATTTTCAAACAGCGCTCAGATCTTGTTAATCTTGGATGTTTTACCGCAGCCCTCTGAGAATTTACGCGTTCGCGTTATTTACGTTAGAAGCAGTTTCCTCTTGCCTTGAGAATTATCGCAGCTCAGCGAGTATACACTTCAGTTTTCGTCCATGCTCAAAGCAAGAGATTTACAATCCCATAGCTGCACCAAAGGATGCTGTTTGAGTACCTGAAGAGAAACCGACGAATTATGAAAAGAGGCGTACGTACAGATCAGAGCGAAGACTTGAATACGAGATAAAAGCTGTGCTCAAGAGTAGGTTCCGACGCTGTAATTGCTGCTTTGATCGCACATTGGAGCACGATGCATGCTGACGGGCGATGCGGCTCGTTCCAATCTGAAGGAGCCTTATTCCGTCCTTTATCGCAATAACGGAAACTGTCAATAACGAACCGGAACAGACAGCTGCCGGCACGTTCCGAAAAGAAGGCTACACATGAATGATGTGGCACAGTCGCTACGACAGTAAGCTTCCATTCATAAGGAACAAATATCAAATTCTTTTATTTTTCTTTAATTCTACTAATTCTCTTCCAATGAATATCTTAAAAACGGTTACTTTTCAATATGAACTAACTTTCCGTCTGTATCGATTTTGTGTGTTGGGCTGCCTTTTATTGAACTATAAGGCAAACGTATTACCGACATTTCGACTGTACTGTAGTGGTCCACAATGACGCGGCCCACCACGTGACATTACTTCCTTTAATATGATACATGTTTGTTGTGGAAGCGTAATAACTTGTCTTACTGTGTAGACTTATGTGAAATATAAGTAATTCGCCTATTCCATTTATTTACTTCAGTGATTAGCATTTACACGAAGAGACAAAGGGGTGGAACTTGAAAAGCACAGTAATATGCTTCCTCCAGTTTCCGTAAGTACTCGTAGGTCCACCCTAAATTTTTTGAGACCACTTATTTGTTGTAGAGACCGAAAATAATAAGTCTTTTCTACTTGGGTCTTTCTGTTTTCCTTTTTTTTACGGCTCTTGTGTACAACTTTTTAGAAAAGTAACTTTCAAATATTGACTCATATTTACTACACTATTGATGGAATATGGTGTCACGATCACTTTCTACATGTATAAGTGATCCCATCTCTTAAAACTCTGCATTCTTTTATCTCGTTATCAGCCGCACTGCTTTGTCTCAGGACTGTAAGGCGCTACATTGTTAATTTCTATTATTGTTCTTCATGATCAGACAGTTGATTAACAACTGGGTGTAGGTCTATGTTAAATTTATATTTGGCTGGATAGATCTACTTGGTCTTCTATCTTTACCGTTGGAGATATAGCTTTTCTCATATATATTTCCAAGCAGTTAATTGTACTGGTAAACGGAGAAACAAAATACATTACATTCTTATAGGATAATCCTGTGGTAAAAATAGAAACTTAGAGTTAATGTAGTATATTGGTGCAATTATTTTACGATCTAAATGACATTTTCGTTTAAGGTAAATTATAAGCACTGTCGATCTAATGAGTCACCCATGTATCCGTGTACAATTCATCAGTAATTTCTTCCTGTAATTTAACACTCTCTTCCTCCATATAGCTGCACTAAAAGTTTTATCTCGGCCTACAAAATAGCCCAGAAAGCTCGAAGGTCCGGGGCACATTTTCGGTTATTTACCTTTCCTGGTCTTCAGTGGCAGTACATCAATTTGATATCGTTGAAGCATACGTAATATTAACCTCGTCCATCTATCAATCATGGTTTCGCCGACTTCTTTCAGCGATTATTCTTTCTATCGCATCTCAAAATTGGAAAACTTTCCGCAATGAAAACTGATTTTTCGAATTTAGTCCACGATTTATTGAAACATGGCAATTAACCCTTTAAATGAGAATTAAGGATATATCCGTCCGTCACGTTCTGTGGCTGATAGCTTGTGGGAATGAAGAGATTTCGCCCTGACATTGCAACTGTGGTGTTAGATGAGCTTCGTGCACTACAGGGCAGCTTTGTGCAGGCAACGCGACGTATTCTGGGCTAATTATAACATTTTCCCTTTTAGGCCACGCGTCAACAGTTTGCGTCCAGTAAAGCAACCGCGTTATTTAGTGATCTTCTGCAATGATGAAAATAGGACGTTCATCATATTGAGAGATCAGCTTCTTTTAGAAAGTGACGATAGTTTCATTGACAGTTCTGAAAGTATTTAAGGCACAGATGTTGAGGCTAGTGAAAGTGACTTTGGTTCAGATCTTTGTAAATCTATGGGGCTTAACTGCTGTAGCCATCAGTCCCTAGGCTTACAAACTACTCAAACTAACTTGAGCAGCAAGGCGCCATCGAGCGCTCAGCCATTCCACCGCGGCTTGGATTCAGCAACAGAAACAACTGAAGACGAGGAACTACTACAATAGACGATACCTGGTGCATTTGTACGTCGTAGTTGAATCCGTGATCACCATTTGTCCAGTGGAAGTGCTGGTACATTTATGCCTGTGGAATAATATGACGTTAAGACTTGAGTGTATTGTGGATGATTCTTTGTGCAAAATAATAGCTGAACAGACTAACCCACATGCAGATTATTTCATAGCTTTTTACCCAAATTTAGCACCATACTCCAGTGTTCGCAGCTAGTACGTCACTACTAGTGATGAGGTAAAAACCTTTATTGGAATTCTCGTTCTCCAAGGAATTGTTTAGAAAAGAGAACACAAGTTGTACTTTACTTTTCAAAGAGAAATTTGAAATCGAAAATGTGAAGGAAAACTTTTAATGTGTAAAAAGTACGTAGTGCCGCAGCCGTAGGGGGGCGAAGGCGCTTATTGTTTGCTGAGGAAGGGTTAAAACAGTGTATTAGGTGGTAATCGTGTCTGCCGGCTTCTATTCCATATAACAATATTTTCTCTCTGTTACTTAATCTAACACAGTTGAAGGGACCAACGGAAGTCTTCTACTGTATTGGTATTCCAGAGATTGTGAGATGGACTTTCAATCACATTGATGTCTTATGCAATGCGAAAGTGTTGTTCCTCTCTCTTAGATCACACAAATCCGAACCACGCATCTTTCCTGGAATATCCTTATTTTACTGAGAAGTTAAAGCTTAAATTCAAACAGAAAAATTCGGTGTCTAAACCTCGAACCGTCAAACTTTCAGGACCCATCAGGGAGAGTATAAGAATGAAGCACACACTCCCCAGCCGCGGTATGGTTCACTTCTTGATCGGCCATGGCCATGGCCCATTATCCCACGCATTCACATGTGGAGAAAGCAGGTTCTCCAGAACACATGGTGTTTTTTCTATGGACCACAAAACAGACATCAGACACGCACTGCACGTAGACAACAAGGACATCAACCAAATTATATATAACATAATCTTCAAATGTTCAAATGTTTGTATAGTCTATTGGACTTAACTACGGGGTTATCAGTCCCTAAACTTACAAACTACTTGTGAACTACTTACGAACTAGGACGGCACAAATATCCATGCCCGAGGGGGGATTCGAACCCCCGACCGTAGTGGCCGTGCAGACCGTTACTGTAGTGCCTCAGTCCCCTCGGCCACCGCCGTCGGCTAACAAAATCTGTTATAAAGAAAAGTACAAACTGTTAAATACATTCGAATATCAAATTTCCATATATCACTACAAAGACTTCCTTCAGAAACGGCGCCAAGCATGTATGCAACGAAATATCTGACACCACACGGTAGAAACATAAGTCAAAGAACAGACGTAGAAGTTCAAGAGGACGAGCAGAAGAAAGTAACAACAATGCATAAGTGCAAGTATAAACGACAACACAATAGATTATCGGTCAAGTACATAGTATAAGCAATGAATACAAGTCAGTTAAGTAGTTTCAGAATTATTATTAATAAGGAAATGTGGCTGGAGGTCAGTGCTTCGAGGGTAAATGTCAAGGTACTCATCGCCAGCCACGTTTGGAGAAGAACAAGTTCCTATTACTTTAAATTTACCCTGTTTCTTTCAATTTCTTCTTAAAGAATGCCTTTGGTGTATGAAATGGAAATATTGAAGCATTTCGACCTTTTCGGGGCGTTGAAAAAATTCAACGACAAAGTTGAAAATTTGTGTTGGACTGTGATTCGAACCAGGATTCCATACTTCGGCCCAGTCGTCGCTATGCAGGCACGCTTCCTTTCCAACCCAAATGCATAACTTATATCCCCTGCCCATTGATTCCTCCTGCTCGCAGCCTAAGCCGTATTCCCGCAAGAGAATGGTTGATTGCGTCCACATTGAAATTATCAATTGCCTGTTCGTAGCATATTTCACAATTAATGATATGGCGACTCTTCTATCGGACTTTCCGAAAAGAACAGACATCATATCAATATTTTGGTTTATGTTACCATTTAACATTATGTTCGGTTTTTGTAGGTTTCTTTTGAAAATATCATATAAAACAAAAAACAAAACAAAAAAACAGAAGAGAGCTGTAATACAAACCGTAATGCATGCGACATGTTTTGCAATACCAGGTAATGCTCCAGTTACCTGGTAAAAATGAGATAATTGAAATGACACCTACTTACAATTTACTTAGAGCAAGAAGCCTAACTCCGATAATCCAGACTGACGAGCTTTCCACTAAGCCTCTTGGACTCCATTTGATTGGATGATTGCTTCGGACTCCCCATGTTGAACGGTTCCATAAATCATATTTTTAGACCAGCGGTTGCCGCTAAGTAACTGGTGGAGGTACGAAAAAAATATTCGGAAAATGTAAATTTCATACTCACATTACACAGCTGGAAATAAAAATTACTGCACCCTTCCATTTTATTTCCAATTATCACAAGACTTATTGTTGAATCAGTGCATATGGAGTAAATTAAACGATTACACTAACAAATCAATAGCGCAAGCGGTACTGAGGAAGTAGGTGGTGCCGGCCGCGGTGGCCGAGGAGACTGAGGCGCTTCAGTCACGGTCTGCACGGCCACTGCGGTCGGGGGTTCGAATCCCCCCTCGGGCATGGATATTTGTGCCGTCCTAGTTCGTAAGTAGTTCATAAATAGGTTGTAAGTTTAGGGACTGATGACCCCGTAGTTAAGTCCCATAAGACTTACAAACATTTGAACATTTGAAGTAGGTGGCGTTACATGCTCAAACACCCATATCAGTACGTAGTGTAGCGTGCACGGGCGGCAATGCAGACATCCACTCCATCATACAGATAGTGAATAGCGTCTAGAGGTATATCATTGCATGCCTGCTTCACTCCAACATGCATTTCTGCAAGGGTTGGGGTTGACGACCGCACGTTTCAGTTTGTCTTATACTGTCAAAATTAATAAAATTATTTATTTTTTACAATAATACATCGATAAAACTAAAATAAATTGCCACTTATAATTTTTTTAAAGTCCGGTGTACTTGAGTCATTATTCCTTTGAATATATGCCCGACAAAATAAATCTTACGTATCTATAATAATTTCGACGTTCCTGGATCCGTAGTTATTTACTGAACAATCACTGTACACTGAATCTAAATAAACTTCAATCTCTAGTTACCATTTTATAGCCTCCAGTGACATCACGGTTCTTCGATGAGTACGTGCGTGCCGAGCACGGGTCCCCGAGCTAATACAGTCTTTCTTCCTTCTTTAATTCCTGGATTGCATTTCCTTTCCCTTACCCTCCTTTCCTATCTCCACTCCTTTCCCTTCCCACCGAAGAACTGATGATTGTTGTCCCAAATCACCAACCAACCAACTATTTTTATATTTGACATATTTCACAAAGTTAAAGCAAAACATACACTGCGTCCGTTTTACCTAACAAATAGTAGCAGACTGACTTTATTCGTCTATCTAAAAACATTTGAGAATCACAGTACTCTCTTTTGTTCAATCAGAGTTATTTAATGCTAGTTATGTAATTAATCTATAATCGATATTTTCTTTATCATGTGCTGGATCGAATGTAATATATCGCATTTTCTGTATAAAATAAGGAATATTTCGTCTTCAAAATTCAGAGAGAGAAAAAATTAATCTTCCCACTCTCCTTCCTATTCCTTGTCTCCTACCATATGTATCGTCACATCGTATCATCACATCCCACGGACCGCACTGCTTAGGGAATTTGCTGCAAGTCTTGAGAGTAGGTTGCATTTCATGCGCAGTATGTGGGCGAGCATTGTTGTCGTGGAACAAGACATCAGTTTCTTGTTGAAAGAATGGCAAAGAAATGGGTATTACATTTTCCGCGCACCTACGCCAAAGGACAACGACAGTGGAGCACTCTACGAGACAGAGCTCGTCAGGTGAACTTCGTACGCGCAAACGATCATCACTTGCATGCAGGCTAAATCTCCTTCATATGTGAAGAACACGGTCGGCTATTCGATCTTCCAAGTGATGCTCTGACGGTATCAGGCGAGTCGTGCACGGCAATGCTGTGGCTGTTGGTCCTGGCAACAGTTCGTATTGACAATTCTTGGCTCACAAACCTTATAATGTGCCGTGGTAGCAGTACTAGATGCTGTTGCTGCACTTACAATACGATAATCTTGGCTGCCGTTTGTACTGTGTGGACGTCCCGAAACCTCGCCTACATATGTGACAGTGTTCAGTTGGGCATCGCAACATGCATCGTTGGACAAGTAACGCAGCACGTCCAACTTGTGAGATAATTCTCCGAAAGAATCATTCCAAAATTTTATGAAACTCGCTCAGTTTGCTGTAGGAGTGCGACTCCGTAACATGATGCCTGTTTGCTTCACTCTTTGATACCGCACGGAGCCTTATGGCTGAAACCATTCCCTACTGAAGGGTACACACAGATATCACTATGACACCTAAATCACAACGCTATCTGCTAGCGGACGACCTTTAAACCATTATCAAAACATTACTATCTCCAGTTAAATCTAAATCGCCGCGGCGGAGCGGCAGAGTGCATTGCGCCGCTATGCGCCGATGCGCGATGCCGTTCCCCGTCGGGGTTCGAATGCCCCCTAGGGCATGGATGTTTATGTCGTCTTTAGTGTAAGATAGTTTATAAGGACTGATGTCCCCGCAGTTATGTCCCTTAAACTTAACAAAAATTTGAATTCCTCCACAAATAAGCAACATTTTATCGTCTGTTCAAGAAAGTTACTGGCCACTAATTTCGTCGAGCTCAAATGAGGCAAGCAATGGCAATATTTAAACCTGTGGTTCATGAAGAGTAATCGTAAGAATTTATCACATTTCATACATATGTGAATTACTGTATTCATCCCTAGCATCATCGGTTATCGACTCCGGGTTTACGGGTTCCAGGTTTTTTCTCTCCATGTGCCATTCTTCTCTCTGGACTGACTCCTCTTCTTAAGTTATCCTTAACTTGGTCTTCTAGTTATTTCTTCGTTGTCCTTCCTACCAGTCACATTTGTGTGAAACCATTATTTTGGTTCCCTTGCTTCCGTCGTTCGTTTGACAGGACTAGCCATTTGATGCGGGACGTTGTAACTTCTTGCAAGATGTGTACACTTCAGCTTCTTCCCTGATTTTTTTCGTTTTTTATCCGATCCTTACTTTTCTGGATCATTATTTTATAAGTACACTCCTTTGGTGATTTTATTTTGTTGTCGACCTTTTGCTTTTTGTTCAGGTTTCTGGAGCTCCATGTGACGATAAAGTAGGGCTAAAAAGTCTCGTTTCATCCTAAGGGAACTTGTTTATCTAGAGTACAACTTCATTGGATTCTGGATCAGTATATTTTTACTGGTCTGCTGTTTCCAGGTGTGAATTTTGAGCTTTTCCCCTTACATGTTGTACTTAGTGATTGAAATTGCATTTTTTTTTATTTTCTTACAATTATTCTGTTGCTATTTACACGATTATTTAAGGGTATACGCTTGTAATACGTAGAAGTTATTTTCACAATGCAGAGAAATTTGACTGGTTTCAAAATTTCTCTGGCCGAAACAATTAGGAGTTACAGCTGTACGGAATGACATTTCTTCATTTATGCACCCACTTTAATTATACCGAACTGTATCAATCGCTCTTTAATGTAGCAGGTCGACAGATATATGGAAACGCAAAAATTACTCATTACCAAGCATATTACAGTGCAGGAAATAAGTTTATATTCAAAATAGCCGCCAGTCATATCGGAACGGAAAAATACAGGTCGCGTATGGCATTCAACGTAATCTTATGTCATCATTCCTGCACAATAATGGCGCATTCAGGTAACGGTGATACGGGCTGGCAGCGGATACGCGCCCTTCTATTCAAAGTACAGCACACAGGCTCAGTAACATTGAAAACAGGTGACTTGCGGCCAGGGGAGATGTGCGGATTAGGCTTCTCACTCACAAAACGCCACGATGCGAGCTGTGCAGCCATGAATGGATACCTTCGCCGAATTTCATGCCTTCTGTATTTAAATAGCCGAATGAATTTAATCCTTTAATGCATGACTTTTTATTTTCAGTTTAAAATATACCACGATTAATATATATAAATATTTAAAAAAAGTCTTTGAAATTATTAAGCACTACTAGCAACATAAAGTTCGTAGGTGGTCAGCTATATAGTGCTTCCATGATATTCTCGATGCAGAAAATGTCACTACTATGCCTATAATTATCCAGAAAGTTACTCATAATGTAAAAGTAGAGTGTGAGTACTTTCACATCGAAAAGGAGGAATATTAAAGTAAACAAACGCACATGTTGGGAGTAACTCATTCCAGCTAACGGTCGAACTGATTCAGTAACACTCTGCAATTTGTAATTTCTAGCACGAGCTACTAGCATATGTAACACTATGTATAGAAGCAGCTACAACTGAATTTGCGGAAAAAAATATTGACCAGTTTGAGATTTAATGGGAAAATAAGGTATGTATCTGATCAGCTACACTATGCATTAAAGAAGGGTTAAGGGGCGTTAGAACGGAAATAATTTTTTTCTCATTTTCTGATTTTTATCTCATTATAAAATTTGCGATTTTTCGAATAAAATGATTTATATGTAACTTGTAAACTCACATGAAAAGTATTACCCTATTTTTTTTTTCATTTGAAAAAGAATCTACACGGGCTGAAATATTAAATTTTTTACGTGCATTACTTCAAGATATAATAAAATCGGTAATTTTTTTATGTAGAAGGCTGTTGATTACCGTGTTGTACAGATAAAATCACGTGTTTGTATTGGTAGCATTGTTGAAAACAGCGTCGTATCGTTACACATCCTGACAAGGATGTGAATGGTGAATGTATGTGTGTTGTAAAATATGCGGAGGGCCAGTTAGTTTAGAGGAGGACAGTGAGGTATCAAATGGAGTAGCCAGTAAACTTATCATTAATTGTGCCAGTTGTAAATACACCCATTCATTTTGGAATTCTTCATCCACAGACTGTCAACCAGTATACAACCTTTCCGCTCCTGGACCTACTCCATGGGGTAATTACCGCAATGTACAGTACGCTAAGAGTTCATACAGCCGTAAACATTCCATCCCAGCAGGAGTCATGGATATCAAAAACATGTTTACAGAGACCTGGAAAATCATGAATTACTGAACAAGTGTCTGCATGGTCAGACTCAAAATCCTAATGAGTCGTTCAATAATCTTATATGCACTCGCTTACCAAATAAAATTTTTGATATTCATGTCGGGTTTCCAGCCGGATCATCGAGTCATCTTGACACAATATTTCAACGGACCACCTGGCCGCCATCTTCAGGTGCTGAGTCTCGTAGGAAACTGAAGTCTTGCCGTGCCCGGCGGCCTTATATACGCCGCGAAGTACTAACGGCGCGTGCGCCAGAGAGTCGTGGCTGCGTCCTCTGCCGCAAGCAGCCGGTGCAGCGCCTCAGTGGAGAAAACTGGCAGGAACGATGTATCGCTTACATGCGCTAGTTGTCACAGGTGGAGAAAAGAGCACGCTGTTTTTTAAAAATTAGACAAAACTGGATTCCACATGTTGCTAAGAGGGAACCCCTTATCTCTATTTATTAAATTGTCCGCCAACCTAATCTCAATAGATTCCTTTAAAACGCATTCCCAGTAGCGAGACGCAGAAGCAAGTACACGTGTTTCGTCATACTTCATTCTGTGTCCTTCGGTTAAACAATGCTCCGCTACTGCAGACCTGTCAGGTTGTAACAAACTTGTATGTCTGTGGTGCTCGGTGCATCGATCATTGACGGTGCGAATCGTTTGTCCTATATATGCTTTCCCACAGTGGCAAGGAATCTTATAAACACCAGGTTTTCTCAGCCCCAAATCGTCTTTAACTGAGCCAAGAAGAGCCCTAGTCTTGGCAGGTGGTCGAAACACACTTTTTATATTAAACTTTTTTAAAATCCTTCCAATTTTTGATGACACATTTCCAGCGTACGGAAGAAAGGCAACTGATGTGCATTGGTCCTCTTCTGGTTCTGGCGACGGCCCAATCTGCATGGCATGACGGATCTGTCTCTTTGTGTACCCGTTCTCCTTAAACACCAACTTCAGATGTTCTAGTTCCTGTGTTAAGGTATCTGCATCCGATATGGCATAAGCTCTTCGAACTAAAGTTTTCAGGACGCCTGTGCGTTGGTTCGGTGGGTGGCAACTCATTGCATGTAGATATCGGTCTGTGTGCGAAGGTTTTCTGTACACACTATGTCCTAGGGTTCCATCGTCCTTCCTGTACACTAAAACATCCAAAAATGGAAGCTTCCCATCTCTCTCCACTTCCATCGTGAATTTAATGTTGGGGTGGAGGCAATTAAAATGATCCAGGAACCGATTAAGAGCATCCGGTCCATGAGGCCACACCATGAACGTGTCATCCACCTATCTCCAGAAACAGGTAGGTTTCAGACGAGCTGTCCTCAGTGCCCTGTCTTCAAAGTCCTCCATAAATAAATTGGCGACTATGGGGGATAAAGGACTTGTGTCAAGATGACTCGATGATCCGGCTGGAAACCCGACATGAATATCAACAATTTATACGCCGGGAAACTCTACGTAATCACAAATAAAATTTTGTTGGAATGAAGAAATTCCAGTGATGCTGTTATTGCTTTTAATGATATAAACATCGGTAGCGTGGAAGTGCTACAGCACATGGGAATGAATCCTGAAGCAACTTCCATAGAGAACTTGATCGGATGGATAACTTGCATCACAGTTGGCCACTAAGGAGTCCTCAAAGAAGAAAAAAACTTGGGAAAATATCAATAGGATGATATACACTATGGTGCAGGGTGCTTCTGAGTGACTAACACTTAAAATTTAAGTTTATATTAAGTGAGTTACAGTCTTTAGAAACTTACTAAACCGTTACTGAAAATTTATATTTTCTATTGCATTTTTCCCAAAATCTCAGAAACTGCTACTACTTCAGAATCTGTGAAAGTGTATTACAGTCAACATTGTCAAAAGCTTTCTCCAAATCTACAAAAGCTAGAAATGAAGGTTTTCCTTTCCTTAATCTAAGGTAAGTCGTAATGTGGGTATTGCCTCGCCTGTTTCTACATTTCTCCTAAATCCAAATTGAACTTCCCCAAGGTCGGATTCCATCAGTTTTTCCATTCGCCTGTAAATAATTCGTGTAGTATTTTGCAACCATTACTTATTAAACTGATAGTTCTGTGATTGAGAGACTTGTCGTATCCATTAAATGACATATCGGGCCACTGCTTGCATACTCGGGCCAAGCCGCCAGAGGTGCCACTTGTCCTGTTCTGTGTTTCAGTACGAGCTGCAGTTGGCGGCCCTGGACGGCTCCAACCTAGGCCTGGCGCGCGTGCTGGTGCGCGTCGTCGACGTCAACGACTGCGCGCCCGTCTTCGAGCGGCCCGCCTACCGCGCCCAGGTCACAGAGGAGGACGACCGCGGGCTGCCCAAGCGGGTGCTCCAGGTACACTCTGCCTACTGTGTTTGACGCCTGTATAACCTGGTACACTTTTAGATATCTACAACTATAAAGGAATTTTCCATCTATGACGCAAGGTTGTAATCACTGTAGACCTGTATTTTTGTGGCTTGGTATTAGGATAACTGATATAAGGAGCGTTCAAAAAGAAACGAGCCGGAGAATGGTTGCGCAAACCGGTGAAAGGACGGTAATATTCTGACGTATGTAGCGAGGTGTGGTTCCGACCAGAACGTAGAAGTTCACAGCCCGTAACGCGTGCACGTCACATGTGTATACAAAACTAGCAGCAATATCAATCGTTCAACGCTGCCAGTCACATTGCAAACAGTGAATGCAGGTGTCAAAAGAAGAGCAAAGAGATGCTGTTCGTTTCCTGACAGCAGAAGGAGTAAGGGAAAAGGACATTCGTCGAATAATGTTACGAGTGTACGGCGAAGACTTCACGTCCCTTGTAAGGGTCAAAGTGTGACACGAGAGCTTCAAGGAAGGACGATTATCGTTAGCTGATGATGCACGGTCTGGAGCACCACACTGCATTACCGACGACATCGTCCAGCAGGTTGATGCACTCAGTAACCAGGACCGCCGAGTGAGAGAAAGCCATAGCCGCCGTGGTCGAATTGGACGTTGGAAGTGTTCTCACCATCATGAAGGAACGACTGCACTAGCACAAAGTGTGTGCCCAATAGTGTGCCAAAGTCTTCAATCGCACTAGGAAACACGTCGAATGGCCCACTGTCTTGCTCATCTGCAGCGCTATGCTAGGGAAGGGAAAGCGTTCCTGGCACGAGGGGTCGCTGGAGATGAGTCATGGTGTCATCACTTCGAACCAGAATCAAAACAGTCTTCAGTGGAAATATCCACGGTCACCAGCACTAAAAATAGCCATGGCCATCCACACGAGTGCAGGAAAGGTTATGCTGAGGTTCTTCTTTGCTTAAAATGGCTCGCTTGTGATTCACATTTTGCAACACGGAGCAGCCCAGCGTTACTTGCAAACCTTGGTCATCCTTCTCCAAGCGATCAAAATGACCAGACTATCTCACCCGCGACAATGCAAAGCCTCATATGGCTAACTCTGCAAAAATTCAAATAGAAGGTTCTTGGCCACTCTCTGATACTGTACAGGCCTCTCTCTCCGGTTACGCCATTTTTGACCCCTTTTAGAAAGGCTCTGATGCGCAAACGATTCACCTCGGATAACGACGTCCAGCTGTACGCGCGGAACTGGTTCACACCGTAGTCCTGGGAATGTTATTAGACAGCCATTCACTGCCTTGTGTTACAATAGGAACAATGGGACGACAATCTCAACAGCCACGGTAGATAGTTCTCCCTTATATACTACTCTGCCTCATAAATCACTTGCTTACCAGAGTAGCACGACACTTTAAAAGAAAATCCTGAAATAATCAGCTATACTATTGATGACACTGCGAGGGTATCTGTACCGCTCCTGACTTGTAGGGCATTAAGCAGAGGATTTGTCCTTAAGGAAACACGCTATAGGGTTAGCAGTCATGTACTTTTAATTCCACTCTCGCAATATAAAGAATACAAACATCGTTAGTTTTACGTAGTACTTCCAAAACCTTCCATAGAACTTCTTGCTTTACAAAACTTCTGCTAACAGCAAAACTCACTGGCGCCTGAGCGCGGATTTATAAAAACTTTAATGAGTTTCGAAAACAAAGTTTCCTATTCGAAAGTCAGCGCGCACTGTTTGCCTTGGCATAACGACGAATCGGTCTGATGATCTCTGATTAGGTCGAAACCGGTCACCCTAATATCAAATAAATTGTAAAAACATTTTGCGAAAGTGACTGTTATTTTCATCTCTGATCTATATTTGCTTTGAAATACCAGGCTGATTCCATTATGGCTCCTTGATAGTGATCTCAAAGTAATCGAAATCAGATCTGGTGAATAGACAAAATATTTACGACTGATTGCTTGACAATTTTCTTTCTTTCTTTTTTTTTTTTTTTTTTTTTTTTTTTTTTTTTTTTTTTTTTTTTTTTTTTTTCTTTAATACATTATTGCACTTAACATAAATTTCAAGTTACAATTAAAAGTTTACATTTTAAGATCAACAACATAACAATTTACAAAGATCTTGGCTAGTGAATGATAAACATATGATAACATTAGTTGCATCTTATTTCGTTCTTTGATATTTTCAGGATATCGCAAAGGTCAACAATATTAATAACAGAGGATTAGATTAGTTTAGATTAGTTATTCGTTACAAAGATCCGAGTTGAGGAGATCCTCGTGGATGTGTAACATGTCAATTTTTTTTTTCAAACTGATAATATAATACAAATACAGATATATAAATTTTGAAAAACAGATAATATAATAATACTAATGGTATGAACAGATATATGCGTCATTTGGTTCTATTAAAAATTTGTCAGTGGAGTACAAGGAGTTGGCCACTAGAAAGTCATCTAGGCTCCTCTCAAACTGATCTTTATTTGTAGCTAAATTTTTATGGTTGTTGGTAAATTATTGAAAAAATGTGTTCCTGAGTAGTGGACCCCTTTTTGAACTAAAGTAAGTGCTTTTAAGTCCTTGTGTAGATCATTTTTGTTCCTAGTATTGTAGGTATGAACTGAGCTGTTTGTTGGAAAAAGGGATATTTTATTTATGATAAATTTCATTCAGGAATAAATATTCTGAGAGGCAGTTCTTTGATGAGGCTTGTGCAAGTTGTCCATGATTTTACACCACAAATAATACGCATTACATGCTTTTGGACTGTGAAAACATTTGCTTGACTTGAAAAGTATGCAAGGTTTTTTCATGTCTCCTATGTCTGATACCACTCGTATTGCAAATACAGATTTGTGAACTCGTTTCTGCAGGTCTGTAATGTGCTCCTCGCAACTGAATTTATTATCAAGCTGTAATCCCAGGAATTTTTACTGTTAACCTCTTATATCTGCGCTTCTTCATACTTTATGCATATACTGGATGGGGATCTCTTACATGTTCTGAACAGCATGTAGTGAGTCTTTTCAAAGTTTAAAGTCAATGAGTTGGCTTTAAGCCATTTATTAATGTTAAAGAAAATATCATTAGCGTACCTTTCTAGAACTCTGCTCAACATGCTATTTATTGCAATTCTTGTATAATCTGCAAACAAACCGAACTCTACTTTTGGCAGTGTAAGTGATGGGAGGTCATTAATGTACCTAAGAAAAGCAATGGCCCTATGATAGATCCTTGTGGGATACCACATGTAATTTCTTCCCAATCTGATGATGACTGTTGGCTTAATTCACTAGTCCCTTCCACTGACACCCTTTGTCTCCTGTTAGTGACGAACTACTTGAACCATTTTGCAGATATTCCCAGGACAGCATAGAATTCTAATTTACTTAAAAGGATGTTATGGTTCACACAATCAAATGCTTTTGATGAATCACAGAAAATACCTGCTGCTTGTAATTTATTATCTAATGAATTAAGTACATTCTCACTGTAGGTGTAAATAGCCTTCTTGATATCGGAACATTTCAGAAATCAAACTGCGTTCTAGACAATATGTTCTTTGAGGTTAGGTGGTTGAGAATCTGCTTGTACATTACCTTTTCTAGAATTTTTAGAATGCCGGTAAAAGTTAAATCGCTCTGTAGTTTGATGATATTTCTTTGTCCCCTTTCTTGAATAGAGGTTTAATATCCATATATTTTAGCCAATCATGAAATGTTCCCGTTATAATAGACTGGTTACACAAATAACTTAAAACTATGTTAAATTCACAAGAACACCTTTAATAAATTTGTTGATATTTCATTGTAAACACTAGAATGCTGTGTTTTCAAAGATTTTAATATGAAAATTATTTCTTGTGGTGAAGTGAGTGACATATTCATGTCCCTGAAGTTATTTGTAAATGCTAGTTTCAAATGTCCCATACTATCAGTAAAAGATGAAAAGTACTTGTTAAATAGATTTGCGACACTATGCCCATCAGTTACTAATGTATCTAATCTACTCTTAATACTATCTGCTCCTTTCTGTTTTACCAGTCTCCTCTATCACTATATCCCATCTTGTTTTGTTTTGTCTAATTTTGCTATCTTTTTCTCATAGTGCATTTGTTTAGATGTCTGAATTACTTTTTTTAATATTTTCCAGTATTCCTTATATTTAGTGAAGTCATCATTGGAACTACTCTTAAGTGATAGGCACAGTATCCTTTTTGTCTTATATGAAATCTTTATTCTTTGTGTATTCCATGGTTTAGACTTCTGTTCAATTGGAGATACTTTAAAACAGTTTTCATACATAATACTGACATAATGATTATGTTATATTTTTCATTCATGTCATGAGCATTATAAACATCTTTCCAGTTAATATTTTGAGCAGTTTTCTAAATTTCTCAGTTTTTGTTGAATCGACTACTCTCCTGTATTTAGATTTAGCAGTCTTCATAATCTGATCAGAATCTGTACCTAAAAGAAGGAACTACATATCACAATCTGATAAGTAATTAATTATTGGTTTTATGATATGATATTGTTCCTTTGATTGCCTAAGATGATTTAGTTAGCCTAGTTGGAAAGTTTACAGTATAAGTTAGATTGAAAGACAATGTTACTGGCTGCAATAAATGTTTATTGTAAGACTGAACAAGGAAATCTGTATTAAAGTTACCAGCAACCAAGATTTCTTTATTTCTTCCTGTTAAATATTCCAATAGAGCTCCTAGTTGAGTTTGGAATAGGTAATAATTTCCTGCAGGTGCTCAGTAAATAGTTACTATTATATTGCATCTGTTATGGAACTCTACTTCTGTTCCACAATCTTAGAAATGCTGTTGTAGACAGAATTTATTTATATCAATGTTCTTGAATTTATATCATTTTTAATAAATCTGGTAAATCCTCCTCCCTCCATATCCACTGAAGTATGAAATCATGGAATATTTAACATATCTATAACCGTGGTCACATGATGTTCAGAGAGGCAACTTATGTCAATAGGGTTAGAGGAATCTGTTGTATCAATACAAATGAGTAGTTCATCAAGTTTATTTCTGAATCCTGGGATGTTCTGATGCAATAAAGATAACCGATATTACATTCTAATGGTTTAACAGAGATTTACTGGCATATTCTGAGTACTTTCTGTTAAACATTGTTTGCTAAAATCTATCTCCTGTTTATCTGTTTTCTCAGCTCTCTCAAAACTGGTTTTCTGTCTCTCCCCCCCCCCCCCCCCGTCCCTTTCCTAAGAAAGACATCCCTCTGTCACCTGTAACCACTGGTATTTTAACATTTGTCACAGTGCCCCCTCCCCCTCATCAAAGATATAACCTGTGATGGTGGTCAAAGATATACTATTTTCAACACACTATGAGTACTTCGGTTTCTGCTAAGTTTATCAGATCAACAATGTAGTTATCAATCAACCTGTTTAATTTTGTAAATATCTTCTGGATGGCACTACTATGTTATATCATATTTCACTGTAACTTGCGTAAAATTCATGATTGTAAAACTTGTAACAGACTCTTCTGATGATCGATAATATCAGAAACCGGTAATGTTTTAAATATTATAAACAGCTGATGGTTGACTATGCATTTTTTTAAACCACTTTTTTCATCACCTCATTTACTCAACCACAGCATGCAAATACTGCGTCCATACAAACCAAATAAGAATTGATACTTATTATTAACACTCAGTGACCATTTGAGTAATTTTCACATCTGTGCATCACACTTTGAAACATTTTTCTCTTCCTTGAAATATAAAACACACTGCCAACCGCAGCTTGGTGCACAGCCCTCCTTGTTTCGCTTGTGAGTCTGCATGTGACCATCGTCCATAGGCTCACATTTTTTTATTTTATTTTATTTTTTTATTTTATGTTGCCTCCTTACACAGAACAAACAGTTTTGGTACACTTAACTTTTTCATCGTTTTATCAGATCACCTGTAACTTAAAAAACAAGTCTAAGTTCATCCGAAGAACCTAATTACATACATATTCAATATTTTAAGATAAGTGTTTACATCACGTATTTTACAAATAAAGGTAAAACGTCAACAAGTCTCATTGTCTTATGTAAACGAAAAGATACATTTTTACCTAGCTCGAACATGACAACACTTTACCTAAAAGTCTACCTTCTATTAACAATAATTATTTACATTTTTGATACACATACAATGCGACTATTAGTCCTCTCTACTACGATATGGACAGAAGTGCACAATACTTCTCACACCTAACGTTTTTCCTGACTGTGGATAAATCAACCAATAAGCATTAGGGTGAGATTCCTTTCATTTATGAACGGTCCTTGATAAATGAACTCAAACTTTGGTATCTTGTTGTCTATCTTACTATACTTCTCGTGTGTTTTAATTAACACCTTATTGCCTAGTTTAAACTGTATTGGATTCAAGCTTGCGTCGTGTTTTTTGATTCGCGCTTGAGCACGCTTCTCTCTCAGCATTCCCTTCTTTTGATCAAGATCCCAGTATTGTTGAGGTGGAAAGTTACTATCTCCTCCACCACACGTTTTGGTTTAATACCGAGCACTATCTCGCTAGGTGTGAATCTTCTACTTTGCTGGGACACTTTCATAATTTCCTCAATGTTATTTACGCATTACGTATACTTGCCCAATTCACGCACATAGCGCTCAGCAGCATTACTTGAAGGGTGATATGCCGTTACATGACTAACATCCACACCCTTCTCTTTCATTCCCTCATCCGAGATCTTTTATATCAATTGTTTTCCATTGTCCGATAATGTAGCTTTCGAATTTCCTACATTTTCAAAATAATCTCTCACTAATTTACTTTAAACTGCTTTAGCCCTGCCCTTTCGCAACACGTACAGTCTAACGAAATTTGAAAACTTGTCTAACACGCCTTTAATACAAAATTGCAATACTACTTGGACTTTAATTGGCCTACTGCAAGTACCAGTAGCACATACCAACTTCAAGACCATTACAGGCATCTCAAGTACTTCTGATTTGCTCTTAATATGCTCTTAAAATGCCTGAGAAAGAGCGCTAAGCTGCCTACAGCCGCTATCAATTAAAGCTTGCGGCTGCGTCCCATACACAGGACTCATAATTTGTTCACACCGTTTTTGACTCGTTACCCTTGTCTTTCCACTACTTCCAAATCGCGCCGCAAAACACCACCCTGTTCGATCCCTTTATCTGGCGGCTTTTTCCGCTTACAATTATTCCCCTCTTCCCTGTGACATAATACGCTTTTTGTTGTAGTTTCATTTGACATTGCAGCAGGTTCTCTTTCGTCGTTCCGTTCACATGCCTGTATTACGTCGACGTCGTACGCATTGTAATCGTTAATCGTTTGCTTCGCTTAGTAATTGCCTCCTGTTGTCGAAATACGCTCATTCGTCTAACAGTCCCCAGCCCCTGGTTGCCAGCCTAACTCGGTTGTCTTCGTCATGAGTGAGAATGGCATTAATACAAAATTCATTTTTGGGCCTTCACATGTACCATTACTCACCCTATCCACAATCATTTCGTCAGCGTTATATTTATTACTGCGCGGCATCTCTCTGAGTACTCGCCTCATTCATTTCAACCACTTCATCATTATAAAGTGTAACTTCATTATTCTTTGTTGCAAAATTTACATTTTTCCCTACTCTCTTCCATGTTTCTACGTCATCAGACATTTTTCCCATTTGCATCAGCCCCTCCCTCTCATTACCTACTGCTTCAACCTCGTTTGGTGCGACATTTGGCACCTGCGTGACCATTGTTTGCGCTTAGATGCGTGTTACTCCCACACTCTCCTGAGCGCGCTTTTCTTACCGCTTCAGCAACAATTTCGTCTTATAACACACATGTTCATTAAGCATACAAAGTTTTTCGTTTTCGCACTGATCTTCGTGCACGGTGTTTCCCGTGTCATTCCATTTACAATCATTGATTTCGCGTAACTGGTTACTAGTCCCTTTGATAACATTTTCACAGCAACCAACCCTTTGTTATTGTTGGGACACTTCACCAGCGTTGTCCACTGTTTTGGACAACGTTTTCGCAATTATTAGCATAGTAGCTTCCCCTCCCGTGCGTAGAACCTCTTACTCCTCTCTTTCCTCGATACACTTGCACAAACCTCGCTTCATATTCATGGTTCTGGCAGTAGATTTACTATACTCATTCCGATTACGGTTATTGTTGTTACCGTGGTACCGGTTATCATCGTCCCGATACCATACATCAGTTTCGCCTATTGTTCGCAAATGAGGTTTTTTCAAATTTTCACGGCAGATTGACGGAGTCGCCATTGGAAGCCCCCTCTACCCTCTGGTGAATAACTTATTTATAGAAGACTTTAAAGGCAAATCTTTGAACTCTGCAAGTTTTAAACCAACAGCCTTCTGGAGATACGTGGAGGACATGTTTGTAATATGGCCCCACGGGGTAGATGAATTACATCGGTTTCTGGACCAGTTAAATTCCATCCATGATAGTATCAAATTTACTTTGGAAATAGAAAACGATGGCCGCCTTCCTCTCTTGGATGTCCTCGTTTGTCGCAAAACTGATGGCATATTAAGACTTGCAGTATATCCAAAACCGACACATACAAATCTGTATTTACACGGCAGTAGCTGCCATCATCTTCACAAACTGCAGGTATTCTTAAAACACTGGTGCAGAGAGCACACGGTATATCTGATAGCGAAAACTTGCAGAAAGAGCTCACGCACCTAAAGAGCATATTCAAAGCCAATGGATATTCCGAGCAACAAATTCGCAGAGCATTCAGTGTGAGACCTACAATGCAAATACGTGACATGGAAGAAGGGGATACCTTCACATCGAGAGCGTTCTTGCCTTACGTGGGTCGTCTCTCCTCAAAGATAAGAAGGATTCTCGTAAAACATCAAGATTATCTTCCGGCCACCTCTGAAGGTCGTAGCCTTAGTTGGGTCTGTTAAAGATGATTTGTCGCTTTGGAAGTCTGGTGTGTATCAGATTCCACGTGGAAACTGTGCTCGTTCATATATAGATGAAACAACACGCACTGTCCACGAGAGATGTGTTGAACACCGACGGTATACTCGCTTATTACAAGGAGACAGCTGTGGCAAAAAACTGTTTGGATACAGGTAATTCGATCAATTATTGTGATGTGAAGATTTTTGACACCTACCTCTTTATTTTGGAAATCAATTTTCAAGGAAGCTGTAGAAATTAGATTAGCAGACAATTTAATAAATAGAGATAATGGCTTTAATTTGTACAAGGCATGGAAGTCGTCAAGGTGCTGGCACAGCAGAACATCTGTCGATAAGAGAATCGAATACCTAATTCCTTTCGCCGCGGGGAGCGCACGTGCTAAGCATACCTCTTTGCCTCCTACCATATCTGTGACACGCATGCTCATAAAATGTTCAAATGTTTCTAAATCTATCGGACCAAACTGCGTGGCCATCAGTCCATAGCTTACAAACTACTTAAACTAAGGTAAATTACCCTAAGGACAACACACACATCCATGTCCCAGGGAGGACTCGAACCTCCGACGGCTAGCAACCGCGCGCTCCGCAGCGAGGCGCTTTAGACGGCACGCGCAGTGCCGCCGCGATGGGACATATACGTAAGGTAGCACCTGAAAACTTGTCGGCAGTCTTTGACTCACTCTTGAGGATGCCGGACGATACGCATTCCAAATATCAGTAGAAGAAGTGGAATTTGCACGGCTGCACCTCCGAAATTTGTTGAATTAAATGAGGTTTTGTCATTTTCGCCCATGATATAACCGCGCGCACTCCACGGTAATTTCCCGCGTAGTACGGTTAACATGCTTCTTTCAGTCATTTGACCTTTGACTTATTCAAATTCGATACAAAGGTCTTCAAAATAAGTGTGCTTTCATATTATTTTGTTTTTTTACTTGGACGTTATGGAGGAGCACGCAATACCTCTTGAAAAACATCGTACAGACTATCAGCTGACCAGTACTTCTCCTCGAATTTAGTGTGGCAATTATCAATGGTGTGAACCACCCATCTGCTCGCGTTCCGCTCAATCTGGTTCTTGCAATTCTGATTCTTTGCTCTTCTGGCAACGCAGAGAGACGAACTTTTCTACAGGCGTTCATGAATATTGCAGGAAGTGCTCCACCTTTCGGATCGAACTTTTCTATCTAGAGACTCACGTGATTGGAATACTTTCTAACGTGAATGCGGTAGCCAAGCTTTTTACACTCTCCAGACTTTTTACTTGCTCATTGATTTCCATTTCAACGGCATTAACTATATTTACTGTCTCCTGTAATTTCGGTTCAGTCTCATCCTGAACTTTCACGATCTAATCCCTTCATTGTATATGCAGAACGATTCAGATCAGTACGGATTTCCTCTTGATTATTTTAGACATCTAAGCGAATCTTCGCTTTTTCTTCTAAACTTTCATTCAATATTCCTTCTATAGACCTAAAATTTTCAGTCAGCTGGCTACTCACATTTTCATACAGATCCTATCTCTTCTTTTTTTTTCATTCATTAGTCATTAATTACTTTACACTTTTCAATTAGCTATTATATTTCTTATCTAAACCCGTTATTTTACTCTCCATCTGCTCATCTTTGGTATACAGGGAATATATTTTACTATCGAAAAATTGACAAAGAGACGGAACTCACGAGTCTGTTTCTGATCTAATGACACCTTTCTGTGATAGTTCCATAGAATCTATTTTGTTAGTTAAAGATTGATTTGATTATCTAATCGAACCAAAGGATTCATTATTTTTATTAAACATATGCACGAACATATTCTGATCGAATGGTAGATTTGTTATTGGCTCCGTTTTCATTCTCAGCTCAGTTGTATAATTAACATTTTCTGTGAACATCTCGTCCGAATCATGTTCGTATTCTGAAATCTCTTGTTTTATTGTAATACCGTTTACATTTTTCATCTTCACGTCAAAATCTGCTTTACGGTCGGTGCCTGTCCCACCGCCAAACAATGCGGAAGCCGGCTCTAGACTTTGTAGCGGCTGCGGCTACAGCCTTTGTAGTGGCTATCCCGTCTGCACTGTCCAATTCGACATCGTGATATTGTCGCCTCTCTGTTCATACATTTTACTGAATATTCTGAATTTATTAAATCCGAAAATCACGCGGCTTAGGACAAGATAAATACCTTTCTGTCATGGTCGCCACGTATAACCTCCCACCCTACTATTAGCGGTCCATTAACAATTACGTATACCGCGTGCCTAAATCGCTAATTAGTTGTAATGGCAATCGTCTAAAACGTAATCCCAATAAATGTAGTGGAGGTTATAATTTGATTGTTGCCGCAGTGTATCTGTGCACGACACCCACGACACCTACTCTTTGATGGGGAAAAATATTTTATTAGTTTTTACAGTTTCCAAAATGATGAACAAATGGGCGTAACTGACTGAATTTATTAAAAGAAAATTGTTCACGGTCACCACGCTCACTGAACGAACTAACTTTGGAATATGATTTAATTACGAAAAGTAATTGATGAGGCGTTAATCAAGAAGGCAGGCCGACAGAGCTCACAGTGCGCTAAGCTAGGCCAAGCATCAAAACTAAATGACACCACACAGACATGTTCTGGACGTTAAATCATCTGTAAAACAAGTAAGTAATCTTACAACTACTGCGTACCGATAAGCAGCAATCAGCAACCAAGCTATTTTGGTGTTGCTATTAAAGATGCGTATCACCGTAGTGCCTATTGCTTTTTACACACAATAAAACACAGTAAGCGAATCGTATTCATTAAGCGAGAAGCTTAATTTTCATGGTCTAGTAATTACGTAATCAAAATTACGCCCTCATTTATTCTCTACGTAACTGTAAAATTTGTAATTGGTCAATATTATGAAAATTCTTGCAAGTTAAATGAAATAGTGACTCGAATGATTAATGAACATGGTAGCTGCCATGTTTTCACTAACCCTACGCGCAGTAATAACTGAATACGTCTGAATCAAAGCACCATTACGCTCAATAATAGGCAGTTAAATAATGATCTGCAGAGCGTTCAACTTACTGACACTTTTTATATTCAAAACTTAATTCCAAATCCATTAATAAATATTTCTCATTACCACTTTTAACATTCTATGGTTTGGCCTTATAATAACAATGATGGAGATAAGAAACTGTCTGGTACATGTTTTAGGTGAAAAATCGTTACAACGTTGTTCCACTAAATCTGATTTGCTATTAAGAACAGTTCGGACACTAGCTAGCCTTACATGCTACTAGAAGGCTAATTGTCTGTATTATTTATGCGATGTGTGTCGTGGTCGGCCTTTATTGGCACACAGTAACTGGCATAACAGGCCCTTCCTAGGGTCGGAAAAGTTCCAATAAACTTGGTGCCCACAGTAGTCTTATTCTTGCGTGCTAGTTCTTGATTGCTTGTACAGTCCCACATGACCATTTAATAACGCCTGATTAATAAATTCCTGTTGACCTGTCAGACACCACAACTACTTCACACCGGCTCTCGAGTCCAACGGCTGCTGTTGTTCTACGACCACCTGAATTCATGAAGAAAAAAAGAAAGAGAACCCTACGTTGTTCAGTGTGTAGTTGTGTTATAGTGCAATGTAAGAACAACGTGACTTACCCAAAGCTATGGCATGGAAAGCCACAGGATGTTTGTAAGAGGGACAGAACAGTGACCCAAAGTGTAATTTCCAGAACCTGGAAGCGATTTCATACAACAGGTATCGCCCGAAGAACACAAACCGACGTCATCCACGTGTAACACCATCAAGAAGAGACTGTTTTCTCCGTTTATAGCCCGTCGAGACAGGAGGTTGAATGCAACTCACCAGCAACCCACATTCAGGCAGCAACAGGGCACACAGTATTAACAGAAACGGTCCGAAATCGCCTCGGGAATTTGGCCCTTCACACGTAAACCTATGGTGTGTGTCCCATTCAGCCACGACACCGCTTAGCTCACAGAAACTGGGCGGAGGAACATCAGGATGGGAGTCGTAAAGAAATCAGATATGAGTCGAGATTTCGTCTTCACCAGGACAATCGTCTTTCCCTCATCTAGATAGGACATGGAACAATCATGCTTATCATGGTGGTGGACGAATAATGTGAGTAGGAGTCAGTATTGGCGGACGTACGGACAAATATATCATTGAGAGTGGTGCTTTGACTGCTCCTCTGGTACAGAGACGAGATCGATCTTTTGTTGTTCCCTACGCTGATGCCATTCGAGATGGCTTCTTTCTGGTGGACAACGTGCTTGAAGCTGAGGGAACTCAACGGATGTTCACCGAACTGAAATCCGACTGAGCATGTCTGGGATGCCCGTATAACTCGCACTGCAGTCAGACCTGCACCTTCCACAACGATGTCTGGACAGAACTGAATCTTTTGACATGTATTGCCTCGATAATTTCCATTATTTGTTAAATCTGTGAATTTATAGGTGAACACAGCGCGGATAACAATAACAACTTTTAGTCGCGGTGGAGTGGCCGAGCGGTCCAAATCGCATTGCTGGGCACCACGCGGTTGCTCGCCGGAGTTTCGAGTCCTCCCTGGGGTTTGGATGTGCGTGTTGTCATAAGTTTAAGTAGTTTGTCTAGGGACTGATTACCATAGCAGTTTGGTTCAATACGTAACAAACATATGACAATTTTAATTAACATTCAAAAATTTCGGCCAAATGCATCAAGTGATAACAATCTTTCTCTCTCTCTCTCTCCCTCTCTCTCTCTCTCTCTTAATAGGTGCAAGTTTCTGGCGAGTTGTCTTCTGTCCTCCTTAGCTATTTACACTTGCCCACAACTTTCCTTCAGCAATTAAAATTTCTATTTGCCAAATGCACTGTACTCGATCTGTAAATTCAAATCCTTTTGGTTTTTCAAATCGACTTTAGTACTGTTCGACTACTTCTGGTTCTCAAAGAATTGACTGAAAGCATAACTGCGAATCCCTCCCATTTTCACTGCGATGTCCGATTACCAGGTTACAAAAACCTGAAATAATAGAAAACGTTAGTTACATGCGACTTTATTACAATTAGAACAATAACCGCCAATAAAACAAACATAATTACATCAAATAAAACAGCTCAATTACGTAATCTCAGAATCACTACTTTCACAAGCTAATACGTCTAGCTACTCGATGTCGTCGTTACGCAACAAAGCAACATAGTTGGCAGAAAGTAGGAATAACTATTGAATGTCTCACCTCAAAAGTTGTTTTATAAATTGACAATAAAACTAATTTAACAGGCTGGTGCTGTTAACAACAATTTAGGGTTACACTTATTTTAAAGCAACGTATTTCGATTGATAACATTTTCGCCAGACGTCTCAATTTGTTGCTTCTTCAGTTCATAAATGAGACTATTAGACAATGTGAGTTCTTATTTGACTGGCCACATAAGAGTACTCGGATGCATACTGGAACCAAGTGCCGACGCAGTCACATGATTCCCAAACTGAGAACACATAGATGACACTACCCGCAAACATGTGCGGTACACATATTCCATCCTGGAGGTAACAGGGAGACGACCAAGGAGATCATCCAGCTGGCACTTAGATTAATTACGTAACAGGCGGGACACAGGCGTGTAATAAAGAATATGACTAAACAAAAATACCTAACGTATTAATTTTTTTAACTTGTAACACGCACTAGAAAGGCATTTTCATTTATATGTTTTATGGATCTGACTGTTAAATGTTTTTATGGGAAGTACGCGAGTCATCATAACTCGAAATCTGCACTGCCGGCCGCGGTGGCCGAGGGTACTGAGGCACTCCAGTCACGGTCTGCACGGCCACTACGGTCGGGGGTTCGAATCCTCCCTCGGGCATGGATATTTGTGCCGTCCTTAGTATTAGCTAGTTTGTAAGTTTAGGGACTGATGACCCCGTAGTTAAGTCCCATAATCTATACAAACATTTGAACATTTTGAAATCTGCACTGATGATGTTCCGTCATGTGAACGAAATGGATATGTGACTTTGGCCCACTTTATGTTTTGGCAATAACACTAAAAATTTGTCCTTTGCGATCGCCTTTCAACAGCTCGAAATCTAAATGAAAATAACAGCTTAACCGTTCAACTGACACGAAAACTAATAGAATTCGTAAGGAGAAAATTCTCTACAACTTTCCTCTCTTATATTTTTTTGTTTTGTTTTTCATATCTCGCATATTTGCCAAAATAAAGGCGATTTGACAACGTCACTTGATGTTACCTAAACCAGTACTGACAAAGAAAATAACTTTAAAAAAGAGGACAAGTTACTACGGCAAGCACGTAATATTTTAAGTGAAAAAATGTAATGAAAATAGGGGACAGATATTGAAATAATAGTATAAAGAAGTAAACGTCCAAAAAAAGAGTATATTTGTCAAAGGTAAACTCAAACATCAAATAATATTGGCTGCTTGTTAAAAATACGGTCACAGATACTATTACGTGTTTTCAAAATAATAGAGTCGTAATCGTATCGTCCACAATTTTGAATATTTTTATTATTTTTGCCCGAAATGTTTGCAAAAACATAAAATTACAGGAAATCCTGATGTGTGCCATAAAACATGCTAGTGCGAATTTTTAAAATAAATATTTCATATCACACCACCAAGCAGGGAATTTGTAACTTTTATTGTATTCGGAGCTTCACTTTATCTTGAGGTACCAGCACACACTGGAGGTGACTTCTTTGCGTTATATAAAGATTCTAAAGCATTTATGTAGGAGATAAATTTGTTGACATCGAGTGTTAATATGTTTCAAAGTCTTTTTTAAACCACTTGTCGGAATGTAGCCAGCCTTGTGCTGTAGGGAAACATGGAGGATAAAGGGTTAAGAAAAAGAAATGATAAAAGCTTTTGAAATTTAGTTCTGCGGGAGATGCATAAGATTAAACGGGTAGACTGCGAAACTAATAAGGATTTACTGAACAAAACTGGGGAGAAAAGAAAGTTCTGGCATATATTGACATAAAGAAGGGATCGATCCGTAGGACACATTCTGAGACATCAAGGAGACGTCAATTTATCACTGCATGGTAGTTTGTGTTTGGAAGGGGGAGGAGGCAAAGAGCAGAGAATTGCTGAGGTGAATACAGTAAGCAGGTTCACAGGCATGTAGGTTGTCGCACTAATTCAAAGAAGAGAAGAGAAGAGAAGAGAAGAGAAGAGAAGAGAAGAGAAGAGAAGAGAAGAGAAGAGAAGAGAAGAGAAGAGAAGAGAAGAGAAGAGAAGAGAAGAGAAGAGAAGAGAAGAGAAGAGAAGAGAAGAGAAGAGAAGAGAAGAGAAGAGAAGACTTGCGCAGGATAGGATAGCGTACACAGCTGCATCAATCCAGTCTACCGAGTGATAACCAAACAACAACAAGATTCCAAATATTTTGTTACTTTTACAGATCAACGGAAACTACTTTAAGTGCGATATTCTTCGAAGCACAACAAACATTTGTATCTGTAAAGCTGTTTTGTCAGCACCTGTCATGGTGACAGATCCGTTACTGCATTAAACAATGTGTTTATAAAATCGGATAGCACACACTAATTTAAAATCATGTTCAGTAAATTTTACTATTCAGTGATTAGTTTCGAAAAAGTCATCATCTGTGAATTAATGCTGTGTATCTGATTAGATTCAGAATGAAACTTTCACTCTGCAGCGGAGCTGATTAGATATTTGCTACTTCTCTTTTCATGGTGCCCCATTTATAAAAAATGTTGTTGTTGTTGTTGTTGTTGTTGTGGACTTCAGTCTTCAGACTGGTTTGATGTAGCTCTCCACGCCACCCTGTCCTGTGCAAGTCTCTTCATCTGAGAATACGTTCGGCAACCTACATCCTTTTGAATCTGCTTACTATATTCGTCCCTTGGTCTCCCTCTACGATTTTAACCCCACACGCTTCCTTCTAATGCTAAGTTGACAATTCCTTGCTATCCCAGAATCTGTCCAACCAATCTGTCCCTTCTCTTAGTCAGGATATGCCAGAAACTCCTTTTCTCCCTGATTCGGTTCAGCACCTCCTCATTAGTTACGTGATCTACCCATCTAATTTTCATCATTCGTCTGTAGCACCATATTTCAAAAGCTCCTATCATCTTTTTATCTGAACTCCTTATCGTCCACGTTTCACTCCCATACAATGCTACACTCCAGACAAATGCTTTCAGAAAAAACTTCCTAACATTTAAATTAATATTGGATGTTAACAAGTTTCGCTTCTTTAGAAACGCTTTTCTTCCCATAGCCATTCTGCATTTTTTCTTGACTTCGGCCATCAGAAGTTATCTTGCTACCCAAATAACAAAATTCATCTACTACTTTTATTGTGTCATTACCTAATCTAATTCCTTCAACATCGTCTGATTTTCTGACATTGGATTCCATTACCTTCGTTTTACTCTTGTTAATGATCATCTTATACCTTTCTTTCAAGACACTGTCTATTCCATTCAATTGCTCTTCCTGATCTTTTGCGGTCCCTGACAGAATTACTATTTCATCGGCAAACCGCAATGTTTTTATTTTTTCTCCCTGCACTATAATGCCGTCTTCAAATTTCTCCTTCCATTCCTTCACTGCCTGTACTGGGGAAAGGCTGCACCCCTGTTTCACTCCCTTACCAACCTGTGCGTCCCTTTCTTGCCCTTAGACTCTAATAACCGCTGTTTGGCTTTTGTATTGGTTGAACATAACTCTTCGCTCCCTATATTTTACCCCTGATACCTTCAGAATTTGGAAGAGTGTATTCCAGTCGACATTTTCAAAAGCTTTCTCCAAATCGACAAACGCTAAAACAGTAGGTTTACCTTTGCTTAGACTATCTTCTAGGATAAGTCGTAAGTATTGCCTCTCCTAAATCCAAACTGATCTTCCCCAATGTCGGATTCCACAAGTTTCTTCATTCGTCTGTAAATAATTCGTGTTAGTATTTTGCACCCATGATTTATTAAACTGATAGTTCTGTAATTTTCACACTCGTCTGCACTTGCTTTCTTTGGAATTGGAATTACAATATTCTTCCTGAAGTCGGATGATATTTCCCCTGTCTCATACATCTTACATACCAGGAGAGACAATTTTTTCACTACTGGTTGTCCTAACGACATCAGCAGTTCAAACGGAATATCAGCTACTCCAGGGGCCTTGTTTCGACTCAACCCCTTCAGCGCTCTGTCAAATTCACATCGCAGTATCATATCTCCTAGCTCATCTTCCTCCACTTCTTTTTCCATTTCTAGAATACTGCCTTTATTTACTTTGTATAGGCCCTCTATATACTCCTTCCACCAGCTTTCCCCTCTTTGCTTAGTACTAGTTTTTCGTCTGAGTTCTTGATATTCATACGGCTGCTTTTCCTGTCTCCAAATATCTCTATTTTTCCCCTAGTTATGCATCCTTCTACTGTTCTGAATTTGTCGTCTAGCCACTTCTGCTTAGCCAGTCTGCACTTCCTGTCAAACTCATTTTTCAGATATTTATACTCCCTTTTTCCTGTTTCACTTGCTGAATTTTTATATTTTCTCCTCTCATCAATTAAGTTCAGTATTCAGGGATTTATATCAGACCTGGACCTTCCGCCTATATGGTCCTCTGCAGCCTTCACTACCCCATCTCTAAGAGCTACCCATTCTTCTTCTACTGTATTACTTTCCCCCATTTCAGCCAATCCTTGCCTAATGCTCCCTCTGAAGCTCTCAACCACCTCTAGTTCCTTCAATTTGTCCAGGTTCCATCCCGTATCATTTCTACCTGTCTGCAGTCTCTTGAGTTTTAATCTGTAGTTCATAACAAATAAGTTATGGTCAGAGTATATATCTGCCTTTGGATATGCCTTACAATTTAAAACCAGGTTCCTAAATCTATTCCTTACCATTATAAAGTCAATCTGGTACCTTCAAGTGTCTCCTGGTCTCTTCCACCTATACAGCCTTCTTTCATGATGATTAAACCAAGTTTTGGAGATCATTAAATTGTGCTCTACCAAGCAATATCCTCTTTCATTCCTTTTTCCCAGTCCATATTCACCTACTAAATTTCCTTCTCTTCCCTTTCCTACTACCGAGTTCCAGTCCCCCGTCACAATCAAGTTATCGTCTCCTATAACTTTCTTAATGACTTCATTTATCTCCTCATACAGTTTTTCGATATCCTCATCATCGGCCGTGCTAGTTGGCATGTAACTTGCACTACTGTGGTCGGTGTTGGCTTCGTGTCTATCTTTACTATGATAATTCGTTCACTATGCTGTCCATAGTAACTTACCCGCATTCCTATTTTCTTATTCATTATCAGACCTACTCCTACGTTACCACCAACTGATTTTGTATTGATAAGCCTGTACTCACCTGACCAGTAATCATGTTCATCCTGCCACCAAACTTCAATAATCCCTACCATATCTAACCTATCCATTTCTCTTTTCAAATTTTCTAGCTTACCTATTCTATTAAGCTTTAGAACATTCCACGCTCCGACCCGTAGAATGCCTGTTTTGTTTTTCTTGATGACGAAATCCTCCTGAGTAGTCCCCGCCCGGAGATCCGAATGGGGGACTATATTACCTCCGGAATATTTTACCCGTGAGGATGCCATCAACATATGTTCATACAGTAGAGCTGCATGTCCTGTAGTAACGGCTGTAGTTTCCCCTTGCTTTCAGCCGTTCGCAGTAACTGCATGGGAAAGCCATGTTAGCTGATATTTCAAGACCAGCTCAGTCAATCATCCAGATTGTTGCTCCTGTAACTACTGAAAAGGCTGCTGCCCCTCTTCAGGAACCACGCGTTTGTCTGGCCTCTCCACAGATAGCCCTCCACTGTGATTGCACCTATGGTACCGCTATCTGAATCGTTGAGGCACGCAACCCACCCCAGCTCGGCAATGTCTGTGGTTCATAGGGGTGGATAAAAAAAAGAAAGAAAAAAAATAAGATCAGAAGTTGATATATTTTGTTTTCGTACCTCGAAAGCTTTTTGGCGCGAGCTGTTGTTTTGCTTGTACCATACAGTTACGTCATGAGAGGGTCTCGGTGTTAAATCAGAGGAACCTCACAGAAAAATATTGGTCACCTTAGCTCTTGCACAACAAAGACCATTTCATACAAGCTCAGCGTTGTTACAAGTTGCTTCTTTTGGTGTATGGAAACACATCTGGAACAGTCCGATGTCATGGGTTCCCTTTCATCATCATCATCATCATCAATCATGCCCCGACTTAAACCTATCTGATTTTCATCTGTTTCAATATGATAGACTCCTGCGAATTCAGCATGGTAATGAAGCGGTGCAAGTACAGGTGAGATTGTGGCTGCGTCAGTGAAAGCAAACATTCCAAAGTGTCAGTATCAACAAACTGTTCACTCTGTGATCGAAATTTGTTTTTATCTTGTGCCTCTTGGCACCACTTTTGGACACAATATTTTTCAGAACGTTGTCGCGACTAAAAGTGCAATTTTTATGCGTTAGTTGTATATTCATAAGAGCAATTTATGTCCTACAGCGAATATACATACACATCAATAAGTGTAGCGTCGCTTTGGTTTCATGGTCACCTGAATACTGACGTTGAATGTGTGTATTGCAATAAGAACACAGTTCGTTAGAGGGTCCATAGATGTCACTTAATCCGCACAGAGATGAAAGCAAACATACATGACCAGTAGCAATGCGATGGTTTGGGTGAGAAGGCTCGCGAGTTCCAATCGTACTAGGAAGAAAGTACACTGGTAGTTCTACCATGCCTAGTCAGTCAATTACAAAGTCTTATCGTATCCGGATTATTAGTTTGTGTCAAGAGGGAGTAGTTACCGGACATGTATGGGTGAACCAAATTGATGTCTGGACGAATTGTCGATGACTTTCCTCGGTCAGGTCGTCCGAAGACTACCACAGAAGCTGATGACCGCTGCTTACGTATTTCAGCTCGGAAGGCCCCTGAGGGGAACACCACCATGTTGAATGATGATTTTAGTGCAGCCGCAGGATGTCATGTTTCGACTCTAACAGTAGACCTATGTAGTAAGCTGCAAGACATGCAACTTCACTACCGACGTCCGTGATACTGAGCAGCTTTGACACCTAGACACCATGCTCCGTGGTACAGATGGGCCCAATAGAATGCTGAATGGACTCGTCAGAATTGGCATCATGTGCTATCCACAGATGAGACTTGCAGCTGCTTTCAACCATACAATCGTCGGAGACATTTATGGGACCAGTCGGGCCAGCCTAAACGTCGTAGACCAACCGCCCAGCGAGTGCATCAATGAGGTGGTGATTACCTAATATTTTGGAGTGGCATTATGTTGGTCCATCGTACGCCACTGGTACTCACACTCAAACGGCTATACAGTGCAGGGATGACATCCTCCGACGTAGAGTACAACCATGTCAACAGCATTTCGGTGAGGATTCGGCTTAATTGACGTCAATTCTTGAGTTCATCGGCCACACCTTGTGAATAAGTTTCTTTATGATAACAATATAGTAAGATTAGAATGGCCAGCATGTTAACTTGATATGAATCCTGTCGAACATCTCTGGAACACGCTTAAAAGGGCTGTGTTTGGACGAGATGACCATCAAACAATCGAAGAGATCTACACGGAATCGCTGTTGAGGAGCGGCACAATCTGTACCAACAGTCTCTTGACGACTGATGGACAGTATGTCACGACGAATACACGATATTAGGGGTACTAGTTTATACTGAAATGGGAAACACAAATTCAGAATGTCTAGGTTATCCTCGTAAAACTTGTCAATTATTTATGAAAATTCATCGTGAAGATGGGGCAGGATCAGCAACTATATATGTAATGAAAACTATTTATTTTTCTTTTTTCGTAAAAGTTGCACTATTTAGAAGTTGGTAACTAGTTTCGGACTTGTTCGTCCATTTTCAAATTTAAAATAGGTTAAAATAGATGTTGCGTTCACGGGCCTCCAATGTTAAATATCAATGTAATCATGTTTTAACATTGGACAACCTACAGATTTTATCAGTCATTTGCTTCATGAAGGGTATTGTTACGGTTGGAGTAAGGCATATGGTTTGAAAATGGACGAACAAGTCCGAAACTAGTTACCAACTTCTAAATAGTGCAAATGTAACAAAAAAGAAAAATAAATGGTTTTCATTGTCAATAAAGAGAATTAAATGTTGTTGTTGTGTACTGTTACATTTTTATGTAAAGAGTCATTGAACCAATAAAATCGTGGTGATGCATCACATTTTGTGTGTGTACAGAATATACACAATGTGTTTCTACCACTTCAAAACTATTTTCTTGTAATGGACTACTTTATTTTCTGTCGGCCATTATCTATGACAAAAAGAAATACACAAATATGGTAAACCAAAAGGTAACTAAACATTTATAACTTTTATTTATCAGCATTTCTTGTACTCGGATAAGAAGCATTTTACAGTGGGCGGCGTATTTCCTCCAGCGCTTCGTAAAGAAGTGACGTCAATGCAAGGGCATTCTGTTATTAGTGTCACAAAGTTCCCTTACAAGAAGTGGGTAGCTTTGATATGCACAAACAGCGCCGCTGCCTTTGATGCGGCCGGGGTAGCCTCTGTCTCCATGACAACCGCGCCGCTGACGCAAACTTTTGCGTTCGTAATGCTCCGGCGGGATCTGGCCTTTAGCGACGTGCTGTACAGAAGACAAACCGCTCGACGCATTGCTCCACACACATTCGGAACCGTTTACTGGCAAACCGGGATAAATTTTCTGCGCTGCTGCGCACGTTCCGTCAAATAAGTGACGTCACCGCCCCTTTGACCCGTGGAACGTGGTTAAAATTGTCACTTCTCCTATATCACTAGTCAGTGTACTGTAGCAATCACACTAGTTCAAAAGAATCAGAACTCTACAACGTAAAATGAGCACGGCGGATAGTCTCTACCCCAGCCCAACAGTTTTCCAAATACGAGGCTCATCCAGTAAGTAAGTTTCTCCCATTTTTTACTAAAGGCAACATAGTTACATTAAAATTTTTATTAACAACAGATACAGTAATATTTGAACTATTTTTCGACTTAGCATTGTCACTAACGCAACTTCATGCACTAACAAAGCCACAGTTCCACTTCATAGGTTTCAATATAGTATTGTCCATGTTAATAAATGGCTATGTGATGAATGAAAGGCTATGTGATGCATTATGAGTAGAGGCAGCTGGATATTGCTTTGTGTCGTCGCTAGTATATTCTAGCCAGTCAAAATACGAAACTGCGGAGGTAATATGTATAAGCCTATTTTATTTAAGAGGTAATCCAATGTACAACGACATATGATTGAAAATACAGCCCAATGTGAGGAAGATCATGCCTTTTCTTAATTTTAGTGTTATGTATGACGATTACACATTTTTCACTTATAGAACTGCATATAATATTTCGTGACAATTTACGCTTTAGATCTAAATCAAAGGGTGGATGTGTACTGGAGAACAATAGTCCATGGTGCTTACACATATTACCAGAGTTAATCAGTTATGGAAGCTGGTTGTTTTCGATAGACTAGAAATAAGGAGAACAGGAAGGCGAAATGTTTGAGTGCAATCCGATGGGCAACGAAGTACACCGCGCAAAACAATTAGGGGATCACCTGAGATATCATACAAAATATACATCTGATAACGTACTTTATTCAGATATTGGTTACAACTGTAATTTTTGTGTGTGCTACAGTACGATATTTTGCTGTCTATACTTTTTACTGTCTTGAACAAGACGTTTATTTGTCATTCTCGTTGTCCTCTAATACGGTGTGTCATCAGCTCGGACGACCAGTACGGTTGTACACCTGCATGGCATGGAGAGTATGAGATTATCAGTCAGCACTTGAGGGATATTTGGTCATTCCTCCACGAGCGCAACATCCAGCTCTGCAACCGTTATGGGAGTTGCTAGTATGGCTGCAATGCGGCTGCCAAGTATATCCCAGACAGGCTCATTTGGGTTTAAGTCCGGTGAACAAGCTGGCCACTCCATCCGTTCAATTGCCTCAGCTTCCAGTATGTTGCCCACCAGTGCAGCTCTGTGGGGACGAAAGTTGTTTCCCACCAGAAGGAACCCATCTGCTATGGCACCAGTGTAGAGCACAACAAAAGTTCTACGGATCTCGTCTCTATCCCTCAAATCGCCAATCCGAACGACATGGATGTGCTGCGTCCGCCAATACTGACTCCTGCTCACACCATTCATTCACCAGCATGATATGGTGATGTTTCCTGCAGATAATCAGGATTGTTTCATGTTGTTTCCAGACGAGGGAACGACGATGTCCGGATGATCACGAAATCTCCAATCCTGATGTTCCTCCGCACAGTTTCTGCAGGATCAACGGGTTCCTAGTTTCAGTGAGCAATCATCATAGGCCTTAGGGCGTAGAGACCACATACCCGAAAGCCATTTCGGATTGTCTTTGTTGACATTGCGCGTCCTGTGCCTATCAGCAGGGTAGGTTACAGCTGAGTTGCATTCAGCATCCTGTCTCGACAGGTGTTAAGCGGAGATAACAGTCATACCTTGCTGATGTTATCCGTGGAAGATCTTGGCCTTGACTTCTTTTAACGGTTCTTGTTGTCTGAAATAGCGTCCAGGTCCTGGAAATTACACATTTTAGACACTCCAGTAGCTGCAGCCAAGTCCCACTTAGTCTGTCCCGACTCCGACGTTACTACGGTTCACGCCATAGCGTCTGGTAAGTCACGTTGTTGTTGCATTGCGCTACCTGCACTGCACTATTTACATCCAAATATTGGTGTAATTCGATTGATAGAGTAAACACAAGTCAACGCGAATCCCTTCTGCAGCAGCTTTCTGCTATTCCACTATTTCGTTTGTCATAATGTTGTCTCCACTCCGTAGAACCGACAGAAATACGTCGAACCATTCTAGTTCATTTTGCCGGTGACAACACTTCAGAACCTAGATAACTCAGCTGATCTCCTAGTTGTTTTGACCTGTTTACTTTAACACTGCATGCCATGTGTGGTCGCGCATTATTTTGTTGCAATGTGGCAATCGACAAGTTGCAAAGACATCTGAGGACAGACCAACATTGGTTAGTGTACAAAACATATATTTCTCTTTTTAGTTCAAAACCTTCCTCCTAACATCCTCAGACACCCAACTGCATCTCCGGACCCTCTTTTCATCTCTTTCTTCACATTTTCTGATTTACCTTTCTCATTCATTGTACTGACATTTGACATGCCAGTTCTCAATGCAGAAACTCTATCGTAATCTAGACTGTTCTTTTTTACATAAGATCTCTAGAAAAGATCGCTGTTATCTCCTGGGACAATGTTATCCAAATTAATCATAAGTTTCTATCTTCTTCATATGTAACCTCACAGGGGACTGTTTTCCTGGCCACTCGGAGATCCGATTGTGGCCATATGATTCAGTGCAATGAATAGGAGATACGATACGAAGAGAATTTTAATTAACAGCAGACTCGCACTAATGTCTTCTCATTGTTAGAAAAAACTTTAAAAAATGTGAAATGGAAAACATGTACAAAAGAGGGAAAGTTATATTCAAACTATCAGATAATTTACGACAAACAGTAGTAAGTCCAGCCACGCTATATACTGTACCACCTTGTCAACTGATAAGTAGATATGACTGAACATACGAAAATTTGTGCCAATCTGTGGTCACTAACTAACGCAAGTTTCTTGATGCACTTCTATTGTAAGAACATACATTTCCGTTTACAAGACATGTAATATGACACTTCCAATTACCACTGCAGGCTATAATATCGTCATATTCTCTATGCAATTTCAGATAATAATTTCTGTGTCAATTATTTTGCTCCAAAATGTGAACCCAGTGAATAATGACAAAATCCTTCTAAAATTACAATTCTGGAACAAAAATGGTTGAATCATTGGCTCTATGTGATGAGAATGATCATGTTTCGGTCCCAGTATTCTGGTTATCACAAATCCGATCTTTTCTACACACGAGCTGTGTATGATAATTTTTTTTCATAGCAGATAAAAAATTCACTTTAATGGTACAGGATGTCAGCATCATTCGAGAAATTTTTACTAGAGTCAAGGATGAAAATGTTGCACGTAGAGGCCAGATTTCTTTACGGAATTTATTCAAGCTGTCTGAGTAATTATATTCCTTTTAGATGTACCTACACACCGATCGTCTTTGCATATTGCACTTCATTCTTGGCCATCTTTAACTTATTACTGAATATTGTTTCTCTTATCTGTTTTATCAATAGCAGATTTGAAAAATTTATAGCATTTGACTCCTACTCAATCTTACTCGTTTCTTCTTCCTCATCTGGAACATTTAAGAAAACATCTAGGAATCCTGTGAAACTTAAATACTAGTACACTATTCTCTTCTTATACTATTTATTCTGTCTCTTCTTACGATTCGCTGGTCCACATATCACTCCACTTTTCATTGTCATCGGCAACATCACTTCATTATGTATTACGTTACTCTCCATGATCGGAACTGAAATCAAATCTACTGGTGAATGTTTTATCCTCCTCATGTCAAATTCGTGTCTTAGTTCATCTTCTATTGCTTCTCTCTCTTGTTTCTTCTCATTCCCTGACGTCATTCCCTCTGGTCCATCAGTGATAGCCAGAACTATCGAGTATAATTTTCTTCTTCCAATGCTTCTCTGTTATCTATGAATTTTAATCATAAGGTTCTCGTTACTGAAATCTTTTGTTAAAGCACTCATAGATTACCTTGTTTAGCTCCAGCTCATGACTTCCAGAATCGACTGTACACTGTACTTCATTCTTCGTCATCTTTCACTTATTACTTGACGTTCAATGTCCTCTGCTCAACCATCAATTATCTCGATTCCTGCTTCTAGTGTTTCTTTTAAATTTTCCCGATTTACAAAATAGTGCTCGTGATACACATGGTTACTAACTGTGAAGTAGGCCGCGGCGGAGTGACCAAGCGTATTGGGGCGCTATGCTCCGTTGCGCGAGACCGTTCCCAGTCGGGGGTTCGAATCCCCCCACGGTCATGGATGTTTGTGTCGTCTTTAGTATAAGGTAGATCATATGTAGTTTGTAAGTTTAGGGACTGATGACCCAGCAATGAAGTCCCATATTCTGTAAAATCATTTGAACATTAGTGAAGTCAGAGCCTACGTTGCTAGTGAAGTTCGTTGGTCTTTTCCTCGTTCTTTCTTCGCACGATAATGTCTCTTACCGCTGATCGTTTTGCCTCCCTTTATGTTTAATGCAGTGGACCCCGTCATCTATGATCATTCGACCTATACCATAAATTTCATTTCTTTGTGGTCAACACCTCTCCACAGTTTTCTGGTAGCGAGTCGGTCTCTCTACGTTTACAGGTTACCTTCCTTCTGGGCTACGATTTAATTTTAATATTTTCAATGGTGTTTCCAATATTCATATGTCCAGCAAATTTATTCCTGCTATTAAGACTTCCGTTAGTGAGTGACTTACAGTTTACAATATTGAATCAATCCTGTTAGTTTATATGGAACTGTAAGAATTATCCCCTGAGAACCATCTAACTGAACCGCTTTCTCCTGTGTGTATGCCTGTAATATAAACCCTGAAATTCAATACAATCCTTACGACTGAATAACACTCGCTAATCTTCAATAGAACGTGTTATCCCTATGTAACACACATCGCTGCTAAAGCCACACCACACACACACACATTCACAAAGGGTACACAACATAAACCAGAAACACAGATAAAACCTCCTCCGAGGGCAACTTTGATCTTCAGTTGGCTGAGGCTTAACATGCACTAACCTCATCGTCTTGCTGTAATAAAAACGAATGAAATTGCTACGTGCCTGCATCTTAACATTAGTATAATTCGGTTAATTTAATCCATATTGACACAAACCAACGCAGTTCCTCCTTGAAAATAAGCACCAACATAAATATTTCTCCCATATATGACTGCTGTTCCAAAAGTTCACATATAAACGTATCCTTAACAAACGTCACCAATTCTTAAGGTTAGGTATTCCTTTCTTTACGTATAGGGAGGTCTTTTAATTACTTATTACCAATTAAACTGATAATACCTTTAAATAATTCACGTTGGCGCTGTAGCAGCTGAGATATTTAGATTACCATTCATAAGTTCCATCATGAAGGAACGTATCTAACTGAACAATGTAACAACGGCCATTATTAAAAATCACAAACTATCTATTAATAATCTGAGAACAATAAACTTTATGCGTTTCGAAAATCACGCTGCCATCCTCATAACTGTGTCAATTTCACTGCTGTTACACTCCATATGTGGTTGCACTGGTATTTTAAACATTGTTACAACCACGACTTCGTGCTGTATGGATATGTTTAAATGTTTGTAAATCTATGGAACTTAACTGATCATCAGTCCCTAGGCTAAACTAGGACAATAAAGACACCCATGTCAGAGGGAGGACTGAACCTGCGACGGCGAGCAGCTGCGCGCTCCGCAGCTAGGCGCCTTAGAACGCTCGGCCACTCCATCGCAGTTCTTTATGGATAAAATGAAACAAAGCTAATTAATGACTTTGCATGGCTAAACAATTATGGAACTAATGAGAGACAAGAATGACAACTACTAAACTACAGTGAAAATCTTGGATGAAGGATGTGAAGTTGAATTCAAAGGTAATGCATATAACTGCACCGTGCTTGGCTAGTTCAAAGTGAAAGAAAATACCACAGAAAGATTTTGGTGCGTATCTAGCATGTTGAACGCCTAATTGCAAAAGAGTCCCAGACATTACAGACGGAATTACTAAGCGTTTTTACATAACTTTCGCCTTTCCAACTATTCACTTTGTTATTTCATGTGCATCACGCCGTACTAATCAGCTGCAAGTGGCGCTTATGTTGCCTGAAAGCTCAGTGTGTTATTTTATATTCTTAAAGATAATATTGTGATGCTTTATTCTGTCACCGACATAAGCTTCTGAATCTACTGCTGTCACTAATTGTAGGCCACATATGTAATACCTGCATCTATTAGTCCTTTGGTGTTACACGAAATTAACAACATTATCTATTGGATCATTCGAATTCTGTGCCATACAGATAAGCAGAGCAGATTCCAAAATTTTAAAATTGCTGTCGCTTATTCACGGATGCGATTGGTGAAATGAAGCCTACATGTTACCCCAATAAACGTTCAAATTGCCCTTGAAAATTCCATGAAATTTTAAAAAGTAGTTTTGCAGAATAGCACTATAGTTAAATACAAATAAAAATTCTTTTCTTGCCGCGATGGAGTAGCCGAGCGGTCTAACGCGCCTCGCTGCGGAGCGCACGGTTGCTCGTCGTCGGAGGTTCAAGTTTTCCCTTGGGCATTGGTGTGTATGTTGTCCTTAGGTTAGTTTACCTTAGATGAAGTAGTTTGTAAGCTACTGACTGATGACCACGCAGTTTGGTCCGATAGATTTACAAACAAACAAAATTCTTTCCTTGATATAATTGTGATGAAGTCCATACTTTTCCTGCGAATTGCTCAATTTATATATCAAAACTCTAAGCACATTTATCTAGTAGATCAGCATGTGTTAGGAGTGTTTTAGATATAAGAAATTTCAATTACAAAATCTTTTCCTCCGTGATACGTTGTTAATGAAATAAAGCCTTTACGTTAACGCAGACGACCTTCAAGCAACTTGTTAAAACGCGATGTAAATTCGTGGAGTAGTTTTGGAACAAATTAACAGTAGTCTTGGAACAGATTATCGACAGACAATACAGATAATTTCGTGTAGTTTAACGGCTTGTTGTGTGTGTGTGTGTGTGTGTGTGTGTGTGTGTGTGTGTGTGTTCCCAAGTCGTCCCAGTTACGCACGTGTGGTTCTGGCTTCTCCTAAAATCTTTGAGGGGTGAACAACAGATTAAAACGAAGATTGAAAACGTTTTACAGCTGTACCATTAAACTTGGCAAGTACTGCACATAGTGTACCTGTCAAATTCGATGAATGAATTTACAAGTGTCGGAATATGAGACATGTAACGTGAAATCTTTTGACTGCTTTGACTAACAAGGAAACCTTCTTTAGGACGAAATCGGCAGTTCAACCTCTTTCAGATATCATCTGAAAGTGTTGTTAATTACGACAGGAAAAAAATTATCTGCTACTGACTCACCATACATTCTTTAAGAGTTGATTCCTATGTGTACGTCATGCACTTCCAAGGAGTCCACCTTCGATTCTAAGGGTGCGAACCTTTGTAACGTAGTTGTAACGTTGCACTTGGGAGTGCCTATTCTAGCAGCCGCCGCAGCCACAACTATCAGATGAAACACAGCCGCAATATCACCCATATCGAACGAACTGTGGGCAAAGACAAAGCCCTCAGAGGATGGTTTTTGCGGCACATACACTCATTAGCTGGTCCTGCACACGAGTCAAATTGTTGACAAGATGATTTTCATTAATAGCCAAGCTTCCGTGAAATGGGCTCCCCGCTTTGGCATCTTTCGTTGGGAAAAATATCTCGCTTTGAAGCGTGAAATATGTAGTGAACGACAAACACTGTCATGGCCATGGCGTGATTTGTCCGGGTTGGTAATTAAAACTTCATGGTCATCCGTTATTAAAGTGTCATCTAGATGTAGATTGGAATCAGGGATATTATTTTAAGATCATTAAGTACACAGCCACCCACGTTTACGTGCTTTATTATTAAAGCTTCTTGACCCAAGTTTCGATACCTCTATGGGTATATTGTAGAGAATAAATAAACTTTACTTGAAATACATAACGCAAACCGTGATATATATATATATATATATATATATATATATATATATATATAACTCTATAAATTGTTGAAGTCAGCCCCTTTTTTTTTTTATTTCCGACTTGAGCAATTTCTTTTGAACAATCCCATGGAAGAATCTAAAGCTGGGTTAATAATGAATCACCTGCAACTAACTGTCTGTGTACTTCTGGACTTTTAAACTTTCCCACAGTTAATGACAACAATTACGTTGAAGGTTACGATAAGAGATATTAAAACGTTCGCAAAATCAGTTTTAGAGGTTTTCTAATTTTTATTTTATTATTATTATTATTTTACTTTCGCTAACAACGAATACAAGTTTTACTTCAATTAAATTATAAATTACTTTGTAAAGTATTCCTGCTTCCTGCCCATTACATCGCCTAAAATTGAGACATTTTAGGCTGTTTATATCTATCAAGCTCCTTTAAAGTCCTTTCGTCGTAAGGTTTTTCTCTACACTGGACAAGTTTCTTATGACTACACACAGCGATTCCGTCAAACTTGCATGCGAAATGGAAGAAGGTAAATGTATAAATTTGAAGCAAGAGACCCCAGTTGGAAATGGCCGAGTCAAAATGTACAAGCGACGAACTAAGTGAACTATCGAACACCTTTCATGATACTGAATACTGCCCGATAGCCTCTGATAATTTCGTTGGACGATGTCAGGCATTCATATAACGTACAGTAATAACGAATTCCATTTATTTGCGCAAGTTTCATGGTATGCTACATTTAAAGCAGTTGTTCAGAATTGTGTCCATTGGGTCATGTTCCTGATGCGCAAGATCACGTCAGACCAGTTCTGATATCCCAATGTCGTTTGAACAGTGTCGCAATCAGCATGTGTTGCGGCAAGACATTTTTTTTTTAGTCTCGACATAAGTGGCACACACTTTCCTTTGCCTCCACAACAGCAGTCAGATACAAGGGAGATTTTACCGTTAGTATTTATTTTGAAGAAGGAATTGCGTTTGTTTTCTCAATACTCAAAAGTTTCACTGTAGTGAACCAACATGAAGATACTGGTGCCTTCTAATTTCAAATGTGGCCACGAAACAGTACCTTCTCTTAGCACCCGCCGGCCGCGGTGGCCGAGGGGACTGAGGCGCTTCAGTCACGGTCTGCACGGCCACTACGGTTGGGGGTACGAATCCCCCCCCTCGGGCGTGGATATTTGTGCCGTCCTTAGTTGTAAGTAGTTCATAAGTAGTTTGTAAGTTTAGGGACTGATGACCCCCTAGTTAAGTCCCTTAAGCTTAACAAACATTTGAACGTTTCTTACCACCCACTCTTCTGGAACTGATCCAGGTGTTCACGAACGCTGTCCCTAAGGTGACGCAGGGTTCCAACATTCTGGAACCATATCCCTTGCTAATAACAAGTAGAATTGGTCCATAAACCTGTCTCCCAACATCACTTTGAATACTGGCGCATTTAAGAAAGAAAGATGCCTGCCCATATGTTGTCTGATAATGTGTGTTGATAGCTGTTCACAACTATATCGTAAGAATTCTCATCGTTCCAGTTGTGATTTGCGACTATTTAGTATTCCGTTTGGTAACTGAGCATCGACCGTAAAGCGCTGCAAGAACCATCACCTGTAGAGGACATAAGGTCCAACGTCAACAGGAGTCATAGCATTCACGTCCGTTTATGGATGGCAGGGGTGTCGCTGCATTTTCCGTAATACTTGCTTCCTCATCGAAAGTGGATCTGGACGTCTTGCACGCGAATAGTTTGTTCTGACTACTTCCATTTACTTGCCCTTATACAAACTGATGCACGCGAGTTCCATTATGCTATGTGCATTAGTCCCGTCACTGACGTCTGCGTTATTTTAGTTGATTAATAATCCCAATTTCTACACCCAAGTGCTCGTCAGAATTGCCAGCCTCTAAAAATTTAGCAATAGTAACTGCTTGTGTATTCTATTGACAGGGGTATCAGAACGATTTCATTTATATTTTTCGACACTGTCATTTTCGGACCAGGGCCCCTAGCTTTACATAGTTACATTTGTGCTTCTTCATCAATCCCGAAAGTCTGTTGTATCATTACACTGAATTTTAACGCTGATAGGATCTTAAGCAGGAACATTAAGATTCAACGTCCACTCCATGGCCACGCTATATAAATCTACATTCCGAAAGAGATATTACGGCGTCTGGCAGAGGGTACATGGATCATAAGCTCTTACAAGGCGACGTCCGCCATTACCTAAGGTACCGCTAGAGTTTTTACCTGAAGGCATTTATGAAAACTACGGAAGAACTAAATCTGTACAACAGGCCAGCGAGTTGGAGCTCTCTTCTCCAGAATTCGTTGTCGGCTGCGGTCGACCAAATATGAGTTTCATGGCGGCGTTAAGGTCATATTTGCGTTTAATATAATTCTATCATCATTTGGTTCTTCTGTGACCCAATGCTCTGCGACAGCGACCTGCAAATCGACAACATTTTGTATGTCTGAGAAATATTTCTTATTGTCTTGGTCTTATCACGGGTATTACAGTATTCATCGCACACATAATGGTAATTTCTACAGATTTTCCTCTATTATTTTACTTTTATTGTGCTTGAATACATCAAGGTTTGTGACAATATTTCGCTGTTCACGTGAGGCCCGCAGTTGTCACATCTCATCGGCTTAATTTTCTTTTACGAAATTTAAAAATCATTCAGCGTCGATTCTCCACTCGAAGCGCCAGTAACGGAGGATAAACAAATTATCAGACAAAAAAGGGACGCACAAAACTCATACGCCAGTCGAATGCAAAACAAGGAATTTGAATTTCATAACTACTAATGAACGTCGTCTGCGTAGAGAGCGAACATAGCATCGTACGTAGAATACGCTACGTCATATGTCTGACAACACAACAGTCGGCAAATATGCTTTTACATGCGGTCGTAAGCCATACACAGAAAATTGCAGATCAGTCGTTCAGTAGCAATCATTACTTCTACACGCTTTGCAGTATCAAGATAAATGCATTTTTGCGGTGGAAAACATCTTTCCACCAGGAACGATAATCCATTTTTAAGTTTTATACACACGAAACGACCTAAAAGTCAGAGGAATAAGTTAAAAGGATGAAAAGTGCTCCTATTTCATCACAGTAACAGGCGAGTATATCCCGTTCAGAATCAAAGATGCAAAAGAAGAGAACCAGCTTCTTCACTTCTTTCGAAATTTCGAAAACATTTAAAAGTCTCCAAGTATGTCACGTCTAGAAGTCTGCAAAGTCCCACTTCGTTGTGAAACATACGAAAGGTATCCCTCCTTGAATCCAGAAAAGAAAGCTAAGAGATCATGTACTCATCAAATACAAATTCGTCTCTTGACATTTCTAAAACTACGTCGGGTGTAATTTCAGCAGTACTGATGCTCTTTTGATCTGTAATCCAGTCTGTGTGTTGGCTATGTGAACGCACACTCGTATCGCGAACAATTACCTATGCGCACGGGGCTCCCCTCCTCACGCACACGCGTAACACTTTCATGTACCCCGGTGACAGGGCCATTAAAACACATCGCCACGTTTGTGCCTTTGATCTGCCCTTAGCCTGTAAACAGCACAGCATTTCATTTCAGTAGTTCGCTGAATGCCCCTAACACCAACCTTTCAACAGTCACATGACAGCGCACTCAGCGAGACTGATTATGCTGTCTGACGGTATCATAGGATATATCACCATTGTATTCGTGATTTCCTGTCGCAAAGCTCACTGAAGGTAGTAATTGAAGGAAAATCATCAAGTAAAATGGAGATAAAATCTGGCGTTTCCCAGGGAGGAGTTACATATCCCGCCCCTAATGTTCCTTATCGTTATAAACGATTTAGGAGAAAATCAGAGCTGCTCTCTTAGACTGTTCGCGGATGATGCTGTCGTTTATCGTTTAGTAAAATCACCCTATGATCGAAAGCAGCTGCAAAGTGGATAAGATACCTGCTTGGTGCAAAAATTGACATTGGCCCTAATTAATGAAAAATTTGAAGTTGACCGTACGAGCTCTAAAAGAAGTCTGTTAAACTGTATTTACACGATAAATCAGTCAAATATAAAAGCCGTGAATTCAACTGAATACCTAGTAATTGCCGTTACTAACACGTTTAAGAGAGAACAGAAGGTATCGTGGGGAAGGGGTACCAAAGCCTGTGTTTTATTGCCAGAACACTTAGAAGATGCAATAGTTCCGCTAAACTGCCTACCCTTCACTCCTTCATTCTGTGTTGGAATAGTGCTGCGCACTATGGGATCCTCCCCAATTTGGGGTGACGGAAAACACACAAGGACAGCTCGTTTTCTATTATCGTTAAACAGGTGAGAGATCATCATCATCATCATCGTGATCATTAGTGATTATGCCTTTCAGCTTTCAGTCTGGAGCATAGCACCTCTAATAAAATTCCTCCATGATCCCATGTTCAATGCTAACATTGATTCCTCGTCTGGTGTTATACCTTTTACTTCAAAATCATTCTGCACCGAATCTAAGTACTTTCTTATTGGTCTACCTCGACTCCTCTTACCTTCTGCTGCCGAGCTCAAAAAATGTTTGTATAGCTTATGGGACTTAACTACGGGGTCATCAGTCCCTAAAGTTACAAACTACTTATAAACTACCTTACACTAAAGACGGCACAAATATCCGTGCCCGAGGGGGGATTCGAACCCCCGACCGTAGTGGCAGTGCAGACCGTGACTGGAGCGCCTCAGGCCCCTCGGCCACCGCGGCCGGCACTACCGAGCTCATGAGTCTCTTAGGTAACCTTGCTTCTCCCATTCGTGTAACATGACCCCACCATCTCAGTCTGTTCGCTCTAACTGCTTCATCTATGGTGTTCATTCCAAGTTTTTCTTTGATTTCCTCATTATGGACACCCTCCTGCCATTGTTCCCATCTATTAGTATATACAATCATTCTTGCTACTTTCATATCTGTAACCTCTACCTTATGAATAAGATAACCTGTATCCACCCAACTTTCACAGGTGAGAGAGTATCACAGAAATGATGCACGGGATGGGAATCATTAAAAGAAAGGCGTTATTCGTCGCAGCGAGGTCGATTTGCGGAATTTCTCTCACCAACTTCTTCCTCCAAATGAAAACATATTTTGTTATTACCCACCCACATAGGGAGATACGATCATGATAAAATAGAAATCGGATCTAAAACGGAAAGATTTAGGTGTTACTTTTTCCTTAGCTTTATGGAACGGTACAGAAATATTGTGAAAGTGCTACGATAAACCGTCTTCCAGGCCCTTCCACCGTTAGTGGAATGACAAAACAGTTGGGGAAAAATGGAAGTAAAGTTGAATGTTCAAGCTGAGCTTTTTCATAATCAATTAATGAAAATGAAATGAAAGAGCTTGATCCGCTGAGTGTTGTTAGGTTAAAAAGAACTGCCTACCTTAATTAGCAACTAAGATTTCTTTCGATACTTGATGACAAATCTTCGAATGAATACGTTTCGTTTAAAACAAAAATGAAGTAAATCTGTCGGATCGAAAGGCCTGATTGACTGGACATCCCCGTAAGAAATATACAGGACGAATCGCGTTTGAGTATAGAAAAAGGAAGGCGAGAGTTATGTAAATTCTGATACTTGATAACAAATCTGGGATGAATACCTTTCGTTTAAAATAAAAATGTAGGGAATCGGTCGTGTAGTTTGGTCTGGCCGACTGACTTTAGTTTTCGTAGATTCTTTTAATATATAATATTTGCACAAATTACTTTCGAATTACTTAGTTGATTGATTTGTGCTCGCCACGGTTTTAGGTGGAAAACTTGTCTAGACTTCTGTTTCACTGACAACATTGAGTCACATTATTTTCATCTGAGTTTCTTTATTATAATAATTATTATTGGTTTTATAATTTCACTCTATTTAACAGAAACCAGTGCATTATTCTCAGCCGCTATTACAATATCCTTGATTCCTTCAATGAACAGCACAGTCCTTCCACATTAGTACAAGCTAGTTTTGAGACCGTGCTCATTTTCCAAACTCACAAACTTAACGCAAAACAAAAATAATATTCAACGAAACTTCTGGCACAAAAAATATTATTAATTACATTACGATCTAGGTTTCCGATTATCAACCAAAATTCTGGTACAAGACTAAAAGTGATCCCATAGATGATGCCCAAGCGAAGGTAAATATGTCACTTTCTTAAGATATCGATTTTTGACTGTGGAACATAACTTTTACAGTTCTGATCAAATTAGATAAAGCCTTAAAAAATCAGAATCACAATAAGAATGACAGTTAAAGATCTACTAGATCCACGCACATACTGCACAAGACACCATATGGCGAGGGGTGGAAGGTATGTTGCATCGCTACCAGTCATTTCTTTTCCTGTTCCACTCTAATACAGCGAGGGAGAAACAACATTTTAAACGTAAGTACCGGGTGATCAAAAAGTCGGTATAAATATGAAAATCATGCAGTGAAGGCTTTCGCGGCCGGCTGAAATAATCGCTGTTGAATCTTCCGGGTTATTTGGTTGTGGTCGAGAATCATATCTGCTCCTGACGTTTCGTCCAGAGCTGCGCTGGACATCCTCAGAGGTGCTACTGGTAGCGGTGAGTCTTGCCGACTGACGAGTCGGGCGTCGGAGAGCGGTATAAATACTGTCCAAATGGGGGCGTGGGTCAAGTGTTCACGTGCGCAGCAGAGATAAGCCTTGTCAAAGATAAAACAGAAGTTTCGATAGTCGATGTTCAAAGATAAAGCGTAACTACCTACTCTGAAGAGCCACAGTCCATATGCCATTAAGTTTCATTGTTTCTTCCTTTCTGTTAAAATTATCCCCATGTTTGTATATTTCGATTGCTTCTCTGTACAGTCGTGGATAATAGCTCGTCGATGTAGATAAAATTTCTGTTTTCCAACCAGGAAATCATGAAGTGAAGTTTTCCGAAACAGAAATTTTATCTACATCGACGAACTATTATCCACGACTGTACAGAGAAGCAATCGAAATATACAAATATGGGGATAATTTTAATAGAAAGGAAGAAACAATGAAACTTAATGACATATGGACTGTGGCTCTTCAGAGTAGGTAGTTACGCTTTTATCTTTGACCATCGACTATCGAAACTTATGTTTCATCTTTGACAAGGCTTATCTCCGCTGCGCACGTGAACACTTGACCACGCCCCCATTTGGACAGTATTTATACCGCTCTCCGACGCCCGACTCGTCAGTCGGCAAGACTCACCGCTACCAGTAGCACCTCTGAGGATGTCCAGCGTAGTTTTGGACGAAACGTCAGGAGCAGATATGCTTCTTCGACCACGACCACATAACCCGGAAGATTCAACAGTGATTATAAACATGAAAACTTTATAAATCACGTAATAATGTAGATAGAGAGGTAAACATTGACACACATGCTTGTAATGACATGGGGTTTTACTGAGCTCGTCTTTAGTGTGTTTTGGTAATTGTATTTTTAAAGGTCTGTGTTCGCTTAGATTTTGAGACCCACTGTAGTGTGATTTTGATAATTAAGCTGAGCTGTTTCATTTAAACGGAAGGGGTCATTTGTAATGAATATTGTATTTACAAGGCTAGCCTTTCATTTAAAATTTTCCACTTATGTTTATATTTCTGCGCTCATTGTATCTTTGCATTTTAAAGAGTTGGTTTTTTAAATTTGTAGCATTTTTTAACGTATCAGTAACAGCTTTTGTCAACCTGACCTCCTGCCTAACATCATTTGTCTGAATTATTGGGCCTTCAGCCTTTGATTGTAACAACAGTATATATTCTTAATTAAAAGACATGGAACCTGAATTGAGTATGCATGCTTAACTTCATCCACCAACAACCCAACGCTTCCACATCCATCCTCTAAAATACTGTGTTCGAACGCTATAAGAATTTTTTCAGTGCTCTTAAAATTCCTATGTATTTGAAGCCAGCTACCTTTCCTCACACGAACTACAAATGCTGTCAACGTCATCTTGTATCATACTGCAGACACTCAGTGTAGACTACAGGATTATCAGCAAACAGCCGCAGATTGCTAGTCACTCTATCTGTCAGATCATTTGTGTGTATAGAAAATAATAGCAGGGGCCCCCTGACGACACCCTTTCTATGACGAATACACGTAGTCGAGTCATTCAAATATCTCATTCAACATAAGAATGAAGTCACCAAGTTTCCGTTTCTTTTGATTCTAGCGAGGAGTCGCTGCATTACTGTGACCTGATTAACGAACTATTGGTCCGAAACTGGACCGCTATACAGCTGCGTTTCTGCGTGGTATGGATTCTATAAATACTTCGCATGTTTTGGAAGTAATGTTGACAGCAGACATTTACATCAGGTCACGCTGTCACCATAATTTATGGGTCGGTCCTTTATGGGCTTGTCAGAAGAGTCCGATAGCGTCATACGTGTGCTCTGTCGGGTTCACAAGTGCATTTGATGTCCAAGACATGAACGTAAGTTCACTGTCACGCCCCTCATACCATGATCTCGAACGCTCGGGACATCAAAGAAATATGTCTGGTAATAAGGTGTCAAAACCGTAGGAAGGAAAGTATACGTAATTCAATGACGTCAGTGTTTTATTACTTTTTTAACCTTCCTACTGTGATATATTTAGCTGTTGTTAAGTATTGAGTCAAAAGATGCAGATAATAATCCACCCGTAGTTCTAAAAGCATTGAGGGGTGTGACAGCCAAACTACTGAAGATAGCAAAAGATAGCAAAAATAGATAAGTGAGAAAATTACTATTCTGACTCTCTTTGGCCCTTTTCCCGCACATGCAGGTTCGGCACTGTGTTAAACGCGGATTTGACATGTGGTAATATTTGTAGAGTGGCCGGATGCCCCTCATGCCGCCACCCCATGCCCCCCAGGAGGAAATGTGTATCCCAAATGTCTGCATATAGTGTTATAAGTGTGCAAAAGTGTGATACGAAATGTTTACGAACCGTGTAACTGAGCATCTACTTGGGGACCAACCCAGTATTTACCTAGGGGACGTGGAAAAACGCCTAAAAAACCACATCCAGGCTGGCTGGCACTCTGATCCCTTTTCGTTAATCCTCCGGACGGATTCAAACCGGAGCCGGTACGCCTCCCCGTCTCGGAAAGCGGTGAGTTAGACCACACGACTAACTGAGCGAGTCAAGTGAGAGAATTACAATGAATCACTTCTACTGCTCATGCATTGGAGCTTCTGCCAAGACCAATATGGAAGGATGTGAAAGAAAATTCAAATCAGTTGAATAACGACCAGTTTGCGATTACGAAATACACAGGCGCCTCAGATGCAATCTAGACAATACCCTTGATAATGGAAGCAAGACTTGAGAAAAGCCAATATACGTTCACAAGGTTTGTTGATTTGTAAAATAATTGACAATGAAAATTGGCGCAAGTTGTTCGAATTTCTAATAAAAATGGGAATAAGGTTGAGCGAATGACGGGTAATGCACAGTGCGCATGTAGTACCATGTATTGTGAGGCAACTAAAGACCACGAGACCAAGATCGAAAGGCACGCGGGAACGTCGCAGTTGACAAAACAAGTTTACATACTTCTGCAAGACGCTGCGTAGTACGAACTCAATGACGAGTGTGAAATCTGATTGGCCGAATATGGTTAAATCAGGGCGGACCACCCCTTCTCGCCTAAACGCATCCCAGCCCCCCCCCCCCCCCCACGCCGCTATGCTGTCTGAGAGGGAACGTTGCAGATTTGTATAGCATTGTTGTCGCGTGTGGAACACGGATAACTACGTTATAGAAATAGGGGCGAATACAAAATGTAGTTTCTGTAGAATGATATTAGGGATATGAAGGAACAAAAAAAATAGCTTCCTAACACTTCTGTATCGATAGTATCTTGACGAAATATATCAGAAAAAAATTAATTATTGATTCGCTGAAGACGTAATAAAATTTGTATCTGGTACAAAAAGTCGGCACAGTGAGAGATTGAGCAGTTTATCAGACTGTCATCACTCATACTGCCTCGTAATCGTTACTTATGTACAGTCATTATTCAAAAATTATCTTTCACATTCATATAAGTTTATCCTATCACGTATATAACTTTCAATTCATTATGAAGACATGGAAACATTTCACGAGGATATCCGTCGTAAAGCTACTGAACAGTTTTATCGTAATATAATGTGTCTTTCAATCGGAAATTACAATGCAAATCTGTAAGATGCACCTGCAAATGAACAGGACCACTTTCAATTGCTACAGAAAATGGTCCTGAAACGACTCAGAAAGAGATGCGAGGTTGGCAGTAATCTGAAAACAATTTGAAAATAATTCATATATTTGTAGTGTCAAAGATTTTAATGACCGTTACATGCACAAGGACTGGCTAAGGAAGGGTAGACCAAACTGTGGTGTCGCACAAGTACAAAGTGCGCGCCACCTACTTTCGCCGTGCGCCGCCATGCACGCACGGCGCGGCGTTCTCACGATGACAGCCACGAGCGCCCTCTGTTGCAACCCCGCTCGTGGCCACCACGGATAGACACCGGTCACTTGGAACTGAGATAGCAACCAGTTGGGACCTTCGTAATCCGATAGGCACCAGTGAAGACTTGGCTATCAGTTAGGCACTAGGCAGGCCTCTAACAACTATGTATCAACATTCTGCAGTACTATGTAAAAGTTAAGTATTGTTACATTCTGTGCAATATATATCTCTTTCTAATTTACTCTAGTGTTTGTCGTTTCTGGCTGCTCCCCTCCGTACCTGCACCGGCGTGCTGTCTTTGTTACTGTGTCGGTCTCGTTCCACTCGGCCACCGACACCTACGATGAGGCTGGGACACAAAAGCGGCGACGAAGTTGGGACACAAAAGTGGCGACGAGGAGTGATAGGCGAACCTTGGACCAGCCTGCTTGCAGCAGCCAGACAGCAGCAGTCGGAGCACGCAGAAATTGCTCCCGCCCACCCACCCTTATTATAAGAATTTTGGGAGAACATATTCTGTCACGTGTTTGTGGACTTTTTTGTTGCAGAGCGCCCTCTTTCATATTGCATTTGTGTTTTGTTATAATTTACTTGTATGCGCGGCGCCTAATCGGTCAGCATGGCCACTACCCCGAACCCAAACTTAATGGAAATTATTCAGTTACAGACGGCGCAAATCACTCAACTACTGCAGGCCGTGTCGCAGTTGACGGCACAGGCTGCTCACCAACAACAACAGCCATCACATCAGCAGCCCACACCTGCTGCTGTACCGCTCCCTACGTTCCGCCAGTACAACGAACGTGAGGAAGAATGGAGCGACTACTTCGCACAGTTTCAAGAACTCGTCGCGGCTCATCAAATTACAGGTCAGAGAGTGAAGAACCTTTTCTTATCGATTGTGGGCCCACAGACCTTCGTATTATTGCAGAAACTATTCCCTCGCGCATCTCCTCGTGATGTAGACTTTGAACAAATTGTAGATGCACTGAATGCTCGTTATGAGAGAAAAGTTCTCGTAGCTGCGACTCGGTACCGATTTTTCAGACTTAAAAAATTACCGCAGCAGTCACACCAAGAGTGGATTACGGAATTGAAGGGCTTAACCCGCCAATGTAAATATACTTGCTCTTGTGGACTTTCGTATAGTGACGTGATGTTGAGGGATGCGATTACGCAGAATATTCAGGACCCCAGAATTAGAGCAGCAATTCTAAAACAATCTGACCCTTAATTAGACAGTGTACTGCAGCTTATAGAAGCACATGATACTTTTGACTTAGCAGCAAAGCCACAGTGTAAATTCAGTGCGCCGCAACGGACGCTTTCCTAGCCGTAGTTCTCAGTATAGCACTAGTGATTCTTCTTTCTCTACCGGCCGTGCTGAACAGACAGTGAACAGTAGCCAGTGTAAAAGTGCGACGCAAAGGTCGCCCCGTCGTGTTAGAAACAGTGATTTGAATAACGGGCGCCAACGCTCATTTCAGAAAAATGTACGTAAATCTTGGCCCAAGTGTGTGTCTCGCCACAAGCGTGCTCATTGCCCTAGTCGCAACGCAACCTGTTATCAATGTGGCAAATCGGGACATGTGCAGTCTGTGTGTATGCAAATTAAAAACTCAAAGAACAGTAACGTTAGAAACAGTGCTTCGCAAAGTGCGAGAACAGTTCATTCTGTAAATGTTATACGGGCTGTGGAATTGAACAGTGCTTTCCTTGGATCTCAATTTCAAGAAAGTAGTTCTGCGCCTATGGCACAACTATATAGTGCACCACGTAGCAAGCGCCGACGAGCGCGTAAAACAGTGCAACGGAAAAGGGTTCGGGACAAGCAAAATGACTATGAACAGTGCATTCCTGTAGTGAAAATAGTGCCTTCTGCAACTGCTCCTTGTAATAGTGCCCAGTACTGTGTAGCTACTGACAGTAGACTTGTTGTAGATACTGAAAGTAATTTTAGTGCAGTAGCCTCGCATTGCGCGGACGCCGATCCGGCGGTAGTGCCATCTAGTGCCAGTGTTGTTAATCCGCTGCGTGCCGAGTCTGCGCCGCTTCCTTCACTACGCGGCCCGCGCATACGCAGCAAACAAACTGTAGCAGACGTTGCCCACATTCGCGCACCTGTCGTGCGCCAGAAGCACAAACTTTTTGTAAATCTCTCCATAGAAAATAAGACTGTGCAATTTCAGCTTGATACTGGTTCTGCTGTTACATTAATAAATAAAGATACTTATGAACTTCTGGGTTCACCAAAATTGTCGCCGTCACAGCAAGTGTTAAGAGCTTATACGGGTCAAAATATTCCCGTGCTAGGAACGTGTAGCCTGCCTGCCTCTTTTCAAGGTGTTACAAAAACAGTTGCTTTTGTAGTTCTTCAGGCCAAATCGACACAGAACATTTTTGGACTAGATGCTATTGACTTGTTTGGTTTATCAATTCAAAGAGATGTGCTTCAAATTTCGTCAATAGTGCCTCAGGATAAAATCAATGCATTGTGTGACAAATATAGTGACTTGTTTTCGCCGGAACTAGGTTGTGCAAATGACTTCGTGGCACATGTAACTTTAAAAGAATCTGCAGTTCCAAAATTTCGTAAAGCTAGACCAGTGCCTATCGCCTTGCGTGATACAGTTGCCGAAGAACTTAAACGTTGGCAAGATAGTGGGGTGATTTCTCCTGTTTCTGCGAGCCAGTGGGCCTCGCCTATAGTAATTATACCCAAGCCGTCAGGAAAACTTCGTCTCTGTGCGGACTTCAAATCAACAGTGAACAGTCAAACAATTGTAGACACTTATCCCCTGCCCAGACCTGACGAACTAATGGACAAATTAGGACAGTCTCGTTTCTTTTCTAAGATTGATGTAGCAGAGGCATACTTACAGATTCCACTTGATGACGAGTCAAAAAAGTTTTTCGTCATTAATACTCACATGGGCCTTTTTCAATTTCAACGCCTACCCTTTGGCAGTTCTTCCACTCCCGCTATTTTTCAGCGTTTTTTGGAACAGCTGACAGTTTCTGTACCGTGTTGTTCGAACTATTTAGATGATATTGTGGTATCCGGACGTACAGTTGAAGAACATTTAGCAAACCTGGAGTGCCTTTTCAAAGTGTTGACTGCAGCAGGTCTACGTTGCAATAAAGCAAAGTGTTCGTTTTTTCAAACTGAAATAGAGTACCTAGGCCATGTGATTAATGCCCAAGGAATTCATCCCTTACAGTCACATCTTAGAGCACTCAAAGACTTGCCTCCTCCTAAGAATGTGCATGTTGCAAGCAGTGATGGGAAAGCTTAACTATTATTTCAGATTTATTCCCAATGCCTCTCAGATGCAGCTCCACTGCATCACTTACGTAGGACGAATGTTCCTTTTGTATGGTCTAAAGATTGTCAGGTTGCCTTTGACAAACTAAATCTGCACTACTCAGTGATGCATGTTTGATTCCCTTTGAACTCTCGTCGGGTTGCACAAGAAACAGCTGCGGATGCAGACTTAAGTGTGGCAGCACGTTTTGTTCGCTCAGGGTGGCCTGCCAGAGCCAAAGACATTCAACGGCCTCTGGTTCGACGTTATTTTGCACAACGTCAGGCATTATCTTTAAGCCAGGGTGTTCTGTTGTTACATACGGACAACGACCAAGCAAGAGTGATTGTTCCTCGTTCCCTGCAACGAGAAGTCTTACGCCTCCTGCATCAAGGACACTGGGGTATTGTTAGGACAAAGCAACTGGCCAGACGTCATTGTACCTGGGTTGGTATGGACGCTCAGATAGAGAGCATGACGTCACAGTGTACAGTTTGTGCAGAGCATCAGGCGGCTCCTCCGCAACGTTTCTCAGACTGGCCACGCCCTAAGGGACCATGGCAACGTTTACACATTGACTTTGCCGGACCTTTCTGGAATACGCGCTGGTTAATTGTTGTAGACGCTTTCAGCAAGTTTCCTTTTGTGATTGCCATGAACTCAACGACGGCGTCTAGTACGATCAGTGCCTTAACATCAGTGTTTTGCATCGAAGGTTTGCCTGAAACTATCGTCAGTGACAATGGACCTCAGTTTGCTAGTGCGGAATTTCAACAGTTTTGTCGCGTGAATGGCATTCAGCATATCACCACCGCACCTTTTCACCCTCAGTCCAATGGTGAAGCAGAACGTTTCGTTCGAACATTCAAGTCTCACATGGAGAAGATGAAGGGTCAGCACTCCAGGCAGCAAGCTCTTCAAATTTTCCTGTCTACGTATCGGTGCATGCCACGTGACGGCACGTCTCCTGCCGAGCTGCTACACGGCCGCCGTCACCGCACTCTCCTTCACCTGCTGCAGCCTCCCACGCACCGAGTCGGTTCGTATGGCGCTACGCGTTTTCAGGTTTCTACGCCGGTGCTGTACAGGGTGTTTGCTGGCAACAAGAAGAAATGGTTACCGGGCACCATTCAGCGCGTGCTCGGTCGCAATATGTATGTTGTACGTTCTTCCACAGGGTCGGAGCTGCGGCGCCACGCAAACCAATTGCGCTTGCACAGGCCGCGCGATCCTGTCTCCGGTTTCTTGATTCCAGACCCAGTTCACCACCAGGGAGCACATCCACATCGTTCGTCGACGGGTCCAGCGTCCCCGGACTACGAGATCGTCCCGATGGAGATTGACGCGACTCCGCCGCTGTCGCCGCCGCAGATGACAGCGTCACCGAGAGGGACTCCGGGATCGTGCGGGCCCCCCCCCCAGCTTGGGCCACGCACCTCAGAAGAAGATGACCTGCTCCCTCTGGGCGGGGGGGTGCGCCCTTCCCCAGGTTTCGGTGGGTTCCCTGGAGGATCGCAAGGCGGATGCTGGGGCGCGGACGGCGTCTCGATCCCAGCCTCAGCTACGACGCCCGTCCCACCAGTAACGCCCCCGCCCAGGCCCTCCTCCCAGTGCCGTCGCCGTGGCCCTCAGCCCTACGCCACGACGGCGCGGCGGTTTGTGGGGGAGGGGTGTGGTGTCGCACAAGTACAAAGTGCGCGCCACCTACTTTCGCCGCGCGCCGCCATGCACGCACGGCGCGGCGTTCTCACGATGACAGCCACGAGCGCCCTCTGTTGCAACCCCGCTCGTGGCCACTACGGATAGACACCGGTCACTTGGAACTGAGATAGCAACCAGTTGGGACCTTCGTAATCAGATAGGCACGAGTGAAGACTTTGCTATCGTACAGGCACTAGGCAGGCCTCTAACAACTATGTATCAACATTCTGCAGTACTATGTAAAAGTTAAGTATTGTTACATTCTGTGCAATATATATCTCTTTCTAATTTACTGTAGTGTTTGTAGTTTCTGGCTGCTCCCCTCCGTACCTGCACCGGCTTGCTGTCTTTGTTACTGTGTCGGTCTCGTTCCACTCGGCCACCGACACCTACGACGAGGCTGGGACACAAAAGCGGCGACGAAGTTGGGACACAAAACAAACTACATATCTTTCCTTGCTCACGACCATGCTTTATTCTTATAGATAAATTGACTTAGTCGACCATTATCGAAAGGTTTTTTAATTATCTCTTAAATACATTTTTCTTATTTTCTTGAATTAAGAATGATAATAAATTTTAGGTCAGTCCAATCTGATACGTAGTAACTTGAAAGAAGTCTAGGTAACTGCAACAAGAAGTATCCACAACTAATGCCAAACTTTTCCAGAGTTAAGGAACAGTTGAGTAAAACAGGCGCAAGTATGAAGGGCCTGCTATAAAGAAAACAATTAAAATATGAAGCTTGAATGCCGACACAAAGAATGGTATCACCCGAAGCAAAAAGAACTTAACTGAAGAGAAGCACGCAATCCCACGGCGGCCACCTAGCCCTCGCGCTACGACGCAGACACCGCTCGTTGCGTTCGGCGCCCCAGAAGCGTGACTTCAGAACATGTAACAGCATAAGAACAAGCACATTAAAACTAAGTCAAGTACGATGAATAATTCAATAACAAGCAGAAAATTCCCAACGACAGGTAATCTTAAACAATCTTGAGAAAACACTATGCTAAAGAACTGCTCACGGCCTTCAGCCCCAATTTTCATGTATAAATCATGTACACTTCAACTTAAGCTGAGGGCTAAGAGTTTAATCAGTATAGTCTCAATAGCACTCTTCGGTTTAGGAAAGAAGATACCCAATACATTTAAATGAAGGAACAAAAGTGCCCACGAAATAGCTAAGGTATTGATACATACCAACTGACAGTTACCAGAAGCCGTTGCGAAGGTTAGATCTCGTGTAAGTTTCGAGTGACCAAGTTCACTTTGAAAGAATCATTTCCAGACTCTGACTGAAACAGATTAGAGATTGCTTCTGCAAACGTCAATAGTAGGTTAACACACATGTTCAGAACACCTGATTTCACACGCGATGGCAATTTCAAATACGGCTGACAATATAAAGATGCACTACAAAGCACACGTTGGCAACAGCGATCTGAAAATGTCTCCCTGAGGCATGCTCGAAACAGCGATCTTAGCGCTGCAGGGGATGGAAACGGAACTTACTTTGTGGACGACTCGTTTACAAGAGGAAAGTCTGTGCGACTCCATGGGATTTCACCGATGAAGCTGAAATGGAGGACGGACGTGTGAAATTGGATGCGGCAATCCGGGGGTAGAATATTCCAATCGCTTACATATGCAATGCAATGAATACCGTTTTTACATCGGAAAAGACGAGGAACACTTTGGGGAAGCAATTCATTCTGTTTATTTTTTCCCCTCAGAACTGGACGCGTTTATGAGATTCATATCTCCAAATACATTATTGAGAAAACTGTGTCGGCTGCGGTAGTCGAGCGCTCTGCGGCGCGCCAGTCACAGCCTGCACGGCCACTACGGTCTGGGGTTAGAATCCTCCTCGGGCATGGACATTTGTGCCGTCCCTAGTATTAGCTAGTTCATAAGTAGTTTGTAAGTTTAGAAACATGACCTTGTAGCTAAGTCCCATAAGCTCTACAAATATTTGAACATTTGAGAAAACTGTTGGTTACACGAAATACATTTCAGAGTGGTGTACACTTCGAGAGAAGGAGACTGTGACATCTTCTTCGGAAATGAAAGTTTCTGAACAATTTAATGTCTTTATATCAGTCTGATATAATAAGAATAACAATTATTTATCAATATCTACTCGTACTACAATTTTGGAACGCTGCAACGAGTTCTGCTTGCGGTGAGACTGTACTGTACATGGTGTTCAGAGGGTTAGCTGACAAAGTCATAGACGTCTTTCAAATGTTAAAATGTTTGTAAACCTATTGGACCAAACTGCTGGGTTAATCAGTCCCTAGACTTACAACTACTTAAATAACTAATGACAACACACACTAAGTCGCCTTGCTGCAGTGCTCGCAGCCGTTCACCTTCGTAGGTTCGATTTCTCCCTCTGACAGGGTGTGTGTTGTTCTTAGGATGTTAGTTTAAGCAGTTTGTAAGTTTTGGTACCCATGACCACTGCAGTTAGGCCCCATAACTTTAAAAACAGTTGAACATTTGACAACACACACTCCCATGCCCGAGGAAGGACTCGAACCACCGACGCGAACGGACAACCAGTCAAGACAAGCATGAAAATAAAACACTATAACCGAAAAGAGCCTCTGCAAAGGCCTGCTACAATTAAGAGCCGCACACGAACGAACCATGTTTACGCGGTGTTTTCCTGAAAATGGTGGTTTCTATCATGGTCATTGTGGGGACGCGACACTAGCGCCAGCGAGCGGTCTAGTTTTTATGTAGTAACTCTATGGAGGGCTCATTTTGCGCATATTAGAGTACGTACAGAGAAATGAGAGAGAAGACTCTTTTTCAGTACTTTACCGGAAATAGCAGCTCTGTAGCAAGCGGATCTGAAGTTATCTCTTATTTAAGAGTAATCAGATTGTGCGATATTCGCTGTGTTTGTCAGACGCTTCTTGTCTAATGCGATTAAGTACAGATTGGCATAGTTAACGCCTGTGGGCGAATTGTATTGGCACGACGGTAGGTTGATTTGTTTAATCAGCGTACCACGCCAGTAGCGAAGCCAGAAATTTTTAGGTGCTCTGAACATCATTGAGACATAGGAGCTATTTCGATCGACAGAAGTTGATCCAGGCAGAAAAGTTAGGTTTGTTTCAGTGACGACGATCCAGCTTGCAGTCACTACAACAAACGGTACTGTGTGCAAAGCGCTTAGGCATTCAACACTCCCAACAGTAACAGGAAATACAATACTCATTCAGTGCGACAGTCTCAAACGTATCTGTAACTTTTGTCAGTTTAAAGTTAGGTGCGGTGTTTCAGCCATTTTGCCGACTTTACATTTCATTACGGAGAGTCCTTTTTATAATTCAGAATATTGTTTCTATGTTGTTTTACGCTTTATTTTCCTCCCAGTTTATCAGCGGCTTTCTAAACGTAATTAATTTTTTATTGTGAAAAATACGCATACTTTTTTCCAAATGAATTAGGTAAACTTTCACGGTGTGTACTTTCAGAAGCTAGTGACGTCATTTTTGTACCCGTTCTTAACCCATAGCTTCCCAGGTCATTTGCCTGTCACACTCTGTCCCAGGTGCGGTCTGACAGACCGCAATTTTTGAATAATCATAAATTTTTGTGTCCCAGCCTCGTCGCCGCTTTTGTGTCTCATTTCCGTCGTAGGTGTCGGTGGCCGAGTGGAATGAGACCGACACAGGAATAAAGATAGCACGCTGGTGCAGGTACGGAGAGGAGCAGCCAGAAACTAGAAACACTAGAGTAAATTAGAACGTGATATATATTGAACTGAATTTATACAATACTTAACTTTTACATAGTACTGCAGAATGTTGATACATAGTTGAGCTAGAGTCCTGCCTAGTGCCTAACTGATAGCCAAGTCTTCACTGGTGCCTATCGGATTCCGAAGTCTTTACTGGTTCCTAACTCAGTCCCAAGTGAACGATGTCGTTCAGCGGTGGCCACGAGCGGAGTTGCAGCAGAGGGCGCTCGTGGCTGTCGTCGTAAGAACTCCGCGCCGTGCGTGCATGGCGGCGCGCGGCGAAAGTAGGTGGCGCGCACTTTGTACTTGTGCGACACCACACCCCTCCCCCCCAAACCGCCGCGCCGTCGTGGCGTAGGGCTGAGGGCCACGGCGACGGCACTGGGAGGAGGGCCTGGGCGGGGGCGTTACTGGTGGGACGGGCGTCGTAGCTGAGGCTGGGATCGAGACGCCGTCCGCGCCCCGGCATCCGCCTTGTGATCCTCCAGGAAACCCGGCGAAACCTGAGGAAGGGCGCACACCCCCCGCCCAGAGGGAGCAGGTCGTCTTCTGAGGGGCGTGGCCCAAGCTGGGGGGGCCCGCACGGTCTCGGAGTCCCTCTCGGTGACGCTGTCATCTGCGGCGGCGACGGAGGCGGAGAGGCCGACTGCGTAGGAGGCGCGTCGGCATCCATCGGGAGCTCGTAGCCCGGGGAAGCTGGGCCCGGCGGCGAGCGATGTGGCTGTGCTCCCTGGCAGTGAACTGGGTCTGGAATCAAGAAACCGGAGACAGGATCGCGCGGCCTGTGCAAGCGCAATGGGTTTGCGTGGCGCCGCAGCTCCGACCCTGTGGAAGAACGTACAACATACATATTGCGACCGAGCACGCGCTGAATGGTGCCTGGCAACCATGTCTTCTTCATACCAGCAAACACCCTGTACAGCACCGGCGTAGAAACCTGAAAACGCGTAGCGCCATACGAACCGACTCGGTGCGTGGGAGGCTGCAGCAGGTGAAGGAGAGTGCGGTGACGGCGGCCGTGTAGCATCTCGGCAGGAGACGTGCCGTCACGTGGCATGCACCGATACGTAGACAGGAAATTTTGAAGAGCTTGCTGCCTGGAGTGCTGACCTTTCATCTTTTCCATGTGAGACTTGAATGTTCGAACGAAACGTTCCGCTTCACCATTGGACTGAGGGTGAAAAGGTGCAGTGGTAATATGCTGAATGCTATTCACACGACAAAACTGTTGAAATTCCGCACTAACAAACTGAGGTCCATTGTCACTGACGATAGTTACAGGCAAGCCTTCGATGCAAAACACTGATGTTAAGGCACTGATCGTACTAGACGCCGTCGTTGAGTTCATGGCAATCACGAAAGGAAATTTGCTGAAAGCGTCTAAAACGATTAACCAGCGCGTATTCCAGAAAGGTCCGGCAAAGTCAATATGTAAACGTTGCCATGGTCCCTCGGGGCGTGGCCAGTCTGAGAAATGTTGCGGAGGAGCCGCCTGATGCTCCGCACAAACTGTACACTGTGACGTCATGCTCTCTATCTGAGCGTCCATACCAACCCAGGTACAATGACGTCTGGCCAGTTGCTTTGTCCTAACAATACCCCAGTGTCCTTGATGCAGGAGGCGTAAGACTTCACGTTGCAGGGAACGAGGAACTATCACTCGTGTTTGGTCGTTGTCCGTATGTAACAACAGAACACCCTGACTTAAAGACAATGCATGACGTTGTGCAAAATAACGTCGAACCAGAGGCCGATCAATGTCTTTGGCTCTGGCAGGCCAACTTGAGCGAACAAAACGTGCTACCACACTTAGGTCTGCATCCGCAGCTGTTTCCTGTGCAACCCGACGAGAGTTCAAAGGAAAGTCTGCGACAGCGGAAGCATCTCTGGAGTCTATCTGACAACATGCCATGTCTGAAGAATCAAATGATACATCCTGGCCAACCGGAAGTCGGGAATGTGTGTCCGCGTTGGCATGTTTAGTGGTAGACCGGTACAAAATTTCATACTGATAATTTGACAATATCAAGGACCATCTCTGAAGCTTTTGTGCAGTTAGTGGCGGAATTGGCTTTGTGGGTGAGAACAACGACGTGAGAGGCTTGTGGTCTGTCAACAAATAGAATTTTCTGCCATAGAGATAATGATGAAACTTTGTGACGCCGTAAATGATTGCTAAGGCCTCCTTTTCTATCTGACTGTAATTCTGTTGCGTTGGCGTCAGTAGCTTGGATGCAAAGGCAATAGGACGATCGTGACATCCAATACGATGTGACAAAACTGCACCCACACCGTACGATGAGGCATCAACTGCTAACACTACAGGCTTCTGTGGGTCAAAGGGAATCAAACATGCATCACTGAGTAGTGCAGACTTTAGTTTGTCAAAGGCCACCTGACAATCTTTAGACCAAACAAAAGGAACATTTTTCCTACGTAAGTGATGCAGTGGTGCTGCAATCTGAGAGGCATTGGGAATAAATCTGAAATAATAGTTAAGTTTTCCCATTACTGCTTGCAATTCGTGCACATTCTTAGGAGGAGGCAAGTCTTTGATTGCTCTAAGATGTAACTGTAAGGGATGAATTCTTTGGGCATTAATCACATGGCCTAGGTACTCTATTTCAGTTTGAAAAAACGAACACTTTGCTTTATTACAACGTAGACCTGCTGCAGTCAAAACTTTGAAAAGGCACTCCAGGTTTGCTAAATGTTCTTCTACTGTACGTCCGGATACCACAATATCATCTAAATAGTTCGAGCAACACGGTACAGAAACTGTCAGCTGTTCCAAAAAGCGCTGAAAAATAGCGGGGGCGGAAGAACTGGAAAAGGGTAGGCGTTGAAATTGAAAAAGGCCCATGTGAGTATTAATGACGAAAAACTTTTTTGACTCGTCATCAAGTGGAATCTGTAAGTATGCCTCTGCTAAATCAATCTTAGAAAAGAAGCGAGACTGTCCTAATTTGTCCATCAGTTCCTCAGGTCTGGGCAGGGGGTAAGTGTCTACAATTGTTTGACTGTTCACTGTAGATTTGAAGTCCGCACAGAGACGAAGTTTTCCTGACGGCTTGGGTATAATTACTAAAGGCGAGGCCCACTGACTCGCAGAAACAGGAGAAATCACCCCACTATCTTGCCAACGTGTAAGTTCTTCGGCAACTGTATCACGCAAGGCGATAGGCACTGGTCTAGCTTTACGAAATTTTTGAACTGCAGATTCTTTTAAAGTTACATGTGCCACGAAGTCTTTTGCACAACCTAATTCCGGCGAAAACAAGTCACTATATTTTTCACACAATGCATTGAGTTTGTCCTGAGGCACTACTGACGAAATTTTGAAGCACATCTCTTTGAATTGATCAGCCAAACAAGTCAAAAGCATCTAGTCCAAAAATGTTCTGTGTCGATTTGGCCTGAAGAACTACAAAAGCAACTGTTTTTGTTACACCTTGAAAAGAGGCGGGCAGGCTACACGTTCCTTGCACGGGAATATTTTGACCCGTATAAGCTGTTAACACTTGCTGTGACGGCGACAATTTTGGCGAACCCAGAAGTTCATAAGTATCGTTATTTATTAATGTGACAGCGGAACCAGTATCAAGCTGAAATTGCACCGTCTTATTTTGTATGAAGAGAGTCACAAACAGTTTTTGCTTGCGGCACTCGACAGGTGCGCGAATGTGGGCAACGTCTGCTACGGTTTGTTTACTGCGCTTGCGCGGGCCGCGTAGTGAAGTAAGCGGCGCAGACTCGGCACGCAGCGGATTAACAACACTGTCACTAGATGGCACTACCGCTGCATGCGCAGCTACTCCAGATGTACTAACTACTGCACTACACTTTTGAGTAGCTACTTGATGTCTACTGTCAGTAGCTACACAGTACTGGGCACTATTACAAGGAGCAGTTGCAGAAGGCACTATTTTCACTACAGGAATGCACTGTTCATAGTCATTTTGCTTGTCCCGAACCCTTTTCCGTTGCACTGTTTTACGCGCTCGTCGGCGCTTGCTACGTGGTGCACTATATAGTTTTGGCATAGGCGCAGAACTACTTTCTTGCAATTGATTTCCAAGGAAAGCACTGTTCAATTCCACAGCCCCTATAACATTTACAGAATGAACTGTTCTCGCACTCTGCGAAGCACTGTTTCGAACGGTACCATTCTTTGAGTTTTTAATTTGCATACACACCGACTGTACATGTCCTGTTTTGCCACATTGATAACAGGTTGCGTTGCGACTAGGGCACTGTGCACGTTTGTGGCGTGATACACACTGGGGGCAAGACTTACGTACATTTTTCTGAAATGAGCGTTGGCGCCCGTTATTCAAATTACTGTTACTAACACGACGGGGCGACTTTTGTGTCGCACTTTTACACTGGCTACTGTTCACTGTCTGGTCAGCACGGCCGGTAGAATTTAAAGAATCACTAGTGCTACACTGAGAATGACGGCTAGGAAAACGTCCGTTGCGGCGCACTGAATTAACACTGTGGCTTTGCATTTCTACTTCTGCTAAGTCAAAAGTATCATGCGCTTCAATAAGCTGCTGTACACTGTCTAATGAGGGGTCAGACTGTTTTAGAATTGCTGCCCTAATTCTGGGGTCCTGAATGTTCTGCGTAATCGCATCTCTTAACATAACGTCACTATAAGAAAGTCCACAAGAGCAAGTAAATTTACATTGGCGGGTTAAGCCCTTCAATTCCGTAATCCACTCTTGGTGTAACTGCTCAGGTAATTTTTAAGTCTGAAAAATCGGTACCACGCAGCGGCTACGAGAACTTTTCTCTCGTAATGAGCATTCAGTGCATCTACAATTTGTTCAAAGTCTACATCACGGGGAGATGCGTCAGGGAAAAGTTTTTGCAATAATACGAAGGTCTGTGGGCCCACAATCGATAAGAAAAGGTTCTTCACTCTCTGACCTGTAATTTGATGAGCCGCAACGAGTTCTTGAAACTGTGCGAAGTAGTCGCTCCATTCTTCCTCACGTTCGTTGTACTGGCGAAACGTAGGAAGCGTTGCGGCGGCAGGTGTGGGCTGCTGAAGCGGCGGCTGTTGTTGTTGGTTAGCTGCTTGCGCTGTGAGCTGGGCCACAGCCTGCAGGAGTTGTGTTATTTGCGCCGTCTGTAACTGAATAATTTCCATTAAGTTTGGGTTCGGGGTAGTGGCCATGCTGACCTATTAGGCACAGCGCATACAAGTAAATTATAACAAAACACAAATGCAATATGAAAGAGGACGCTCTGCAACAAAAAAATTCCACAAACACGTAACTGAAAATGTTCCCCCAAAAGTCTTATAATAAGGGTGGGTGGGCGGGAGCAATTTCTGCGTGCTCCGACTGCTGCTGTCTGGCTGCTACAAGCGGGCTGGTCCAAGGTTCGCCTATCACTCCTCGTCGCCACTTTTGTGTCCCAACTTCGTCGCCGCTTTTGTGTCCCAGCCTCATCGTAGGTGTCGGTGGCCGAGTGGAATGAGACCGACACAGGAATAAAGATAGCACGCTGGTGCAGGTACGGAGAGGAGCAGCCAGAAACTAGAAACACTAGAGTAAATTAGAACTTGATATATATTGAACTGAATTTATACAATACTTAACTTTTACATAGTACTGCAGAATGTTGATACATAGTTGAGCTAGAGTCCTGCCTAGTGCCTAACTGATAGCCAAGTCTTCACTGGTGCCTATCTGATTCCGAAGTCTTTACTGGTTCCTAACTCAGTCCCAAGTGAACGATGTCGTTCAGTGGTGGCCACAAGCGGAGTTGCAGCAGAGGGCGCTCGTGGCTGTCGTCGTAAGAACGTCGCGCCATGCGTGCATGGCGGCGCGCGGCGAAAGTAGGTGGCGCGCACTTTGTACTTGTGCGACACCACATAAATAGTTCTAATTGTTGACATAAAAGTTTTCTGGGTGTTGTACCGCGTCATGATGTAAGGCTATTACTTAAATCTGGTTATACCCAGATGAAGACCACTGTAACGTTGGCCGAAACTTCGGTTATTTAAGTAATAGCCTTACATCATGACGCGGTACAACACCCAGAAAACTTTTATGTCATCTGACTCTGTCCGCGGAAGCCTACGTAATTAGTTCTGATTGTTATTTAAGTGAACTAATTCAATTTATTACGCAAAAGGCTACTTATGTCTACATAAACTCTGTAAAAGGAATACATTTTAAAATTAATTTTATGAAATTATGAAATATATATATTCAAACGTAAAACTGCAGAAAATGGATTTAACATTACATTATTTTATTAACACTGTAAAAAGTCAAATACTATGGCCTTTAAATTTTACTTTGTGCCATTTTTTATTGTTTACTGAGCATGTAATAGTAAAAACATAAGAAACTCTCGAAAAAAATTCACAAAAATAAAAATTTCACTACTGCTTTGTTGGTAACTTTTTGTCTTTTCAAATGTTTTCTCTGCACTCGATGCAAATTTTGGTAGAACACTCAAGGCAGATAGGTTTCTTGCAACAATAGCAAAAATAGCACGTGTTTCTCTCTCTCTTTTTTTTTTTTTTTTTTTTTTTTTTTTTTTTTTTTTTTTTACAAGTGGAGCATGTTGTACGTTTTTCCAATCGCTCTCCAAGTACTTGTAGTCGTTTCTGTGACTCCCTACGCACGGTGAATTGATGCATGAAGTTCACGTGGAATGTGAGAAATTTTAGAAGTACGCCAAACCGGTTTTTCGGAATAACAAATCCAAAAATTTCATGTCCAGTACCATCTGTGGCATAAATCTTCTATGCTGCATTTGAAAACAGCTGAGTAAAATAGTAAACCAATAAAAGCTTTTATTTCATATGAATCTGTTTCATGCGAAAGATTTGGTTCATTTTCAGGCTTTTCTTTGTTTATTTTTACATTAGTTCACTTTACTATAATATTCAAAATATCGTCAGTCATCAGCAAATTCCAAATAGTGAGTGGATCTGGATTGTTACCTACTTGAGCAGGTGGTCGTACAGTCGGCAAACGAATGATATTATGCTGACGCACACGAGAGTTCCTCAAAAGTGGCTTCGAAGACCAACGAAAATTGTTTCGACCAAAAATATTTCTTCCAGAATTCTTAGCTGATGATACTGTCTCCATATGTCTGTCTTCATCATTTCGATTACTTGTTTCACTCGAGGAATCCACAGGTGGAAATACAATTTCTTCTTCAGTTTCACACTGATCTGAGTCTGAATTACGTTTACTTTGAATCTCACAGTCACTGTCTGATCCCACATCACTTCCTAAATGGTCTTCAAACCATTTCAAAACAGTATCCTCAAAATGAGGGTCTGTAACACGCACAGTAGAGGAAGATCTCGGTGCTGAATCCATGACGTAAAGGCCCAGGTGCGGTCTCTGAGACCGCTAGCACAAAAGAAGATGTAATAATATTGCTCCGACTCGTGTTAACGTGGCTACTGACAGTGGAAAACAGTGCAGGTGTTGGAAGCAACGATTACGCAACGCTCTATTATCCTCCCCCACCCTGTCCATTAACAATTGACTAACAATAAGCACTTGCGGTCTGTGAGACCGCACCTGGGACGTTGTTAAACCGACTAGGACCATCTTGTTGAATTCTACGTGACTTGCTGTCAGGTTCTTCCATGCAGGAGCCAAGGGTACATTGTTAGATAGCCGCTGCGCAATAAAAATTAGTTGGAAGTTTACGCAGAGTTGCGCAACACGGTTAGAAGGTTTCCCACATAACATCATTAATGGTCTTAAAACATGATCAGCGGTGCCACGGCGACTAACTGGGGTTCCAAAGGTATTTAAGTATGATTATTTTTCTAAGTCACACAGTAATATTGGCTCAGCTTTATACTAGATGGCAAAATAGTTGAAACGTAATCAGGGCATATGCTTGAAAGTGGGAAAGCCACATTCGCAAGTCTACTTACTCGCCCCAGTAAATGCAACTGCACTCTGCGGGAGTTTTGGAAGGTATTTGTTGTGTGGGTGTAACTGGGAATGTAACGGAGCTGCACCTTAGTAATGAAATTTATTACAATCAAAGAATAGTCAAATTTGCGCGTTGGTTAATTACAATCATTACAGAATGATGAAAGCCAGACACCTGAGTGACCTAAGTTTCCTCTACAGTGCGCGATAAGTCTCCATACATTGACAAATTTCGGGGCACAGCTGAGCACTGTAGCAAGAGGAGGACACTTTTCTGAGAGGCGTAGCAGACTCTGACAAGATACAGTGTGAAAGGTTCCTTTATAAAATGGTCTTCTTTAGTGTCATAAATGAACTTTGTTATGCCGATTACAAGAATCTGAATTATAATAAACAGCTCGGTGAAGTCACGGTAATAGATTTCCTGTTGTGATCTCGTTGCCATTTGTTGTTGTATCACACTTGTCCTGGTCTAGTTGTTAGGAAAGGTAAAGTGCAGGAATCAGTTGTCAGGTAAAACATTTCTATAGAGATTAATATTACAAGTTTTACTGAATGAAAATTACAATGATACTCAACTTTAGAACATATGTCTGTTTCTTCCGTCTTCTCGCTTCGCGCTTCGTCGTCCGCATGATGCTATCTGCGCTGATACCCAGTGACTGCTTGGTTCATAGCCGGGTTCTGACCTAGTAACTGCCTGAGTTCTCACTAGTAACTGACGGGCTGTCCAGGCGTATGTCAGCCTAGTTACAGCCGCTTATAGACGACGCGCATCTTCGGTTACTCCCTCCAGGCCGGCCGCGGTGGCCGAGGTCCGGGGCCGGGGTTCGAATCCCCCCTCGGGCATGGATATTTGTGCCGTCCTTAGTATTAGTTAGTTCATAAGTAGTTTGTAAGTTTAGGGACTGATGACCCCGTAGTTAAGTCCCATAAGGTTAACAAACATGTGTGAACTCCCTCCAGGATGCGCGGCGCCTGCTTGCCATTGGCTTTCGGTCGATCGCTGCCTTCTCCACGATCGTTCTCTTACCTCTGGCATGTGGCGCTGACTGTGCGCCACAAATTTTCCTATCTACACTAAAACCCTATCATTGTAAACTGCGTTGAATTTAATTTTATGTTACAGAAAACCATTTAGTTTTAGCGTCCAATTTTACGACTATAAATTTTCACTTACCTCCACAATGGATAACGCCACTCTCTCGAATGTGTTCCAACACAGCAGCAAAACAAAACAGCCTTTAAATCTATATAAAATTTTGCTTGTTTTATTTGAACTAATTTCAGAATAAACAGGTAGTCATGTCGTGCATTGTATACTTTCAGACTGCGGCATTGAATGTGAAAAAATGGAGTTGAATGAATTTTTGGAAACATCTAACTACATGACTGAAAATTATTTATACGGAAACGAATTTTAATTTTTCCCTTTGTTTTAAATGACGTGTTATGTACTCTCTCAAAACTTACAATGATAGATAAGTTTCAAAAGCCCACAGTGAGGCTTGAAATTATTGGTAGACATCTCCCCCAAAATTCATAAAAAGGCACCGATCGTTAGTACAATGAAATTTACGACGACAATATTCAGTTATAAAAGTCATTTTAAATGGAACATGGTTTTGTTTCTGCTCGTAAATTCTGGATACTAAATTTTCGTCTACGATAGTGCAGCTACAATGATCCCGCGTGCACATAAATATAAAAATTTTATCTCATCTAGTTACCATTATCCATTTACAAAATAAATTCCCATTTCGTATTAACAAAATATTTCCGCTATGTTATTCCACATAGTGAATCGACAGTGAACCACACAGCTCTACCGCTGCCATCTACCAATTCTCTCAACAGACAACACATGACTCTCTCTCTCCTTAAAACAAGCCACAACTGACTGGCGACCCTCTGCGCCCGGAATACGGCAATGCCGCTCGAAGATATACTTTGCCTCGTGACGTCGATACTCAATTTTAACACGACAGATTATACAAAAGCTTATTTTACATGGATATGAGGAAGCAGCATAAGAAATGTGCATTTTTCGACGCAGAAAATTATAATAGAAAACTTACAACATTATCGATATACACTCTGCTGACATGATGCACACCGTGCTACATGCCGTGTAAACCGGCAATGCAGCTACAGTCTAGCCAATCAGAGTAGATCCACGTCATCGTGTTCACATATGTGCAGGCTCTGAGGAAATCTAAGAACAGTTACTGCCAACTGTGTATCCAGCACATGCGTCAGTTGAAGCATGGCCACCATCTCGGCGAGTCGTGGAATGCTATTTCTCCGTTAAAACAATGAGTTAAATCGGCCGTCTTACTGTTAATGCATTGACCTGACAGGACAAAGTATGCACTATAAGCAGGTGTCCCATTTACCTGATGACCGCACGCGCGACGCACCAGACGTCTGGAGGCGAGCGCTCCGACGCCCGGCGATTCAGATGCCACGGCACCCATCTACTGCCACCACAGTACTAAATTTAAAATGTGTCCAAGTAACTTTTGTACCCACTCATGACATGCAAAGAGAAGCTGGAACTGTTGGACGTTGTTTTCGATGCATTCCTGGGATCTACTCAAGAAATTGTTCATCACACGTTGTCATTCCCTTTGATAAATGGAATTAATAGACTCTCGAATGTTATCCTTGAGTTCCTGTAACGTATGAGGATTTGCTGTGTATGCTTTATCGTTTAGTGCTCCCCTACAGACATAAATCACTCGGGGATAAATCGGGACTTGCAGTGGGCCAGATATTGTTACTGATGTCTGTCATAGAACGCTTCGCAAGTTTCTACATCTACATCTACATAGATACTCTGCAAATCACATTTAAGTGCCTGGCAGAGGGTTCATTAACCACTTTCATAACTTTTCTCTACCGTTCCATTCTCTAATAGCGCGCGCGAAGAAAGAACACCTAAATCTTTCCGTTTTCGATCTGATTTCTCTTATTTTATTGGGATGGTCATGTCTCCCTAAGTAGTACCCAACACTTCATGTGAATAAAGGGCAAGCTGTGTTTCGCAAGAGCGATACTTTCTGAATCCGTGTTGCGTGCAAAGAAACATTGACCTTAAGAGCCCTTGTTGAATCTTGTTGAAAAAACGCGAAGCTTTGTTATCTTTCACTATTTCATTACAGAACGGCTACAAAACATTTTGCAACCATGTTTCACGGTTAATCGCGACATTAAAAAAATTGGGCCTATTACTCTTTCACCACTAACTGCACACCAACTCCAATTTTCCGGAGTTCCTTTTGAAGATGAATTGGTCTTTCAGCACCCGAATGTCAAAAGATTTGAAAATTAACATACCCGTGTAATTGGAACCAGGCCACATCTGAAAACTGAATGCGGTAAGGATATATTTCATCGCCTTGCGCTTGTTTCAAAACCCATTTGTAAAATCTACCCTGTACGCGGATTCACCAGGTTTAAGTACCTGTATTACTGTTACTTCGTACGGTCTTAAACCTGGTAACTTAGTAGCTCTTCGTACAGATCCGCGAGAAATTTGTGTTTCCTGTGAAAGACGTCTAAGACTTTTTAGAGGGGATTTTGAAGGCGGTAAGCAATATCATCGCGCTGAGATTCTGAGTGCACTTCTTGTCAGAAACACTTCCCTTTACTCGAAATTTATTCACTAATTTGTGAATTGCATAATTGTTCGGAATTATAACACCTCGAAATTTCTGTTCAGTGTGCGGACAATACGAGCCGACTCTGTATGCACATACGAATCGTAAATGAACAATAGTTGTGTCCACAGACTTGACTGTTACACTCACTGTTGCTTTCCTGGGTCAAAAAACGCGCAGTGCAGGCAGGTCACTCAAGGTTGCCAACTTGCCCCTGACAATTACATTATCCAGCGGAAAATATTATTCAGTCCAATTAAGACCACTTGAGAAGAGGCTGAGATTGAGACTTTCAGCGTAGAAGAGAAGCTAAAAGTCGCTATGTACATGAAAATGACTCAATATACGGACGAATTAGCAGAATCATACAGAAACGTGGCATCCTTTGCATTCCATCACCCGAGACGAGAAGTTCGCCTTGTAAGTTAAAGGCGATTAAGGCCTCCTGATTGGCAGGGGCCCGTCGCATTCCATGCGTATGCGACATTTCTTACTTTATGGAGATTATCACAACAGTCAAGGAGAGATGCATCGAACACTAGCCAAACATCCAACAGTCAAGCAAACAACCATGCGTCGCCGAGCGCTGCCTCTTATATAATACGACGAGGCCAATATATGCGACAGCATAATTAAGGATCCTATTGCAATCAAGATATCAGAATTTAATAAACAGGACCGAGGATTCAAATATCTCTTGGTGCCAGGCACTCTGTATATTAAAATCTCGCTGGCCGTCACATTCATCAGAGTTGGAAAAAGCTGACAGTATTTGTACTTCACGGTATATCAGTGCGACCCATGAGATATGTAATACTAGATGAATCCCCGGCTTTGCCGGGTATTTATTTATTCGTATCATTTTTCAGGTATATATTCATTTGCAAGAAGTAATAGATTAAAACTTGCTGCGTGATGAGACGGTTTTCCAAGAACGTTACTGTTTATGTGCTCATATCTCATTAACTACGTGTTGTTTTGTGATACAATATAGAAGGTACATTCAACTATGTGTGTGTATACTGTCTGTAATATTTCCTGCGGCTACAATTTATAGTGTACAAATTATAAATTATAACGTCGTACCGAATGCCGTAGTGTTACTCCATAACAGCGGAAAAGTAGTAAGCGAGAAACTTTTTTCCTTTCATCATTTTGCTATGGTTGTCAGCAAGAAAAAGTTTAATAACGGTTTGAAATTATTTTTGAAGTTTGTTGCAAGTCGCTAAGTACTGTCATTCTCATACAGTGTATTTCGAAAGTCTCGCCGCATTTTTTGCGATTTCAATAGGTTATGACGTAATATCTTTTGAACCATCTGCTGTATGTGATTCTTAACCCTGCAGCAATTGTTACCTCACAGTAAGGAATGTGCGTACCAAATGTGATTCTTATACTTAGGGCGACCGTCCTCGTGGATTGAAGCTTACATGTACAAAATTTGAAAAATTTGGATCAAAACTGTAGATTTTTATGCAACATGTTCATACATACGGACACTCTGCTTTATATATTAGATTGTCACGTTGAAAACATAATTCGAAGGTTGAGTCTTTAATAGAGTAGAGCACAACACTTGACAGAACAGGTTTATTGCTAACATAAGCGTTAACACTCAGACTGCCTACTGATCGGATTCAAATGTTCAAATGTTTGTAAATCTATCGGACCAAACTGCGTGGTCATCAGTCCGTAGCTTACAAACTACTTAAACCTAGGTAAACTAATCTACGGACAAACACACACACACACACACACACACACACACACACACCCATGCCCCAGGGAGGACTCAAACCTCCACGGCGAGCAACCGCGCTCTCCGCAGCAAGACGCTTTAGACCGCTCGGCTACTCCACCGCGACACTGATCGGAGTACTCCGCTGTTTATACATAGAATGAATTTTCTGGGACTTGCAAGTACAGCAATCATAAAAACAGTCTAGAAACAGTAAATACAAAAATTAAAAATAAAAACTTATGCCAGTGTCGAAATTTGATACCCCGGACCGCAATCTGCGACGCTAACCACTCCACCACGCTTTCCCTCGGAAGACTTGCGGCAATATCAACAGTTCATTTACGGCTACGTATAAGAATCACATAAGTGCGTGAGCTATTATAAACTTTCCTTCTCTCTTGAGCTGTATTACCTTCCGTTATCCTCTTCTTCACGTTCTTCCTTCTCCCCTAATTCCGCCCCTGTGGGTTCAAGCGCAAGGCTTACTCCAATATTCAAGAAAGGCAATAGGAGTGATCCCCAAAATTACAGGCCTATCTCATTGACATCGATTTGCAGTAGGATTTTGGAACATATACTTTGTTCGAATATTATGAACTACCTCGAAGAGAACGACCTATTATCCAGTAGTCAACACGGGTTCAGAAAGTATCACTCTTGCGAAACACAGCTTGCCCTTTATTCACATGAAGTGTTAAGTGCCATCGACAAGGGATCTCAAATCGATTCCATATTTCTGGATTTCAGGAAAGCTTTTGACACTGTACCCCACAAGCGGCTTCTTATGAAATTGCGTGCTTATGGAATATCTCCCCAATTGTGCGATTGGATTCACGATTTTATATCAGAAAGAACACAGTTCGTTGTAATTGACGGTAAATCATCGAGTAAAACAGAAGTGATATCTGGCGTTCCACAGGGAAACGTTATAGGTCCCCTACTCTTCCTCGTGTTTATAAACGATTTAGGAGACAATCTGAATAGCTCTCTTAGACTATTGCGGATGATGCTGTCGTTTATCGGTTAGTGAAGACAACAGATGATCAAAAGCAACTGAAAAGCGATTTACACAAAATTTCTGCATGGTGCGAAAATTGGCAATTGACACTAAATAAAGAAAAATGTGAAGTAATACACATGACCACTAAAAAAAATCCGCTGAACTTTAATTACGCGATAGATCAGTCAAACCCAAGGGGTCGTAGATTCTACCAAATACCTAGGAGTTACAATTACGAACAACTTTGACTGGAGAGAACACATAGAAAATATTGTGGGGAAGGCGAACCAAAGGTTACGTTTCATCGGCAGAACGCTTCGAAGATGCACCAGCTCCACCAAAGAGATTGGATACATCACACTTGTGCGTCCTCTCCTGCAGTACTGTTGCCCCTTGTGGGACCAGGTGGGACTGACGGAAGACATTGAGAAGGTTCAGAGAAGGGCAACTCGTTTTGTTCTATTACGTTACGGGGGGGGGGGGGGGGGGGAAGGCGTCACGGAAATGTTGCACGAATTGGGGTGGAAATCATTAAAAGAAAGACGTTATTCCATTGCGGCGTGATCTGTTTGCGAAGTTTCAATCACCGACTTTTAGTTCTGAATGTGAAAATATTTTGCTAGCACCCACCTACTTAGGGAGACATGACCATCCCAATAAAATAAGAAAAATCAGATCGAAAACGGAACGATTTAGGTGTTCTTTCTTCGCGCGCGCTGTTAGAGAATGGAACGGTAGAGAAAAGTTATGAAAGTGGTTAATGAACCCTCTGCCAGGCACTTGATTGTGATTTGCAGAGTGTCTATGTAGATGTAGATGAAGGCTGCAGTTTTTGCTTGCCCTTCGTAAGAGGCGACTAAAAGGAGTTTCATAGAAATTGTTGCTTTGATTTTGTAGTACAGTGTGAAATCATAAGTGATATTGGAAGTGTAAGAGCGAGAGTGCAATTGTGTTACTGTTTGTTTCTTATTGTGCTGTCTTAATGAATTTGATAGAAACTTTCTCCATAATACAGTGGATAAAGGACATAGCCAAATGGTGAGGGTGAGTGAAGGAAGGAGGCGATGTCTGGTGGGTCCGAACCTCTCCCCCCCCCCCCCCCCCCCCAGTAACCTAAATGAAAAAATTACCCACGTGGCCTAGCTCCCGTATAGAGAAAGATATTTTTATTTTCAATCATACGACTAAAATGGGATCTGTTTTATCGATAGGGTCATCTTACGATTTAAATTATCGATACAACTATGTCACTATAGACTTTCGCCCATTCCCACCTTTATCCAAGACCAGCTACTGTACATTGTTGGTCTTACATTAGCTCCGTTATTGGTGTGTTAATCAGATCGGTTCTCAATTTACTGCAGTTGAATTTAATCTTATCTGCGACCGTTTATCGTTTTCTTCCCCTACTGTGTGCTGTAGAGAAATTTTCTAACTATGGGTAAGTTTGTAACGAGAAAGTAGAGAGACTTTTTTTGGCCACTAGCGTGTGGCAAGTCAAATATATGTGCTGACCTAATTACCTGTTTATTATGGAAGAAGGAACGAATCTAAGGGTTTTACGCCCCGTCGACAGCTTGGTCATTAGAGACGGAGCTAACGATCGGATTTTTGGGTAAGGATGAGGGAAGGAAATCGGCCGTGCCCTTTGAAAGGAACTATCCCGTCATTTACCTGGAGTGATTTAGGAAAATCACGGGAAACCTAAATCTGGATGGCCGGTGGTGGATTTGAACCACCATTATTCCGAATACGAGTCCAGTGCGTTACCACTGCGCCACCACGCTTGGTTGTTTATTATGATGATGATCGCATGGCATTTATTGGCCGGAAATTCCCCACTGGCGTCCGGCGCATTGTTGCAAGTCTTTTACCACTTAGGCAACTTGCGTGTCGATGATGATGAAATGATGATGAAGATAACACCCAGTAACCTGAGAGAAATCGAACCGCACACCCCTGTGTGTAGTCAGCGACGCTGTCGGCTAAGTTACGGTGTCATAATTTGGAGACGGATAGAGCTCCGAGGTGGCAATATTTCAGTGTTCCACAAGATACTCAAGTTTTAAAATTATGTTTTAGAGTAACAATTTATCAGGAGGATGGATGGGTTAAATAGTAGCAGTAATAAAGGAACCCATAATCATGCAAATAAAACAAATGGGCATTAACGATTATTGCTTTCTGTTGACAAATGCAATACGCAATGTATTTGGGCTTAATGCAACATTTGTGAGACAGAGTGTATGAGCCACAGGCTATAAGTCGCTTATTAATGGTAGCGAGTTGGTGACATGTTACCGAGTCGTTGTCAATGCTCAAACGTAAATAAATAGTACGCATTACGATAATCGGACATCGTTTAGAATTAAAGCTGCATATGTTGAAATAATGCTGCGACAGGAGCTAATGGCTTATTGTCATTAATAGTTTCATTTAACGATAAAAGCGAAAATCATACTAAAGAAAAGCACCATCAATGATTAAAAAAGACGGTATATCAAATTACAAAGTAAAGCAAACACTTCTGTAAAACGCGGGTGCCTATTTAACAATACCTTCAGTACAGAAAAATACACACTTTCCGATCTTCTTGCGCCGCGAAGCGGAGACGAAGTTTTCCACAATGAAACAAGTGAAGACTTGATTGAGGAAAACAAAGGGTCATGACAGACTGACCGGATTCGCCTTGATAGCAATACATTATTCTCATTCTATTACAGCAGCTGTCTTAATTGTCATTGAAAGGGACAATAGTTATCAAGTTGCGAGGTGTGATTTTGGGTTTATTCGGCGTATGTAAATCTTGAAGAACGCCATGGAAGAGGAAAAACGCTTTAAGGTACATTCAGTTTCTGTTCCAGTGGATCTATAAAAATCCATGGATGACGACTTTAGACGTCAGGAATTCCACAGAATCTGCAATATTCCTGGCAGATTTATAACTAATACTGATAAGCACTTTACATGTCAAGCACATATTTCGGTACTCTGGATGTTCACGCAATAACGCTAGTATTAGTGGTCTGAAGACAAAAAATGGATCGGTGGAAGAGCAAAATATACATAGTAGAAATAAAAACAGAGCATGTAACACAACAGGCAATTAAAATATTTTTTCTGCCCATAAAAGCGAAAGCGCCTATCGTAACAGCTATTTATAAATCATGACGTTGCGTGAAATTATATCTCTAATGACGCAGCTGATCGTTAAACGATTTTCCAAAAACGTCGAAAAACACTATTCACGCAGATTAACTAAATACGACAAATTCTGGCAGGAGCGCCGAAACTCCCTGTTTTATATTCGTGTTTTAAAACTCAAGTTTTAAATCAAATACTGTTCATGGGTTCGTTTTGCCGAATCGTGCATTTCCAAGATATGGAAGCGTATGCTCTTTACTTTACCTACTCTTGATTAATACCGTAACAATCGTACGAGATTATCTGTAGCAGAGAATAACGAATTTAAGTATAAGACGAAGAGCGATAATAGGGACGTGGTGGAGACTAATGTGTCAGCAACAGTCTTTATTTGTTCTCTTGACATGTTAATCAACATATGTGTCCCTTATCCTTACACAAGTCTCAAAATAAAAGCTAACGGAAGATGTAGTGAAGACACAGAGATACAGAGGAGAGGGGGTTGATAATTATCTTAGGAAACATGAAGGAACGTTAACGTAAATGAAGAGATGTTACAGTAAGAAGATTATTCGCTACTTCCCACAACGAGACTTTTCACGTCTTCCAATCGACCGAGATTTCGGTGCAGTGAAACGCAGTTAACTAGTCACACTTTTGAAAGACGGCCGTCTGTCCTCTTCCATATATTTTTTTATAAAATTGCAATTTATTTGATGTCGCTAGATTAGCATTTTGTTAATACTAGAACATCACTCTTTTCAAGGCATGAGGAATAGCATTTTTATTTCATGTTTTAAAATATTAGTTTCTGAAATATTAGTTAATATTGCTAGGACTTTTGTTATTTTAATAACTTATTATTGTGGTTATGAATGTGGTAATAAGTACGGCTTCTCCGTTATGCCACTGTCCCTGTGAGAATGTATATTTTTTTCACTTTTAAGTGTATGTGCGAGGATCTAATGGCTGTCTAAATGTGGGTGGTAATAGCTCGCTTTGCATGGTTCTCTCTTGCTCAGAGTCGATGGTTAGTCGTTACCAACCCCTGCTGCTGATGCGACCAAAGAGGTTTCTACACCCTTTGGTTACAAGCCAGTCGACGAGCCCTCTCCAAGTCGTGTCTCGCAATCTTCTCTCCCCACCGCCGCTGTTCTCATGGCTTTCGCCCAGTTTCCGGTAGCTTTCGCTACTCCTGGCCACTCGGTGGTCACTTGGTAGTGGGATCGTGGTAAGGTTCGTTATGCTCTTGTGTCTGTGGAGATGGTAGCGATTCGTTGTCTAGCATGGTTAACTTAGACTCTTGAACTTAGATTCATTTTTCGCAATATTTTTTTTCCAATCGTGCGCAGAAATGTGTTTTAGGTTTTCAATCCAGTGATTTCCAACAGATAAACGCGGTGTATGTGTTACTAGTTGCAGTTTAAAAATGGTCTGGTATATTCAAACCTTTTCTGATTGTGTGGCAGTGTACGAACTCTGTGTAAATTCTTTCTAGCCCTGTGGGGCCCGATTTCTAACACACGATATGTTCATTTTTGTACAGTACATGTAAAATCTTTCTTATCGTTTACTTCCGTGAGTGATATGTGTTCCACATAGTTGGTTCTTAGAACAAAGCGTTCAGCTTCCACTATTGTTTGTTCCATGCCCATCAGGCAAGCAACTATGCGTGTATCCTTCTGATTTCCACTAACATTTCGCGATCTTCTCTCCCGCCTATATTAATTTTGCTGTTTCTTCTCCGAACTTGTAGTATGCACTTAGTCTTTATCAGTAATTCTCTCCGAGCCTTGAACAACCTCCTTCAATAGCTTGTTTATGAAATTCTATGTATTTCTAAGGGTTGTCTGCCGTAGTTTTTATTCTCACTTTTCCGTCCTTGTAATTATTTCACTTTTCTGGTTTTTGAGACTGGACTTCATCCGTCTCTGTAATCGCTCCCTATCGCGTTTAGCTGCATTTAATTCGCTTCCTTTTGTAATTCTAAACATTTTTATGGGTTGCATGTAGTAGTTTTTATTTTTATTTTTCCGACTTTGTAATTATTTCACTTTTCCGGGTTTTGAGACGACTTCTTCCGTCTCTGTGAACGTTCCCAATCACATGTTGCTGCATTTCAGTAGCTCTAGGGGTTGCATGCCGTTGTTAATTTTCTTAATTTTTTCGGAAATTGAATTTATACATTTTTATCGGTTTTCGGAACCACGTGGGTCCGAACTCCGACTTCAGGGGTTTGCAGCTAGTCACTTGAATTTACCCCACTTCTCATAAAATCAGTGCTAGATAGTTTACTCTCAGATTGCAACTTAAGAGTCCGCCGTGATTTTGTATAATGAATCCGATTTTTAACCACTTCACCTTCAGTGGAGTGCGATCATGTAACGTAGCCGTGTGTCGCCGTTAGCGTGTTTGCTCGCCGTCTAATCTAGATGCAACTGAACTTTGCTATACTCACGCACCATCTCAAATGAGACACAACAGACCAGAGCCATCTTCGCAGTTTTATTGTCTATTGTGTTTGTGGTACCTTCGGGTTTGCTGAATTTCGCCTACGATAGCGGCGCCTGCTTCTGCCTCGTTTCAGAACACTGATTTTGCTGAGTTTCGCTGTTGCATTGCGTGTGTGTGAGCAAGTGAGTGTTGTTTGTAAATCCCCCACCCAGCAGCGTTAAGTTCTGTGTAATTTATGCCGGCCGTGGTGGCCGAGGAGACTGAGGCGCTCCAGTCACGCTCCGCACGGCCACTACGGTCGGGGGTTCGAATCTCCCCTCGGGCATAGATATTTGTGCCGTCCTTAGTCATAGGTAGTTCATAAGTAGTTTGTAAGCTAAGGGACTGATGACCCCGTAGTTAAGTCCCATAAGTTGTACAAACATTTGAACTTTTTTTGTGTGATTTATGTTAAATTCAATTCTGGGCTTCGTCAGTATTAGCTCATGTAAGTGAGATGCATTTTTATTGTATTAACAAAATTTGTTCCCCATTTTTCTTGCATTCGACCTGAATAAACAAGTTAAGTTCAGTATAATTTTGACTTGCCTATAAATTGTAGTTTTCGAGCACCTTCCCCCTGCTGAGAACAAGCTCAGATGCAATTTTTTATGTTTAAGTTCAGTTGCGCCATAAATGTTCTTCTTTAGCCACCTTTATGAAATAACTTTAATTGTGGTGGCTTGTTTATTAATGCCTGTGTGTAATTTTGTGTGAGCTGCTACGCATATTGGCCTCCTTAGTATAAGTTAGTTTATAAGTCGTTTGTAAGTTTAGGGACTGATGACCCCGCAGTTAAGTCCCATAAGCTTAACAAACATTTGGACATTCTTAACCCCGATATATTTGTTAGAGTTTTTCCCTACAGCTTTATTTGGTAAATACACATTGTACAGGAAATAATACAACAAATTTGTCTTGCATAAACATTACACTGTTTAACCATCTAATTTAAGAAACTCATTCTTCGCTTTGTCGTCACTTCCTCTTTTTTTTTTTTTTTTTTTTTTTTTTTTTAATGGACATTTTGCCTGCAACAATATTTACAAAACATACTAACGAAATACCAAATAATAATAATAATACTTCTTCACATAAATAGTCAGTGTACTATAACTCACACACGTCTTCTAATCAAATTACGTGCTTATCGAATATCGCCACAGTTATGTGATTGGATTCGTAATTACAAAATGAAACTTTCACTCTGCAGCGGAATGTGCATTGATGTGAAACTTCCTGGCAGATTAAAATTGTGTGCCTGAACCGGGAATCGAACCTGGAACCTTTGTCTTTCCTGTCAGCAAGGACAAAGAACGTTGTATTTGACGGAAAGTCATCGAGTACAACAGAAGTGATACCTGGCGTTCCCCAGGGAAGTGTTACAGGGCTCCGTCTGTTCCTTATCTTTATAAACGAATTAGGAGACAATCCGAATTGCCCTCTTAGACTGTTCGCTCGCGGATACTGCTGTCATTTATCTGTTAGTAAAGTCGCCAGAAGCTCAAAAGAAACTGAAAAATGATTTAGATAAGTTATCACCATGGTTCAAAAATTGGCAGTTGACCCTTAATAATCATAAATGTGAAATCATCCATATGACCATTAAAGGAAATCCGTTAAACTTCATTTACACGATAAATTAGTCAAATCTACAGGTCGTCAATTCAACTAAATACCTAGGATTCCTAGAAATAACAATTAAGAATAACTTAAATTGCAAATAACATATAGAAAATATTGTAGGGAAGGTGAATTAAAAGTTACGTTTCTTTCGCAGAACAATTAGAAGATGCAACTTCCTAGACTACACTTGTGCGTCCTACTTTAGAGTATTGTTGCGCATTGTGGGATCCACACCACGTCGGACTGACGGATGATTTAGAGAAGGTTCCGAGAAGTGAATCTCGTATTAATGCAATATAGGGGAGAGAGTGTCACGAAAATGACACAAGAGATGTGGTGGAAATCATTAAAAGAAAGGCGTTATTCGTTGCGGTGAGATCTATTTGCGAAATTTCTTTCACAAACACCTACCTACATAGGGAGACATGATCATCACAATAAAATAAGAGAAAGCGGAAGGATTTAGGTGTTCCGTTTCCCTGTGAGCTATTAGAGAATGGAACTGTAGGGAAATATCATAAAAGGGTTTCGATAGACCCTCTGCCATGCACTTCAATGTAACTTGCAAGGTATTTATGTAGTTGTACGGTTTAAACACTGTAATCGTAAAAACATTCCTGATTAACTTTATCGTTGAAGAAACGAATGTACATTTTAGGTTGTATGACAGACATTGCGGAAGGTTGTAACTTCCTTGGTTACTGCGATAATCCTTTTACAGCACAACGTGCAGCACCGCCGAAATTTTCTTGCTGGTCCCTCAATTATTCGCAGCTTATGGGCTTTCTTTCTTGACGTAGGACTGGCACAGGGAGTATATCCATATAAATGCAAAGCAGTGGACCCTTTGAAAATTTCGTAATGAAAATCTTCTCTGAATTGTTCTTTTTACAATGCAGAATCCAAGCACAGAGCACTGTAACTTTTCTCCACTATCTCACATTTGGTCGCTGAGATCAAAGCTTATTTTTATTTTGTCGTACTCCAGTACAGCTTTGGTTTCATTATACTTTCTCCTTTTCTGTTCTTTTCCCCTAGTGTGTTGTAATGTATCAGTATGCACACAAACCGTGGAAATCATTACGACTCTCCTTTTATAAATCCAACTGACGATTTTTTTCTCTAACAACGTTTTCTGCTCGATACATTTCCCCCCTGTTTTCTCCACAAGTTCTTTGGAAGTTCTGTTCTATCTGGACGAACTATTCTACAGAGGAAAGCATTTTATCAAACAACCTATGTGCTGAGAAATGCTAGTATAGAAACTGTTGGCATGAAGGGCCTCCCACATTTTCATATTGACAGACTACGTGTGACTTGCACCTTGTAGCTCTTCGCTTTCCCTTCGAAAACAAAAGGTGCAGCCTTCCTCTGTACAAATTTTGTATAGTCGTAGAAGACATTTCTCATATTTGTTGGTAACATACTGCTTAAAAATCAACCTTCCTCTATAAGGAATCATGGATTCGTCAATTACCACATATCTTCCAGGTATTAGAGCACTTTGATTTACCATAATGATTAGAGTAGATAAATAAGCATTTCATAATAGTAAATAATATTTTGTTGCACACCGTAAAGCAGCTATTCTTGCCTACTAGCACAAGCAAATGATGGTGCGTGTATTTTGAAGCAGATACTATTATTTTTGACTGATGAGTTCAACGAACGACTGTTTGTATATTTTATTGCCCAACAATAACTGACCTGTCCTCTGCAGCGTTTTGCGCTAAAAGAGCGCAGACCAACATTTGGGACACCAGGTTAGCCGAAAAATTGAAAATTACCACGGAAAAGTATTATCAGATCACTGTTCAGCCGAATGTAGGCGAACAATTTTTGAAATTATTTACTTCATGAAACTTCCTGGCAGATTAAAATTGTGTGCCGGAACCGGGACTCGAACCTGGGATCTTTGCCTTTCGCGGGCAAGCGCTCTACCACTGAGCTACCCCGACACGACTCACGATGCCGCCTCACAACTTTACTTCCGCCAGTACCTCGCCTCCTACTTTCCAAACTTCACAGAAGTTCTCCTGCGAAACTTGCAAGACTAGCACTCCTGGAAGAAAGGATATGGTGGAGACATGGCTTAGCCACAGCCTAAGGGATGTTTCCAGAATGAAACTTTCACTCTGCAGCGGAGTGTGCGCTGTTATGAAACTTCCTGGCAGATTAAAATTGTGTGCCGGAACCGGGACTCGAACCTGGGATCTTTGCCTTTCGCGGGCAAGCGCTCTACCACTGAGCTACCCCGACACGACTCACGATGCCGCCTCACAACTTTACTTCATGCTAAATATATCACCTATACACCTCTAATATTTCCAGAACCGATTAAGATATAGTAAGTCTGTTTTAAACCATAAGAATTGTAAGAAGGTCCTGACTAAACGACGTAAAGTCTCCTGTCATAGCTATGTTAATTACATCGATAGCTATATCAACAAATGGAACTATAGTAATTTCTGCTGCTAGTATCGTAGATCACATGTGAACTAGACAGAGGACGAGGTCCTTTAGCCTGTCTGGTCCTTTATACCGGCATCCTCCTTATCCGACGTGACGCATTTCCTAATTTTGGTATGAAATCACGGACTTCCGCATAAGACAGTAATTGGTTTGATGTTCGAAACAGATAAATTCTGGACTCTAAATATTGTAATTTCTAAGGAACTAGTCGTGGCATTCGATATGTGAAACTTCGTTGAATTCGTCACTTTGGGATCTACGATATTAGCAGCAGGAAGTACTATAGATCCATTTGAAAAAACGAAGTTGATATCGATATCTAATTGATAAAGCTATTAAAAGAGACTACACGTGGTATAGTGAGGACTTTCTTACAATTCATGTGGGTGAAAACAGAATTACTATACCTTAAATGGTTCCAGAAATATTTGATGTGAAAAACTTAGTTGAATCACCATATATGCCTTTGAGCATCTTAGTTCTTAGAATTTCGAGTAGTAATCGCTTCTGCAGTTTCGGAAAGGCGTCGATATTCATGGCACTTGGAAGGATAGAATTGCATCGGGACACATGGTGGGCCGAACCGTAAGGAACGTGTTAAGGGGATTAAACATTGAGGTCATCAGTCGCTTGTTGCCTACTGAGATCTAAAGGGCTCATCAAAGTAAAATCTAACACTCAGCATGTAGAGGGCGAAACCCAATGATGTACAGAGTGGCGTCATTATAAACAGCAATGGCAACACGAAAGAAGGATTACATAAAAGAGAAGAGAAACTGCCAGCCAAAAGCTGTACGGACCGAATAAAATTTTAAAGCAGATAAATTTCAGAGTGAATGTGAGCCTGATAAGTCAGGCTACTTACCACTAGATTGTTCTATAAAAACCAGCCATCGAGGCATCATCGCCAAGACTTATAGGAGGCGCAGAAGGTAGATTGTGAGTCTGCTGCAAAGAGGATAAAAGTGGACAGCCCGGTAGGATGTGGACTACTGAGGTCGCCACCGAGACATGTGGGCGACGCAGAAGATCGCCGTGTGTGAACCACGTACAGCTAATACGTAGGCTGCCGAGGATAACTGCGTACCTACGAGAGGGCCTAAGAGTGGACTTCTAAGTGATCGTTGAGGGCTTGTTCACATGGAGCTTGTTCGGCGTGCTCGAGGTAGACCAATCCGAGTTCCAAACCACAAAGACCTTACGGTGCAAACCCAATCGTATACCCCTTTCTAGGATATCAATATGTAGAGGCTGGGATGTGTTGGCTATATCTGCCAGCCGATCGACGTACTCGTTGCCTGTGTTGCCAAAGTGACCCGGGGTTCTAACAAAGTCTACCGAACAACCAGACTTGCCAAGGGTGCAGATGGAGTTATGAATTGCTCGCACCAAAGGATGGAAAGAAAAGCACTTTTTAAGAGCGTTTAGGCCACTCAGTCATTCATAGACTCGCTACAGATGACAAACGACTTCCTGGGGCATGCTTGGAGGTGTTCAAGACCACGAGATATAATAATCAGCTCTGCAGTGAAAACGGCACAGCCAGGATGGAGGGAGCATAGTTCAAGGTGGTCACCGTGGACATAGGCATACATAACTTGGCCATCTACTAAAGAATCCTCAGTATAAACCACTTCTGCACCATGGGAAGTGTCGATAATGGCCAGGCACTTGCGACGGAGAGTTAGTAGTGAAACTGATGCCTTTCAATAACTGGACACTTACAGATGTAGCTGCAAGCGGGGAATGGACCAAACATGTGTATGGGATTGGCAGGAGACAGGAGGAGGGAGAGGTAGGGACTACAGCGATGAAAGGTGAGTACAAACAAGACCACGATCAGGGTCGCCGAAATGGGAGGGCGGGTGAGCGGCTGGAAAAAGAAGCATGAACATGAACAACGTAGGAGGCAAGAAACTGTTTAATTTGGATAACATTGTCCTAGGAGAAAAATCTTCCTTGACGATATTTGTATTGTAATAATAGTCTTGATGGCAGAGGTAATTATTTTTATTTTACCGGTTTGAACATAATATAGGTCATCTTCAGAAAATACACCCCATGTAGGCAGTGCAGAACTCTGTAGGGATGCCGTGTCTGTTCTCTGGCCGTAAGTTGATAACTGCAGTTACCTCAAGGGGGCAGATAAATGCTTGTGGTCCTGAGGGCTCACAGCAGATAATGCAGCACCATCCGCAAAGAAAGCAGCGAAGATGCGGCTGCGGCAAAGAATAATTTTAGCAGCAAGCAATTTAGTCTCTCATATTTACACTTAACCTCAGCGTAAATAAGACGGTCCAGGCTCTTAAACTCCATTATCCTTTTCTCTTTATGGAGTATGGTGCAGTTCTATGAGCAAGGAAGATTATATTGACCGCAGTCAACGCATGCTGGAGGGGACATCTGTATGGGATGGACGCCCACAATCCCTGCTTGTAGGGCTGAAAGCGCAATGAGATAACGTGTCCAAACTTTCAGTACTGAAGCACTGCATAGGGGTAAGTAAATATGGCTTTACATCGCAACGGTAGACCATCACCTTGACGTTTCTGGTAACTTATCACCTTCAAACGCCAAGATGAAAGCACCAGGTGCAACAGTCAACTTTAGATCCCCTGTGTGCGCGCCGTACAAACTGGACACCCTGTCACTTAACGTTGGTCCTCATCAGACTGCAAGAGAAGATCCAGGTGAAAGATAACACCCTGAACCATACTGAGTGACTTGTGGGGAGTTAGGGACATCACCCAGATTGTCACAGGCTAGTAAGGCCCGGGACTGTGCAGGGAACGCTGTGTTTATAAGGACTGAGCGACTCTACATCTTTGATAGTGCCGTCACTTCCCCATATTTACAAGTTGTGCCCGAAGAACAAGGGCTTAATGGAAGCCAAGGGTGCCCCATCAGTCCTTGTGGTAACTGAGATGAATGCGGTTCTGCTAGCTCTGCTGTCCGTCTCTAAAAAAAATGTTCAAATGTTTGTTAAGCTTATGGGACTTAACTACGGGGTCATCAGTCCCTAAACTTACAAACTACTTATGAACTACTTACGATCTAGGACGGCACAAATATCCATGCCCGAGGGGGGATTCGAACTCCCGACCGTAGTGGCCGTGCTGACCGTGACTGGAGCGCCTCAGTCACCTCGGCCACCGCGGCCGGCTGTCCGTCTCTCTTCCCATGGTGTGGCAAGGGAAGGAAACTACTTCGGGTGATTGCATTGCATTGTTATGAAACTTTCCCCCCTTAGAAAAGACGGTTGTACGTCCGCCAACGTTGTTCTTTGCTCGTTTCATTTTAGAGAAGTAGAAGTCAACCCAACTAGAGCTCCGCTCCCCTAGGTACGTCCGATACATCTGAAGGGCGGCAGGTTCTCCAGAGTTTCTCCACTAGCGACTGATCCTCCTGAATAGCTCTGCATCTCCCAGGCACGCAGCACATCTTGAGATTGAGATTTTTTAATAGATGTTTATACTTTACTCCAGATCTAGGCAACTAAGCCAAAATCCGCAGGCTCTGTAACATACAATGTTCCATGGTCGCGCCCTACAGTGAGGACTGTTGGCGTGACACAGTCCCCAGCTCAGGGACTCCGGGTTCGCCAAACTACCTAGTACCTAGTAAACTAATTCTGAACTCCCTGAGGGGATGTAATAATTTCCACTAGATCCTCAAGTGACTGTTGCTCCATATTGTAACACTCCTCATCGGAGATTCTCAATCTCTCAGATTGATTTGTGGATCATCTAGTTCAAAAACAGCCCTTTTCATTGTATCGCAGGCATGTTTCATGGTGTTCATGCCCGTAGAAAATTCCAATCTTCCAATTTAGTTATCATGAAGGAACGCATTCACAAGATCTGCACGATGAGTATGAGAATCGTAGTCCTTTAAGAAGAATCGCTCACCAAAATACTGTCAGTACGGTAGCACTGTACGCCGGAATATGTTGTCCCTGTAGCATATAACCGTTTGACTGCCTTATATGACCACAATGGCGTACGGCGTCCCCACATAATGCCACCTAAACACATCAGGGACCCACCACCTTGCTGAACTTGCCTAAGATTTGCAGGCTGATTCTGGTTGAAGGCAGTTACGCAGTTACGAGTCTCATCTGTGAATAGCAGTTGATGCCAATTCTGACGAGTCCATTTAGTATGCTGTTGGGCCAATCTTCAATGCGGTGCATGGTGTATAGGTGTCTAAGACGGACCTCGCCATGAACGTCGGTAGTGTCGTTGCACGTCATGCAGGCTATTGCGTAGTTCGAGTCGAAACTCCAAGTCCTGTGGCTGCACAAAAATCTTTATACAGTATGGTGGCGTTCCTCTCAGGGTTCCTACAAGCTGAAATCCGTAGGTAGCGGGGACCAGTTGCAATGTAAGCCTTTAGGCGGCCAGAGTAAGGCACATCGACAGTTACCTTATATTTACCTCCTCCACGTCCGATCAACATCTCTTTAGTTCAGTTACGAAACTTCCCATGGCCGGCCGCAGTGGCCGAGCGGTCTGCGGCGCGTCAGTCACGTTCTGCACGGCCACTACGGTCGGGGGTTCGAATCCCCCCCCCTTGGCCGTCTTTAGTATTAGCTACTTCATAAGTAGTTTGTAAGTTTAAGGACTGATGACCCCATAGTTAAGTCTCATAAGCTCTACAAACATTTGAACTACAAACTTCCCTTGATAACAGTCTCTGCTCACATAAAGTAATAATGCGGGCTACGATAGAGTGGCCCAGCGCATTGAGGCGCTATGCTCCGATGTGCGAGGCCGCTTCCCGTCGGAGTTTCGAATCCTCCCTCGGGCATGCATGTTTGTGTTTAGTATAAGAATTTTTAAGAATGCGGACATGATTAAACTTCTGAACTGACCTTCTAGGCATAGCGGAACAACGCAGTTACTTCCTTCCTGGTTTTGTAATTGGAACTGACTGGTCGTCCTAACCACAGTGTCGCACAGACTCATACGTGGTTAGTTACCTTTTTGCGCGGATTATGAGACGTCTATAGACACTCTAAGGACCTGCGTTCGTGATGCAATATGTGCTTTCGACGTCAGTGTTAAGGAGACTTTGTAACCAAGGTGATGGAATATTTATTTTGGTGTGTGTATCTTTGCCTTTAGCGACATGTTGCTTACTTTGTAAGATACACCTCACAAATCAGTAATGAGCAGTGAATTCCAGAAATATACCGTTATTTATTTTCGTCAGTGACAATATTTTGCGTTTAATTGGCCTGTACACGTCCCATTCACTGCAGTTTCTGTTCTCCCGCTTAATCAACGCCTAGCCCCTTACCCCAGCAATTAGCTGCCTACTCGTGGGCCCACGTGGGCCATAATGCATTGGCGCTAATTAGAATTTATGTATCTTAAGTAACCGAGATGATGATAAGTGGATAATTCTGTGCGGTGCACACCATTTACCAAAGCCATTTACGCAAAACTGGACGTTACTTCACGTAAATATTGTATAAAATTCTTCAAGAGTAGAATTTGTGAGAAATTAGCCACATCATTGGCCGATTTAAAGTCTCATTATTCCACGTTTACAGTAGATGTATGTCAGGTAAACATAATGTTGATGAGCGTTTACGTTTTCCCATATTATCATAATAATTGAAGATCCAACAGAGAAAATGATGGATGTCTTTTTTAATCAGTTTTACAGAAAAAGACTCTGAAATGCTCTTCAGCTGGCCTGAGTAGTGTGGAACTACGTACAGTAGTATTCGGGGTATTTTATTGTCCCCTATTTTCAACGCGTTTCAAATTTTATATATCAATATTACGGTTATTAATTCAGCTTTGTCAATTGTTAGTGCACACGGTTAAACTGAAAACATCAACGTTTGTTAGACACGTTGCAGTGAAATAATACATTTTTGGCTAAGTCATTTGTTCTCACTGTTAGGTCGAATACTTCGCCTTTTCCTGTCACTTAATTTTGGCTTTTTTCTCATTAACTGGCACTTTCATGTACAAGTTCGTTGCAGCTAGACCACAGAACTTCTAAATTTATCAAGCGAGATTTGGATAATAATCAAGCAGGGTTATATTACTTCCTCCATAAGTGTATAATTTTTCACTCTAAAATGATTTTAATAGCAATGATTTTCCATATTATGTTTTGGTGCTATACCCAGGGTCTTTCCCAATATATGCGCAGTCCGTACTCTTCGCGATATTATACTATAAATAGTAATGTGCTGAACACAAAATGATAGAATGGAGAAATTTCTAGCTTGTTGGGCGACATGAAGTATTTATTTATTTTCTTATTTACTTATCGATTTCGTTGTCATGATGGAACATTATCAGTGCACAATGCAAGTCATGATGACTCATGTACTCGGTGTAAAATATTTAACGGTCAGGTCCATAAAATAACTAGTTATTAGAAACATATATCATCTACTTCAAATGTCCAAATGTTTGCAAACCCATTGGACCAACCTGATCTGGTCATCAGTTCTAGACTTACAAATTACTTAAAGTAACTTACACTAAGGACAACACATACACCCATGCCCGAGGGAATACTCGAACCTACGGCGGGAGCGGCCTCCCAGTCCGTAACATGAAGCCTTAGACCACTCTCATCAACTTCGACATTTCGCACATCACCCTCTTGTGAATAAACACAGGAACTACGCTGTAAGTTACAAATTGTGACCCCTAAATAATAATTACGAAAACAAAACTAAAAACAATGAAAGCAGGGTTGCCATAAGAATTTGCAAAGAGTGCAGTAGGCAAGAAACTTACTCATAAACATGAGGGTGTTAGTCATTATTTTTTCCTACATAACAAATTACGTCCAGTGACTATCAACGACGTTGCTGTGTCTCCTGCGAGTACAACGTCATGAGGTACGCATTGCCTCTTCCAGCTCCCTTTCTATTTCTATAAAAGTGACTCCACCATTTGTACTTGTTTGATGGTGGAATAAAGTACCAGCAGCTGTACAACAATTATTTATTTATTTGCGCAACCGCTTTCAGTGTTACACTTCACCCTCTTCAGGCACCTGCTGCGCAATTAAATAAGTAATTGTTGTACAGATGTTGGTACTTTATTCCACCATCAAATTTTATCGGCTGTCGTACCAACAAATCGATTATGGAGAGAATTGTTACTTGTAGCTGGCCCGCGATTGCTTTCAATCCCGTCCGCGGTAAAATTCATGATACAGAGGGCGAGGTACCGTGAATAAATAATGTCCAATATGCGTAAATAAATGAAAACATATATAATGAGGTAAACCCAAAATTAACGTCCTCTAAAAATTGGTGCTTTGACACATAGTTTGTCAACGATGCGTATCAGGAAATGGCTGCGATTCACATCGATGCGTTACTCAACAAAATGAGGCGGCAATCGATCATAGATTAAAAAGTGATTCCGGTCCGCGAGCTGAAAAAGGTTGCCCATGCCTGCATTACAGTGTTATAAATATAGTCACTAAGCCCCTTTAAGCCGCGGTGGAGTAGCCGAGCGGTCTAAAGCGTCTCGCTACGGAGCGCGCGGCTGCTCGCCGTGGAGGTTCGAGTCCTCCCTGGAGCATGGGTGTGTGCATTTGTTCGTAGGTTAGTTTACCTAGGTTTAAGTAGTTTGTAAGCTACGGACTGATGACCATGCAGTTTGGTCCGATAGATTTAAAAACATTTTTGAGCCCCTTTAAACAGTGTTGGATCGTTCTTCTAATCTTTCAAATCTTCGACGATAGAAATCCACTACTCAGACATGGAGATATTCGAGAACAGCCCTCATCGTAGTTGCGAATCGTCCTCGACGGCCTGCGTGGTGTCTCCTGTGGTCGTTGTTGACAGCCTGCCTTCCCCATCAGCCCCTTTATGCGCCCCTTTTGGTTAAGTTCTACGTCTGTACTCCGCAAGCCACTTCACGGCGTGGGAAGCAGGTCACTTTGTTTACCGCTTTCACTTCTTTCCTGTTCAATCCGAGTATACTTCAAGGGAAGAACGCTTTAGCCTCCATGTAAGATAGTAAAGCATTCAACAATCGGAAGATTGGTTTTAACACCACAGTGCTTTACTAGGCATGATCCTGGGTGGAGGTGGTATGCCGTTACCTTACTCCGACCTTCGAACTGACTTACCCAGCCACTTTCAGGAGGACCTAGAGTTGAACGTGGGTTCCGAACCACGGCGTTACTCGATATTTTGCACATCAAAAACATAGCCGAAGTGACAGACAATAATACTTCGACCTGGCAGGGATCGAAAAAAAGCAATCGTTGGATTCATAGTTTGGCACTCTACCACTGTGCTACCGAGGCACACTTAGCCTCCATATGGGCTCTAATTTTATCATCATCGTCTTTTCACCAAATAATCGTAGAAAGTAGCAATACATTGCTTGACTTCGAAACAGATATACAATCCTAAGTTTAATAGTAGCCAATACCGGGATACATGGCTCTTTAGCAACGTCTGCGTCTGGTCAATCATCTCCGTGACGCTTTTGCGATTACTAGACAAACCAGTAGTGAAGCTACACTGTTGGCCATCCAGAATGAAATCCCACACAACAAAACAAGAACAACAAAATCTTCTCTGAGATATCTCTGTCATCTCGCAGACAACAAGTTGCTCAAAGATCACACGAGCACACAGTATCACGCAAAGTGAGGAAGAAATACTGTATAGCGTGTGCGAACAAAGCTCAATTGTGTTTTGGTTGAAGTGTGTGGAATAAATACAACACCAGAATGGATATATGGATGTTACCAGTTACACCAATATGGAATAAATACATCAAAATTGATGTGTTGTTTTACCAATTATACGTAAGTCGCTCTCTGCAGCATGTACAATGTAATAAAAAGAAAAGAAAAAAAAAGTTTTACCAACTAATGATGATATACTAGGCATATCGAAACAGGTAATGGAAAAAATATTCTACATAAAAAGGCGAATGGTTGCTGGTTATTCAAGATACGTTTATAAAATTAGAATCCTGCGATCTGGTCTTTTAATTTTAATTTTAACACAACGGAATACTATCACATATTCAGAAATAAAACGAAATAAAACTTGCCGGCCGCGGTGGCCGAGGGGACTGAGCCGCTCCAGTCACGGTCTGCACGGCCACTACGGTCGGCGGTTCGAATCCCCACTAGGGCATGGATATTTGTGCCGTCCTAGTTCGTAAGTAGTTCATAAGTAGTTTGTAAGTTTAGGGACTGATGACCCCGTAGTTAAGTCCCATAAGCCTTAGAAACATTTGAACATTTGAACAAATAAAACGTTAGAAAAAACATACTTCTTATAATCCACAATTATTGCTTAAAAGATGTTTCACTATCGCCTTAAATTCAGTTATTATTATTAATGAAATACACCTGGTGTTTTCTAGGCTAGCCTGACTTGGACAGTCTTACAGATTGTTGATATATATGGCTGGATGGCACTGACGTCTGCGACAGCCCTCATTACGCAGAGTAGCACACAGAACACACAGAACACTCTAGTAAATCACAGACTTCTGGGCGGCTTTTCTACGCTATTTGGCGCCTAATTCACCTGTCAACGCACGCAGCTGAAACTGTACCTCATTAAATACGGATAGGCGTGACACTAGCAAACTCCCCGCCTTGTACGAGACACACAGCCACTCCTGCATCGTGAGTGGTGCTCGAGACTGAAGCGAGCGCTCCCTCACCTAACAAGGCAGCGCCCAGGGTCTGCCTTCACAGTTTACTCTTTCTCGAATGTAAAAATAACTCTTCCCCAGTGCGGCAATAATTTACATAAATTTAAATATGTTATTAAAATCGTATCGTATAGCATATTCCAAATAAGAAACGAAAAAGTGAAAATATTAAGTAGCCGTAAAACACACGTTTCCAGTCACATTTTTGTACGAAGCAAGGTCCTACCTACGAAGAATATTAAAAAATATTGTACCTCAACCTCTTTGTAGCGTTACATATATTATTTTACGCCGAGTTAACAGCTGCATTGTGTTAACAGTATAATTACTTAGAGATTAACTACAGTTCTTTGTTGTGTCGACTGTAGTAAAGACACACGATTAGTAATTACAAAACTTTGATTACAGCTGCTTGCATACATATATCACTGTTTGACGAACACCAACGGATAACGAATTAAAAATAGCATATGTAATGTACTATTCTATGCTTCGGTAATACGAGCCACACCAAAGAAAAAAAGCAGAAAGCCTACTTGTTTCTCAATTATTGGCACGTTTGTTTTAAAATAACATACTTTCCATTGGCGTTTTTTATTTCTATGGTTGCAATTTCGATCTTTAGTTGCTTTCAAGTGTTAAGACTGTGATCAACGGTACTTCTAAACAACTGTAACATTATTAAAACGATTATGAGAGTCTATGCTGGCCTGAGCTATAATTCAAGCTTTTATCCTTTTTAGTCAATTGATGCAAGTAAACAACCAATATTAAGCAGCATCTTGACAGCTGATCATAACCTTACATCGAAATAGCAATCGTAGAAATTGTATTACCTACTTTTTTCCGTGTCCAGAACTAGACTTCTAACTTCCAAAAATTAGCAGCCGATATGGCTTTGTCGGTAGCCTCCCATGAGTCTTTCATTGTACAGGGCTTTTCTAAATATGGACAGATAAGCAGGTGTTGAGAATCCTGTACAGCACCATAAAGACACAGTGTTCTCATTATCTTTTAGGAAGCCCCATCGCTGCATGTTTGTCTTGCACTTTGGCACTTCTACCCTCATACGGTTCAGGGTTCTCCAGATTGTGTGTGGCAGGTCTCCACCAGGTGCCAGTTCTTCTTTTACTGCTTTATGGGGGCTTCTCAAATCCATTTCCCACCTTGCAATATGGTTCTCTGCGGCCGACCCTTCCAGTGCTCGGGTACGTGACAGGAAGCTCTTCCTCGATCGAAGCCGTCGGTCAGCAGGCTGGTGTCCATATAGAGGGTGTCGCATGTCCTTTGCTTGCTTCGTTTTCTCAGCTTCGGCAGCAATGTCACGTCTTGTGTTGGGCGGTGCGATCCCCATAACTAAGTACATCTTGTGTGCTGGTGTTGGTTTCAGGCACCCAGTCACAATCCGTGTCATTTCATTCACCGCGATGTCAACTTTTCTCGCGTGTGTTGACGAACTCCATACTGGAGCGGCGTATTCCGCAGCTGACACTAAGCGCAAGGGCTGAGGTTCTCAGGACTTTTGGGTTTGCACCCCAGGATCCGTTAGTTAATTTCCTGATGATGTTGTTTCTCGCTGAGACTTTCTCCCTTGTGACATTGCAATGATGTTTATAGGTCAGTGTGCGGTCCAGTGTGACAGCGAGATATTTGGGCGTCGGATAATGCGCGAGTCATTCACCTCTCCATGTAACATTCAATTCCCTATTTGCCTCCGCGTTCTTTAAGTGGAAAGCACAGATCTGCGTCTTGGAAGGGTTTGGCCGTAGGTGGTTTGCCTCATAATACTGCGAGAGGGAGTGCAAGGTATTGGATAATTTCTCCTCTACATCCAGAAAATTCGTACCTTGTGCTGCAACTGCAGTCTCATCGGCAAACATAAATTGGCGCGTGGTGTTTGGCACTGGTTGGTCATTTGTGTATATATTATACAGAGCTGGAGCGAGGACGCTTCCCAAAGGGAGGCCATTCCTCTGATTTCTCCACCTGCTCTTCTTACCCTGGAGACAGACAAAAAATCTCCTATTTTGCAGGAAAGTAGCAATCAGTGATGTTAAATGATGGTCTTTTGTTACGTCATATACTTTCCTGAAGAGCCTCCGATGGTTTACAGTATCGTATGCAGCTGTAAGGTCTATGAATGCCACTCCCGTGATCTCTTTTCTCTCAAAACCGTCTTCAATATGTTGGGTCAGGTTCAGGACTTGATCGCAGCACGATTTGCCATGTCGGAAACCTGCCTGCTGTGGGATGATCTGCTGTTCTAAGACGTTTTCTATGCGACTTAACATCAGGCTTTCCAAGATCTTAAAACAGTGACACAAAAGAGACACAGATCGGAAGGTTTTTGTATCATTAGGGTCCTTTCTCGATTTCAGAAGAACAACCACGCGGGCTTTCCTCCACATCTTTGGGATATGAAGCCTTTCTACGCATGCATTCATCAGATCTAACAGCCACTGTAGGGTATTACTGCCGAGGTTTTTAATTTGCTCGACTCTCCGTTCATCGATACCACGAGCTCTGTTAGTCTTCAGGCTGGAAATAGCTGCTGAAAGTTCTGACATTGTGAATGGTGCCTTGAGGTGATGGTTTTCCTCTGCCAGAACACGCGTTAACGGTTCGTGGGTTTTGCCATTCAGGAGGAGTGTGGTGGCGATTTGGTCTGCAGTGACGTTACTAAATTTATCGTTTGAATTTGTGGCGTCACCGTTGAGGTTCTTCAGCAGTTTCCAAGCCCTCCTCCTGTTCACTTTCATGTCCAGGTTCTCCACAAGGGCACGCCATTTGGCTTTGCGGTTCTCTGCAATGACTGACATGAGTTCATTGCCTGCTAAAAGAGTCTCATCATCAAATGGGTCATTATCGAAGAGCTTCTGGTGTCTTTCCAGTAATGGTTTTGCATCCTCAGAGAATCTAGCGATATACTGTGTTCTGCATCCTCGCGGTATTGTCTTCCTAGACACATTCTGAACTAGACTGACAAAAGAGTCATACATCTCAGGTTGTGGAGGGATTTTTGTTACTTCTAAATCAATAATCTCTCTGAATTTCTTCCAGTTAGCCTTTTTAAAGTTAAATCTTCTTTTGAAAGGAACTTATTCAGGCTTAACAACTGCACTGACCGTGCAAATTATGGGCCGATGTTGCGTATGGGGATTTAGCTCCCCAATCAATTTTTCAGACTGAGCTGCGAGTTTCTTGCTGACAAAGATGTTATCAGGATTGTATCCTTTCTTCCATCTGCCACTATTAAAGGAGCTTGGCAGTTTCGGTTCGTGTATGAGTAGTAGGTCGTGTACCTCAGCCCATTTCTCTAGTTCCGCTCCTCTGCTGTTGGTTTCTTTATAACCCCATGCAGTGCTCTGACAGTTGAAATCTCCCAATATAAAATTAAAGTCCGGCCGCGGTGGCCGACGGGACTAAGGCGCTCCAGTCATGGTCTGCACGGCCACTACGGTCGGGGGTTCGAATCCCCCCTCGGGCATGGATTTTTGTGCCGTCCTAGTTCGTAGCTATACAACCATTTTATTTGAGTTATGAGAATTACCACCTAATCTTCAGAATTTGTCAGAAGCACTTCATATCGATCGCTTCAATTCTCTTATTGTCTGAACTATTTATCGTCCTCGTTCTACTTGCCTAGAAGGCTAAAATCTGGACAAATACCTTCAGAAAAAATTCCTAACATTTAAATTAATATTCGATGTCAATAAACTTTTCTTATTCAGAAATTCGTATCTTCTCATTGACATTCTGCTTCTTATATCGTCTGTACTCCGACCATCGAAAATTATTTTATTGCCCAAGCAACAAAATTATTTTCTGTCTTTACTGTCTTGTCTCCTAATCTAATTCCCTCACCTTTGCCTGGCTTAATTCGACGACACTTCACTGCTTGTTTTGCTCTCGTAAAATTCTATCGAACACCTATTTCCTGTGAATACAAAGAAACAGACACGTACCTATAACAATGCAGCGATGTATCAAAATTCCAAAGCATTCGGTAGATACAGGATTTTGGTCGTAACACTAAACACTGTTCTAGATAAGAGGGAGCTATGAGAAGAGTTAGAGAAGGGAGGGGAACTGGTATATAAAGGAAGGAGATACACAGAAAGAAGGGAAAGATGATCGGATAGACAGAGGAGGGAGTGGTGATGGGGAGGGGGAATGGGGATGGAGAGGTCGGAGGACAAGAGGACAGAGAGAGGAGGAAGGAGGACATGAGAAAGAGAAAGAGTAGAGGGGCGAAGAGCGGGGGAATTCCCATTCACAGAGCATTATGAAATTGTACATCCAAAAAATATATGCCTTCTCTTTTCTTTCTTTCCCTTTTAATCTGAAATAATATTTCAGTTTCCTGAGACATTATATCTCATTATATCAAAGATATAGAATATAAAGAGAGGCGTTGAAGTAAAATTTCTGCCACAGTCGGATTGGAATGTATGTCCCAAGAAATTGAATTACTGTTGATATGTTTAACACCGATGCCTGGCGTATAAGGCAGGATTGTTCTCATTCACGTTGACTGCTGTCGTGCTCTTTCCATAATGGAGAACCTCGGCAACATTGATACGCGTTTCATAGGGGAACATCGAACCAGATTTGAAGTTTGTTTTGTGGAGGGAGACAAGCTCTAAGACAGTCCCTGCAGCTGCAGTATCCATACGTACATGTCAGCTGCTCCGGCGCGGTGACTCAGCGCGTTCGGTGAAAGGGCTGAATTGTCTCTCTCTAATAAAAAATGAACTACGAACGATAACAAATACCGATCCGCAACGAAACAAACTACCCGAATTACAACAAAAAATAAATAAATAATTAAAAAAGTTTAAAGTTTCTGCCTAGTGAGCAGGAGGTTTACAGTTCGAATCCCGTTTGCGCCTCAACTTTTAATTCAAGGCCTCCCCTTGTATCCAAAAATATGAAACAAGCCACAGCAACGCGTGGTCAAAGCTAGTCTATTTACAAATAAATGCTCTGCGCTACGCAAGGCTTTCACAATGTGCTCTGTGAATGAGAATAATGCTCATTTACTAACTAACTTTATTATATTTCCTACAGTTACATTGTACACACATACACAAACACACACACACACACACACACACACACACACACACACACACACACACACACACTACGTGTAATAAATGGACTTTGTATTTTCTAAAATGTATAGAATAGCTATCGGTACTGCATCACAAATTATTCAAAAGTTTCTTGATCAGTCTATCCTTTTGTAAATTCTGTAAATATCTTACTTCGGCATCGCGTTCGATACATAATTTAAGGACACAAAAAATTCTTAGAGTCTAACCTTGGTTCGGTACCCACGTTAAACTGTAGGTCCCCCTATAACTGGCTGCGTAAGTCACTTCGAAGGTCAGATCAATACAACGTCATACCACCTCCAAACAGGACCACGCACACTAAAGCTCTGTGGTGTTCAAACTAATCTTCGGATTGTTGATTGCTTTACCTTTTTTAAAGGAATTGAATTAACAGATACTTGACTGTTATTTCACAGTTTTTAAGTACATAATCACAGTAAATACGTTCTATAGTCGAACGATTCTAAGACGTAGATTCTTCATAACAAAAATGTTTGTATTGCTTATGGGACTAAACTACGGGGTCATCAGTCCCTAAACTTACAAACTACTTACGAACTAGCTAACACTAAGGACGGCACAAATATCCATGCCCGAGAGGGGGATTCAAATCCCCAACCGTAGTGGCCGTGCAGACCGTGACTGTAGCGCCTCAGTCCCCTCGGCCACCGCGGCCGGCTCTTCATACCATCTCTACAACACTAGCCTGTAAGAGGTACACCTCTCAGCACAGATCTATTAAATTTATTAAAAAGAAAAATCGCCGGCCATCCCCGTTTTTATAAAAAATTATAGTACACAATAGGCGTTATGCTTCTAATTCTGCTTCGTCTGAAGTATAGAAATGAGATTAGTGAAAACATGGAGCTCATCCTTGAATACATAATGTTATGCAAAAATTGGCCGAAATTTTACGTTGTTTTTTGTTTGGTATTCGCCATTGAAGTTTCCACTGCTGATGAATCTTGAAGGAATCTAGGAAGCAACTAATAGTTCATTATTTGTTTTGTAGTGTTCATAGTTGCTTCTGAGTTCGACGTGTATCAACATTTTGAGTGACCAACGCTGTGTTCTGAAATATCCTCACACTCGTGCCTTACATTACTTTGTTCCTGTGATCTTCGCCTAGCATTAGTCAAATTCAGACCGATTTAAGATCATTATGCCACTTTGCTGCTGAAGATGGCTACAAATTCAGTGATTTCATTTTTATTTTTATCTGGTGCAATAAAACTCGTCAGTTCTGTATTTCATTGTGTCAAATACAGAAAATAATATTATTATTTATTACTATTAGTTAGTGATGGGGTGGAGGTGGACGGGAAGGAATGAGATCAGGTACGCAGTGTCTTTCGGATTATGCTCAAATGTTTTTAAACCTAAGGGACATAACTGCTGCAGTTATCAGTCCCTAGACTTACAAAAGTCTTATACTAACTTATGCTAAGGACAACACACACACACACACACACACACACACACACACACATACACAAACACAAACACAAACACAAACATATCTGAGGGAGGACTCAAACCTCTGACAGCAAGCAACCGCGCGGTCCGCAGCAAGACGCCTTAGAGCGCTGGGCGAATCCACCGCGGCTTTCAGATTATGCACTTCAAAATGTTCAAATGTTTGTATAGCTTATGGGACTTAACTACGGTGTCATCAGTCCCTAAACCTACAAACTACTTATGAACTAGCTAATACTAAGGACGGCACAAATATCCATGCCCGAGGGGGGATTCGAATCCCCGACCGTAGTGGCCGTGCAGACTGTGACTGGAGCGCCTCAGTCCCCTCGGCCACTGCGGCCGGCATTATGCACTTCGTTTACTTCTCTGCTGTCATATGCAGTGCTCCGTCACTACTAACCGATTTTTTGCCAAGTTGTTATTACTCTACAGCAAGTATGCAACCTGTAATCTAGGTGGTAGGAATATTTCGCTGTGGAAGAAACAGAAACGTTTAATGTACAGGGGTTCTAGCACCTATGTTCGTCGCGTTACAGGACCGTAAAAATAACTTTGTTGCTTTGTCGTAGATACACGTAGCTCTCAATTACTGAAGAAACAGGATTTCTTACATATCTTACTCCCAGTATACCTGACCGGTTCGTTGTGCGTTCAGTCTTTTAGCAATTTGTTAAAGACGTTACATAATATATTTGTATTAAATCAGCATATTGCCGATTAAGTTAATGGTTTCACTAACAATTATCACAATATGCAATTTTACAATTATAAACCAAGATCGTTTACGAAAATAAAATTACTTATAACGAACATATCGTTAATTTTTTACACTTGGTCAAATTTAACCCCAATCGAATTTCAACAAAAATTCTGTCGTTAAGCTAAATACGATACTTTCCACAAAGATCTTTGTTTCAAAATCATTATAACCCAGTCACGGCTAGGGATTTCCATACCATAGTAGGCCTCGAATTTGATATATTTTTCCTATAATTCATATATGAATTAGTATACATTTTATTATGGAGAAACGTTATTACAAAAAGTAGTAAAAAGTTACATTTATACAGATTATACATCATATATTAAAGAAATAGGTAGCTAAAACCCTACCTGCATTATACTGGAACGTTGTGTCAAAATTTAAAGTAATAAGCCAAGAAAGTTAGAAGAATAACGGTTTTAGACATGCAAACATAATATTTTTGTTTATATATAGTAATTGAATCCAATATCTCGGTCGTTGTATGTCATGAGCTGTGTGTAAGTTAGCACTGGAAACTTCAGTTAGCTTTATGGTGGGACGGACTTTGCCTTACAACAAGGACTTTTGGAGGTGAGGTTTATCTGTTGCATAATAAATTCAGTGATTAACATTAACTACAAGCTCCTGATAGTCAAATCGTCTGACTTTTCAAGAAAATTAATTGACGAGGCCCTGTGGGCTGCAAGGCACGTGGCCGACCTAACTTTACTTATTATAAGTCCCTTAAAAAACAAAGCATCTCAGGTGCACCTGAAGTTCAGGCAGGCTTATAAGTTCAAGAAGAAATATTGCGTGCCCACCTGAGGCATTGAATAATAACACCAAAATTAAATTACGAACAGTCAACCAACGAAGTGACAACAAACAGAAATGCAGGTTTAAATGACATGTCGCACAAGATGCTTATGTCCGGCTGATGAAGAAACCAGAAAACAGATAATAATTCAGAGACTCTAGCGCCTTGTGTCGGTAAATATTTTCTGCGTAGTCGACACCATCAAAGTATTGAAGAAAGTATTTCTTTAGAAATTAAAAATTGAAACCAATCTAATAAAAACTCTACACAACAAATATCTCGAGGGGGTCTATACCACAAATGGAAATTCACAGTTTTAAACACTCGGAGCGGTAGCAGATGTGGTTCTGCTCCGCAGTTTGTCCCGTTTGCGTCAGCACTGATAGGTACAATACCCTGCCGATCACCCAAAATTCAGCATCAAGAAAGACCGGAGATATCACACACAATTTTATACATTGTACAGAATCACAAGATTGAAAATAGCGTTCTATGTGAAGTGGGCAGGATGGTCAAATCAGTCGTGAGTGTTGCTGCCATTGCTGGCTATAGTTACTGTTACACACCTTTGCATTGCATCAAAGACGAACTTAATGCGTTGTTGGGGCAGAGCAGTCTTTGCTGCTTTCATATATTGCAAAGTTGATTTGTTGATCTGGAGTAGCAGAGGGTCGAGTATCCGAGCCAGTAGTTCCGCTGTCACTGAGAAAATGTTAGCGATAGGCAAGAAGTGTGGAGAATAGTGAGGAAAAGGAAGCAATCCGATGGCTAATTTGTTTTCTTCACATCCCAATTCCATAAGCTCGCTCCAAGCAGCTCCCCTCCCATAGAAACCGAGTGAAGTGAATTCGCATGTATGAAAAAATTGTTTGAAAAGTCTTGGTCGCAGTTAGCTTTATTTCATGACGCGTTTCGAGAACATCATCATCATCAGACTGTGGTACAAAAGAAGAAAATTAAATTTTAGATGTTTATAGAACATAATTATGATATCTATAAGGAGTATAAATTATATTAATACATATATACTTACAAAAGATTTTAAAAAACGATGGGAAATACAACCATCTTGATATAGATGCCTGATTACAACTTTAAAATATAATCATGGATGTCTGGTGAAGGTGTTGAACCATACTTACATGCTCAACTGTGGTGAGAAGGGGGAAACACCGTAACAGGTAACCTAGGCCCCATTCGCCACCAGATGGCGCAGGGTTGGCATTGAAAGTTACGTGAATAAAACTATACATAAAACATCTTGGGCATACTATACTGTGTGCAGTCATAGAAACTGTGAAAGTTGCGTGAATAAAACTACACATAAAACATCTTGGGCACAGTATACTGTGAGCAGTCATAAAAACTGTGAAAGACATTTCTATAAAATGTGTTAAGTCATATAAAAATATATATAACTGTGAAAGACATTTCTACAAAAATGTGTTAACTCATATAAAAGTATATAAAACACCAATTCAAGTACATTAAAACCATTAACGGGATAGTGCGCACGACAAGGGAGGCGTGGGAGGGCCAAAGGATATGATTTGGCGTTGCTAAATACAGCACAAACCACATGACAAATTTTAAAAAATACGCAGCCAGGCCACTGCGACGTTGCAGTGACACAGCCGCTCATCACAGGCTACAAGCTACCATTTTAGAAAAATCTTTCACAAGTACCAGGTAGAAAATTATATGAAGGGGCAATATGTCATATAGCATTTATGTGCCATGATGTCGAGACAACTAACAAAGTCCGACAATATGAGTACAATCAAGGTTTAAAAACCGAAACCAATGACAAAATAGGCAGTATACAAGTGCCATTGAATCACAACAATTTTCGTATAAGTGGTACGTGGATGCGGTGTGGTGTTTTCTGTTTTTTTATTTTTTGAGTTTTTTGTTTTTTTTAAGTTAATTTTTTACAAAAAATAATACATGTTACATAAAACATAATATATATTGTAAGATACAATGAACAATAGGACACATGAGACATGTCCAGTGGACAGCTGTGTTGAGGCATACATTTGAATAAGGTACAATTCTAAAGACTATAGTAGTCTCACATATTACATGAAACGTATGTTGTAAGATACAATGAACAATAGGAACATGTGACATATCTAGTGGACAGTTGTGTTGAGGCATACATTTGAATAAGGTACAATTCTAAAGACTAAAATAGATCAAGCATATGTCATAGATAAATGGACCTGTGTCAAAAAGGGGGGTAAGGAAAATTGACTAGCAGTTGGGTGGTTATAATAAAATGTAAAAATATTTTCAGGTTACAAAATTATACCTATGGTACAGTCACACTCACATGACCATCCAACAGTAGTTCTACGACATGTTCAGCGCTGAAAAGCTACGTCAAATTCTACATCTATAGTCAGCAAGCTGCCTGGTTGAGGATACGATTGTCACTTTCTCGTCTCCCTGTTCCAATCGCAAGAGCTCCGTGTGGATTCTCAATAATTTGCTCCTTTTGGTCTTTTCGCGAGATATAGAGGAATCAATGTACTGACTGACTCTTCAAATGTTTGTAAAATCTATGGGACTTAACTACTGGGTCATCAGTCCCTAAACTTACAAACTACTTATGAACTAGTTACGAACTAGGACGGCACAAATATCCATGCCCGAAGGGGGATTCGAACCCCCGACCGTAGTGGCCGTGCAGACCGTGACTGGAGCGCCTTAGTCTCATCGGCCACCGCGGCCGGCGACTGACTCTTCTAGAAACGTAAGCTCTCCAGTCTTTGATAGAAAGCTATACTGTGATACATGAAGCCTTTTTGCAACGTCTGTCACTAGAATTCGCCGATCATCTCCGTGATGCTTTTGCACTTACTAAATTAACCCCCTACGAAACATGTTTCGGTCCTTTGTTTTGCAAAGCTGGCAGTGCATTTTCTTAAGGGTGTGACTGGTACTAGTGGACCAGTTTCTATGACAGCGTTTCTCGGAAATCGCCTCTATATTTACGATGCGCTTTTGTTTTGACTGCTTTACCCTTTTATAGTTTTACAAACATTCAAATGTTTGTAAAGCGTATGGGACGTACTACGGGGTCATCATTCCTTAAACTTATAAACTACTTGTGAACTTACTAGGCCTGTGGGACATAGTGTTTGCAGGAAATCAATGTGCAGTGGCCGATGCCCACATGCAACAAGCTTTCATCCTCAGTACCAACGCAATGGTGTTATGCAAACCTGGAAAAAAGAGCTTTTAACATTTGAGTTACAAAAAGCTTGACAAAACAACTGTTTTCGCAGGTGACCGCCAAGGACTGCGACACTGACAGACTGCTGGGCACGGCGTACTCGCTGACCGGCGAGGGCGTTGACCCCAACAACCCCGCCAGCAGCAGCTTCCACATCGACAGGGACACAGGCGAGATATTCGTTCTCAAGGTACGTGCCAGATAATTACAATTCATTTAATCGCCTATGTTAACCGTTTTCAAATCACAATAATTCTAAAATATTGTGTAGCAAAATGACATTTAAATGGTAAGTCATTTACTTAACTATTCTGCACTACACCTTCTCTCGACAAACCCATCGGAAGTGCATGGCAGAGAGTACGTCTCATTGTACCAATTATTAGGATTTATTTCCTTTCGTATCGGTTAGGAGCATGATTAGACCAACTGTTAAAATGCCTTTGAGTGCGCTGTAACTAATTTTGTTTCCGCAGTTCCTAAGGGATTGATATATACGGTACCTTTCTAAATAATTCACTCAATTGGTCACTTAATTTGCTCATGATAGGGAAACGATCCTATTTCAGTTAAAATAAGATAATGTTTTTTCCAAGTATTTGTACATTCATCAATAATAACGTGGACCTCTTCAGTAGCAATAGAAACATCTTATCAGTAACCAGAAGGTGATGCCCTTTTGTGAGGAAACCGGGCGTCATTGAAAATAAAAATACTTTAGCTTCATTTCATTGTGTTCCTTCAGCATTTCATTTCCTCTTAAATAATACCCGTGAGCGTTCTTGTCATCCTTCTTTGAGTCAAAATAATTAAGGGATTAGTTGAGATATCTAGGGTCTGAAGTATTGTCACCGAAAGAATGAACTAAAATAGCTCGATGTCATTCTGTCGGTTCTACGGTGTGGAGGCAACAATATTACGGCAACCGAGATAGTGGTAACAACAGAAATGTGCTGCAGAGGGGGTTGGTGTTGACTTGGGTTTACCAAACGAATTACTGAAGCAGATGGCTTCAGGTAGTGTAGTGAGTAGGTAGTGAAATGCAACAACAATGTGACTTACCCGAAGCTATAGCATGGAGAGCCATAGAGAGGTTGGAATCGGGACAGACACAGATGTAGGTGGCTGTAGCTATTGGAGTGTCCCAAAGTGTAATTTCCAGGACGTGGACGCGATTTAAGACAACAGGATCCGTTCAAAGAAGACAATTGTTCCTTCAGCCCTATTTATGTGCACATCACAACACCATACCATGGTGGTGGAGGAATGGTGTGGGCAGGAGTCAGTTGTTGCAGATGTACGGACCTCTGTGTCTTTGACTGCTCAGAGATGTAAAGACATTTTGTTGTGCTCTACTATACTGCCATATGAGATGGGTTCCTTCTGGTTGACGATAACGCTCGTCCCCACAAAACTGTACTGGTGGACAACATGCTTGAAGCTGAGACAATTGAACAAATTGAGTGGTCATCTTGTTCACCTGACTTAAACCCGATTGTTATTTACTTATCCACCAACAACTATAAATCTATGTTGTTTAATTTACGAGACCGGTTTCAGTATTACATCAAAACCATCTTCAGGCCATGCCATACCATCCATCCACGTGAACAGTGGAAATTGCCATATATACATCAAGTTCTTAATAATAATTCCCCAGCTCCTGTATAAACATATGTCACGTCACATATGTGACAGCAACTGTATGTGTGAGGTGACTCATATTTATTGAGGAGTTGGGGAAATGTTATTAAGAAACCGGTATACATGGCCATTCAAATGTTCGTATTGGTGTAAAACCGAAACAGGTCGTGTAAATGAAACAGGTTTATGGCTGTTGGTGGATAAGTAAGAATTTGAATTAAAACTCTACCAGCCGTAGTCCCAATTCAATTACAACATGGAGCTACATCGATTGAGCATGCCTGGGATGCACTTGGCAGACGCATTGAAGCCAGACCAACATCTCCCACAACGATTACAGAGCTGGATATTACACTCGTAGAAGAATGCTTAAATATCCATCAAAAGCTGATTGATAACGTCCGAGCCACGCAGGTGTATAACTGTAATGGCCGTCCGAGGTGATGACACACTATGTTAGAGTACATATTAGAGAACCTTTTAACAATTATGGTAGCCCCATTGTGCCTCACTCTAAGTAAACGCCATGTAAACCTCAAGTAAAGAGTTGGGACAGCAAATATCCCACTTCATCACACATAAATTAAAAATGTAACCAATATCTGACTAAAACACATTCACATATGTGTATTGTGTATGATGTCTCACCTAGTCCCCAATCGAGCACTTGTGGGATACAAAGAGACAACTGACACGTGCCACTTGTCATCTCACAAATCTTGCAATTGTTCCCAGAATGAAACTTTCACTCTGCAGCGGAGTGTGCGCTGATATGAAACTTCCTGGCAGATTAAAATCCTGTGCCGGACCCGGGATTCGAACCTGGGACCTTTGCCTTTCGCGAGCAAGCGCACTACCGACTGTGCTATCCCGACACGACTCACGATGCCGCCCCACAACTTTACTTCCGCCAGTACCTCGCCTCCTACTTTCCTCTTAGTGCGCTTGCCCGCGAAAGGCAAAGGTCCCAGTTTCGAGTCCCGGTTCCGGCACAGAATTTTAGCTTGCAATTGTTGTTTGGCCAATGTACATTTTCCCAAAATGACAGTATTTTGTACATGCTGGGATTCTTCAATCCTAAGTTATCCTGAACCAAGCAAAGGCTGAACATTAACTGGTGGACGAAAAAGATTTTGTCGTATCTCCGAAAAAGTCTTCTTATTTTTGAAAATATACTTCGAAAAAAGGGTAGGAAACCCACCGATTTAGATAAATCTTTTAGTGGTCTGCGAATGTCCAAACTGGAAGGCACGACGCATCATTGTGCTTGAACGCGGATACAGTTGTTTTGTCAAGCTTTTTGTAACTCAAATGTTAAAAGCTCTTTTTTCCAGGTTTGCATAACACCATTGCGTTGGTACTGAGGATGAAAGCTTGTTGCATGTGGGCATCGGCCACTGCACATTGGTTTCCTGCAAACACTATGTCCCACAGGCCTAGTAAGTTCACAAGTAGTTTATAAGTTTAAGGAATGATGATCCCGTAGTACGTCCCATACGCTTTACAAACATTTGAATGTTTGTAAACCTATAAAAGGGTAAAGCAGTCAACAATCCGAAAATTGATTTGAACACCACGGTGCTTTACCAGGTATGGCCCCGTTTGGAGGTGGTATGCCATTGCCTTCCTCCGACCTTCGAACTGACTTGCCCAGCGAATTATAGGGGGACCTACAGCTTAACGTGGATTCCGAACCACGGTGCGACTCGGTATTTTTCACATGATCAATACTGCAAGAGGTGAAAGAAGTGGAAAGTGACAGATAAAAATCCTAGACCCTGGCGGGGATCGAACCCGCGACATTTGGATACTTAGTCTGGCACTCTACCAATGTGCAACCGAGGCGCACTTTGCTATGTCCATCAATCCCTTGAGTTACAAATGATTTAAACTAAATTACACTTGAGGACAACACACACATCCGTGCCTAAGGGAGGACTCGAAGCTCAGATGGTAATGGCCGCCGAATCCATAGCATGACACCGAAAACCGCGCGTCCACTCCGCTCGGCTCAAGATACAAAACTGCAGATACAGTTGCTTCAGCGTAACAGAAAGGTCCATACCTTTCCGCCGGGATATGGCACAAACAACATTTAATTTAGGCGAGTCTCGTTGCAGCCGTACCATCTCATGACCTCCAGATATGCACATTATGATTGTTCACAAGTCCACTTAGATGAAATGTCAATTCGTCACTGAAGAAGACTCCATCCAGTAAATTACCATCGGTATGCACAAACTTTGAAAGTCGGCTTGTTCGGCTTGTGCAACATAATCTCTACGTTCCAGAGCTCAAATGTAAACGATAAGGACGTAGTTGCTAGCGTCCCCATAAAATTCTTCACACATACATCACTGGAACTGCTAGGTCAGCACTAGCCCTATGAACTGATTTCTTGGGGCTTCGCGCCAAATCATCTTTCACTCTTTCGACACTTTCTTGAATCATGCTTGGTCGTCCGCTACTCTTCCCTTTGCAAAGACAGCCTGTGTCTTCAAACTGGTGATACCCTCTACGGATGTTTTTATCACTTGAAAAATAATACAGAACGAACATTGTACCCTAATTACAGATTCAGTCTTTGTAAATTGTAACACATAACAAGCTTTCTGTTCTCCAGCTGCCATCTTGGCTACTAGCGCTTCTAACGGAAGACGGATGAATCAGAGTACAGCCCTTGTAGGACTAACTTTTGAGTTTTTTGAGTTGCTCATTTATTTATTGTAAAGCTATTATGTTAAGGTCGCCGTAATGAATTCAACAAAGCTTTAAAACCCTCATATTCATTCCCATATCTACATGAATACTGTGCAACGTAGAAGGTACGCGCTGTACTTGAAGCTTTACTAATTCCTTGTGTCGCTGTAGTGGACCGCACGTCTTTTGCTGTTAGAGACATTAATGATAAAGCTGAAGTATTGAATTAAAATTTGTGATGCGGCCGAGAATCGAAGTCAGATCTCCATGCTTACTAGGCAGATGTCTTACCGCTAGTCCACCGCATCACTAGAGATTTAAGGCGCCTCGGAATAGTCTAAGCCCGATTTCCCTCCACGTCACAAACTTTAATTCATCTTCTGTGTTCCTATGAAACATTTCCACATCTGCCATGGCTCTCCATGCAGCGGAATAGCACCTCGACAGTGGACAGATAGTAACATTCCTGTCTTTAACCACCGGAAAAGGTGATATGAATATCATTATAAATATAAATTTATGCACCCTGAGAGTGTTTTTCATCTCGCTAATGTCAGAGACATTAATGATAAAGATGAAGCATGGTGGTGCGGGTTCGATTCCCGGCCGCATCACAACCTTTAATTCAATGCTTCACCTTTATCTTTAATGTCTCTGACATTATCGAGACGAAAAACAGTCTCAGGGTGTATACATTTCTATTTATAATGATATTCATATCACCGTAGCCTGAGGTTAAAGGCAGGAATGTTCCGATCTGTCCATTGCCGAGGTGCTATTCGGCTGCATGGAGAGCCTTGGCAGATGTGACAATGTTTCATCGTGGAGTGAAATCGTGCTTACACTGTTTCGAAGCGCCTTAATCGCTAGTGATATGGTGGTCTAGCGGTAGTTGCGCTTGAGAAACCGGAGAGTGAACACGTGCTGCGCTCATCGAGTCAAATGCTGTTGTTAACATTGTGGCTATCTATGTCGCGATACTTCGTGTTCGTGTAATTAGTTTTCGCGGTGTACATGCAATTAGCTCAGGTGGGTTTATTTGCACAATGGCCCGCATGGTCTCAAGCAAACACACGCTGCAACTCGAGTTTAACAAGGAAAAACGCTCAGTTCAACCAAGCTCCCTGGAAATACACAACTGGATTGTGGATACTATTGGCAATACCACGGATCACGTTCATACGGCGTATTACGACCTGCTTTTTTGTGAAGCTGCTGAATAATGTCCTACTGGAGAAAATACTGCAACAACACAGCGCCGGCGTGCCGTTCCAACATCGCGACGGCTCTGTAAGTACTGCTGACGTAGAATTCAAAAATGTCCGGATTTTCAGTCTCCCGCCTGAAGTGGAAAACTATTTCTTGCGAGAAGTCCTGTCTCAGTACTGTGACGTAAAGAACATTAGGAACGAAATGTGGTCAAAACGACATCGGTTGCAGGTCTTTTAGCGGTATCAGATCAGTCGAATTGCACATAAATACTAACATTCCGTCACATATTACGGTATGTGGTTACAAGGCACAGGTTGGATATGCCGATCAAGAGTCTACGTGTTTCATATGTAACCAGAGTGGCCATGTACGACAAAATTGCTCCACGCGAGTGACGGTTCTCAAACCCACGTTACAGAACTACTGCGACTAACTTTAGCAGACCTAGTGACAGGAACCCCATTAGCTGACAGTTTAAACCCCAGAAATAGTGATAATCTGAATAATACAAGCAAACCTTTCGAGGAAGAATTTCCGCCATTCCCTGGCGTCAAGGACCAGGAACAGAACCTGCTATGCTGTAACAACCCTGAACTGTCATTTAAGCGACGCCGGAAGGATGATGCTAGTTCTGACGAAAGTGCGTCTGTGTCAGAGAATGTTGCTATGGACGATGTCCCGCAACCGGTAACAATTAATGAATCCACCAGTAATCAAATCCAGGAACCGATGGTAGTCGAACGTTCTTCGCTAGCACAAAATAGCAGCGCGCAGGCGCAAGTAGAGGTTACATTACCTGCCGCACCCTGTAGCGAAGTACCACAACAACGTGTTGTCACAAAACCGGAGCAGGATGCAAAAAGTGACGTGCGCGAGGCACCGGCTTGTCAACAGCTTGTCGCCACGCAACCGGACTCCGAAAACAAACAAGTTACCAGCGTTGTAAACACACAACACGAGGTGGCCATTGTTGGTAAGCAAGCCGGAAGCGTCAGTGTTTCCCAGCAACCCGACACAGCCAACACCATCTAGATACGGTGTTGACACGGCGAGCAAACACGTAAACAGCGCGTCGGAGGATACCGTTTCCGACGAGGCGCGAGTGAAGAAATCCACTACAGGTACTTACAAAAGTGAACAATTCAGTAACTCCGTCAGAGCAGCCTACAGAAAAAGTCAGTAGAGGTAGCAGGAGTAAGACCAGAATCCAACCAAATCGAAAAGGTTGGACACATACGTCCCACTGATCATTTCTGGTACCGATTTACCTAAGACTTTTTAATAAATTTCATAAGTTATCCTAACTGTCGTAGGGTCTAAACAAGTACACGATTATAAAATTTGTAATGCACACCATATTAAAAAAAGCGAGAGAGAGCTCTCTCGCAGCTTCTGTAATAGAGAATGCAGATGATAGTAAACATAAGATAACAAATATACTTACTTCGGACATTTTCGGTAGCGAGAAAACGACGAAAACCGATTCAAGGCACAATAAACAATTGTACGGCGCGAAAATTCACGCGGCAGCCCATATAAACAGTCACAGCCTCCTACACTGTAAGAATTTCAGTGCCTCGATTTTTTCCCACGTTCTGAAGGGCCGCCAAATGATGGCAGCACTATGTAACATTACGCAACTCGCCACCTTATGGTACAAATGAGGTCCGAAGTTAGTGGGACGTATATGTCCCAACAACCATGAAAGGGTTAAAGGTGCTTCAGTAATTGATTAGTTCGAGGATGGGGACGAGCCGATGACTCTGAAGTAAATGAAACATTTGCAATGCTACAAGCGTACAAGTTTATTAGCATCAACATGAACAGAATAAAATCTTATCTGAAAATTGCATTGTTCAAACAGTTCGTATATGATTCTGAGGCAGATATCGCACTACTGCAGGAAGTTACTTCCTGGATTTCAATTCATTGAAAATGTTTCTCTAGAACTCGGCACTGGCACGGCTATATTGGTGCGTGAAGGAATCCCTATATCAGACACCGAAAAATTGGACTCATGTCGTGGTCTGAGTTTCCAAATATATGGCGTGACGGTGATCAGTTTGTACGCCCCCTCAGGCAGTAGTCGAAAAGTAGACAGATCCAACTTCTTCAAAGACGACATTATATATCTGCTCCGAAAAAATCCTCGCAATATTATCATGGGAGGCGATTTTAATTGTCTTTTACATCCGAAGGATCAAAGGCCACATTTTAATTTCTGCAAAGAATTGCGTGACTTAGTCTCCAGAATGGATCTTAAAGATACGTGGGAACTGCTTTTTCCAGCTCTCGTGAAATTTACGTAATCACCTCAACCACAAGCAGTCGCCTGGACAGAATCTACAAATGCATCTCGCTTGAGTGGACGTGTAGTCGTTGCTGACGTCATCGTAGCCCCCTGCTCCGAATACTGCGTGTACGCCACCACCATCAACCTGGACCCACAACTTACCAGGCGATTCAACGTATCCCGTCTGCAGGACACAGATCTAGACGAACTTATCATGTCAACTTGGTCTTTGTGTTTACAGTCTATGAATCACTACACCTCAAAAGTAGAGTGGTGGGCGAACTTTGCAAAGATAAAGCTACGTCGGTGTTTAATCTCGAACTGTTATGAGCAAGCGAAAGAAGAAACACGGACAACCGAATTCGTCTACACCGTTTTACGGGAGTTGTACGAGAAAGCTAATACGAACAACATATATACAGCATAAATAAAGGCGATAAGGCAAAATTAATCAGTATTCGGCGCCGACAGCTAGAGGGGCTACAAATAAAATGTAAAGCGAAATCCGTAGTGCAGTCTGAGACAACATCCCTGTATCATTTAATCAAACACCAAACCAACCGAAGGCGTTTTCTTATAGACGAACTGGCAACAGCAAACGGTGATACACTCACACGTCAGAATGACATAGCAGCAGAAATACACAGGCAGAACACCAGCCTGTAGTCAGCACGAACGACCGATGACGGACTGCTTGCTGAAATGCTACAAGTTATGGATCCAGAAATCACTCAAGACGATAATCGGGAGTTTTTAACAGATTTTAGCATTGAGGACACTTTCGATTTAATTGTCAACTCGCCGTCCAATAAAACCCTAGGACCGGATGGCCTCGCAAAAGTTATATACGCGTTTGTGGAATATCATTGGTACAGTTTTTACTGACGTGTTAAATGAAATAATCAAGGGAGCTACGATCCCTTCAGACATGAAGGGCACAATAGTTCTCGTCCCGAAATGTCAAGGAAGGAAAAGCTTTGATAACCTGTGATCCATTACCCTGCTTAACTTTGATTACAAGACCGTTGCTAGAGCCGTCAACTCCCGAATGACACCGTTGAGCCGCGGTGGAGTAGCCGAGCGGTCTAAGCGTCTCGCTGCGAAGCGCGCGTAGGTTCGAGTCCTCCCTGGGGCATGGGTATGTGTGTTTGTCCTTAGGTTAGTTTACCTAGGTTTAAGTAGTTTGTAAGCTACGGACTGATGACCACGCAGTTTGGTCCGATAGATTTACAAATATTTGAACATTTTTTTGACACCGTTGATATAAAAAATTGTTAGACTTTATCAGACCTGCACCCAGACAGATCCGCTATGTCAGCAGTTGCAGAAATCACGGACAATTTATCCACCCAAAAAAAAAAAAAAAAAAAAAAAAAAAAAAAAAAAAAAAAAAAAAAAAAAAAAAAAAAACGCGGTAAGACGTCTGACTAGTAAGCTTGGAGGTCCGGGTTCGATTCCCAGCCGAATCACGAATTTTAATTCAATGCTTCACAGGGTGTATAATTTTCTATTTATAATGATATTCCTGTGCTGTTCTTAAGCTGTGGGACTGACGATTCTTACAACGACAAACTTTACCTATATTTTCCTGATAAAGGCTTTAATGTTGCAGATATAAGAAAGGAAATCTTCTAGAGCTGACGAATTTTGTTTTAAGAGTTCTGTTTTTCTCTCTACAACGGAATGCTTCATTAGTCTCCTTGCTGAAGAGACCATTTTTTTAACTAACCTTAACTGAATTAACTCATCTCGTCAATAAACTAGCTGACAAATTTTGTTACCTCTTTCCTCCATGGTTTTAATGAAGTCTATTTTGTTGTCTTGGATGTTTTATGGAGGTTCCGATTATCGAGTGTAGCTTTAATGTGCCCAATATGTTTCAAAGTCCCGTCTACCAGTTTGATCAGACTTTTTCTGAAAATTAAGCTGTTCGTTGCTCTCTTTCTCCTTCAACTGATTTTTTCGGTTGATTCATCAAGACGTACCAAGAGGACTTGCGTCTCTTTGTCACTGTATGTCCATACTACAAAGTGTTGCCAATAATCCATTGCCATACTGGAAATAGACTGTAGTAAGACAGCATCTAAATGATGCTGCTATAACAGTCGGAAAAGTACCTGTTGTATATGAAATAGCTTTGTTCACAGAAATCATCTTGAATGGGCACACCGTTATAAAATATCACTAGAAACCACGTATAGATCTGCCAAATTTTCAAAAAAAAAAAAAAAAAAAAAAAAAAAAAAAAAATGCACTGAGTTCTTAATATGACATTGAGTGCTATAAATCAGTCATTTGAAATAATGAGGCTATATATATCTAGACTGGTCGTAGAGGAGGTCTCATAGAAAGCTCTGGTTTGTGCACTTTTGGTAATTCATATATTCTGGGTATCATCTTTGGTGCAATCATTTGATTTGAGTGCTTACTCAAAGGTGTAGCCCTGAAGTGAAAAACGATTGAAATTTTTAATCCAACCTTACTGACTGTTAGGTGATCGACAAATAGTTGTGTCTTAAACATTCTGTGCAAGTCGCTGAAGTGGCTTCAATTAAAAGACTTGCATTAGGCGGCCGTACAATCCCACATGGGATCTCCTGGTCAAAAATGCGATACGATCATTTCATTTCATCATGTCCTTGAAATACTTCAGCTGGCACGTTTAGGAATCAAAGGGTAAGACCACCAATAACACTCATCAAACAGTGTGTCCATTCTGTGAACCTCAAAGCCGAGCCTTCTGCTGTAGCGATGTTGGTGTTACATCGCCGGCTGAAGGATCTAAAGTACCGTATCGCCCGCTTTACTTTGTGATTTACTGTCAGGCTAATTCCCTCGCTATTTAATTAGTGTTCTTCGTACACTGAACTTAAAGGAAAACGGTATCGTCAAAAACACAGAAACTGTTGTGCCACTAACAACATTTTCGTCGAATCCGTTTGAAACGTAGACGAATTTCGAGAGTAAAAGAGAATGCTTATCGCCACAGGAACTGACAGTATCCCAAATTTGTCCTCTCTGCTTTTAGGCAGCTGAAGCTGCAGCTCTTTGCCATCAATAAGCGTGTATCATTAGTCGCTGTGCGAGTTGGTACTAAGGTAATAAAATTATTTAGCATTTATTAGTGTAGGTATGTAAGGAGTGTGAATTGTAATTGATGCGAGTGCAATATAAAAATTTTCTAAACGAATTAAAAGAAAAAAAATTTTTTTAGCAACTGAAAACGATGAATATTTTCAGATACAAGAGTAATTTTAATAAAACCAAAACAAACAGATTTCTTGCTGTTTTTTTAAAAGTTGAAAGAGATTTTTTGTTCATTCTGAGTGGTGCAAGTCATATATCTTAGTCTTACGTAAGTTTTTAGACATCTAAAATGTTTTTGTATCATTCCTTGTTTACTTTACTTAAAAAATCAAGAAAAATACGGCTGTCATGTTTATTTCTTCCACTCAAGATTACAACAGGGAGCAAAACTAATAGCCCTGCTATTCCTAGGTAATGGACAAAGATTCATGGTTACAGAATAAACTGCGTCTCCTACTTACGAAGCTAAGTACAACTACTTTTGTGATAAATGTTTCAATTATTTTGTTTCGTTATGCATAGCCATGAAGCCTTTGGTAGTGGCAGACTTCTTTTTAAGGTACTATAAAAGTCAAGCCAGTGAAGACAGTGTATATGCGATAAGCGCTAGCAGTAATAACTTTTATTTGTACGTTAGAAAACAGCCACCTTTTGCAAGGTTGCAGATTTATTGACAACCGGTATCGAGCAATTATTGGCCTTACACAATTATCTGTGTAAACCTATAGGGCACAATCAGTAAACCTGAAAAAGGGCAACAATTGCTCGAAATCGGTTGTCAAAGATCTGCAACCTTGCAACTGGTGGCTGTTTTCTTTTCTAACGTATAAAGTACCGTTGCTGCAATGGATAAAACATTTTACTTTTATTTAACTTGTATATAAGTCTTTTTGAGTTCCCATGGAAACCAGTTTGTGTTCCAGTCTTGCATTCTGTCCCTCATTGAAATAAGTTAGAGAGTTATATCACAAAATAAAAAGACTGAGTGCTGCAATAAACTGAAAGAGCCGCAAATATCATTACAGTTTCAGGGAGATTGGTTCTGTATGCCACGTCAGTGTGACATACGGGTGTTCTAGAAATACTTGAAAAATATGTCTTGCCAACACTTACAGGTAAACCTACAAAGTGGCACTCTCCGTTTTTTATTAGATTTACATATGTTATAATACATGAAAAAGTAAAGTATACGTATTTTTTTTTTTTTTTTTGCGGAGGTAAAACACATTTATGGGTGAAACGGTCAGTCCAAAATAAGCACTAAAATGGATGGAAAAATTGCGAAAATATAGAGATTAGTGAAGCGATTTTAATGATTTTTGTTATGAAAGTATCTTTACATAAAATAGGAAAATCGGCCTAGGTATACTAAAGGGGGCCAACTAACCCAAATGAGATCAATTATTTACTAAAAAAAGGAAAAGAAAATAAGTAGAATCTATTAAAACTTCAAGAGGAGTGCTAATTAAAAAACATGTATTTTTTGGGATTTTTTATTATATAAATACTTCAGGGGTAAACATTCTTCATATTTCCCTTATATTGTAAATCTGGTCGTGCGATCTCTATGCACTCCATCACGGACAATCATAACACGGATGGTTAAAATCAATAAATATTTTTAAGATATCCACTAAGCTGGATCGGCCAAATTGAATTTTGAGAATCTGATTTCAGATTCGGACTCAATGATTTTAAATACCACTATATTAAAGAGATGAAACAGTTAAAAAATATAGATTCATATGGTGTTTCATGGGTAGTATCAAACGACCATGGCAATATAAGGGTTGTTTACCCTTCAGATATTTATCTACATTACGAAAATAAATAAATAAATATACGTGTTTCCTTCCTTTTCAAGTAAAATCAAAAATAATTTTTGTGGCACAAAATTAGTCCCTTTCGGGGTAGCTGACTTCCTAATTTTCACTCCCCCTCCAATTTACTTAGGTCAATTATCATCTTTTATCAAAAGATACTATCACAACAAAAATCATTAAAAATCCCTTCACTAATCTCTACGCTACAGCAATTTTTACTTTTAGTCCCCATTTTGAAGAGACGGTTTACCCCCTAAATATCTTTTATTACCGCTAGAAACAATTGTGTCCCTTAGTTTTTCATGTATTATATATAAATTTCAAAAAAATAGGAGAGTGACACTTCCGTAGATTTGCTTATTAGTAATTTATTTACCCCTTACGCGTTTCGACTGACGTCATTTTAGAAGGCTACGAAGCGGCACTGGCATCACGCATTTTGCCATGAATAAGAACGTACAAATAATGTTACACTTTGATAAAGTTCATTCCCCATTTCAAACAATTTGTGTTACTGACACATGCCATTACAATCAAAACAATTCTTTAACATTTGTAGCCCCAGACCATCTGTTTTCCACAAAGGCAGGTGCATATTGACGTCTGCCTGACAGGCCAGTTATCACGTGGAGCCAGCTACCTCATTGCTTTACCGTCGATTTTCTTTTATTTTCGTTTTCCTCAACCCGTTCTCCAGTTTTCCGCCTGACTTTACGTTTACTCTACATAACACTCTAACATATTTACAATATTTCCTAATATTTTAATAAATGGATACAGTACAAAGCAGTTTTCATTAAAAGTACTGTTGTGTATAATGCGTAGTAGATGCAAATGTTACTGACATTTGCCGCCACAAACGCATTCTGTCATAAAGCAGCCCAGGTACGGACTTCACACTGGGCACTAAAATTATATATTGAGCCACTATGCACAGTACTACGAGAAAATTCACAACCTTGCATCATCCAATCACAATTGAAGACGAATCACAATTCCCTAGACCAAACAATATTACGTAATGAAATACTGATTACAACTATAACAACCACTTAAAATAAAAGGATGGAAATTAAATCCAGTTGTGGTAAAATATGGAAGGGAAGGAAAAACTGGAATGTGGAGGGTAAATAGAAAGGAGGACGGAAAAGCTAAGAGAGTTGTGGAGGGAGAGGAACCACTAATGCTGCATACAAAGATCAGATCACTTTTCGGCTGTGCTTTCACATTAATCACACAGTAATTTTATATTACATGCAAAATTTTCATTACTGTTGACATTACATAGAGGTAGAGGATAATATAGAGCAAAGTGCGAAATTTACGGTCGCCAGCTCGCCATTAACGAATGAAAATTGCCAGCTGGCGGCCTAGGCTTACATATAAATTTTATTTTCTAAAACTACTAGAACAAGATTCGGAATTAAGCATCCAAGTGTAAAGAGGTAAGCGGTAATTACACGGATGGACAAGGCAGACCAACAAGTACTTGTATGAATATTTTTAATTTATTAGCATCCTCTCTCTGTATTAGTGTAAATAACAAATCTCACTGAACCCTCTTTTGTTTCGGCATCACGGCTATCGTACCTCCTCCACATAATTTGTGGTTCGTTCAGACAGCTGTGAGCGACCTCACGCTGTATAATCAATGACAGCAAGCAATCAGACTAGCAGACTCGAACCATAAAAACATTCTCGCGCTTCCAAGCTACCAGATTCGCGGATGCGCGAACTAAGTTGGATCAGGGTAAACTCAGGTGATTGGGATTTTTATTTATGGCGTGTTCTTCAAAGGTTTGAAAGCTGTTACAGTTTCCCTGTTCGACGATTTCATGTTTATGTTTCATCATCAAATTTGTAGTAAGTTATTTTATTCAATCCTGTAAAAACAATTTTGATGAGGAAATAAATGTTCTGTTAGCAGAGTGGGCAGAATACAAACTGCTGTTTCCCTCACTGACATTGAATCACGCATTTCAAGACATCTACAGTGAAAACTTTTCTACAAGATTCCTCAATCTGCTTCAGAGCGTCACATTTTGTACTGTTCTACCAGTGATCACAGCACCATGTTCAAATTCAAATGTTTGTAAATCTAGGGGACTTCACTTCTTTGGTTATTAGTCCCTAGGCTTACAAACTAATTTAAGTCAAACTAACCTAAGGACAACACACACACACACACACAAACACACACACACACACACACACACACACACACACACACACACACACACACACACACACACACACACGACCGAGGGAGGACTCGAACCCCCGACGGCGCGCTCTGCAGCCAGGTGCCTTTGATCAGCGTCATGTGTGAGAGGTTTCAGATCTCTTAACAGACTGAAGACGGCGCACAGGACTTGGCTGAAGACTTTCACAGGATTTGCTGGTAATACCTGGAAATGGATCTTTTCCGTCTGTTGAGTGGTACTTCTCTACACAAAGACAACGCTACACTTAATTGAACTAATAGAGCACTAGCCTATAGTACTGGTATGTCCTTATATTTTCTGTGTTTATGTTGAACCTTTGTATTCTGTTAAAAATTTGGTATGGCGTTATGTATAAATATATTACTGAACAGTTTGTAAAATCAACTCCATAATGAGAGAGAGGGGGGGGGGCATTTTTTCATTTTCAAATAGGGGGTTTTAGCAACCAAAGTTGTTAAACGGGCTAGTGGCTTCAGATCTGAAATTTCGTACTTTGATTCAGAGTTGGGGGGATGGGAGAAAGGAGGGAGCATATGGAGATTTATGGGGGGGGGGTTAAGAGAGCAGTTTACAAAGGTTAAAAATTAATACATTAGAAAATTCAAAATTTTGAGCATAATTCGCTACATAGCACTGCAGTAATTTCAAAATCACATATCAATTTCCAATACTATTTACAAGAGGAGCTGATCGAAAAGGAACTGTGGATAGTATTCGAGTTTTCTAAGTAAACAACTGTGGAAATGTTGCCCCTGATATGAAATGTTTCACAGTACTTCAGATGTCCTGTCAATAACTCCCATTACTGCTTGGGTTATCTACTTTTTCTGAACACAACTTGTTTATTTTGCATTACAACTATGTAGACCAAATAGCAGTTCCAACCATGAAAATTACACCTATTAAAATTAATATTTTAATATTTTCGACTAAGTGAAAAGGTGCAGGAGGTGGGGGTAAGCATATTATAAAATATGAAGAGTATATTTTGGTAGTGCCCATAATACACAAGATTGCATTGTGTTTTTTTTTTGTTTTTTTTTCAATTTATCATACAGTCATTTCACATTACATTCATAAGAACTCTCGTTAATGTATCCAATACCAGAGGTAGAGAGGGATAAGAAGCAGGAGGGAGGGGAAGGATGGAGGAATTTGCGATTTATGGGGAGGAGGGGTAGATTAAGAGAATAGTACCTATAGTACAGAATATTACAGTCATCTCATATTCAGATATAAATTTTAAGAGATTAAAATCTCAAGAAATTTAAAATTAAAGAAAAATTCAAATGTCTGGGCTAGTGCCTATGTCACAGACTATTGTAGTTTAAATTATTTACATCATCAGGGTACCGTGTTTGCCATAACGTTAAACTTCCTACCTCCTACCCTGAGAAAAGGTGCGCTAATAGTCGGACAGACAGACAGACGAACAACAAAGTTTTCCTGTATGGGTTCCATTTTTGCCGACTAAGGGACAGAAATATGCAAATGTTTGTGGAGCTTATGGGACTTAACTACGGGGTCATCAGTCCCTAAACTTACAAACTACTTACGAACTAACTAATACTAAGGACGGCACAAATATCCATGCCCGAGGGGGGGATTCGAACCCCCGACCGTAGTGGCCGTGCAGACCGTGACTGGAGCGCCTCGGTCCTCTTGGCCACCACGGCCGGCCACTGAGGGACAGAAACCTAAAAAGATAGTAAGCTGCTTACTTTAAAACTATTCGTACATCTACATCTACATGGCTATTCTGAAAATGCACTGAAATGCACGAAAGAGGCTTCATCGAACCACATTGCTACCATTCGAGAATGAAATGGTATTTATCTACCTTTCTATTCTCGAATAGCGCTTGGGAAGAACGAACTCCTAAATCTTTTATTTAGGGCTCTGATCTCTAGTTTTCTAATTATAGTCATTCCTCCCTATGTACGCGCGAGTCAATAACATGGGCGATCGAAATTTCGTAAGTAGATTTCGTCGAAACGTAAAACGCCGTTGCTGTTATAATTCCCATTCCAACTCCCGTATCATTTTCGAGACTCTCGCCCTCTATAATAGACATGGAGCCGCCCTCCTTTGTACGCTTTCGATGGTCACCGCTATCTGATAAGGACCCCACACCGCGCAGCAACAATCCAAAAGAAGTCAGAAAATAGGAATAGATGCAGTCTCTCTAGTAATTCTGTTACACCTTCTACGTGTTCTGCAATATAAGCGGTCTTCGGTTCGCCTTACCCAGAACAATTTCCAAATGCTCTGTCGGTATTTAGTTGAATTCACGCCCTGTAGATTTGATTGTTGCATCTTATAAACGAAGTTAGCGGATTCCTTTTAGTACTCATTTGGACGACTTGACAATTTTCATTATTTATGTTCAATTTTTGCACCATATGGATATCTAAATCGTTTTGTAGCTGGTTTTGTCCTTCTGATGACGATAAATGTATCATCCGCAGAAACTGAAGACGACGGCTCAGATTTTATCCTACATAATTTATATGGATGACAGCAGAGGATCAATAACACTATCTTGGGAAACTCCAGACATGACCTGCCTTAGCCGATGCCTTACTATGAACTGTGTACTGTCTGAGGGAAATTCCGATCCAATCACATATCAGAGACGATATTCCACAACCATGCGATTTTATCAAAAGACGTTTGTGAGCTGCAGTGTCAAAAGCTTCCTAGAAATTAAAAAATGTGGAATCAATTTTAGATCCCTAGTGTATAATATTCCTCATTTCGTGTGAGTAACGAGCTAATTGCATTACAGAAGAACAATATTTAGTAATCCGTCTTGACCTTGGACCAACAGATCGTTTCGTTCAAGGTAATTCATAACATTTGAAGTTCAAATGTTTGTGAAGCTTATGGGACTTATCTGCTAGTTCATCAGTCCCATAACTTACAAACTTCTTATGAACGACAGCACAAACATCCATAACCGAGGGGGGATTCGAACACCTGATGGGGAACAGCCTCGAGCATCGCAGCATAGCGCCTCAATGCAGTCGGCCGCTCAGCCGCGGCCATAACATTTGAACTCCGAGGGTAAGTATACCAGTTATCGGCATCTTAAGGGGATTCACATGATAAACCATTTGCATATCCTGTTTAATTCTACAATAATGCTTGTAACTTATTGTGACATACCACATAAATCCATCTGGTTTCGTATGGATATGCGCAAGTCTTTGCAATAACAATGTTCAATTTAAAATAATGACATTTATAAGATGCACCTTCCGAACCAGTGATCGGCAGTGTAAAATATACCGAGACCCTGTTATGTTATCGATAATCGTACCATTTATCGCCAACTAAGTGCACATTTTTATTCATAGATGACGGATCTATTTAGCGTTTAAATGCGTGTTTTAAATGAACAACTAAAGTGCCAATTACTCAGTGCCGATTACTGGTACATTTCCCATATAGTATATTCCAAACCTAGCTACAAATCGACTTCAGTCAGTAGGTCTGTAATTCATTGGATCACTTCTCTGTTGTCTTTCTTGAATATCGCTGTAACATGTGCCACTTTACAGTCTTTGAGTATAGATCCTCCATTCAGCGAGTGGTTCTATACGACTGCATCAGCTTACACTGATAGGAACATAACTGGTATACAATATGGACTGGAAGACTTATTTTTGCTAACCGATATAAGCTGCTTCACTACTCCGAGTATATCTGCTTCTTTGTTGCTCATGGTGGCAGCTGTTCGTAATTAGAGTTCTGAAATAACTTTGACTTCTTTGGTGAGAGAGTTTCAGAAAGCCGTGTTTTAGTAAAACTTTCACAGGCAGCATCACCGTTACTATAATGTATCGAAGGTAGTCTTTGTGTCTGGCCTCTATTATACTTTACATATAACCAGAATCTCATTGGTTTTTCTGTCAAATTTCGACACCATTTTAACGCGTTTAACCTGCTGTGAGACAAGACGTTCTTTGCCTTCATGGAAAACTGTTTGTGGTTGCCTACAGGCAGATGATTGTGCGTGTACCTCTTCATCTGAAGCAGTTTTGAACATCTTTCTTAAGGGTTCAACATCGTATGGGGAGAGATCGGAACTGTGTCTAGCATTTGTAAGGACTTCTCAGCAATTCTGCTGCATCATAGTCAAAACAATCCTGTAATAGACACCCGTCCACTTGTTTCCACATATTCAAATAAACAGCATTTTAATCTTATTTTTTTCACAGAACAAAACGTAGATAACAAAACAAGTTTTCAATTCAGTACAATTAATCTCAGTATGAAGATGTTGAAGAAACAGTCAAATGTACATGAAGCAGATTTTCTGCATGCGAAGTAGCCAAGCGCATTGAGGCGCTATGCTACGATGCGCGAGGCCGTTCCCCGTCGGGGGTTCGAATCCACCCTCGGGCATGGATGTTTGTGCTGTCCTTAGTATAAGTTACTTTATAAGTAGTTTTTAAGCTCAGGGACTGATGACCCCACAGTTAAGTTCCATAAGCTTAACAAAAATTTGAACATTTTTTCTGTACGCCAGTGAATGCAACGTTACGAACGATGGTGATGTAAGTGTCCTAAATTACAACATAACCACGAATAAAAATTTGTAATTTCCAATCTTCATGTTATAAAAGAATATAAAAAAGAAATTCCTTCAAAAATAATGTTGTACATACCCATTTGTCTTAGTTGACTTTCTGACACCTACATGAATTTGTGTAATCCTTAACATTAGTTTTAAATGAAAATCGTTCTTGACAATGTGCACTAGAGTATACCGACGGTTTTCTCCGTTCCACACACGAATCGAATATGCCAGGAAAAGCCTCAAGTGTGTATAATATCCTGTATGCTAACTACTCTACAGTTTTTTTTTTTCTTTTTGCGTATAATGTATGTGGATTACCCAAGTACCTCTTGTTCTTTTCCAAGTGCTAAGCGTACCTTTACAGTTACCTAAGAGACTCCTTTATGCAGAACACATCGTCTTAAAAGGTCACTGGAGCATTAGGATAGTTATATACCGTTAAAACAATAGGTTCAAAACTCCTGCATAGTATCTGTGTTCCATATTCATTTGGATCATATCATTATCTAAAGAACTTTTTTGGATGTCTAAGAGTATGATTCAGTTTTTAGGTTACTAACAAAACATAAAAAAATTATCATATTTCGTGATACAAGCTTTCGTACAAGAAACCATTTAAGCTGAAATCGACTTTCAGTTGCAGAACAAACTTAATACAAGTAAAAACTCTATAAAATTTTATTAGAACTCAATTTTGATACGTTTTTTGGAATAGTCGACACGATTACCTGTAGCGTTTGTAAAACGTTTTGCAAACGGTTAAAAATTTTGGTAATGATTTTTTTATCCTTAAATTACCGCAGGCTGAAAAAGTAGTACAAACTTATAGATGTCTTCGCGGATTTTGAGTTGTCATATACCTAGTTTGGAAAGCTTAGCTTCGTAGTTTGTGTGAGAATCACTTATGGAGTACATTTGTTTAAAATCATATAATCGGTTTACACAGCTTCACTGTGTATCGTCAGTAACAGCATGTTTGCTTTGCACTACCGCGGCGAAATAGCTGTGCTCACTAAGGCGTCTTGCTGGAGTGCGCGCAGCCGTTCGCTGTCGAGGTTCCAGTCCTCCCTCTGGCATGGGTGTGTTTGTTGCTCTTAGGCTAAGTTAGTTTAAGCAGCTTGTAAATTTAGGGATCGATGACCACTATAGTTAGGTCCCATAACTTTACAAACATATGAACTTTTTTTTAGCTCTGCACTGTTATTTACATTTAATTTCAAAGAATTCTGAGCTTATCACTAGCAAAAAGCCCTCCTTCTATCAGCTCCACTGAATATTAGCGTCAGCTCCACTGAATAACAATGTCGTCCCTTCTCTCCTCCACGATGTCTTAGTTATTTGTTCCTGGTCTCCAATGGGAACTATTTACATTACCTAGTTTACTCACTTAAAAAATACTCCTGTGATGATTTACGTGGCAGATTTTCTCTCGCGCAATAAAAGCTCTAAAAACCAGTAATTTTTTCGTCACAAAATATACTTTTCATTATTGCAATTGTTCATTCTAAAAACATTTCAAACTACACACATCCAAGTAAGATTCAAGATGCTACAATCCATAAAGAAGTGGGTGACAACGTCAATCCATGTACAGTGTGAACGCATCGCGAATAATTAAACCGAACGTAGTTTCTAGAGGTGTCCCGTTTTCCCAAGACACACAAAGTAGGTCTGCTAGCCGCAAGCGCTGTGGACCGACTGTTTTCAGTTCAAATATCCAGCCCGAGCGCAACGGTGCCTAACAAAGGTAATTTACGAAACGTCCGCAGGCAATGTTTGATTAGCCTCTGGACACAGTTTAAACACCTGTAGCTACATGACTACAGCTACAACGCGGGACAATATGCCAGAGAAACATCTTAAGGAAAATAGTGAATAACTGTGGCGTGTGGGGATACAGGCTTGTTACTATCCGCATCTGAGCTGTTCACCACTCGAATACTGGCGATGAATTTTTCTTTCAACTACTTCCGAAAGGATTATGGGTGGCAGTAATATGTGAATCGTCCGGTTTTTCGTTATACTGGGTTTTGGTTCCCAGTCTGGATGTTGAAAACCCTCAAAACAACCGTATTTTTGCAATAGAAACCGTCTTGGTTTCTAAGTATTTTATTACTTCTCAATAACGCATTTCGGCCTTGGCAGAACGTCTTAAGATTATAAGGCACTCTCGGTGGTTCATTGTTTTATGGCATGTAAACTTTAATACGTTGTGTCCATTTCCGAATATTTCGTAAACCTTAACAGGAGTGGTGATATCAGTAGACACAAAATAAGCCAATGTTTACAGTTAACAATCACAGGCAGTTGGACGTGATGTGGCCGAGCAGCACACCACGTCCGCCCAATGCCTGTGATTATTAATGGTAAACATTGACTTATTTTCTGTCTGAAGACACCACCGCTCCTGTTAAGGGTTGCGAAAAATACAGGTATGTAAACAACATATTCAAGTTTGGATGCCATGTAACAACGAACTATGTCACACCATCGAGAGTACCTTACAATCTGATGATGCTAAGGGCGAAATGCGTTTTTGAGAAATAATAAAGTACTTTGCGACCAAGACTATTTTCATGGCAAAATATAATTACACCGGTTGCTGTACCAAACCAAGCATTGTAAATCATTCTTCGAATGGATAACCAGTTTTTTTGTAGCTGTTCTTTCCAGCATCTCTGAGACAATATTGTAGGAAAGGGAGAGGAAGTAGATAAAATGAAATAGGAGATGTAATGACAGAAGAATCTGACAGACCACAGAAAGACGTGAGTCAAATCAAGGCCCCAGGAGAAGACGACATTCCCCCAGAGCTACTGGAGTCTCTGGGAGACCCACTCATGACAAAACTATTTCACTTCGTGTTCGAGATGGATGAGACAGGTGAAATACCCTCAGACTTCAAGAAATAGTTAATAATCCCAATTCCAAAGAAAGCAGGCGCAATAGGCGTGAAAATTTAAGAACCATCAGTTTAAAACGTCGTAGTTGCAAAATTCTAAAACGAAGAATGGAAAATCTCATAGAATCTGACCTTCCGGAAGATCAGCTTACATTTTTGAGAAATGTAGGAACACTTGAGGCAATCCTCACTATAGGACGTATCTTAGAACATTAAGGAAAGGCAAACCTACATTTCTAGTCTTTGTAGATCCGGAGAAAGCTTTTGACAATGTTGATTGGAATACACTTTTTCAAAATATGAGGTCAGTAAGGTTATTTACAACTGGTTCAGAAACCACACAGCAATTACAATAGATGAAGGCCAAGAAAGAGACGCAGTGGTTGGGAAGGGAGTAACGCAGGGATGTATCTTTTCACCAACGTTATTGACCAATCTGTGAAGGAAAGGAAGGAGAAATTTGTAGACAGAATTAAAGTTCGTGGTGAAGAAATAAAAACTTTGTGATTTGCCGATGGCATTGTAATTCTGTCAGAGACAGCAAAGAACTTGGAAGAACAATTTAACAAAATGGAGAGTGCCTTGAAAGGAACTTACAAATGACCATTAACGAGGCAAAACGAGGGTAATGGAATGCAGTCGAAGGTAATGATGAAGGAATTAGATTAGGTAACGAAATAATAAAGGTTGTAGATGAGTTTTCCTGCTTGGACAATAAAATAACATGTAATGGACATAGTACATAGGATATAAAAAAGAGAAATTTGTTAATATCGAAGATTAAGTATTAGGAAGTCTTCTCTGAAGGCATTCTTGTGGTGTGTTGCCTTTTACGGTATTGAAACATGGACGAGAAATATTTCAGGCAGGAAGAGGGTAAAAGCTTCTGAAATTTGGACAGACAAATACTGAAGATTAGCTGGGTAGATCATGTAACTAATGAGAAGATACTGCATAGAAATCGGGAGAAAAGAAATTTCTGGCATACCTTGACTAGAAGGAGGGATCGACTGGTAGGACACATTTTTAGACATAAAAAAAAGTGAATTGGAAGGGAGTGTGTGGAGTAAAAATCACAGAGGAAAAACAAGAGATGAATACAGTGAGCAGGTTCAAATGGATGTGGAATGCCTTTCTTATGAGGAGATGAAGAGCTCTGCTCGAGTAGGTTGGAAAGCTGCATCAAATCAGTTTCCAGACTGAAGACCGCATGAACAACCTTTCCAGCAATAAACCTAAATGTCGAACAAGGATCGAAAAAGCCTAATGAAACTGATCTCGATTAGTCTGAGTGTGAAACTTTGTCTTGAATTAGTCTCACTCTCTCCATAAAAGATATGAAAGATGAAGAAAATGATCGCGGAGAACCCATGGCAAAAAGCCACACTTTGATGCTGATAGGTTTCCACTTTATTTTGTGTAGTTGGAGCCTCCCTACATCTCCTTCAAGTTAGAGTCGTAGGTTAACATGCCATTATTAATTGATCCATACCTCATGATAGAATTGTTTCGTCTGTTTATTTTTGTTTTCAGCCACCTTAATCTATCTTACTAGAGAGGTCCTGCTACTCAGTACGTCTTGACCATGTGTCATCTCTTGTGTATAGACCTATTCTCTTTTAGTCAGAGATTGCTGAAAGAGACTAAGATTTCCAAATCTATTGATTGGAATAATACACCAAATAACGTCAATAAACTGCAGAAGTCATAAAAGACACTGGACAGTTGGTTGTTTACATCAGTGTGCAGTGAGTATTTTCCCTATTTAACCCACTTATTGTACAGTTTCGTGGGTCAGTTATTCGTAGGTGTATTCCGAGTAGATTCGCGTACAATCCGACTATAAATACATCGATTTCTATTATAAAATATTACGTTATTAACATTCCGTTATGTATATGGCATAATGGCAGCTGCATAAAAATTATTACAATACTGTATTCTAGTGTCTAAGTAACAAGATAATCATATCTCCATCATAGAGCCAAGTCCAACAGCTTCCTGACTGACTATATGGAGTTCGGTCACCCCTTCTGAAAGTGGTCGTAATGGACAGTTAATAAGTTTGTGGGCCATTGTTTGTAATTCCACTCCACAGTCACGGGATTGATAGTCTACCCATTTGAATTTCGATTAGTTGCACCAACCGACACCAGTACGGAAGCGGTTGGTGAAATACCATTCCTTCCTGGAAAGGTTCATTCCTTGAAGTACCTTACAGGGATCGTCTAGCTAGATGCTGTTTTGTCCATTAAACGAATCCCAAGCTCTTGCTCAGTTGTATTTAGGCGAGAAACTACTCTAAGTAATTGTAATGCTGTTTTAAGAGGTGGTTTAAGCGATTTCAACCGGCTTGCCTGTAGCGGAAGTTCTTACAAAATAGGAACCTCAGGAGTGTACAAGATTTTGTAATACTCTCTCATGAATGCTTTCTAGCATCTTGTATCAGGAAGGGCGATGTTGCCTAATGTTGAAGGGGTGTTAGACATCAGAGTGCCACTAATCATCCTCATAGCCCTTTTTAACTGTACGTCAACTTCTGTCTTGAACACTTTTGAGTCAGACAGGAGCACTATTTTCAGCTGCGGAGTAAACGAGAGAAAAAGCTGGTGCACGCTAAACCTTACCACCGCCTCCCGAAATTGCTCCTGCTAAGAGCTGCTATATGTTATTCCTACTATTCCCAGTTATTCGCGTCCGGAAGCAATTCTTGAGGCTCCAAGTGTCCTCGAATGGTTCTAAACAGACAACGATCTCTGATAATTGGTCTTGTAAGTATGTAACTAGAGAGGAGAGCGAGGTTCGACAGAATACTTCTATTTGAAAGGGGGTCGCCAGACAATTTTTATTTGGAAGTGTCGCATAATCGTAAAGGTTGAAAAACAGTGATGTAGATCAATGGTTCTCAAAGTGTGCGCCCTAGAACATTTACAGGTTCGTTTCGACAAATTATTGGCGGAACGGAGCTCGGTCGTCGCATTTGGATGACAAGTGTGCTTCATCAGTCTCTCAAATTTTATACCATTTTTTTAGATTGCGATAATGTATGTTTTTATCATGTAGTATTTTCTGTAGCATGGACGCAAAACAGAATAAAATGACTTAATTGTTTTTTATCACACTATTTATTTCCTGGATTGACTGCTGTAAAACATTCCTCAGTAATGTGTATGTAATGCGCCCACAATTATTTACAGCCTTTTATATCCACCCGAAGCTCAAAAAGCTTGAGAACCACTGGTATAGATGGTGGTTTTCATCTAAAGTGTCTTCCCTGTTTATTAACAGCTGCAATAACACCACATTCAAAAATGTTTTAGCACGAAAATCCTTTCTGCTCTCGTTAAAACGTGATAATTCGAGAAACACGACTCAGACAACACGTTTTCAACAATTTACATGTTTGGTTATTGAGTTTCTTTTGTTTGTCAGTGATGTGTATAGCAACTTCAAAAATGTTCAGAGGTTTGTAAAGCTATGGGACCAAACTGCGGTTGTTATCAGTCCCCTGACGTGGAAAACTACTTAAATTAACTTACGTTTAGAGCAATGCACATGCCCGAAGGAGGACTCGAAGCATCTTCACAATGCGTGATTATCACCATTCGGTAATAACAACTTAACGAGGTAAAACTTCCTACTAGACTACGTCCTTGCTGTTGCTTTTGTTTCCTTTTAAGAAAGTGCCCAGTGACTTTTGCTACACCCAAAGCAATGGAGTAACTATTAAAAAAAATAACTCGTCTGTTAAAAAGAAAAAATATGGATATTTGAATAAAAAAAATTAATACCACGGCTATTTCCGATTGATACGCCGTTTCTTTCGAGATTATTATCCAATACTGAAAATACCAGTTCCAAACATGATCAAACATGCATCTGAAAGTACTGCTCATTCATAACTAAAATACGGGGTCGGTTTTTCCCCTTAAACAAGATATAACATAGACTGCGCGTGACGTCATTCAACTAAAAATAACATCTAAGTCATGTGACTCGTTTTTATCATTACTATCGATGTGAAATGGAGCTGAGAGTTGCAGTTCTTACCTTTTATAGTGGAAATTAAGCATATCTTTTAACAGTAAAGCTGCTTATCGTATTCTTATTACACCTTTAGTAGTACAGCTGGCGTTAGTTCTTCGCCATTGCAAATATTAATGCGATGGCTACAGCTCTTATATATGCTTAGATGAAACGTATTGACAGTTATTTTTACAAATAAAAGAACTTCAGATTTTTAGCGAAAGATAGGTTTCGTTGTGTGTAAGTCTTTTAGCTTTACACAGGAGTAGAAGTTACATCAGTTTGTCGAGGAGCATCACTTTTCTTACGATTCCTCAACAGTACGTGTGATATGTTTTGTTGTGCTTTTATAAGAAATGAAATCGGTTTGCATTCATAACGTCCCATATTAAGACAATACAATCGCTTACATTTTGAGACTTTTGCTACAGATGGTGATGCCAAAAAGTAAAACGTGCAAAATATTGGCTCTTTAAATTAAATAATAATGTGCTGAGGAAACACAATTGAAGAACTATACAACAAGAGATTTTATAGGTATGTATTTTCAGGTTATGTTCATGGAAGCAGATTTGCACCGGAAATGACTTACTAACTCATACATGAACTCGGTCAAGAGCAGCTTGAATGACCTTTCCATCGATAATCACATTCATAAGCTGCAAAAAGTAAAAAATTCTTGGTGTGACACAACACTGAGGATCTCAGAAACTGATGCTTGTAAAAATAACTGAAAATACTTTTCACCTGGTCACATGTAAAAGTGGTGATCACCACACTGAGCTTAGTAATATGGAGAAATTAAGTTCGCTTACCTACTATTTGTGTAATAGGAATACGAGAAGTCGCTTTTTTTTGTTAAAATCAACGCTTGATTTCACCTGTAAATGAGAAAAACTGTTGCTCATAATGGAAAAAACTCAGTCACGTGAATCGGAGCAAATTTAGATGTTGGTTTCAACCACAAAAGAGGTAGGGACACGCGCAGCCTTTTATTATCTTTGGTCTATGGTTTTTTCCCATCCCTATAAGGAGATAATGTTTTAACGCCTAGTCGACAACTAGATCATTAGGGGCGGAGCACATTCACTTACTGGTTCAAGCATGCGGGTATGGGGAAGGAAATCGTGCGCACTCTTGAAAGAACCACTGCTTGCAGTGGCAAGATAATCACGAAAGATGATCGGTCATAGATTTTAACCGTTTCCTTCCGAATACGAGTCCGATGTGCTAACCACTACGTCACCACGCTCGGTGGCTCTATAGCTCCCAGACGATCGTCATCTCACGGAGGTGCTTCAGCGATTGCGGAGCTGAGTGAACAAGAATTATTCAACAAATTCAGTGTTCCTACACCAACTGTTGGAAAACATTCATTCACCCAGGAGTGGTAACAAACCTGTGTATTAGCCCGCCAACGGCAGCATAATGCTATTCTCGGCGAAGTGGAACTTTGGTTACAACTGCTGTAGCTTCTAAAGCCGTGTTGCCACAGGCATGAATAATTACCTGCATCCCCCCAACAGTACCCTTATACGCAAGTTCCCGTTATCACACGCTGAAGTTGAGAACGCTAGGTACACGACTTCCAACAAGGCGACCAGTGAAGTTATTCGCGCACGAGTTAATACGGTTGTGTTGGAAGGCTTATAATGACGTTGGATAAGGAAATAACTACATGGTAAGAATCGTTTGGTACGCCCAATATTCTAATAAGAGAAAGATCTGCAGAGAACACAGTTCGGAGAGCATTTGCGAATGTGTAATAAAAAATTTGAATTCCTATTGATCGACATTTCTAGCTTTATACAAAATTTGAATACAGATTTGAGACATGGCATTTTCCCAAAACATTCAAGGGTAGGACTGAACAGAAGTAAGAACACTGGATTATATTATTTTGTGCTAGGAAATAGAGCTGTATCTGGATGGGAGGATAAGCCGTTATTAAGAAAAGCTAGATACTACCTTGCTGAAAATTGAAAATAACTATCAATCAAAAACAATTTTAAACATTTATAACGCAAGAAACGAACAAAATAATAATGGGCCTATAGCTGAGTCCACAAAACTAGCCGCAACAGAAATGGTGACACCTTGAATCACTGATCCCCGAATTCAATACCCATTTCTTCATCCACTAACGAACAAACCCATACAGATGCATTAACTTCATTCAAGCAGACAATCCTTCTATCCAGAGGCGTAGATAGCTGGAGGGGACGGGGTGACGGTGGGGAGTGGAGTTCAACCCCCCCCACCACCACCATTTCCACTGCCCCCCACCGCCAACCTAAAAAGAGAGACGTTTCTTAGTTACTCAAATTGCGTTTTTACTTGCACAGAACTGACCCCTCCCCTCTCCCGGAAGAATAAATGTATCTACGCCTCTGCTTCAGCCAATAGAAATTTGTTTCAAAAATGACATTGTAGCAGTGAACATTTCACTGAATGGTAGTAATTTCGCTTGGTGTATTCGGGAGACTCCCCCTCCAACGAACGCTTACATAACTATGCGTCTATGATATGAAAGACACGAATTTAATTTTCTTTGTGTTGATATAACGCTCCTATAAAAAGGATTCTGCAGTAGTTGTTGTGGTCTTCAGTCCGCAGACGGGTTTGATGCAGCCCTCCACGCTACCCTGTCACGAGCAAGCCTCTTCAACTGAGAATATGAACGGCAACCTACATCTTTTTGAATCTGTTTACTTTATTCGTCTCTCGGTCCAAAATGTTCAACTGTTTGTACAGCTTATGGGACTTAACTACGGGGTCATCAGTCCCTAAACTTACAAACTACTTATAAACTAGCTAATACTAAGAACGGCACAAATATCCATGTCCGAGGGGGGATTCGAACCCCCGCCCGTAGTGGCCGTGCAGACTGGGACTGGCGCGCCGCAGTACGCTCGGCCACCGCGGCCGGCGCTCTCGGTCCCCTCTAAGAATTTTACTCTACACACTTCTTTCTAATGCTAAGTTGACGTTTCCTAGGGGCGGGCAAACATTGCACTCTGCACGTGTACGCTTAGCGCCGCACGCGTGCTGCACACGAGCAATCGTGGACTGGTGCAGCGGCGGCAATTCGTAGGTGGCAGCAGTGTGGTAACAAGATGCCAAGGATGCCAAGCGCCCACTGCGTAGCGAACGTTACATTTCAAGCATCAGAAAATGAAGAGTGGAACGAAGAAACGGACACGTGACGATTTGCCATCTTTTAAAAAGGGATGGGAGTATCAGTATTTCTTTGTGGAGAAAGGCGAAAATGGGAGATGCCTAATATGTCGCTGGTTAGCGGAAATTTACTGTTGGACGCAATTACAAAATATTTCACAAGGACTAGTATACCTTATTTTCGGATTCTGAGCGGAGGGGAAATTTACGACGCCAGATGAATCCGACGTCCGTTGCTTTTGTTATGAGAGGTATACACGTTTATTTTGTCTTGTCTTCCTTGTAACCGATCTAGTATGTTATGGAGCACTGTTTTATATTTTTCAGGGCGACAGGAATGATAGCCCAGTGGTACTTGCAAGTTAGAAAATTCGCTTAATACTGCAAGAGCTGGAAAATGATGCTGCTGATTTTCTAAATATTCCTTCAAACCGTCTTGATTGCAAATTATTTTATTAATTAATTACGCGTTTCGCCCTTTAGCGGGGCATCTTCAGATTATCTGCGTGCAGAATTTACACAAAATTACATGGCGGAATTACAAACGGGTATAATGCTACATGGGCTTATTTTGTGTTAATAAGACAGTATAAATGGTAAACAAAGCTTACAATGCGTTCTCCATGGTGTGACGCCGTAAGTTGTCAACTGTAATTTTATTACCCGATCATTTGTATGGCTACAAGGAAATCCAAAAATTCCAAAAAATAGAAACACCGCAATAACAACTTACAGTGTCACACCACTGAGAGCGCATTGTAAGCTTTTGTTTACCATTTATACTGTCTTCGTAACACAAAATAAGCCCATGTACCATTATACCCGTTTGTAATTCCGCCTTGTAATTTTGTGTAAATTCTGTCACGCAGATAATCTGAAGATGTCTTGCTAAAGGGCGAAACGCGTCATTAATTAATAAAATAATTTGCAATCAAGACGGTTTGAAGGAATATTTATTCTCACTGATTGCAGTACACCATGGATTGGAAATCATCTGCTGATTTTCGGTGCCAACCGAATGCAAATCAGTTCCGTGTCGTTAGTCTTTCTCGGCGAACTGTAACTCGTCGCATAACTGCCATAGCAGATGACTTTCACCGTAATTAATACGTAAAGTACAGGAGTTTATTGGATTTTTCCTCGCACCTGATGAGTCCGCCGATATTTCTGACACCGCGCAAATAGTGATTTATATCCGCGGCGTGGACGCTGCGCTGCACATAAAAAAGAGGATTTCTTAGATATGATACCTTTAAAAAGTACTACACCGGCGCGCACATTTTCAAAGCCGTCGAAGAAGCCGTTTATTCTGTTGGACTGAACTGGGATCGTTTTGTGTCAGTGACGACAGACGGAGCACCTGGCATGAAAGGGGAGCAAACGGGATTTGTTGGACTGCTCAGAAAAAAGCTACAGCGCACAAATGAATAATTGTAGAGCATTCATTGCATTTTGTACCAAGAAGCACACTTTGGAAAAGTAGCAAAACTAGGGGACATCATGCAAAGTGTTATTCGTACAGTTAATTATTTAAGATCGCACGACATTACAAAACGGCATTTTCGACAATATTTAGACGAAATTGGGTAAGAGTACGGTGACATACCATATGACAGTGAAGTCCACTGGTTTAGCCGAGGTAATGTACTAAAAAATTTGTTTGAAGTGAGGATACCAATAACTCATTTTTTAAAGGACAAAGGAAGGCACGACCCCAAATTAGAAAATCCAGAGTGGTTTGCCGACTTGCGTTTTTAGTGGAAATTACTTCACATATGAATAAACTCAACACTATTGTCAACACTAGTTTGCAAGGCGAAAATCAACTGATTTCAAAATGAGCAAAAGAGGGGAAGTTTCCACTAGAAAACTTGTGCTGTAGAAACGACTGCTCACATCAGAGAACGCGGTAAATTTCACTACTCTGTCCAATAAAAGAGCTATACTGAATACATTTCCGTAATTACTGCCATAAAGAGGAATTTCTCGAGCGATATGGGGATGTGTTAATTGTAAACCAAGTTTTTGAATGGTTTTATAGACCATTTGCTGTTTCTGTAGATGATACTCATCCTAATCTGCAAATGGAACTAATAGATTTACAGTGTATTTCTTATCTGAAAGAAAGTTCCTTTGTCAAGACGTCTAATAGACTTGTATCAGGACTTTCCACAATAAGAGTTTCCTCGTCTCCATCCTGAAGCGGCGAAGATCATGTCAGTGTTTGGTTCGACATATTTATGTGAGCCATTTTTTTCTGTAATGAAACTTAATAAGTAACGGTAATTGTTTGCGTTTGTCCATATGTAGAAATTTTGTACCAGACATTAACCGTATTGTAAACAAAACCAGTGATATAATACATAAAGCAGTGTGTCCGTATGTTTGTACGTGTTGCATACAAATCTACAGTTTTGTACCATTCTTTATGAAATTTTGTACACGTAAGCTTCAATCCATGAGGACGGTCGCCGTAAGTGTAAGAATCACATACGATATGTAGTTCACGAGATATGACGTCATAAGCAACGAAATGCGCGAAAAACTGCTGCATTTTGCGACAATGCTGCTCATTTTCTCCTAAACCATTGGACCGATTTCAACCAAATTTGGTACACATATTCCTTAGTGTGAGGTAACAATTGATGCATGGTTAAGAATCACATACGGCACATGGTTCAAAAGATATTACGTCATAACCAATAGAAATCGTAAATAATGCCATATAATGCGGCGAGACTTTTGAAATACACTGTATGAGAATGAGAGTACTTAGCGACTTGCAACAAACTTTAAACATAATTTCAAAGCTTTATTAAACTTTTTCTCGCTTACAACCATAGCGAAATGAAAGGAAAAAAGTTTCTCGCTTACTACTTTTCTGCTGTTTATAGAGTAAACCTACGGCATTCGGTATGACGTTACGATTTATAATTTGTACACTACAAATTGTAGCCGCAGGAAATATTACAGACAGTATACACACATATAGTTGAATGTACCTTCTAAATTGTATTACAGTACGACATATATTTCATGAGATAAGAGCACATAAACAGTAACGTTCATGGAAAACCGCCCCCTCATGCACCAAGTTTTAATCTATTACTTCTTTACTACTAATTATATTTCCAAGAGATTTTACAGACATACAGCCCTCATGCAAATGAATATATACATGAAAAATGGCAGGAATAAATTAATAGCCGGCCGCGGTGGCCGAGGGGATTGAGGCGCTTCAGTCACGGTCTGCACGGCCACTACGGTCGGGGGTTCGAATCCCCCCTCGGGCATGGATATTTGTGCCGTTATTAGTTGTAGGTAGTTCATAAGTAGTTTGTAAGTTTAGGGACTGATGACCCCATAGTTAAGTCCCATAAGCTTTACAAACAATTGAATTGATTGAAAATTAATAAATACCCGGGCAACGCCGGGTTTTCAGCCAGTCTAATATATAAAGCAGAGTGTCCATATGTTTGTACCTGTTGCATACAGATCTACACTTTTGTTCCAATCTTTATGAAATTTTGTACACGAAAGCTTCAATCCATGAGGACGGCCCCCGTAAGTGTAAGAATCACGTACGTTACATAGTTCACGAGATATGACGTCATACACAATGAGATGCGCGAAAAACTGCTGCATTTAGCGACAATGCTGCTCATCTTCTCCTAAACCATTGGACCGATTTCAACCAAATTTGGTACACATATTATTTGCCGTGAGGTAACAATTGCTGCATGGTTAAGAATCACATACGGCACATGGTTCGAAAGATATTACGTCATAACCAATAGAAATCGCAAAAAATGTACCTTCTAAATTGTATCACAGTACAACAGCCGGCCGCGGTGGCCGAGCGAACTGCGGCGCTTCAGTCACGGTCTGCACGGCCACTTCGGTCGGGGGTTCGAATCCCCCCTCGGGCATGGATATTTGTGCCGTCCTTAGTATTAGCTAGTTCATAAGTAGTTTGTAAGTTTAGGGGCTGATGACCCCGTAGTTAAGTCCCATAAGCTCTACAAACATTTGAATTTTTTGAACAGTACGATACGTAGTTCATGAGATATGAGCACATAAACAGTGAAGTTGTACTGTTCATTGACTAAAACTGTCTTTCCGTATGACATTACAATTTATAATTTGTACACTACAAATTGTAGCCGCAGGAAATATTACAGACAGTATACACATATATTTGAATGTACTTTCTAAATTGTGTCACAGTACGACACATAGTTCATGAGATAAGAGCACATAAACAGTAACGTTCATGGAAAACCGCCCGATCATGCATCTAGTTTTAATCTATTACTTCTTTACTACTAATGGTATTCCCAAGACATTTTACAAACATACAGCCCTTAAACTGAAAAATGGCTGGAATAAATAAATAAACACCCGGGCAACGCCGGGTTTGCTGCTAGTCATTAAATAAAATGAATCATAGGTAATAGGATCCAAGCCACGAATTATTTTCAGCTATCCTATTAATCCTGTTTTTTTCATTTAATAAATCAAGCTAGGATAAGAAGACGTTACAGGAAGAAGCAGTGAGAGGACAGGAAGGGTATGACGGGGAAGGGAGACAAGAGAAGCTGGTCATTAAATAAAATGAATCATAGGTAATAGGATCCAAGCCACGAATTATTTTCAGCTATCCTATTAATCCTGTTTTTTCATTTAATAAATCAAGCTAGGACAAGAAGACGTTACAGGAAGACGCAGTGAGAGGACAGGAAAGGGTATGACGGGGAGGGGAGGCAAGAGAAGCGGGTGGCGGGCTCGCCCCTGCGTGCACGCTGCACACAGTTAACTGCACGCGTGCGACTGCGCGTCACACGAGCACAGCTCCTGCCGCCCTGAGTTAGAGCAACCACGCACTGCGCGGCCGCCGCCGCTGGCTCCCGCGCACTGGCCCGCCTGCCGCCTCGAGGCGAGGCGCGCGGTTCTGCGGTTCCGCGGCCCTCACCGCACTGCCGCGGTGTGCCGACTAGACCAGCTCTGACACCTGTTCTGTGGATCCCGTGGCAGTGCTCGCTCTCGCAGTAGTTTATGTAGCAGTACGTAGGGGCGACTTAAATTTTGGCCCACTTTAGGTTACGGTAGTAACACTAAAAGTGGGCCTTTGCGATCGTCTTTTGACAGCTCGAAATTTAAATAAAAATGACGACTTAACCATTCACCTGACACGAAAATTGAATAACCAAATTTGTAAAGCAGAAAATTCTCTACAACTTTGCTCTTTTACGTTTTTTTCATATCTTGTACCGTTTCAGAGATATTTGCAAAAATAACGGCGATTTTTGGATGTATGTCTGTCTGTCCGTCTGTGTGTCTGTCCGTAACGTGTTCCCAGATTTTAAGACGAACCCTTCAACCGATCAGCACCAAATTTTACAGACATAATTTTGGCCGCCAGAGACCAGAACCACCCTTTTTAAAATTTTTCGGACTAACAAATACGGCAGTAATACCAAAAAAAAGCCGTTTGTAATATAGCTGTAATTGCAAACGAACCGTTCATCTGACACGAAAATTGAATAACCTAATTGGTAGAGGGGAAAATTCTCTACGACGTCGCTCTATTATTTTTTGTCATATTTTGCATCGTTGCAGAGATATTTGCAAAAATAATGGCTATTTGACGATGTCTGTCTGGCTGTAACGTGCTCCCACTTTTTAGGTCGAACCGTTCAACCGATCGGCACCAAATTTTACAGACATAATTGTTGGCTACCAGAGACCAGAACCTCGCTTTTTCAAATATTTCGGACAAGAAATACGTTAATAATACCAATAAAAAGCCGTTTGTAATGTAATTTTAATTGCATATAAACCGTTCATCTGACGCTAAAATTGAATAACAGAATTTTAAAGGATTTGCATCGTTGCAGAGATATTTGCAAAATAACGGCGATTTGACGACGTCTGTCTGGCTGTAACGTGTTCCCACTTTTAGGTTGAACTGTTCAACCGATCGGCACCAAATTTTACAGACATTATTGTTGGCTACCAGAACCTCGCTTTTTCAAATATTTCGCACAATAAATACGTTAATAATACCTAAAAAAGCCGTTTGTAACGTAATTTTAATTGCATATAAACTGTTCATGTGACGCTAAAATTGAATAACCAAATTTGTAGAGGGGAAGATTCTCTACAGCTTTGTTCCCTTATTTTTTTTTTTTTTCATATCTCATATCGTTTGAAAGATATTTGCAAAAATAACAGAGTTTTGATATCCTCCACTGAATTAACGAAAACCAGCCGTTCGCAGATGTCACGTGACATTCCTCGACCAGAACTCTGGCATAAGTCATCCTGCGTTGCATATTTGATGATTTTCTTATTTTAACTTACACGATGTCATTTCAAAGCAATGGCGCACTGAAGAATTAACAAAAACACGTACGATAAATGATAATCTAGTGTTTGCAAATGCCATATTAGCATCAGTTAACAATGTCTATCAATAGTACGAAATTACAGAACGCATCTTCTAAGCTTTGCTGTAGCGTACTGAGCAATGCCTTGGACTGTGACGCTGAAGGTCAGTTGATCAAAACCTGCCACTACTTATTTATTTTTTATTTTATTTTTTTCCTAAAAGGGTTTCACACTTATTGATTAATTTTTTATTGTTTACATTATTATTTTGGTCCAAAATGTTTGCAAAAACTTATAAAACTACAAATCTAAAGTGGGCCGTAAAACACGTCAGTGCGATTTTTTTTTGTTTGGGTTGTTGACAATACACAAAAATGTAACTGCCTGCAGAGGGTGTTGTGGGCATTTGGCTCTGCTACGACGTTTGAGAAAGGAAAGACGTCGGAGAAACAGAAAACATAGGTACTGGGTGCACCCTATCCTACAAGAAAGATGTACTAAAGGAGCTTTCGTCACTTTTTACAGGGAGTTACGAAAGTATAAGGATACATTTTTTAACTACACCAGTATGTCAACATCTTCCTTCAACGAACTGCTTTCCAAAATTAGTAGAACAATAACTGAAGTGACGACAAATATGCGGGCATGTATAGACCCAGAAGAAAAGCTGCTGGTAACAATTAGGTAAGAATGTTGTTATTCCGTTTAAATATTTTAATACCATAAGGTTTCACAGGATGAAATACATAAATCATCATAACAAACATTTTTACTGAAACTTAACACTAATTGTTTCCATTATTATGCATGTTCATAATGGTCACTTGCTTGAGAATGATCCGATACATGAGATGAACTTTCTGGAGATCTTACGTCTGCAACATTTCCATACATATTTGGGTAGTTACTTGATACATTGCCACTATTTGTGACATTCGTATTCCGTAGATTGATATTGGGTGGCGTGTTCATTTCACAAGATGCGTCCATGATTACTTTCATAATATTAATTTTTGTTATTGTCTTCAAATGGTCAAGTACTCGTTTAAAATCGTTCAACAGGGACAATAGAAAGTGACGGTCAGGGTCATCGTCGTTCCGTGACACTCTTTCAGTACCCCAACAAGATGTTCTTCTATGTTCTCCGTTTCTGTGTCGTTACTTTTTCTTTTTTTCACTCTTGATGACGCTTTATGTGTGTCATATGGTTCTTCAGTAGGCTGAACTTGTGTATCTTCATGTACTACTCCACTTTGACTCAAACTGTCATCTGGAATATTCCTTGCAACGTCTGTTAGAAACATTAGCTGGTTGAAGTAAACATAAGAGGATTTCCTTGTAGTACCTGATCCACTTTTCAAACTCTTGACTTTCCGATATTCTTTCACAAAACTATCTCTCAAGTTTTTCCATTTCTTTTGCAGCTGAAAAATGTGATTTTATATTTTATGAATCTGGCTTTTTGGCGCTCTTTTGCTGATATTCACTACGCTTATCGTCTGGGAAGAACTACAATCAGCGAAATTGTGCAACAAGTTTGTCAGGCGATATGGATCAACATGAAAGCAGAATGCCTTCCTCAACCGACGACAGAAACTTGGTTAGATATAGCTGAACTATTTGAATCGAGAGCTAATTTTCCTCATATTATAGGAGCTATAGATGATAAAGATATCCGTGTAATAAAACCAGGCAACACAGGATCGCTTTATTACAATTATAAACATTTTTTCAATAGTTCTAATGGCACTGACAGCAATTATAAATTCATCTATGTGGATGTTGGAGCATTTGGAAAATGTAGTGATTCGTCTTTTTTCAAAGATTCGTTCTTGTACAAACAACTGACGAATGGAAATTTAGTAACACCTAACCATGAGGAAATAGAAGGAATTCATGGCAAAGTTCCCTATTTTATTGTTGGTGACGAGGCATTCAGCCTATCTGAACATATTTTGCGACCCTATGCAGGAAATAATTTAAGTAAAAAAAAAAAAAAAAAAAAAGAATATTTAATTATCGGCTCGCCGGCCGCGGTGGCCGAGGAGACTGAGGCGCTTCAGTCACGGTCTGCACGGCCACTACGGTCGGGGGTTCGAATCCCCCCTCGGGCATAGATATTTGTGCAGTCCTAGTTCGTAAGTAGTTCATAAGTAGTATGTAAGTTTAGGGACTGATGACCCCGTAAGCTTTACAAACATTTGAACATTTTTTATCGGCTCAGCAGAGCACGTAGGTACATTGCATGCACTTTTGGTATTTTGGCTAATAAATGGAGGATATTTCGTCGACCTCTAAATGTTAAAATAAATTTGGCAAAACAAATTGTAAAATGTTGTTGTACACTTCACAACTTCACCCGTGAAAGACACAGTGTTAATTTCGAGCATACTTTAAACACGCCACAGGAAGGGTTGCAAGATATTAAAAAAGGACCAGTTCAGAGAGGAAACCGATCAGTTATTAACAACAGAGATGTATTAGCAGATTTGTAAATGTAAAACCACTAGAATGGCAAGATCGCTTCGCTTAACATCTGATGTTCTAGTTTCAAACACATTAAAATATGTAATGATATTGTTAAAAATAAAAACCAATAAACTTACCAAGCTTTTTTCTTTTCCTCTTGTAACAATTCCTTTCCTCCACATTTTTCTGTTATCTCTTCCCACATTTTGAACTTTAAATTTCTGTCACTATATTCGTTCGCATTCATATTCCAGATGGCTGGACGATTTTCCACTTCGAAAATAAGTTTCCCCGTATCAAAATCCATAACAGCGTGATCGTAGCAGAGATCACAGGTGAAATGAAGTAACCTGTTGTATCCGGTGCAAGCACAGTCGAACATATACAGTCACGACACTCACGGCTGTAAAAGTTGTTACCAACTGATAATTGCCGCGACACTAGCGCTCCTAGCGGTGGGCAAACTAGTGAGGTTTGTTTATAATCGCTTTTGTACGTAATTAACGAAATACTTACTACAATTTTTGCGTTACAAGCATTATTAAAATATCAAGAGACAAACATAATACGGAAATTAATATAAAAACAGCCTCATTTAAATGATTCAACGGAATAAAGAACAAATCTTTCATGAACAATTACTTACGAATATGTGTATATTCGCTGAAAATAAGTTGCATATAAGTATGATAGTATAATAAATTTCTATTATGGTCTCTTCTTGCTATGGCAGTTAGTTTTTGACGTGTATCAATTCGGTACGGCCGGCCGCGGTGGCCGAGGTGACTGAGGCGCTCCAGTCACGGTCAGCACGGCCACTACGATCGGGGGTTCGAATCCCCCCTCGGGCATGGATATTTGTGCCGTCCTAGTTCGTAAGTAGTTCATAAGTAGTTTGTAAGTTTAGGGACTGATGACCCCGTAGTTAAGTCCCATAAGCTTAACAAACATTTGAACATTTTTTGAATTCGGTACGGAGTCTAATGATTCTCACGTTTTTACATGTCACTCGTCTTTCTTTCTTTATACGTGCATTTTAAGTGTAATTACTTTAGCTTAAAAAAAAACAGTGTTTTTATGATTCATGCCGTTTGTGGTTCAGATGTAGCAACAATTGTGGAATTGGGTTCTTGTTTGTTGGAAAACAGTTGGTTGCTTTTATCGTTATATTGCCATGTCTGTGACGTTTTTCCTTCAGATACAGCTGTGATGGTTGATTTGGTATGTCAAATACCGTATTTTTTGCTTTCTATATACGTTTCCTGTGTTCCCCCATCACCGATTTTACTGGAACTGTAATGAAGAATACTTAACGTTCCTGCGTATAAATTGACGTCTCTCTGCTAAAGGGTATGTCTCCTGGTGTTTCCGAGGCATTTTTATTTTTAATAGAAAATGAAATTACTTATTTAAAGCCTGTATGTTCCGGATGATTGTAAATTAACTGTCCTATAATATACCGTTTCGTACCTTATCAGGTATCTTATGAAACCTAAGAAAGATAAATGGGGAGCTATTTTTAAATTATTACCTATTTATAAGGCACTACATAGTTCCCTAATGTAAAAAGTATGCTAAAGTCAATCTAAACGATACTATTTGTGGTGTCGCACAACTATGAAGTGCGCGCCACGTACTTTCGCCGCGCGCCGCCACGCACGCACGGCGCAGCGTTCTTACGACGTCAGCCACGAGCGCCCTCTGCTGCAACTCCGCTCGTGGCCACGACTGCCGCATCGGCCACTTGGGACTGAGATAGGAACCAGTTAACACTTGGGAATCAGATAGGCACCAGTTAAGACTTGGCTATCGGATAGGCACTAGGAATCATCGTAGGCAGGCCTCTATCTAATATATGTATCAGAATTCTGCAGTCAAGAACTATGTAAAAGTTAAGTATTACCAAGACTCCACGAAATATATATCTTGTTCTAATTTAGCCTAGTGTTTTAGTTTCTGCTGTCCCACTGGCTGATCACCTCCGTACCTGCACACGCGTGCATCCTTTATTCCTGTGTCAGTCTCTTTCTACTCGGCCACCGACACCTACGACAACCGGCGGAAACGTGACACAAAAGTGGCAACGAGCATGGGACACACAAAAAAATTCGCACTCATCAATTATCGCATTCAGAAACGTAGCTTGCCGGCCGCTTGGAGCGCTGCTATCGCCGCGTATAACAAAAATCTGTGCGAGTGTCGTGATTGTATGTGGTGCAAGTGATGTCGAATACCGCCCCCCCCCACCCCCGCCACCAGTGCCCCGCGTAACCGCTCGGCTGTCGAGCTTTCCGCCAGCAACAGCGGCGCCCGCTCGCCCGCGCGGCGAAGCGGCGACCTGTGCGTTGTCCTCCACAAAAGCGGCTACAACAATTGCCAGCCGCTTACCCGCCAACCGCCGCGGGAGGCGGCCAGTGCGTCGTTGTCCTCAGTGTCTCAGAATTTTTCCCACCAACTTGTCTCTTCTGTTAGTATATGCCAGAAACTCTTTTTCTCCCCATTTCTGTTGAGCCCCTCCTCATTACTTATGTGATCTACCCATCTAATCTTCATCATTCCTCTGTAGCACCACATTTCAAAAGCTTCAATCATTTTTTTGTCTGAACTCCTTATAGTCCACGTTTCACTCCCATACAAGATAGGAGATTTTTTTGTCTGTCTCCAGGGTAAGACGAGCAGTTGGAGAAATCAGAGAAATGGCCTGCCTCAGGGAAATGTCCTCGCTCCAGCTCTGTATAATATATACGCAAATGACCAACCAGTGCCAAACACCACGCGCCAATTTATGTATGCCGATGACACTGCAGTTGCAGCACAAGGTACGAGTTTTCTGGATGTAGAGGAGAAATCATCCAGTACTTTGGAATCCCTCTCCCAGTATTATGAGGCAAACCACCTACGGCTGAACCCTTTCAAGACGCAGGTTTGTGCTTTCCATTTAAAGAACCCGGAGGCAAATAGAGAACTGAATGTTACATGAATAGGTGAACGACTCGCGCATTGTCCGACGCCCAAATATCTGGACCGCACACTGACCTATAAACATCATTGCAATGCCACAAGGGAGAAAGTCTCAGCAAGAAACAACATCATCAGGAAATTAACGGATCCTGTGGTGCAAACCCAAAAGTCCTGAGAACCTCAGCCCTTGCGCTTAGTGTGTCAGCTGCGGAATACGCCGCTCCAGTATGGAGTTTCTCAACACACGCGAGGAAAGTTGACATCACGGTGAATGAAATGGCACGGATTGTGACTGGGTGCCTGATACCAACACCAGTACACAAGCTGTACTTAATTATGGGGATCGCACCGCCAAACATACGACGTGACATTGCTGCCGAAGCTGAAAAACCGAAGCAAGAAAAGGACATGCGTCACCCTCTATTTGAACACCAGCCTGCTGACCGACGGCTTCGTTCGAGGAAGAGCTTCCTGTCACGTACCCGAGGACTGGAAGGGTCGGCCGCAGAGAACCGTATTGCAAGGTGGGAAATGGATTTGAGAAACCCCCATAAAGCAGTAAAAGAAGAACTGGAACCTGGTGGAGACCTGCCATACACAATCTGGAGAACCCTGAACCGTATGAGGGAAGAAGTGCCAAAGTGCAAGACAAACATGCAGCGATGGGGCTTCCTAAAAGATAATGACAACACTCTGTGTCTTTGTGGTGCTGTACAGGATCCTCAACACCTGCTTATCTGTCCATATTTATAAAAGCCCTGTACAATGAAAGACTTACGGGAGGCTAACGACAAAGCCATATAGGCTGCTAATTTTTGGAAATTAGAAGTCTAGTTCCGGACACGGAAAGTAAGTACTCCCATACAATGCTACACTATAAACAAATGCTTTCAAAAAGGACTTCCTAACATTTAAACTAATATTGGATGTCAACAAATTTCGCTTCTTCAGAAACGCTTGTCTTCCCATAGCAATTCTGCACTTTATATCTTCTTTACTTCGGTCATCAGAAGTTATCTTGCTACCTAAATAACAAAACTCATCTACTACTTTTATTGTCTCATTACCTAATCTAATTTCTTCAGCATCGTCTGATTTTCTGACACTACTTTCAGTTACCCTCGTTTTACTCTTGTTAATGTTCATTCAAGACATTGTACACTCCATTTAACTGCTCTTTCAGGTCTTTTGCTGTCTCTGACGGAATTACTGTGTCATCAACAAACCGCAAGGTGTTTATTTCCTCTCCCTGGATTTTAGTTCCCTCTCCAAATTTCCTCTTCCATTCCTTCACAGCTTGATCAATGTACAGATTGAACATCATTAGGGGAAAGGCTATAACCTTGTCTTACTCCCTTCTCAACCACTGCGATCCTTTCATGTTCTTCGACTCTAATAATTGCGGTCTGGGTTTTATACAAGTTGAATATAACTCTTTGCTCCATATATTTTACCCTTGCTACCTTCAGAATTTGAAAGAGTGTATTCCAGTCAACATTGTCAAACAAATGCTAAATCAGCAATAGAACACATCATAAAATGTTTTAGACTATTTTTCGAAATGGAACATACCTACTTTTTACATGATTTTCGACATTGCAGGTAAGACATTGCAGGTAAGACTTGAAGCGAATTACGCTCGTTACGCAAGGTATTGTAATAAATTCATTTTGTAAGGAACTTGATCTTTTTTTTTTTCGAATTTCTCAAAACTGTATATTACATCATTTTCCTTTAACTATCCATAAGTTCCTGAAAACAGTTATCAGATTTTGCGTTTATTCATTGTCAATGTAGTGAATTCTATTCATTTCAGAATTGATACAAAAGAAATTTCAGTATTATTAGACCAATCTGTGTTATGAAGGAACCCCTATTATTCAGACACACACTGGGCTGGTGGAGCTACCTCCGCCTGTGACCGCGACCTCTCGAGAAGTACTGTACGACACCCCTGAGCGTCGCGAATCACTGCTGTAGTGTATTGAATGAAACAGACGGTGTCTTGGAAAGAGGGTATAAGATAAACATCAGCAAGAGTAAAACAAGGATAATGGAATGTAGTGTCAGAACGTCAGGCGATGCTGAAGGAATTAGATTAGGTAATCAGACAATAAAAGTAGTAAATGAGTTTTGTTATTTGCGTAGCAAGTTGACTTCTCATGGCCGAAGAAGATATAAAATGCAGAATGGCAATGGGAGAAAAGCGTTTCTGAAGAAGCGAAATTTTTTGACGTCCTTTCTGAAAGCATTTGTCTGGAGGGTAGCATTGTATGGGAGTGAAACATGGACAATTATGAGTCCAGACAAAAAGATGATAGAAGATTTTGAAATGTGGTGCTACAGGCAAATGATGAAAATTAGATGGGTAGATCATGTAACTAATGAGGAGGTGCTTAACCGAACTGGGGAGAAAGGAGTTTATGGCATATCCTGACTAAGAGAAGGGATAGATTGATGGGACACATTCTGAGACATCTAGGACACGTCAACTTAGCATTAGAGGGACGTGTGTGGGGTAATATCGTAGAGGGAGCCAGAGGTATGAATACAGTAAGCAGATTCAAAAGGATGTAGGTTACCGAAGTTATTCTCAGATGAAGAGACTTGCACACGACAGGGTAGCGTGGAGAGCTGCATCAAACCAGTCTGCGGACGGAAGAACACAACACGACTGATGACCATTGCAGTTTGGTCCCTAAGCTTTACAAACATTTGAACATTTCAAAGCAATATTCACAGATAAAACTGTAGTAGTATCACGTACACAAAAGGGCTTGCATTGACTAAACTGCCATTTGTGTCCCAGTCCACCTTATTATGGCTTTGAACGCGAAACGGTTTTTTCTTCTAGACGCGGGGGACATTCTATTTCAGGAATCGTTAGAGAAGACGAGTGTGCCGAGATTAACGCACTTGACGACTGACATCAGCGGTATTTGCGTAGATTTGCCAGTGCTAACAGAAGAGCAACACTGCGTGAAATATCCACAGAAATCAATGGGAGACGTACGACGAACGTGGTCTTTAGGACAGTGGGACACAATTTACAGTTAATTCACAACGGCAGCAGAGAACTCACTGGAATGCCTCTGCTAATAGCCGACATCATCTGCGGCGCCTCTCCTGAACACATGGCATTGTCACTTGACCCCAATCTGTTGCAAAACAGTGGCTTGATCAGATGAGCTAATAATTGGATTCGAATGAGGCCTAGACTCCGCGAGGCCATGGGCCTAAGTTGTCAATAAGGCACTGTTCAAGATGGTAGCGCCTCCCTAATTGTAAGTATTTTTATACGGAATGTTCGGGGTGCCCTGGTCCAATGAACCGATCATTGACTGGAAAATTGTTATGTTCCGCTAGGTACTTGGAAACCATTTGTATCCATTCATGGAGTTCGTGTTCCCAGTCAAGAATGGAGTTTTTGTGAATGACAATTATAACCCTTCGTTTACATTTTAATTAATATTTTTAAAATATTTTGCCGATAAAGAAATAATTATCATAACAGAGATTACAAAATTTATAATTATTGTGCATATAATATTAAGTTTGAGTCAAAGTAATTACGAGGGGGGGGGGGGGGTACCCAGCATGGAAGGCGAATATGGCCAAGGGTATTTTCTCTTTGTAGCCAAATAAACGAAAATTTCTGCATTGTTAAAGTTAGTGTCTCACATGTTAATTTAGTCCTCTCGTGTTTAATCTAACGGAGCTAAAACCGTGCATAAAGTTAGTCATTTAATGCTATTAATAAAAGTTATGCGCGAGATAAAAGATCGCATAATAGTTCGCGATCAGTCTGTGATATATCAAAATCAGCTGTTACATTCGATACACATCGGCTGAACGTGTATGTGTTGTGCCATGCTGAGGAAATTATATTAGGTAACGAAATAAACGAATAAAGGTAGTAGATTAGTTTCGTTACTTGAGAAGAAAAATCACACACGATGGTCGCAGTACAGAGGATATAAAATGCAGAATTGCAATGGGAAGAAAAGCTTTTTTGAAAAAGAGAAATTTGTTAACATCGAATATTAATTGAAGCGTAAAGAAGTCCTTTCTGAAGGCATTTGTGTGGAGTGTTGCCTTGCATGGGAGTGAAACATCGACGATTAACAGTCCGGACAGGAAGAGGATAGAGGCTTTCGAAATGTGGTGCTACAGAAGAATGCTGAAAAGTAGGTAGTTGGATCGCGTATATAATGAGGAGATACTGAACAGAATTGGAGAGAAAAGGAATTTCTGGCATACCTAAAAGAAGGGATCGATTGGTACGACACGTTCTTAGACAACAAGGAATCGTGAATTTAGCATTGGAGGGAAGTGAGTGAGTAAAAATCGCGGAGGGAGACCAAGAGATGAAAACAGTAAAAAGATTCAATTAAATGTAGGAAGCCATTCTTATGAGGAGATTGCATCTAAACTTACAAACTACTTATGAACTAGCTTATACTAAAGACGGCACAAACATCCATGCCCGATGAGGGATTCGAACCCCCGATGGGGAACGGCTTCACGCATCGTAGCATAGCGCCTCAATGCGCTCGGCCGCTCCGCCACGGCGCACCCTGGTATCTAAACATGGAACTGCAGCGTGTCTGCACATTCACATGTTTTGAACACGATTTTGTATTGCCCGCCATGTTGTAATTCGGCAAACGAATTCCATCCGTTTTTACGTGACAAAGACTTGCTTGCTTACTTCTTGTTTTGAACATTATATCAATATGCCATGTAATAGATTAGTATGGCAGTGGAATTTAAACATTTATTTTCGTGTTCTAGTAATATTTCGTTGCAGCCATGTTGCAGTTTGGCAAGAAACGAGATATTTATATCTATGACTGATACGCTCAGACAACTAAAGTAGAGATCAATGAGAAAATCGAATAGAAAAATTAGATTTTTATACAAAAGGCCTGGGAATGTTAAATGCATCTGTAAAATTGTACCATAGCAATTGCTCCAGCATTTGGAATCTTTGTAGGAATGGACAGACGGGATTCAGAGGCCGCTATAGGTAGTATGCAAATTTACCAGAAATTTCCAAACAGCGTAGTACTATACGAAATCTATTTGCGTGAATTCAGAGAAAATATTCGACAAAGACTATGCAACTGTTCTGCCATAATCCTACTCTAGCTTACTGATACTGAGCTTTATATATGAGACATGAGAGAAACTGCAGAGGCACATAGACAAACGCAATCAATATGCAAATGGAATAGTTCATGAAATCGATAACATTGTTAGTCCGAGAAGCACTGTACAGTGTTTCCTGGAGTTTATATGCAGATAGGTGTAGATAAAGTAATGTCCACAACAATTCGATCATAAATAGGCCTGAATGACGGATCTAAATGCAATTCAAAAGATACTGTTTAATTTGAAACTGGTTGCTCAAACCCGTGTACCCGTTCATCATTTTTTCACGGCTCTTAATATATAAGGAGAACAAAGCCAAGGATATATAATTGAATGTGCAACTACAGACTAATCCTTAGATAAGATCGGCAAGGTTGTAATCAGTATTTTCCTCACAAGTACTTTCTGGATCAGTCATTTGTCGTTTGTTTCTTGATTGTATCCAACATGTGTAACTGAAGGTATGTGTGAGGCATCATTTGTCTAAACTATTGTTACTTCGCATACCATTTGTCAGAATGTGTTATTAAAATTAATGATGAAGCAGTTACTGGCTTTCGGTCAGTATCAGGTGCGTTTTACTTGTCAATCTTCATTCAAATGGATTATTCTGTATTGTACACTCGACTGCAAACAAACATTAATTTACAACTATTATGAATACTGATAACGCAGCAAGTTTTTGTAATCCGCATTTGGGGAGAAAATATAACAGTTGCTATTCACAGTTGCTAAACTACCTTTGATCGCCGCGGCGGAGTTGCCGAGTGCATTGAGGCACTGTACTGTGATGCGCGAGGCCGTTCCATGTCTGGGGTTCGAATCCCCACTCGGGCATAGATGTTTGTGCTGTCTTTAGGAAAAGGTAGTTTATATGTAGTTTGTAAGTTTAGGAACTCATGACACCGCAGTTAAGTCCCATAAGCTTTAGAAAAGTTTGAACATTTCTACCTCTGATCCCTGTTATACAAACAGGCTTACTTTACTACTGCTCTGTATTTAATTTAGTTATTTTCGTTACAGTCCAAAAAAGTCAGTTGAGAACGTATGTGTAAGAGTAGCAATCAGAAAGCTTATTTTATTTTCAAGTGCTTAAATTAATTATTTGTCACAATACTTGTAAATAACACCGATGAATGTACCTTCCGGTTGCTATCTATCATTTGTTACGTGATTAAGTAGTGAAGTGTTATTGTTTTTCTTCCAGCCCTTAGACCGAGACGAACCAGATGGACGGCCACAGTGGAAGTTTACGGTGTTCGCACAAGATGAAGGAGGCCAAGGACTAGTGGGTTATGCTGATATCCAGATAAACGTCAAGGACATCAACGACAACGCTCCCAGATTTCCCAAAACAGTCTACTTTGGCAACGTGACAGAAAATGGAACCGCAGGTTCAGTATTTTCTCCAGTCTCTGGAGTAACCCTATGTTTCACCGTTCTGGTAGGCATTTAATGAGTGTACTCGGTCTCCTATTTCAGGAATGTTTGTCATGTCAATGGTTGCACTTGACTATGATGACCCAGATGAAGGAACAAATGCTAAACTTACTTATTCTATCGAGAAAAATGTTATCGAAGAAGACACCGGAGTGCCAATATTTGAAATAGAAGCTGATACTGGCATCATTAAGACAGCAGTCTGTTGTCTTGATCGCGAAAAAACGACAGATTACGCTATTCAGGTTGTCGCCATTGACGGTGGAGGACTGAAAGGTAAGTCCAAGCATTCGTTAATCCTATTTGATATTTTATTTGCTAATTCTAATGAATAATCAATGTGACTTACCACAAACATTTTCTCAGGTTGCCATTTTACATATCAAGTCCAGAAAACTGTAGTAATTATGTCTTCAGATCACAATAAAAATGTAAGTCAATGTATGAACCCTAATCGAATGTTTCCATCTTATTACTGGAATCGGGAGAGAAATTTACGTATGAGGTACGACTTATAAAAAAATCGCTCGTGCTGATGCATGAACAGAAACTTTCCGTGTCAAGAAAATTTATTATATTAAAATTGAGAATATATTCAGGAGTTGTGTAGCAAACCGACGGTAAGGACTGAGACTGGTCCCGAGATTCGCAATAAATGCAGGCTAAATAAGGAGCTAATGCCATAAACTTTCGGTAAATGTGAGAGGTTTTCTTTAGTTGACACGCTTTACGCCACAAATGTAAATCTCTTGTATACAATACAAAAATACTTAGTGCAGCAGCGTTTCCTCTTCGATGTGGGTTTAGCAACTTTCCTCGATGGTTACAGATAAAGGTAGTCACTTAAATAAAGAGTAGTTTAATCGAAATTGAAAAGGATGTCTATTACGCTATAAGATTAATGAATGGGAAAGAAATTGAGGATTGATAAATTAAAGGGGTAACGTATCCACAATTCATTTCCTGTCAGTGGAATAATTATTGTGTGAACTAATCTGCAATTCCTAAGAAAAACGATTCAAAACAAGTTTAATAATTCACAACCCCGCTATCCGCCTTTTTTAAATGCAGGAATTCGATCAGCCGCAACTGCTGTTTCATTAGTTCATTTCCATTGCATAAATTTATTACACCGCAATGCTCTTAATACGGACGTAAATGCTGGTGAAATGGGTTGTTTGGATGTTAGAGAGGGGGGGAGGGAAGCAACTATTAGCAGGAAGGACGGAAAAATGTTCCGTGAAGTTGGTAAAATTTTAAATATGACGCCCAATGTGATTAAGAAGGCAGTGAAAATTTTGCAGGCATAAAGAAATGTTAAACAAGTCTAACAACAATCATTTATTACTGTCATTGACTCCGTTATTGTGATACATATGAGAAATAAAGCTCCTGGAGGGTGTCTGTGACAACGCTGCAGGGGCCGAGCGTTGTAAGCCACCTTGCTGTGTAGCGCGCGATTGCTTGCCTTTGGGGGTTCGAGTCCTAACTCAGGTATGGGTGTGTGTGTGTGTGTGTGTGTGTGTGTGTGTGTGTGTGTGTGTGTGTGTTGTCCTTAACACAAGTTAGTTTAAGTCTTTTGTAAGCCTAGGGACTGATAACCGCAGCCAAGTCCCTTAGATTTACAAACATTTGGTTTGACTGTCTGGGTACGTGTTTCAAAATAGGGAAACTTGCTAGTAACATTGTTGGCAACTCAAACTACCATACACCTCAGTAGTATAACTGAGAAATATGCACAGACAAGAGCGTTCATACCCGGTGGCAAGGGATCGGAGTGGAGAGAAGGAAGGGGACGCTCCCTAGCTCTCGCGTAAATGAAAACATAAAGCTGAGTTTTTCTTTCTGACTGGAAACAGTCGGTATTTCAGTGCCGGGACTAAGTTTTTAACACGGTTCGAAATAAAACTATTTATGGATACGTATAAGTCTCTATTTTTTTCGGCGGTTTAAAGACCACTATCCTTGTCGGAGAAGTCTGCTGGTCAGGGTTCGAATCCACCCGGCAGTTAAAGACGTTGTACGGTGTGGCGGGCAGCCTGAGGGTATCTTTCAGGCTGTCTCTGCGAATACGGACTATTTCAACTGCCGCCCTTCCCCCTCCTCCTCCCCCCTCAAGTTACACCATGCTTGGAACTGCAGAAACAATTTCTCCATTTTTACACATTACAGTACAGTGTCAGAATTTGAATATTACACCTTACTGGAGCCAAGCCAAATTGTCTTCATTTCTGTACAACATGTGTGTATTTATACAGTTTATAAAAACACCATTTATTCATGTGTCGCTCCGAAGAAAACCACGAAAAACATGAGTTTTGGGTACACAAATTACAAATTGTGGGGAAGCCTAATTCTTATTTCTTATTCATTGCAAGTCGTCGAAATTTTTACCAAATATTCTTAAAATCGTACTCTCAAACTATTTTATTACTTTTTTCATGACTAAATCTGTTACCGAAATCTAAACATTCAAATTTGCAGTGCGAACATACAAAATTACAAAACACAGATTTTAGCATTTTTTCACTGCGGAACGCTAAATGACGTTACATAGTAAACTGCTCAAACTTTAACACTACATTCCGTAGTCATTTATCTAGGAATGGCATTTTGCCATTTTCATAAATACATAGCCGTTGTGGCTCTTTAATCTTTCCCTTTGTAATATTCGATAAAGTTTCGGGAATGCAGCCACTCACCTGAAGATGGCTGAACGATTGGCAGCCGAAATATCGTGCCAAGAGGTCGATGTTATCCAGCTGGATTCCCGAAACTTCAACGAATATGAAAAAAAAAAAAAAAAAAAAGAAAGAAAAAGAAACGAACGCCACTGAGGGCGTCTAGCTGCTGCATGTGTGCCTCAGAAGTCACTTGCCAGAGAACTCAGCTTGTGTCATTACTCCCCTAGAGAATCGACTATCAGGTCAAAGAAACGGCGGTTGATCTATGCAGGTCACACAGCATCTGCTCACTACGGTTGTGTGGCAAGTGAACTGAAATGTCAACTGCCGGCACAGTTCGTACTCCACACTAGCAATAAGGTACATGTAATCCGAATTGAATTAACGCCCCAGTGAACGTGAAACTAAATCATGATTCTAAAATTGCTAAGTACAAACTTATCGGAAACTGCTACCAGTTCAAGGGCTAAACGGGTCACGGATCAGAATTCACAGTAATATATGCGCTCCCACTTCCCACTGCAAACCAAGAATGTCTAGAAGGAATTACAAACACTTCAAAGTTCACAGTGGAATCAAAAGCGGCAGACACATACGACCACCTTGGCAGGCACTAGTCGACCTACTCCTCGAGACTCCACAGTTTCCTCTTCACAAAATTCAACTCTGCACGGGACCCAATCACCGATGCTGGATTTAAAAAAATAGCCAATGGCTTCAAACGGTGTCTTCTTCCACAATGGATGCGTAGGAATACACAGAACACGTATTTTTATCCAATCGCAGGGTCCAGCCAGCGTTGGTGCGGGAAAGTCGCGCCCGCGCGGGCAGGTGTCATTCACAGCATAAAAATAAAAAAAAATGAAAATAAATAAATTAAAAAAAATCTGTCCCAACGAACATTTTTTCTGGTCACACACAAACGGCTCTTCTCTTGGCGCAACTGAGTCGCCATCGCAGTCCAGTCTCTAATGGCAGAAACGGCCAGCGGTGACTACGTGTGTTTCCGTATGCCCGGCAGGGGGTCAAAATGTTCAAATGTTTGTATAGCTTATGGGACTTAACTACGGGGTCATCAGTCCCTAAACTTACAAACTACTTATGAACTACTTACGAACTAGGACGGCACAAATATCCATGCCCGAGGGGGGATTCGAACCCCCGACCGTAGTGGCCGTGCAGACCGTGACTGGAGCGCCTCAGTCCCCTCGGCCACCGCGGCCGACGGCAGGGGGTCTCCTGTTCCGCGAACTGTCGAAGGGAAATCTCTTTGACGGTGCGCCGCCGCTGTTCTTGGCAGCTTTCTCTCGGCTCGCCTTACCAGGCGTCCAGAAACGTAAGTGGCCAACAGACTTGGCTTCCATGAATGCAAGCCCAAAATATTCTTCCCTTTAAAGCACCTCATTACGTATTTCCAAGTGTATTATGTCAAATGATGAGCTGGGGAGTGGGGTGATATGTACAAACACCGCGAGGACGTAGAAGAGTGCGCTCGGAGGATGAGGCACCTTTCAGTTCCTTCATATGATGTATTGGGATCCTGTGGAATTGTGAACTGTAATTCGCTAGTGCAGAAGAGAAAACTGTTTTTATAAATAAATTAAAATGTATAAAATACTTCAGTACTGGCAATTAGTTTCCATTATTGCGCTATAATGAGTATGGTTGTGATGTTATAATAATAATAATATGGAATTGTAGCTGAACTACTGAAGAACCTTGGCCCAAACTCCCTAAACAAATCCCCAAATCATCAAAAAAATTTCGCAGACAGAAAATATTCCAGAGGATTGGAAGTGTGCACTAATTCGACCATTGCTCAAAAAGGGGAAGAGAGCAGGCGTAAACAACTACAAAGGCATTAGACTTTTACTTGTGACCTATAAAATTTTATGCGCGTGTGTGCTAAAGAGAGCACAAGAACACCTAGAACATAAGGTAGATGGGCCATATAAGACCATAGTCCCCAATAAGGCCAACCCCCTTTATTTCAGAAACTTCCATTCAAATCCGTCGCATGGCAGCACCTGAACGACCCGTAAACGACGTCCTAGTATCAAATGAAAATAAGAAGCGCCATGCTTTTCGTTATTCGGTTGCAGAAGTTTATCTTTCGTTTTGGAGGTTTTTGTTAAGCTACTGAGGTACGTTTTTGCTAAACTCTGGAGTAATTAATTTTTGTGGCTGCTTTATAAACTGGTGATTTTTTGAAGCATATTTCTTGTAGATTTGAAACCTTTGAGGTATTCTGAGAAGAGCTTCTTAGAAATTGTAGAAATATGCCCGGGATGGGCAAAAAACGGTGTGTAGACCAATAAGGCCACGCTGGCCTTATTAGGGCCAGGGTGACCGTATTGGGCTCTCTCACACCTGTTTACCTTATCTGTACTGTCTTCCAAGCAACACAACCGTTGCCCTCTATCCAAATGGATAGGTCTGTTTTCAAATCCTTTGAGTCATTTTGGGATGACGAATTTTTTAGATACTGGGAAAATAACCCTGCTAGAAGAATAACGAAAATATCATTCGGAAAACGTTTCTCAAAAGTGGTCAAGAGCTTGGAAACCAAGCAAAGTAACTGATGGGTTCCGGAGCATGGATTTGCCCTGAATATCATTCCTCCTGAACTTTTTGCTCCCAGTGAAATCACTGAGAAAGAAATGCCGGAACTTACAAGGACCCTCGACGTGAACGATTTCATGACAAGGGTAATGGAGGATGATGACTCCATATATTCGATGAAAACGGTACCGTTCTGGCTGACACATCTTAGATGCAAGCTATGCCATCAATGGAACCTGGTAAAACCGATATAGCTGATGAAGTGAAAGTGAACAAACCGACCTCACAAGACAAATGTGAGAAGCCTCCTGAAACATAACTCTCATCCCACCTTTCAGCATCTGCTGGTAGATCCTTCACCGACATCTTAAAAACCCCAAAAATGAAGAATAGTAACACCCAGAGAAGAAAAAGTTGGGAACAATTTAAGCCGTAGTTTATTCCAAGAGAAACCTCAAACATCAGCACAGGGACAACACAACACGACAAAAAAAACTTTGAAGAAAAGCTCTCAAGCAGTCCCCAGATCCTCAAAACCCGATGTGTCTTCTTCTTGGTATTCTTTTATCTGCGCTGAGGACTTGGTAGAAGATACACTCTATGTGTAGTGTCGCACAAGTCTAAAGTGCGTGCCACCTACTTTTGCCGCGCGCCCCCATGCACGCACGGCGCGGCGTTCTTACGACGTCAGCCACGAGCGCCCTCTGCTACAACTCCGCTCGTGGCCACCACTGAACGACATCGTTCACTTCGGACTGAGATAGGAACCAGTCAACACTTCGGAATCAGATAGGCACCAGTGAAGACTTGGCTATCGGATAGGCACTAGGCAGGCCTCTAGCTCAACTATGTATCAGCATACTGCAGTACTGAGCTATGTAAAAGTTAAGTATTACTAAATCTCTAAGAAATATATATCTCGTTCTAATTTACTCTAGTGTTTCTAGTTTCTGCTGTCCCACTGGCTGGTCACCTCCTTCCTGCACAAGCGTGCATCCTTTATTCCTGTGTCGGTCTTTCTACTCTGCCACCGACACCTACGACGGAAACGAGACACAAAAGCGGCGACGAGGCAGGGACACAAAATTGGCGACGAGGATGGGATACAAAACTGTGTTCATTAGCTTTGTGCCAGGATCGACAAGGGAGACACTGTTGAAAAATATTTTTGTCCCAACTGTGAAATAGAATAATTAGTTTCTGTCTGAATTTTTCTTTTTTGGTTTTTCGTGTAATACGTAATAAAAGTTTTTTGACTGTATATTCAGCATTTCACAGTCCTAAACCCCTCCTTTTCTAAATGTGGCCATGTTGGGGTACATGGGGTGGCGTTATTGGGAACCCTGTGTATCCCAATAAGGCCATCTGTTATGTTTTTTAAATTTCAGTTTAGAATAGACTTCCACTGCTTTGAATGATCAGAAAATTTATTTCTTAGTAGCTCAAGGGCTATTCCTAGGAAATGTGAAGTTTCAAGTTAATTGGCCGACTAGTTTGTAGGTGAAAAATTATCAAACCTTAAGGTGGCCTTATTTGGCGCACCTACCTTACAATTTGAGACTACCAAGCAGGCTTTCGACCTAATCGATCATGCCCTGAACAGATCTTTAACCTTAAATCTATTTTAAAAATTAAAGCAAACTTGTCGAAACCAATAGTGTGCACATTCGTTGATTTTAAGAAAGCATATGACTCTTTAGACGGACTGTCTCTATTTAACATTCTCGAAGAACGTGGACTAGACACCAAAACTCAAAAACTAATTGAACAAACACTGACAGAAAACAAATTAAATTCATAGATGAAATTTCGGAACCATTCTTAATTAAAACAGGATTAAGAAAAGAACATGGGATCTCGCCACTATTATTCAACATAGTTTTAGACAAAGTAATGAAAGAATGGGAAATCGAACTAAGGAAACAAAACTTCTGGAAGCCGATTGAACTATGAACTATGAAAACTGAACATCCCTTATTTAGCGTTTGCAGATGACCTAGCAATTATAATGGACAGTGAAGAAACCGCAATAAAACAAACTGAGATTCTCAAAGAATGTGTAGAGAAGGTTAGCCTGCAAATCTCCTTTGAGGAGATTATGGTGAAATCAGCAGAGTCAAACACTTTAAGTATCTGGGCGAAGTTATTGAACCAACAGGACTCGAGATAATAGCACAAAACAACCGATTACAGAAAATCAAGAAAGCATTCGGACTTGTTCAAAACATATATAACAAAAAATGCCTGTCAATAGGAACTAAAATCAGACACTACAACACAGTTATCAAACCTACAGTCACATATGCAAGTGAAACGCACTCACAGAATAGAAAAATATATATACAAGAGATTAAGAAAGTAGAGAGAAAAATTATTAGGGAAATTCTGGGACCACGATACACACAAGATGGATACAGACTGCAGACCATCGAGAGAACCGAAAAACTATCAAATATCGAAACTGACATCAGAAAGAGACGAATGAAATTTTATGGACACCTACACAGATTACCTGGAAGCAGGTTAACTAAACTTCTACTGGACTATGTGACATCACTTAAAGCGACAATACCCTGGGTAACTGAAGTTAAGAAGGATTTGACAAAAGCAAAAATTGACATAACAGACACATCAGACAGGGATACATTCAGAAGAAAAATTGACAAGTGGAAGTTTACTTCAGAGACGGCACCAAAACCATACCGACCAAAGTGGACAGAGGAAAGAAAGAAGGCCTTTGGGGAGAAAATGAAGAAATATTGGGAAAATAAGAAGAACCTTAAGAAATATTGATAAATCACCTGCTTATCGTTCTTCCATGGGGACATTCGCTAATAATAATAATAATAATAATAATAATAATAATAATAATATGGTTTTCTGTTCCGCAGGACCTAATTGAGGAGTAAGACTCCATGCTCATTAAACAAGTCAATACATGAAGTTAACCCAAGAATCGTAATAGAATATTTTTAAGTAGTCCTATGCACACAACAATCTTAAGACTACGCGAAAAAAAATCAATAACGAAGAAAAAAGAAATTAGCTTACTTGTTTAACTTTTCTAGGATTTCCTCTACAGAATAAAAGGAGTAAGGCATGAGGTAACTCTTCGATTTAGATTTGAAAGCGCGTGGGGTAGTATTAAGATTCCTTAGTTCTTGTGGCAGCTTATTGAAAATGGATGCTGCAGAATACTGCACACCTTACTGCACAAGTGTCAAATCTTTTGTCTAGTATTCACTGAGTGAAAGCTACTAACTCGTGGGAATAAGCTGATATTACTAACAACAAACGACATTCAAGAAAATAAAACGTATTGTGACGCCAGTGACAGAATTCCCAGACTGTTGAAAAGGGGTCGATATGACGTTTGTGAACTTACACCACATATTCTCGAACCGCCAGTTTCTGAGCCAAGAACATCCTTTTTGTATCAGTCGAGTTACCCCAAATCTAACGCCGTACGTCGTAAGTGAGTGAAAGTAAAGGTAGTAAACTACTTTGCGTGTTGGAAAAAATCACTTATTTCAGGTATCATTCTAATGGTAAATATAACAGAATTTACTTTTTGGACAAGATCCTGAACATAGGCTTTTCACGACAGCTTACTGTCTATCTGAACACCTAAAAATTTGAACTGTTCAGTCTCACTTATCATATGCCCATTATGTGTAGTCAAAATGTCAGCTTTCGTCAAATTATGTGTTTTACTGTGATTTAACATCAATTTGTATTTTACAAGCCATGAACGTATCTCTTGAACTGCGTTGTTTGATACTGAGTCAGTGTTACGAAAAACATCCTTTGCTACCAAGCTGATATCATCAACAAATAAAAATATTTTACAATAATCTGTTATACTCGAAGACATATCATTTATATAAATAATAAACAGCAGTGCTCCCAAAACAAGACCCCTGGGGCACCCCACACTTAACTGTGCCCCATTGTGATTTTACGTCACAGTCATTTTCAACACTGCGGATAATTACCTTCTGCTGTCTGTTATTAACGTAACAGGTGAACAAGTTGTGAGCTACTCCTCGTATTTCGTTATGTTCCAACTTCTGCAACTATAGTTTGTGATCAACACAATCAAACGCCTTTGTTAAATCAAAGAAGACGCATAATGTCCGTAGCCTTTTATTTAACCCATGAAGTGCCTCACATAGAAACAAAAATATTGCATTTTCAGTCGTTAAACCACTTTTAAAACCAAACTGTACGTTTGACAACAAATTATGTGAACTGAAACGATCAATTAATTATGAATATACAGCCTTTTAAATAACTTTAGAAAAAAACGAAGGCAAAGAAATAGGTCTATAGTTGTCTACATCATCCCTTTCTCCTTTTTTATAAAGTGGTTTCACTACTGAGTACTTTAATATGTCAGAAAACTGAGAATTATGAAAGGAGAAATTACAAATATGGTTTAGTACTGGGTTAACATAATGAGCACAGTTCTTTACAATTCTGCTACATACCCCATCATATCCACAAGAGTCCTTAGTCTTTAGTGATTTAATTATTGACTCAATCTCCGCTTCGAAAGTAGCATGGAGGACCTTTTCAGGTAACAGCCTCTGAAAGCCATTTTCTAATACTGTTATATGATTACCTGTAGAAACTAGAGTTCTGTTTAGTTCACCTGCTATATCGAGAAAGTGATTATTGAATACTACACATATATCTAGCTTATCAGTAACAGAAACATTTCTATTACGCAATGACATAATATCCTTTACCTGCTGCTGCTGAACAGACACTTTCTTCACGACTAACCAGATGGTTTTGATTTTATTCAGTGTTTGCTATTCTTTTTGCATATCACATACTTCTTGCCTTCTTAATGACATTTTTCAGAACCTTACAGTCCTGTTTGTAATGAGCTTCTGTATCTTCATTCTGACTGCTTCTAACATTTTGATACAATTCCCGCTCTGTTCTACATGATACTCTTACCCCTTTGTCAACCACCGTGGCTGCATGTTCCTGGAAGTTCCTGTTTTGAGCGTTCTAGCGAAAAGCAACTCTCAAACAGCGTAAGAAATGTGTTCAGGAAAGTATTATATTTATCATCTACATTGTCGTCGTTAACTACAGGTATCACCAATATTGCACCATAATATTTATGTGCCCTTTCCTAAGCGATGTGGCAGTAACGGTACTGTTTGTAATAATCTACTTCTTGTATTGGTAAATCTCAGTTGTCATCTGGATATTTTCAGGTACTGGTACAGCGTCAATTAAAATTGAAGATGTGAACGACATGCCGCCGCGTTTTACCAAGAAAGAATGGTTCTGTGAAGTGGAAGAGACTGATAGCAGAAACATACCTGGGGAACCAATTCTCATAGTGAGCGTGCATGACGAAGATGAAACAAACGATTTTGTCTATGAAGTAAGTGACTGAACGACTTCTTCTTTGACTTTAATATATTGTGAATTTTATGAATAATAATTGTTTTTAATTTTACAGATCATCGAAAACAGCGGTTACGGGTCGGATAAATTTGCAATATCTACTAATAATGACGGGAGTGGTTCTCTTACAATAGTTAAGCACCTTGATTATGAAGATCTGATGCAGAGACATGGATTCAGATTCAAGATACGAGTTAGTGACAAGGTAGGCCACTCACAAGACCCACAAAAAAAGTTAATAACCTAAACTATTGTACGGTATATACTGTTCACAAAGGGCCCACTGGTTGACTTCGGCCCGATCTTTTTTTTTTTTTTATTCCGGGGCGCTGCCAACCTCGCCGATGTTCATTATTGGGCCGTGCTCAAAGCTGTTGTGAAGTGACTGTTGCGATCATCATTCGGTTATTTGCTTTGTGGCAGGTTTTGCTGCATAGCCCTCCATGCTACAGGGGTACTTCGAGGACTGTAGCAAGAAAAATAATTAATAACGGAGCTGAATGTTGCAAGCAGGAGACCAAATGTAAAAATTGGCTACAACCTTATCTCAGCCAGTCGAAAATACCTAGTCTCACAAAAATGTACCTACGTTTTCCCTACTTTCTCCCTACCATCTCATTAATGCCCCTACATTAGAGTCGTAGCAAGGATTTGCGTCTGGGAGGGGCTGAATCCAGGAGTCCGGCCAGCAGAGGTTAACCAATTGACTATGTGACATGTTACTATTTTGAAAAACTTTAAAATAAATATTTGGCATCATGCTTCATATGTTTTTCCATTGACTGATCGTTACTGATAGATGGAGTAAAGTGTAGATGTCGTTGTTGTTGTGGTCTTCAGCCCGGAGACTGGTTTGATGCAGCACTCCACAAAACCCTATCCTGAGCAAGCCTCTTCATCTCCACATAAGAACGGCAACCTACATCTGTCTGAATCTGCTTACTGTATCCATCTCTTTGTCTTCCCCTGCGGTTTTTACCCCACATACTTTCCTCCAACACTAAATTCACAATTCCTTGATGTCTAAGAAAGTGTCCTACCAATCTATCCCTTCTTTTAGTCAAGGTATGCCAGAAATTTCTTTTCTTCCCAATTATGTTCAGTATCTCCTCATTAGTTACGCGATCCTCCCACCTAATCTTCAGCATTATTCTGTAGCACCACATTTCAAAAGCCTCAAGCCTCTTCCTGTCCGCACTGTTTATCGTCCATGTTTCACTCCCATATAAGGCAACACTCCATACAAATGCCTTCAGAAAGGACTTCCTTAGGCTTAAATCAATATTCGATGTTAACAAATTTCTCTTCTTCAAGAACGCTTTTCTACCCATTGCCACTTTGCATTTTATATCCTCTGTTCTGCGACCATCATTTGTTATTTTACTGCCCAAGTAACAAAACTCATCTACCTCCTTTATTGCTTCGTTACCTAATCTAATTCCTTCAGCATCACCTGATTTTCTTAGACTGCACTCCATTACCCTAGTTTTGCTCTTGTTAATCTTCATCTTATATGCACCTTTCAGCATATGTCCATTGCGTTCAATTAGATTATACCGCGAATTCCAAGTGCTCTGTTACAACAGGATTACTGATTGCCGGCCGCGGTGGCCGAGGGGACTGAGGCACTTCAGTCACGGTCTGCACGGCCACTACGGTCGGGGGCTCGAATCCCACCTCAGGCATGGATATTTGTGCCGTCCTTAGTTGTAGGTAGTTCATAAGTAGTTTGTAAGTTTAGGGACTGATGACCACGTAGTTAAGTCCCTTAAGCTTAACAAACATTTGAACATTTTTTATTACTGATTTATCGATCGGACAAGGGTACATCAAGAACCTGTCAACCATAGAAAGGAACAGCTTTAATTAGTTTCCCCAAATATGCCACTAATTCTGAGTGCACGTAACACGAGGATAACTGATTTATTGACCGCATAAGGATACATCGAGACACTATCAACCATAGAGAAGGAACAGCAGTAATTATTTAGTTCACAGTTAGCACAAAAAAGGAAGTCCGTCAGTCTGCATGATTCATATTTTCAAAGAGTAATGCTATGTTGACAACGAATATCTAGCGCTTTGTTCATTATAACGTTGGCTGTCGCAAATGTTTTAGCGTTTTCTTGTCAGCAGCTTCTCATTTACAAGTACTAACTAGTATATCGTTCTGATGTAAATAAATAACAGTCTAGTCAAGGTAAGAAAACGTATTTCGCTCATGGAAACAATTAATTTTCCTTGTGCTGACATTTTCTAACACTATTTCCAAACCGACTCTCCATTCCACTGATACACATTGAAATCATCATATTTCGCATCAATTATAATGTGTCCGAAACTAAGTTTCCAAATTAATATTGTTTATTATGGACAGAAAACAACTACGCCGTCTAAAATATCATTGACTACTTCAAACATTGCCACAACTGGTCGGATTCATTCACACGTGCTGACAACTATTCTGTTACCAACATTACCCGCTAGGCATGTGTCAGTGATTGTCAAATTTTACCAAAGTACCTACGCGTTGGGGACTTTTTGGATGAAAATTCCCTACATGATTTTAATGCTTAAAAGTACCTACGTGTAGGGCAAATTCCCTACGTCTGGCAACACTGCGCCCGAGCGTATGGCTTGTGTGGCTCCGACTGTTGTTGATACGCACGGGCAAAAGTCAGACAAGTTTGACTAGTCTCCTGACAGACGAGAATGACGAGCACAAGTCTGGAGAGATCGAGTAGTGTGGACGCACCTTAACAAGTATGCTTGAATTTTGCAAAGATAATCCTGGTAATAATGAATAAAATTCTTCAGGATATAAAGCTACCCTGTCAGTCTTTAAAAAACCTGACCGGCGTTTCGGCCAGAGTTGCAAGTGGCATTCTTCTAAAAATACCCACACCCAGAAGTCAACTTGCAACAGTGGCCGACTGACACTGCGGTCTCACACCCTGATGAATTTTATTGACTCTGACAACGGTCGCTTAAGTTAAAACTTACATATAATCTTGTTAAATCACCAAATACATGTTGTTGTTGTGGTCTTCAGTCCGAAGACTGGTTTGATGCAGCTCTCCACAGTACCCTATCCTGAGCAAGCCTCCATCTCTTGGGCTTCCTCTGTGGTATTTATCCCACACACTTCCCTCCAACGCTAAATTCACAATTCCTTGATGTCTAAGAATGTATCCTACCAATCGATCTCTTACGACAAGAAATTCCAATCATAATTCATTTTTTCATTCGACAGGGCTGTAACAATGTCTCCAGCTATGTCCGAATTACTTTGAAGTGGTAATTTTGTTTATGTGTTTAAAACAACCGTTGTGGATTGCAGGATTTTGTGCACTATTTCTCTTAATGGTAATTTTTTGAAAGCACTTATACTGTTGTATACAGTTTCCATAACTAGCTGAGACTTCGTCTGGACAATGTAAGATCTGGGTGTAGAAATCAAATACATATGTTAGTTAATATAATTACTTTTTATTTAGAACACAGTTACTTGGACCTTGTTTCGACAGATGTAACTGATGCGCTATGTTTTTCGGAATATTTCCGCCTTTTCAGCGAGCCTTTTTTTCCTTTTACGTATTTTTATAACTCCTTAAAAGCTGCAATTACAGTTGCACAAATGCCATTAATTCAGAAACTGTGTCGGACTGGTAACAATATTTTGGAAAATCAGGACAAATTGGTTCTTGTCGGGACTGTAGGATAGTCATCTTCTGTCACATGAAAGGCACCATTGGATTGGGGGCATAAATTAGAAGCTTCTTTCATAAGTTTAATGAACACAACAGATACACATACAACAGAGTTTACTCGTCAAAAGCCGGCCGCAGTGGCCGATCGGTCTGCGGCGCGCCAGTCACAGTCTGCACGGCCGCTACGGTCGGGGTTCGGATCCCTCTCAGGCATGGATGTTTGTGTCATCTCTAGTATAAGGTAGTTCATAAGTAGTTTGTAAGTTTTGGGACTGATGACCCCGCAGTTAAGTCACTTAAGCTTAACAAAAAATGTTCAAATTTTTGTAGATCTTATGGGACTTAACTACGGGGTCATCAGTCCATAAACTTACAAACTACTTATGAACTACCTTATACTAAAGACGGCACAAACATCCATGCCCGAGGGGGATTCGAATCCCCTACGGCGAACAGCCGCGCGCACCGCAACACAGCGCTCCAGTACGGACAGTTAATCCGCCGCGGCTAAGCTTAACAAACATTTGAAACATTTACTCTTCAAAAATAGACTCTTCTTCATTTTCAGGGGAGTATAAATTGTTACCCAATTGTGACTTGAGAAACCGTGCGGATTAAAAACAACGGCGTACACAAGTGATGGGATTGTCGAGGATGTAGAAAGCACTGACACTGGCAACCATCTATGAGTGTTATCGCAGTCAAATAATAGGTGATATCCCCCACAAAATTGTAGACGATTTGAAATTTATTCGCGCCATGTCAGACCTTTCGATCACAAGAACTATCATTCACTGCATTATCTTCAGTCATTCCTATACACCGCTTTAAATATTACATTCTTCTCCCTTGTCATTGTTGTAAAAACTATCAGTCCCTACTGCCAGAACAGCGTTCCTCGCAACATCAATACTCATGCATTCGATATACAGGGTGTTACAAAAAGGTACGCCCAAACTTTCAGGAAACATTCCTCACACACAAAGAAAGAATGTGTTATGTGGACATGTGTCCGGAAACGCCTAATTTCCATGTTAGATCTCATTTTATTATTTCTCTTCAAATCACATTAATCATGGAATGGAAACACACAGCAACAGAATGTACCAGAGTGACTTCAAACACTTTGTTACAGGAAATGTTCAAAATGTCCTCCGTTAGCGAGGATACATGCATCCACCCTCCGTCGCATGGAATCCTTGTTGCTCTGATGCAGCCCTGGAGAATGGCGTATTGTATCACAGCCGTCCACAATACGAGTACGAAAAGTCTCTACATTTGGTCCCGGGATTGCGTGGATAAGAGCTTTCAATTGTCCCCATAAATGAAAGTCAAGAGGGTTGAGGTCAGGAGAGCGTGGAGGCCATGGAATTGGTCCGCCTCTACCAATCCATCGGTCACCGAAACTGTTGTTGAGAAGCGTACGAATACGTCGACTGAAATGTGCAGGAGCTCCATCGTGCATGAACCACATGTTGTATCGTACTTGTAAAGGTGCAGTTATAGCAGCACAGGTAGAGTATCCCGTATGAAATCATGATAACGTGCTCCAGTGAGCGTAGGTGGAAGAACATGAGGCCCAATCAAGACATCGCCAACAATTCCTGCCCAAACGTTCACAGAAAATCTGTGTTGATGACGTGAATCGAGGAAGTACAGTACATACTAACGAAACAATAGGGTATTTTGACAATTGTCTGCACAAATTATTTCAATTTCCATTTAAAGAGAAATACTAAAATGAGCTGTAACATGGAAATTAAGCGTTTCCGAGCACATGTCCACATAACATATTTTCTTTCTTTGTGTGTGAGGAATGTTTCCTGAAAGTTTGGGCGTACCTTTTTGTAACACCCTGTACATCGTTCAGTGGCTGCGACTTCGATGCTTAAGAAACGTACATGTGATACATACATCCCCTCCGGGAAGACTGTGAACGTCTCTCATCTGCAGTAGCGTCAGTGTCTCCAAATGGATTTTTTCCCCGCAATTTCGGGAAAAATATTTTCGGGAGGAAACTAAAAAGTTGGAAATATTTGGGGGAAAATTTCAGCAGTGGCGAAATTCAGCGAAGTAATTTTTTCAGAGTAGCTATCATACCAATAACGCTGTCGCTGATATTTTAGTTCAAATAACATATTTAGTTTTATAGATATGTTCTCTCCCATTCTGCAATTAGTCCATACACCTTCAATGGCTACAAGGTACAGACCGAAGTGTAGAACATATCGATGCCGTGGCGTGTCCACCGTTCAGCAGTGTTGCCATTCTACTTCTTTAGAAGGAGATCTCCCTTTTTTTTCGGGGGGGGGGGGGGGAGCCATCTACTTTTATACTTTCGGCTTCTTTTCTAATATCCGCGAAAATGTATTTAATTTTATCTCTCTGTCTCTCTTTTTTACTTAGAGGTTTTGGATGGGGGTGGTTTCATAAGTGGCTGTGAAAAACACCGATAAAGGTGCTTTTGTAGTCGTAATCCTTGAGATCTCTTCAGCATTGCCATTCGAAATTACTTTTTTCTCCTTTTTACGAATCGCGTCTTCTTCTTTCCGCAGGACCAGATTGGCAACACTACTGTTCAGACATTGCTACCCAAATCTACCAGCACATATAATGCCAGATATAAATTTATATCCCCCTTAAGGAATTAAACAGATATTTATTATTGTGATCTACAGTTTCGTAGGTGTGAAAGATAATAAACATACATTTCTACATTTGACAAGTGGTTGTCGTTTCACCAAATTTAAGTGCAACAGTACACAGTCTTCATTGTAACACATTTCGTCAATTTATAGTTCTTTCTAGCATTCACCAAAGAACTAAAAAATAATTTATTCCGAAAACTACTGCCGAAAATTGCGGGTTTAGCTGTACGGTACGTGATAGTTTATGGGCGTTTTGTTAGTTGTGTTCACTGATGCTGTAATTCTTGCCTAGGGTGTATTGACTGTATGAGAGGAAGTAGGTATCTATTTACAATGCGAAGATATCGGCCTGCATGGGAAGCCAAATCACAACTTTCTGAAATTACATGGTTTGTAGGTATTTCACTCAATGCAAACTAGAGCTTCAATTTTGTCTAAAACATATAAACAAGTGATTTTAATTTTAGAATAAGTGTAATTATGAAAAAATTACGCTGTACGATATCATATTATACCAATACAGCTCATGAGTGAGAGAGTGGGGCCTACTTAATAGAGCGATGAAATATTGAAGACTAGGTACTGGTTCCTGGCTTTAGACTGAATTGGCTGTGTGGATTCCCGTGTTGTTTTGTGAGCCATTTCATAAGAAGTAACTATATATTAATGGTACCTAGATTACTGACGTTATGGGCTTATTTTTATTTTTGCGGCATGATTGGGTTCGCTCTCTAAAGCGCCTGTACATGATATGCCTAGGACTAGATGATGTTGTCCAGCTGACCAAATCAAACACTACGGATTGTCCTAAAATACACACAAATCTCTCTCAGTCACGTTGGTCAGGAACGAGCAGCGCAATGTGATATTTTGTTTATTCTGAGGTCAGAATTCGGCGTTACCGTTTGAGGGCCCTCATTTCTTGCTTGTGTTACGATTGGGGTGTCCTAAGACATAAGTACCACTTTCTTCGCGAAATTAAACACATGTAGGCCTACCACCGAGGTTTTTGATATTTGACCTCATGTAGTAAATGTTATTGCGATTTAATTGTGGGAACACATGCTGACTCGATGGCGAACATAATAATATTATAACAATTATTATAATATTACAGTCCCGGACACATAATTCGGCTTCTTAATGCTGCTGATACGGATAATAATAAACATACTTAGTAATATTATAATAATTACAGTCCTGGACACACAATTCGGCTTCTTCAAGCTGCTGATACGGATAATAATAAACATACTTATTCCTTTCAACTATTACTTAAGGTATTTCAGGGAAATATACCAGCTGCAGTGGAGTGGCCGAGTAGGGTTGCCAGATTGAACTCGAGGCAGGCTCGGTGACCAGACGTGCCCCCCCCCCCCCCCCCAACTGCGACCAACTCCCCCCCCCCCCCCCAACCTGGATTACACGTAAATTCTAAATAATAATAATAATCATCATCATCTCCTCCCTCCCAGCAAGTATCCCCCCACCGCCCGGTGGAACATTGCTAGGGATGGCCTTCACTTCATATGCCGCAGCTCAGGCCAGGCCGCAATTTGCAAGTGGATCAACAATCGGCACACTTCAGTCGGCGTGGCAGCAGAAGTGGCGGCAGCATCAAAGCTGCTCACATCAACAGCTGCGCCTTCCAAGAGTTGCCGCTTGAGGCTCCGCGCACTGTGAAGGATCGCGCGCCACCGAGAAGAGCTTCTCACTGGCTCCATGTGAAGAGAAGGGGCACAGTTACCGTCTGCTCCCTGTTACGACCACTTGCTGCCGCGTAAAGAAGTCAACTTGAGGGCATAAAATGATTAAACGTAATAGTGCTGTGCTTTCTATGAGAGATAAATACGAGATTATTACTCTACTAAAAGAGATGCCTGTTGTTATAAATACATGTACTGTAAAGTACTTATTGGCCAATGAAACCGTACAGTTCGATTCTTCGAATAAATGAGTTTTCCGAACACCCACGTTTCCCAATTAGTTCGGATAATCGACGTTCTAATGTAAAATCAATTAAACATTATACACCGAAGTACAGGATATCAACAACGATCGCGAATTGTATAGTGAATTGATCGACAGTGCTATACTACGTACGGCGAGAGTTGAGCGCTCACAGCTAGCAGCACAGTTGCCAGGTTCGACAGGGAAGTGCAGTGGCCTGTGACTGGTGCTTCGTTCTCCATTATGTTGTACTTACGCGAAAATTACTTCACCGTCGTGAAATAAGCAAATAACAGTGCACTGCGGGAGATTTGGACAATGACATGATATTACTTTTTACAATACAAATTGATCCATTTATGTTCACGCATCCACCTACCGTGCCCAATGTGTAATTAAAAATACTTCATACATTTTGGTGAGGCGATCCTCGGCAGCAATAAATTTTGAAAAATGCACATTTGTACACTTTGCTGACCAAATCTGTTCCGCTAACTAGTTTCGGTGATTACACCATTTTCAAAGCGTAAAATATGGGGCAAGTTACATTATATACATTTTTGTAGCTCCAGCTGCACAAAACATTTAATTTCTAGCGTAGTGCAGTGAAGTGTGTTTTAACGGTGTCTTAATTTTTATTAGGTATTTGAGTCAATTGGATAAAATTAGATGTGTTTTTACAGCTTGAGTTACCAAAATGTATATAATGTAACTTAGTTTAAGTTACGTTAAGTTCGATGTAGATCGTCGCTACATGAGCATAGAACTTAAAAAGCGTCGTAAAAAAATAATAAAAAAAGGAAGGTAAGATGATGGTTACATTCAAGCCCGGAGATGAGAGTGATTGGCCCGTAGACCCGGGGAATTCATTCCAAACCTGGGCACTCCGGGCGGCGCCCGGAGATCTGGCAACCCTATGGCCGAGTGCTATGACGTGCAGTTGCTCCCCCTCGAGGTTCGAGTCTTCCCTCACGCAATGCTGAGTATTGTCCTATTCCTAAGCTGCATCTCTTTACACCTACCTAGTACTTACATGCTCCTTAAGGCCGTACAATACATTCCTACTACAATCTTATAACTTTACTGTGACGCCTCACCAGAACACATGAGTGTCTTAGAAGCAACAATAGCCGTTGTTGTTGTTGTGGTCTTCAGTCCAGAGACTGGTTTGATGCAGCTCTCCACCCTACTCTATCCTGAGCAAGCCTTTTCATCTCCTCATAAGAACGACAACCCACATCCACTTGAATCTGCTTACTATACGCGTCTCTTGGTCTCCCTCTGCGATTTTTACCCCACACACTTCCCTCCAACGCTAAATTCACAATTCCTTGATGTCTAAGAATGTGTCCTACCAACCTATCCCTTCTTTTAGTCAAGGTATGCCAGAAATTTCTTTTCTCCCCAATTCGGTTCAGTACCTCCTCATTAGTTACGTGATCCACCCACCTAATCTTCAGCATTCTTCTGTAGCACCACATTTCAAAAGCCTCTATCCTCTTTCTGTCCACACTGCTTATCGTCCATGTTTCACTCCCATACAAGGCAACACTCCATACAAATGCCTTCAGAAAGGACTTCCTTAGGCTTAAATCAATATTCGATGTTAACAAATTCCTCTTTTTCAAAAACGCCTTTCTACCCATTGCCATTCTGCATTTTATATCATCTGTACTGCGACCATCATTTGTTATTTTACTGCCCAAGTAACAAAACTCATCTACCTCCTTTATTGTTTCTTTACCTAATCTAATTCCTTCAGCATCACCTGATTTTCTTACACTGCACTCCATTACCCTAGTTTTGCTCTTGTTAATGTTCATCTTATATGCACCTTTCAGCACACTGTCCATTCCGTTCAATTGCTCTTCCAGGTCCTTTGCTGTATCTGATAGAATTACTATGTCGTCGGCAAAACGCAATGTTTTTAATTCTTCACCCTGAACTTTAATTCCTTCTCCAAATTTCTCCTTGCTTTCCTTTATAGCTTGCTCAATGTACAAATTGAACAACATTGGGGAAAGGCTACAACCCTGTCTTACTCCCTTTCCAACCACTGCATCCCTTTCATGCCCTTCAACTCTGACAACCGCTGTCTGGTTTTTGTACAAGTTGTAAATAACCTTACGCTCCCTATATTTTACTCCTGCTTGCTTCAGAACTTTAAAGAGTTTATTCCAATCAACATTGTCAAAAGCCTTCTCCAAATCTACAAAAGCTAGAAATGTTGGTTTGTCTTTTCTTAATCTATCTTCTAGGATAAGCCGTAACGTGAGTATTGCCTCCCGTGTTCCTACTTTTCTCCTGAACCCAAACTGATCTTCCCCGAGGTCGGCTTCTACCAGCTTTTCCATCCTTCTGTATATAATTCATGTTAATATTTTGCAACCATGACTTATTAAACTGATGGTTCTGTAGTTTTCACACCTGTCTGCACCCGCTTTCTTTGGAATGGGGATTATTACATTTTTCTTAAAGTCTGAGGGTATTTCGCCTGTCTCATACATCCTAGACACCAATTCAAATAGTTTTGTCATGGCTGGCTCTCCCAGAGACTTCAGTAGCTCTGACGGGATATCATCTACTCCAGGGGCCTTGTTTCGACTTAGATCTTTCAGTGCTCTGTCAAATTCATCTCTCAGTATAGTATCTCCTATTTCATCTTCATCTACATCCTCTTCCCTTCCTACAATAGTGTCTCGAAGTTCATTTCCTTTGTAGAGCCCCTCTATATACTCTTTCCACCTTTCAGCTTTCCCTTCTTTGCTGAGAACTGGTTTTCCATCAGTGTCCTTGATATTCATAGAGCTGTTTTTCTTATCGCCAAATGTTTCTTTTATTTTCCGGTAGGCTGTATCTATTTTTCCCCTATTTATACATTCTTCTACATCCTTGCATTTGCCTTCTAGCCATTCCTGCTTAGCCATTTTGCACTTCCTGTCAATCTCATTTCTTAGTCGTCTGTACTCCATTTTGCCTGTTTCATTTACTACATTTTTATACTTTCTCCTTTCATCAATTAAATTTAGTATCTCCTGTGATATCCAAGGATTCTTTGTAGGTCTTGCCTTCCTACCTATTTTGTCCTCTGCTGCCTTCACTATTTCATCTCTCAATTTTACCCATTCCTCCACAACTGTTTTATTTTCCCCTGTTTCTGTCAATTGTTGCCTGAAGCTCCCTCTGAAATTCTTAAGAACTTCAGGTTCCTTCAATTTATCTAGGTCCCATCTCCTTATTTTCCTACCTTTCTGTAGTTTCTTCAGTTTCAGCCTACAGTTCATAACCAACAAGTTATGGTCAGAGTCTATATCTGCCCCTGGGTATGTCCTACACTTCAAAACCTGGTTCCAAAATCTATGTCTTACCATTATAAAATCTATCTGGTATCTCCCGGTGTCTCCTGGTCTCTTCCACGTATACAACCTTCTTTTGTGATTCTTGAACCAGGTGTTTGTTATAACTAATTTATGTTCTGTGCAAAATTCTACCAGGCGGCTTCCTCTTTCATCCCTTTTGCCCAGACCATATTCACCCACTATCTTCCCTTCCCTTCCTTGTCCTACTACCGAATTCCAGTCTCCCATAACAATTAAGTTTTCCTCTCCCTTAATTGTCTGAATAATTTCCTTTAGCTCCTCATATATTTCTTCGATCTCCTCATCATCGGCAGAGCTAGTTGGCATATAAACCTGTACTATTGTTGTCGGTGTTGGCTTCGTATCTATCTTGACAATGATAATGCGATCGCTGTGCTGGTCATAGTAGTTTACCCGCATTCCTATTTTCTTATTCATTATCAATCCTACTCCTGTGATACCCCCAATTGATTTTGTATTTATAATCCTGTACTCACCTGACCAGAAATCCTGTTCATCCTGCCACCGAACTTCACTAATCCCCACTATATCTAACTTCAACCTATCCATTTCCCTTTTTAAATTTTCTAATTTTCCTACTCGATTAAGGGATCTAACATTCCATGCTCCGACCCGTAGAATGCCAGTATTGTCTTTCCTGATGATCTCATCCTCCTGAGTAGTCCCCGCCCGGAGATCCGAATGGGGGACTATTTTACCTCCGGAATATTTTACCCGAGAGGATGCCATCATCATATGTTCATACAGTAGAGCTGCATGTCCTCGGGAAAAATAACGGCTGTAGTTTCCCCTTGCTTTCAGCCGTTCGCAGTATCTGTGTGGCAAAGCCACATTAGCTGATGTTACAAGGCCAGCGCAGTCAATCATCCAGACTGTTGCCCCTGTAACTACTGAAAAGGCTGCTGCCCCTCTTCAGGAACCACACGTTTGTCTGGCCTCTCCACAGATACCCCTCCGCTGTGGTTGCACCTACGGTACGACTATCTGTATCGTTGAGGCACGCAAGCCACCCCACCTCGGCAATGTCTGTGGTTCATGGGATTTATGTGTGTCTGTGTGATTGTATGAATGATGTCTTTTTGTTATTTTTTTTTATTTTATTTTTCCCCCCTAGAAACACTAATGGCTCAAACCAGAAGTTAGTGTGTATCAGTGTCTTTTTTATGTGCCCGTCTCAGTTTTGTATGTGTCTTTTTACTGAATTGTAAACTATCTTCATTATATTGTTGTATTGCAACCTGGACATTTCATTATTACATTTTGTACAATTGCTGGAAGTGTGAACTTCATGACCACATTCTAATGCTAAAGAATGTGCTTGGAGATGATCATTCATTCATTTAGGTTCAAAAGCTGTTAAACATTTTGAAAATTATGTTTCTTGAGTAATAAATTATTAGTACAAATAATACTGTAATTATAACACTTTTAGCAGGAACTTTCAGTCAAGTAATATAAAAAGCAACTAATCTGTATAAAGAACTGATTCCTTAAAATTAACATGGCATCCAGCACCAGTACCTATATCAGATAAAGCGAATTTAAGGGTAACTTCCACAGAAACCAAAGCCATTTGTTGTGCAACATCAAACTGCAGAACTAATGAAAGCTGCACCTACATTCCCATCCACCCGCTTCTTCTCATTCTAAATTCTTAAGGTACATTCTCATCAAAAACTTTTTATGTGTGTATATTTGTTGTGGTAGCTGTATTATCAAATTGCATAACTGTTCAGGATTTGTCATGTATGTTTCACTGTCCTCATTTTTATTTACAAATATTTTGAGAAATTATTCAGTATATATGGGTACTGTGAAGTTGAAGTTCAGATGCTTTACCTTTTAAAAGTTATCTTGTGAAAATTGTTGTTGTATAAGTAGTGCCTATTATTTACACTTATCTTACTCAGTTCATATTGATAAGTTTCTCTCCTCATTTAGTCCTATAAGGTTGCTCCAAGGGCTAACATAATCCACTTTGAAGTTCATCATCATGCTCTTCCTATTCAATGTGTTTTAAAACTTCATATTTCTGACTATATGTGTTTTGAATACACAATTTTTTATGTGGTAATTTCCTTTAATTACTTGTGGACAAATGTAAAATTTGGTCATAATCAGTAGCTACTTGTGTTTTGCACTGTTGAGAAATTGATGTTTCACTTGTATGAAGAAAAATGTGAAATGTTTTGTTAGTTGTGGATCCTGTAAAACAGAACTCAACCATCATATTGCATGACACACTTCAGTTATTTATAAATGTTGTAACCATTGTAGTGTTAGTAATCTATTTCTTTTTGTTAATTTCAGGGACACAATGCTGACAGTGATACCTATCACACAGATTATTCCTGGGTCTCTGTTAGACTTATAGATGTCAATGACAATAAACCACAGTTTGAAAACGATAATGTAGAAGTCTTTGTCAATGAAAATGCTGAAATTGGAACAACAGTAGGCAACTTTCGGGCATTAGATGCTGATGACGGAGGGAAGAGCAAAATAAAATATGTTATAGATCGAGCAACAGATAGGAGGAAACAATTTTCTATTAATAATGAAGGAGCTGTGTTAATCCAAAGACAGCTAGATAGAGAGAACAATGCTAAACATCAGGTAATTATTTTATAAGTTAAACAAAGTGTTATAAATTAATTTTCAGCAGTGATATTACATCTGAAAAGCATTTCACTCTAATAGGTATGTAATAGTGAAAGTGGTATGACAAAAAGTATTTCTTACATCTTTTACTACTTGGATTTTTTACAGATCAGGATTCTGGCTATAGATGATGGAATACCACCAAGAACTTCATCTGCAACATTAATGGTAATTGTTCAAGATGTTAATGACAATGCACCAAGATTAATTGAAGATTATCAGCCTGTAATTCTTGAACACATACCACCAACTAAAGTTGCAGAAATTTTTGCTACTGATGATGATGACGAATTAAAAAATAATGGTCCGCCCTTCACTTTTAGAATAGACCCAAATGCAAGCAGTATAATCCACGCCTCGTTTAAAGTTGAATGTGAACAAAGTAAGTTCATAGAAATGTATCAACAGTTTCTGAAACCAGAATATATAATTCTAACAATGCAACAGTATTGCATGAGATAGAAAAAAAAATTACTAAATAAAATTATCGAAAGATAATTTGATACATTTAGCTTATGTGTTTTTGTAATGCCTTCTTTTTTTTCTTAGAAGTTCAGGGAGGTCCACAATCCAGGATATGCCTTAGCTTTTAAAGTAATAATATTCTATAGTAGAATCGTTGTCAGTATTTAGCTTCCTGGAAATATTTACAGGAAGCCAAAGTTTAAATCTTAAAATTATTCACTCTTTAAAAACAGCAGTAATTCTTGAATAGAAACTCACTGTAATATCAAACTTCCTGGCAGATTAAAACTGTGTACCAGACCAGAATTCAAACCTGGCACCTTTCCCTTTTGTGGACAAATGCCCTACTACCTCAGCTATCCTGTCTTTTGATTTTGTACTGTGTATCTTGGGCATCAGTCAAATAAAACTTTTTAAAACTGCCATTTGACTGAAATAATTGTTTATTTCCACAACCTGGTTTTGGCCTTAGGCCATTATCAAGTGATAAAACTCTTAAGACAGGTTTTTCTATGTCATTGTCATGACAAGATAATCGCTGGGACAAGTTGATAAGGCCATGCCATTAATATAAAATATGTACCACAGTTGCACTCGCATGTTTGTGTAAAATAATTATACAGGTGTGTATTCATTATAACTTTATAAAAGCAGTCATTTTATTGCCATGGCACTGACTTAGAAAATCCTGTCTGAAGACTTTTATCTCTTGATAATGGCCTAAGGCCAATACCAGGTTGTGGAAATAAACAATTATTTCAGTCAAATGGCAGAATTCCTTTAAAAAAATATCCTGTCTTTCTTCACGGCCCATCCTTAAAGCTTTACTTCCACCAGTACCTCCCTTATCTTCATTGTAATACCTTAAACTTGACACCAGAATGGCATTAGTTTATTCATCAGAGAGTGTACACTATGTACATCATTAGAAAAACAATGGAAAGACTTTTTAATGAACTCACTCAGTGGAACATTCAGTATATTCATATTAGTCCAAATTCCCATAAACTCTATCTAACACATTGGGACTCAAACCTAGACTCCAACTTTAATATGCAGTGCCCTTCTGTCCAAGCCCTGTAGACAGACACCAAATTTACTGCTTGCCACTGGCTCCTCTTTATCACTTCCTTGTAAATAGTTTGTTTACCTTGTTGTTCAGCCCAGGAAAGAATGTAAGATCACTGGTGCCTGGGGCAATATTGTAATTGGCACCACTCCCCCTAACCTCCCCCCCCCCCCCTTATACCACATTTGCCAAGTATTATAATAACCACAAAACGATTGTGCTTATATTAGTTTCATATATGGTAAATGCAGCATTTTCCCCAGCAATTTGGGCCTTACTTCCTTATATATTAGCAGATTAGCTTGAAATACATGTAAATTATACACACAGACATTCCTTGTTAAACATACTACACATTAACAAAAGGAATGAACAATATTAATAATAGTAAAAATATAAGAAAGAAATAAAGAGAACCTTGCAATAGTTCGTGTTTCTTCTGATAGGTAATACATGAAATTTAAGCTGCTAAATTCAAAAAAAAACAAAAAAAAAACTAAGTCATACAATTATAAATAAACAAATTTACCATTTTATCTTTTACTTGTACTGTGAAATGGAGCATCTTATTAATGTTCATGATCCTAGGTCAACAGGAAATACCTTGTAACTTTTAATAAGAGAGTTTGTGATGGCTGTTTCATTTAATTGCATTCACTTAAGAGCTCAAATTTCATATAATGCCAAGGGACCAAACCTTAATATGTTATATGAATGACAAAAAGTGTTTAACATTCATACAGACAGTCAGTAAAACCAACAGACAACAAAGTGATCCTATAAGGGTTCCATTTTTAGCGACTGAAGTAGGAGGGAACACTAGAAAGGAACAAAAAGCAAAACACTGCTAGATTGTACTATGAAGACAATACAAAAAATCTTATAATGAATAACCATAGAAATAACCCAGTCACCCACCAAAACAGAGTAAATTCTTGCCTTCACTCAATCTATCTTTATGAAACAACCCCAAATGAAATAATATGTGCAGCAAACTGCTTCAAAAAGCATCTTCTGGAATAGATGACATTCCAGACTTTATCATAAGATAATGTATTAATGATATTGCAGTACCACTTGTAGATATAATCAATTCATCATACTTCTCAGGAACCTTTCCTGACAGCGTCAAACTTCTCAAAGTTATCCCTATCCATAAAAAAGGTGACAAATTGAATGTTGTTGTTGCGGTCTTCAGTTCACAGACTGGTTTGATGCAGCTCTCCACGCTATCCTGTCCTGTGCAAGTCTCATCTGAGAATAAGTTTGGCAACCTACATCCTTTTGAATCTGTTTACTGTATTTGTCCCTAGGCCTCCCTCTTCAATTTTTAGCCTACACACTTTTTTCTAATGCTAAGTTGACAATTACTTGATGGCTCAGAATGTGTCCCACCAACCTAGTAAGGATACGCCAGAAACGTCTTTTCTCAGTTAAGCACCTCCTCATTAGTTACGTGATCTACCCATCTAATTTTCATCATTTGTCTGTAGCACCACATTTCAAAAGCTTCTATCATCTTTTTGTCTGAACTCCTTTTCATCAACGTTTCACTCCCAATACAATGCTACACTCCAGACAAATGCTTTCAGAAAGAACGTCCTAACATTTAAATTAATATTGGATGTCAGCAAATTTCACTTCTTCAGAAATGCTTTTCTTCCCATAGCCGTTCTGCATTTAATATCTTCTTTACTTCGGCCATCAGAAGTTATCTTGCTACTCAAATAACAAAACTCTTCTACTACTATTATCTAATTCCTTCAGCATAGCCCGAGTTTCTGATGCTACATTCCATTATCCTTGTTTTACTATTGTTGATGTTCATCTTATACCCTCTCCAAATTTATCCTTGCATTCCTTCACTGCTTGCTCAATGTACAGATTGAGCAACATTGGGGAAAGGCTACACCCCCAACTTCTGCATCCCTTTCATGCCTTTTGACTCTAATAACCGCTATATGCTTTTGATATAAGTTGAATACAACTCTTCGCTCCCTACATTTTACCCTGTTACCTTAAGAATTTTAAAGAGTTTATTCCACTCAACATCGTCAAAAGCTTTCTCCAAATCTACAAATGCTAAAAATTAGCCTATCTTCTAAGATACATCATAATGTGGGTATTGCCTCATGTGTTCCTACATTCCTCCTAAAACCACACTGATATTCCACAAGTTTTTCCATTCATCTGTAAATAATTCATGTCAGTATTTTGTAATTATGACTTATTAAACTGATAGTTCTGTAATTTTCACATTTGTCTGCACTTTCTTTCTTTTGAATTATAATTACAGTATTCTCCTTGAAGTCGGAGGGTATTTCCCCTGTCTCATACATCTTGCATACCAGGTGGAACAATTTCTTCATGACTGGCTCTTCTGATATCAGCTGTTCAGATGGAATATCATTCATTCCAGAGGCCTTGTTTTGACTCAAATGTTTTAGCACTCTGTCAAATTCTTCTCGCCGTATTATATTTCCTGTCTTCTCTTCCTCCACTTAGTCTTCCATTTATAGAATATTATTTTGAAGTTTATTTCCTTTGTACAGGCCCTCTATATATTCCTTCCAATTTCAGCTTTCCCTTCTTTGCTTGGTACTGGTTTTCTGTCTGAGTTCTTGATATTCATACAGCTGCTTTTCTTGTCTCCAAATATCTCTTTTATTTTCCTGTAGGCGGTATCTATTTTTCCCCTGGTTATAAATTCTTTTATAGTTCTGCATTTTTCCTCTAGCACTACTGCTTAGCCAGTCTGCATTTCCTGTCAATCTCATTTTCCGATGTTTGTATTCCCTTTTACCTTCGTCAGTTAATGCATTTTTATACTTTCTTCTCACATCAATTAACTCCAGTATATCTTGTGTTATCCAGGGATTTATTAGGCCTTGTACTTCTGCCTATATGATTTTCTGCTGCTTTCACTACTCTATCTCTCAGAGCTACCCATTCTTCTTCTACTGTATTACTTTCATCTGTTTTGTCCAATCCTCGCCTAATTCTCTTTCTAAAACCCTCAATCACTTCTGATTCCTTCAGTTTGTCCAGGTTCCATTTCCTAACTATTCTAACTTTCTGCTGTCGCTTAAGTTTTAATCTACAGTTCATTACCAATAAGTTATGGTCAGAGTCTATATCTGACCCTGGGTATGACTTACAGTTTAAAACCTGGTTCCTAAATCTATTCCTTACCATTATAAAGTCAGTCTGGTACCATCCAGTGTCTCCTGGTCTCTTCCATGTATACAGCCTTCTTTCATGATGTTTTAACCAAGTGTTGGTGATTATTAAATTGTGCTCAGCACAAAATTCTACCAAGCAATCTCCTCTTTCATTTCTCTTCCCCGGTCCATTTTCACCTACAACATTTCCTTCTTGAGTTCCAGTCCCCCATCACAATCAAGTTTTCATCTCCCTTGATTTTCTGAATAATTTGTTTTATCTCCTCATACATTTCTTCGATGTCCTCATCAAGCATTGCTAGCTGGCATATATACTTGCACTACTGTGGTCTATCTTGGTTTTGTGTCTATCTTTGCTACGATAATGCTTTCACTGTGCTGTTCATAGTAACTTACCCACATTCATATTTTCTTATTCATTATCGGGCCTACTCCTGCGTTACCAACAACTGATTTTGTATTTATAACCCTGTACTCCCTGACCGGAAATCCTGTCCATCTTGCCACTGAACTTCACAAATGCCTACCATATCTAATTTTAACCTATCCATTTCTCTTTTCAAATTTTCTAACTACACAATTAAGGGTTAAAACATTCCACGTTCTGATCCGTAGAAAGCCTGTTTTGTTTTTCTCAATGACAACATCCTCCTGAGTAGTCGCCACCCGGAGATCCAAATGGGGGACTATTTTACCTCCGGAATATTTTACCCAAGAAGACGCCATCATCATATATGCATACTGTGAAAGTACTAAAGCAAACCAACTTAAACTTCGGTGAAAAATATATGAAATTTGTCTTAATATCTACATAAAATTTTGTATGCCTTACTGCTACAACCTGCAACCAATAGTATGGTAGATTGCTTGAAATATATAATTATTATGTATAAATGAATGAAAATCCTATAGTGTCCTGAATTTTACTCATTTGTCCTGAATTTTTGGGGAATTATTTTGAAAATGTCCTGAATTTTATAAAAAAAAATTATATGGGAACCTTTCTCACCTAGTAAGAAATAAAGTTCAACATCAGTTTGATAATTTGAAATGTGATATTCTCATACATACATTTAATAATTTTCAGAGGTTAGTTTTCTGCAATATGTGTAACATTTTTATTCAGAAATGCAAGCCTGGCCATTATTTCTTACTTGAATTGTATTCCTGCAAGGTTCCAAGCAAGTTTCTGCATCTGCATAGAAATTGTAATTTGTCTTTTGGAAATAATAAACACCTTAGACACGAATGTTGAGCCAACGACAGACACTAATAAAAAATACACATACAATTCTAAATTTTCGGCCACGGCCTTCCTCAGAAAGAGAACACTCATCCACACAATCACTCAAACACATTCATCCACTAACGTCGATGTGGATGTGGATGAGTGTGCCTGAGTCATTGTGTGGATGAGTGTTCTCTTTCTGAGGAAGCCTTCGGCCAAAAGTTTAGAATTGCGTGTGTGTTTTATTTGTGTCGGCAGCACAGTGTTTGTCTTTACAATGAATTGTTTCTATCTACATGATATTATTAACATTCCTTACTGGACCTTTCACTGTTGTCTCTTGGACACAAACATCTCTATCTATATAAAAACGAAAGGACACTCACTCACCGACTAAACATGAAATCTTGAAAACTGCTTTAGCTATGAAGCTGAAATTTGGCAGGAACGTAGTTTATAAGTAGTAGACGTCAGCTAACAAACGATTTTGCCATAGGACCAAAAGTTCACGAGATATTACGTCATAAACAATGAAAAGTTCTCCATGTTGCGGCACGTTATACTGCGACTTTATCAGTCCACTATTTGAGAAGGAGAGCACTTAGCGACTTGCAACAAACTTCAAACATAATTTCAAACCTTTAGGAAACTTTTTCTTGCTGACAACCATAGCAAAATGATGAAAGGAAAAAAGTTTCTCGCTTACAACTTTTCCACTGTTCATGGAGTAAAACTATGGCATTCGGTATAACATTGAAATTTATAATTTCTACACTACATATTGTACCTGCAGGAAATTTTACACCCAGTATACACACATATTGTTGAATGTACCCTCCAAATTGTATCACAGTTTGACACGTAGTTCATGAGATATGAGTACAAACAGTAATGTTCATGGAAAAGTGCCCCATAACGCACCAAGTTTTAATCCATTACTTCTTTACTACTAATTACATTCGCAACAGATTTTTCAGACATACAGCACTTATACAAATGAATATATACCTCAAAAATAATACAGTTGTACAACATATAACTCAGTAAATATGAGATCCTATATACTGCGACGGGTACAAACGTTTCACATCAGGCATTATGTTTTATTAAATTTCTTATTTACTGCTAAGACACCCCTGTATTCCAGTGAGCCTAAGGAAATTCAGAAAGATGTGGTTGAAACTTTGAAGCATCTTTGAACTGTGTAGTGCATACTGCTGTAGGAAGAAGCAATAGATATCCATAGAGCTATAAGGAAAGAAAGAGAATGAAACAAAGTACATCTGACAAATACCCATTATTTCCAAGATATCTGGCTTGTAGCTTTAAGAGACTGCAGTTTGCAGTGGGACTAGCATTTTATATTATGATTAATAAATTACAGGGTGATCTTCTCAATACTTTGGAATGTATTTGAAATCTCCATGTTTCTCATACAGACAGCTTTATATCGCTTGCTCACAGACACAGAAAATATTTGTATTATATCCTGGACAAGTCACAAGAAATATTGTTTATAGCCAGGAAGTAACAAAGGAAGGAATATTAGTGTTTAACTCCCCTCGACAATGTGGTCATTAGAGGCAGAGCTTACGCTCACATTGTATGGGAAAGGCAATCGTAATGTGAAGATTTTGTGTATACTATGCTTATAAGTATGGTGTAGCACAGCAAATCTCCAAGAACTTTCATGGAGTTTCATAGGTGACCTTAGAGTACCTTGGGGAAACATATAAGCTTCATTTCATCAAAAGCGGATCAGGAGAAGAAAAGATATCGTAATTTATAGTTTGTGGTGTATGCTACACTTGAATTTCAGCGTAATATAGCAAAAATCTGATAAATGCACTGTTACTTACATAGTACACCAAATAACTGTATAACTAAGGTGTAATACACTGAAACAAGGGCTATGATTTTCCTTACACTCAATCAGGGTAACTTTTTACCATTCAAGGTATTTTTGTATCACTTAATATTTGGATATCATAAGGCATTTGTTCCACCTGCTGGGGAATTATTTAATACAGAGGTATTTAAAATTACCTTTAGAAAAAAATATTGCCATTAGGTGGAACATGAGCCATTTGAAACCCAAATATTAAGTGGTAAAAAGTATACCTTGACTGTTACAAAGTTACCCTGATTGACTACGGCAGCTGTGTAGTGCATTGATGTCGAATCCTTTTTGGAAAAATCAGTCATGTACAATAAGGGGAATAATTCTTTGTGTTGATAATGAAATAAATAAATAATTTTGTTTTGATCAGTAAATTAATGATCCCCCTAAAGCAAATTTTTTGTTGCCAATGTTAACATATGAAATCGCTGCCATGGCAAGTAAAATTTAACTCGGGTATGACACAAAAAATATTTTTTTTTATTAACTGTATCCCTCATGTCTTGCAATGCCATGGAAAGAAAAACAGTGCTTCTTTCCACAGGTATCATTAAAACTTAAAACATTCTTTCGAATCTATTGATGTTTTCATTTACTAAGGATTCTTTACAAGGGAACACAAATTTATGTACCATAGTTTCCTATCTGATTTAGGTGTGTACGTATTAGATCTTGAGTCCATTCTGTTTAGGAATGCCTAGAAAATGGTGTAGTGCAGTACAGAATAAAGTGAGGCCTTTTAGTTATGTAGTGCACCAAAGGACTAATAGTTGGCGCTGCTGCATTTTTTAATTTTTTATTTCTTTTCAATGGTTATGCCATAGAACAGCAACAAACCATTATAAATGTTGTTGGTTTTGTAGTGCTGCAAAGAAACAATACATGATCATGTTGTGCATATTCCTTCAATAACAGAAGTATTTTGAATTAAGAACCGCAATCTTATCTCTGCAAATACAAACTAACATTGAACAGCGAGTTGCTGATTACACTTCGTATATTCACAGCTTAACAACATTTCTTTGCTTCTTTTGACAGGGAACATTTGAATATAACACCTAACGACATTCCTAGTGTCTATCAATGCTCCAATTTACATATGATTTCTTTGCAAGGAAAATTGAATTTATGTAGTTCCCTTTCTTATTTCGGTGTATCATTTCTTTTTGAGTGTTATGTTTAGGAATGCCTCAAAAATGCCATAGTACAGGAAAGGACAAAGTGGGATGACATTAGTTACATAGTAAACCAAATAAATAAATATCGTGTTGCTGTTTTCTTTTTTTTCTTCTTCTAACTATAGGATAATAGTCTACAAAAAGGGGTAGAATTTTACTTACGGTATTGTGCGCTGATGTTAGCAATGGCCGTTGAATGAGGGGAATAATTATTTATGTTCACATTAAAATATATAATTTATACTGTTCTGGTCAGTAAATTAATCATCCTTTGAAAGCAAATAGTTCATTGCCAATAATAGCAAACTAAACTACTGCCACTGCAAGTATAGTTTAACCCAGGTAGGACAAAAATAAATAAATAAATTAATAATAATAATAATAATAATTTTTTCTGGCTGAATTCCATATGCTTTTCAATGTCATGAAAAGAAAAGAAGTGCATCTTTCTATGGGTATAATTTGAATTAAATAAGAAGAATGACGTTCATTCGCGTCTGTCAATATTTTCATTCAATAAGAATTCTTTGCAAGGAAAATCGAATTTATATAGTTTCCTTTCTAATTTCAGTGCATATTTATTAGATCTTGGGTCTCTTCTGTTTAGAAATGCCTAGAAAACCATTTAGTACAGTAAATAAGAAATAAAGGCACTGTTAGTTACATAGTACACCAAATAACTAATAGAAGGCAAAACTGCTTTTTCTCATGCTCATAACTATGTTCTCTACAACAAGTGATGGTATCCTTACCTTAATATCCTGTGCGAAGCACAGGTGTACAGCTATTATAAATTTCTAATCTCCTAAACTACTTCACAGATTTTCATGGGGCAACTTCATTTCATAAATGTGAGTTCAAGGGGGTGGGGGTGGGGGAATATCGTAATCTATAGTTTTGTTTCTACAACCGCCATGTCTATATGTCTCTTTGAACACATTTATATCCAAAACTACTTAACAAACTTTAGTAGGTTTTTCAGCCGTAACTTGAGCATATAGTGTGGTTGAATTCACACTTCATTTCATCAAAATGGGATCGGAGAAAATATAGATATCATAATTTAAACATTTGTCTAAAAGCAATCAGTGTGTATCTGCAAAGGCTAATCTCCAAAAGTACTACACAAGCTTTCATAGGGTTTTGTGGGTAAATTGAGACTAGAGAGGCGCTTTAGTGCACCAAGGATCTAATAGACACCACTGATGCATATTAAGTATGGCATAGTATTAAGTGATGCAATCTTAAGAATACCAACAAACATTGAATATACTGTTGCTTATTTCGCTTTGTGCACTTTATACTTAATGAAATTTGTTTGCTTCCTTCTGCATGTTTCATTTATGTTAAAAACTGACTGAGGTCCGGAACCCTAAAAAGCCATGGTACACACAGGCCCTTCTTTAACAGCCGTTGCGAAGCACGAGTATATTAGCTAGTCTGATTATAGATATGGTATCTATTCTTTTGGACAGTTTATATTAAATGAAAAATAACAATCAAGGAAAGCCTCAATCCACCAGATAACATTTCAAAACACAGTGCTCTTGGTGGCTTATCAGTGAAGTCATTTTACAGTTGCACCAATCTATCAGTTGTCTGCATGTCAGTGTTTTAGAATGCAGGAAACTTTTGCCAGACACTTAAGTGTGAATGGCAGAGTGGTCATGTCAATGTAGATGAGCAGATGATTGTGAGGAATGGTGTCAAAACCCTTATGGCAATCTAGAAATATGCAATTAGTTTGAGATTCTGTATCAACCATACTCAGTACTTTGTAATATAGTAAGGACAGTTTACAACTTACCGCAAAGACATGGCGACGAGCTGCGACAGGCACATACAAAAGACACACACATACAACACTTTCAGCTATCGGCCATGGCCTTCTTCAGAAAATAGAACACTCACACAATCACACAGGCACACAACACAGTCATACAACCATCACCTCTGGCTGCTGCACTTTGAATCATGCTCTGCGGCGAGTAAATTGGGGACGGGAGGGGAGGAGAGGGGAAAGGGGACAGGAAGGTTATGTCACGGTGGTGGGGATGGATTAGATGGGAATAACGAGATGCAGCTTAAGAATGGATTGGGGAGGCAGGTGAGGGGAGAAAAATAAAATAAAACAAAATAAATATAAATTAAATAAAGTGCATGCACACTGCATGTACACAAGACTCCATACACACACACACACACACACACACACACACACACACACACATGCATGCGCGCGCACACACACACATGCGCAGGTTGAGGTGGTCCACCTTGTTTTTGGCCACAGCATGCAGCGGACTACATGCTTGATTTCAATGGCTGCTTCACAACCCGGGCCATCTGGATCCTCCCATCCACCACCAGCTTTTCTGAACTGCACAGATGGGAGTTATCCTTACAATACATTCTCTGATCCCGAAATCATCCAGGCCTCAACCTACGATGACTTTCCTTTTTTCCCATACCTTACAGTTCCTACCTCTCTATCCCAAACCTCACCTATTTTGAGTGGTGCGTGTGTGCGATTGTGTGTGCGATTGTGTGTGTGTGTGTGTGTGTGTGTGTGTGTGTGTGTGTATGTGGTCTTGTGTACTTGCAGTGTGCACACACTTTGTTTTTTATTTATATTTATTTTATTTTATTTTTCTCCCCTCCCCTCCCCACTCCATTCCTTAGCTGCATCTCGTTACTCCCATCCAACCCATCCCCACCACCGTATGTAATCTTCCTATCCCCTCTCCCCTCCCCTTCCCTCCCGTCCCCGATTTACTCGCTGCAGAGCGTGACTTGACATGCGGCAGCTGGAGGTCTGGAGGTGATGATTGTATGACTGTGTTGTGTGCCTGAGTGATTACGTGAGTGTTCTGTTTTCTGAAGAAGGCCATGGCTGATAGCTGAAAGTGTTGTATGTGTGTGTCTTTTGTAAGTGCCTGTCGCAGCTCGTTGCCACGTCTTTGCGGTGATTTGTAAACTGTCCTTACTATATTATTATTATTATTATTATTATTACTTAAGAAATATTTAAACTATAATACAAATATTTTACTTATGTATACACATTTTCATGTCAACACCTCATTTGTTTTAACCTGTAACTATCCGCACTAGGTGTTACTAAAATAGTATTTCCTTTTGCAATCTCTCCAGCTGCCACGCATGGTGATGGGATGGCTGTTCTTTCCTCTCTTCGTTCATTTGACAGAGAATTGCAGAAGCAATACATCATTCCAATTATTATAAAGGATTCAGGGAATCCTCCAATGTCTGGCACTAGTACACTAACAATAACCATAGGTGATATTAATGATAATATGATGTTGCCTGGGAGTAAAGACATACATGTCTACAATTTCATGGTAAGCATTCAGATTTCTTTTTCATATAGTACTATCTGAAATGAACTTCTGGCTTTTTGTTCAGTATGCTTCTAAATTTCTGATTCCTTTCTAGTCTAGACCCTTGCCAATCACGCATATTTAAGATGATATGACAACATCATTAAGGATGAATTACATGTTTCATTAAATAGCAGCTCAAGTCACACTGAGTATATTACTTAGTAGTCACATAGGATTTGTTCAGATAGTCAATGGAAAGGAAAATTTAATTGTGGATAAGTACTGGAATTTGGTAGTAGGAAAAGGATGAAAGACAGGATCTATTAAGGATAACTTCCAACTAACTGCAGAGATGATCATTCAGTCACAGGCGGTCAGGTAAAAAGTCACTCATACACACTCAAATTAGCTTTCTGCCACAGCTGAGCTAAAGGTTTTATACTATTTGTACAGAAACCAGATGATAGTTGTGAAAGGTCGTGAAAGGCAGATGAAGGCTGTAGCCAAAATCTAAGCTGTGTGTGTATGAGTGTCATTTTATGTGCCTGTCTAAAGGTCAATGATTGTCTTTGTGGTGAGTGAATATTTCTCCACTAGCAGTTTAAAGCATTGCAGTCAGCACCCAAGCCACACTTATTCAGGGGTAGTTAGTCAGTTGGACGGTGCTGGAGTCTGTCTCATGCAATGCTAAAAACATTGTAGCTGCCATTTTGCAACCTGCCCTCTATTGGTAACCACATAAAATGAAGTAAAAAGGTTCTCTGCATAGTGCTGCCACATAGTGGGTGGAGTTTTAACTTTTTGTATGCTTTGAAGAGGCTTTCTATTTCCCGCACTCTCTTGAGTTCTACACTGCTTTTCTTCGCTATCTGTATTGCTCGCACTCTGCTTATTTTTGGCGTGGCACATTTGCATGAGGGCGATGTTCTCAATGCGCTATAATTGTAAATAGATGGTTCTGGTTCAAAAGGAGAAGCTTTTCTTTTTCTTCTTCTTCTTTTGTGGTGGGGGGAGTGTGGAATAAAAACAAGATTTACTGAAAAATTTTGTGTACCTGCTAATTTTAAAATTTAATAATAATTTTTTGGAATATTTAAAAGAGGTATCATTGTTTCAAATGAGACAGCATTTCTAGTAAGAAATATGTAATTTTTGAAATAGTTGTTGAAAACAGCAGTTGATCTGACGCTTAAAGGAAGCCTTCTTGGATACCCAAGCCTGTCAACCGAAAGTTTGGCATAGATTCATTGAAGAAGAACTCCAGAATTTCCTCTCCAACCTCAACTCCTTTGGCCCCATCATATTCACCTGGTCCTATTCCAGATCCCATGCCACTTTCCTCAACATTGACCTCCACCTATCCAATGGCCATCATCACACATCCATCCATGTCAAATCCACTAAAAAAGAACAGTCATTCCATTATAACAGCTGCCATCTATTCCATATCAAAAAGTCCCTTCCTTACAGCTTAGGTCTTCATGACAAATGAGTCTGCTCCAGTCCTGAATCCCTGAACCAGTACACCAATAATCTGATACCTTTCACATCCTGCAGTTACCCTCCTCATCTGGTACAGAAGCAAATTGCCAGAGCCACTTCCTCATCCTCCCAATCCCAGAACCTTCCACAGAAAAACCCCAAAGTGCCCCTCTTGTCACCGAATACTTTCCGAGACTGGATCAGACACTGAATGTGAGGGTTCATCAAACCGCTTTTGTGATATTTCTCAGCAGTTCCATTCTCTAATAGCTCATGGAAAGAAGGAACACCTAAATCTTTCCATTTATGAGCTGACTTCTCTTAGTTTATTAACATGATTATGCCTCACTAAGTAGATGGGCGCTAACAAAATATGGTCACATTTGAAAAAGAAAGTTGCTGAAAGATATTTAACATATAGAAATCATCACAATGGATAATGCCTTTCTTTTTAATATTACCAACCGCAATTCAGTCATCATTTCCATGACAATATCTCCCCTATATCGCAATAATAGTGGTCATGTGGATGACTTCACAGTTTCTGTTATTAAGGGTCAATTGCCAATTTTTTCACCATGCTGATATCATACCTAAATCAGTTTGCAGTTGCTTTTGATCTTCTGGTGGCTTTACTAACCATCAAATAACAGCATCATCCACGAACACTCTAAGAGAGCTACTCCGATTGGCTGGTCACTGTTTTAATTATAAACATTATAACAACTAACAGACACAGGACAGTACTTTAGTATTCTGTTAGAAACTCATATATATATAAAACAGTCATTAGATTTTAGTGATTTAATTATTAACGCAACCATGGAGAACTTTTACAGCTAGCAGTTTTCGAAAGCAATTTTCTAAGAGTTATGACAATATATTATTACACTTAGGCACTAAGATTCTATTCAGTTTACATGGTATATTAAAAAAGTCATTATTTAATATTGTACATATATCTGACTTATCAATAAGAGAAATACTTCTGATATGCGCTGACTACGGTATATTCTCAACCTGGTGCTGCTGTCTAGAAACTTCCTTCACACCTAACCATATGCTAGTAATTTTATCCTGAGAGCTAGCTGTTATTCTGAATATCACATGTTTTTGCCTTCCTAATGACATTTTTGAGAAATTTAGAATACTGTTTATAATGGGCCTCTGTAGCTTGATTGTGACTGCTTCTAACCTTTTGATATATTTACCCCTTGTCAGCCACCCAGGCTGCCTATTAGTGCTAGTATCTTGTTTTGAGAATTCTAGTGGAAAGCAACTTTCAAATCTTTTGAAATCAGTCAGGAACCTACAAATAAATCAATAAGTTCCATTAAATTTGACTACCCCTGCTCAACATTAAAGTACCTTTTCTGTGTAGGTTTTTGAAACATTGATATATTTAAGAGGAATTCCATTTTAATTCTACATGGCTACTCCCCCACACAGCAAAGAACTAGAGGAACATGCAGAGCCTTACTCTGGTAAAGGAAGCCTCTCAATTATCACATTATTTAAGAAGTGCTCTGAAATACCAATAATATTTCTCGTACTGTGTACATTTTGATGAAATATGATAATTTCCTTATTACGTTATAATAGTTTTTTATATAATAATAATAATAATAATACTGTTATACTAAAACCATTATTTTTCCATACATCACCTTCGGTTGTTCAGTGGTCTCATAGATCTCGTAGCTCGCCTACCATTAACACATCACAAAATTATGTTATGACGTCGAGTTCTTGGGTGTCCAGGAAACTACACATGTGACACGTTTCATTTTTAATGTATATTTACTTATATTCTTCTTGAAGCACACAAACACATCAAAAATACATCTTTAAGACTGCATCACAACTAACTGCTTTAGACTGACTGAAGGCCAAGTTATTACTGCTTCAAGACTGACTTTAGACTAACTGAAGGCCATGTTATTACTACTTCTAAGACTGACTTATTACTACTTTAGACTGATTGAGTTCGCGCCAATTCGCGCATATTAATAACTATTATAGTTTTTCTAGAACACAGAAGTTACAAAGTTTTACATTTAATAATTTGTTCATGAAACGTAAATCACTCTTGCTTTACATAAAGACACACAATATTATGACAAATTTAATAATAAGACTTTTGTATTAAAAACAGACCATACACAAGATTGTAAGTAAATAACAATTAGTGCGGTGTTAATATATGTTTACATTATTGTCATGACTTTCAATAATTAATTAATTTAGTTTGTTAGAAGACCCTAGTAATGCAAATGATAATCAATGTGACTTGACAGAAGTGCCATAAGATGCTTATATATTATAAATATGAAATATTAGGGTATAATACCACGACCAACTATGGTATCGTATACTTCAATTACTCAAACAAACGGGACCCTCCTGGCTAAATACATTACAACATGAATACTGGATCTTTGTCAAAAGTGGCCCTTTGTTAGAGAGACATTCTTTAAGCAGAAATATCTATCATCTGCCTCCAAAAAAAAAAAAAAAAAAAAAAAAAAATTGTAACTGTAACACCAACTACAACAGGAATTTTCATGTGTGTGACCACACCACTCCTCACTACACTGTCATGTACAAGCTTTGGCAACCTCCTTTTCCCACACCTTTGGAGCTGAAAGCTGGTCTAGTAAAATCCAGCATTTTGATGGACACCACTCCAGTGTGGGCAACCATCTGCCATCAATTCCTCCTTGAGTCTCATGTTAATATACGAGACAGCTGTAATAAGAGTAGGCCTATCATGATTCTGAAACAGATCCATGAGATGCACATTATTGCTACCAATTTGAGTAGCTATATTTTCCAGATCACCACCTACATCCTTCCTATCAAGACTTTTCTTGCCTCTACCGACTATCACTATAAGATACTCTATTGAAAAATTTCTACTAACTCCCCCATTTTAACAGTCGCCTATGCCAACCTTGCACTAGGCTTCACAATGTTCATACTTTGGTACTCACCCCCCAACACTTTCTATAATTACTGGCCTACACCTCTGCCACATTAACTACCTCATAACAGAATCTTCTTTCTATTACATTTCGAAAAAGATTTAGGCTTTCAAAAAGATTTAGACCTCCTAACAGTTGCGGCCTCCTGCATGCTTCCAACATCTACAGCAAGAGGAGTTTCCTATACCTTGATCACCTTGTGAACAGCATGCGAAGAACAACATGGGATGGATTACATATTTAATTTACCTAGCTGCAGAATTTAATTTAACAACTGGAGAAAGCTGTTTCATATGGCTAATTCTTTCATTTTCTGGCCCTTTTAATTTAGACCATCATGTTTTTGTGCACATATAGAGGTGGTGCAAAATTCCTATGACCAGTTTACAGACAAAGATTGAAAACTACTGTCATTACATTGACTTTGAAAAAGGCTATTATTGTTGTTATTGTAATTTATTCTTACAGTGTGCTGTTATTCGACCATTATCGATATAATAACGGAAATATGAATCAAATATTCTGTTTTTATTGTGTCATTTAGCTTGTGTAACTACAGATCATAAATGTCAAGTAGCAGTTAATTGTTAATACAGTTATGAAAATACTGTAAGGCAGTTTTCTTTGATAAATTTTACCCCACTTTCACTTCCTTAAATTTTCTCTTTCTGACGTATGTAACATTATAAATCAAGGATTGCAAGAATAATGTATGAGTGAATACTGAACAAATGAATGAGGTTGGTAGCTGTTGTTACTACTGTGTCTTGTTTTTCTTAATTTTATTAGAACTATCTCTTATGGATTACATGTTTCAAGTATGAATATTAGTTTTGACTCTGATATGATTGTGTGTGTGTGTGTGTGTGTGTGTGTGTGTGTGTGTGTGTGTGTGTATCACTATATGTAGAATGTGTGTGCCTGCTGTTATGACCTAATGAATGATTCATCAGTTATTACTGCCTTCCTCTAGGCATTTGTTAATATACATAATGGCATGGAACCAATAATTTTATTAACATATTTTTCGTGTTATTATATGATCGCTGTTACAAAGTAAATATTTTCATTATTTCAGGTGCTAATTTTGTTCTGTGAATTTGTTAGGGCCAAGCACCTGATACAGAAATTGGCCGTGTTTATGTATATGATCTGGATGATTGGGATTTACCAGACAAAACATTTCATTGGGAAACCACAGAGCATCCATTATTTCAGCTGAACCCAAGCACAGGAATGATAACAATGCGGCAAGGAACTCATAATGGCAGGTAAGTTTTATTTCCTGTTATGTTACTTCTGGAGTTTTTTTTATTGTACCATTGTTTTGTATACAAAAATGTATAAATAAAAACTTCTCTGATGTGGAGCTCCAGATAAATAAGAACAGAAGGAATTTCTACCTATCAGCTCACAGTAGATATGTGCAGTGACAAAAAATATGGAATTAATTTACATGATGTGTCAGCATCTGGCAAAAGAAAGGAAAGGGGTCTATTTTTGCTTCATTGCTCTTCCTATAGTACAAAAATGATCTAAAATCATAATTAACTTTATTTCTGGCCCCAGCATCAGTTAAATCTACATCATTACAAAGAGTCAGAATGTATAGTCAGTGCTTACTTTCAGAAAGTGCAGTTCCAAATGCACTATAAATGTTACCCATTTTTATGTATGTTGTTACTTAATAAAGAGGAATTCATGTAGCAATAATACTAAAGTAATGAGTACTACTCATGCTTTACTGTCGCTGGTAACAGATAAATCAATCAATGGTCACAAAAGAATGATTTTGAGCTGCTTTATCGAATAGGCGCATAAAATATCTTTTTTTTTTTTCTCTCTTTGATTGCTGTTGAAAATTTTCCACTGATACCCTTTCCTTCTGTTCCCTTCCTCTTCCCTCCTCTTATACGTGATGAAGGAAAATATATCTGAAAGCTTGCGTCATATTTTTTTGTTTCTATTTTTGTGTTTTTGTGTGACTGTCGGCGGTACAGAACTATGGTAAGTACTGGCCAGCTAATCTATCTCTTTTCTAGAATATTTCTTTTCTCTCTCTCTTTTGGAAATGAGGAACAAAGGAGCGGTTTCCATTAACACTCAGCTTCACATGGAACTATTGTGACATTATTTCATACAAAGAAATCAAACTGCATACACCTACATCTAGTTTTAGATTATTGTACAGTCTACAAGGTATCCTAAAGTATATGATGGAGGATACTTTATAGCCAGTGTCATTTCACCATATTGTTGTGCCAGTCATGAATGGTTCAAGGGAAGAACAACTGTTGGCAAGCCTCCATGTGGACTTAAATCTCTCTAATTTTATCTTCATGTGCTTTTTGATAGATATGTTTGAGGTGAAGCTATATATTGGTGGCCTCTTTTAAGAATGTACACTCTCAGAACTTAAACAGTAAGCCACACTGTGATGTAGGATGCCTCTTTTACAGTGTGTGCTGCAGGACTTGACTGAGAATCTTTATGGCAATTTTGCACCTTCTAAATAAACCAGTAACAAAACATGTTGCTTTTCTTTTATATGTTCCTGAGATTAGCTTCAGGGGGTGATCAAATTTTTTTTCTTATACTGCAAAATAGCAAGCTTGCCTAAGATCACATCAAAAATCTTTGTTCTTGGCCTGTTTTAGCAGATGTAGGCTGCCATAATAAGATCTAGTACATTATTAAAATTTCATGGTTTATAAGTCAACCATTTCTCTTGTATCCTCTAATACTAATAGGATTCCAAGATAGCAATGATTGATCTGAATATTGTGAACTATGAACATTTAGCAGTGTACAAGTTTTGATGTCCGACTGAACACAAAACAGAACTCAGTACCATTTGTTACAACTCCAATCCTAATGTCACTCCACCAAATTCACAAAAGCAATTTTGGACTGTTGTGATAATATTGTGCATTCTGATTTACATTCAGCCTCCTGTCTTGATGGGCTGTAAAACAGAGGTAACAGTTATCTCTTGCTGATGTCACCTGTGTACCATCTCAGCATTGCCTTCTTTTAATGGTTCCTGTTGTCTGAAATTGCATCAGGTCCTGGAAATTACTCTTTGGGACACCAACAGAAGCAGCCACCTTGCTGTGAAGTGTCCCACTTCTAATCTTCCTATGGTTCTCCATGCCATAGCTTCAGGTAAATCACATTTTTGTGGCATTGCACTATCTGCTCATCTGAAACCAACTGCTTGTGTAATTAATTTGTCAGAGTAAACACAAGTCAACACCAAACCCCACTGAGCAACTTTCTGTTATTATAACTATCTCTGTTGCTGTAATGTTGTTGTCTTCACTCTGCTGAACCAAAAGAAAGACACCAAACCATGTTAGTTCATTCTGCTGATGAAGATACTTCAGAATATGTACATCTTGTTTTGACCACTGTAAATATCTCAATAACAGATTACAGAATTTTAATTATTAGAGCGCATTTCATATATGTCCAGCAAAATTTACATAGTAATCATCAATGATTTTACAAATTAATATGTGAAAACAAATGATCATTTTAAACAAGTAGAATCTAGTCCCGAAGCTGTTACTTGAAATGTCACTTAGCTCCATCTAGTAATGGTATGGCGTCTTTCTTTTGGTTCAGCAGAGTGAAGACAACAACATTACAGCAACAGATATAGTTATAATAACAGAAAGTTGCTCAGTGGGGTTTGCTGTTGATTTGTGTTTACTCCGACGAATTAATTACACAAGCAGTTGGTTTCAGATGAGCAGATAGTGCAATGCAACAAAAATGCCCCCTCAGGGGCTCAGCATTAATTTGCTGAGTATGGGCTTGGCGAACCCGGGGTCCTGAGCTGTGGGCGGTGTCGTGCCAACAGTCCGCTACACTGTAAGCTCTGTGTGTGCCTCAATGACCATCGTTCGGCGCGACGGTGTAACGTTGTACGTTTCAGAGCCCGGAGATCTTGGCTTAATCGCCCGGGTCGCGAGGACGGTACAAACCTCTATAAAAAAAAACTCAATCTCAAAGTGTGCTACATGCCGAGGAGATGCATGGCTGTTGAGGTTGAACAGCTGCTAGTGAGCAACCTCTGAGGAACCTGCCGCACCTCAGTTGTACAAGGCTTACCCAGGCAAGCGGGGCTCTGCCTGGGTGGACCTTTATTTCCCTAGCTGCTCATGGGAACATGATGAAAAGAACCCAGAGTAACGCTGGTGGGTGTTTAACCACCGTCTCTAAGAAAGGAAAAGTAGACTTCAATGCTGAGACTTATGACCCCCAGTCGTTCCCTTCCTTGGCCACGCCATGGGAGGAACGCAGGTCTCGTAGCCGAGGACAACAATATGCTCCAAGGTATTTAGTATGTACTAGGACTGATGGTGAATCTTTCGTGAACATGAAGCCTCTCTTTTTCGTCGAGAACTTGGAAGATAAGTTTGGGGAAGTAGACGGCATGTCGAAGATGCGATCGGGATCGGTTTTAATAATGACGTCATCCCCAGCACAGTCACGGGCTTTGCTCACCTGTGACAACCTGGGTGATGTTCCCGTTACTATCACCCCACACAAAAGCCTGAACATGGTACAGGGTTTGATTTTTCATAGGGATCTCCTTTTGCAGTCAGATGACAAACTCCGCAAGAACTTGGAACGGTGAGGTGTCCACTTTATAAGGCGAGTCCATAGGGATCCGAAGGACAACAGGGTCGCCACTGGTGCATTCATCTTGGCCTTCGAGGGCGACTCATTGCCTGAGAAGGTCAAGGTGATGATTTACCGGTGTGACGTAAAGCCCTACGTTCCTCCCCCTATGCGCTGTTTTAAATTCTGGAGGTTCGGGCACATGTCCTCCAGGTGTACCGCCAGCTCCACCTGTCAGGACTGTGGTCGTCCATCGCACCCAGACCTCCCTTGTACACCACCTCCCATCTGTGTTAACTATGGACAGCAGCACCCACCTTGCTCACCTACCTGCTCTGTACTGCACAAAGAAAGGAAGATCATGCAATACAAAACCATGGATTGGCTGTCTTATTCCGAGGCCAAGAGGAAATACGAGAAACTCCACCCGGTCAGCATCAAAACATCCTATGCAGCAGCCACGAAACCATTTCCGCAGACTAGTTTACCGCCAGTTCCGTCTATCACAGTGGGCCCTCGAGCCCACCGTCACCATCTGCCCCCTTGGTGGTAGGGGGCACATCTCACACTGTTGCTTCCAAAGCCCCTGCCTTGGAAGCAAAAATCCCCCAACCAATGGGGACATCGGGCCCCACATGTGAGCCAGAGCAACAACAGCCTGCTCTGGCTCCTCTTGCGAGGAAGGGATTGCTTGAATCCCTTTCTCCCTCGGTCTCTCCCACTGGCTCAGTGGATGCCAGTGAGTGGCACCAAGTGCCATCCAAAGCTGGTCGTAGGGCCTCAAGGACAAGCTCCGTCCCTGAGACTGAGTTTGCCAAGCCCTCCCAGCGTGAGAGGCTGAAGGATCAGCGAGAGAAACAAAAAATCTAAAACAAAAGAACCTCAGGTGGTTACCATGCCACCACAAAAATCGTCTGCTTCCGAGGACGTGGTGGAAATCCTCGCATCCCCTGAATACTTGGCAGTTGCCAATACTCTGGAAGCAATGGACGTCGGGGCTCTGCCTCCTGAGTCTGTGACTGCAGAGAAACCTGTGGGCCCTACTCTACCATCTGCATAAATATGCCCAGTAAGTCGGGAGATAGTGTGATGCTGCAGTGGAACTGTGGCAGTTTCTTCCGCCACTTGACCGAGTTACAGCAGTTGCTCTGTCACTACCCTTCCCTCTGTGTTGCTCTACAGGAAACTTGGTTTCCTGCTGAACGGACTCCTGCCCTTCGTGGGTATAGGAGTTATTATAAAAACCGTGCAACACACAACAGGGTATCCGGAGGAGTCTGTCCTTACGTTCTTGCCACTGTCCCCAGTTCACCAGTGCCACTTACCACAGTGCTCGAAGCAGTGGCTGTGAGAATTCAGGCACGACAGGACATTACCATCTGCTCACTCTACCTTCCTCCGAATGAGGCAGTGTCTCCTGCAGACCTTGCGAACTTGGTCGCACAACTTGCCCCACCATTCCTTCTATTGGGGGATTTCAATGCCCACAACCCCTTGTGGGGTGGCTATCAGGTCTCAGGTCGCGGTAGGGACATTGAAGTTCTACTAGCACAGCTGGACTGCTGCCTTTTTAATACCGGTGCCCCCACACATTTCAGTGTGGCGCATGGCACATACTCGGCTATAGACCTTTCTCTCTGCAGCCCAAGTCTTCTACCACAGCTTCATTGGGGAGTCCGCGATGACCTATGTGGTAGCGACCACTTCCCCATCCATATCTCTCTTCTCCAATATCAACCTCCAACTCGCTTGCCCCGTTGGTCCCTGTGTACGGCTGACTGGCCTGCTTACACCTCAGCTACTAGGGCGATTCCTCCAATCCCGGATGACGTTGATCAGGCTGTTCATCACATTACTAGCGCCATCATTTCCGCTGCTGAAGCCAGTGTTCCGACCACCACAGGCTCAGTTCGGCGCAAGTCGGTTCCATGGTGGTCTGCAGAGATTGCTGAGGCCATCAGGGAACGTCGTAGGGCACTCCAGCGCCACCGGCGCCACCCTTGTATAGAGCACCTGATCGCTTTCAAACGTCTTCGGGCTCAAGCTCGGAGGCTGATATGTCAGAGTAAGCAGGACTGTTGGGAGAGATATCTTGCTACCATTGGCTCGCGTGCCGCCCCATCTCGGGTGTGGTCACAGGTTCGGCGCCTTTTTGGGTACCGACCACAGGCAGGAATCCCCAGCTTGATCATTCGGGGTACTATATGCATGGATCCAGCTGCTATCTCCGAACACATGGCGGACAATTATGCCAGTACCTCTGCGACGTCTGCGTATATTGCGGGCTTCCGCACTCGCAAAGAACAGTTCGAGCGGAGGCAGTTGTCTTTCCACACACGTCGGTGAGAACCATATAATGCCCCATTCACTGACTGGGAGTTCCAGAGTGCCCTCACTGCCTGCCCTGGTACCACACCATGGCCAGATCGAGTCCACAAACAGTTCCTGTGCCACCTGTCACAGGAGTTTAAAGACCAACTTCTCGCCCTGTTCAATCGCCTTTGGGTTGACGGTGTTTTCCCATCTCAATGGCGGGACAGCATCGTCATCCCAGTGATAAAACCTGGCACTGATCCACAGGTGGCAGACAGTTACCGCCCGATTAGCCTCACCAACGTTCCTTGCAAGCTCCTGGAACGTATGGTGAGTCGGCGGCTTATGTGGGTTCTTGAAGACCGTAAACTCCTCGCCCAACAACAAGGGGGATTCCGCCAAGGTCGTTCTGCATTAGACAATCTGGTTCCACTAGAGTCGGCCATCCGCACTGCTTTCGCCAGGCGTGAGCACCTGATTGCAGTCTTTTTCGATCTCCGAAAGGCTTATGACACTACCTGGCGCTTCCATATTCTTGCTACGCTGCATGACTGGGGCTTGAGAGGACCGCTTTCGCTGTTCATCCAGAACTTCCTCTCACTTCACACTTTTCGGGTAAGGGTAGGTACCCACCTCAGTACTTAATGCACCCAGGAGAATGGAGTGCCACTGGGCTCCGTTCTCAGTGTTCCGCTGTTTCTGATTGCAATTAACGGACTTGCTACAGCAGTGGGGTCATCGGTGTCCTCCTCCCTGTATGCTGATGACTTTTGTCTGTATTACAGCTCAGTTAGTATTGGTGTCGCTGAAAGGCGACTACAGGGAGCCATTCAAAGGGCTCATTCCTGGGCTTTAGCCCATGGATTCCGATTCTCTGCCCGCAAAACTCGGGTTATGCACTTTTGCCGCCGGCGGGCAGTGCACCCAGACCCGGAACTGTACTTGGGTGATGAGCTCCTTCATGTTGAAGATACGCATTGCTTCTTGGGCATGGTGTTCGATGCTCGGCTCACATGGGTCCCCCACTTACAACAGCTTAGACAAAAGTGCTGGCGGCACTTAAACATACTGCACTGCCTCAGCCACACTGCTTGGGGAGCCGCCCGTCCAACCCTCTTACAACTTTATACAGCTCTCATCCAGTCCCGCTTGGATTATGGGAGCCAGGTGTACGACTCGGCAGCCCCTTCTGCACTCCGGGTATTAGACCCCATCCACAATGCTGGTGTTTGCTTGGCAACAGGAGCTTTTCGAACAAGCCCGGTGATGAGCCTCCTTGTTGAGGCCGGGGTTCCCCCACTGCGGTTCCATCGGCAACTGTTGTTGGCCTCGTATGTTGCTCGTGTGCGCACTTCCAACCATCATCTGAATCGCAGGCTTCTCTTCCCAACTGCTGCACTCCCATCCCCTCACAGACGACCTCGGTCGGGCTTCCCGATTGCAGTCCGTGTCCATTCCCTTCTCTCCTCCCTTGAATCCCTTCCCTTCCCTCCTACTTTCCACTACTCTTCCCGTGCACCTCTTTGGTGTATTCCTCGTCCGCAGCTATGGTTGGACTTGTCCCGGGACTCGAAAGCCTCCACTTCACCATCGATCCTTTGTCACCAGTTCCTGGAACTCCTTGATTCTTTCCATGGTGCAGAAGTCATCTATACCGACAGTTCCCTCATAGAAGGCCATGCTGGGTACGCCTATCTCCATGGTGACCTTTTTGAACAGCGGTCTTTGCCAAGTGGGAGTAGTGTTTTTACTGCAGAGCTGGTCGCTATCTCTTGAGCTCTGGAACATATCCGAGCCTGCCCCGGGGAGTCGTTTGTCATCTGTAGCGACTCCCTGAGTGGCTTGCGAGCACTCGACCAGTGTTTCAGCAAGCTCCCTCTGGTGCAGTGTATCCAAGACTCTGTTGCCACTCTCAATAGGTCTGGTCGCTCAGTGGTCTTTGTTTGGACCCCAGGGCACATTGGCGTTCTTGGCAATGAACGTGCGGATCAGTTGGCCAAGCAGGCCACCTCCTCACACCCTCTTAAAATTGGCCTCGTGGAAACGGACCTTAGGTGGACACTACACCAGAAGGTGTGGGACGCTTGGAGCTCGGAATGGTCTGCACTGAGTGCACCAAACAAACTTCGCACAGTCAAATCATCCACAGCCACATGGAAAACTTCACTGAGGCCCAATCGTCGAGACTCTGTTGTGCTATGCCGCCTCCGCATCGGGCACACTTGGTTGACTCATGGCTATTTACTTCCGCGTGAGCCACCGCCCATGTGTCACTGTGGTGGTGCCTTGACAGTCATTCATCTCCTGATGGACTGTACTATTTTAAACCCCTTGCGGCAGTCATTTAATCTACCACCTACCCTATCCTTAGTGCTAGGGGACGATGCCTCCATGGCTGAGTCTTTGCTATGTTTTATCCGTGCAGCCGGTTTTTACAATTCTATTTAATGTAGAGTGATTTCTCCTTACTTTTAACCATATTTTAATGTTTTATATCTTCTGACTATCAGACATTCGTGTCTGCTGTGACATTCGTGACTGGCCCGTCCATTTTTATCTCAGTGACCAGCCAGCCACAGATTCTCATTGCCAATTTTAGCATGATTGACTGCATTGTTTTATTTTCTATGTCTGTGCTGTTGGTATCTCTATTTTTGCTTTTGGTGAAACTTTATCTTTGACATGTACTCCTCTTGAGTATTTCTACACTGTCTCCAGGTCCATAAGGCTATTGCTTCCTATTAAATGGACTTTCTTCGTTAGGAACAGGGGACTGATGACCAAGTAGTTTAGTCCTCTCTAAACAACAACAACAACACCAACAAAAATGTGATTTACCTGAAGATATGGCATGGAGAATCATAGGAAGATTAGAAGTGGGACATTTCACAGCAAGGTGGCTGCTTCTGTTGGAGTGTCCCAAAGTGTAATTTATTTATTTTATTTTTTTAATTAGTTATATTTTATTTTTCTTCCCTCACCCACCTCCCTACTCCATTTCTAAGCTGCATCTCACTATTCCCATCTATGCCCCGATTTACACCCCACAGAGCATGATTCGAAGTGCGGCAGCTGGAGGTGATGGTTGTATGACTGTGTTGTGTGCCTATGTGAATGTTCTATTTTCTGAAGAAGGCCATGGCCGACAGCTGAAAGTGTTGTATGTTTGTGTCTTTTGTATGTGCCTGCCGCAGCTTGTCACCATGTCTTTGTGGTAAGTTGTAAACTTTCCTTATTACTATATTATTAATTCCAACATGGACTTTCCATTATTAGACAATATCTGAATAAAATATGTTACCATATGTATATTGTGCATGATATCTCACCTTATCCCCTAATTGTTTTAGCAGTATATTTTAGTATGCCTCATAGACTTTAATTATGGACCGTCTCCAGAGCCGACATAGCCCAAGTGCTAAATTACCAACCCCAATCTCCCCCTCCCCCTTTTTTTTACAAAACGTTTGTGAAATTTTATTTACATTCTGTAGGTTTTGACCACTGAGTGGCATGTCTCAAAGCTTTTAATATGTGCTTACATCTAAACCGTCATGCAGACATATACGTTCAGCATGATGGAATAGATGTAAACATAACTCAAAGCTTTGAGCCACACTGTGCCCGAAATCTACGTAAATGTGAAAAATAAAAACCAAAATTGTGACTGATTGGTGACATTCTCTATCTATTTGTTCAAAACGGTCTCTGGGCACCAGCTGAAAAATGGAATCAAACCTGACTGAAGAAATCCATCCAAACTTAATAAGCCTCGTGAATTTACAGAAATGTTCAAATGTGTGTGAAATCTTATAGGACTCAACAGCTAAGGTCATCAGTCCCTAAACTTACACACTACGCAACCTAAATTATCCTAAGGACAAACACACACACACACACACACACACACACACACACACACACACACAAACACATGCCTGAGGGAGGACTCGAACCTCCGCCGGGACCGGTCACACAGTCCATGACTGCAGCACCTTAGACCACTCGCTTCATCCCGCGCTGCATGAACTTACAGTTAATGTAAATAAACATTTTTCAGTGGTTGTGAACAGATAATGTATTCAACAGAAAACAGTATACAGTAAATAAATGTTGGTAAAATGATAGTTTGTGAGTAGTGTTGTCAAACAAAACTGCCAGTAAGAGTTTAAATGTTGTTCATGCAGGCGGAGATAGATGTTTCATGGCTCAAAAATCAAAACGTCAGACTATCACTCAGAAATGGATAGCAAAAATTTTGTAAAATACCTCAAAGCCCGACTTATTCCAGGCTTACTACCAATGTCTTTATCCCTTGTAATAACTCGCAGTGAATTTATCCATTTGGAATACTTCTAGCCATTGTAGGTGTTGGACTGACTGTAGTAATGTTCCACGATTTTTTCCATAAGGCGGGAAGAATAAAACACTCGGAAACTGTCATTGAAGGGCTTAGCAAAATTTTTTCAGGGTTTACACATAATCAGGCATTGCATTTGAATTTCCAAATATGAGTTCGTCTTCAGAAAAATTAGATGTAAGTAAACACACTGCACATAACCGGCTGGCAGCGCTCCACTCATAAGAATACTGGCGTGTGCGCCAGACTGCTTCCCCCTCTGTGTTCCTCCAGTATAAACATGATGGTGCTCCCACAGTGGCAAGAAAGAAATTAGTCGTCCTCTCTCCCTTTGTTCAACAGGGGTGGCTGGCAGGTTGTCGAGGATCCGTGCCACAGTTCCCAAAGGCACTCCCTCCGAGGTTTAGTTTTGAATCCTCTCTTGGACATGAATGTTCAGTTAGTCCTAAAAAAAAATTGAAAAAGGGGGGGGGGAGCACATTTGCATCCTTCCATTGAATCTCTAACATCCATCATACTTTTGATTAATTTTATGTAGTCATTCAGTTGGCAATTTGTCTTAGATATTTTTGTGAAAATAACTACTTCCAGTGATTCTTTTACAGTTGTGTAGTCATACACATTTGTTTATGTTAAGTGTTGTCTCTCTTTGTGAAAATTCACATTATGACCGTAAAGAGAGATATTTGGTACCATATTTTTTTATCGTCATTAATTTTCCATTCCTTGCTGGAAAAACACTTCTAAACTTCAGGTGTATATATTAATTATGCACCTTTATGTTATTTAACTGTCAACGTGGTCTCTTAGACTCCAGCAGAGAACTCCATGGTCAGTCACCCTGCAATACAATCCTAGTAATTACATGCAGAAAATCTCACTTATTCGCACTGTATGTCTACATGGGTACAGACATACCACAAGTACAAGTCTGATATATTTGTGTAAAATAAGTGGACCATTAACTGTTTGTTGATCAGTAAAATGCATAAGTTATGCTGTACACCGCCCTCCAACAAGCATCATAAAGATTGTATCCTTACACTGTAGAGATGATCACTGAACCAGACAAGCACTTAAAATAGCAACCACAATCATCCAACTTAAATTTTCGACCACAGCCTTCTCAGGAAAAAGTGATACTTACATACATACAAATACTCAGACATAACCCATGCACACATGACTGCCAAAGTGGCCAGAGATGGTAGTTATGTGTGCTTAAATTATGTCTGAATGATTGTGTGAATTTATTTTTATTTATTTATTTTGCTGTCTTTTACAATGACCTGTTATCTAGATGTTAAAACAAGTCATATTTTGCACAGGTAATTGAATTTTTACACTGAATAATTTCTTCTTATATCTGCCAGGCACTTAAATGTGATTTGCAGAGTATCCAATGTAGATGTAGATGTAGTTAACCACCCCTACGAACCACAGGCATTGCCGAGGTGGGGTGGCTTGCGTGCCTCAACGATACAAATAGCCGTACCGTAGGTACAACCACAGCGGAGTGGTATTTCTGGAGAGGCCAGACAAATGTGTGAAGAGGGGCAGCAGCCTTTTCAGTAGTTACAGGGGCAACAGTCTGGATGATTGACTGAGCTGGCCTTGTAAAATTAGCTAATGTTGGTTTGCCATACAGTTTCTGCGGACGGCTGAAGGCAAGGGGAAACTACAGCCATTACTTTTTATGAGGACATGAAACTCTACTGTATGAATATATGATGATGGCATCCTCTCTGATAAAATATTCCAGAGGTAAAATAGTCCTCCATTTGGATCTCCGGGCGGGCACTACTCAGGAGGATGTCGTCGTCATGAAAGACAACACTGGCATTCTACGGATTGGAGCGTGAAATTTTAGATCCATTAATCGGGTAGGGAAGTTAGAAAATTTGAAAAGGGAAATGTATAGGCTTAAGTTAGATATAGTGGGGATTAGTGAAGTTTGGTGGAAAGACGAACAGGATTTCTGGTCAAGCGGGAACATGATTATACATACAAATTCAGTTAGAGGTATTACAGGAGTAGGACTGAATATGAAAATAGGACTGCCGATAAACTACTATGAGCAGTGCAGTGATCACGTTATAGTCAAGATAGATACGAAGCCAACACTGACCACAGTAGTACAGTTTTATATGTCAACTATCATTGCCGTTGATGAGGAGATCGAAGAAATGTATGAAGCGGTAACGGAAATTATTCATTACAATGAAGGAAGCAGAAAATGTAATTGTAATGGGAGACTGGAATTCAGTAGTAGGAAAAGGAAAGGAAGGGAAAATAGTAGGTTAATATGGACTGGGAAAAATGAATGAAAGAGGAAGCCGCCTGGTAGAAGTTTGCGCGAAACATAATTTAATCACAACAAACACCTGGTTTAAGAATCACGAAGGTTGTATACGTGGAAGAGACCAGCAGACACTGGAAGGTGCCAGATAGATTATATAATGGTAAGATATATATTTCAGAACCAGGTTTTAAACTGTAAGGCATACCCAAGGGCAGTTATAGATTGTGACCATAGCTTATTGGTCATGAACTGTAGGTTGAATTTGAAAAAACTGTAGAAAGTTAGGAAAATAATGAGATGGGACTTGGATAAATTGAGAGAACCTGAAGTTCTTAAGAATTTCAGAGGGTGCTTTAGGCAACAATTTATAGAAACGGGGGGAAATAAAACAGTGGAAGAAGAATGGGCAGCATTGAGAGATGAAATAGTGAAGGCAGCAGAGGACAAAATAGATAGAAAGACAAGGCCTACAAAAAGTCTTTGGATATCACAGGAAATACTAAATTGAATTGATGAAAAGAGACAATATAAAAAATGCAGTAAATGAAACATGCAAAACAGAATATAGATGACTAAGACATGATATTGACAGAATATGCAAAATAGCTAAGCAGGAGTGGCTAGAAGGCAAATGCAATTATGTAGAAGAATGTATAAATAGGGGAAAAATAGATACTGCCTACAGGAAAATAAAAGTGACATTTGGAGACAGGAAAAGCAGCTGGATGAATATAAAGAACTTAGATGGAAAACCAGATCTCAGCAAAGAAGGGAAAGCGTAAAGGTGGAAAGAGTATATAGAGGATCTCTACAAAGGATATGAACTTACAGACAATATTATCCCTCTACAGGCCGGCTCATTATTTGTAACTTAAAAAGGCCATGAGCGGTCATGGTGACTGTGCTAATTTATTGCTACTTTAAACATCATTTTGATGTGTACAAATGTTTCAACGCTTCTTGAATGTGTTGTGAATAAAAAATGAAAACAAAAGATAACTTGAGAATTCGTTTTTATATTGTAAACCAAAAACAAATTACATCTGTAATCAAGATGTTTTTGAATAAGGCAGAAAACTTCTTTGGAACAGTTTTTAACAATTTCTTAATTGAAGTGCCTTTTATATATAATAAATTCATGAAATAAAAACTGTGTACACTAGTCCAAATTAATTCGACACTGTTTACACATTGTTTGGCTACATTCTACACATATAGGTTTTGACACATAAAACAAGCATGAAAAGCTTTTCCTTTTTTTTAGGGTCACATGTATAAAATGTTTACCTTTTTTCCTATTTTTCTTCACCTTCGGGGTTTTTCTTCTGCTCACTGCTTTTTTTTTTTTTTTTTTTTTTTTCTACTTATGACATCAATGTTAGATCATCACAGAAACCAAACAAGGAAGAGCCAACTGGACGTGTGGGTGACACTTTGAATGTTGCTGGTATTTCTTTTTGGTTTTTCTTAATTGTTCCCACGTATGTTAGACTTTTTCTTTGAAATTCCTGTACTATTTCTATTGACGTGAACCAATTGCCGGCTGTTATGTTTCTGTCACTCACGAAGCTATGTTAAGCAAGTTTCAAAATGGCCTGACTTGGTTTCTTGAATATTTTATATTCTTCTGGCAAATATTTTGTATCCAAGTCTTTTCCAATGTATATGTAAGCATTATGTAAGTATCCTGTTTCAGCATCTGTGAGGCATAAAATTTTTACACCATACTTGGCTGGTTTCTTTGGCATAAACATTTTGAATTTGCAATGGCCACAAAATGCTACTAACATTTCGTCAACACACTCTGAATAAAAGCATCAAAAACCTCTGTTATAGGAGCTGCAGGGTCTGTTTTGCGCCTTTCTTCTCTTGTTGTGTGGTCGTCGAAGCGTAAGCCTAGTAACAAAGTATTCCGGCTATTTTTAGAAATAATTGACCTGTATGTCTCTACCAGTTCCATCGGAGCTGTACCAGATTGTGAAGTGGTTATGATTTTCTTTGAAAATTGCCGAGTAATACAGCATGCCAAACAAAGATCTCAACTCTACATCATCTACATCGTCACAATTACTTTTGTCTTGATACTTGCATTTATATTTTTCTAAATGCTGATTTGTATATGTGATGATTTTGTTTAGAACGTTTTCATCAAATAAAAGATTCCAAATATCTTCTGCACTCAATTCACTATTTATTTGATCTCTATATTCACGATGAGAATATAGACGTGTTTCAGAGACTATGTTGCACAACTGTTGTCTAGTACAAGTCGTACGCGGACAGCCATGCCAAAGAAAATTATTTTTACTATAATAAGTGTTACCTCTTAGACTGACTTCATCTGTCCTTCCCTGGCAGTTTCTTGTAGTGTCTTCCTCATCTGAAGTTGAATCTGAACCTGCCTGTTGTTCACATTCTGAATCATGAGATTTTTGAAGTTCGTGATTCTCTGGAATATCAGTCACATCTGCATTACTCCAGGCATCATCAGGATCACTCCCATCTTCAGAAATCAAGTCTTCTTCAAGCCACTTTCTTATCTGTGCACAATAATTCACATTCATTTTTGTTTGGGTAAAACAAAAACTAAGTACACAATAGGCCAGCTGCGGTCACGCTGACTGAAAACCGAGCGACACAACAGGCCAGGTGCAGTCACAGTGACCGAAAACTGAGCAGAAATGAACCAACTGAACAAAGAGTATGCCCAGAACCACAACAATTGGACTGGCAACAATAACAGACAGAATTAGGGAGGTAGTGGGATGGTCAAAGCCGTTGAGCTGCAGTGTGAACTGGAATGAACCGAAAGAAACCTGCATCGGTCACAGAGACCGTACCTGGCCTGTAGAGGGTTATAGTAAGGGAAGAGGAAATAGATGAAAATGAAATTACATACATACTTCACCATACACCGTAAGGTGCATGGCGGAGGGTACAGTGTACCACTACTAGGCATTTCCTTTCCTATTCCATTCCCAAACAGATCGAGGAAAAAAAGAATGCCTATATGTCTCTGTATGACACCTAATTTCTCTTATCTTGTCATTGTGATCACTAGTCAAAATGTAAGTAGGTGGCAGCAAGATCCCACTATACTCTGTTTCAAATTCTGGCTTCTAAATTTCCGCAACAGAAATTCATGAAAAGAATGTCGTCTTTGCAACAAAGTTCTATAATCAAAACATTTTGATAACATTGTATATTAGCCTGCCTATTATTCATATACATGTTACACACAAAAATAATCCTTTTTGATTATGAATTTCCTTAAAAAATATTGTTTTACAGATATAAACTGAAATTCAGAGTTTATGATCACAAGCATAACCAAGCTGACATCCAAGCTAATGTTACCATAACAGTCCAAAATATTTCAGAGGAACTTATTGATTCTTCTGCTTCAATTCGCATAGCAGGAGTTTCAGATGAAGATTTCATCAGGACTTGGAGTGACATGGTGAGCTCATTTACCTTATTTTATATTTTTATATACTTTGTTATCCAAAGTATTATGTCATAATTTTCTATGATGTTTCAGACAAACTCCCACACAGTCAGCAAATTAAGCAAACTACAGGAGAAAGTAGCTGACCTTTTAAAAATTTCTAGAGAAGCCATTATTGTATACAGTGTTCAGCTTCAGTCAAGAAGTCCACCAATTACTGATGTCAGATTTGCAGTAGATGGTTCAAACAAGTATAAATCCTTTGTTTTGAATGGCTTAATTGCAATGCACAGGAGTGAGGTATTGATATTTTTTTCTGGTAAAAGTCTGCCAGTTAGCTTTCTGCCCTAACAATTTTTCTTTCTGTTTTAACAATTTTTTTGTTATATGCTTACCATTTTGTTCACAGATTGAAAAAGAAGTTGGAATTAATATCACAATGGTTGGCATAAATGAATGCCTTCATGAAACACTTAACTGTGAAGGAAGTTGTACAAATAATATCAGTATTGATAAAAGACTTCATTTAGTAAATGCAAACAAAACTGCATTGGTTGGTGTAAAAATTCATGTGGTTCCAGAATGTACTTGTGCAGTTCACAAATTTATTATGACAGAAAAATGCCACAAAAGCTTTTGTTTCAATGGTGGGCGATGCATAGAAACAAGATTTGGTCCAAAGTAAGTAAAAAATATACTTATTAAATTTTTCTTATGGATATTGCAGAAACCACTGGTATAGGTGTTTTTCATCGATGTGTGTTTGAGAGTGTTTACTCAGACTGGAAAAAGAGCAGAAGCTCAAAAGTAATAAAGTCTCTATACTATTATTTCTGTATTTGTACCACAAAATTATGAGTTAATTGTTACTGACTATTTGCCCCCCCCCCACTCTATTTTTATTATTGTTATAAAGATCATGAGAATATAGTAATAATTGATGGTTTCATGTTCCACCAATAATTTGTGTGATTAATGGAAATGATATAGAACAAATCATTTTACATTCGTATTTCAGTATTTCATGTAAATAATACTACATGCTGACTGTCTTCAAGAACTGCTTTCTATTTTCTTTTTAATCCAAATTTAAGTTAACTATTCCTAACCACCATATTTTTCACATTTCAATGACAGATATTATTTCCTGAATGACAGGAGATGTCAAGGTGAAACTTGTTAAATTTGCTTTTATATTTAGTGTTGTTGTTTGTCAGACATTTTTTAATGTTGGGTAAGTTATCAAATATTAAGGTACCATAATTTCGCACACATTTTTGTACTTAAGACAACCTTAATGTAGGTAGCTAATATTGTTTCTTCATTGAGTATTGTAATTAAGTAAACATTTGTTACTTTGGAACAACAGAGGATTGTTGTAACAGACATCGTGAGGGAATAAATATACTGTTCATGTAAGTAGTGAAAATGCTTCATTACTTAAAACAGATGTCTACAAGATGACTGTAAGTAAGCAATACATATTATTCTTACATCATGTTGTTGGGTAATAAAGACTTTCTTCCAAAAGATTATTTATCCCAGAACAGTATTTCCTATGAAATTAATGAATGAAAAATATCAAATTAATGATTTGTCTCTCCAGTATTTGCAGTGACTTGAAGTCCAAACATGGTTGAGTTTAGGTGTAATGTAAAAATTAGAAAGCCCAGGTTGGAAATCAGCAATTTAATGAGGATAATTTGTAACTCACTACAAACTCTTTGTTGTGAGTTGCAAACTATACTCATTATATAGTTTCAATACTCACCAATATGGACAACTAAAACTCTGATGCTTTCACACTAGTTATTATTTTGTCAGAAACTCTTTACATGTTACATTAGTGTCTCTAAATATGCAAAAATCAGGATATTGTCTCTTTTTGAAACTAAGAATGAGATTATTTGCCAAAACTCTCACAATAATATTTATAAAAACATTTATAGTACAGGTATTGAGTGAATTGAGAGTTTATCTGGGGGTTGCACAAGCATGTTCTTATTTTATAGTAACATTTCATTGCATGAAACTGTAGTAATATTGGTACAAATACTAGGAAGTTAATATCTGGCTTTGGCTTATAACTCGTGAAGGGTGGATGTTTTACGAAAAGTCACTCACACCTCTATTAATGTAGATAAAATATTCCAAAGTTTAATCCCAACTGCAGCTCTAAGTCAAATAGTTCCCAATATACTAGACTTCAAAAATTGACATATTTCTCCAAAAAGTTCAAATTTTCGATTTTAGTCATCTTTCAGCTAGAATATTAGCTCTAATGATCACCCCACGGAAAAAGTCACACATAAAAAAAGTTATAGAGCAGTTATTTACCTTTAATCTAAGTACAGAATGAAGTCCATAGGTCTAATAGGTTTCAAGTTATCGTTAAAAACCTAAAAATTGGAAAAATCGAATACTTCAATAAATTGATCCAGATGATTAATTTTTAAGAATGGTGGCCGAGAAAGGGGGGCGGGGGCAGGTCGTCAAAGGAAACGCCTGGTGATGCCTGCAACAGATTTACACTACAACATAAATTTGTAGTAATGTAATGCGCTACTTCTCAATTTTGAAACTGCAATGAACTAATAAAATACAATGCCATAGGTACATACTCAAAATATAGTTTACCATTCGTTTTAACAGGAATGCCGGGATTTCTTCCTTCCTGGCTCGGGCTCCGTTGTTTCTTCTGTCTGTTGTAGTTTTGTAACTGAAATTGGTTCGTTCACATCATTGTCTTCCTCTTCTGAATCTGCCGAGACGTTCAGGGTGTTGCGGCATGTCTTGCACTGGCAGATTTGACAAAGAACAGAGCACCTGAGAACTGCTCTTTGGCATGAGCAGTTCCCGTCACCATACCCTTTTTTACATTTGCACGACATCATCTTCAGTAGTGTTGAGGGTGCTGGGTCTTGGGTTGTGGTGATAGAAGTTAGCCCTTGCTGGTTTCTTGTCCAACCCCAGTCAGAGGGCTCTTCCTTGACGCCCAACCACATCTGAACCTGGTGGTATGTTCTGCAGGAGTGCTGGGCCGCTGCTTCTTGGGTGTGGGTAGACAAGCAAGCTGGACTTTTGCACTTGCAGCAGACCTAAGGAAAAGTTCGAAGCGGAGAGTTTGAAGGTTGTCGTCGTCTCCAGCACCATATAGGGTGACAAAGCTTTTACAGCCTGCAGAGGCTATCTCTTCTTTAGTGGCATGTGGCTTAAGGAATGTGGCAGCCACGCCAATCAGCTGGGGATTCTTCTCAATTATGCCCATCATTTTTGTTATTCCCTGCCCGAAAATGGCAGATACCATGTCACAACCAGTGAATTCATGGAGGAACAGCTCGACACTTGTTCTCGATTGAAGGATGTTCACGAGAATTGTTCACAACTAGCTTCACCCCTTCCACCTTTTTTGAGGAATATGTTCTTTGTATTGCAGCCCAACCCATTGAGGAGGACCAACAAATCGACATCCTCTCCAGCTATTAGGATGAGTTCATGTTTTCGGATATTCTCCAGCGCTGTCCTGACGATAAGGCAGTCAGCATCGTCGGTAGCTTGCTTGGTCTCTAGTCCTTCGCTCTCCATTCAAGTGCAAATAAAATTGATCAAGTGACGCTTGTTCTTTCTGTTGGAAAGAAATTTTTTCTGAGCCACTTTCATCACAGTACAATCTTGGAATATTATTTCACTGCATGCAGGTACTGCATAATGGCGTAGATGCTCAGCTGCTTTTGTACTACTGCCAGCCCCCTCCTCTGAGTAGCCATCAAACACTACAGCCACATTCCTCCCATAGCAATGGACAGTGTAGGAAATGTAGGCTGCTGCAATTTCATGGATGCTGTTGTTACGTTGTCAGATAACTATTTGTAGCGGATACCCTCCATCGACAACAACAAACGTACTTTGTGTGATGGAGATGTTTTCAGTGAGAGGAGTGAAAGCACTGAAGAAGGTGGATTTTGTGCCCTTCTGAATACCCTCCTCCGAAAATAGTGCCATGGTATAGGGGACCAATTCGAAGGCAAAGTGCTTTCTTAAGTCTTGATCTGACTTTTTCGTAATGACAGCCTTTGGAAGATAGTGAGAAAGTCAATAACCACCACCTTGTTCCTCACTTTAACAATAGCTGTAGCTTTTCTTTTGAAAGTAACATTGCCAAATGTCTTGCCTGTGATTTCCTTGTTGCCATTGGTTCCCATTTCACCAATCATGTGGCAATTGACGTCCGCCCTCCAACAATACCACTGCTGATGGACAGTAGTTTCTCATTCCAAGGAAATGTGTGTGGGATTCAAAGCACGTTTTTAGTTTGTCGAAGTCAATAGTATCTTGGTCAATATGAGAGGATCTCATGTCGTGTTGCTCAGTGCTGATGCAGGAGATATCCCAGAAGTACTCAAAGTCCTCACAGATATTCAGCATATACACCATGCCACCAGTCTAGTGCGCAAGGACGCTCCTGGATGGTTGAGCAGTTGAAATATCTCCTCCTTGCTGGACAGATGTTTTCACATTACTTTCCACAGTGTACTTCTTTCTGCATGCGTCATGTACGATCACTTTGTTTAAATTGCACAAAAACCTCATGTTCCCTTCTAGCCCAAATTTCTGACTCACTTTTATCAGAGTCTGAATTCCGCATTTTTCACTGTTACTGTTCTTTCTCCAAGCACTTCCCGACACATGAAACAAACATCCGATGAGGGTAGCTCCGACATATTGTAAAAATGATCGAGATTTAGACGATTTTTGTTTGAAACGTTCTTTACAGATTCGTATACGGCCGTTTCTTAAGGGCAGACTGGCTGTAGTGAGGTATACCTCAGAGTCAAGAAGTTTGGGAGGGAGGACAGAACACCCCCTGGGTCACCAATTGGAGTGGGGGGGGGGTGTCTTCACACAACAAAAGGCCTCGCTTAATGGCTGAGCAATACCCACAAACAGAGAGGCTTTCATTGTTTATACAGCAATATCTACTTTCACAGATATATTGGTATGAACTAACACATAAATTACACCTATTTATATACAATGCGTTAATAATCATTGTCAATGAGTAATTCCTCATTTGTCTTTAACATATATAGAATAAGAGGACTGCAGTTTGACTGGATCGGTTTATTGAATACGATTTTTCCAACTTTTTGTTTTTTAATGATAACTAGAAATCTATTGGGCCTGTGGACTTCATTCTGTACTTAGTTTAAAGCTAAATAACTGCTCTTATAATCCCGTTGGGTGATCATTAGAGTTAATATTCTAGCCGAGAGATGACTAAAATTGAAAATATTGAACTTTTTGGAGAAATAAGTCAATTTTTGAAGTCTAATATCTTGGGAACTATTAGACTTACAGAGGTGCGGTTGGGTTTAAACTTTGGAATATTTTATCTACATTAATAGAGGTGTGAGTGACGTTTCGTAAAAAAAAATCCACCCTTCACGAGTTATAAGCCAAAACCAGAAAAAAGTCGGAAAAATTCGAGGTTTTTTTGCTCTTAAAAGTTAAGCTAAGGGATTTCGAAGCTGCAAACTTGGTGTAATACTACTCTTATATGTCCTAACAACATACCAAAAATTCAGCTTCCTGCAATGCTTTTGGAGCTACGACGACTGGCCGCTAAATGAGCAATTGCCACAACAAGAACAAAAACTACTACTAAGGACTGTTGTCAAATACTTATGAATACAATGCACAATACAGTATAGAAACTGCTTTGTTTTGACCTCATGGCCACACTGTACAATACATATCTGCCAACTTCTAACAGTTACACCTTGTTTGAATACAATGACAGCCTTCAATGTTTTCAGTACCTATTACGCAATAACTTCATCCTGACAAGGCCTATCACTTGTCTCTCATTAGATGTGAGTCATAAGAGTCTAATACTTAGTGCTCTGTACGGCATGACAAAACCAATCTCCAGCATTCATCACCTCTGGCTGCTCAAAGGAAGATTTTGATTTAATGTTCCATCAACAATGTGTTCATTAAAGATGGAGCAAAAGGTTGGACTGTTTTGGAAATCTTGGAGAACCCTAATCTAGATGGTTGAGTGTGGGATTGAACATGATGAAATGTCACTAAAATATCTCCATTCACAAGATGCTCTTGAAAAGATGTTTTTCGAGACAAAAATCACTGAAGTGTCATATAAGAAAATAATGAAACACTTATTTAAGTATTAAATAAATGTACAACTGTAAACACACCATAATACTTCATAAAGAACTTAATATAAAATGTGCATATTAAAAAATGACTTTAATTAGCTACAACTCATTGGTATGTTATATCCTAAACTGCTGCTATGTAAATATAGGTGTAAGGGCACTAACTTGTATGAAATAATACTTTACATTTTGTTAGTTGCAGAGCATAGTTACTAATGAAGTAATAGAATTAAAAGTTTCTTGAGTACTGCTTACTTTCATCAAATTGGTTCACATGTGATTTGGATATCACCTGATCGAGCTACATCTACATCCATACTTTGCAAATCACCCAAGGATGTTGGCAGAGGGTACTTTGTGTACCATTGTCACTTCCTTCTCCTATTTCAGTTGTGTATGATTTGCGGGGAAAAATTATTGCCAGTGTGCCTCCATGTGGACCCTAATCTCACGTATTTTGATCAGCAATGGACTTGAATTCAGGAGGATGGTGGTTCAAATCCACTTCCAGGCATCCAGAGTTAGGGTTTCCATGATTTCCCTAAATCACTACAGTCAAATAATGGTATGGTTCCTTTGAAAGGCTATGGCGAAGTTCGTTCCCTGTCCATATCCAACATCCAAGCATGAGCATCTTATCTGACATGCATAGACTAAGAAGATTAGAGACACTGTGACCAAGCTGTCAGTCGATGTTATTAGGCATCCTTAGTTTTTCCATTTGACAACCATTTTGGTGCCACTGTGCATGCTACCCCACAGTTGCTACTATTTCCTTCAAAATAATTTGAAAACAAAACAGGGAGCCGAATCTGTCAATGGACAGATGTCCACATATTGTTCTCATCTAAAGTGAATGCAGTTGCTTGCATGCTGAAGAAACCACAGTTCATGTTACATTTATACAGGGGTTAGACACCAAGGTGTTAAACATTGTATTTTTTTTATTTTTTTTTTTTATTTATTTTTTTTTTTTTTTTTTTTTTTTTAGTTGATGTCTTGATAGTGAATCTTGTTAACACACTTACACAACTGATTTATGTTACTTAGTGATTGGCTTTTAGCAATTAAATTTCTTTGTATAGGTGCTCCTGCTCTAGTGAATTCAATGGTCCTCGATGTCAACAAACGTCTCGCTATTTCCAAGGAAACAGTTGGGCGTGGTATCCTGCTCTTGAAGTATGTGGCAATTCACATTTAAGTTTGGAATTTAGAACAAAATATAAGGCAGGATTATTATTGTACAATGGCCCATTAAATTCTCCAGATGGAAATGAAACTCTACTTTCAGGTACAGAAATTTCCAATAAAAGCAGTATTTAAATTTAGTTTAACTTGTAAAAATATATATTTGAACAGTAATGTTGGAAAAAACATTTCTTATATTTATGGCATATGGCAATGTGTTAAATTTAATTTAAGTATAGAATTCAACAATATTTTTGAAAAGGACAGATTGCTACTAACCACAGAGATGTCCTGATGAGCCGCAGAATGGCACAGATAACAGATTACAACTTAAAAAAGCTTTTGGCCTTTGTGGCCTTCAGCAGACAAAGAAAGAAACAGACACTCACACAAACATGACCGCAATTTCTGGCAACTGTGGCCAGTCCATGGTTCTCAACACAGTTGAGGTGAAAGCAACCAATAGTGGGGTGAGGAGGCAGCATGGAAAGTGTTGTGTTTCTGCTATGCTCTAGATTCTGGAGGTGGACTGTGGCTAGCAAGGATGTGGACATAGGTCTGTAACTAAACAAATTGATTAGTCCACAAAAACTTTATTGATAACATGTAATACACACTTAACTTTTGATGTGCTTGTGATGGTACAAAGTTCTTTAGAAGTGTTAAACAATTCTGCTATGTATCACTTAAGATCCTGGCAATGGAATGCTGTTGCTGTTTGCAGTAATATAAACTGCTGGCTCTCATAGATGGTGCTCTTTTGTTGAACTTCCATGAACTGTAGATCTGCTTCGTAATGACTGGAACTTTTTTGTGGGCCTGTTGTGTGCTGGCATATGTAGGCAAGTCCCCTTCTTCCTGTTGCCCAGTGCATGAAGCAAGCAAAGAAGTATGAAGACTGCAGCCAAAGTACTATGGAGTGAATTATCGCTCTTCTTGTAGTGCTGTGGCGACTTGCGTGGATCTCCGCCATTGTGGCGAATAGCGACACCATAACAGAGAGGAAACCAGGAATGGAGGGCAGTGACACATGGCACGCCTAGGGGAATACATCACTGCCGTCTGAAGGACATGGAGAAAGGAAAGGGGTTGTTGTTAATGTCTTCAGTCCAGACACTGGTTTGTTGCAGCTCTCCACCCTGCTCTATCCTGAGCAAGCCTTTTCATCTCCTCATAAGAACGGCAACCCACATCCACTTGAATCTGCTTACTATACGCATCTCTTGGTCTTCCTCTGCAATTTTTACCCCAAACACTTCCCTCCAATACTAAATTTGCAATTTCCCGATGTCTAAGAATGTGTCCTAAAAGCGATCCTACCAAGCGATCCCTTCTTTTAGTCAGGGTATGCCAAAAATTCCTTTACTCACCAATTCTGTTCAGTACCTCTTCATTAGTTATGCAATCTACCCACCTAATCTTCAGCATACTTTTGTAGCACCACATTTCAAAAGCCTCTATTCTCTTTCTGTCCGCACTGCTTATTGTCCATGCTTCACTCCCGTACAAGGCAACACTCCACACAAATGCCTTCAGAAAAAACTTCCTTACCCTTAAATTAATATTCGATGTTAGCAAATTTCTGTTTTTCAAAAATGCTTTTCTTCCCATCCATTGCCATTTTGCATTTTATATCCTCTGTACTGCGACCATCGCATGTTATTTTTCTACCCAAGTAACAAAACTCATCTACCACCTTCATTGTTTCGTTACCTAATCTAATTCCTTCAGCATCTCCTGATTTTCTAAGACCGCATTCCATTATTTTTGTTTTGCTCTTGTTAATATTCATTTTATACGCTCTCTTCAACACACTGTCCATTCCATCCAACTGCTCCTCTAGGTCCTTTGCTGTCTCTGACAGAATTACAATGTCATCAGCAAAACGCAATGTTTTTATTTCTTCCCCCTGAACTTTAATCCCTATTCCAAAATTTTCCTTGCTTTCCTTCACTGCCTGCTCAATGTACAAATTGAATAACATCGGAGAAAGGCTACAACCCTGTCTTACTCCCTTCCCAACTGATGCTTCCCTTTCATGCCCTTAGAGTCTAATAACTGTGGTCTGGCTTTTGTACAAGTTGTGGATAACTCTCCTTTCCCTGTATTTTACCCCTGCTGACTTCAGAATTTGAAACAGTGTATTCCAGTCAACATTGTCAAATGCTTTCTCCAAATCTACAACAGCTAAAAATGTAGGTTTGCCTTTCCTTAATCTATCTTCTAAGATAAGACGTAAAGTAAGTATTGCCTCCCGGGTTCCTATGTTCCTCCTGAATCCAAACTGATCTTCCCTGAGGTCAGCTTCTACCAGCTTTTCCATTCTCCTGTAGATAATTTGTGTTAAAATTTTGCAACCATGACTTATCAAACTGATGGTTCTGTAATTTTCACACCTGTCTGCCCCTGAGTTCTTTGGAATGGGGATTATTACATTTTTCTTAAAGTCTGAGGGCATTTTGCCTGTCTCATACATCCTACACACCAGTTCAAATAGTCTTGTCATGGCTGGCTCTCCCAGAGACTTTAGTAGCTCTGAGGGTATGTCATCTACTCCAGGGGCCTTGTTCTGACCTAGGTCTTTCAAGGCTCTGTCAAGGGAAGGGGAGAGACTGGAATATGTGGCAGAACGAAAATATATGTGATGCTACAGTTTGGCCATGGAAGGGAAGGGGAGGGGAGGGTGGTGAGGGCAGGAACTAGGAAAGGTTTAGGATTGAAAGAGCATAGGATATATTGTACAGAGAGTTCACACTTGTGCAATCCAGACAATCTGGTAGATTTGGGGAGGATGCATTGAAGTGAGCCACATTGTACAAGGCTGTATGCTCTGTAACAGGGTGGTCCAGCAGTCTTCTGGCCACACTTTGATGATGGCTACACATGCAAACAGAAAGCTTGTTGCTGCTCGTACCCATGTAGAAAGATCCACAGACATTGCAGCTCACTTTGTAGATCAGATGACTGCTTTCACAGGTTGCCCTGCCTCTGCCATAGGATTTTGGCTGTCCCACAGGTGAACAATACATCTGTGACTTTGCATGCATTTTGTCAGTTTGCTATGCACTGAACACATGTCTTTTGGTAAATGATATGTTGTTTTGCATGTAGCTTTGCTATGAATGGGGAAGGTTGTTTTCTCTGGTGGGATTGGAGTATGTGGCTGGTAGGAGCTTTTGGGTAGGGAGTGAGGTTTTTGGATTTTGTAATATTTTGCAGAAGTTGGGAGGGCATAAAAGACTACTCTGGGTGGTGAGGGGAGGACACTTTGGAGGGGTAATTTCACTTGGACGTGACTTGAGATAGTCATAGCCCTCATGAAGCATTTTGTTAAGGAATTCCAGGCTAGTATGGTACTGGGTGACTAAGGTGATGGTTTTGGGTGGTCTGGGGTTAGGAACATTGTTATTGGAAGGGGAAGGATGGACTGCTTGGAAGCTGTGTTTGTGGACAAGTTCTGGAGGGTAGTTGCAGGAAAGAAAAGCATTTTACAAATGTGCTCAAATGACGAATCTCTCACCACCTGCACCAACAACTGTCCAATGAATGTCTCTCCAACAATTGTATTTAACTGTGTAAGTCTTTACTTGTTCAAGAACATTATTTAACTCAACCTATATTTTCTTAATTTCTCTTACAGATTTTATATCACTTGAATTAATAGAAGGGATGCCACGACTTCTGGTTGACTTTGGCTCTGGCACTTTAGAACTTAAAATAACACCAACAAAAAAACTAAATGATGAAGAGTGGCACCGGATTGATATTTTCTGGGACACAGAAGTATGTTAAAATAATTATGTATTAATTTTAACATTTTATCAAGTGTATTGTCAGCTACTAAAAATAGTATTTTGAACTTTAAATTCAAATTGGTTTCTTTCCAAACTCAAAGAAACAATATTTAATGATTCACTACCCATACAGATCTTCCTACCCACACAGATATTCCTACAAAGTCGTTTGAACTGGTGCATCATATATTCAATGTTTCTTTTAGTCAACAATTAGGTTGGACTATTATTTAAATGAAAGTATTCAGTTAGCAAAGTTTTTGCCTAAAAGCTGGTGGAGTCTATACAAGGATTTTTTTATTTATTTTTTATTTTCATTTATTTATTTTATCATGGCATTAGTGGAGTGGTGGCTTGTGTTGGACAGTGCTGATGTTTCACAGAGACAATGATGGTTGAATTAACAATTGTCCTCCATGATGTAGGTTGCCAAGGGCAGTGCAGCATGACAAAGTCAGCAGTAGCTCTCTAGAAAGGTGGCATGCTGCATGTTCTCCTAAGTAATGGCAGTGGCAGGCGAGGTACATCACTCACAATGTAAATAGAGGTGCTGACTTTGTGCAGTGTCAGTGGCCAGTGGTGGACAGCGGAAATCAGCCTCATCTAAAGGCCTGGTTCCACCAGTTGTCAGAAGGCTCACTAGGTCATATGTAATCAAATTCTGGACTCAGGCATAAGTAAGGTGATGACGTGAGTCTGCACTTGTCAGTGGACAGTAACAATGTTTGCCTGCACAAGGAGATGAGAGCTGGGCAGCTAGTTGATGAAGCCTCCTAGCGTAGTTCTCCAATAATGTAGCTAGTGGCAGATGTCTGGTGGAAATGTACTGGCAGCATTTGGACTCAGCACACTCAGATGCCTTCAGCTGTTGATGGCCAAGTCTAGTAATAGCAGAATCTTGGTTCAATTAATGCATAGAACTGGAGTGGAGCTTCCCAGCAGCTAATGGCTGTTGCTGACTGAAAAGAGACTGAGTGCCATAAATTTGAGTGATTTATGCTAGCCGTGTCTTTTTTTCATTCTGCAATGGTAGAGGTTTTGACCTCTAAGTCAAAGCAGCAGACCTCACCAGTTCACAACCGTGACATCATGTGCCACTTCTTCTGTCACGTAAGCAATTACACAGCCATAGTGGTTGTGTGAAGGTGTGCCAACTTCTCCTTCTAGAAGCTCTATCCAGTGACTGTTATGACACCAGATATCTGAACACTGGTTCTTCCACAGTGAATTCATATCTTTGTGACATGGCATAGTTACTGGCCTGCCTCGAGACACTCTCCTGGTGTCATTTTCTGTGTCATCATGGGTGTATTTTGCTATGCCAGATGGAACTATGGTGTAACATTCCCTTTTGAAAAGTCCAGTCCATTTGATTGACCAGGAACTCCAGTGGCATTGCAGTTTACTGCTGAAAGTCAATGTGGATTACACAGAATGTAGTCAGAACCACAGTGGCACCAGAAACTGATGCATTTAACATTATGACTTTGCTACATTATTCATCATAGTGTTGCTTTACATGTTGGAGCTCCATTGCTCCATTGTACTGAATCCTTTCTGCATTGATATTATTTCACTGTATTCTGTGATTATTACCTTATGCTATTACTCCATTTTATCGTTACACAACAGAGTAGTGAATTAACATAACAAATCTGTTTCCTCATAATAAATTCTTATAATAAATTGTTTTACAGCAAACAGAACTTCTTATTTTCCCAGTAAACACATCCTTAAAACTATGCTTACACTATCACTTATAAGGCATGACCAGTAGTTGCCCCACTCCCCATTACCCTTATCTTAAAAGATTACAAATCTTATCCCTAACATGATTATAACTTCAGTTGTCCACAGCAACCCCTGAAAGATATTTTTTCACTCAATAAAGACCTTTCATTAGAAATAAAATGGGAGATGAAAGACTTCCTGGTCTTGCTTCAATGAGTGTTCATTGTGATCCGATGATAAAACTAGATTCAGAAAAAAATTATAAATAAGTTAGCAGTGAGGTGTAAAATGATAACTATAATACCTGAATATACAAAAATTATGTTTTTGTAGTTAATTTGTTACATTTCTTAAAGAAAACACCACTTAACGGCTGTCACCATAACCAATTTTTATTCAGCTGCTATCAGTTTTGTGGCCTAGAGCCACAAGTGCTATGTTACGTTTCTCATAGATAAATATTCCATATATTTTATTCAAAGATATTTAGATTAAATAGTATTTACCTGTAGCCTTATTTGTGTATGATATGGATTCTGTCACTTTTGTAGGAATTTTAATTTCCAGTTGATTGATTTTATTAGGGTTAACAGTTAATACCTTGTTACAGCGTGAATGAAGTTTCTAGAAATATATAGTTCACCCTTGTAAAGGATAATGTTGGACACCTACCATGTCAGAGCTATAGGTACATCAGTGGTCTTGACATCTTGACATCTTGACTAACCATGACCTCTTACTCCTGTTCTTCTATGATATCATAAACTTAGCAGCCTTATAGTATAGTAGTATCATACATGTTGTTGCAGGGTGTAGAATATAACAGTTTATGGAAGCAGGTGTAAATGCAAAGATTTTTAATAGGAACAAATTAATCACTTTGGATAGAAATGTGAGGTAGGTCATTCAAGCCACAGAAATGGTTGAATATACAAGTTAATAATTTTTGTAGGACAATTTGAGGTGCTCCATTGGACTAGTGAGATAAATTTCATTGCTAAACAACCGTCAAATTGCTTTTTAAATGGACATATTGCAGAAAATTCGAAATTTATCAGTTCACCATCATACGTAAATGTGTTAATGTAATGTTTCAGGTTTTCTTGGCATGAAGGAAAACACAACTTGATAGAACATTTGAAAGCACACTAGTAATTTTTACTTGCAATAGGAAAATATTGTTTGAAAAATCCATTTGTATTGGTAGTTTATCCAGCACAGAACTAATGCATCAAAACATTGTATAGCTTCTGTTGTACAGGGATGAGAACTCTTTTTTTCGGTGATAAAATATTGTCTGGAGTGCAAAAATCCACACATCATTAATGTTTTAGATCATCAGCAATTGTCCATAATTAGTTTATTTTCTGAAATCATACTGGATCATGTGATCATACATTAAAAGTTGTTACCCCATTTGAGTAGTGCTCATTACCTAGTGTTGTTAATCAGATATATACTGTCACAATTGTTAGAGAGTGTAAATTTGTTTTTCAAGAAAGGGTGTGCTTGTGGTAGAACAGTGTGGCCCTACCACCTCAGTTTGGTATTTATGTGTAGTTGTTTGAACTACAAATTATCAACAGATTGGGTGAAATTCAGCACAATTACTGGGAATCATTCCTATAGATTTTACATGAAGTCATTGATGCTGATATGGTCCTAGCTGCCTGCTTCATTTTATCATAAACTGTGGGGATATTTGAAATAGTTCAGCAGAATTTTTGTATACCACTAAAATGCAAGCACTGAGATTATTATTTGTTAAATTGAAATTTCCTATAATTAAATAAATGCTTGTGTCTTATCACTAAACCAGGCCTAGTTTTGAACTTCATGGGAGCTTTAATTGTTGGCAGGAAGTGTAGTTATTTATGTAAATAAAAAGATGAAACTCTATTGACATTATTAGCATAGTGCTTCAAAAATTTCTTTTTTGGGAACCAATACAATTTGAGACATCCATGATAGACTACAGTACTCATTGTAAGCAAATGGTTGTGTATTGATAACCCATATCAACTGAAATAGGAATTATCACAGACTGAACACCTTTTCTTGGTGTCTGTAAACTGATTGATTACCAAGTAACACTTCCTAGTTTCTCTTTCAGTTTTGGAATAATGGAACTATAATGGGCTACACTAAGCTCCATTTAAATATTCTTCACCAATCTTCCATTCACTTTGCTTCTGTTCTTGTTTTGACAATCTTGGTATTCACCTCACATATGTTTGTTTTGGATGTAAGGTATCTTGTTCATGGGAAATACTCATTCATTTTGCTGTTAGATCTGTAATTGTTCAGACATCCCCATCAAAGATTTTGTTCACTCAGTTACTTGTAGTGTTTGTTGTTGTTGTTGTGGTCCTCAGTCCATAGACTGGTTTGATGCAGCTCTCCACGCTACCCTGTCATGTGCAAGTCTCTTCATCTGAGAAAACGTTCGGCAATCTACATCCTTTTGAATCTGCTTACTACAGTAGAACCTCATTTTTATGCTTTTCAAGGGACTTCAGTAAAATGGTGTAAACTGCAGGAAAACGTAAAATGCAGGAAATAATGTTTTAAATGGTAAAATATGCTTACTGGATCAGCCTTGCATTTTCGTAGTTTATTTGTGGTATATGTACATAATAGGCCATCTAAATACTCGTCAGGAAGTTTATTATACAATAAAGGTTATCCAAATTTTTACTATTTTAAGCGCAGGGCAGAACTAGTAATTTTATGGGAAGTTAGAAATTTTTGACGTAATTTCATTAATTATAATTGAGGACACTGCTATTTTATGAGCCAGGCAGAACTGGTAATTATATGGGAAGTAGAAAGTTTTGACGTAATTTCATTCATTATAACTGAGGACGCCACTATTTTATGCGGTAGGCAGAACTGGTAATTTTATGGGAAGTAGAAATTTTTGACGTAATTTCATTCATTATAATCGAGGATGCCGCTGCTGGGCTATGTAAAACATCTTCATAATTACGTGAACCGCTTCGATAGATATCATTTAGACGCCGCTGCTGGGCTATGTAACATATCTTCAAAATTACTGCCTTTCACCGACATTAATAATTTATGTAGTAGAACTCCTAAAGTTCCGTTCTTTTTGTATTTTTCAATGTACTACACGACAATATTAGAGAATTTATTCACATTCTTGAGTGCAAACATACGTATAAGTATTTTTGTGACGTTTGCATAGGATCAGCATCTCACACTATGATCGCTTTTTTGAGGTTGTGGGTATTACGATACCCAACTTTGACACATAAGGTTCTTTATTAATCAGAAATATGTATCACAAAAACAATGCAACTCTTTATTCTCACATCAACAAAACAACTGGTTCTGATTGTTTGAGTACACACTAGCTGCTCTGGCAAAGAAGGTAGCAGAAAGAGGAACTACACCGACACAAGTCAGCATTATTCTCACTTCAAGAAACTGTTCTGTTTGTCTGAGTACATGCCAGGCGCTCTGGCAAAGAAGCTGGTGGAAAGAGGAACTACATCATCACAAATCGGCGTGTCGTAAGTCAACTATCTGCGTACTGCTAACAACGATACGCGAAATATAAATGCAAAGTGTCAAGAAACTCAACTGCGAATTATTTTTAAGCGCTATACTTTAAGGGGAAAGCCATGCTAGCGTCAATTTATGTAGATTACGTCATTTTTTTCTTCACGAAAATGCTTTCGAAAAGCGTAGAACACGGGAAAAGTGTAAATATGTTAACGCAGAAACAAGGGTGAATTAACATTGTGAACATAGGAAATTTGATGGGACCGATAAAAAAATTGTGTAAATGGTGGGAAAACATAAAAATAGGGAACGTAAAAATGAGGTTTTTTACTGTATATTCGTCCCTAGTTCTCCCTCTACAATTTTTACCCCACATGCTTCTTTCTAATGCTAAGTTGACAATTACTCGATGTCTCAGAATGTGTCCAACCAATCTATCCCTTCTCTTAGTCAGGTTATGCCAGAAACTTTTTTTCTCCACGATTCGGTGAAGCACCTCCTCATTAGTTATGTGATCTACCCATCTAATTTTCATCATTCGTCTGTAGCATCGCATTTCAAAAGTTTCTATCATCTTTTTATCTGAACTCCTTACTGTCCACGTTTCACTCCCATACAGTGCTACACTCCAGACAAATGCTTTCAAAAAGGACTTACTTCGGCCATAAGAAGTTATCTTGCTACCCAAATAACAAAATTCATCTACAACTTTTATTGTCTCATTACCTAATCGAATTGCTTCCGCATCACCTGATTTTCTGACATTGCATTCCATTACCTTCGTTTTACTCTTGTTAATGTTCATCTTATATCTTCCTTTCAAGACACTGTCCATTCCATTCAATTGCTGTTCCAGATCTTTTGCGGTCTCCGACAGTATTACTATGTCATCGGCAAAATGCAATATTTTTATTTCTTCTCCCTGCACTTTAATGCCCTCTCCAAATTTCTCCTTCCATTCCTTCAGTCTCTGCTCAATGTACAAATTGAACAACATTGGGGAAAGGCTACAACCCTGTCTTACTTCCTTCCCAACCTCTGCATCCCTTTCTTGCCCTTCTCCTCTAATAACCGCTGTCTGGTTTTTGTATAGGTTGAATATAACTCTTCGCTCCTTATATTTTACCACTGCTACCTTCAGAATTTGGAATAGTGTATTCCAGTTGACATTGTCAAAACCTTTCTCCAATTGACAAATGCTAAAAACGTAGGTTTCCCTTTCCTTAGCCTATCTTCTAAGATAAGTCGTAATGTGAGTGTTGCCTCCCGTGTTCCTACATTTCTCCTAAATCCAAAGTGATCTTCCCCAAGGTCTGATTCCACAAGTTTTTCCATTTGTCTGTAAATAATTCATGTCAGTATTTTGCAACCATGACTTATTAAACTGATACTTCTGTAATTTTCACATTTGTCTCCACTTGCTTTCTTTGGAATTGGAATTACGATATTCTTCTTGAAGTCGGAGGGTATTTCCCCTTTCTCATACATCTTGCATACCAGGTGGTACAATGTTTTGATGACTGTCTCTCCTAACGATATCAGCAGTTCAGACGGATATCATCTACTCCAGGGGCCTTGTTTCGACTCAAGTCCTTCAGAACTTTGTCAAATTCTTCTCGCAGTATCATATCTCCTATCTCATCTTCCTCTACTTTGTCTTCCATTTCTAGAATACTGCCTTCAAGTTTATTTCCTTTGTATAGGACCTCTATATATTCCTTCCACAGTTCAGATTTCCTCTCTTTGCTTAGTACTGGTTTTCCGTTTGAGTTCTTGATTTTCATACAGCTGCTTTTCTTGTCTCCAAATATCTCATTTATTTTTGTGTAGGCAGTATCTATCTTTCCCCTAGTTATGCATAAACTATTATTTTTATTTCAAACACCAATAGTTTGCATAACACCGTATTTATGCGAATATAGGCCGCGTGCGAATATACGCCGCACCTAAACTTTTGACAAGAGATGATAGGCCGCAGGTTTTTTAATTTTTATTTTATTTATTTTTATTCTTTTGTATAATCGAACTTTTTTCGCAATCAGAAACACAATGTTAACGAAACAATGTTCTCTTTTCAATAAACTCAAAACAAATATACAAAACTGTAAATCAACGAATAGGTAAAATTTTACGATTCTTCTCGCCGGGCTCCAGTGCTTATGTTGGCAACAGAGAAACAATGAAGTGTAGAATCGCACTAATATTTTTCGTAAGTGTTTTGCTGCTCATTTCCCTCGCAGTAAAATAAATACTGTACCTGCTCTATGGTTGACAGGTTCTTGTATGTACCCTTATCCGTTCAGAAAAAAAAAAATTTCGTTTTAGTTGAAGTTGTCACGAAAAAACTTTTATTGGTCATCTGAGTTGAAAGACCTTGCCATCATTGCTATTGGTGCCAATGTAACCACTGTTCAGCCCCGCGAGAAGCGTCGTACAATTTAACCAAACGAATAAGAAAGCGAGACGACAGGCCGATCCGGGCGCCCCAAGTGAGGGGACGCTGAACCAAGGCATGTTACCGGGCATTTCAAGTGTTGTATAAAGCGTAGGGGTGTGCTGCAAAAATATAGTGTTTTTTGGTGTGTGTGTGTGTGTGTGTGTGTGTGTGTGTGTGTGTGTGTGTGTGTGTGTATGTGAGTGTGTGATGATGCTTTGGCTTGCAACTTTATAGCAGGAAATGAACATACGGGTTACACTGCCGAATGTAAGCTTCAGGTTGCCTAGTCACAGTAACGGACATGGAAAGTGGGAAGTTCAACGTAAATTTGACGCTGACGAAAAAACGTTCGACGCTGGTGTGTAAGTGAGGATAAACTATTAAAATATTCGAAGAATCGTCGTGCATTTCAAGGGCTAAAATGTAAATATACCAAAGTTTGCTTGACTTCATAATTCTAAAGAGGAACTGTGGTTTTGCCGTTAACAGAAATGATTCAGCTGCTAGGCTGCAAAATTAGCCCCGAGTTCCGTGTACATCGTTTCATGGAAATAACCCCCAATGAATGTGAAACGAGTGAATCTGGTCACAGTAAAGTACGTTATTTTAAAACATAGCATTGGAACTCAACATTAGCATTAGCTACACAAATCAAGTGTTCCGCTATCTTAACCTCCCATCACCGTTCACGGTAGGCATTAACGTACCAACGTAAACGTCACGGTAAAATCTCTCGCAACACACACTAAACATTTATCGTGAAGACTAGCTTCACTGACTACATCAAGTTAAAATTATTTGAGTGCTTGGGAAGTGTGTATTATGTACTATTTTTTGTTTTAAGGCCGCGTGGACGTGTTAAAAAATAACAGTCGTCAGCTATTGTTGGCTGCGGTACAGAATGACACCATTCGATTTATATCATAATATCGACTTCCATGAATTCCCCCACGCCGTTTCCGTGAACCTGTTACTGTAGCATTTTTGAAAATTATCTAGTTTATTACGTTTCTCAAACCAACATAAAAGTAAGCGTGCAATTTTTGAAACTAACAACTTTGGGAAAAGGAGTGGTTGGGGGGGGGGGGGGGGGGGGGGGGGGGACTGAATCTCGATTATAGGCCGCACCACAATTTTGTACGCCGAAATTTGGGAAAAAAAGTGCGGCCTATATTCGAGCAAATATGGTAGTTAATGAGATGTAGTGTATGTGCTATCTGGCTACACAGTGGTCAAGCACTGGTTTTGTTTTGTGAGTGAAGGTGCGGGCACATACCTATAGTGACCACCATATGGTTCACTTCACATATTTCACTACAGTCCAATAACATCGAGTTGTGTGTGATTTTGACAAATGGTCTCTGCCAAATGATTTATTATTTTCGTTAAATGATTGACAAATGATCAACAGTGTGAACATTGCTTTCAGTGTAAGGGAAAAGGTTAATTATTTGTGCAGCTACTGGGAACTTTCAAAGATAATCACTGGTTATGGAATTAGATGGAGAAAAATGGCAAATAAGTAGAAATTATTAACTGAATAGGAAGACATTAGTGAAAAATGATTACAGTATTTGTGTACCATACAGAATGTATACCATGTATGTCAGTGAGACTTACATGAATGCTTACAAACTACCGGTATTTGTCATTCTTGGAGAGATGATAAAAATGAAAGTTTACTTTCAATATAGTAATAGGACAGTTGATGGCTGACTGCAAAGTTGTGAGGATGAGACACGACAGGCAAAAAAAAAAAAAAAAAAAAAAAAAAAAAAAAAAGGGCATACTTTCAGCTATCGGACATAGTCTTCTTCATAAATTGGATCATTCATGCAGTCACAGAGGCAGTCACAACCGTCATCTCTGGCTGCTGCACTTTGACCTGCAGCGGCAGCTGAAGATGATGGTTGTGTGAGTGTGTTGTGTGCCTGTATGATTGTGTGAATGTTCCTATTTCTTAAGAAGACTATGTCCAATGGCTGAAAGTGTTGTATGTGTGTGGCTTTTTTATGTGCCTGTCGTGGCTTGTCATCAAGTCTTTGCAGTTAGTCATCAACTGTCCTATTACTATATTGAAAGTAAACTATATTACTGTACTGTTAATTCCAACTTCCCATTATTGAAATTTTCTTTTGGCAGTTTCTGAGAGAAAGCAGGCTATCACTGTGCATTCTGGTGGTGATAAGGTTCATATTTCATGCGTTATTAATTTTAAATTAGTGAACAAAAATCTTCTGATTATCAAAATGATACAAACTATGAAAATTTCAAGAAATAGCTCAAAAATAAATTAATTCTTAATGTCCCACCAGAGTCAGTATTAAACTTAATTTTTCTCATATCGTTCTTCTAAGAAAGAGGAAATGATTTGCTGGCTTCCACAAAAAGGTATTCCATATCATGTACAAAGGAGAACTACACAATCTTATTAAGAAAGGTTTCAGATGTTTAAAATTAAGGCTTTACTCACAGAAGATGGCCATTCATTGCTTAGACTATCACCTTAGCACCTACATCTAAAGACAATTGACCAGTGGGCCTCACATTGCAATCAAATGTGTTAATCTGAAGAGGAGTATCTTATACTTAAATGAACTCTTGACCAATTACAGAACAATTAGTCAAAACAGTTGTGGTGGCAGTGACAACAGTAACATCAAAGATAAAGTAAGTGGTGCAGCTTTTGCCTTACACTAACAAGCTGCTCATAGTTCTTCCTACATCATGTTGAATATACCAGAATATTGTCCTCTTTAGAAAAATCTTTTCATTGCTTGCAAGTGATTGTCAGAATGTCCCAGAAGACCATCATAGAAGTTATTTGTATCAGAAGTGAAATTTGAAAGACACTTACTGATCATTGTGTCCTTACTTATATTACTTTTTTGTATTTATTCACTTACCAAGATTTTATCTGACACTGTATTTTCTTAGATGCACACTTTTCATTTTTTTTTTTTTTTTTGTTTGATGAACATAGTACTACTGTATATAGTCTCTTTCCAAAATATTTTTGTCTTTATTGTAGTTGATCTGGTCTCTTCAACCCAAATATTTGTTTGATGCAATTCTCCTCACTGAACTACTCTATAAAAGTATCTTTACCTCTGTGTGACTGCTGCAGCCTACAGCAGTTTAAACCTGTGTACCTTACACTGTACATACTATCTCCCATTGTGATATCCATTTTCTTATACACATTCTTATTGGTGCAGTCATGTTCACTTTGCGTGTCACAACAGCTGATTCAGACAATAAGTATTCCTCCTCAGTGCTATCACTCACACTACCCTCAGATATGAAACTAATTTTTCATTTATGTGTAAGGATGTTTCTTATCAGTGAATACCTTCTGTGAGTGAAACTGTGCCACAAAGTCCTTATTTTCTGAATTTTATTGAGCACCTCATCACTGCTTACCTTATGTACTCATCATATTTTCAGCATTATCCTGTAATACCATATTTCAAAAACCTGTTCTTTTCTTATCTGTTTATTATACATTGCCATTATTGTGTAATCTAAATGTGGTGAAAAAGCCATTCTTAACTGATTTCTCCATTGTATTATGGACAAACTAATTCTACAACAAAACCATTGGTATGAAAAGCACTCACTTGTATCCAAGAAGTACCACACACACACATTGTCCTCTCCGGTGGTTTTCCATGACTGTGGTTTGTGTTGATCTTGGATATGGTTGGCGATGGGTGGGTGGAGAGAGAGCAGTTATATTGATGGAGAGAGTGTTAAAGGGATCTCAAACTGGTATAGAAGAAATGTGGAACAGTCAGGCTTTTGCAAATACAACTCCAGATGCCATTAAGAGGGATGTTGAGAGAAAAAGGGAGAGTATAAAGTGAAGTTGGATGATTCAGGCTTGAAGAAAAAAAAGAGAGGAAAAATAGGTCCCAAAGAGAGAATTTGGAAGTAATGGAGAAGTAAAAAGAATTATGAGCCTGATCTGTAAGTAGAACAGTGGAACAAGGAGAAGCTGACTGCAAAACAAAGACAAGAATTAGCAGACATTGAGCATAGGTTATGCCACCACAATTACACGTTCTTTTCTATAATTATGGTTGTATGTAAGTGTAGATAATGATATAGTATTATTCTAAATACTCTAGGGGTAAAGGAAACTAGTAAGTAAAGCAGTCAACAATCCAAAGATTGGTTTGAACATCACGGTGCTTTACTAGGCATGGTCCTGTTTGGAGGTGGTATGCTGTTGCCTTCCTCCGACCTTCGAACTGAGTTACCCAGCCAGTTATAGGGGGACCTACAGTTTAACGTGGGTTCCGAACCACAGTGCTACTCACATGAGCAATACTGCCAGAGGTGAAAGAAGTGGAGAGTAACAGATAAAAATCCTCGGACCTGGCGGGCATCGAACATGCTACCTTTGGATTTGTAGTATGGCACTTTACCACTGTGCAACTTAGGCGCACAAAAAGGAAACTATATGTCAAAAAGCAGCACACATAAAAAGGAAAGAAAACATGCTACCTCTTGGAGTGAATCCTTTTTCTAGCTAGCAAACAGAGGAAACAGAGAACATATGTGCACATAAACATGCATACATGCCTGTGCCTACACACAGCGCTGGTGTGAGCTACAATGTCAGAACTGCATATTGACTGGTGGAGGTCTGGGTTGTGTTAGGGGGGTTTGTAGTAGGAGGTGGGAGGCAAAGAGATGCTGAAATGGACTTATGGCTAGAAATGTGTAATGGAGGGATTGATAGGCTAGTCATTTGATGTGCAGATGTTAGAAACAGGGAGAGTCACAAAATGATGGTGATAAAGAGATGTAAAATATGGGGGATTGGGTGTGAGGAAGCATTTCCCTGGGTACTGAAGAGAGTAAATACAGGTAGCTAAATGAGATTTATTTGCAAAATTTCTTTCACCAACTGTCTCTTCCAAATGTGAAGATATTGTGTTAGCACCTACCTACATAGAGAGACATGAAGATCATAACACAGTAGGAGAAATCGGATAGAAAATGGAAATATTTAGGTGTTCCTTTTACCCACACACTATTAGAGAATGGAACTGTAGGGAAGTACCACAAAAGTGATTCAGTGAACCCTCTGCCATGTACTTCAGTGTGATTTGCAGAGTATTTATGTACATGTAAATGTGTGAACTGCGTGGTTCAAAGAAGCGGGTTGTAGAGGATGGGATCCAAATACCACAGGTTGTGAAGTAGCCATTGAAATTGAGCATTTTATGCTAGTTGCATGTTTGCAACATGGTCATCAACTCTGTTTTTGTCTACCATTGGGTTATGAGTGTTTATCCTGGTGGGTGTCATATTGACATAAAAATCTGTGCAGTGTTTATAACAGAATTAGTATATGATATGCCTGCTTTCAACAGTGTGTAATAAAGATTAATTATTTTTCCTGAACTCTCATATATTCATTCATAAACATAGGTGGTAGGCACAGTAAATACACTCGAAACTGAAGATATGTAAATAAGTCTTCTCCAATTTAATTTTATTGTTCAACACATTCTTCGTAACAACAGGAACATATTGTGATAATTAGTGAAATCAGGAGCAGTATTAATTATGAAATATTGTTAAGGGAAGAAGTAATAACATCTCGCCTTATCATATTTTGACTGCAGAAATCGGCATATTTAAATGTGATACCCATACCAGTGTATAGCTGAACACCTCCACTATATAGTAAGGTATATGGAATCATCTGAAAATTGTTAACTTATGTAAAAATGGAAATTAAAAGATTTATACTGATACTTTCATAGCCATTTACTCCTAAACTATTGTTAGATTCCGGACTTTGATTGCATACTTTTGTTGCCACTGTTTTTCCCTTTCTTTTGATATACTACATTAATTGATTGATGCCCTAATTAAAAAGTTTAATTATTTTCTGAAATAAATTATTTTATTTAATATAGCTGCTAGTCATAAAGGATTGGGGAACCCTCCATATGTAACAATAATGGATTCCAGATATTTTATTAATATTTTGTCAAACAATCATTTCTGTAAACAAAATTGTAATAGAATTGTAATAGTATTCGAATGTCAAATTCTGACATTGCCATTTTATAAACAATTATGCTGATTATGAGATCACAAAATTGTTCTTACACTAAACTATAAATAGCTGGAAAATCTAGACTTAGTTGGCAGTTAGACACATAACGAGTAACAACTAGTGGCACAAACAAGTCTGGTAATGTACCATCAATGCTCAATTGAACTGCAAATCTGCAATGACTAATTTAGGCAGGAATTTTTGAAGTGTGTCAATTTTCTGTTATCTACTGTGCACTAAATTTTAGTTAATTGTGTTAATTTGATAATCTATTCTGTGACATTACCACATGCAAACAACTGTGAATGTCACTGTTAAGTATTAAATTACTGTACTAGCACCATATCAATAATATCACCTATTTTGTGCAGTTTGTACTATCCCGTTCTTGACATGAAAACTATTATGAGGACCAAACTGGACAGTTACATTAATTGTTTGTACATATGGTGTGAAATAAAAAACTAACTTCAAGTTAAAACATTGTGTTGCGAACTTCAGTAGTAGATAATATTAGCACCAACAATTTTAGGGCCAGGACATACTGAAGAGAGACTATCAAGTACATCACACATTGAGACTATGAAAGGTAAGGGCAGGATAGTTACAAGTGGCTCTGTTTTAATTGAGGTAAAATATCCATTTTACAGGACTAGAGTAATACTGGGTAGTTGGAATATGCAAGTTCTGCACCTGTATCTTCCAAAGGGATATGAAGCATAATGCAAAGGGCTGGAAGTGGTAATGGCATGGAAATGTTGTGTTGTTTTGGTATGTGATGAAGCACCACTTTAGGAGGGCTGATGATGACAGTGGATAGGATGTCCCTTGTTTCATGGCATGGTGGAAATTAATCAAAGCTCTGACAGATGATTTGATTTGTTTGTTCCATTTCAAGGTGATAATGAGTAATAAGAGAGGCAGAAAGAGAGTTTTGGTGTGGGTAGATTGAGTTTCAAAGGGATGTGGCCAATTTTCTAGCTAGGAACTTGGGAAGAAGAGGTAATAGGTGCAATGGCTAGACATCAGATGCACAAGTATTGGGTCCATTGTGAAGTGGCACATGAATAGAGTGACACATGGATGTGAACATGGAGGGGGTGATAGGAAGATGAGAGGGGAAATTGTTGAGTGAAAGATGTAGTAACAATGTGTTAATATATATTGTGCCAGGAGTGTTTTGGGTGCAAAGGATGTGTTCCAGGGATAACTCCCATCCCTACATTTGAAGAATCTGTTGGTGGAGGAAAGGATCCACATGGTCCGGGTTGAAAGCAGCACATCTTTGTAGCTAATTCTTCAGTGTGCCATTTCCTCTTGCACCCCCATGACCTTTAACAATCAAATACAAAGGAGTATCCCTTCTCCCTCATCACCTAATATCACCATAGAGTAGAATGTCTGAACAAGATCCTTTTTTCGGGGCTTTGGTTGTATATAGTCATGCCCTGAAATGATGGAGCACATATCTGAGATCCATTCTGCCACTCTTAAAGTGGTTTTGCACAACCTATCCAACCTAAACAACTTATTAGTCTACCCCTACATATACCACCAATCCAACAATACCTACTTCAGTTGTGATCAGATTAGATTTATCCTACCCCTTCAGAGCAGAACCACCTGTTAAAACAGTCATCTCATAATTATACCAGTTCTGCTGCCATCAGTCCACAGATTTGTGTTGGTATGCCAACCAATTAGATTACCCCCAGGATGAATGGCCACCATTGAATGGTAATCAAAAACAAAATTAACGAGCCAAATGTACAAGATGCAGCTGAGCACATGACACTCAATATCAGTGGCTGCTTGACAATCTGGACCATATGAATCCTTCACTCCACCATCAGCTTTTCATAATTATATAGATGGGCTCTATCTTTGCAACATACCCTTCAATCCCAATAAACCTCCTGGCCATAATATCTGGTAACACATGGTCTCCCCATCTTTCCTTCTTCTATCTTATGACATGCTTCCAGTTCATGTCCCCCCCCCCCCCTCCCTTTTACCATCTTCCATGTTCCTGGCTCTCCTCAAGCCTCAACCTACCCAACCCAAACACCTCTTTGTCTCTTCCACCTCTGTCTTCATCTCATCATCTGACTCACCTCAACCCCTCCCAAACCTAGTGCCTCTGCCGATTTGCAATCTCAATATCGATGGTCTTTTCTATGATAAACCTCCCATTGGGTGTACCATTGTCCCCATTTCAACAACTGCACTTCCATTTTATTTATTGTAATTTATAAAACAGAGTCTTACAGATAATATGAAAAATTTAAATCCATTATGTGTGAGTGTAAAATTAAGAATATTTGCTAGGAAACTTTCTAAAATCTCATTATAGATAAGTATGTTGGGGATCAGATAATATTCTCTTTTGTGAGTAATGGCAAAATATTTCAGTCAAACATTTATATGGTGGGAAGTATTTCTGTTTTGGATTGGATATCAGAAGAGTAAAAATATGAATGAGAAAATGAGCAAATTTCTTTTTTAATACTAAGAAATTAAAATGAAGTGATTCAGATGTATTAAAGTATTGGTGAGATATTTTGCCAAGTAATACTTGCAAAAGTAAAATTTTATTGTATAAATATGAAACTGTGGAAAACTCTTGAGTTTGCAGTGTGTTCGAATGGTGCTGGACTTCTGTAAATCTGCGGATATTGTTGAGCAAGAAGATGGAAGCTTATCCAACTTTGATTACACTATGTGTCAAGCTGAAGGTGTTGTGCCACCTTTCAGTGAATACTTGAATGTCAATGACCCACTTCAAATAGGTGGTTGTCACAGAAAAGAATTTGATCCACACAAGTACCACTGGCATGGAGCTCCTTTGACAAAAAGTTTTAATGGATGTATAAGAAATATTTACTACAACAGGCAGGTAAGAAGAATTGTTCCTTTTATGTTAAACTTTCAGTGCCTTGGTTTTGTAAAAAGAAATACTAGTATTTTTGAAAGAGTTGTCTTAATGTAGAAAGCTGTGGATTTAGACAACATACTGGTTATATAATTTTTTATTTGTTTTTAAATTTTCCTCATTCAGATTACAAGAATGGACGAAATTTCAAATCAAATGTCAGTTTCTTGTAGTTCCTGTATTGTAAATGCTTCAGAATTGTGTTTTTATTTTCTATTCTGTTCCTGTTTGTGGCTAAATACATTACTTAACACCTTGCTCAATTACTACTGGATTTGATGATTCTTAGTTTCTGAGGCTGACATTAGTCGGCAATTGTAATAATGCAAAATGCCAAGGTAAGTGATATACAGACCAATGCTAAGGAAATTAAAACAATGAGAGAGCAGAAGGATGCAGTTGATGAGGTCATTGTCAAGAAATGAACTTTTCATTGCTGTTAGTTTGAATGGAGAATAAAACTTTTTTGAGTCTTTATTTTCATTATGAAAAGAATTTATATATTTTTAAATATAGAATTAAACTGGGAAATTAAGAATAATAGATGAATGTGAAAAGAGTAACACAATAATATGGCAAGAATTTTGCAGAGCACTGAACAGTATAAAGGTAGTTGGAGTAGATAGTAACTCATAATAATTAAGATCCTTGTGAGAAATGACCATGCTGAAACTTTGGTATCTGGTATCCCAACATATGAGACATGCTAAATACTTACAGAGTTCTGTGTAATGTAATAATCTCAGTACCAAATAAAGCAATTGCTGCCAGGTGGCAGTACTACCAGATCATAAATTTATATCATGAGAATAATAGATAGCTACTCACAATAAAGACAACACACCAAGTAGCAGATATTCATGATGGAAAGGATGTTAAAGTGAGCTTCCAGCCATAGCCTTCATTAGAAAGGGAGATAATACTCTCTCTCTCCTTTCTCTTACACACACACGCACACACACACACACACACACACACAACTCTGCATACAAGAGAGCTGTCTGCAGCTACTTTATTTAGTGTAAAGTGCATCAAATGGGAGAGAGAGTGGGTTGGGGAGGAGAAAGGATAGCAAGATTTTGGCAGGGAAAGAAATAATGGTGCCTACCAGAGCATGCAGTCAAGAGATCTGTAGTAAGACTAATTGGTGTAGCAGTGGGAGGATGTGGGGTGAGGAAGAGTGGAGGATAAAACAGAGAGGAGACAGAGGTTCAGAACTCTTGTGTGAAGGTGAGGTGACAGTAGGTTACTGTAGGTTGGGGCCTGGATGATTACAGGACTGGAGAATATGCTGTGAAGATAAATCCTATATGTGCAGTTCAGAAAAGCTGACTGTGGAGTGGAGGATCCAGATGGCTTGTGTTGCAAAGCAGCCATGAAATCATGTCATGTTCACTGTGTAGTGCACCCTTCCTTAGCTACAATTAGGTCAATGGATAAAAGAAAGCAGCCCTCAGTCACAAATTAAAAATTGTTTAACCTGGTTTCAGCAATGACTAAGATTGCCTTCATCAGACATTATAAAATAAAACAAGACACATAATAAAATATACTACTCAGCTGTAAAGCTTAGTTGTTTTATTTTGTTATTTTGTAATTTCTGATTAAGGCAATCTTAGTCATTGCTGAAACCAGGTTAAACAATTTTTAATATGTGACTGTGGGCTGTTTATATATATATATATATATATATATATATATATATATATATATATATATATATATATATATATATATATAAGAATAAAAATAGAAAAGAGATGACTTACCAAAAGGACCGGCTCGTCGAGAGAAACAAATAAAATCACACACAAACACACATACAAGCTTTCGCCACCACTGGCAGCTTCTTCAGGAAAAAGAGGGAAAAAGGGGAGGAAAAGGGAAGGATATGGGTTTTAAGGACGTGGAAAAGGAGTCATTCCAATCCCAGGAGTGGAAGGACTTACCTTAGGGGACAAAGAGGAAGGTAAACAAATACACACACACTCAGACATATCGAAACGCAAACACACCTGAGGGATTGGAATGGCTCCTTACCCCCTTCCTTAAAACCCTCATCATTTCCTTTTCCCTCTCCTTCCCTACTGCCTGAAGACGCAACTGGGTTGCGAAAGCTTGTGTGTGTGTGTGTGTGTATTCATTTATTTATTTGTGATGCTGTCACACCTGTGCTCCTTCGCCTGGTGAGTAATCTTCGTCTATTTTTTATATTATATTTTATTTTTCCTGCTAGGAATTTTTCGTCTTAATAATCGTTTCATATATTTGAATTCAACAATTACTTCCGTCCTTGCTCTGTTACTTTTCGAAATCTTTTCTGTCATCTTACTTTCCCTTTGGTTTTTTATTTTTATTATTCATTATTTATTCATTTTTTTACATTTTACATATCAGTTCATTGCTACATTCACTCCTTTGTTTACTGTTCATAGTCCGCTAATTCTTACGTTTTTTTCCAAACCTTTTCCTATTAGTACGTTTATTTTGATATTTACCACTTTCATTGCTCCTGCTTCCGTCTGTAACACGCCGCTCATTCAATTTTCTCGTTTAAAATCGTTAACACTCTTTCCTAACAATAGTTTCTCTATTGTTTATAACCATTTTCGTCATTTCTTAGTTACCTTACGATTGCTTCCATTCCCGTTTTTCCACATTTCTGTTCATGTTTAATACTTTTCCGATCAATTTCAGCAACTTTCCGTTGGTTTTGATTGCACTTTTCCTTCGTCAGACTATTTCAGCCTCAAAATCGTAATCTGCTACCATATAACCAATCCTGTTTAGACGTTTTCCTTGCATTTTCACGCAGTTTTCTCGTTCTTTTTCCGATTTTCACCTTCCTTAAACCCTTTTTTCACGCCATACCACTACCAAACCCTTTTATACTACGTTGTTGATAACTAAAGTTGACCACAGTATCAACAACAAATTTTAAAAACTTTTCCTATTTCCTTTCTTTTCTCATACCTGAAATTCTGCCCACTTTCATCTCCCTCCTGACATGTAAATATATTTTTACACTTATTTTTACGTTTTATTTTTTATTTGTTCATTGCAGCCTATTACATAGCCCATATTTCCCACTCCTCCTTCATCCATATACTATGCCTCCCTCACAACATCCCTATAACAACCCCATCCATTTTTATGTACATTCCCTCCGAAAACATGCTTTCTCCCTAGCCAAATTACGCTCCCACATTCTTTTTATGCAGGTTTGTCTGACATTTGGAATCACTCCCAAGGGCCTCACACTAAAAGTTCCCATCTCTGGCTGTAACCCATCCTTTCATCCCGCCCTATACCAATTCCAAACTGAACAATCAATAGCCCTCACCCGACTAATCCTTAACCTACACATCAACTCCGCTAATGAACACACCTGTCAACTCCTATCGCTAATCAAAATCCTCAACCTTTCCTCTCCCACATCCACACCTACTGTCCAGAACATCCTCCTTCAGGCCAACTGCAAATTAGAACAATATGCCACCCACCACCTCAAAAAACTATCCAATCTCCTGGTCACCCACCTCCGGAAAGGCAATACTCTCTCCCTCAACAACCTCTCCAATAAACCTCAACCTCCCCTTATTGCACACAAACCCAGTCTCTCCCATCTACTCAATCTCCCACTCCCAACTCCTCTCCCCCCTAAACCTCAAAACTCCAATCTACACAATCCGGAACCACAACATCCTAATTCAGTAATCAACCTCTCCTCCAAACCTGTCTCCCAATCTGAAACCTCTGTCCTATCCAAAGGCCTCACCTTTAGTCCTACTCCCAAATTCAACCACACAGCTCTCGTCAAAGATCTACTTTCCTATACTCGTAGTCTTTGCTGGAGATACCACTTTGCCACGAAGAAGAATAATCCTACTCCCTATGACCCAGCTCCCCAAGACATCATTCCAATTGAACCCTGCCTAGAACAGTTCCGTCCTCCATCACAGCGAGACCCACCTGCTCTTCCTCAAAACCACCCTCTTCAAACCTTCCAGGAATTCCTTACTTCCCACCTTGCCTCCCAGTCGTTCCTGAGAAACCTTAATCCTACTCCCAACATTACCGCAGCTGAATCCCGAGCTATCCGTGATCTGAAGGCTGACCATTCCATCATCATTCTCCCAGCCGACAAGGGATCCACGACCGTGGTACTTGATCGGCGGGAGTATGTAGCTGAGGGACTGCATCAGCTCTCGGACAGTACCACATATAAAGTCTTTCATGGCAATCCCATCCCCGATGTCCAGGCAGAGCTTCAAGGAATCCTCAAAACCTTAGGCCCCCTACAAAACCTTTCACCTAACTCCATTAACCTCATGACCCCGCCGACACCCCGCACTCCCACCTTCTACCTACTTCCCAAGATTCACAAACCCAATCATCCCGGCCGCCCCATTGTGGCCGGTTACCAAGCCCCTACAGAACGAATCTCTGCCTACATAGACCAACACCTTCAACCCATCATGTGCAGTCTCCCATCCTTCATCAAAGACACCAACCACTTCCTCGATCGCCTGAAATCCTTACCCAGCCTGTTACCTCCAGAAACCATCCTTGTAATCATTGATGCCACTTCCCTATACACAAATATCCCACATACCCAGGGCCTTGCTGCGATGGAGTATTTCCTTTCACGCCGACCACCCACTTCCCTACCTAAAACCTCTTTCCTTAATACCCTAGCCAGCTTCATCCTAACCCACAACTTCTTCACTTTTGAGGGCCAGACATACCAACAACTAAAGGGAACAGCCATGGGAACCAGGATGGCCCCCTCGTACGCAAACTTATTCATGGGACGCTTAGAGGAAGCCTTCCTGGATACCCAAGCCTGTCAACCCAAAGTGTGGTACAGATTCATTGATGATATCTTCATGATCTGGACACACAGTGAAGAAGAACTCCAGAATTTCCTCTTCAACCTCAACTCCTTTGGTCCCATCAAATTCACCTGGTCCTATTCCAAATCCCATGCCACATTCCTCGATGTCGACCTCCATCTGTCCAACGGCCAACTCCACACATCCGTCCACATCAAACCTACCAATAAACAACAGTACCTGCATTATGATAGCTGTCATCCATTCCATATCAAACGTTCCCTTCCTTACAGCTTAGGTCTTCGTGGCAAACGAGTCTGCTCCAGTCCTGAAGCTCTGAACCAGTACTCCAACAACCTATTAACAGCTTTCACATCCCGCGGCTATCCTCCTAATCTGGTAGAGAAACAAATTGCCAGAGCTACTACCTCATCCCCCCAAATTCAGAACCTTCAACAGAAGAATCCCAGAAGTGCCCCTCTTGTCACCGGATACTTTCCGGGACTGGAGCGGACTCTAAATGTGGCTCTCCAGCAAGGATACGACTTCCTTAAATCCTGCCCCGAAATGAGATCCGTCCTTCATGACATCCTTCCTACTCCACCGAGAGTGTCTTTCCGCCGCCCACCTAACCTCCGTAACCTCCTAGTCCACCCCTATGAAATCCCCAAACCACCTTCCCTACCTTCTGGCTCCTACCCTTGTAACCGCCCCCGTTGTAAAACCTGCCCTATGCACCCTTCCACCACCACTTACTCCAGTCCCGTAACCCGGAAGGTGTACACGATCAAAGGCAGAGCCACTTGCGATAGTACCCACGTGATCTACCAACTGACATGCCTGCACTGTGAAGCGTTCTATGTGGGAATGACCAGCAACAAACTGTCCATTCGCATGAATGGACACAGGCAGACAGTGTTTGTTGGTAACGAGGATCACCCTGTGGCTAAACACGCATTGGTGCACGGCCAGCACATCTTGGCACAGTGCTACACCGTCCGGGTTATCTGGATACTTCCCACTGACACCAATCCTTCAGAACTCCGGAGATGGGAACTAGCCCTTCAGCATATTCTCTCTTCCCGTTGCCCACCTGGTCTCAACCTCCGCTAAATTTGAATTCCCACCCACCTTCTTAACATCTTTGCATCAGTTCTCTGGACAGAGCCTCTGCCTCAAGTGGTATCTCTGTCTAACTTCTTAACTTCTATAACTTAACTTCTTTGCTTTCTACAGTATGTCTGCCTAGGTGTACTTGTGACTTGCTTTGCTTTCTACAGTATGTCTGCCTAGGTGTACTTGTGTCTGTGTGAATGTGTGGGCATGTGTGCATTTGTTTACCCTCCTTTTTTTCCCCCAAGGTAAGTCTTTCCTCTCCCGGGATTGGAATGGCTCCTTACCCCCTTCCTTAAAACCCTCATCATTTCCTTTTCCCTCTCCTTCCCTACTGCCTGAAGACGCAACTGGGTTGCGAAAGCTTGCGATTGTGTGTGTGTGTGTGTGTGTGTATTCATTTATTTATTTGTGATGCTGTCACACCTGTGCTCCTTCGCCTGGTGAGTAATCTTCGTCTATTTTTTATATTATATTTTATTTTTCCTGCTAGGAATTTTTCGTCTTAATAATCGTTATATATATATATATATATACGATTAATGATGAAAATTCTCCTCAGAGATAATAAATATTGTTGAAATGAGATAGAATGGCTGGCCAGTACTTACCATTGTGCTGTACCGCCGATAGTAACACAAAATGAAAAAACAGAAAGAAAGGGACAAAGGGACAAGCTTTCGGAACAGAGTTCCTTCTCTCCCACCTGACGAAGGAACTCTGTTCCGAAAGCTTGTCCCTTTGTCCCTTTTTTTCTGTTTTTTCATTTGGTGTTACTATCGGTGGTACAGCACAATGGTAAGTACTGGCCAGCCATTCTATCTCATTTCAACAATATATATATATATATATATATCCATTGACGTTGTTAACAGTCGCTGACAATAGCAGCTATGTTTATAATTCTACAATTAGGTCTTGGCTGTTTATCCTGGTGGACAGTTGTTTGATAGTTGTATGAATATAAGACATATATGCCATATCTATACACATTCCCATTTCTCACATGTCCCACCAGAACCACCAACAAAAGATGACCCCTCCCACCATGATAGCACCACAATCTGGAATGACTGAACCAGAGCCTTTGTCAGAATTTTATTTATCATCATGTTGTGAAAGGAAGGACATCCTAAACAAGAACCTCTCCCATCTGTGCTAAAATAGTTTTCATTCCCATCCAAACTCCTGGCAGGCTATGTCATTGCTCCCCTCCCATTTACACCATACTATCTTTGCCCCTCCATAACATACTACATGCCTCCAGATACATTTTGGAATGATGACTGCTTAGTTGCTATTGCTATAAACTGGGGATTCTTGGCAAAGCTGTTACAGTTTTTGGGGGAACATCAAGTGGACTGAAGTGAAAATAAGAATTAGAGGTTCAGGAGCGAGTCAGGAGAGGTTAGGTATGAGAAGTTTTGTAGATCCACTATACAAGGGTTGTGTAGTGGTTTGTACATGTACCTAGTGAGCAGGAGACTAAGGTTTGAATCATGACCTTGGTACAAATGTTCGTTTAGCATTCCATATTGCATACAGTATATGCATCATTTACATCCTACCAGAACTTTCCTTGCTGTAGTCCCTTCTGAAACTATCAATTATTTAGCCACAGAACACATAGGGAGGCACAATCAGGAAATACTGAACTAACATTGGGAAGATGTCAGTACAAAGTATCATCCAGTCATCCAGTTGTAAGTTTTTCATAGTGCCTATAGATCACTCTAGGCTAATGCAGAGATAGTTCCTTTGAGGGGAGGAGGAAACATAAAATCTTAATCATATTTTCTTTTCCTTTTATTTTGCTGTCCTACTAGTTAGACTTATCTACAGTATTACTTTTAGTGTCTCATTTTCTTATTTTATTGATTCTTTGCCATCCAATTTAATTTCACTTTGCACCAATACTTATGTTTTTCATTAATATATTTATATTACAAACTTTTTATAAGATCCTATCCATTCCTTTCTATTAGTATCCCAAGTTATTTGTCACCTATATCAGAATTATAAATGCCTGTGGTTCCCCTCTCCCCCCTTTCCCTCTCTGTATGCCTTATTCCTGATGTCAGAATTTCAAAGAAAATAATTTAGTCAAAATTCTCAAAACTTTTCTCCAATCTAACAAATCTAAATTTATGTTTGTGTTTCATCCTCCTGGCTTCTAAAATGAGACATATGGTGACTACTACATGGTATATTTCTACATTACTTTGGAATCCAGACTATTCTTTTTGATACTTTTCTCACATTTCAGTACTACTCACACATGGCAACACCTGTTTTATTTACCTTGGGATTATTAATTTTATTCTGCAATCTGGAGGTATCTTATATGAGGGAATTTCCTGCATGAAAAATTTTCTAGTCATGATTAGTTTTTCCCAGTGACGATTATGGAGTGTCATTCACTCCTAATGCCTTGTTTAAACTTAAACTGGTGAGCCAAACATTATGACCACGAACTTGGTCCACTTTTGCAATGTGATGCAGCAGTGATTCTGCATGCAATGGTTTCAGGTGGTCTTGGAACAATATGCAATTCCGATAAATTAAGGGCTATTGGATCATTGATTTAGAGGTGGCATCTGATGGCATCAAAGATATGTTCTGTTGAATTACTATCAAGCAGATTTGGTGGTCACACCATCATAATGAGTACACTGTCTTGTTACTCACATTGCTACAGTATGAGTCTGGCTTTATGATATGGACAGTTATCCTGTTAAAAGTTGCCAGTGCTATTAGAGAAAACACCAGGCTCAAAGTGATCGCCTTATCCAATAGTTAGTAATGCAATATGTCATTTTGTGTAGTTGTTCCTTTGATGACCTCAATATTTTACGTCAAAGTTCCACATTTCTGTTGTATCTGTTTTACTACTTCTGTCAGTCAATCCCTGATGTTTATGACCTAACTCTCAAGATATTCATATTATGAAATGTGAGTATGGAGTCCAGCAGTCTTTAATAATCCAGACTAACTGCAATCACACACTTTAATAGTCAATAGCCATAATATCAAACAAGGGTTCAAACATCTGTTCTTCAGTGTTCGTTAAAGGAGCTGCTTTGGTCATTAGATTAATTACATAGATCTAATGTAATCTAATCTAAACTTATGTTCCCCTAGTATGAATATTCTTTCATATCTGAACTAGTTCCATTACACTTTTTAAACAATTTTTATTGAAATCTGTAGAATTTGTAAGGTATAGGACAAAAAACCCCGGAGTTGAGCCCCCATATAAACTACATAGGTATCTAGTAATGCACTTTATTATGAACATTGACAAATACAGAACAATGGTAAACTTGAAAATGGCTGGCGGGAGCAGAGAGACTGCTCCCAAAAAAGCACGGCCCACAAAAGAAAAAAAAAAAAAAAAAAAAAAAAAAACTTTGTTATTGCAGTGATCAATATGAATGGTCAAATTGCCACACAGCCCCCCTGCCCCTCCCCTTGCAATATGAATGTATGCGATGATGAGCCTGGAGGGCAGGGGTGGGGGTTGGGTTGACCAAGGTTTTGGGCAGTGCGTGCCGTGACATGCGTGTGATAGAGAGTTCCGTCGTGTCCTGTGACGAGTGTCAGTGGGTGGGTGCCACGTTTCAATAATGCCAGGTTCCAAAAATTCAGCAATTTGCTGTTTGATGACTGCAAGTTTCTCAGGCCACAGATGGCGAGGATTGCTAGAAATGGGAGGTCCATCCATTAAACAAAGGATATGCACAGATCTGCTCTTGGCAACTGAAACATCAATGGGCTTGGTGGCGAGTGTTTGTTTAGCAGCACAAGCGATGTTTGTGATAACGGCACACAGCGACACAGGGTCACACGTGTTGAAGGGCTTGGCACTGAACGAGTCGGTGTAAGGCGGTTTGAGAGCTTTTCTGACGGCCGAAAGAAGCCAAAGTGCCGAAGTAATATCTGTGTGAGCTGTTGGTGTATGTGAAGGTAGTGCAGTGGAAGGCAGTGGCTCAGAAGCTTTTGGGGCAGTCAAGGTGAGCCAAAGTATTGAGAAAGTTGCCACGTTGGCCGGTGGTGTGTGCAAGGGAGGCACTGTTGCATGAGCAGAAGATGGCAGTGCTTGAAATGAGTTTCAACAGTTCCTAAGATGAACACGTGCAGGCGGTGACGTGTGAGTCAGAGAAGTTAAAGTTCCAGAAGTGTGCTCGACCAACAGCCCAGGATAGCATGAAATAAGAGAGGATCTTGGAGGTAGAGTAATATGAGAGGTGGCCACCAGAGTAGGATGAAGCGCTGGCAGTTTGTCTCAGAGGTCCTAGGAGAATAGACAAGTGCTACTTAGCGGAGTCCAGCTGCACCTCAGCATCTGAGAGTCAACAAACAATTTCTTCATTCTCCCACTGCAGTCAAAGCCTTGCTCATGTTCACTAGACTACTATGAGAAGAGCATCTCAAACTCATTAATAATTTAAATGCACTCACAGACAATGTTTGCATACATGAAAGAAGAGTTAGAGTTCAACAGATCACATGAAAAATGAGTATGATGGAACACTAAGTGATCCACAACAGTGGGAGAAAGTTTATAGTGTGACAAAAAGTCCATACCCACAATAGGTTCTGTGATGTCAGCCACCAAAAGTTCCAGTTTTATTTGCAACTTGGTGACAAGTGAACAGGGAAGGTTGTTGAACCCGTGCATGACAGTTGAGTGATGTTAACATCTCAAAGTATGGCACGATGAGGGCAGAGGGTGCCTGAAGCCATGAAAGTGGGTAACAGAGAGACATCAGCACCAGTGTCTATGAGGAAACAGGTGCCAGACACGCAGTCATGCAAATACAGGTGGCTACCGAGAGGTGAGGCACTGCACGCAGAATAAGCCATGTGTAGGTGGCTGCTTTTGACAGTGCAGGAGGCGGTACCTAGATCTTCCCGCACTCTGTGTTTAGGTGAATGCAAGGCGCATGACACTTCTTTACATCATCACCAAAATGGCTTGGTAATAACAATATGGGTAGTGAGAAAGGGGATAAGAGAGGGTGGGCCGTCGTTGACATTGGATGAGCTGATAACACCGGCGGTCAAGCAGGAGAGGGAGAAGCTGTCACTCAACTGGTGTGTAGGAGACAGTCCAGGCCAGTTGCCCGGGTGAGGTTACCGTAGTGCATGGATGGCCATGCTGTGGGGAACACAGCTCAGAGGCGAGTTTGAGCTGATGTGAGTCGCATAGGTAGACCTCATGCATTCTGTTAGCAATGCAAATATGTTCAATTGGAGGTTGCAGAATGTTGTATTTGAGAGCTGACAGCATGGTGAGGGAGAGATTGCTTGCCCAGACAGCCATGCAGGTGGAGTCTGGTATGTCATGCTCATTGATCAGCAGGTGGAGATGGCTCCACAGTTGTGAAGGCTTATTGTCTCCCAAATGCTTTTCATGACTGATGTGCCTGATTGTCTTCAGGAGTGCTAGTGATCCTCTCAAGGATGGTCTTCTGGTTGACAGAATAATGGTTGGCACAAGGGGAAGAGGTCACTAAGTCGCAAATGAGGTTGATGTGTTCTGAAGGTGCATAATCAGACACAGATAGCAGGCCATATTGTTGAGTGAACAATGGTCAAAGATCTGCTTTATGAGTTGTGGCAGCCTTGAAGGAGAAAGGCAGCAGCCTGAGAAGGTATCCTGGAGGTGGAGACGGTGATGCATCCAGAATATCAGCCGTGGGATTGCTGGACACTTGCTGAGGTGATGCCGAAGCACAGCATGATGCACCAGGCGTCCCCAGCAGGACCGCAAAAGCGAGTGGATGAGCTGGAGAAAGCAGTGATGTGACAGCATGCAAGTCTCACATGGCTGAGGCAGTGGAATGTGTCAAACAAATGGGCAGTTGCATGAACTGTCACGTGTGTCTGAATGTGTCAGGCATTCAGCGGAATTGTCTGGAATGTTCGTTGCACATGTAGAAAAAGTTGCTCTTGGAGAAAACTGATCTGAACTGAAAGAATAATTTAAAGGTAAAACTGAAATTGCACAATCAGCAAGATTACCATGTCCTGAGGGTAGAATAAAGTTCAATTATGGCGGCCGATTAGTACTTTGTTGACCAATCACGTGGGTGATTGCCCCGGCATGCATGGTGAGATGGTAGAAGGTCTATTGCTTAAATTTTGCAAGTATGAAATATAGACATCTGGAATATTAAAATCACTTGGCAGAATTTTCGGTTGTTCAACAGAACTATATAAAGGCAAAACATTGGGAAGCACATTGGGCATAACAAAGCTGGAGTCATTAAAAAACATGTATGTACTCGTAGGAAGTGGTGTGGAGAAAAAGTACTTTGAAAACTGTTGTCACGAGGACGAATGTGAAGCACTTGGTGTACCATGCAGATTAGGCACTCATGGAACAGGAAGAGGTTCAAAATTAAATCTGGGTGAAGTCTGGAATGGCAAAGTCATTGTGGCCATTGATTGTTGGCTGGTGGCATGTTGTGTTTTTGGTAAAAACTATATGAAAGTTGCAAATTTCACTTGTGCCATAGAAAAGAATGGGAAAACATAAACTTGAGGTCACCAGTATGGGAAATCTTAGGGGTTGGGGCACCACAGAAACCACATAGATGTCTAGTAATGCACTTTACTATGAACATCAAACAGAAGAGGACAAGAGTAAACTTGAATATGGCTGACGAGAGCAGAGAGGCTGTACCCAAAAGACCTTGGCCCACAAAGACAAAACATTGTTCATGTTATTGCAGTGATCAATATGAGTGGTCACATCACCACAAGCCTACCACATCTACTTTCAGTAAGAGAGAATATAATTATAAATAATATTTTTAAAAAAGGTATTTGTTGTTCTACATGAGGCTCTGGCGAGAACTACGACATAACTGAGGGCAAGGTCTCGCACACCACGTGCTCACCCGGTCGTGACGGTGCTGCAGGCCCTCAGAGGCGGCGCCATCGTGCGGCAGACTCGGCCGTGGCACGTCTTTTAGATGCCGCGCATGGATGGGACGCGGCTTGCAGTGGCCTGCTCCAACATGCCTCCCCTCTTCCGGGAAGCCGACATCGCAGGTGGAGGTGGAAGATGGCTGGCGACGGTGGATCATGGTGGCAACTGCGGCAGGGTGGGAGCTGGCCGGAGACGGCGAGCGCCTCCATCGACTCATCTGCGTCCGAGGGGATGTCGTCAGCACGTCACTGCACGGCCAACCAGTCCGGGGGCACATAGAGTCGGAAGAGCCCACGCCGGTGGCGACCAGGTCGTGGCAGGGTCCCCGCTAGCACAGGTGACAGTGGCGGAGAGGCTGATCGCATCTCGATGTCACCACTGAAGGAAGACGCCTCCCCTGTCGGCGCTCCCCCCAGCGCCGGTGCGGGAAACGACATGGCCGCGTCCATAGCAGGACCCAAGCAGGCAGGAGACGGGCGCAATGGAGGAGCACCGGCCGGAGCGTTGACCCGTGGGGAGAGTGGCCGCATCTCAACATCATCAGCAGCAGCCGACTGTCAGTGTTGTGGGCGCTCATCCGTAGCGCCACTTCCCCGAGCCTCGTCGAGCGTCGGCTCTGACGGTAAGGCGTTGTCGTGGTGGTGGAAAGGGGCGAGAACACAGCAGAGGCTGCCATGCAACAGCTGTCAGTGGGAGGAGGCTGGGGCCACCATGCTGTTGGATGGAGTCCTCTCTCGACCTCCGAATCTACGGAGGGGTATCCGAGAGGCACAGTCGTGAGATCTGAAGGCGGTGGGGTGGGGCCCCACCGAGGACGTAGTTGGTTGAGATGGTGGGAGATCGTCACCCCGTCTGCATCTACCATGCACCTCTGGCGTTCATCCTGGGCGGCAGCCAAAGGTACGCGCCCAGACTGGGGTGCCTGGTGCGTAACGCCGAGTGTGTGTGGGCACCTTAGGTCGTGGCTCCCGGCACAGCGTCCGGGGCTGGCAGCTGTGGAGGACCTCTGCCGGGCTCCGACCATTTATTGCTGTTGTCCGATAAGTACTAAGAAATAAGGGGAGTGCCGCCTCGGCGGATGACTTTTCCAGGCACTTATGAAGTTGTGATTTAAAAGTTCGCACCATACGCTCTGCCTCCCCATTGGATTGGGGGTGGAAAGGAGCCGAGGTGAAGTGGGAAATACCATTATTAGTGCAGAATTGTTGAAAACAAGACGAAGGGGATTGTGGGCCATTATCAGAGATGAGCGTCCGAGGAAGGCCTTCAATCGCAAAGATCTGTACCAGGGCTCTGACCACATCTTCTGCCGTAGTGGAGTGCATACGCACGACGTACAGATAATTAGACAGTGCATCTATCACCACGAACCACATTAACTGACAGAAAGGGCTGGCCAAAACCACACGAATGCGATCCCAGGGGTGGTCCGGAGTAGGCCACGGGGAATAAGTGTGCCTGGGGGCAGCTTGCTGGGTAGCACACTGAGTGCACGTACAAACCAACTGCTCGATGGCGGCATCAATTCCTGGCCAATAGACAAAACAGTGTGCAAGCACCTTCATGCGTGTGATACCCCAGTGACCCTGATGTAACAGAGTTAACACATGAGGCCGTAAGTCAAACAGAATGACGACACGAGGCTCATTGGAATCGGTACTGAGGAGGAAGACACCATTGATAACTGACAGCCGGTGTCGAAGCTGTAAATAGGTGCGCAGAGGGCCAGCCTCTTTGGTGGACAATTGCTCAGGCCACCCGGCGGTGACATGCTTAAGCACCTCCCGGAGCACAGGGTCCCGACATGTGGTTTGCGCGACTCTATTGGGCGTAATCGGAAGTCGCTCAACTGCGTCGTGCAAATGTTTGTCAATCTGAAAAATCTCCACCTCGTCTTTATCGAAGGAAGGGTCGGGGCCCATGGGCAGACGGGACAAGGCGTCGGCATTGGAATGGTGCGACGAGGGCTGATAATGAATTTCATAGTGGTAGGCACTCAAAAACAGAGTCCAACGTTGGAGATGTTGTGAAGTCCGGTCTGGAAGATGAGAACGCGGGCCATACAGTGCCACCAGGGGTTTGTGATCCGTGATCAGATGGAATTTAATGCCATAGAGGAACACATGAAACTTCCGAACAGCATAAACAATCACCAAAGCCTCTTTCTCAATCTGAGAATAATTACGTTGGGCATCTGACAACGTCTTAGACGCATAGGCAATGGGATGCTCGGAACCATCATCCAGTCTGTGGGCCAACACCGCTCCAATCCTGTGCTGAGAAGCATCCATAGCTAGGACTAGCTGTTGGCCTGGTGTAAATGTGCCGAGACAAGGTGAAGACTTTAAAATTGATTTGATGCATGCAAATGCCGCCTCACAAGCAGCAGACCACACAAACGGAACATCTTTCTTTCGAAGTGTATTCAAAGAATGTGTGACCTCCACCACATTAGGAAGAAATTTTGAGTAGTAGCTGACCTTGCCCAAAAAGGACTGGAGTTCCTGCAAATTCATAGGACGAGGAAGATGGTCAATTGCCATAACCAATTCTGACCTAGGGCGGACGCCATCCCGTGACACCAGGTGTTCCAAATACTCAATTTCTGGTTGAAAGAACTGTGATTTTTTAAGATTGCATTTGAGGCCTGTCACGTGCAATTTCGTGAACAAGAGCTGCAGGTTGTTTAAGTGATCTGTGCAGGAGGAACCAGTGACGATGATATCGTCCAGATAGTTCGCAAAGCATGGAATGTCATCCAGTAACTGTTGCAAGAACCATTTAAATATCGCGGGCGTGCTCGCGACCCCAAACGGCAGACGTTTGTAGCGGTACAGTATAGCGGAGTATTGAGAACCATGAATTGTTGAGAATCAGAGTCTAAGGGAAGCTGGAGATACACTTCCGACAAATCAATTTTTGAAAAACACTCACTGCCCGCCAATTTCGCATAAATGTCATCCAGGTGGGGAATGTGAAAACAATCTATCACTGACTGCGAGTTAACCGTAGACTTGAAATCACCGCACAACCGAAGGGCTCCCGTGGGTTTCTTTATTATCACCAGAGGTGTCGCCCACAGGCTAGAGGAAATTGGTTCGATGATACCCAAGCCGTGCAACTAATCCAACTCGTCCTTAACCTCTGGGTGCAAAGCAAACGGAATAGGCCGGGCACGACTGCTGTAGGTTTGAGAGTGATGTGCGCCTTGTAACCAATGCCCATTCCCAAACCCGCCGAGAAAAGTGCTCCAAACTTGCGGCAAAGGGAATCCAATTCAGTAAACGGTATGGAGTCAGATACAAGATGAACAGCATCGTGAACGCTGAAACCAAACGCCGTGAACGCATCCAGGCCAAAAATGTTTTCTGAAGCCACGCTTGTGACGGCCAAAAACATGACGGCGCGCACTCCACCTCAATCGTAAACTGACCGAGTACTGGAATCGGCTGTTTACCATAGCTGACCAAACGACGAGAAGTTGTTACAAGAGGCGGCTTTCCAAGTGCCAAATACGTATCCAAATTTACGAGAGAGACGGAGGCACCGGTATCAACTTGAAAACAGAACGGACGACTTTGAATTAGAAGGGTGACATAAATCTTTGAAGAAGTGACCTGCTCCTGTCCAGTTGCGGTAGACAGACAGTTTACTTCCATTTGGGACTCATCAGAATACGGCGGCCGACCGCGTGCGGAAGCCCGACAAACAGCCACCACTTGGCCTTGTTTACGACAGGACGCGCACCTCGCGCGGCGGAAGGGGCAGCGCGGGCGATCATGCGCATGAAAACAATCCGGACAAGAGGAAAAGTCACGTCGTCGGTATGGAACTGCGGAAGGTAATCATGAAGAACACATAGAGGACGAAGAGGTGGGCGAAGAACGACGCCTGTGGGGGCGCGAGGACTGTACCGCCGCCACCTCTACCATTTCCTCAAACTGATCCGCTGCCGCCTTAGACACCTCAAAAGCTTGTGCAATAGACAAAACCTTGTCAAGGGTGGGTTCCTGTAACCGCAAAGCCTCATGACACACAGCCCTATCAGGAGCCGAACGGACAACGACATCGCGAATTAAGGAATCTGCATACGACTGCTTACAATTTGCACACACAAAACCACACTTACAACTCAAACCACAAAGGTCTGCCACCCAGGACTGATACAACTGACCAGGTTTCTTTCTGCTTTGATGAAAATCCAGGCGGGAAAGCACCACGTGCATTTGCTGCCGATAATAAGAACTAAGCAATTCCGACATATGGAAGTAAGACAACTTGGCGGGCTCTGACAATGGAGCTAGTTTTCATAGTAAATGAAAAGTATTGGGCTCGATCCACGACAAGAAGAAAGACTTTTGTAAGTCAGGATCCGTTACCTTAAAAGCCGTAAAATGCTGCTGGAGACGCCGCACGTAGGCGTCCCAGTCTTCCTTAGACTCTTGGAAAGCCGGAAAAGCTGGAGGAGCGGAGGGTAGGCATAGGGCAGTGGCGAAGGAGCCACAGCGGGACGAGAGGATGTAATCAACTCCGTAAGCAAAACAAGTTGTTGCTGCTGTTGATCTAACTGCTGCTGCTGCTTTTGCAGTAACTGAAGCAACGCCGGATCCATAACCACCGCAACAGAAAACATGTGTAAGAACAAAACTCGTCGCCAATTATACTGTTGTGCTCGCCCGGTCGTGACAGCGCTGCAGGCCCTCAGAGGCAGCACCATCATGTGGCGGACTCGGCCGTGGCGCGCCTTTTAGATGCCACGGACGGATGGGACGCGGCTTGCAGTGGCGCGCTCCAACAGTATTTTTCTCATGTTTGCAGGCTTCAGATTCTGCAATGATTGTTCAATTAACAAAATGATGTGAAATGTATCACTAAAATATTTTTGATTTTATTTGATTTTATTTATTTTTTGGGTAAAAGTACTAATTTCTATTAAAAAACTCATGTACTGTGTAGCAGCAGTTGTCATTCAGCAAAAATGTTGCATTGGTCTTTAGTCTGGTCAAACAATTATCTCCAAAAATACTCAAGGAATTTTCATAGGTTTTCAAAAGTAAATTGAGTGTTGCTTGGAGCAATGTACTACCATTATTTCTTCAAAATATTATTGTGCAAAAAGAAGATTATTACTTAAAGATTTATCTGTAAACATCGTGTCTGCCAGTTTCTCCATTTCAAAATATTAATTTCCAAAACTACTAGATCAATTAGCATGGTATTTTCACAGGTAAATGGTATATTTTTGTGTAAAATAATTACTCATTCCATTTCTATGCAATTCTTGTGCTTACTGGATCAATAGAACATAAATAAATAAATAAATACTGTCACAGAATTTGTGCCATCCTGTTGTGTAACAAAACTGGCAAGTCTCATGTAAACTTGATAAAGATCTAATATAAAGGCGGAAACTGGGAGCTGGTTGTGTGATCATAATAAAATTTAATAAAGCATCTAGTGTGGAATTTCATTAATTAAAGTGAAAAAAAGATCATGCATTTTATCATTAATGCAAGTTGTGGACATCAGTTCATTCTAAGTGTTTCTTGTTTATTTTGTGTGAAGCAAGTAACAAGCTACCTGAAGAGATAAAATTAATGGTGTGTCCAATTTCGAATGCAAATCTTGCTTGATCTTTCCCTGGATTTATTTATTTTCTGAAATAGAGACAATACACTGATCAAAACAATTAGGCAATCAGTTGTGATATCTAGGTTCTGAAATATTGTCATCAGCAAAATGAACTAAAATGGTTCAATGTGTTTCTGTTGGTTCTACAAAGTGAAGACAACAACAATACAGCAACAAAGAAATTGGTAATAACAAAAATTTGCTGCAAAGGGGGTTGGTGTTGACTTGTGTTTTACTCTGCTAAATTAATTACTCAAGCAGTTTGGTTCAGATACGGTAGTGACTTGTACTGCAATGCAGAAACAATGTAACTTAACCATAGCTATGGCATGGTGAACCATAGGAATGTTGGAAATGGGACAGACACAGAGGGAGGTGACTGCAGCTCTTGGATTGTCCCAAAGTGTAATTTCCAGGATCTGGAAGCGATTTCAGACTAAGGGAATCATCAAAAGAATTCAAGGCCAAGGTTGTCCACAGGTAACATCAGCAAGATATGACCATTAACTCTGGGTAACAACCCATCCAGACAAGACGCTGAATGCAACTCAGCTGCAATGCACCCTCCAGGCAGCAACAGGTTATGCATTATCAACACAAACAGTCTAAATGGCCCTCAGAATGTGGCTTCTATATATGGAGGCTTATGGTGTACTTCCCATTAAAACCACACCACCATTTAGCCCACAGAAACTGGTCAGAGACACATAAATATTGGAGCCATAACAAATGGTACCGGGTTCTGTTCACAGATGAGTCAAGATTTTGTGTTCAGCCAGACAATCATTGTTGCCTCATCTGGTAAGAATGTGTAACTCAGAAAAATCCTGCTTATGCGCAGGAAACAACATCACATCATGGTGGTGGATGAGTGGTGTGGGCAAGAGTCAATTTTAGCAGAAAGACAGAGTTCATGTCATTCAGAATGGTGCTTTGATTGCTCAGAGGTATAGAGATGAGATCTTTCGATATTTTCTTGTGCCCTACGCTGGTGTCACAGAATATGAGTTCCTTCTGCTGGATGATAACGCTCATCCCACAGAGTTGCGCTGGTCTACAACATGCTTGAAGCTGAAGGAATTGCACAAATTGAGTGGCCAGCTTGTTCACCAGGCTTAAACCCGATTGAACTTGTCTGGGATGCAGCCATATCCCACAATGGTGTCAGAGCTGAATATTGTACTCATGGAAGAATGGGCAACTGTCCCTCAAGAGCAAACTGATAACCTCATACTGCCCATTCTATGCAGGTGTGCAACTGTACTGGCTGTCTGAGGTGATCACACACCATTTTAGAGAGTACACCAAGGAAATTGACTGCCAGCGTGGCGTAGGGGATAGGGTCACCAAGTGCAGTGCTGAAGGTTGCCGGTTCAATCCCGCCCACTGGCAAAAATTTATTTCTTTGTAATTAACAATTCCAGAATGTTCTACATCTTTCTTATGTTCAATTGTAAATTCTACTTGTTTCTTATGTTAACTGTTCTTCTAATTTCTGGTACATTCTGTCTGTGTATAAATAGCAGAGCACTGCCCGAGAGGCAGTCAGTGCTGTGTGTATGTTAAGTTCGTAATAAATGTGCTTTCAGCATAAGCGCACACCTTAGACTGCTTGAAAGAGGTTACATACTTCTCAACTATGGAAATGCAGACAGGTTACTGGCAAATCAAGGTTGATGAAGCTGACAGGGAGAAGATGGCTTTTATTACACCTGACGACCTCTATCAATTCAAAGTAATGCCACATTCGAACGCATGATGGACAATTTGCTTTGACACCTTAAGTGGATGAAATGTCTTTGCTATTTGGATGACATTGTCGTTTTCTCGAAAACATTTTAAGAACATCTGAGTCACCTGTCAACTGTGTTGAAGTGTGTTCAGGCTGCAGGACTCTGCCTCAATCCAAAACAGTGCCTCTTCGTCGCCAAAGAGATAAAAATCCTGGACACCTAGTCAACTGAGATGGTGTCCGTCCTGATCCAGATAAAGTAAGGGCAGTCACAGAATTTCAAACTCCTCAGCACATTTGTGATGTGAGAAGTTTTCTTGGACTATGCTCATACTACTGATGTTTCATAAAAGGACTTTGTAATAAGGCACGTCCATTACAAGAACTTCTGCAGGGAGACGCCAAGTTTTACTGGGATGGGGCAAAAGAAAGAGCTTTCCGGGCACTTAAGGAGGCTCTAACTTCCACACCAGTGCTAGCCTTGTACGACAAGAATGCGGGAACGGAACTTCACACAGACGCCAGTGGTTATGGGATTGGTGGAGTGCTTGTACAAGTTCCTACTCTCTACAACTGTGAAAGAATGTCTCGCAGTTATCTGGGCTATCAACAAGTTCTGGCCGTATCCATATGGTAATCCATTGACCATCGAGACAGACCGCCATTCTTTTTGTTGGATGACTATCTTGAAGGATCCATCAGGTCGACTAGCAAGATGGGCACTAAGACTCCAAGAGTACGATGTCACAGTGGTATTCAAGAATGGGCACAAACACAAGGATGATAACTGCCTTTTGAGGAATCCATTAGTGGAATACAACAGCATGAATGAAATTTCAGCCCTCACTGAATTAGATGACATTACTGCTGAACAGATGGAAGATCCAGCACTATGAAAAACAATAGAGGCCTTGAAGAAAGGAGAACCGACCAATAGAGAGTTCCAACTTATAAACAGAACATTATATAAGAGCAACTACGATCCACTGGGCCCCAAATGGCTACTGGTCATTCCAGCTCATATCCAACCAGCTAATCTCAAATATTTCCATGATGCTCCAATATCTGGTCATCTGGGATTCGTGAAGACCCTAGACAGAATCAGACACAGGTACTACTGGAAAGGTCTCTACTGATCTGTCAAGCACTATGTGAGTCACTGTAAAGAGTGCCAGTGACAGAAGCATTTTGTGAGGTTACAGGGTTTTAGGTTAGTAACCTCTTTTGGTCGTACGATAGTTATCATTGATGTGCAGCGAGAGCTGCTGGAAACAATGCTTCGGTTGGAATGTTCTTTGTTTGTTGGCCGGTGTGCGGCAGTCTCCCGCCGACCACAGAGCGAAGCATTAGCATGTCGACAGTGAGTTCGTAACCTGCGTTTAGTGGTGGCTAAAGTTTTTGCCATTCTGTTGTATCGCATACGGGTTGCAGTTGTATATTGAAATGTTTCAGTGTGGACTTGTAGACATTCATCGTAGTGGCACACAGTTATTAAATCAGTGTGTTTAAAGGGAAGAGTTTTTAACATTTGTCGTTCCATAATAAAGGAAGTTAACAAAGTTTTCTGTTATGGATCAACCTCTTAATTGTCCGCATCCCATACTGTCAAATCATTGGAACAATTATTAAATGATTAAGCATAAAATAGAATGTAACGACAACTTTGCCCATCGAGGATTAGGCGGACGCAGCAGTGACATTACAATTTGACACAATTACCTACAGGGCATCTCGTACCGATTTCGCTGGCAGCAGCTCCATTCCACTGAGTTGGTATCGATCTTTTTGGAAGGTTCCCGATGTTGACAACCGGTAACCGATGGATAATAGTCTGCACTGATTACCTCACACGCTACGCTGTCACCAAACCTGTGCGAACTGCAGATGCTCCAGAGATTGCAAAATTCCTTGTAGAAGACATTATTTTGAAGCATGGAGCACCATATGTCATGATATCTGATCGTGGAAAAGTATTCCAGTCAAAACTAGTATCAGAGGTAATTGTCCACAGAATGACAACTGCATATCATTCTCAGACAAATGGTCTTACGGAAGGTTTCAACAACATGTTAGCTGATATGCTGTCGATGTACGTCGATTTTCAGCAGGAGGATTGGGATACAATTCTGCCAGTCATGACATTTGCTTACAATACCCCAAGACAAGACAACACAGGCTTCACATCATTTTTCCTGCTCCATGGCTGTGAAGCTGAGACGACTATGGATACGCTATTCCCATTCCAACCAGACGACTCTCAGGATGACTATGTTAAATAGCTCATCAGCAGGGTCAAAGAAGAAAGACAGCTGGGTCACATACAGACACTGGATGCCCAGGAGAAGGACCGTCAGCAATATAATGACAAGCACCGACCTGTTGTGTACAGCTCAGGAGATCTGGTATGGATTTTTACCCCTGTACGGAAGGTTGGACTGTCAGAAAAGTTATTGAAGCGATACTGGTCCATATCGTCTCATACACTGCCTGTCAGATGTCACATACGAAGTTGAAGATTATGAGCCATCGTCGAAACAACAAACATGAAGAGACATTGTTCACATCCTGCGCATGAAGCCTTACTGCAATCCTGAAGAGCAGGTAGGCGACAATGGCTTCTTGTTCAAGGACTCTAAGGACAGTAATGTTACTGATGAAGCCACGACAGGAACGCCCGTCGTCAATAATCATGGAGAAGGGGAGGATTCTCTTGAACTGCCATACAGAGGACCCATGACAAGGTCAAGATCCAGGACATTGCAGCTGGCTCCACATAACAGCAGGTCGCTGTTTTTCCAAGAGAGGGAGCAATGCCGCGAGATCCCACAGAAAACGACTGCCAGTGTGGCACAGGGGATAGCGTCACCGACTGCGGTGCTGAAGGTCGCCGGTTCAATCCCACCCACTGGCAAGAATTTATTTCTTTGTAATTAACAATTCCAGAATATTCTACCTCTTTCTTATGTTCACTTGTAAATTCTACTTGTTTCTTATGTTAACTGTTCTTCTAATTTCTGGTACATTCTGTCTGTGTACCACTCTACCCGAGAGGCAGTCAGTGCTGCATGTATGTTAAGTTCATAATAAACATGCTTTCAGTATGAGTGCTGTGCTCAGTTGCCTTCGAAGTCAAGCCTGTTTCCATTTCAATGCGACAATATCTCACATGATTGCCTAATTGTTTTGAGCAGTTTATATTTCACTGTAGTTATATATAAAGCATGTTGTTGTGCACTATTATGTAAGTCCTTAGCCTGTCTTACTCTGACAAACCTATTTAAGGAGGTGTAGATGTATTATTTATGCACTGATTTTCTGTTTCACTGTTGAATATTGCAGTTACTGGATCTGGGATCGTCTGGTTTCTCATACAATAACAGAGGCATTTGTACAACACAGAGGCACCGAAGCTCTTGCAGTATGGGACACACAGGAGCACATTGCACTGGGTCAGTGCTCCCCACAAGTTTTGCCCCAGGAAGCTACATAAAATATGTGCTTTCTTTTGAACCTAACAGTTTTTCCACTGACCTGCACCTACGCTTCCGTACAAGAGAGATCAATGGAGAACTCTTCAGAGCTAGTGATAAGCATGGCCATGAATATGCTGTGCTTGAGGTGGGTTTGCATTGTGTGTTATTCCCTTTCATGAGGACAGATTTTGAGTTCATGCTTGATGTGATTGGTTTAGGACAGCCCATGCAACATTTTACATTAGATGCCATAGTCTTCATCATCTCAATGTGGTGCATATGTCTTATTCATTTTAAACAACTTTTAACTATTTGATCCTCTAAACTTAGTGATTTTTGTACAGTAAATTACAAACTTCCAGCTACTGTTTCTGAAATAAGAGTGCTGAGTAACAGAATGATATACCGGTACACCTGTATGCCTCATCTGTAAACTCATATTGATGAACTGATGTATGGATTTAAGCTGAAAGAAGTGACCAGAATTAAGTCTTCTATTTTTTTTATTACTTTCATGTACATGCTAGAAAGAACAGGGACAAATAAATAAGTATAGTCATTCCAAAAGCAAAGGAAAGATAAGTAAAATTCTCTTTAAAATAGATATTTATTGGTTAAATAATATATATATATATATATATATATATATATATATATATATATATATATATATATATATATATATATAGAATACAAAGAGACTCAATTTGCACTAAATTGGCAATAAAATACAATTATTATTTATTTATTGCACTGGCATGGAGGGTCATGAAGTAAAATAAACATCTAAAATACATAATCTGATGTATAGGCCTATGGATGTTATCTCAGTGATATCATTATTTCATGAGGTTTCAGGATTGCAGCAGATGATTTAAATTTCTTTCAAGTTTTTATTTATCTATTTATTATTTTTATTTAAAGCTTGCAACTATACAGCTAACTAAAGGTGAGTTTTACAGCTATAATGAGCTGATTTCTGTTGTTAAATTTTTACCAAAATTTGGTGTAATGGTGACTGAGCAAATTTCTAATCGGTATGACTACCCTTTTTTTCTATTTATCACTACATGAGACACACAAGCATATGAGTAATGGTTTCATTGCTTGCATTTTCTCTGCTAAACTGTAAGCCTCAAAATTAAAATTCAGTTCAAGTAAACTGAAAACTTTTTGCCAATGAGGATGAGATTTTTTTCTTTAAAAGCCTGAAGTCCAGTGATGCTTCTACAAGCAGTCAGACATGGAAGCAGAAGCTCATGCTCCTGGTGAGAAATCCAAATCATTACTAAGGCTCTTCTTGAGCAACAGAAAGCTTTCATAGCTGCTATCACCAGCTTGTCAACACAATTGTCCAACTGGGGTTCTCAGCCCTCTCCATCACCTTTTCCACTACATGACAAAGCAGCTAAGGATTGTGACTCCTCTAAAAAAAGCTTCATCAACACTTCACTTCCTTAAGCTGTTGTTGATTAACCTTTCAAACTCGCTCTCAGTCTGATATAGGGCAGCAATGTGCAAAAAAAAAAAAAAAAAAAAAAAAAAAAAAAAAAAAAAAAAAAAAAAAAAAAAAAACAGCCGCAATCTTCACTCCCCACTTGTGTAAAATGTTTGTACAATATGAGAGAACTGTGTGTCCAAGGTGTTTGCAGACACGAAGTATGTCAGTTTAACCATCTATTGGGATACACATATGGACATGAATATGAACTTCAGTTATGTAATACCAATCGTATTAAACTTTTTATCAATGTGAAAGTGTTTAAAAAGGACCTATGTTTGCAAGTGGACACAAGTGATGCAGTGACTTTAATGAATTCTCAAATGTAGGAGGACTTTATCTCTCCTGCATTAGCTCCTCTTACATGGCATTTAATTGGTTGTAAAAAGAAGAATTATCCCATTTTAGAGCAATTTACAGCCCCTATTATGTAAAAATTTGTAGGTTTTTTAACTGTTCATCTTGTTTCCAATTAGGTTTCATATTAATAACTAGAAAATTTGAGCATAGAATTCTCTTCATTGTTTTCTGAAGGTCCATAGTCTGCTACTAATTTTCAACCACACATTACTAAAGCAAACAGACGCTGAGGTTACATTTTTCCTGACTGCACCCTATACCCCTAGCCTTAAATGACTCGGTCAAAGCAGAACTTGGTTTAGTGGCCTTGTCGCAAGCCTTTCAGCCTATTTTCTTTATTGAGTGGTCATCTACCCTAGTAGTCATATGAAAGCTGAGTAGCAAATTGTGAATGTGTAGTGACTTTAAGATTGCTGTGAATTATCAATAATTATCCTCCACTTCATGAAGATAAACTCCTTACCAAAGTTGCTGGGGACCAGAAGGTCTCCAAAATCAACTTGTTGGAAGCACATCACCAAGTCCCCTTGGATGAGTAATCTAAGAAAATTGTGGTGATCAACACACCTTTCAAAGTCTATCAATATCAACGCTTTCCATTTGGTGTTGCTTGTACAACTGCCACATTTCCATGTTCCTTGGAGAAGTTGACCACAACTGTACCTATCAATATTAGAAAAAACAGTCTTGATTGCAGAAATTAACAGTTTCAATTAACTGGTTTCGACCTGATGTAGGTCATCTTCAGAATTACAAATAGCCCGTGTGGCCAGTGCTGCACTCGGCTGGGCTGGGCTGTCCTGGGCTGTTCTGTTGCCAGTAGGTTGAACAGTTACCTGCTGGCAACAGAACAGCCCAGGACAGCCCAGCCCAGCTGAGTGCAGCACTGGCCACATGGGCTACTTGTAATTCCGAAGATGACCTACATCAGGTCAAAACCGGTTAATTGAAACTGTTAATTTCTGTGATCAAGACTGTTTTTGTAATATTGATCATACCAAATAGATCGCTGTTTTTCTCCTCTGACAATGTTGTCAAAATTAATGACAACTGTACCTGGTTGTGTAAATTATCATAACAGTATTTCCTGAGTGAGAATCTCCAGTCTTTAGAAACTAACAATGTTAGTGTAGATAAGATGTGGCTTACATTCAAATAAATAATATCGACAACCATTGACAGATTTACACCAAACAAATTAACAAAAGAGGGGTCTGACCTGCCATTGTACACAAAACAGATTAGATCACTCTTGCTAAAGCAAAGAAAAAAGCATGCCAAATTTAAATGGACACAAAATCCTCAAGACTAGTAGTCTTTTATAGAAACTCGAAATTTAGATCGAACGACAATGTGAGAAGCTTATAATAAATTCCACAATGTCAGTCTGTCCTATATTTTGGTAGAGAATCCTAAGAAATTCTGGTGCTATGTAAAGTATACTAGCGGTAAAACAAATCAATATCTTCAATACATGATAGTAATGGTGACGCAACTGATGACAGTTTTGCTAAAGCAGAATTGATTTACACAGCCTTCCGAAATTCCTTCACAAAAGAAGACAAAGCAAATATTCCAGAATTCATATCAAGAACACCTGCCAGCATGTATAATTTAGAAATTGATGCCCCTGTTGCATTAAAGCAACTGAAATCACTTAACAAAAGTAAGTCTCCCAGTCCCTATTGCATACAAATTACTTTCCTTTCAGAGTATGCTGATGCAATAGCTCTGTACCTAGTTATCATATACAACCCACTCACTCATCGAACATTCCATACCCAAAGACTGGAATGTTGCACAGGTTATGCCAACATTCAAGAAAGTCAGTAGGAGTGATTCACAAAATTACAAGCCTACGTTATTGACTTCAGTTTGCAGTAGGATTTTAGAACAAATAATTTCCTCAAATATTATGAACTAACTTGTAGAGAATAAGTCTTTATTTCTGTCCTGTAATTCTCCATGTTTGTACCAGTTACTTTGTCAGTTGGTCCCTGTGCGGGAACTAGCATCGTGTTACTTTGCAAAAATGTGTTAGTTTTTCTCTACTTGTTATTATAAACATATGCATGTCATTGCAGCATGTGTTGAATTCTACTGCTGATACATACAGCCAAATCAGTCTATCTATTGACCCATAGTCATCACAGATTCAGAAAATTATCATTCTTGTGAAAAACAGGTGGCTCTTTACTCACATAATGTGATGAATGCTATTGACAAGGTATGTCAAATAGATTGATTCTAGATTTCCGAAAGACTTTCGACACTGTACCTCACAAGCTTCTACTAATCAAACTGCATACTTATGGAATATTGCCACAGTTGTGCAACTGGATTTGTGATTTCCTGTTAGAAGGGACACAGTATGTTGCAGTTGATGGAAAATCATCAAGTATAATGGTAGTGATATCTAGTGTTCCCAAGAGATGTGTTATAGGGACCCTAATGTTCCTTATTTTTATAAACAGATAATGCTGTCACGTTTTGGTTAATAAAGTCACCAAAATATCAAATGCAACTGCAAAAGGATTTAGATAAGATACATGCATAGTGCAAAAAGTGGCAATTGACCCTTAACACTTTGAAGACCAGCAGCTGAGGTACGCACTGGGTCCAGTGGACTGCCATTTTTACCATTCTTTGAAATGTCACACTTGTAGGTCCAATTTTGGAGTATTGTTGTGCATTCTTGGATCCCCACCAAGTGGGATTGACAGACGATTTAGACAAAGTACAGAGAAGGACAGTTCTTTTGTATTATCATGATATAGGGGGGAGAGTGTCATGGAAATGATGCATGAGTGGGGGTGAAAATCATTAAAACAAACACATTATTTGTTGCGATGAGATCTGTTTGTGAAATTTCTTTCAACAACTTTCTCTTCTGAATGCGTACATATTTTGTTAGCACCCACCTACATAGGAAGGCAAGATTATAAAAATAAAATAAAAGACATCAGATAAAAACGGAAAGATTTATGTGTTGTTCTTTTCTGTGAGCTATTAAAGAATGGAACTGTAGAGAAACATCATAAAAGCAGTTTAATGAACTCTCTGCCATTCACTTCAATGTGACTTGCAGAGTGTTTATGTAGATGTAGAATATTATAGTAGTGGGTGCTTCCACTGAGGAGCAGCTCAGAAATTTATGTATTTTGTTCAGGGTACTACAGAGTATTGATTTAAAATGCAACAAAAATAAGTTTTTTCAAAATATTGTTGTTTACATTGGGTTTGAAGTCTTTAGAGAGACAGTAAAATCTCTATGCCAACATGTTTCTGTTGTCAGGTCTCTCCACATGAAGGAGCTCCAGGCATTTTGGGGCAAGATTGCACATTATCACATGTTGCCATGCTATCTCATCCTCTTAAACAAAATTATCTCATTTCAGTGGACCTCATAAGTGTGGAAGTGCTCTCCTGTAACCGAAAGCCAAATTGCAGTCCTCATTTTGCTTATTCTGATTTCATTCTGGAAATCATCTCATTCTTGCCACAGCTGCTTTCCAGGTTCTTTGCTATCTCTGACAAATGTACTATGTCAGTGGCAAACCACAAAGTTTTTATTTATTCTTCCTGAACTATAATTCCCTCTCCAAACTTCTTCTTTTATTCCTTCAGCTTACTCAGTTTCCTCCACACTTTCCTCCAGTGCTAATTTCATGATTCCTCAATATCTAAGAACATGTCCTATCAATTAATCCCTTCCTTTAGTCAAGGTATGCCAGAAATTACTATTCTTCCCAATTCTATTCAGTACCTCATCATTAGTTATGTAATCTAATTTTCAGTATTTGCCTGTAGCACCACATTCAAAAGCTTCTATTATTCTCCAGTATGGACTATTTATCATCTGTGCTTCACTACCATACAAGATGACAATCTACACAAATGTCTTCAGAAAAGACTTCTTAACACTTAATATTTAATGTTAATAAAGTCCTCTTTTCAAAAACACTTTTCTTCTCATTGCCATTCTGCATTTTATATCATCTGTATGGAGACCATCATGTGTAATTTTACTGCCCAAGTAGCAAAGCTCATCTACCACCTTTATAATCTCATTACCTAATCTAAGTTCTTCAGCATTATCTGATTCATCTCAAAGTTATAAGTGTAGCTAGGTGACCTGTGCCATGGTGGAGCATGTGGTGTTCCTCACTCACAGGACATCAGCAAAGCTTTAAGCAGTACTCCATGGTGAAAAATCTTGATATCTTTTGGTTGAGGAGGCCATATGTGTGGATGTAACAAGCTACTCTTAGATGAACTACAAATTATGCTTAAATGCACTTCCAATGAGTATAACTAATAATGCATTGATTATTTAATGCACCATGTAAAAATATTATGTGAATATTTACCTTTATTGGGCCTCCACTTCTTGATAATGATTTCAAATAAATTTATTGATTATAATGAGGATCATTTGGACTTTCAATTATATATGAGTGAAGCACTTAAATAGAATGTTGGGTTTGATGAATTCCTATTAATTATTTTTACAAGATGCTTGCCCTACAAAAATCCAACACACAGTTTTAACACCAAAGAATAACATGTTGTTAAAATTTTTCATAATAAAATATATACAACATGCCAAGAATAACATACAGTTGTTTGTAGAGAAGTGAGGTGACCACAACAAATGCCGTGGTGGAGTAGCCGATCGGTCTAAAGTGTCTCGCTGCGGAGCGTGCAGTTGCTCGCTGTGGAGGTTCGAGTCCTCCCTGGGGCATGGGTGTGTGTGTTTGTCCTTAGGTTAGTTTATCTAGGTTTAAGTAGTTTGTAAGCTACAGACTGATGACCACGCAGTTTCGTCCGATAGATTTACAAATATTTGAACATTTTTGAACCACAACAAATTGTTTGCTGTGGACTTCATTATATATACAATTCAACAGTATTTCCCAGAAAGTGCTAAGGAGCTGACTTTCCCCTCCTTCCCTTCCTCCTTCCCCACCTCACTCAGTCTAGATGCTTGTATCACTGGAGTGGCCAGACATGATAGTTGTGTGTGTATAGTTGTCTGAGGGATTGCGTGAAAGTATGTGTTTCTTTTTCTGATGAAAGCCTGGGCCAAAAATTTTAAATTGTGAGAATGTGATTATCTATTTTCGTATCTGTCAGCAGCTCCACGAGCCCCTTGATGGCAAGTTGTTACCTATCCTCCATTATTGATAAATATGATTTGTCCACATCACATGAGACATTTGAATTTGGATGACTACACATGGCATTTTTAACTAGGAGAAAATTTGATTGGAATGTCAATAATAGAGGATAGATAACAACTCAGTGTAAAGACATTTGCTGAGTTACTGACAGGCTCATAAAATACACAATGACATTCATACAACTAAATTTTTGGCCATAGTCTTCATCAGAAAAAAAAGAGAAAGAAAAAGTAAGAGAAAAAGAAACACATACAATTACACATATATCTTTTTTTTTTTTTTTTTAATGAAGACCATGGCTGAAAATTCATTTGTGCGGATGTGATTATCTATTTTTATATGCCTGTCAGCAGTTCAGTGAATGACTTTGTGGTGAATTGTTATCTATCCTCTATTATATATATGTGTGTGAAATTTGTCATATAGGCCTATAGGGTAAACACAACAAAAATTATGCACAACTGTTAAAAGTTAGCAATTCTTCTTTTTATGAGTGAAATATATGGGCTGATGAATTTTTGTAATATTTTACTTTTACATAGCAACATACAAAAAAATAAGAAAAAGGTTATAAGATTACAGATAAATTAAAAGAAATATATCATCGTCATCATCTTCTTCTTCATCATTAGAGACTCATTATGCCTTTCAGCATTCAGTCTGGAGCATAATATCCCTTATAAAATTCCTCCATGATCCCCTGTTTGATGCTAACATTGATGCATCTTATGATGTCAAACCTATTACTTCAAAATCATTTTTTACTGAATCTCAGTACTTTCTCTTGGTATACCTCAACTTCTCTTACCCTCTACTGGTGAACCCATGAGTCTATTATGTAACCTTGAAATGTAGGTAACCTTGCAAAGGAATACATGACTCAAAAATTTTTGTAGAGGGTTGTGTAAATGTGTAAAAGTTGCATATCCCAAATTTTGTGACTGAAATCACAATAAATGTTAGCAAAAAGGGGTGGAATCATAATTTTCAATTAACTCAGAATAGTACCATAAGATTCAAAGGATAATAAACTCTTAATCTTCGTTTGTTATAATGTGATTAATTAAGGAGAATAAGAAGAGGCCATTATGAGAGCTCTTGAAATATATTAATAATTTAATTTCATACATCACACCTTATTTTGATATACATGTTGGTAGCAAATATAAGAGATGTACTATTTGCAGTCTTTATAACTAGGATAAATGCAGGAAAGAGACCTAAATATTGTCAATTTATTTGCCTGTACTTGATGTGATGAAGTATTTACAATTTTTATTATCAGTATTAGTGTTTGTTCATTTTTTGGGGGTTGTTAAAAATGTATATTAATGTTTTGTATTATTGTTTTATGCAGATAAATGAAAGCAAGCTTCATTTCTTTTACAACCTAAATAGTCTTCACCCAGAAGAGAAAGATCTGTGGTTGAGCAATATTACAGTCAGTGATGGACAGTGGCACACAGTGAAGGTAAGTAGTTGTCCCATCATAATGTGATGTAATTGCAGGAAATGGAGTCATATTTCCTGGTTTGGTTAAATGAGTTCATTTTAAGTCTATGCTTGCTCTTTATTAATACACTGACTTAGCAAGTGTCATGGGATAGGCACATAATTTGTGTGGCTCTTGCACACTGCAATGAGAAGTCATGGAAATACACTATGCGATCAAAAGTATCTGGACACCCCCAAAAACATATGTTTTTAATATTAGGTGCACTGTACTGCCAGCTACTGCCTGGTACTCCATATCAGGGACGTAAGTAGTCATTAGACATTTTGAATGGGGTGCTTCACAGAACTCATGGATTTCAGTCGTGGTCAGGTGCCTGGACATGTAACTTGTGTTAACAGTCTGTATGTGACATTTCCACACTGCTAGATATCCCTAGGTCCACTGTTTCTGATTTGATTGTGAAGTGGAAACATGAAGGGACACATTCAGCATGAAGATGTACAGGCTGATCTCATCTGTAGACAGTTTAAGAGAGTTGTAGTATAATAGGCAGGCATCTATCCAGACCATCACACAGGAATTCCAAACTGCATTAGATGACAGTTATGTGGGAGGGGAGAGAACTTGTTAGAGTGGCTACCCACAATCCACACATCACACAGGTAAATGCTAAATGACACCTCACTTGGTGTAAGGAGCATAAACATTGGATGACTGAACGGTGGAAAAAATATTGTGTGGAATGACAAATCACAGTACACTATGTGGTGATCCACTGGCAAGATGTGGGTGTGGCAAATGCCTGGTGAATGTCATCTGTCAGTATGAGTAGCACCAACAGTAACATTCGGTGGCAGTGGTGTTGTGGTGTGGTCATGTTTTTTTATGAAGGTGGCTTGCATCCCTTGTTATTTTGTGTGGCACTATTCACAACACAGGCATGTTTGAAACAACTTCTTCCTTCCCACTGTTAAAGATCAATTCAAAGATACCTATTGCATCTTTCAACAGGATCAGGCACCTGTTCATAATGCATGGACTGTAGCATAGTGAATAAATGACAATAACACCCCTGTAAAGGACTGGCCTGCACAGAGTCCTGACTTGAATCCTTTAGTACACCTTTGGGATGTTTAGGAATGCCGACTTCATGGCAGGCCTCACCGACCTACCTCGATCCCTCTCATCAGTGCAGCATTCCATGAAAAATGTGCTTCTATTCCCAAAGAAACCTTCCAGTACCAGATGGAACACATGCCTGTGAAAGTGGAAGCTACCATCAAGGCTAAGAGTGGGCCAACATCATACTGAATTCCAGCCTTACCGATGGAAGGCACTACAAACTTGTAAGTCATTTTCAGCCCAGTGTCTGAATACTTTTGATCACATAACGTAAGTCTACAAGTGGCTGGTACTACACAGCTAACGCCAAATTGTTACTGGGTGGAACCCAATTCAGGTCAATTCATTAATGCTGGATCCATGACACAGAACATGTTTTCCACAGCATGCCAGATATGCACATCTGTGTGATCATCTCATTCATTGGATCTCCTCTGCATGTTCCTGGACAGCATGGGAATGACACAGTGATGTGTTATCACTTTCACATATTGCAAAATTGTCAGGATGAAAGGAAAAAATGGGTGTAGATAATCCCCGAATATTCTTCAAAAGAGACAGATTGGCTGGCCAGTTGTTACCTTAATTCTGTACTGCCGATAACCACAAAAAAACGCAAATGGAGACAGAAATAAAAGAGGACGCTAGCTTCTGGACCTGTGTTCCTTCATCAGCTAGGAGAGGAGGGATCAGGAAACAGAAGATAAAGGTTACTCACAACCTAGCATGTTGCCGGAGAATTTCCATTTGTAATTGACTAATTCCCAGATAGCTCAATATAGTGCAGATCATTGAAATATCTGTCCAGAACAACTGGGTCTCATACACCCCAGATGATGTCAGAGACTCCATAATCTGGGACCACATCTTCGTGGCAGGAGTCATCCTTCAATTCATGTGGTTTGCATTAACATGGTGCCTCCCATCAGCCTGGTGGAGTTGAAATCATGATTTGTCTAGTGTCCATCCCTGGTGAGTGGCAACAAATGCCTGCTGATGTGTCCAATTACGTGTTAACAGAGGCATGTGTGTATCCCACAGAACCTATGTTCCTGCATATTGCCCACATGGATATGTGACTAGTATGTCTTGTGTTGACTTGACCTATGATTTGTTCAGAATTGATGATCAATCTCAGATGTTGCTGGTCATGGTCATTGGTGATGTCCAGGCAGCCAGTATTTCATCTGTTGTCAACTGACACCCATCATTCAACTATTCATGATGTATCCAGTACACAATGGAATGAGTTGAAATGAATTCCTGCACCACTGTTGAAATCAAATTCTTTGGACAGAAACCACCATACTCTGTTTGAACAGCTTCAGTTCCTGATGAAGTGTGTTGTGCAAATCAGTTGCACAACTATGTCTTGGAAGATCTTCTATATAACTGCAAAAGGCACAGTGAGAGTGTGATGTGGAAACATCACACCTGCACCACTGTACCCTCCTGTTATCCTATGACATTTAATACTTTACTGTATTATGTTTTCTCACAAAAAAGCAGGGTTGCCCAATAGACTGATAATATTTGTATACGAAATAAATCATGGAGTAATGTGAATAGAAACTAAATGATATTTGGTTTTGTTGAAACCCACAAGTGAACAAACAGGTCAACAGATAGCACTGGACAGCAACATGTCTTTGACGCTGAATGGGAATCATTTCTAAAATGAGCTGTACTGAGAGATGAATTACAGATTCTTGACTTTATCAGAAAAGGCACTACTGTGAAGCTTTATTACTGTAATTGAGAATCTACTACTGCAACTTTACAATACTATCACCATGAGATCTGTGTTCAAATAGGTAAAGGTCATGTGACAAGTGCTGCTGTGAAGAAAATAATTACAAAGTATGATGCCATTGGTTGTCTTGATAATTGGTCCTGTACTACTATTGGCATCTACATGAGCTTGTGTTGGACCTAACCTGTGCCGGCCACTTCAGATGGCTTCCTCTCTTCAAACTCATTGATTGCACCAGCTAATACCCAGCCTCCCTGGATTTACACCATGTCATTACGTCACCCCAGCAGCTACTAAGAATGATAATCAGCAAGAGAACTTGTGCTCAGTGTAAGGTTCCATATTATTTTTAATTAAATTCAGGACACTTTTCAAAACAATGAACAAACATTCAGGACAAATGCATAGAAATCAAGAAACATTGGAAAGAATGTCAATATAGTAAAAATAATAATTTATTTTCACATATCTACTGTATCACTTATGATAGGTTAACAGCAGTTACACATATACAGTTTTGATGTAAAGAAGTACATAAATTGCACATACTTTGCACTGAAGTTGATGCTATATACTCACTGGTACTTAAGGAGTACTTTTAGTGCTTTATACTAGCTCTACAAGTTTTATTTCATTAGTGATCAAATTGTAGAAGCCCAGACAAGGAAGCCTAATGAACATGGTTTTTATTACTGTCAGAGCTTTTACTGTTTCAAAATTGAGTCATTTTTCCCATCTGTCCACAAAGCTTTAATAATTAAGGACACTCTTGCAATAGATGCATTGGAACCTGGAATAGGCAATGAAAATTCAACTAAGCTTCTAATATGTTTAGAGTCACTCTTTCATGATGAAAATGAGAAAAAAATGGTATGCGATTTTTCACTAACACTTGATTTAATATTGCAGTCCACCAGTTTTCTTTCACAAAATTTACTTCCACTCATCAAATAATTCTCTCTCACCACTGTGAAGGTATTAATAATAGATTTTACAAAACTTTAAAAGTATTGAACACCAATCCAGCTGATAGTTTTATTTAGGACAATCAACTCCATTGGCCGAAGAGGTTCCAAAACCAGCTCACACCATTCACAAACATGTCCTAAGCATGTATCATAGAAAGCTGTAATGATGATGTTGAACAGATCAGCTGACACTAGTCCCTCACTTTTCAACTCATGTAAGAACTGTTTTACTGCAGAAGTAAAAAAATCTTTTGATTTTTCTGGCTTCTAATTCATTAAAAAATAAATAAAAAAATATATATATAAAAAAAACTGAGAGAACCTTCAATCATAGTTACAATTTCTTTTTCAATGCATAAAATACAGTTGGAGAATATACTTAACTGGCCTGAAAGGAACTCAAGGGCAATGAAAGACAGTGGATATTCAAAAAGAAAGAAAAAAAATCAGGATTATGCTACATTTGGCAAGGGACAGAAAGTAGAATTTCAGTGCTGGAAAAACACTAATGATTCTCTTAACAGCTGGGAGAAGTGATAATCATCCTGTTTTACTATTAGCTAAAAGTTTCTTTTACTCCACTTCTACAAATTCATAACATGATTTTAGTTTCTCAACACATGCAGCATAAATGCCGAATTGTTGATAGATTTTTAACAATTTACCTATTACAGTTTGAACAAATCACTATATTTGCGGCCTCCTACAAAAGTTGAATTAGGAGAGCTAGGAAAAAAGAAACAGAAAAAGCCAATGTGAGATGAAAATCTGGGACATTTCACTGTCCCCAAAGAGGCTTTGGAGACATGGGGACATTTTGTTAAAAATCAGGACTGTCCTAGAAAAATTGGGACAAATGAGAATCCAAGCTCAATGGCAACTGTCGCTACCACTGTCACTCCAGCCTTTATGTCTTTCTTGCACCAGATCCCAATGAACTTCAAATTATGAAGAACTGTGTTTAATTGTGTGGTGCTGATATACTGTATATACTTGAGTAATCCGCACCCTTGAGTAATCCACGCATCCCCTGATTTTGACGGGGGGGGGGGGGGGGAGTGTGGGGGGAAGAAAGAAACAGCCACATGAATTTGTGTAATTGCGGATACCACCCGTCAGCTTTGAAGAAGCACGTGAGGGCAGCTATCTTGGATGTCCCATCTGTTAAACTTCAAAACAACACGTAAAGGCACACAAGGTTGTCACATCCAGGGTGTGTGAATCTTGTACCAACCCCATAAAATTTTCATATTCTACCTTCTAAACATTCTCAAATAAATTAAAAAATATTTCATTCGTAACATATTATTGTGAAATCGTACTCACAGTAACACACACTGAAATGTACTCTTATAGAATCTGAACAGTTAATAAATAAATGGAGCTGAGACTGGTATTACACAGTCATATATCTTTGTCAAAGTTGATATGTCATGTATTTACATCAAAGGTATGTGATAGTGTAATAGGGAACTTTGACAGACAGGTATCTTTTGTCAAAGAAATGTCTTCAAATGTAGCGCCTCACCATATATTTGATTATTAAAGCTCCTTGTCTCTGATATAGTCTTTGTCATGTGCTGATATCGGTTTGGATAATATGGTAGTACTGAACTGAATAAAACCCAACTTAAGTAGATAACGTACTTTATTATTCTGAAAGATCGTATCACAAGCAAATGCAACTACTCATTCTTACATCAACAATGTAACTGTTCATACACACCAGCCACGCTGTCAAAGAAACTGGCTGAAAGCTATGTTACTTTGCCATACAGGTTTGTGACGTGAGGAGACCCTTTACAGTGAAATTACTGATACGTTATGTCACTGTCATTGACAAGTGAATTATATGCAGATTTGATAGTGGCCAAGGTAGCACGCAATAAAAAATTATTATCTGCTATCTTGAAATATGACAACCATAATTCCCCTTTTTAACACCACTTGAAGATTTATGTCTAAGAAATATTATGAATATTTGATAATATTTCTTTGTCAAAGATTTGATCAAAAATATTATCGTGTAATACAAGCAGAGTAATACTTGCCTAGTGTGTTTTGTTCTTGCAGATGGAGTAATATCAAGCAAAATTCAAGTAATCTGTGCACCTCAGTTTTTCGTTCAAAAAAAAAAAAAAAAAAAAAAAAAAAAAAAACCTACTTGAGTATATAGGGTAAAATATAATGTCATATTACCTGGGTATCATCACTTATGAATGATCAATTACCTGCATGAATACTTATAACCAAGGAGATAAAAATACTGCACTAAAGTTATTAATTGTTTGAATATCAGCTTTTTTGCAATATACTACCATATAGAACTGACAATGAAAATTTGCTAATGCACATGGGACCCACATTTTCTCATCCATAGATAGACAAGCTGTTCTGAATGACTATCTGTGCCACTACTTGAGAGAGACTTCACAATAGTAGTTTAAGTGAGTTAAGTTACTGTGGATAATTTAAATGAGTCATATAATGAGAATAAGTTGAAAGTGCCATAAATACAACCAGTAAATAACAGACAGACATATTGAAAAGATGATCACATTCACACAACTAAAATTGTTGCCCACAGCCTTCATCAGAAAGGCAGCATACACACATTCATGCAATCATAGGGAAATTTTCCACTGATTCAAAAGTGATAGAGTGACTGGTCACTACTTAACTTAATTTGGTATTGCCTTTAGTCACATACACAAAAAAAGATGAAAATGGAGATGAGAATAAATATGGATACTAGCTTCTGGAAACATTTTTCTTCATCACATAACAGAGGAGGGAAGAGAAAGAGGACCGAAGGGAAAGGTTACTCACAACCGAGACTGTGAAGTAAGGATAAAAATAATGTATCACCAAGACAGAATATTATCATTCCAATGTAGTCAACACTGGACATTGCACTGTTGCTGGTCATTATGTCCATAGTTTCTTCAAAATTAGTTTCTGATAGTATAGGACACATGACATGAATAATGATAGGACACATTCATCAGCATATAATACTTTGGACAATTGTGCTTAGTATTAATACATCTGAAAATTGTGGGTCCAAAAATGTGTCTCTTCAATAGCCCATATCCTGGGTTCACTTGATCAGACTGATAAGAGGTAAAATGTTTTGGATAGCTCTTGGCCTCTTGGTCATATATGAAATTTAAAGATTACTTCATGCAGTCCAGCCAAAGTGAGCCAATAAATTGGATTCTGAACATTACATGTGCTCTAGGGTGGGCTTTATATGGTTTATAAAAGTACTATTTGTTCATTGGTTGTCCCCCAGTAGGAAGAAGCATAATTTTTTTAGTACTGAACCTATGAATTAGAGATGGCTACTTGTAACCTTTTTATCAATCACGGCAAATAGCTCGGATTTTAACAATGTATTCTGTAGAATTTATCCATCAGTGTCAATTTACCATTTACAAAATGTGAAAAGTAGAATGAGCATGGAGGCAGCCATTCCCTACTTTTATGTTTGAGTGAGTATTTTAAACAAGAACATATTTGCCTTTTTTGTACTCTGGCAGGATCATTTTTGATCTAGTATACTTTATATTCCAGAATTGATACAAAGGTAACAAGTGTAATACATTCCTCCAATTAGCAAACAATAGATTATTCCAGTGTAACAATAAATAGTTTTGTAAGTAGAGAACAGTAAGTGGACAGCACTATGATGGGGGGGGGGGGGAGGGGTGGAAGAAAGGGAGGATACTTCAGAGTGGCTTGTGGGTGAGCCACAAATAGATGGTTTTAGTGAAAGCTGGTGGAGGTGGCATTAGGCGGACACCTGCACTGACTTCCTACATGGTAGAATTGTGGTGGTTCCTCTCAACTTGCAGTTAATGGAGAATGAACACAGTTGAGTTGTAACTGCAGACAACTGCTGGTAGCAGAATTGCTTGTTTTCTTTGCCTACAAATAGAAATTTCTGCTTTAGCTGTCAGTGATCATTTACAGATGTGATGAGTTAGCAATTTTTCACTCAGATGCAGAATGAGAAAACAATAATTTCAATGCTGATAATGAGATACACTCAGTGTGTTTCTGAGTGAACTATTGCTAACTCTTATCATCTAAAGAAATTATCTGAAATTAGTTAATTTCTTTTGAAATTTGATGTAGATATGCTGGACAGTAAACCATTATAACGATTACAGTTATGTCTCCATAGTAAATGAAATGTTGTTCTTTCCTGAATACATTTACGTTACAGAGGATCAATACCATGGAGCTCCGGATTTGTTCTGAAATAATTCAAGCAATAGAAACTTCACTAAGTCTGCCTTCATATCTTTTGTAAAACTATAAATGTTCTGCTTAACTGATAACTGATGATAAACCTGTGAGCACACATACTATGAGCATTTTCAAAACTTTTAGCATTTTGACATATTAAATATAAATGTTCAAGATTTTTACACATTTAATACATTTCAAACTGTTCACCGAGTGTCAGAAATATTGCATAACTTTTAAAAGCACCAGTTCTTGCGGGATAGCAATGGAAGCTCAGGTTGGAATGTCAGTAATATAATAAGCATATGTTGCAACCAAGGGTAATGATTGTCTTTCCTATGAACCTATCCATCGATCAGCAGTCTTCTTCATGGGAATTTAAATAAATACCCTCTTACTATTCAGTTCACTGGAGTAAACAGAAGTTCCAATTTTTTTCTTTCAGCTACTCACTCACTTCTACCACTTCCATATAGTTTCCAAAACTAAAATTTTACATGTTACATGTTAGTAGCTTGTTCACAACACCTTGCAAATACGGTGGCCGGCTGTGATGAAAATATTCACTGATAGGTCAAAATTAACTGATCAACAATATGTATGTAGTGCCTCCTTTTGTTTTGATCTACAAACATACAATACCCCAACATAATATTTACTGTGAAGAGTATAATGCAGTGATATGAAACTTGTTTCTAAATAATATAAAACAATTTTATCAGCTGTCTGTATTATTATCCATTATAAGCTATATGTGCTCTGTATTTATGTACATAAATTTGTTTTAATCAACATATGCAACATGTATTTCATATTAAATGTCTTCCTTATACATACTTTATGTAACATTGTTTTCTTTGTTCCAAAAATTTTTCAGGTGACTCGTTACGGATCAGTTGCTATTCTGATACTTGACGATGGAGAAGGTTTGAGATATAATGAAACTTTCAAGTTCAGTGGCCATCAGCTTTTGGTTGTGGATAAGCAAGAAGGTGTTTATGTTGGAGGAAAGGCTGAGTATACAGGTGTTCAGACATTTGAAGTTCACAATGACTACCAGAAAGGTAAGTGCAAAATCAACACTACAACCGCCACCACCACAACCATCACAATCACAATTTATTATCATTGATATTGCATCATCATCATTATCATCACCATCACATCTAGTTACAGGGACAACAGTCTGGATGATTGACTGAGCTGGCCATGTAACATCAGCTAATGTGGCTTTGCCACACAGCTACTGCGAACGGCTGAAAGCAAGGGGAAACTACAGCTGTAACCTTTCCCGAGGACATGCAGCTCTACTGTATGAACATATGATGATGGCATCCTCTCGGGTAAAATATTCCGGAGGTAAAATAGTCCCCCATTCGGATCTCCGGGCGGGAACTACTCAGGAGGATGTGATCATCAGGAAAGACAATACTGGCATTCTACGGGTCGGAGCATGGAATGTTAGATCCCTTAATAGAGTAGGAAAATTAGAAAATTTAAAAAGGGAAATGGATAGGTTGAAGTTAGATATAGTGGGGATTAGTGAAGTTCGGTGGCAGGATGAACAGGATTTCTGGTCAGGTGAGTACAGGATAATAAATACAAAATCAATTGGGGGTATCACAGGAGTAGGATTGATAATGAATAAGAAAATAGGAATGCGGGTAAACTACTATGAACAGCACAGTGATTGCATTATCATTGTCAAGATAGATACGAAGCCAACACAGACAACAGTAGTACAGGTTTATATGCCAACTAGCTCTGCCGATGATGAGGAAATTGAAGAAATATATGAGGAGCTAAAGGAAATTATTCAGACAATTAAGGGAGAGGAAAACTTAATTGTTATGCGAGACTGGAATTCGGTAGTAGGACAAGGAAGGGAAGGGAAGATAATAGGTGAATATGGTCTGGGCAAAAGGAATGAAAGAGGAAGCCGCCTGGTAGAATTTTGTACGGAACATAATTTAATTATAACAAACACCTGGTTCAAGAATCACAAAAGAAGGTTGTATACGTGGAAGGAACCAGGAGACACCGGGAGATACCAGGTAGATTTTATAATGGTAAGACATAGATTTCGGAACCAGGTTTTACATTGTAAGACATACCCAGGGGCAGATATAGACTCTGACCATAACTTGTTGGTTATGAACTGAAGGCTGAAACTAAAGAAACTACAAAAAGGTAGGAAAATAAGGAGGTGGGACCTGGATAAATTGAAGGAACCTGAGGTTCTTAAGAATTTCAGAGGGAGCTTTAGGCAACAATTGACAGAAATAGGGGAAAATAAAACAGTAGAGGAGGAATGGGTAAAATTGAGAGATGAAATAGTGAAGGTAGCAGAGGACAAAATAGGTAGGAAGGCAAGACCTACAAAAAATCCTTGGATATTACAGGAGATACTAAATTTAATTGATGAAAGGGGAAAATTAAAAATGCAGTAAATGAAACAGGCAAAATGGAGTACAGACGACTAAGAAATGAGATTGACAGGAAGTGCAAAATGGCTAAGCAGGAGTGGCTAGAAGGCAAATGCAAGGATGTAGAGGAATGTATAAATAGGGGAAAAATAGATACAGCCTACAGGAAAATAAAAGAAACATTTGGAGATAAGATAAACAGCTCTATGAATATTAAGGACCCTGATGGAAAACCAGTTCTCAGCAAAGAAGGGAAAGCTGAAAGGTGGAAAGAGTATATATAGGGGCTCTACAAAGGAAATGAACTTCGAGACAATATTGTAGGAAGGGAAAAGGATGTAGATGAAGATGAAATAGGAGCTACTGTTCTGAGAGAAGAATTTTACAGGGCCCTGAAAGACCTAAGTCGAAACAAGGCCCCTGGAGTAGATGATATTCCCTCAGAGCTACTGAAGTCTCTGGGAGAACCAGCCATGACAAACCTGTTTCACCTGGTGTGTAAGATGTATGAGACAGGTGAAGTACCCTCAGACTTTAAGAAAAATGTTATAATCCCCATTCCAAAGAAAGCAGGTGCAGACAGGTGTGAAAACTACAGAACCATCAGTTTAATAAGTCATGGTTGCAAAATATTAACACGAATTATATACAGAAGGATGGAAAAACTGGTAGAAGCCGACCTCGGGGAAGATCAGTTTGGGTTCAGGAGAAATGTAGGAACTCGGGAGGCAATATTCACTTTACGGCTTATCCTAGAAGATAGATTAAGAAAAGGCAAACCTACATTTCTAGCTTTTGTAGATTTGGAGAAGGCTTTTGACAATGTTGATTGGAATAAACTCTTTCAAGTTCTGAAGCAAGCAGGAATAAAATATAGGAAATGTAAGGTTATTTACAGCTTGTACAAAAACCAGACAGCCGTTGTCAGAGTTGAAGGGCATGAAAGAGATGCAGTGGTTGGGAAGGGAGTAAGACAGGGTTGTAGCCTTTCTCCAATGTTATTCAATTTGTACATTGAGCAAGCTATAAAGGAAAGCAAGGAGAAATTTGGAGAAGGAATTAAAGTTCAGGGTGAAGAATTAAATCATTGCGTTTTGCCGACGACATAGTAATTCTGTCAGATACAGCAAAGGACCTAGAAGAGCAATTGAACGGAATGGACAGTGTGCTGAAAGGTGCATATAAGATGAACATTAACAAGAGCAAAACTAGGGTAATGGAGTGCAATGTAAGAAAATCAGGTGATGCTGAAGGAATTAGATTGGGAAACGAAGCAATAAAGGAGGTAGATGAGTTTTGTTACTTGGGCAGTAAAATAACAAATGATGGTCGCAGTACAGAAAATATAAAATGCAGAATGGCAATGGGTAGAAAAGCGTTCTTGAAAAAGAGAAATTTGTTAATATCGAATATTGATTTAAGCTTAAGGAAGTCCTTTCTGAAGGCATTTGTATGGAGTGTTGCCTTGTATGGGAGTGAGACATGGACGATAAACAGTGCGGACAGGAAGAGGATAGAGGCTTTTGAAATATGGTGCTACAGAAGAATGCTGAAGATTAGGTGGGTGGATCACGTAACTAATGAGGAGGTACTGAACAGAATTGGGGAGGAAAGAAATTTCTGTCATACCTTGACTAAAAGAAGGGATAGATTGGTAGGACACATTCTTAGACATCAAGGAATTGTGAATTTAGCATTAGAGGGAAGTGTATGGGGTAAAAATCATAGAGGAAGACCAAGAGATGGATACAGTAAGCAGATTCAGACAGATGTAGGTTGCCGTTCTTATGTGGAGATGAAGAGGCTTGCTCAGGATAGTGTATTGTGGAGAGCTGCATCAAACCAGTCTCCGGACTGAAGACCACAACAACAACACATCTAGTTTTCCATTGTTATCCTAAATCAACTCAGAAAATGCTAGGATGGGTGTAACCAATGTTCTTTCCCATCTTCTCAGAATTTTAGTTTGTTCTCTGCCTCCATTAACTCTTTAGCTGCTGCCACTGAGCATCCTGTCAGCCAGGTGACACACACACCATTGAGGCCGTCTAATCCCCACACCTGCGCTGTTGTGCTTCTCAACAGCCTGCTGCTCAGCCCGTCATGCAGTGGACATGAAATATATAAAATTATTACAAATAAATGTTAAAGGTTTATGTAACAACCAAAACAGAAATTAGGCGCATAAGTAAATTATGACTAGAGTGGTGTAGTTATTTAATTTACAATTTTATAATGGCCAATTTATATGAATAACCGAACTTTTCAGGTAAGCGGTACACGGCAAACATATTACAGTAAAACCCTGCTTTTATGTTCCTGGATTTTACATTTTCCCACCATTTACACAATTTTTTATCGTTCCTGTCAAATTTCCTATGTTTACAAAGTTTATTTGCCACTATTTCTGCATTACATTTTTACATTTTTCCCACATTTTACGCTTTTTGAAACCATGTTCGTGAAGAAAAATGACATAATTGACATAAATTGATGCTGGCATGTCTTTTGTCCTCAAATATAGTGTTTATAAAAGTTACAGAGTCAAGTATCTTGACACTTTGTGTTTATTTAAATGTATATTACACATTTCGTTGTTTGCTATACTCACCTAGTTGACTTATGATGCAGTGGCTGATGGGAGTATAGCTGTCCCATCAGCCACCATGCCATGGCTTAGCTTTGTTTAAGCAACTGTTAGTTTTCCATGATTTGCATGAAGTGTTTCGAGAATTTATTGTTATTGTGAAATGAAAATATTTATCTAAATAGTTTTGTGACATTTTATAAATGGTGAGACTGATAGTTTGCTTGTGTATGTTTGTCTGCACTTTGAAGAAGGCACAGTATAACTTCAAAAATGCGATTATAGTATACCAATGTCACAAAAATACTTATGCATATATTTGCACTCTAGAATGTGAATAAATTTTTTAACATCATCATGCAAAACATCTAAAATTACAAAAAGTACGGTACTTGTGCAGTTTCACTATGTAAATAATGAATGCCACTTAAAGCCTTGCTGACAAAGTTGATTATGATGAATGAAATTACGTAAAAAATTAATACTTCCTATAAAGTTACCAGTTCCAGTTCTACCTAGTGCTTAAAGTAGTACAAAATTCAGATAACCTTTATTACATAATAAATAAACTTCCTGGCAAGTATTATGTACATATATGACAAATAAACTACGAAAATGCAAGGGTGATCCAGTAAGCATATTTTACAGTTTAAATATTATTTCCCAAATTTTACATTTTCCCACAATGTACACTACTTTCTTTAAGTCCCTTGAAAAACATAAAAATGGGGTTCTACTGTAGTAGATTACAAAAAACACCAGAAAATATTAGTGACAAAATCTGTTGACAAAAGCATAATGTTACTGTAATAACTTTATTAACACAAGAAAACTCAACTCTATACAGCAAGTGTTTTTAATCATAGTTCACTGCTGAGTGCCGTGCTCCTCTAAATCCAGGCGAGCCCCAGTTCACTTAGGCAGCATTCTCTAATTGCTGTAGTGCCCCTATATTACTTTGCACACATTATGTGCGGTGTTAGTTTTGAATTTACGACACTCTGTCACAACACTTTTCCCCCCTTTGGAAAATTCACTTCACATTGCAGAGGTGTTGTACAGTGCGGAGACATCCATCGGCTCTTGATGTGTTGTGGCCAGGTCATGTGGTGCCACATAAATGTATTGGCAAAAGTGCCCAGGATAGGGCCCTTTGCATGGAACATGGACCCGTGACAGAATGATGGGTGACCTCTCTGAAGTATTGGCTGCAAGTGGCGGAGAAGTTGGCATGTTCTCTGCTGGAGGCATACGTCCCTGGGACTGAATGATGGGTGACAGCTGCAATGCCTCTAGTTCCTGCGACTGTGATGCTGGTACACCTCCCCGCACAGTCAGCTCATGTGATGGAAGCACATCTTCTGCAGGATTATGTTGGGTACTTGGAGTTGTGAGCAGTAAAGGTGGGACTCATAGTTGGTGTCTATCATCTTCTGATGGAGTACAAATAGTCCTGTGTGGAGACAATGTTGACAAAGGCAGTTCCACTGACCGCAGATGTATCTGTTTAAAATGTCGAACAACCATTCGTTCATCAGTACGGATGTCACACAATCGACGGCATCTAAACTTTTTGATGGTTCCTTTGATCCACTTGGCACAAGAGCCATACCCCCATACCCAGACAGGGGCACCTACCCAGAACTTGAGAAGCAGCCCGACACTGTCGGGAGTGAAGAAAATGTAACAATGTGCACAGCTGACGAGCATATAAGAGCTCGGCCGGGCTGTGACCACCCATGGGCGTAAATCAATAAGAACTTCGTAAGTAAAGTAAAGCATCTTCTGTAGAAAAGTCAGTGAGGAACTTCTTCATCTGACATTTGAATGTGCGTATGAGATGCTCAACCTCCCCATTTGACTGTGGATGGAAGGGCGACACTGTGACATGATGGACACCGAGGCCGGAACAGAAATCTGCAAAACCCCTGTGAGGAAAACTGAGAACCATTGTCTATGAAAAGTGTAGAGGGTAGAACTACAAGGGCGAAAATCTTTGCCAATGCATTTGTGGTTGCTGCAGTGGAAGGGGACGCACAGCAAACCACAAAAGGAAAATTGGAATAAGCCTATGTGACAAGAAACCAGTAGGCATCATGAAAAGGGCTGGCAAAACTGGCATGGACCTATTACCACGAGCACACTGGGGTAGGCCACGGAAATGGTAAGCTCGGGGGGCTGCCGACTGTTGAGCACATTTGGTACACTGAGCAACCATATATGAAATGTCTGCATCAATTCCTGGCCAGTAAACAGATTTTTAGTGCAGGAAATGCCCCAATGTCCCTGGTGTAACAACTGAAAGAAATGTTGATACAGAGAAGCAGGAACCACCACCCTTAGAAATGCTCTGTCTGTAGAGAGGAGAACCATACCGTCCTGAACAGACAGTCGCAGTTGCAAGCCATAATAGTTACAGAGTGGGTCAGAGGCCTTGCCTGAGCAGGGTGGCCACCGAACCTTGAAACCGGGAAAACCGGTTAAAGCCTTGAATTTCGGCCAGAAACCAGGATTTTTAATCCATGAGATCTCCCAGCTTTAAGAGTTAAAAAACGATCGTTCGTGTGTATAGCCTATTTGCTCAGATAACACGACCAGTTCGAAATGTACTTAATAAGAGTAAACAAGTAATTCCTGTAGTTTTAGTAAGAAAAAACCTCAAAGTTTAATATTTAAAGGTAACAAAATGCCAGTCTTTTAAAATTATGGTGACCTAAATGCTCAGATCACTAGTGCCCGCGGGTTAAATAATATTCATCGCTTCATTTTTGTGTACAAAAACATTTTCAAATATATTTCTGGGTGGTTTAAAAAGTTTTATGATTATAGGTTACATTTTCCGTTATCTATTTCTGTATTTATCTCGAAGTGTTGTTCAACCACACGACTCAATTCCTCGCGATGTACGTCGAAGAGACGCGATGTTATTGTAAGGCGTGACTACGAAATCGCAGCTAGAATGACAGGCAATTTTTATTTGTACTACATTTTAGCAATTTTCGTAATTGACCCCCCCCCATGATACTCATCAACACAGATCTCATTTGTCTGATTCTGTGTTGAAAAATCTCTTCACGGAAGCATTTTGTTGATTTTAACTATAAACTCCGAAAAAGTTGGTATTGTGATGCTTCGTTAGCATAGGCGCCGACTACGGGTATGCTCGGTCACTCATGCATACCCCAAAATTTGAATGGGTATGGCAGGCATAACCCACTGAAAATTTTGGTGTCATTTTTTCTTTACATTATATTTCTAGACTGCAATTAAAATCGACTCTCTCATTCCCATTGATGGCCGGCTGGCTTTTGTAAGACACCACTCTAAATAGATTATTTTAAACAGGTAATTGAATTCGTAGACATTAAAATCCACTTTTCACATGTGAGTGAAGTGACCGTTTTCTAAATAGTCCAAATGTTAATGGAATTCCACTTGTTAAGTCAATATTGTAAACTCAAGACGGCAACCTTTAATTGTATTAAATAAGTAGAAATGAAGTGAGTTTGGTATGATATATTGAAAATGTTTACACTACAAATTTAATTCCCGGTAGCTTTTGAGATAACCTTTTGACAACCACATACGTTACCAGTGAGCTGACATACTTGCTGCGGAGATTGTCCTATCCCTTCTAGCTAAAACATTCTGTAAACAGACAGTCCTCATAACAACTTGCGAAGGTCTTTGTGTTTTAATTGGCAGCTCTACAAAATTCTCCAAACGCAACAGCTAGTAATAGATTTTTTTCTGAATTTGAATTATCAGGTTTCAACAATTTGTCAACAATTGAACGTAGTAGTTGAACCTTAGTTTCTGTTCTTTTTGACCTGTGTCATCTGTGCATGGAATTACGTCTTAACCCTTTCCCTCCCCTCAACTTTATCTGCCCGTCTAGCCACAACCATTTGTTCAAAGATTGTAAATAACATTGCAGGGCTTCCAATAATTCATTGTGACTAGATTTTTTACTGTTACCTTGAGAAAACAAAAAGCATTAGGCTACAATGCATTGTCAAGATATATATTGTTGCATGATGTCTAAGTAAATGCAACAATACTTTCAAATAATTGTATCAAGGTAAAGGAAACAAAATAATTAAAAATTTTATTACTAATGTCTAAATTACTAATGTCTAAATTAGTAGTCAACAGTTTGAAAATGTTATTAGTTACAATAAAGGAAACATATCCTGCACACTACCATCTGTAGTCATCCCAAATTTCCATCCAAAAACTAAAAATAATCAAAAATTCTGTAAAAATACATTAATGCAATCATTATTTATAGATTTATGCAAAGAAATATTTTTGTTCATAATTCAATAAAATTTGCTGTTAAAAGGGTTAATGCCTTGCGTGTGAAAATTGTTAAAACGGATAAGTATATAGTGAAATACAAAAGGTAATAGTAAGAAATACTTGTCACACTGGTGAAGAAATGTACTAAACAGAAAATAAAATAAATGAAAACCATATTCATGATACTTCGAAACACTACCAAATAATCCCCAAAGTGATCCTTCTCTCTCCCCGCAGTGGACAGGGCAGTCTTCCAAAGTGATACCTTAGTCCAGATTACCCTTGTCTGAATACCAGTTATGAATTGCTAACAAAACGTTTAATTGAACTAGCCGGGAAGAAATATACATCCGGCATCATTTGGTTGGGTTCTGAAGCATCATCAATATGATTAACCTTTTTCTTTCCTGTGTGGTACATTTCTTTTTCAGTATGGCAAATAATTCTTACCATTACAGTTCAACAGGTTGCCAATTGAAAGAAAAAAAATTCAACCAAACTACACATGATTTGTTCCGTAGAATCTGAATCTGCAATTAACAATGGGAGTTTCCATTTAAAATTTTACACTAGTTCATAACGGTGAAACCCGTTGTTGAATATACACTTTTTTTTTTTTTTTTTTTTTTTTTTTTTTTTTTAGTTATTCTGGTTTGTCAACTTACTATGTACACCCTGTACTATACATTGTGTCAGTGTCGAATCAGAGGTTGGGGGAGGGGGGGTCTGTGGGGCTCCCCCAAAACCATGAGGAACCCCTCATAATATGAGCTGGTTCTTTTTAGATCAGTTTGAGGTGCAGTGCCACAATTTTTGAGCTCTGCAACCCCCTCCCCCTCCAACACAAATCCTGTATTCATCACTGCTTGGTGTATATTACAACGTGACATGGTTCAACTTGGATGATGTATTTTTAAAAAATATGTACCTAGTTTCTTTACGGTATAATTGTTTGCTAACCCCTTTGAGCAAAATTAAGTTTCGTGAAAACCTAGAAAATAATTATTTTTAACCTGGAAAAAACCTTGAATTTGGAAATGAAGATTTGGTGGCCACCCTGCAGAGGATCTGTCAGGCCACCCTCATTGAATGAACCTAATCACCTTACAGAGAACTGGGTCTTCGGCTGTGGCAGAAGCAACATGGTCCCCCGTAAGTGGAAAACCATCAACCGCATGATGTTTATCCTCATTCACTTGGAAACAGACTAATTCACTGCAGTCAAAAACGGGCTCAGGACCCATAAGCAGCCGTGATACGGCATCAGCATTTGTGTGCTGGGCCATGGGGCGGTAATGGATCTCATAGTGAAATCGAGACAACTATAAAGCCCAATGTTACAACTGTGTGCAGCTTTATCCGGAAGCAATGCTGAAGGATGAAACAGGGAGACAAGAGGCTTATGGTCAGTATTGAGGTGAAACTTGGAATTGTACAAGAAAACGTGAAAATTTTTTAAGGCATACACTATGGCAAGTGCCTCTTTCTCAATCTGAGAATAATGCCTTTGAGCATCATTGAGCATCTTTGAAGCATAAGCAATATGCCGCTCTGATCCATCATCGTATCGGTGTGCCTCAAGACCATATTGGGACGCATCCGTGGCCAACACTAGTTGCCGCCCCGGGCAAAATGTGACTAGACACAGCGCCGACTAAAGTTGATCTTTGAGGCGGACAAAGGCATGTTCGCATTCGTCAGTCCAGTGGAAAGGAATGTTCTTACGGAGCGGATGATTCAATGGATGGGTCACGTCAGCCGCGGAAGGAAGGAATTTATGATAGGCAATTTTGCCAAGAAATACCTGAAGGTCTTTAACATTGGGCAGCCGTGGGAGGGCCAGGATAGCATCAATGTGCTGACTTAAGGGGCGGATCACGTCACGGGACAGTTGAAACCCAGGGTTCACAATAAAAGGCTGAAAAAATTGAGATTTAGCGAGATTACACTTCAACCCCACCGACAGGAGAACTTGAAAAAGCACGCAAAGATTGGCAAGGTGCTCATCTATGGAAGCCCCTGTAACTACATTATCATCTTGATAGTTTATGCAACCAGGCATGGATGCCATCAGTTTTTCTAAAAAATGCTGAGACATAGCCGGCGAGCTGGCAATGCCGAACGGCAACCATTGGTATTGATACAGGCCAAACGGAGTGTTTAAGACAAGAAATCGAGGAAAATTCAGTACACAATGCATCTCACCAAGTGTAAGGAATATCATCAGATACCAGACGTACATCGTCTGTAATGGAGAATCCAAAAAGTTAGAAAGCATCATACCTAAACAAGTTTCCCATTCCTGCATGATCAACAACAATAAAGGTGAGAGAATGAACAACTGACTTGTAACTAGTAGACGCCTCAAATTGGCCAATAATAGGAATTTTCTGTTTGTTGTAAATCTGCAAATTGCGCGTGACAGGAGACAACAGCGGAGAATCCAATTCCAAGTACGTGTTGGAATTTATGAGAGTGACAGCAGAACATGTGTCTACCTTCATGCAAATATTTTTGTCAAGGACCTGAACATCTATATATAACTTACTAGTATTGGAAAGTACACAGTTGACAGTCATAACAGAGTCGTCATTTTCAACAACAGCAGGAGTCTTGTTAAACTGGCAGACTGAGGCAATGTGACCTTTCTTATGACAGGTGTGATATGTGGCCCAGCGTTGTGGAGAATCTACCCTCTCGTGTTTGATAAAGCAATGTGGACAGGTTGGAAGCACCAAACATACCTGATTTTGCTGCCACGGCTGCTGCATCTGCCGCTGTTGCTTCTTTTTAGTGCACGGTTGCCCTGCTCATCGTTGTTGGTGCACGTGTACAGTGGCAACTTCCCCATCATTCGAAACAGATGCATCGTCTGGCACAGCATCAGACTGCACCACACTGATGACCATGTAGTTGTCAATTTGGGTGCTAGCAGCAAGAGAAAATTTATACAACTGTGGACTACTCGATACTTCAGATACGGAAGGATTAGGGAGCTGGAGGGCCCGTTGTCTGTCTTCCTTATCCAGAGCCAACTTAAGAATAGCATCTCTAACCATGGAATCGGCATAAGACACATGATGCACGTCCATAACGAATTGATATTTTCTACTAAGGCCCAGTAATTTCGCGGCCCATGCACGGTATGATTGATGCGGCTGCTTGCAGCACTTGTAAAACGCCACCCAGGAAGCAACAACATGGGTGTTTCTGTGATAATATTTGGAGAGAATGACACACATTTCAGTTAAAGATAATGACACCAGATACCGTAGGAGGTTGAGCTGAGACAATAGTTGATACACTTTTGGAAAATCCAAGAAAGAAATAGAGATTTGCACAGCTGATCGTCGCCAACACCAAAAGCCACAAAATGTTGCCACAGCTGCTTTTCATAGTCCTCTCATTCTTCCACAGCTTCCTCGTATGGAGGGAATGGAGGCAGAGAACACATTTCGACCCGATTGGGCAACGATGTTGACACAACTGACGTAAGCGTCAGGTCAGTTAGACAGAAGAGAAAGTATGGAGGTTGTAAGGAAATGAGGATAGCATTTCTCTGGTTAGAGTCCAGATCATTGATATTGAGTCCACATTGTGAAGATAACAACCAGTGCCAGATCTATGATATTTCCCAATTATGGCACAAACTTTATGGTGGCATTGTGGCACCCCCCTCCCAATCCAATTGGCATCCCTCTGTTTGGCCCCCTCCCTCACATGACCACTCAGCATTTCTTATGTTGGTGCCCCCTGCCCCCACTCAACATCTCTCCTTTTTACCCCCCCCCCCCACCCCCACCCCATCCCCTCAGTATCTCTCCTATCGGTTATCCCCACCACTCAGCTGTTCTGCTCACACATAATCTTGTCTTGGAGTCCATTTGTTTCCGTTCTGCAAATGCTGCCCAGGGCAGGCACTCCGACTCCCTCCCCCCCCCCCCCATCCCCTCAGTTCTAACACTGTCATCAAGCAGATTAGGTGACCTATGTAACTAGCCATGTCATTTATCAGCTATGCTGTAATCTATGGACACCTTTTTATATTGATATGTCTACCAATGAGCTGTCCACAAGGATTAATGGCTGCCACCAAACTGTGACAAAGAGCAAAGTGCATCACCGTATGACACAACTTGCAGTTGAACATAACATGTTTGATTTCAATGGATGCTTCATAAACCAAGCAATCCAGAGCCTCCCCTTCATCACTGAATTTTCTGAATAGTGCAGATGGAGTTATCCTTACACAACAAAATCTCTGGGGCTAAAATCATACCAGCCTCAAGCTACAGTAATACATTGTTCCCACACATCCATCCAACAATTTCTGCCCCCCTCTGTCCTATCATCTCATCCCAATTAGTGATCCTGCACCAACATTCACACCAACCATTTCCCTTCTCTGTTCCTCTTTTATTCAGCTTACATGTCTCTTTCCCCTGCTTCCCCACACATCTCAGCAGTGAATCTTACAGCCTTTGACAGCTGTCTAGTCCCTGCACACTTTTCCAGGTGGAAATGACATGCACCCAACACACAGCATCCTTCTCCCATGTTCTGAACCTCCCACCCTAGATAGATGCCATTTGACATGGTACAGTGGCACTGTGGCTGCTTGAGAACTTCAATTCATCCTTTACACCAAGTTTATGATATTCCTTTAAGATTAGCATTTATTTCCTGAGCATGGCTCATGATTTCAAAACTTTGTTTAACTTAAGCAAGCTGAAATTTCTCCAGAGATAACTTATAAATTGATAATATAGTAAGGATGGTTTACAACTCATATGACAGGCTGTGATGGGCACATAAAAAAGATGCAAACACACTGGCACATTTCAGAGACACACAACTGTCATATATGTCTGCTGCACTCCAAACTGGATTGGTCAAACAAATTTTAGACTACTCATGCTGTCCTTTTAAATATAAAATACCATCAGTACTCCTCTTTGTCCTATTTGGTATGGGTCCTGAACACTAGGAAAATGTTGTTTAAACAATAATACAAATGATTCAGAGTGCAGCAGCTGGAGATGATGGTTGTGTCACTGTGAAGTGTGTCTGCATTTTTGTGTGAATGTTTTCTTTTCTGAAGAAGACTGATGACTGATAGCTTAAGTATTGTATGTGTATGTCTTCACAGCTCATCATACATCTTTGTTGAATTCCAACCTGGACCTTCCATTGATAACAAACATAAATTATAGCCATAAACCTGTAATACACCCATAATATCAAATTAATCAAAATTAAACTGAATTAGACGCATTGTTCATTTGATATTTATATACAAATACCCCTTAATTACAAATATGTAACTTGTATTAAATTTCATGGTTATAGTAATACTAAAGTATATCACATTCCCTGTTGACCTTGAAATTGACTATCATTTGGATGTTCAATGATGATGTGCTCTCCATGTGCATCAAAAAAGATATTTATACACTCACAAAATAACCCATACATAAATCATGCACACATGACCTAATGTGTATGGCCAAAAATTTTAGTTGTGTGAATGTAATTGTCTGTTCTACATACCTGCCTACAGCTCTGTGATTGTCTTTACAATGAGTTCACCTATGTTCATATTACTGATATTGCAATCGGGACAATCCAGTTTTAGATTTTTCTTTGTTTATTGGGTGATTGTAAATTATTTGACATCATGTGTAGGCCTATTAAGTGCAGATATAGGTACTACATATTCATGACATATGAAAATATGGGCCAGACTGGGACTGAAACCCAGATTTGTCAGTTATTCCAGTTGCACACTCTCAAGACTGACCCAACACTTCATAGGTCACACTGTCTCCATCTTTGCACTCTAGTGCATTATTTTCATCATATAATGCTCATGGCATTACTTGACTTCCCAGAACAGGGGGAAAGAGACTAGGAGGAATTGTTACCAATGTTGTTATTATAATGTGCTCGCCTAGGCTTGTAATACTCATTTCATGCCTGAAAGAATAGACATTGCTTGTTACCCACAGCTTAGAATTACTTTGGAATTTATTCATGGTGTAGAAATTTTTCACATCAGCTGTGTTGAGTACAAAGGAACTATCTATTAGCAACATATAAAAAATTGTGTCAGACATAGTTCTATAACAATGATTCTGCCATTTATTGTAAGCTGCTGCAATAACCATTACAGCTATCATTACATGGTCCTTGGACAGACACCGGTCACAGAAATTATTAGTTCTGTTGAACAGGTTGCAGCTCGACTTCCGCCTGAATCAGCTGAGGAAATATGTCATGAAACTAGTCGTGCGTTGATGAAATCCAAGCCCATGAAGACGAACATCACTAGCAAACAGAGGGCGGCCATTCGTGACCTGAGGGAGCGCCCTGAAATTGTTGTCTTACCGGCTGACAAAGGCAATGCTACGGTTGTTGTCTCCCATAAGGACTACACTGAAAAGATGCAGAGCCTGCTAAATGACGATTCCTACCAGAAGATCAGCGTTGACCCCACAAAGAAGATCGAAAACAAGACAAGGGCTCTTCTCAAGGATGCGGATTTACCGGAGGGTGTCGCCAAGAAACTGCTACCTCAAGGTCCGGTACCGCCAAGACTTTCTACATCTACATCTACATCTACATGGGATACTCTGCAAATCACATTTAAGTGCCTGGCAGAGGGTTCATCGAACCACAATTATACTATTTATCTCCCATTCCATTCTCGAATAGCGCGCGGGAAGAAGGAACACCTGAATCTCTCTGTTCGAGCTCTGATTTCTCTTATTTTATTCTGATGATCATTTCTACCTATGTAAGTGGGAGTCAACAATATATTTTCGCATTCAGAGGAGAATGTTGGCCATTGGAGTTTCGCAAGTAACCCACGCCTCAGCGATAAGCGCCGTTGTTCTAATGATTCCCATCCCAGATCCTGTATCATTTCCGTAACGCTGTCTCCCCTGTATCGTGACAATACGAAACGAGCTGCCCTTCTTTGGACTCTCTTGATGTCCTCCGTCAAACCCACCTGATAAGGATCCCACACTGGGCTGCAATACTCCAAAAATGGACGGACAAGCGCAGTGTATGCAGTTTCTTTAGTAGTTCTGTTGCATCTTTTAAGGATTCTGCCAATAAAACGCAGTCTCTGGTTCGCCTTTCCCACGATATTATCTACGTGTTCTTTCCAGTTTAAGTCTGAAGTAATAGTGATTCCTAGGTATTTTGTGGAGTTTACGGCCTTCACATTTGATTGATTTATGTTGTAAACAAAGTTTAACGGATTTCTTTTCGTACTCATGTGGACGACTTCACACTTCTCATTATTTAGAGTCAATTGCCAATTTTTACACCATACTGATATCTTATTCAGATCGTTCTGCAGTTGGTTTTGATCTTCAGATGATTTTACTAGACGGTAAATGACGGCGTCATCTGCAAACAACCTAAGAGAGCTACTTAGATTTTCCCCTAAATCGTTTATGTAAATAAGGAATAGCAGAGGACCAATAACACTACCTTGTGGAACGCCCGATATCACCTCTGTTTTAGTCGATGCCTTACCATCGATTACCACGAACTGTGTCCTCTCTGACAAGAAATCCCCTATCCAATTGCAAATTTGGGGCGATATACCATAACCACGCAATTTGATTAAAAGCCGTTTGTGAGGTACGGTGTCAAAAGCTTTCTGGAAATCAAGAAATACGGAATCGATTTGCGAACCTTTGTCGATAGCACCCATCACTTCGTGTGAATATAGAGCTAGTTGTGTTTCGCATGAACGATATTTTCTAAATCCGTGTTGACCTTGGGTCAATAGATCGTTCTGTTCGAGATAATTCATAATATTTGAATACAGGATATGTTCCAAAACCCTGCTGCAAATTGACGTCAATGAAATAGGCCTGTAGTTTAGTGTGTTACTCCTACTGCCTTTCTTGAATATAGGTGTGACCTGTGCAACTTTCCAATCTTTTGGTACAGATCCTTCTATGAGAGAGCGGTTGTATATGACTGTTAAGTAAGGAGCTATCGCTTCAGCATAATCAGATAGAAATCTAATGGGTATACAATCCGGACCAGAAGACTTGTTCTTATTAAGTGATTTTAGTTGCTGCACTACTCCGATGATATCTACTTCTATGTTATTCATTACGGCATCTGTTCGTAATTCGAAATCTGGAATATTGGTTTCGTCTTCTTTAGTGAATGAGTTTCTAAAAGCTAAGTTTAGTAACTCTGCTTTAGTAGCGCTGTCATCGGCAGGATCGCCATTACTATCACGTAGTGAAGGTATTGTTTGTGACTTTCCCCGAGTATATTTAACATATGACCAAAATCTCTTTGGGTTTTCAGTCAAATTACGAGAAAGAGTTTCGTTGTGATAAATGTTGTAGGCATCTCGCATTGAAATCCTCGCTAAATTTCGAGCTTCTGAGTACAATCGCAAATCCTGGGGATTTCGTGTTCGTTTAAATTTAGTATGCCTTTTCCTTTGCTTTTGCAGCAGTGTCCTGACCTGTTTTGTGTACCAAGGGGGATCGCCTCCTTCTTTTATTAATTTATTAGGTATAAAACTTTCAATTGCTGTCGATACCACTTCTTTGAATTGGAGCCACATCTGGTCTACACCTACGTTTAGTGTTAGAAACGAGTGGAAGCTGTCTTTCAAGAAGCAATGTATTTTGTTTCTATCTGCTTTCCTGAACAAATATACTTTGCGTTTACTTTTGGTAACTTTGGGACTTTCGATATTCAATTTCGCTACTACAGCTCTGTGTTCACTAATACCTGTATCCGTTTTGATGCTCATTATGAGCTCAGGATTATTTGTTGCTAAGAGATCAAGTGTGTTTTCACATCCATTTACAATTCTAGTTGGCTCATGAACTACTTGTTCGAAGTAATTCTCAGAGAATGCGTTGAGTACAATTTCGGACGATGTTTTATGCCTACCTCCTGATTTGAAAATATAATTTCGCCAACAGATCGAGGGTAAATTAAAATCACCACCTACTATTATCGTGTGAGTCGGGTACGTTTTTGTAATTAGACTCAGGTTTTCTTTGAACCTTTCTGCTATTGTATCGTCAGAGTCGGGAGGCCGGTAAAAGGAACCGATTATTAACTTCTTACGATTTTCGGGTACAACCTCTACCCATAATAGCTCGCACGAACTATCAACTTCAACTTCGCTACATGAAATACTACTTTTGACGGCGACAAACACGCCCCCACCTATTTTGTTTAATCTATCCTTTCTGAATACCGTTAGATCTTTTGAAAATACTTCTTCTGAACTTATTTCCGGCTTGAGCCAACTTTCGCTGCCTATAATTATGTGTGTTTCGGTGCTTTCTATTAACGCTTGCAGTTCTGGAACTTTCCCGACACAGCTACGACAATTTACAACTGTTATACCGATAGTTTCCGGATCTACATTTCTCCTGTGATCCACCTGAACCCTTTGAGATTGCCCATTTTCTATTTCCCCGAAGCTCTTTATCCTAAAAAACCGCCCAGTCCACGCCACACAGCCCCCGCTACCCGTGTAGCCGCTTCCTGCGTGTAGTGGACTCCTGACCTATTCAGCGGAACCCGGAAACCCACCACCCGATGGCGCAAGTCAAGGAATCTGCAGCCTACACGGTCGCAGAACCGTCTGAGCCTCTGATTCAGACCCTCCACTCGGCTCTGTATCAGAGTTCCACAGTCGGTGGACTCCCTAAGGTTCACAAAGATGGGGTGCCGTTACGTCCCATTGTCGTAACATCTGAGCACCTACATACTTGTTGGCCAAATACTTGACAGGAATATTAAGTCCTTATGTGGGTAAATGCCCTCATCACATCTGTAATTCCGTGGATTTTGTTAAACGCCTTAACAGCTTCAGGCTGGATGAGTCAGATATCATGGTCAGTTTTGTCGTCGTTTTGTTGTTTACGAGAGTGCCCCCTTCGAGAGTCACTAGATTTGATTAGTCAGAAGTTTGATGAGAAGACCACCGAACTTTTTAGGCACATCTTGACCTCCAAGTATTTTCTTTTCAATGGCGAATACTATGAACAAACAGAGGGAGTCGCCATGGGTAGCCCACTCTTCCCTGTGGTCACAAATTTGTACATGGAGAATTTCGAGGAGGAAACCCTGGCATCATCTGAATGGAAACCTACTTGCTTTTTCCGTTACGTGGACGACACTTTCATCATCTGGCCACATGGTATGGATAAACTCCTTGACTTTCTTACACATCTGAACTCCATACACCCCAACATCAAATTCACTATGGAGACTGAAACGGAGGGTAAATTGCCGTTCCTTGATGTCTTGGTCAAGAGAAGAGCTGATGGGACCCTGGGTCATAGTGTATATCGGAAGACAATGCACACTGATCTGTATTTACACGCAGACAGCTGTCACCACCCTTCACAGAGGAATGGGGTACTTAAAACTGTAGTACATAGTGTGTGCCCTATCTCTGATGCAGAGAGTCTACCCCAGGAGTTGGAACACTTGAGAACTGTATTTAGAAAAAATAGGTACTCAGAGTGGCAGATTCAGTGGGCTCTCCGCCCAACCACTACAACACAACCTGTGTAAACGGATGAAAACACGAGGGAGGATGTAGGCACTACGTTTGTTCCACTGGTAGGGAGCGCTAAAGATGATCTCGGTTTGAGGAAGGCCAGCGTGTACCAGATTTCGTGTCAGTGTGGGAAGTCATATATTGGACAGATGATGCATACCATCGAGGATCGATGCGTTGAACACCAGAGGCACACACGATTGATGTATCCGAGCAAGTCGACGGTCACTAAACATTGTTTGTCTGAGAATCACGCAATGGAGTATGAATGCACTAGGATTCTGGTACAGACGTCGAGATACTGGGACTGTGTTGTTAGAGAGGCCTTTGAAATTCGCACAAGTGACGACCTCATAAACCGTGACTGTGGCTATAATCTTAGCAAAGCTTGGGAACCAGCAATTGGGTTAATTAAGAGTAAATCTAGCAAACGTAACGAAGTGACGACCACGGCAGTCAGAGCCCTCACACTGATGTTATCTCAGACGCCATCGCAATCGGTTCCACTGCGCGGCCATGGCGCGGACTGCGGAGGGGTTGCTCCGCTGGCCGAGGGCATTTAAATCGCTTGCTACCGGGCTAGAACCCAGTTCTCTTCGAGCAGCCGTAGCGTGCGGATCTTTGTGCAAGCGTGTTTCCAAAAGCTCAGTCCGTCAGTTCACCTGATGATGGCGACATGTATGGTCGCCAAAATATTGTACCCGTTGGACACTATAGACCGGCAGTACACTCGTGGATATTTTGAATATCCTCTACAAGTCACACCATGTCCTTATAGAATAATCAGCTATATTTATTGCTACAATTAATCTAATCTTGTCCTCATGACCTGTGGGAATGACGTGTGAGAGATTGTAGTAATTTCCTAGAGTCATCATTTAGTACCAGATCTTGAAATTTTGTGAATAGGCTTTCTTGGAATAGTTTACATCTACTTTCTGCAATTGTTTGACACTTTTCTGCTGCTCAAACAAATTTTAGACTACTCATTCTGTCCTAAATATGTAATACATTCAGTACTCCTCTTAAGTCCTATTTCGTATCTTTACATACCCTTTACCCTGTGGGAACATATGATATTACATCCCTACAGAGTGTTACAGCAAAGTATTTGTATTAGTTGATCAATTCCAGCTATGAATCATTTATATTAATCCACTACTGAAGAACAAGATTCTTTTGGTGAAACCAGAGTACCCTCTTTGCCATACTTAATATTAAAAAACCTTATGAGCATGCAACCAAGTGAGATAATAAGGTGACCACCAATGTTCTGGCTGAAACACACCCAGCCATTTTCAAGGCAACTGCATAAAGGAAGCACTGTGCATGGGCACTTAAATCTCAATTTTCAATGAAAATAGGAAAGATATCATACAACAAACAAGTAAGTACATGATAAATGTTAGAAGTTTTGAAGTATAATCAATGGACAAGACAACATTAAATCTGTCCCTTTGTTTTTTGACCAGAGAGGGAGAGAAGGATTCCATACAGAAATTAGGCACAAACCTCCATCTCTGTTTATAAGGTCAATCACCAGTTTCATTTCAACTGTTCCTTAAATAACAATGTCCCAATAGTTGTAAGTGCATAACAGTTGCCTTGAAAAGGTATTTAACGATATTTCAATACAGAAAGTCCTTGTGTTAAGAAAGAGTGGGTCAGCAATAAACATTTCTTATTTAACTGTGTAAACCCTGTTTTAGATTATGATAAGCAAACTTAAAATTGTTGATTTTCTTGAAATGGAAACTTAAGGTTACCATCATTGTCATAAAACTAGACATACTGTTCTTCATTTTGGTATCCAAACTGTAGTATAGTTGCAATAAAATCATTCACTTGTTATATAAGTAACTAACACTTATGTTTGTAACTTTCCAAGGTTGTATGGAAGACATCAAACTTGAAGGTAAACAACTACCTCTGCCACCTTCTGTTAACGGAACTCAATGGGGACAAGCTACAATGGCAAAGAATTTGGGTTACAGATGCTTTTCAAATGGTCCCTGTATTAATATAGTATGCCCTGAGCCATTTGTATGTGTTGACCTGTGGAATGAGTATGAATGTGCGTAAGTATTTCTCTTGCCAGTGTATGTAGCTGTACTACGAAACTACTGTATGTTAACATGTGTTTTAGACTATATAATGATGCACCTTGAAGCCAGGCTCCCAGGTGCTCTCCCTCTCTTTCTCTCTCTCTCTCTCTCTCTCTCTCTCTCACACACACACACACACACACACACACACACAAGTTAATCAGATCAAGAAGTGGAAGAAGAACATAAAGGCAATTTGTTTTTCACATCAAATGCTGGGAAGCCATTTTGCTTTAAAGTAAGAAGGTGGTAAATTTTTGCTTGCTGTCTTACTATTTTGGCAATAAATAAATAAAACACCAGATACTTAAAGAGAAAATAATTGATATAATATTGAGAAAGCTTTATGACAAAACTTGTACAACAGCAACTTTGAAAGATAATGACAATTGTGCAGATTGAGAAAATCAAAACATTGTTGTTTTGTAATTCTGAGCGACAATATAAATAGAAGAAAATATGCAGTAAGTATTATTACCTTCCTTTGTTCAGACAATTAATAGTATGCAGCAAGGGCAAACATTAGGTGTTCTGTTTCACAAAGACTTGCAGCTGTATTGTATGGTTTAATGATGATATCAATAATAGAATTTCCTGCATCGGGCAGTAAAATAAGTGAAAGACAACCATCTGTAAATGAGATTGATGTATGGAGGAAAGCAACTCATAATACAAAACAGCATTACCTTAGCTTTCAAGCATTTAGCTCTTCTTCCGACAGAGATATTTATGCACAGAAACACACAGTCACAATGACAGCCAAATGTACACTCCTGTGGCCATGTATATTGGTATTTGATTATTGAGAGAGGTTGCCTGAGCTGCTAAGGAAGGGGAGGGACATGGAAGGATACAAGGAAGGGAGATACAGTATCTCTGACTTCCACACTCCTTAAACACTATCCTCATGACCTAGGTCATGAATTACCTTCCCCTTCCATTTCCATCCTTATTTCTTCCCTTCTCTCCCACCTGAAGAAGAAGCTGTGTTCAGAAAGCTTGTCCTTTTACTTTTTTCCTCATTTGTGTCACTATCAGTGGTACAGCACAAAGGTAAGTACTGACCAGCGAATCTATCTCTTTTGAAAAATAATAAAAATAAAAATAATTTATCATCTCGAGGAGAATTTCCATCATTAATCAAATTGTTAGTATACTGGCAGTTAACTCTGTGATTGTGCTACATTACTTTTCATTCAAAGTAAGTATTATGTGAGATGATAATTGATAATTTTATTTTATGCAGGCCTACTTAAAATACATTAAAGTTCAGTGTTATAAATGTATAAGTACATAATATAGTAAATACTAGAGTCATAAATAATTAAAGGAAAAAATAACTGATTTTTTTTTCACTTGTGTTCCATTCCAAAATGTATTATATTTTGAAATTTTTTCTCTTTAATTTTTCAGATGTGGTGAAGGAAGGATATTGTCACATGATGGAAATGCTTGCATTGACCACAATGAATGTTTAAATATGCCATGTCTGAATGGAGGTACTTGTATAAACCAAGACCCTGATCTCCGTTACAGTTGTGTGTGTCCAAAAAATTATGGTGGTGCAAATTGTGAGATGTTGCAAGAGGAACTGACAATAAGATTGAGCACTGATGCAGTTGTGGCATTCTTTGTTTGTATTCTTATTATCTTGTGTGAGTTACTTTATAAATTATTGATGGAATGCTTAAACCAAGGAAAATTGCATAGTTTAAGATTTTTTATTCTTGGAGACTAGCTCATTGGTGACAGAGCAGCTTTCTTCTCTAGTGGTAGTATGTGTGTTATCATATTCATGTATAGCACATCACTGGATATGACCCATACAGAATATTTACTGGGGAAGCAAAGAATATCACAAAACATGTTCAGAGACATTTCATTTCAACTTGAAGGAGGCTCTCAACCATTCTGCCCATTGGACATCTTTGACAGAATCCCAAGTATTAAAATATTTAAAAGGAAGTATCAGTTTAGGAATTCTTCTAAAGTAATTTGTAAATTTAGAAATAGAAAGGAAGAATATTGTACGAATTGGCATAAATACAATTTTTGTTACTAAGTCATTTTATTGGATGGAAACTTCTCAATGAACTTGACACATCACATGCAGGTGAAATCCCTAACTTTTAATGAAAAAACAACACCATGAAAGACCTTTTAGTCAATTGTATATGTTGTTGATGAATACAATCTCAACTTCTTCACCCTCTTCACTTCCAGTTCAGTACTGAGCAGATTGTCAGTTAGCCCACAAAAGAAAAATTGTTGATTACTGAAATGAATATAAGGCCAAGCATTTCTGTTTCAACGTATTTTCATACTGCAATTTTAATGATTGGTTCAGGATCTAGGCATGATTTCATCAAAATAGAATCATGCAGAATTTTCATAGACCATAGTGTCTATTGTCTGTTCATCTATTAGTAACCACTTCTCCAAAACTTAGAAATAGGCATATCTTCATGAATATGATGTAGCCTAGATTATACGTTAGTTATATTCACCATTTAAAACATTTATTTCGTGATCATTTTCAAAAGGTTTTCACAAGAAATTTGAGCTAAGATTGGGGCAACATAGAAGCATGATTTCATCAAAATCAGATCACAGAAAAAAGAGACATCACAATCTTAAATGTTTTCAGTAACTGTCTGTTCCTCAATTAGAAATACCTAATCTCCTAAACTACTTCACTGATTTGCATGGAGCAACTTCATAAGGTAAATTGTTTTAGATATAGGTTATGCTTGAAGTATGGATTGCGTAGTACAGCAAACATGCGATAGAGGCACTGTAGTGCACGAAAGAACTAATAAACACCGCTGCTGTATAATAAGTATGGGGAAGTACATCAAGGAAGCGAACATTTGTGACAGAATTAAGCAATCTTATGTCTATGAATAACAACAAACATTGAATATAGTGTTACTGATTTCTCTTTGTGAATTAAATACTTAGCGACATTTCTTTGCTTCTTTTGGCACGTTTCACTTTTTTTATCAAAATTTGTATGAAGATACTTCATTTCGGACCATGACTTTTACTTACATTTGACATCTTGACTAGGACAACTGGATTTACTGACAGAGCAATCCAACAAGGATTCTGTTTTTACTGACTGAGGTCCAGAACCCTAGAAAACCATGATACACACAGGTTCTCCTTCAACAATCATTGCGAAGCACGTGCATATAAGCTAGTATGAAGTAAAGTAGGAATTAAATAACAGCAGTAGACATGGAAAGTCCAGACTGAAATATGAATAAAATTAAGATGATATATTGCAAATCATGGTGAAGACAATTGCTGAACTTCATATATGCAAACGTAAAAGAACCATACTTACACAACTGAAGCTTTCAGCCACCATTTATATCAGAAAAATGTCATACACTTGGTTTTAATTACACGTGCCCAACTTACACAAGACTGACGTCTTTGGCTGCCATGCCTGAAGAGTTGCATAGACTGTTAGTGGAATTCTGATTGGAAAAGGAAAGGGAAGGGAAGGTCAAGGAGGCAGGAATAGGGTGGAGACAAATATTTCACCACTATCTCATCAAGCTTGTAGGAAGTAGGTGGATGATTAAGGATGTGGAAGTAGCCTTGGAACATTCTGCAAAGGGAATGGAGGGAATAAAATGGGAAGGAGCAGAGAATCAGTTGCTGGGCATAATGTTGACAGAGGTGTGAATGAAATCATCGGAACCTTCCGCCATGCACCCAAATTTAACAATATTGGACTTGTCAAAGACTTCTCATTTTCTGTATATCTACGATTGAAGCACTTCTTTGCCACCAATCTCTCCAACTAAGCCAACCTAATTCCAACACCGAACCCTACTTCCCTCAGTTCATACCACCATCCAACAGTAATCCTAGATACATATATTTTACAATGAGAAAAACAAAATTAATATTTACAATTAAAACAAAGACTAAGTTTTAATGAACACAATATCCTCAGTCTCGCAACACAAAATTGATTCTTGACAGATGTGGTATCTCCTCTATTTCATGTCAAGAAAGAGTATTTGAGGGATACACCATGCACACAGTCATCTGTACCACACATTCATGATATTCCACAGTTACCTTTATTATCTGATGATTTTCTCTTATTAGTTCATCAATCTGGTTTAACGAGTCATTTACTCTGAGCTCTATCGTCCATGTTGCGGTTAGATTAAGAGATTAGATTAGATTAATACTTGTTCCATAGATCATGAATACAACACTTCGTAATGATGTGGAATGTGTCACTTTCTCCATTATAAGCACAAATAATCCAATGTCATATCTACTGATGTTTATATGATCATCACTATACACAGGTTTCATTCTGCTATGGAAATTAACTAGAAGCACTTTTACTGCAATCAGAAAGCCAATTACCATACAGTGTTTCTAACTCACTGACATATCTGCATTGCAAAGTGTCATGTTACATGCCACATTTTAGATCCCTTTAGTGTCAGAGTGTTGCAGTTAGGTCAGTGAAGAATGGAAGTTGAATGAGTATGCATGACGTTAAATACCTCCACCAGTATTGTGAAGAGAATAAAATATTTGGTGCCACTTCTTTTCATCTCACCCTCATAATCAAGAGTAAAGAAGATAATGTTTTCTCTAGGATGCTAATTACGGATATCATTATTTCTTTTCGGTTCTAATTTTTTCTGTAACATCATGTGTTTTGATGTGAATAATTAATACAAGATTAAAACATTTTGTTACACAGTTCTCTGAAACCCTATTAATGACATTCTTCACCAAATAATGTGAACATTCACAATTCACTAACTTTCTTTCAATAAATTAATTAGTATACACTTCCATTTAAGTACCTAAAATAAAAGTTGGAATTAAATATAATGTAGTAATATTTTTATATCTAAAATATTTCCGTAGGTATCTTGAGATACATGCCGTGATTAAATCAAGTTATCTTGATATATATCTTTGATAAGATAGCTGTGCTACGTTAAAGAAGTTGCGCGAGTGTCCTCGCGCCTGCGTATGTAGGCATCCTGCAACTGCTCTGTTTGACCTTGGTGCTGTTCCAACTGCTGCAGCCAGGCCAGCCTCTCTATGCTTACTAGAGGCTAGCTGCGCGAAAAGCAAAGTGACGTCATAGAGCATGGCATAATCACTTGCACGGTAGCCTTAAAAGGGCCGTTAGGAGCGCTCTTGCGGTCTTTCTGGATCGGATAGACATTCATTATGGTTCGTAGGCGGAGGATGAGGCGTTCTCGTCTTACAGTGTTTAAGGCTATTGATAATATAGACATTAAAGAATATGACTAATAATGTAGGGGCACAGGTGTTCCTGCAAGGACCTAGTGTGTTTTACAGTGGTGTTCTCCAGTTTACTGTTATTAGAGCTGACAATACTCAGAGTCTTGGTAATGGTTGGATTACAGCTGCAATTGTTCGTGGTAATGGTGATACTTTAAAGCCGCAAGGTGGTCTTGAGAGTTTTAATAATAGAGATATGATTGCTTATCGGCCATTTCAAGTGTATAATAAGGATATGGGCAAATCGTATTACACGTGTAACATGCCATAGGTTGTTACCTATCTACATATTTTTATTAACATTCCGTACTGGACCTTCCATTGTTGTTACTATTTTATTTTTATTTTTCTCCCCTCACCTGCCTCCCCACTCCATCCCTAAGCTGCATCTTGTTACTTCCATCTAGGCCGTGCTGTACCCATGCCAACCACCGTGCACTGTGACACAACCTTCCTATACCCTCTCCCCTCCCCTCCCCTATTTACACACCGTAGAGCATGATTGGATATGTGACAGCTGGAGGTGATAATTGTATGAGTGTGTTGTGTGTCTGTGTGAATGTTCTATTTTCTGAAGATGGCCATGGCTGATAGCTGAAAGTGTTTTATGAGTGTGTCTTTTGTATGTGCCTGTACAGCCTGTTGCCATGTCTTTGTGGTGAGTCGTAAACTGTCCTTATTACTGTATTAGAGATTCTATAAAATCAGAAGTAATTCACTGCACATTACAAATTAGGCCTATATGATCAAAAATTTCAGAAGTAGACATTTTATATTGAGGTTATCTAGTTATAGCATCTATAGGATTAATCATGTGTACTTACAGTGTATAAATTAGTTCAATATTTAATTAATAATGTTCTGATTTCAGTGTTAATCTTTGTTTTAATTGCCTACAATGCCTTATGCAAAGAAGAAATACAAAAGAAAAAGGAAGATGATTGTGTTGGAGAAAACATAATAAAATATGATGATGAAGGTGGTGGGAAGGATTCTATGATGGAATCTGATCTGACAAATGTGCAACTAGATAGTAAGAAGTCAATGGCTGTATCAACAGAATCATTGTCTAGTAAGTATGTTGTTTTACCCTTTAATTTTCAACTAGCATGAACAATTCAAAACTCATTATTATAACAGAACATTTAAATATAGATGCATAATAAAACTGCCCTCGCCAAAGTAATTGCCTAATTACAAGATGGGAAATTTTCTATTTTGAAATTACTAATGTATATTATTCCACAAAAAATATGTCCATAGAAAGTAATTGGTCCCACAGTTTTGAATGGGAATCAAGTAACCTTATATTTTAGTCTTTGTAAATATATGTCACCTTGCTATAGGATTCGGTACCTCAATTTATAAAAATGGAACCCTTGTGTGTTAAAAAATAATTGCAATTGACACTAACAATAGCCATGACCATGTCACAGGGATACACCAGTTTCTGCTAGATCACTGAAGTTAAGCATTGTCAGTGCTCTCTCAAACTGACTTTGTCAATTATAGTGCTTATAAGATTACTTTGCTGTCCATTCATCCCCTTGTGCTCAGAAATGAGTAGACATATCAAGTTGAAATTTGTGTAATATATTTAAATCAACAGTCCCTCAGCAGTAAATTATACTTCTAAGTTGACAAAGACTAAAGTTACAGCTACAGTAAAACCTCGTTTTTACATTCCTGGTTTTTACATTTTCCCATCATTTTTTGTCAGTCCCGTCAAATTTCCTATGTTCACAATGTTAATTCGCACTCTTTTTTGTGTTAACATATTTACACTTTTCCTGTGTTTTACACTTTTCAAAAGCATGTTCATGAAAAAAAATGACCTAATCTACATAAATTGATGCTACCATGCCTTTCCCCATAACATATAGCACATAAAAATTATCCACAGTCGAGTTTCTTGACACTTTGCATTTATTCAAATGTATATTTCGCGTATCATTGTTGGTAGTACGCAGCTAGTTGACTTATGACGTGCCGATTTGTGGCGGTGTAGTTCCTCTTTCCACGAGCTTCTTTGCCAGAGCAGCTGGCGTGTACTCAAAACAATCAGAACCAGTTGTTTTGCTGATGTGAGAATAAAGAGTTGTATTGTTTTTGTGATACATGATTCTGATTAATAAAGAACGTTATCTGTCAAAGTTGGGTATCCTAATACCCACAACCTCAAAAAAGCAATAATAGTGTGAGATGCTGATCCTATGCAAACGTCACAAAAATACTTATGCATATGTTTGCACTCGAGAACGCGAATAAATTCTCTAATATTGTCGTGTAAAACATTGAAAAATACAAAAAGAATGGAACTTTAGGAGTTTTACTACGTAAATAAAATTTTGAAGATGTGTTACATAGCCTGGCAGCGGCCTCCGAACTATATCTATCGAAGAGGTTCAGCTAATTTTAAAGATGAGTTACATAGCCCAGCACTGGCGTCCTCGATTATAATGAATGAAATTATGTCAAAAATTTCTACTTCCCATAAAATTACCAGTTGTGCCTGGCACATAAAATAGTGGCGTCCTCAATTATAATGAATGAAATTTCGTCAAAAATTTCTACTTCCCATAAAATTACCAGTTCTGCCCTGTACTTAAAACAGTAAAAATTTGGATAACCTTTATTTTATAATAAACTTCCTGGTGAGTATGTAGATGCTTATTATGTACATATTTCACAAATAAACTACAAAAATGCAAGGCTGGTCCAGTAAGCATATTTTACCATTTAAAACATTATTTCCTGCACATTACACCATTTTACTGAAGTCTCTTGAAAAGTGTAGAAACGAGGTTCTACTGTATTTATGTCACATATTTTGATACTCTCAAACTCACTCATCAAAATCTATAAGTTCCTCTTGTTGTTGCCACTATTAACCAGAAATATTGGTGAGGTGGGATGGCTTGTGTGTTTTAATGATGCAGACTACTGGACTTTATGTCCAGTGATAGGGGATGGAGGGGGTTGGGGGGTTATCTCTGGAGATGCCAGACAAACTAGTAGTCGCTGAAGAAAGTAGTAGCCTTTTCACTAGTTGTTTAGGCAGCAGTCTTGGGAAGGGACACGAAAGTCACCAAAGTGGTGTTCAGTTGAGAGACTTCAGCTAATGTGGCAATTCAGGCAGAAGAGAATAAGGTGTAGAAATCGATTAGAAGAGAAGTTTTGCTGACATCAAGCAAAGATGATCTAGGTTGTGAGTAAAGGAAATCCACTTTTTTTTCCTCATTATTTTTATTGTTTCAAATCCCCCCCCCCCCCCACTCCTATACCCCTGCGTTTTATCCTCTTCTGCCCCTTTTCTTCACTGTATTCAGCACTGCGTGTCCCATTTGGATAACTGCAGTAGGGAAGGGACACGAAAGTCACCAAAGTGGTGTTCAGTTGAAAGACTTTCACCAGGCCACTGAACCACACAAAATTATTACCTCTTCAATCCATTGCCTCCTCCATCTCTGAAACATTAAGTAACTCTGTTAACTTCCATGGTGATCTGTGAAGTGATGTCTAAGTTTAATGCAAGATCAGAATAAAACCATAGATTTTGTTGAAGTTCATAGGTGAATTACCCTCTGTCATGCACCATACAAAATTGTACACAGACAGTGACTTCCCTCTTGTTTTGAAGATCAAGTGTAGAGAGTTTCATCGCAGTCAGATGAATACTATGGCATCAAATAGAATATAAACAAACATATGAAAAAACATTCATTCATATATATTAAAAGATTTGGTTGCCACTTCCTCCAATGATTTTACAAATTTCAATGGAAATTTGTCTGTCCCTCCTGTCTTATTTCATATTAAGTCTTTCGGAGCCATTTGAAATTATGATTGTAACTGGATCACCTATGTCTTCTCTCAATACCTTTGTTTCAATACCTTCCCCTACAATGTGTTCCAACTCCCCTGTATTAATCACTTCTAATTCCGTGTTCCAACGTTCTTAAGCATTAAATTTATATCTCCTCTAATATACTGAATTACCTGTGCAATATCTTTAAGTACTTTCTGTACCTCCTCCTCTGTTGGCATGCATACTTGAACAATCATTACAAGGTTTTGGTTTCTGTTGAATCTGATGAAAATAGCCCTATCATGTAATTGTTCATAGTAGCTCACACTTTTCTCTAGCACCCTTTCTCCTGTTACACTATTTTGTGTTGCTGTTGATCTTACCCTATATAATCATCTTAACAATAACCTGTAACATATTTCCATTTAACTTCACTGCTGAAGTAGAAGCACTATTTGAACACTTTAAATATGTTTGGTTGCCTTTTGTTTGACTTAAAATTATGGTATTTGCAAAACACAGACTCATACAAAACTTTTACTTGATCTTAGAGTAGTTTTGATTAGATGGTGTTTTGGGGTCCTTTTTGATACCATTTAAACTGTATAGCCCTGCCACTTCCTTTAAAGACATTGCATTAATGGCAGTGTACATATTTTGTCAACAGTTGATAACTGATCAGTCGGCTGTTTTCTCAGTGCTCAGCTATAAAGTTTGGATGGTTCCAGATTCCAGCCATTATAAGTGTTTCTGTTTTCTGTATTTTCAGTATGTACTTATCAACCAAATATCATTTTCTTTTCAGGCTTAATTAGTATTCTCATTGGTTTACAATGTTACAATGGCTTCACACCGTCATTTATGAATGTCATTGCTTGATCAGAGAGGAAACTGACCTTCCTTAGAATAGTAAACCTGAAACTGCTTTAGAACAAAGCTGTTACTTAAATGAATCAGATAAGGCAGAAGGAAATGAGTAAAGAGATGAGTCATGGTGAGAAAATGGCCAACCTGTGTTGTGACTTCCAAAGTCATGCAGTTGATCAAACTTACATTCAGTTATGTGTAAGGAGTGTGGAAAGAAGTATTTTCATTTGTATTTAACACCTGTGAAAAATTGTGTGTCATTTCATATGAGAAGTTCATTAAAACTATGCTGCTAACTTTTCACACCCTATAGGTCTACGATCGTATTACAACATTCTCTTATTATATCATGTTATGTCTAATACAAGAAAATTATTAGATTTTTGTATATACCACCTTTTGTATATATCACCTTTGGTGATCAATTGTAAGTTTATTTTGTTAAACTGATGTCATGTATTAAACTTTATGCAAATATGAAATGCAGGAACAAATATTTGTGATAAGGTAAATTAGTTCATTTTATGGCAAAACATACAGCAACTGTTTATGATGCTACAAAGACATAATGGTGTTTGAGGTTAAACTGCTCACTGGATTTAGAAAATTTAACTGCTTTTGTTTAACTTTAACCATATTTATAGGATTTTAGGCTGCTGAGATCTTTGATTTTTTTTATTTCCCAGCAAATATTGAGACTTACTTTTGATGGAATCGATTGCTTTTTCAGTCATTGTTTAGGATAATGAACTATAGGTTCCTGTTACAATTAATATTGAGAAACAGTGCTGTCGGACATTCAGTGTTTGCTGTCAGATATCCAAATAGTCTGTTAAATGAACTTTGCATGCATGTATTCTGTTTACTATATGCATTAATTATAATCTGCGTATTAAATTATTATAATTCTAAGGATGTGTTTCTTGGTTAATATGTGGGGTTAGAAGTGGTAGTTTACAATTGACCACTAAAATACTGTAGAGAGCCAATTTAATAATTTAAGATAAGCATTGTCCACCCCAGCAGTGGATTTTAAAACCGCCAGTTCAGTTGTTTTGTTCTGAAAGCTGTGTAAAGCAGTGTTAGAAAGTACTGAATAATAAAATTTACTTAACTTTGGTTGTTCCCATACCTCTAATAGCCTTAAAATTTGCACAAATTTATTGTATTTATTGAACTTGAAATGTAAATTTGACTTTTCAACCATCTGTTTTATGGTATTTTGCAGAGGGTGCTTCAGATATTGAATCACATGTTCCACCACCCAATGAAGACCATAGTTATACCAGCAGTCTAATGGCCTCAGCAGATGATCTTCGTAATTATATCCATGAAGGAAGTGGTAGTGTTGCTGGATCACTGTCATCATTGGCATCTGGTTAATTGACTATTTCAACAATTATTTTTTATTCATTATTTCTCAGTGTATGATAATGTAATCTTTATATGTAAAGAAAACACACCCCATTAATTTTTTTATATAGTATCTGCTCATAAAAAGCATTGCATTTTATTTTCATTATTATTGCACATATTTATGGGTTTGGAGCCCCAATAAGACCACATGTACTTAATCTACATACACTTTATTGCAAACTCAGCAACAAATTGTACAGAACTAAGAACAACATAGCCAATGGGCCTCAAGGAAACTGCCCCACCAATGAAGCCAGACGTAAAGATAATTCACACTGAATTATAAAGGCAAAGGTTGAGCGGTCACCACACAGCCTCCCTTCTCCTTGCAGTACAAAGTACATCTTGAGAAAGGGGGGGGGGGGGGAAGAGAGCAGGGAGACCAAGGCATTGTACAGCACTTGTCTCAGCATCTGGGTGATGGTGAGCTTGACAGTAGGTGGAGTTAGTGGTGTATGCGTGTGATGGTGAGTTTCCAATGCTGTCAACAAATTTGACGAGATGTTGAGGCGGACGGCTCGGGGACCGGGATGAATAATTTTTATTTGTCCCTTGTTCAGTGGGATGAGTGTACCACAGGTGCAGTTGGGGGGGGGGGGGGTGGGGGGGAGATACTAACACTCAACTATTAAAAAGGGCTCGGGTATCCAGCCCTCCGGACTAAGGAGAGTTAAAAAAAATTTTTTGTCACAGTAAGAGAACGCATGCTGGAAATCAGAATGTGATTTTCGTAATGAAAAAAAAAAAAAAAAAAGAAGACAGTTTTGAGAAAATTTGGCCATTCTACATTCAAAATGGTTTGGGAGGCATAGCTGGCTCACTGAAATCTGTTAAACATTTGCACAGTGGGCTACAAACCTTCAAAAAGCAACTTGCCTTGGGGAATATCCCATCATGACAGAATTATACAACACTCTAAATAAAAGCTAAGGAGTTGTTACTTGTAGGGACCTTGTGGACAGAGAAAAATTAACGGGTGAGTGGGCAAAAGAGGACATCATTGATGTGCAACACACAATGAAAAGGGTGGATGAAGAGCTACAGAAATCAGACCCTTTTATTCTTACATTTAATAGTCCAAAGCTTCCTGAGCATGTTAAGGCTGGATTTCTGCCATATGTACTAAATCCCAAGCACTGCTTCAAATGCCAGCACTTTGGGCACACAACACAGAGATGTAATGGAGTATCCACCTGTACTAAACCTGCCCATGATAAGGTTGCTTCTTCACCACCTCCAAAGTATATGAACTGTTCTGGGGAACATCCTGTGTGGAGTAAGGAATGCATCTTTTTTTTTTTTTTTTTTTTTTTTTTTTTTTTTTTTTTTTTTTTTTTTTTTTTTTTTTTTTTGAAGAAAAGAAGATCCAAGAAATTAAAACAACTAAGCACACTTCCTATGCAGAAGCCAAGAAGATCTTCAAGTCCACACAACCTCCATCATTTACCACTTCCTTTGCTGCTGTCCTTCAAAAGCCGGCTTCAAAACGAACAAATTAAATTGACAAGAACACATAGAAAATGTTGTAGGAAAGATGAACCAAAAGCTATGTTTCATTGGTAGAACACTTAGAAGATGCAACAGTTCTACTAAAGAAACTGCCTACCTTACACTTGTGTGTCCCATTTTGGAGTATTGTTCCCCATTGTGGGATCTCCACCAACTGGGGCTGGTAGTCAATATAGAGAAGGGCATCTTATGCTGTAGTGAGTTTTATTTCTGAAATTTTCTGTCACCAACTTTCTCTTCAAAATGCAAACATATTTTGTCATCACCCACCTACATAGGGAGATGATCACATCTTAATAAAATAAGAAAAATCAGACTGCAAATGGAAAGATTCAGATATTTCTTTCTTCTGTGCACTATTAGAGAATGGAATGGTAGAGGAAATATCATAAAAGCCATTCGATGATCCCTCTACAATGCAGTTAAATGTGATTAGCAAAATATTTATGTAGTTTTCAATTATTTTAATAGTCATCATCAGTTCATTTACATTCAGTAAGACTGATGTAGGCACAGCAGATTGTATATTTCCTAATTGAAAGATGCTTGACTTAGTTCCACAATGCAGACTGCTAACAAATGTGAAATAGGTTCTCAGATATGTTCATGGCTTTAAGAGTTCTTCAGTAATAGAATTGTCCTCGACAGCGAGTGTTCATCAGAGACAAGAGTATCATCATGAGTGCTCCAGGGAACTGTGATAGCACTTCTATTTTTTCTCTATATAAATGATTTGATGGACAGATTGAGTAGCAGTCTGCTATGTTTTGCTCATGGTCCTATGATGCAAGGGAAGATGTTGACATTGAAACTGTAGTAGGTGCAAGATGACTTAGACAAAGTTTGTAGTTGGTGTGGGGATTTTTTTTTAAACTTTTGTCCCAATTTGTGGGGGTGAGGAGGTCACGGGTATACAAAAGCTTTACTAAAATCATCAGTTTCTAACTCAGCTATTAAGTGGACTTTTGGACTTGGAAACAAAAGATTTTTGCCACATCACCAAAGGGATTCTGCCTACAAGAGTGCTCACAGCAGACTGAACTCTGAAATTTTGACAGCATAGTGAAGCGACCCAAAATGCCGCTCCTCTAATTTGCTGCCCGCAAAAAGGTCGGAATATGAATCAAGGCCAGCATACCTTCCCAACCCATGAAGCAGGTCTTAAACAATGCAGCTATCTAGAAATATCAATTGGCAGTTAACTCATTTTTTCCCCTAAAGTCAGTGTTAGTATGATTTGTAGACACAGTCTCATGAATTAAATATTTAGGCATAGCATTGCATGGCAAAATGATGCAATGAGCATACAAGGACAGCCATGGGCATGGCAATTCAGTGGGGGAATTTTGGGAAGCTGTAGTTCATCTCTAAAGGAGATCACATGTAGGATACTTGTGTGACCCCTTCTTGGGTACTAGTGAAACGTTTCGAGTTCCTGTCAGCCTGGTTTGAAGGAAAACTTAAAATCAGTTCTGAAGCAGGCTGCTAGGTTTGTTAGTGGCAGAGAATTTTGAGTGCATGACAAAGATGATTGGGGAACGTGAATGGGAGTTGCTGAAGGAAGGTGTCATTCTTTTTTAGAAACACTATGAAGGAAATTTTGAGTGCCAGAATTTGAACCTAAGTGTGGGATAATTCTACTGTTGCCACCTTACATTTCAATTGGGACTCCAATTCTTGATGCAGCTATATAACTGCCGCCCACCCCCACAGTTATTCCCTTACACAAATTTCCTCCCTCTCTCTCCTGTATTTTTACTTGTGCTTTTTCTTTATATATATTTTTCCTTCTGTTTATGTATTTAATTAACCAATGAATCCCAAAACCCATCTGTTTTAAAAGAACAGAGCACACATGCATACAAACTCATTAGTTCAATTCCTCTAAATACAAGATGATTAATCCTCAGTGCAACCACCTTTGCATGCGACTTGCCGGCGACGGCAGTTGCAGTTCCCGCTTAGCTTGCCGCCCGCCCTCCACAATAAATTTAATACGAGTTGGCATGCAAGTTACTCCTGACATACATTGCACAAACAGAAAAAAAAGTTTATTTACTCACCCATTATACACAAAGAGGTGCTGGAATTGCTTCCGTTCGTTGTTTGAGCATTTCTGATACCTGCTAAGGAAGTTACTCATTACAGTCATTGATTCTGAGAAAGGTGTATGACGTAGAAATTGACCCGAACTTAACTTTCTTTTTGGACGACTTGTGGTTCCACCGAAGTGAGTATGTTAATTTGCAAAATAATTGTTACTGGAGTTAGGAAAAGCCTAACTTAATTCACAGACAGCCACTGCACAATCAAAAAATATGAATGTGGTGTGCTGTTAGCGGCAAGAAAATAATAGGCCCTATATTTTTTCAGAAAACAATTAATAGTGACAGGTATGACAAAAACATATTGTGGCCTTTATTTCCCAATTAACTAAAAGAACATGCCTTCACACCATTTCAGCAAGACTCTGTGATGGCACATACAGCCAACTTATCATTACGGGAAATTGGTAATGTATTCGGTGAAAGAATTATCACTAAGAACATTTTGCCCCCTCGTTCACCCGATTTACGCCCGTGCAATTTCTATCTGTGGGGAGAATGAAAAGAGAAAGTGTATAAATCAAATCACCACACTTTAGATGAACTGAAAACAAACATTTGTCATGAAATCACTACAATTTCTGAGACGGAACCTCAGAGTGTAATGATCAACTTCCTCAGCAGGTGTCAGAAATGCTCGAACAACAAAGGGAGGCAGTTCCAGCTTCTCCATGTGTAACACAGGTGAGTAATAAACTTTTCTTTCTAAGTGTTAGTGTTGTGTATGTCAGAAATAACTTGCACACCAACCTATATTAAATTTAGTGCGGAGGTCGGGCGGTGCATTAAACGGGAACCGCAGCTGCCGTCGCTGACAAGTCACACACGGCAAAGGCCGTTGTGCTGAGGATTGATCACCCTGTACTTCTTCCCCTGCACATATCTTGCTAAAAGATTTGTGTAATTTAACATAATTGTACAATGGGGGACAAAAAGATTACCCGGTCCGAATGATTTGAAATCCAAGAACAGAACATTGCTCATGCCATAGTGTTAGTGTTGGCAACTCTAGCAGTCTTCAAGCTTCAGCTTGGTGTTTAAATTGTCAAATGGAAGCAATATAATAGTTAAGATACAGTATATGTCAAGATTCATAGTAGCATAACTCACATATAATTTATTTTGGAAAACTTTACTTGAGCACGTAGAAGCAGTTGAGGTATAAGAACTTCAAATGGTGTTACTCCACCATTTGTACCAAATTTTAAAGGTGTTTCATAAATAAATGTCATACATCACCTTATTTCTTGTTCAGTAGTAGATCCAGGAACTCGTCTGCCTATAGAATAATATGAAAGTGACAGGTTCTAAACTATTTCACCATTAAATGTGAACAAATTGTTGAACCAAGTTATTTATTTAATTAATAATTGACACACACAAAGAAAATGTACATGTTCAGACTATATGAAGGCTGTAGTAAGACTGACTGAACAGTTCTAAGACATACTAATCACTGACTTAATAATTGACTGTGTCCGTGCCAATTCACGTGTGTTAATACAATCTATTAATTTCTAGAACATTCTAGCACAAGGAAGTTGCAACATAACATATTAAATAGTTTGTTCGTGGAACATAAATGAATCTTTCATAAAGAAAATATACACAAAATTATGACAATAATAAGGATAGTAATTTTGTATCAAAACAAAATGGAAATTAAGATTCTAAGTAATTTATGATTAGAGGAGTAATTGCAGTTGTTGACATTATTTGAAATATTAAATTAAAGTAATTATACCGTTTTTAGGTCAGCAAAGCATTGCAGTCAGATCAATACATTACGAAAGACACTAGATAATGTTAGTTGGAAATATGATTAGCATAATCACATTATTACATCATATTAATTCTATGATTTTTACAAACTTAAACAATTTAATAAAATACCTTGCCATTGATCCAATTAAACAGTCTTGTTTCATGTTATAATGTTTTATGAATAGATTTGTGGTTATGCATAAGGAAAGGCACATTTCAGAGTGGTATTTCAATCTTCATATTGGTATTTTAGGGTACTATAACCATTATAATACCCCCCTCACACAATGTCATACATCGCCCGCATGGCACCCTTCTATGCCATTCTGTTGATAGGGCATCTGGAGGAATCCTTCCTATCATCCCAAACCCCCAAACCTCTGGCCTAATCAGGTTTATTAATGATATTTTTGTGATCTGGATTCAGGGCCAGGACACATTATCCTTCTTCCTTCGAAACCTCAACTCCTCCCTCATCCACTTCACCTGGTCTTCCTCAATCAAAGTGACACATTCCTTGATCTTAACTTCCATCTCACTGATGGCTCCATACACACCTCCATCCACAGTAAATCTACCAACCACTGACAGTACCTACACTTGCTACAATTGATAGTTGCCATTCCTTCCATATAAAAACCAATCTCTACCTTACAGCCTAGCTACCTGTGGATGGAGTATCTGCAGTGACAAAACTTCCTTTCTCAATATCCTCCCTCTACCACCAGTAACCAGTCACAAAAGAGTACTCAGTACTACCCTGGTATGCAACAGATCAAATGCATCCTTCACCAGGGTTTTGATTTTCTGTCCTCATGCCCAGAAATTAGAGACATCCTTCCCAAGATCCTTCTCACCCCTCATAAAGTGGTGTCACCCTCGTAGCCTCCACAACATCCTTGTCCATCCCTATGCTAACTTGAACTGCACAGGGATAATATCCCTGTGGAAGACCCTGCTACAAGACTTGTCCAATCCACCCATCCAGCACTTACTATTCCATTCCTGTCACAAGCTTATCCTACCCAGTCAGGTGCCAGGCTACCTGTATAAGCAGCCATGTAATTTACCAACTATATTGCAATCATGCTTTCTGTACTGGTATGACCACTACTCAGCTGTCCATTACAATGAATGGCCACTGCCAAACTGATCAAAAATAAGGTAGACCACCCTCTGTCACAACATGCAGTGCAGAATAGACTTGATTTCAATGACTTCTTCATAATCCAGGCCATCTGGAACCTGCCATCAACCACAAGCTTTTCTGAAGTACACAGATGGGAGTTATCTGTACAGTACATTCTCTGATCCCAAAATTATCCAGTCTTCAATCTACAATAACCCCATTTTCTCCATACTCAACAGTTCCTACCTCCTCTATCTTACACCTCTCCATCCCATGAGCTGTGTTTCTGTGTGTATGTTTGTTTTAGTTCCCTCTCCTCCTCTGCCTCCCCACTCCATACCTATGCCACATCTGGTTCCACTCATTTAATATATACATGTTCCATAAGGCCTTGCTTTGTCTATCCTCATCACTGCCACACAACTTTCCTGTCCCCCTTCCCTTTCCTCACTGAGCATGACCCAGAGTGTGGCAGCCAGAGATAATGGTTATGGGACTGTGAAGTGTGCCTGTGTGAATGCCCTCTCATATGATGGACAGTGACCGATAGCTTACATGTTGCATGTGTGAGTGGGTGTTTTTATGTGCCTGTCACAGCTTTGCAGCTGTCTTTGCAGTGAGTTGCAAACTATCCTTATTATATTGTTGTATAGTGAAAAGTATATGAATTTGGAATATATTGTCAAAAGTAATAAGGTGGAAGCTGATGCAAAGCTTCCTGTGCTGCAATTTATGTATTGCTCTTGACTTGGCTTGTTATTTCATCAGAATGAGAAACCTTGTTACAGGGACAGAAGAAGGAGACCAAGAATTTGATTTCCTGAGCAAATGGGGGCCAAAGTTTCATAAATTGGCCCACTCATACAGGCATAAGTCCACAGAAAGTGAAGAAGAGGGTCAACAAGAAATGTAAGTGCATGAACTAGTGTGTAGCATTACAAAAGTGATGTGAAAGTGATGATATTCACTATCTTGACATTATTATTTGGCCACAGATATTTAATACTACATGTACAAAGTTGGGCTGGGATGCCAGTTTTGTATTAAGATTTTTTTTTAACAGAGGAAGATGGCAATATTAAATGAAATAACCCAATCCTGGTAATAGCAAGGCCCATGAGAGATGGGAGTCATTTTTCCAAGAAGATAAAGTCTTGACAAGCATCAAAGTTTTGCCTTCTATTAATTTTTTGCATCATCATTGGAGGGAGAGAAAGAGGTCATTGACTGGGCTGCCAGAATTTCATGGTACCTAAGATATTGAGGTGGCTGAACAAATTGTCACTAGAGCTACTCCACTGGTTGCTGCTGTATTGCATCTCGTTTCTCAGAAAACTTACCAGTTGCTAAGTTCAAGGTGCAGGACAGTCCTTGCTCTTCTATTTTGTTACCAGTTTTCAAAATGATAGGCTAGAACTGCTTTTGCACATCATGTGCGTGCGCTTACACACACACACACACACACACACACACACACACACACACAGAGAGAGAGAGAGAGAGAGAGAGAGAGAGAGAGAGAGAGAGAGAGAGAGAGAGAAATGTGATGCAGTGGATTCCAAGTAATAATTTTTGATACATTGGTAATCATATGCAACGAAAGAACACACGAGGTTAGTAAATCCCAAATACCTGCACCGTTGATTAGCTCCATCAAAGTTACGCAGACTGTCAGTTATCTTCCAAGCCAGTTCCATTTCCAGTTGCAGTGAGAATTCAGTTACTTGAATCAGGCAGGAACAAATAACCACAGTACTTTCTGTTGCAAATGAAGTCTTAATAGCTACAGATCTGTTTTATAGTCAGTATTTTAATTGTGGGTTTCTCTGTATCCTGCATTGCTGACACTAAAAAACATTTTCATGGTATACCTTAATGAGTATCATTAATTTCAGGAATTTAATGTTTCCAGCTTTGGGACAAATTACAGGCATAAAACTCATTTGATAAACAATTCCCCAGATAGGGTTGAGCTAAGTCTTCACAATATCCCTCCTTCTCAGAGTACCAGTCCTGCAAGGCATGCAAGTGGAGTGAAGTTTGGAATGTAAGAAATTAGTTATTGCCAAGATTGAAGCTGTGTTGTCAGAATGTGTCATTCTTGAATAGCTCATTTGATACAACGCTTTCCTGAAAAAGGCAAGGTCCAAAGTTCGAATTCTGGACAGATACACTGTACTGAATTGTCCGGAAATTTCATCAGTCCACACTCCATTGCAGAATGAAAATACATTCTAGAAACCACATCCAAGAATGATATAGTCATGTGTCTATGATATTCTCTTTTGCAGAACTGCTGATTTTATAAGGTGTGCAACGGAGCTTCTGTGAAGTTTCAGTGGTAGAAGGTAAGGTACTGACAGAAGGGAACCTGTGATAGTGGGTTGTAAGTCATTCTTAAATAGCTCAATTGGCAGAGCATTTGCCTGTAAAAGGCAAGGGTCCCCAGGTTTAACGCACTCTCAGATGCTCAGGAAGTGTCATTTCACTGTACACTCCATTGCAGAGTGCAAATTCATTCTCGTATCACTGACATTTTTGTTTTTGCTTTGGGTAGGTACTTTCAGTTGAGATTAAAAAATTTTCTTTTGCATGTAAACTCTTCTCAACAGTGTAAAACTTTTGTTAACCATGAGGAAGATTTTCCAACATAATTTTCTTTTTTTAACTAGAACTGATCCAAGGAAACAATAGCATTAGATAGGTAAACAGATAAGTCGAGGATTGAAATCAGTGGAACTGCAGTTAATACAAGTGATGGTAGGAAGTTACTTGTCTGTTACTGCACATTATTATTTATTCTTTCTGTTTTTCTGGCTTCATTGGCTTTCCACTGTCATCCCTTGTTTCCCAAAACAGCAAAAAAGTGGTTAATTTTTGTTGTGTTAAATGCAAAATCTTTCTGTCTTTTTCTTGACAATGAGGAGCTTGTAGTATTTTATATAAAGTTGTTATTTGTAATCACAAGAGAAATTATCTGCAAACAGTGGAAAAAATAGTGTGTAGCGTTGGCCAGTTTTGAAACCTCTAAGCAAACCAAAGATATTTTAGGAAGGTTATTTCTCAACTTGATATGTTGGGATATTTCAAATATGTGTACTTCTAAGAAAATATAGATTTTAATTTAAGATGCAGTTTATCTGATTCTTCTGTGTCTAGTATCTCTCTTCTGAGGGTTCACCCATTAGTGTCCGATATTTTTATAACTATAGTTAGACCTACAAATGATGGTGGGTCACATGGCTGCATCTAAGCATTCACTTTTCCCTCATTATATATGTGAGTGGAACAGGAAAGCAAGTAACTAGTATTGATATTGGGTGGATTGTGGAGTACATATGTAGATGCAGATGAAGACAGACTTGGAAAAAGATTTTTGCTGGTTTCAAGTGACAGTTGAAATACTCATATGTGCACTGTGCTTGAAGAAACTTTTTATTCTGAAAATAATGGCTCTCACTTCCTTAGGTTGAATTGGTTGCATGCCAGCTCCCTCAGTGATGACAACCTGCAAAAAAAAAAAAAAAAAAAAAAAAAAAAAAAAAAAAAAAATCACACAGAACAGTGAATAACTCGCTATATATGAGGTATGCCCACAAAGTGAATGCCTTTTGCTGACATAAAATAAACATGTACAGATACATGAAAAATATTTATTGCACTAAAATCTACAACTGTAAAATTCTTTTCTACATAGTTTCCAAAATTTTGTAAGCACATGTTATAGCATGGCACAAGTTTTTGTATGCCTTCTTCATAGAATATTTCCACCTGTTTATTCATCCATGTGGTAACGTATTCTTTCAGCTTGTCATCATCATTGGAGTGTTCACCACCAAGGACACATTTCAGGTTTAAGAAGAGCTGAAGGTTGCTAGGAGCGAGGTCCAGGATGTAAGGAGGATGATCAGACACGTCCCTGTGAAATTCCCATAAGAGTTATTTGGTCACATTAACAGTGTGAGGTCGGGCAACCTTTTGACAGTAATCCTCGGCACTTGTTCTGTATTGTGTGACACAATTTATTAATGGTCTTGCAGTAACCATGTACGTTGATAAGAAATCAATCAGCAAACTGCCTTTTCTGTCCCACACAAGGGTGCACATGTCTTTTCGAGTTGTCAAGATTTGTTTAGGCTTAATCTTTGTTGGGGATGAAGTATGCCTCCTTTCCACTGACAGCCGATTTGTTTCAGAGGTGTCATACAATACCCAGGTTTCATCCCGCATGACTATCTGAGAAAGAAAACCAGAACTGATTTCACATGAAGCAGCATTTCCAATTATGGATGAAATGAAGGTATTTAGGAAGGAAGGCTTCTTGCCTGTTTGATTAACTGAAAAAAGAAATTATTGTCTCATTTCCTTACAGGTTATTGGACTGTTTTTAGCACATTTTGGTCCACTTTAGGTTACGGTAGTAACACTAAAAGTGGGCCTTTGCGATCGTATTATGACAGCTCAAAATTTAAATAAAAATAATGGCTTAACCATTCACCTGATATGAAAATTGAATAACCTAATTTGTAGAGGAGAAAATTCTCTACAACTTTGCTCTATTATGTTTTTTTCATATCTCGTATAGTTTTGGAGATATTTGCAAAAATAACGGCGATTTTGGGATGTCTGTCTGTCTGTCCGTAACGTGTTCCCCCATTTTAAGATGAAATGTTCAACCGATCAACACCAAATTTTAAAGACATAATTGTAGGCCGACAGAGACCAGAACCTCCCTCTTTCAAATTTTTCAGACAACAAATACAGTAGTAATGCTAAAAAAAGCCGTTTGTAATTGCAAACGAACCACTCATCTAACACGAAAATTAAATAACCTAATTAGTAGAGGGGAATTCTCTGCAACTTCACTCTATTATGCTTTTTTTTTCATATCTTGCATCGTTGCAGAGCTATTTGCAAAAATAAGGGCAATTTGATGATGTCTGGCTGGCTGTAACACTTTCCCACTTTTTAGGTCGAACTGTTCAATCGATCGGCACCAAATTTTACAGACATAATTGTTGGCTACCTGAGACCAGAACCACAGTTTTTCAAATATTTTGGGCAAGAAATACTTTAGTAATACCAAAAAAGGCCGTTTGTAATGTAATTTTAATTGCATATAAACCGTTCACCTGATGCTAAAATTGAATAACCGAATTTTTAGAGGAGAAGATTCTCTACAGCTTTGTTCCCTTATGTTTTTTTTTTTTTTTTTTTTTTTTCATATCTCATATTGTTTGAGAGATATTTGCAAAAATAACTGAATTAACGAAAACCAGCAGTTCGCAGATGTCATTTGACATTCCTTGCCCAGAACTGTCTCTGGCATAAGCCATGTTGCGTTGCGTATTTGATGATTTTCTTATTTTAACTTACACTTCGAAGCAATGGTGCACTGAAGGATTAACAAACACACATCGTTCTTCGTACGATAAATGATAATCTAGTGCCTACAAATGCCATATTAGTATCAGTTAACAATGGTCATCAATAGTACAAATTTAAAGAATGCAACTTCTAAGTGTTGGCTGTAGCGTAGTGGGCAATGCGTTGGACTGTGATGCTAAATGTCAGTGATTCAAAACCCGGCACTAACAAAAAAATTTTTTTTTTTTCTAAAAGGGTTTCAGACACTTATTAATTAATTTTTTATTGTTTACATTATTATTTTGGTCGAAAATGTTTGCAAAAACTTATATAACTATAAATGTAAAGTGGGCCTTAAAACACATCAGTGCGATTTTTTAGATGAGTATAGATGAAATTGGAAGATATGCTAGATAGAGCATAGATAAAATACTTTTCAGTTGTACATTATGATATGCATGTATTCATCAATTTCTTGATCTGGCCATCATAAAATGTACAGTGAAAGAGATTAAAGATTGAAATGTTTGTAAATGTGAGTTATTGTAAAAAATAATTATAATTTTGAAGCACTACAAAGCACTCATTGGCAGAAGCAACCTGAAAATGTTGTACATGTATTCTCCTTGAGTAAGAGTAAATGTTGTTCTGCACGGAATTTGCGATCGTATCACTGCCGCAGATAGAAATAGAAATGGAACGTACTTTGAGGATGATCCCCATACAAGTTTAATTTAGGCAATGCCTGTGTCAGTCACAGCAGAGCATTCAGAACAATTTTACAATTCTGAGTGCTTATTGGCTGTCAAAGAATGTGTCCATAGATGTGCAGATCAAGCCAGAGCTCGTCATTCATTGTGTTAAGTGTAACATAGGCTATATTCTTAATTTTAGGGAAACTGTATCCTGCCAACCAAATTTATAGACATTTTAGGATATTTTGTTCACATAAGGTCTAAATGTGAAGTTTTGAGCTGTTATTTTAGGACATGAGTGTTTGGCAGTTGTTCTACCCTTGCACTAGTTGCTACAAAGGTGACAAGAGATATGGAAACTGGTAATCATAAATTAAAAATAACACTTCAAAATTATAATTATTTCTTTACAATAACTCACATTTACAAACATTTTAATCTCTAATCTCTTTCCCTGTACATTTTATGAATACATGCATATCATAATGTACAACTGAAAAGTATTTTATCTATGCTCTACCTAGCATATCTTCCAATTTCATCTATACTCATCTAAAAATGTGCTAAAAACTGTCCAATAACCTGCAAGGAAATGAGACCATAATTTCTTTTTTCAGTTCATCAAACTGGCAAGAAGCCTTCCTTCCTAAATACTATTTTACTTCATTTTTATTTGCTCTGTTAGACAAAACAGAAGGAATATCTTTGTTCCCTCTTTCATGTAGACTTCCATCAGAACAAGCAAACTGCTTACACAAGTAATTCCCAACATGTAATCTTCAATATTCTTCTCATCTGTTACTCATTCACATATGATGATAGCCTGAGAGCAACTGCATGTGCTTCTATTTCATAAAAAATCTGAAAAGGCAGAAAAAGACAATGTTTACCTCAGTTGAGGATATCACGGTTTCATGCAGTGGAACACAATATGAACGAAAGTATTTTGACCTTCACTAGTAACACACAACATTACAGTATTATGTTTTTCAAAGCCAAAATTTCAGGCTTTTTGATGCAGCCCCACTAATAAAAGTAGAAATAAAAAGTAGGCCCCACGAAACACATTAATAGACTTGTGGTTAATCCAAACACTAGTGAAATAATACATTTCTCCTAAACTCCTGGAGAAACCACAAATACCCCTATAAAGATATCACACTTCCAGCTAGTTGCCACAGAGTGCCCCCCCCCCCCCCCCGCCTCCCCCAATGAGTGAGGAGCATGCTGGTGGAATTGGAATTGGACCCAGCTGGTGTAGCAGTGAGCAGAGCAATGCTGAAGGGACACACAGTGTAGTTTGGACTGATTGAGAAACATGGAGTACGTGGGCCACTTCATCGGACAGTGTAGCAATCTCATGTCCAATGGGCAACATGGTGCCCATGATAGCTGGCAGAGCTTGGTCAGAGGATGTTGCAATACACATTGGTGGAGGCGTGAATGTTTAGTGTGATGCACAGTCACTATTCACTATGTTCATTGCACTTAATGCCACGTACGGAGAAGAGTCTGTCACTTTGTAGTGATTTGAAAATTTATTGTTGTGGTCCACAAGCACTAGAATTCACAGGAATGTCACAGTGTTCTGTGGACAAAAGACAGGTGCCTAGTTCATTAATGCCTAAATCAATTTGGTCCTGAGAAGGAACATTTGAGAAAACATTGTTATCCATCAAAGCAGTTTTAGCAACAAAGCAAGGTTAGCACAGCATGTTTTGTTGTGTAATAGCTGTATTTCAGAACTGTGGCATCGAAGCACTTCACAAGAATAGTTGATAGCGAACATCATCAGGATCAGCACTGTGGTTAATACAAACACTAGTGAAATAACACACACTGTCCATCAAATTAACACAGCTTATTAGGGGATATGCACACTACAAGCATAAGACACAGACTGTATAGACACATGTCTCAGCAAAACTCCTGGAGACCAAAGAGAGAACTATAAAGACTCCTGAAGAAACCAAAGATAGACCTATAAAGACAGTGCACTTCCAGCTAGTTGTTATTGATCATTGTCACAGGCTCAATAACTGTATCAGAGAGATAACATACACATGTGTAACATGCCCATTAAAAAGATTGTTAAGATACTCTGGGTAGCTATTTATTTCCCATAAAAGGTAGCATGTCGTGAGACCGATTATTAGCAAGTTATGAATCTTTCAGCTTCCTTGGCCTTCTCAATGGACAATTAGTGCTTTATTTGATTTTCAACATGCATCAGTTAAATAAAAAAGTAATGGAGTTCAAACATGAACTTTTAAATGCAATAAATTTTTATTAGTTTATGATTAATGTGTATCACTGTTTGGATTATTTACAGCAGGCTTCTGGTGACATTACTTCTTAAAGAAACAAGTTGCAACTGGTTTAATGAGTCAAGACATGAAAGTAACTCAATTAAATGCCCTCTACATTTTTAAAATTGCATTAATTCTCAGTAAATGCTCAACATTGAAGAAACACTGTATACACATCATATTTACATGGCAAGAAATCCACAGGGTTTTAGAATATATACTTTGTTCAGAGATTTATGAATTTGTGTGATTTGTCAGGGTTAACCCACATAAATACACCACATGAATGAAAAGCAGATTCATTCTCGTCCAGCGCATACAGAGGTTCGGCACAGACTGGTTTTTGCAAACATGGCGCAGCATGCGACATACCGCCAAAGAACATAAAAAAGAGATAAAAGTCCTCATTATTTATGTGTCGTTGCGCCACACAGCCCCCCCCCCCCTTGCAGTACTGAGTACACCTGCTGTTGACGAGGTGGGGGGGGGGGGGTGGCAGGATGACAGTGGGGGGGCCAGAACTGAGGGCCCGGGTGTATGACAGAAAGTTCCTGTGATCCCTCGGGGAGCGGTGACGGAGGCAGGGGTCTCCTGGGAGCCTGACCCACAAGCTGAAACACCTGAAGGTGTGCCGTCAGCTGCACAGTGTGCTCCATCCACTGAGAAGGGGCTGGGGATGCTGCAGGGACTGGGACAATTGTCCGGACAGCACCGGACGGAAGCAGGAAGGCTCTAGTAGCATGAATGTCAGACGGCGTGGTGGGAGAAAAACATTTTATGAGTTCTAGGTGGCACCGTGAGGGGGTATCGGTTGAATTGGTAGCAGAACAGACCACGAAAAGGGTGTCGCTGTGGCCAATTACCAACATGTCCGTGGAGAGGGAGGGGGGAATGGGCACCTCGTACTCAAGGACGGGGGTACAAGGAAAGGGGGTGGTAGGGAAACTGCTAATGGGCAGGTGGACCACGGAGTGATACACTGGCAGAGTTGTGGCGGGCCGCGAACTTGAGTTCAAAACATTGTTCATTGAAAAGTTTGCACACGGCACGAGCCGTGAATGTTCGCACACAACACGATATTGCGAGACACCAGAAATGTTTGTAGGGAGCACATCACATGAAATACTCGGGTGCCGAAACCAGAGTCCATTGTTTGTCCCAAGGGACTGTTGTTGAGTCTCGATGAAAACACCTCTGGGCTGAAATGTTGTGCTGAATGGCAAGGAGAATGCAGATGAATGCTCGACAAAACATAGGAAGTCTGTTTAGTCATCGGTGGTTGAGCAGACACAGTGAAATCCATCGGTATGCATTGTGACGAAGTCATGGCGAGTGTAATGGTTGTTGCACAGGCACTCATATTTAGGCGAAAAAAATTGGTCAATGCGGACGCACAAACTTCACAACAGACATCGACGTGGGCGAAACTTTCACGTCAGGGTCACCAATGTGGGATTTGTCGGGGTAAATCCACATAAATGAAAAGCAGATTCATTCTCTTCCAGCATGTACAGAGGTTCGGCACAGACTGGTTTTTGCAATTATGGCGTGGCATCCGGGAAGCGGCATGCCGCCAAAGAACATCAAAAAGAGATAAAAGTCCTCATGATTTACGTGTCGCTGATCGACACTGTCACAAATTATCTCGAAGAGAACAATCTGTTGACTGATAATTAACACTTTCAGTACATGGAATCTGCTGCCTGCGTATTTAGAGGACCTCCCAAAGAAAGTCTTACACAAAGCCTTCAGGAAATGTTTTGAATATAAATAGTGCATAGAACGTGAAATCATGATGAGCAATAAAAATGATTGGTTCTGGCTGGGTAACCTATTTTCAGAAGTAATGGTAGTTGAGTTAGTTCTTATGGCCTTTGTTTACTGGCAAGAATATATCCTTTCCTTTCAATGCAGTAGCCTGCACTAAAAAGAATATTATACAATGGAAACAGTCCTATGTTATTAAGTTTACATACTGAAGAAAATAATCTCAAAACCCATATAACAGTTTTCCTAAGGTTTAGGTTTGGCTACTTTAGCCATAAGAATCACTACCAAATTTGGAGGTACATAAGTCAATATGTCAACTTCTTTTGAATATTTTCATTCATTGCACAAAAAAGTAATTAAAAGTATCTGTGAGTTCTGCACCTTGCAGTTATCTCTTTCAATAATTATGAATATTAATGACAGCTTCACAGTACATTTATTGAATTATGAAATTTGTTTTCAAGAAGCCATCTGAGTTTCAGAGTAACAGAAATATTAACAAGTACACCACCAAAGCAAAATATGGTCTAGATTATCCTTCAATGAAAGGTACACCTATAAAGATTTCACATTGTATGCATGGAAATAAAATGTCTGATGAACAGGAGAATTGTTTTGAAATTTATATTAAAGATGTTTCTCATTAAAATGGTTTCTATAATGTAGAGAAATCCTTGATACAAATAATTAACCATTTTACCCAGAAAACTTATGTTCTGTTGATAAATTCCACAACATAAGGATTGTCATGAATATGAACTGTGGAAGAAATAACTAAATGATACAGACCGATTTTTAATTACAGGTTTATGGATTGTCAGAAAAAATCCCTGAGTAATATGTCACACAACTCCTGACGGAGTGTTGCAATTCTGTAAAATTTTGTGATATGTTTACAGAAAAACACCACAGTGCCTTATTTACAACAAATTTACAAAAATAAACATGTGAGTATATTGAATAGCTTATATTATTATTTAAATTATGATCTGAATTGTTCTACTGCAGTGATGGATACATTGTTCTTAGCATAATTACCCAAAGATTTGTTTAAAAAATAATTAACACTAAGATTGATGTATTATTTATGCAGGCCTGAACCAATTTTTTCCACAAGATGGACAACTCTGTCATTACACAAAATTTGACAGGTGCTTAAGTGAGAACAAGATGTGATACATCATTTGATAAATAAGCTAATTTGATGGCTAAAACAGTGACATTAGAGAATATATTGTGTTATATATTAATGAAGACAGGTGAAGCAAGTTATACATTGTGTCATGTCATTTTGTTCTTGATGTATTTCAACTACAGTGAAGAAATTTCTGTGCTGAAATTTAGATGCATGACAAGTTTTATTAAATGTATGGAAGGATGTTATTGCTTGTAATGTGATGATCTTAAAATTCTGTGTGTATTACACACATACTTAAAAGACTGATGTATTTATGTACTAATTTTTAAAATATATCCAAATAAAATATTATCATGGGAGTGACCTTAATGTAGCTATTTCTATATGTTTACAATGTTTCAGGACATATTTCAGAAGTATTTAATTTTTTTAAGAAAAGAAAAATAATTTAGTCAACTTTGGGGCTTAGTTCATAGATTGCCAACTTATTTAATTTTCATGCTGATACGTTTTAGTCCCAAGGATAATTTCTGGTTTTCTAAGACCATCCATATTTATTATTTACAATGATTATATCTATACACATTTATACACTCTTATTATATTGGAATAATTTTTAAATGTAATAAATCCCCAATTTTTAGTTACATGTGACAACTGAAAATAAAGTAAATTTTACAACAATTGAAATAAATTCTTGCTGTACTTAGTCACTTTTGACTTATATTTCTGATTCCTTTATTATAAAGCTATTGATCATTTTGAAAATAGAAGTTTTTGCATGACTGTCACTGAAACCTAATTCCTTATGTCATGTAAACTATTGTATTAACTGATGCTTTTTGATATATTTCTGTTAATAGGCCACACCACAACCATATAGATACAAATTATCATTTCATGACAGAACAGGATACAGCTGTGATTGAACCCTCTATGACTGCTGTTGATTAGTTAACTCTCCACACTCTACCATTCATCAGATGTTCCTTACAAATAGTTCGTAAATATTAATTCAGCAGTGCTGAAAAGTTAATTCAGTTCTCCTTGTTGATCACCAAGTGCTGATAAAAAGTGTAGATGCCAATGGAATATCTGCCCTGTTTCTCAGTAGCTTTTCACAGTTATTTCTACTAATTTGTTTTGAGATTAATTGTCTATTGTGACCACATTTTGCTACATTTTACTTTGCTTTATATCTCATTGTTTATCAGGACTGTCATTAGAATTTTTATTTCTCTTTTCTTAAAAAAATACAAATAAGTTAAAAAAGAAGAAAGCAACATGGTTGCAATAAGAAGAGGTTAATGGAGATACTCAGGAAGAATATTGGAAGAGAAATTTGTTTAATATTGATGTAAGTAATAGGTCCTCCACAGCTTCTGATAGCTACATTCCTAAACAACTTTATCAGCAGGTACAAACCTACACCTTGCAGTCCAACAAGAAATGTACTGCAATAAGTAGCTTTTCTGAATCTGAAGCATTTAAAAGTGATAGTAACTATCAGATGAGTTGCCAAGATTGGATTATAGTCATTGTCAAATAAAGTGCAATCTTTATTTCTCTGTAACTTCTTTGTAACTATCATAAATTTGCTTAGAAGTTGCAGTGCTAGTAATTAATTGTTACACTTACAATAATGTTCATCTGAGCAATGATAAATCTTACAAGGGGAACACCAAGTATGGTACCAATGGATGTTGATGGGTCGCAGGTATGTTGTGAGGGAATTCCTCCAGACCATCAACCTAAAAGGATTTATTCCAATGGGTCTTGATTTCTAAGAAATTCGAGATAAAATTCGCAGCAAATTACCATGTGTACCGTGTCTACTTATACATGTTGGTTACCTCTCAGCGAGACAGCCTGGTGTAATCGGTAAAGTGCTAGGCTCCCACGCAGCAGACCCGGGTTCGAACAATTTAAAGAAATTATAATTGCTACTTTTTATGTTTAAAAAAAATAAAAAATAAAAAAAATTAAGCAAAGAAAAAGATATAAAAAAAGAAAAACAAAAATAATGAAAAGTCAAACAATTAAAAAAAGCCAAGACCCGGGTTCGAACAATTTAAAGAAATTATAATTGCTACTTTTTATGTTTAAAAAAAAATAAAAAATAAAAAAAATTAAGCAAAGAAAAAGATATAAAAAAAGAAAAACAAAAATAATGAAAAGTCAAACAATTAAAAAAAGCCAAGAAAATAAAAAAAATCTTCCCCTTTGGGTAATTTATTTTTCACTTTTCATAGTCTCAATGTTAACACAGTCGGTAGTGTCTTTTCTGTATGCGTTGGCCCTGAAAATGTTGGTGTTACTATTTTTTACTACTGTAGTTTGCAACAAAATGTTTTAACTTGAAGTTAATGTTTCTCTTTCAAACACATGTATAAAAAATGTTTGTGGCCAGTTCAATTCTCACAATGGTTTTCACATCAAGAACAGGATAGTACAAACTGCACTAAATTAGGTTATATTATCAATATGATGCTATTGAAGTAATTTAACACATGACAGTGACTTTTCACATCTGTGTGGCAACATCACAGTCACAGATAAAATTATCAAGTAAACACAATTTACTGAAACTTAGTGCTCAAGAGATAAGGGGAAAATAGCCTCATTTCACAAATTACATCCTAGATTAGCCTCTGTGGATTTGCATTTCAATTGAATCTTATCAGTACATCATCAGACTTGTGTAGCATCAGTTGTTTCTGGTTGTGTGTTCAACCACCAACTAATTCTCAATTTTTACAGCTAGACTGGTGTACAAAAAATTTTGTAATCCTATAATCAACATAATTGTTTATACAACAGCTTGTTCAGAATTTGACCTTTGAATTAAACTGTTTGTTACTATTACAATTTGGTTTACAGAAATTATTGTCTGATAGAAAATTAATAAAATATCTAGAATCAATTATTGTTACGTATGGGGGTTCCCCAATCTTTTGCAACTCAAAAATGTTCAAATGTTTTTAAATCTTATCGGACCAAACTGCATCATCATGAGTCTGTAGCTTACAAACTACTTAAACCTAGGTAAACTAATCTAAGGACAACACACACACCCATGCCCCAGGGAGGACTCGAACCTCCACAGCGAGCAACCGCGCGCTCCTCAGTGAGACGCTTTAGACCGCTCGGCTACTCCACCATGGCTTTTTGCAGCTGGCAGCCATATTAACTAAAATAATTTATTGAAGAAAATAATTCAACTTTTTAATTAGGGCATCAATCAATTAATGTTGTATATCAAAAGAAAAGGAAAAACAGCAGCATCAAAAATATTTAGTCAAAGTCCAGAATCTAACAATAGTTTAGGAGTAAATGGCCATGAAGGTTAGTAACAGTATAAAGCTTCAATTTCAATTATTATGTAAGTTAACAATTTTCGGATGATTCCAGATACCTTACTATAAAGTGAAAGTGTTCAGCTATACACTGGTATGGGTCATTATATTTAAGTATGCCAATTTCTGCACTCGAAATATGATAAGTTGAGCTGTAATTACTTCTTCACTTAACAATATTTCATAATGAATACTGTTCCTGACTTTACTAATTATGACACTGTGTTCCTATTGTTACAAAGAATATGCTGAATAATAAAATTACATTGGATAAGTCTTATTTAGCATATTTGCCATTTTGAGTGTGTCTACTTTGCATACTGCCTATGTTTACAAATAAATACATGAGATTTTGGAAAAAATAGTATAATCTAAAAGAGATTGTACTTGGAGACTCCCATGTCTCTTCCACATCAGCAGTCTCCTCCATAAATTATGCGGAACTCACTGAAACACATCTTACACAGATCTAGATCTGCAAGAACTACTGCAGGAAAAGAAAGTCTTTCTGGCCACTCCAGTGACACAAGCATCTTGACAGTGAGTGAGGAAGGGAGTGGAGGGGAAAGGATGTTGAGTAAGAGTGAGGATGGAACATTCCACATCATTTGATGAGTTGTAAAGGCTCTACTAAGTGGAAATCTGAGATGCATAGATGCAAGGATAAGCCTGTGACAGGGCTTGAATAAGAAGTGCCAGGTGAGTGGATTAGGCAGGTTTTGCATTGGGCTCTTCCACAGGGATATGATCCCTGTGGTATGAGATTGGGATTGGAAGTGACATAGGGTTCGACTAGAATGTTGTGGAGGTTGGGTGAGCAAGGGATCATTACTTTAGGAGGGGTCAGAAATTCATGCTTCCACTCCACAAATGTCTTTACACTTATCTTCTATCCTCTCCACCATTTCCCTTCACTGCATTCCATGCTGCATCATACATTCCCACGTATCAGAGTCTTTACCATCAATCATGAAATGTAGAACATTCCATCCTCCACTCCCCTTCTCACTCACTGTCAAGGCCCTTGCAGCACTGGGGTGGCCAGTGTGGTTGTGTGTGCATAGTTACGTCTGAGAAATTGTGTGAATGTATGTGTTACTTTTTCTGATGAAGACCATGGCAATAATTTAAGTTTTGTGATGTGATTGTATATTTTATGTGTGTGTCAGTAGCTCAGTGATCATCTTTACGGTGATTGTTGTTATCTATCCTCTATTATTGACATTAAAAATTAGCCATAGTATTTTACTATTATTTCTAGGTTTGTATAAAGAAAATTATAACAGAAAAGTTTTTAGCAGAAAAAATATATATAAAAGAATAGATGAAGTTTACTTACCAGGCAAAGGAGCACCGGAAGTGACAGCAAACATAAATAAAGTAAACACAAACACACACAAAAGCAAGCTTTCGCAACCTAGTTGCTTCTTCAGGCAGAGTAGGGAAGGAGAGGGAAAAGGAAAGGATGAGGGTTTTAAGGGAGTGGGTAAGGAGTGATTCCAATCCTGAGACAGGAAAGACTTACCTTGGGGGGAAACATGAAGGTAAACAAACACCCACACATATACACACGCAAACACACCTAGGCAGACGTATTGTAGAAAGCAAAGAAGTTGGACAGAGATAACACTTGAGGCAGAGGCTCTGTCCAGAGAACCGAGGCAAAGATGTTAAAGATGGTGTGCAGGAATTTGAATTTAGAGGAGGGCAACAGAAAGAGAGAAGATGATGAAGGGCAAGTTCCCATCTCCGGAGTTCTGAAAGATTGGTGTCGGTGGGAAGTATCCAGATAACCCAGAGGGTGTAACACTATGTCAAATTGTGCTGGCCGTGTACCAAGGCATGTTTAGCCACAGGGTCATCCTCATTACAAACACTGTCTGCCTGTGACCATGTGAATGGACAGTTTGTTGCTGGTCAATCCCACATAGAACGCTTCACAGTGCAGGCATATCAGTTGGTAAATCACGTGGGTGCTATCGCAAGTGGTTCTGCTCTTGATCGTGTACACCTTCCAGGTTATGGGACTGGAGTAAGTGGTGGTGGATGGGTGCATAGGGCAGGTTTTACAACGGGTGCGGTTACAAGGGTAGGAGCCAGAAGGTAGGGAAGGTGGTTTGGGGATTTGATAGGGATGGACTAGGAGGTTACTGAGGTTAGGTGGGCAGTGGAAAGACACTCTCGGTGGAGTGGGAAGCATGTCATAAAGGATGGATCTCGTTTTGGGGCAGGATTTAAGGAAGTTGTATCCCTGCTGGAGAGCCACATTCAGATACCTCTCCAGTCCCAGAAAGTATCCAGTGACAAGAGAATCACTTCTGGGTTGTGGGATGTGAAAGCTGTTATTAGGTTATTGGTGTACTAGTTCAGAGATTCGGGACTGGAGCAGACTTGTTTGCCACGAAGACCTAAGCTGTAGGGAAGGGAACGTTTGATGTGGAATGGATGGCAGCTGTCATAATGGAGGTACTGTTGTTTATTGGTTGGTTTGATGTGGACAGATGTGTGAAGTTGGCCGTTGGACAGATGGAGGTCGACATCGAGGAAAGTGGTATGGGATTTGGAATAGGAACAGGTGAATTTGATGGGACCAAAGGAATTGAGGTTGAAGAGGAAATTCTGGAGTTGTTCTTCTCTGTGAGTCCAGATCATGAAGATGTCATCAATGAATATATACCAAACTTTGGGTTGACAGGCTTGGATATCCAGGAAAGCTTCTTCTAAGTATCCCATAAATAAGTTTGCATACGTGGGGGCCATTCTGGTTCCCATGGCTGTTCCCTTTAGTTGTTGGTATGTCTGGCCCTCAAAAGTGAAGAAGTTGTGGGTTAGGATGAAGGTGGCTAGGGTATTAAGGAAAGAGGTTTTAGGTAGGGAAGTGGGTCGTCGGCTTGAAAGGAAATACTGCATCGCAGCGAGGCCCTGGGCATATGGGATATTTGTGTATAAGGAAGTAGCATCAATAGTTACAAGGATGGTTTCTGGAGGTAACAGGCTAGGTAAGGATTTCAGGCGATCGAGGAAGTGGTTGGTGTCTTTGATGAAGAATGGGAGACTGCACATTATGGGTTGAAGGTGTTGGTCTAAGTAGGCAGAGATTCGTTCTGTAGGGGCTTGGTAACTGGCCACAATGGGGCGGCTGGGGTGATTGGGTTTTTGACTGTTGGGAAGTAGGTATAATGTAGTATCCAGAGGTTAATGGAGTCAGGTGAAGGTTTTGTAGGGGGGCTAAGGTTTTGAGGATTCCTTGAAGCTCTACCTGGACATCAGGAATGGGTTTGGCTTGACAAACTTTATATGTGGTACTATCTGAAAGCTGACGCAGTCCCTCAGACACATACTCCCGCCGATCAATTACCACGATCATGGATCCCTTGTTGGCAGGGAGAATTATGATGGAATGGTCATCCTTCAGATCACGGATAGCTCGGGATACAGCTGCGGTAATGTTGGGATTAGGATTAAGGTTTCTCAGCAAAGACTGAGAGGCAAGGTTGGAAGTAAGGAATTCCTTGAAGGTTTGAAGAGGGTGATTTTGAGGAAGAGCAAGTGGGTCTCACTGTGAAAGAGGACGGAATTGTTCCAGGCAGGGTTAAATTTGAATTGTGGCTTGGGGAGCTGAATCATTAGGAGTAGGGTTATGTTTCTTAGTGGCAAAGTGATATCTCCAGCAAAGAGTATGAGAAGAGGACAGTAAAATTCAGTCCTGGCAACACTGACTATGGCTTATGGCAAAAAGCACTTAAGTCATTTAAAACCGATTCCCATATTCCCATCAACCAGTGGCGTAGCTATATCACCAAAGGCCCCGGGGCGAAAATGACATTGGGGCCCCTCTCTAAACTAAAACTATACAGATAAGTTACAAAACTACTTCATCATCAGCAACTTAACACCCACTGGATGATATAATGAGGCAAACCTAAATACTATTAAGTAAATTATTATATGTCACGCAGCAGATAATATTTGATCGTACTCTCAAATACAATTATAAATGTGAAAGTTTGTTTGGTTGTTATGCTTTCACGCAAAATTTGCTGGGTGGAATTGGATGAAATTTTGCAGAGGGATACGGTTGAACTTGGGTAGTACATGCAGATAATACACGCCATGGAATAGTTTTCGAAGTTGCTCCATATTAGGAGAATGAAGTTGTAGGCAGAAGCTTCAATGAGGACGCGCCGATCAGTAATAAAATTCACACATCATTCAGTACCCATATTTTCTCTTCTTCTTACACGAATTTCAGAGTGCAATTGATTACAGAACTTCGTTGGGATCTATGATTAAGAAGCACTCCCTTGGGCAACGCCATTGATTGTTATTTCGTAAAGATTGGCAGCCATGGCAATTCCGACTTCAATCGACAACACGCCAATAGTGGCAGGGTCCACGCCGTAGCGGACAAGCAATAGATCTTGTTATGTTTACATTCTGAGTTGGGAATAATTTTTGGATATCACTTCGTGCGTCTGAGGTTTGTTGGCCAAGGTTCAAAAAGTTGAAAGTCAGAAACCTTCATTCAACTAAAATACAGTAGAACGTCGATTGTGCGAAGTAATTTGGGGACATGGATGTTGGGAAAACCGATTTATTCGGATAATCGTACTATATTCTTGTATTTGCCAATATGAAGTTTACACAATATTTGGAGGCCCGAGATCCTTCAACTTCGCCGAGCGACACGCCGCATCACTTGGAAAGCTCAACTGTTGCTGTGGGAAGCTTTGTGCTGCCACTACTTCTACTGCTACGTCGACTGAAATTGAATTGTACACATCGACGCGGCTTGGCCTGTCAGCAGCGCCACCGAGTGGCGTCGTGTGAAGTAACGGCCCCATTAGAAGCACTGCTTCGCCACCCGGTGGCCTAGAACGGGTATTGTGGAAAGCTTCGTTAGAGGGGAGGTGGAGGTGATGGACGTTAGGGCGGCAGAGTAAAAAAATTAAAATAAATAAATAAATAATTAAAAAAAATTCTCGAACGTCGCTCACGGAGGCCGAGGGGCCCCTTGAGGTCGAGGGCCCCGGGGCACTGCCCCGCCTAGCCCTATGATAGCTACGCCACTGCCATCAACTGGTGAATAAAAACTTGTAATGGAGAAGTAAGACACTTTGCAAGTAAATTACAATAATCCTATGTCGAATCATGAGTTTTAACATCCCAGTAGCTTTAAACATCGTTTAAAAGTACGAGCCACTTGAGCCACTATAATAATAATAAAAAAAGGTATTCATTGTTTAAAAATAATTGTTATTGTCTATATGTGGATGTTGTTTGCTGTCGTGAATATATTTACAAATAAAAGTCTGTTAGGCCTACAAACGGTCATGGCTTCGAACCATTCACTAAAGACATGTATTAATACCTGTCATTTACAACGTGATGAAAATGATTTAACCCATTTCGCATGACGACAGTTTATTACTCACGTTTTACGCCTTTGTGGATCCACTGTAAACGGAAAAACACGGAAACTGTTCCCTGAACGATTAGAACAATTCGGAACTGCACAGCACACCAAGCTGAAAGTTTACTAACTGTAAAACGCTAACCTGTCGTGTCGACGAGAAGGGACGAAAATGACGGATGCGCATGCTCATTTATATAGGCCTAAAAATGTTCAAATGTTTGTTAAGGTTAAGGGACTTGACTGCGGGGTCATTAGTACCTACACTTACTAACTACGTATGAACTAACTTATACTAAGTTTCCAGACGCGCGCGATTTCACCCGCTTTGTGTGTTGCATTTACAGAACGCCACCGTGGCCGCCACCGCGTCGCACCTCTTATCGACTTCAGAAAGTTAATGAAATAAATTACCCTTCAAGTTGGTGGCAACTGAACGCTACTGTTGGCATTGATCATGGTGCAATTACAATTTATGTTCCAGTGTTGCTATGATGACTGTTATGACTCGAACATATTTTGGAACTATATTTATCGCGGTAGCAATTTTCGTATGAACAAAAATTACTTTATAAGTCTTAGTCTGTTTCAAATCGTATTTATATATTTTTTTCATTTGAATAATTATTTTACACTTTTTAAGTTGTTTGTGATTTTTGTTTTCGTGATATTACAACAGAGACATTCTATAAATTTGTTCTATTTCTATTTCACCTGAGCTCTCTTGCGTATATGTCACGGAAAGATCGCGAAGGTAAAAGATAAGGTGATTCGAACTCACGCTAAGGCTTACCAGAAATTGTTTAAACGACGAAACATTCACGACTGGAAGAGAAATAGGAGGCAAGAGCAGTGATATAAAAAGTGCTCTGCACCACACATCAATTGAGAAATGGCATTAATGCAGCACAGTCATCGGTGGCGGCGCTAGGCGTCGGCGACCGCCGACGGCCTCGCGCTTGTGGGGCCTCGCAAAACATTGTTAACTTTTTATATTTGATATTTAACGACGCTTTTCAACTACGTCTAACTTACACTAGCTTAACCAAAGGACGACCTCAAAATCCGTACCCAACGGTAGGATTCGACCCCCGATGAGAGCGAACTCGCTCACCGTGGTATGACGCATGAGTGCGCTCGGCCATTTCCGGCCGGCAGCTACTTAGTTGTCCGTATTTATATCTTTATGAGAGCACCAGTGAAGTAATTTTTCGTTAAAGGCTTGCAAAACAATTTCTTCCCTACATTTTAGAAATCTATTTGGATGAAGTATATCCAAATGTTTACGTAACAATCAGAATCATGCTTACAGTTTCAGTCAGTACAGCTTTGGCCGAGACTAGCTTCTCAAAGTTAAAAATCGGTTAAGACTTACTTGAGAAGCACAATGAGGCAAGAAAGACTATCTGCGTTGACAGTACTATCAACTGAAGCCGAAATAGCGGCTAGTATTAATTAAGACGTGGTCTTAAAAAATTCAGTGAAACGAAAAGCCGAAAAGTTTCTCTACTTTAATTTGTGTTTATTTGTTGTAATTTCTTGTCCTTGGAATAATACTTGTCTATTGTACTAATAAAATTTTAGTATAATTATTATTGATGTGTAATGGAGCTCCTTGTATTTAACATTTTCTTCATTACTGATAAAAAATGAGAGGGGCCTCGCAAAGACGAGTTCGCCGACGCCCAGTTTTCGTCTAGCGCCGCCACTGAGTGTCATCGAGTTCTAAGTTACGTTGTGAGTTTAAAGTCTCTTCATCAGTGGGAAGTTGGTTTGAAATCAAATGCAAAGTTTGTACCAATACAAGGACACATAAACTTAGGCCATTCCACACTGCACGTGGCGTGCGTGTCCGGACGTACACTGGCTACGTTTAAAAATGTGGCTTCCCATGTTATCAAACGGGGCTGTTCACACTGCAGGGCGACGACCACGAGCCACGCCAGCCATGCCGGACACGCGTGGCTTCCGTTCGCTCCCTGAGCGATCTTCCTAAACTTGGCCGGCCACGTTTTCAGTCCGCACATGCGCAGAGCGAAGGAAATACCTCGTGCAAGCCAACACTGGAGCACTACACAGCGCGTCATCTTTGTTGTCTGAGCCGTGTCTTTGTTGTTGATGAGTTACATGTAGTTGGTGTGCCATTGTGTGTTCCAGTCACGTTTTAGGCCCAAAATGGAGCAGTTAATTGAACGAGTACGCTCTCATCCTGTCATTTAGGACTCAACAATGGAAATCTACAGAGATATAACTTTGAAAGAAAAAGCATGAGATGAAATTGCCGAAGCATTATCAAAAGACAGTACATACATATCCTGCGGTAATACTATTAAATATCTTAGAAAAAAATTTCACAATCTTTTATTAAACCGGCAATACTGATAAATGTAGCAAGCAGGGCCGGCGCAAGGCACGTGCGAAACGTGCGGCGGCACGGGGCGGCACTTTCCGAGGGGCGGCAAATCTGCCGGCCCCCATTTTTTTTTTTTTTTTGTCCTTAAAAAAAAAAAAAAAAAACAACAACTCAACATTCATGCCCAAGAGCGGATTCGATACCAAACCTCGGAGGGAGCGCTTCGGGAACTGTGGCATGGCGCCTCGACTACCAGCCGGCCGCCCCTGTAGTGCCAGGGGAGGGAGGAGGACTGATTTCTTCCTCGCCACTATGGCAGCACCGCCGTGTTTACGCCAGAGGAACAGAGAGGGGTAAGCAGTCTGGTGTACACGCCAGTCAAATTGTCTAGCTACGCCAATATTCCTAATAGTGGAGCGCTGCCAGTCTGTTTTGCTAAACACTTCAATGGCACGTTCCGAGTGTTTTATTCTTCCCGTATTATGGAAAAAATGGTTGAACATTACTACAGTCAAAAATATCAAACACCTCCAATGGCTAGAAGTATTCCGAATGGCTAAATACGCTGCGAGTAATTACAAGGGATAAAGATATTGCTAGTGAGCCTGAAAATTTTTGCTATCCGTTTCTGAGTGATAGTCTGACGTTTTGGTTTTTGAACCGTGAAACACCTGTCTCCGCCTGCATGAACAACAACAAACTCTGACCAGTAATTTTGTTTGACAATACTACTCGCCCATTATCACTTTGCCAACATTTATTTGCTGTATAATGCACGTGAATCCATGTTTCATCTAAGTAAATTACTGGTCGCTTTGATTCTGATGAACACCTGAAAAGTATGGTCTTTTAGCAACAATGCGGAATGCCCTCTCGTTAATTTTGGCACAAAAATTCATAGACAGAACATCGCTTCTAAGGGTTTCCTTGTTAGCTTTGAATCTCATTTCTGTTTCACAAAAGTTGTGCAGTATTCGCACATTTTTTTGTGTCCCAACTTCGTCGCCGCTTTTGTGTCCCGACTTCGTCGCCGCTTTTGTGTCCCAGCCTCGTCGTAGGTGTCGGTGGCCGCGTGGAATGAGACCGACACGCTGGTGCAGGTACGGAGGGGAGCAGCCAGAAACTATAAACACTCGAGTAAATTAGAAAGAGATATATTGCACAGAATGTAACAATACTTAACTTTTACATAGTACTGCAGAATGTTGATACATAGTTGTTAGAGGCCTGCCTAGTGCCTGTACAATAGCAAAGTCTCCACTGGTGCCTATCTGATTACGAAGGTCCTAACTCGTTGCTATCTCAGTCCGAAGTCCCGACTGGTTCCTCTCTCAGTCCGAAGTGGCCGGTCCTTCAGTGGTGCCCACGAGCGGCGTTGTCGCAGAGGGCGCTCGTGGCTGTCGTCGTGAGAACGCCGCGCCGTGCGTGCATGGCGGCGCGCGGCGAAAGTAAGTGGCGCGCACTTTGTACTTGTGCGACACCACACCCCTCCCCCCCAAACCGCCGCGCCGTCGTGGCGTAGGGCTGAGGGCCACGGCGACGGCACTGGGAGGAGGGCCTGGGCGGGGGCGTTACTGGTGGGACGGGCGTCGTAGCTGAGGCCGGGATCGAGACGCCGTCCGCGCCCCGGCATCCGCCTTGAGATCCTCCAGGGAACCCGCCGAAACCTGGGGAAGGGCGCCCGCCCCCGCCCAGAGGGAGCAGGTCATCTTCTTCTGAGGTGCGTGGCCCAAGCTGGGGCGGCACGCACGGTCCCGGAGTCCCTCTCGGTGACGCTGTCATCTGCGGCGGCGACAGCGGCGGCGTCGCGTCGATCTCCATCGGTACGATCTCGTAGTCCGGGGACGCTGGACCCGTTGACGAGCGATGTGTTTGTGCTCCCTGGCGGTGAACTGGGTCTGTAATCAAGAAACCGGAGACAGGATCGCGCGGCCTGTGCAGGCGCAATTGGTTTGCGTGGCGCCGCAGCTCCGACCCTGTGGAAGAACGTACAACAAACATATTGCGCCCGAGCACGCGCTGAATGGTGCCCGGCAGCCATGTCTTCTTGTTTCCAGCAAACACCCTGTACAGCACCGGCGTAGAAACCTGAAAACGCGTAGCGCCATACCAACCGACTCGGTGCGTGGGAGGCTGCAGCAGGTGAAGGAGAGTGCGGTGACGGCGGCCGTGTAGCAGCTCGGCAGGAGACGGGCCGTCACGTGGCATGCACCGATACGTAGACAGGAAAATTTGAAGAGCTTGCTGCCTGGAGTGCTGACCTTTCATCTTCTCCATGTGAGACTTGAATGTTCGAACGAAACGTTCTGCTTCACCATTGGACTGAGGGTGAAAAGGTGCAGTGGTAATATGCTGAATGCCATTCACACGACAAAACTGTTGAAATTCCGCACTAACAAACTGAGGTCCATTGTCACTGACGATAGTTTCAGGTAAGCCTTCGATGCAAAACACTGATGTTAAGGCACTGATTGTACTAGAAGCTGTCGTTGAGTTCATGGCAATCACAAAAGGAAACTTGCTGAAAGCGTCTACAACAATTAACCAGCGCGTATTCCAGAAAGGTCCGGCAAAGTCAATATGTAAACGTTGCCATGGTCCCTTGGGGCGTGGCCAGTCTGAGAAACGCTGTGGAGGAGCCGCCTGATGCTCCGCACAAACTGTACACTGTGATGTCATGCTCTCTATCTGAGCGTCCATACCAACCCAGGTACAATGACGTCTGGCCAGTTGCTTTGTCCTAACAATGCCCCAATGTCCTTGATGCAGGAGGCGTAACACTTCTCGCTGCAGGGAACGAGGAACAATCACTCTTGCTTGGTCGTTGTCGGTATGCAACAACAGTACACCCTGACTTAAAGATAATGCATGACGTTGTGCAAAATAACGTCGAACCAGAGGCCGATCAATGTCTTTGGCTCTGGCAGGCCACCCTGAGCGAACAAAACGTGCTACCACACTTAGGTCTGCATCCGCAGCTGTTTCCTGTGCAACCCGACGAGAGTTCAAAGGAAAGTCTGCGACAGCGGAAGCATCTCTGGAGTCTATCTGACAACATGCCATTTCTGAAGAATCAAATGATACATCCTGGCCAACCGGAAGTCGGGAAAGTGTGTCCGCGTTAGCATGTTTAGTGGTAGGTCGGTACAAAATCTCATACTGATAATTTGACAATATCAAGGACCATCTCTGAAGCTTTTGTGCCGTACGTGGCGGAATTGGCTTTGTGGGTGAGAACAACGACGTGAGAGGCTTGTGGTCTGTCAACAAATAGAATTTTCTGCCATAGAGATAATGATGAAACTTTGCGACGCCGTAAATGATTGCTAAGGCCTCCTTTTCTATCTGACTGTAATTCTGTTGCGTCGGCGTCAGTAGCTTGGATGCAAAGGCAATAGGACGATCGTGACATCCAATACGATGTGAGATTACAGCGCCTACACCGTACGACGAGGCGTCAACTGCTAGCACTACAGGCTTCTGTGGGTCAAAGGGAATCAAACATGCATCACTGAGTAGTGCAGACTTTAGTTTGTCAAAGGCAACCTGACAATCTTTGGACCATACAAAAGGAACATTCTTCCTACGTAAGTGATGCAGTGGAGCTGCAATCTGAGAGGCATTGGGAATAAACCTGAAATAGTAGTTAAGCTTTCCCATTACTGCTTGCAATTCGTGCACATTCTTAGGAGGAGGCAAGTCTTTGATTGCTCTAAGATGTGACTGTAAGGGATGAATTCCTTGGGCATTAATCACATGGCCTAGGTACTCTATTTCAGTTTGAAAAAACGAACACTTTGCTTTATTGCAACGTAGACCTGCTGCAGTCAAAACTTTGAAAAGGCACTCCAGGTTTGCTAAATGTTCTTCAACTGTACGTCCGGATACCACAATGTCATCTAAATAGTTCGAGCAACAAGGTACAGAAACTGTCAGCTGTTCCAAAAAACGCTGAAAAATAGCGGGAGCGGAAGAACTGCCAAAGGGTAGGCGTTGAAATTGAAAAAGGCCCATGTGAGTATTAATGACGAAAAACTTTTTTGACTCGTCATCAAGTGGAATCTGTAAGTATGCCTCTGCTAAATCAATCTTAGAAAAGAAACGAGACTGTCCTAATTTGTCCATTAGTTCGTCAGGTCTGGGCAGGGGATAAGTGTCGACAATTGTTTGACTGTTCACTGTAGATTTGAAGTCCGCACAGAGACGAAGTTTCCCTGACGGCTTGGGTATAATTACGATAGGCGAGGCCCACTGACTCGCAGAAACAGGAGAAATCACTCCACTATCTTGCCAACGTTTAAGTTCTTCGGCAACTGAATCACGCAAGGCGATAGGCACTGGTCTAGCTTTACGAAATTTTGGAACTGCAGATTCTTTTAAAGTCACATGTGCCACGAAGTCTTTTGCACAACCTAATTCCGGCGAAAACAAGTCACTGTATTTGTCACACAATGCATTGATTTTATCCTGAGGCACTACTGACGAAATTTGAAGCACATGTCTTTGAATTGATAAACCAAACAAGTCAAAAGCATCTAGTCCAAAAATGTTCTGTGTCGATTTGGCCTGAAGAACAACAAAAGCAACTGTTTTCGTAACACCTTGAAAAGAGGCAGGCAGGCTACATGTTCCTAGCACGGGAATATTTTCACCTGTATAAGCTGTTAACACTTGCTGTGACGGCGACAATTTTGGCGAACCCAGTAGTTCATAAGTTTCTTTATTCATTAGTGTGACAGCGGAACCAGTATCAAGCTGAAATTGCACCGTCTTATTTTCTATGAAGAGAGTCACAAACAGTTTTTGCTTGCGGCGCTCGACAGGTGCGCGAATGTGGGCAACGTCTAATACATATTGTTTTCTGCGCTTGCGCGGGTTGCGTGCGGTAGGAAGCGGCGCATACTCGGCACATAGCGGATTAACCACACTGTCACTAGATGACACTACCGCCGGATCGGCGTCCGCGCAATGCGAAGCTACTCCAGATGTACTAACTACTGCACTACACTTTTGAGTAGCTACTTGGTGTCTACTGTCACTAGCTACACAGTACTGGGCACTATTACAAGGAGCAGTTGCAGAAGGCACTATTTTCACTACAGGAATGTTCATAGTCATTTTGCTTGTCCCGAACCCTTTTCCGTTGCACTGTTTTACGCGCTCGTCGGCGCTTGCTACGTGGTGCACAATATAGATTTGCCATAGGCGCAGAACTACTTTCTTGCAATTGAGATCCAAGGAAAGCAGTGTTCAATTCCACAGCCCGTATAACATTTACAGAATGAACTGTTCTCGCACTCTGCGAAGCACTGTTTCTAACGTTACTGTTCTTTGAGTTTTTAATTTGCATACACACAGACTGCACATGTCCCAATTTGCCACATTGATAACAGGTTGCGTTGCGACTAGGGCAATGAGCACGCTTGTGGCGAGACACACACTGGGGGCAAGATTTACGTACATTTTTCTGAAATGAGCGTTGGCGCCCGTTATTCAAATCACTGTTTCTAACACGACGGGGCGACCTTTGTGTCGCACTTTTACACTGGCTACTGTTCACTGTCTGTTCAGCACGGCCTGTAGAATTTAAAGAATCACAAGTGCTATACTGAGAACTACGGCTTGGAAAGCGTCCGTTGCGGCGCACTGAATTTACACTGTGGCTTTGCATTTCTACGTCTGCTAAGTCAAAAGTATCATGCGCTTCTATAAGCTGCAGTACACTGTCTAATGAAGGGTCAGACTGTTTCAGAATTGCTGCCCTAATTCTGGGGTCCTGAATGTTCTGCGTAATCGCATCTCTTAACATCACATCACTATAAGAAAGTCCACAAGAGCAAGTAAATTTACATTGGCGGGTTAAGCCCTTCAATTCCGTAATTCACTCTTGGTGTGACTGCTGCGGTAATTTTTTAAGTCTGAAAAATCGGTATCGTGCAGCGGCTACAAGAACTTTTCTCTCATAATGAGCATTCAGTGCATCTACAATTTGTTCAAAGTCTACATCACGAGGAGATGCGAGAGGAAAAAGTTTTTGCAATAGTACGAAAGTCTGGGGGCCCACAATCGATAAGAAAAGGTTCTTCACTCTCTGACCTGTAATTTGATGAGCCGCGACGAGTTCTTGAAACTGTGCGAAATAGTCGCTCCATTCTTCCTCACGTTCGTTGTACTGGCGGAACGTCGGAAGCGGTGCGGCGGCAGGTGTGGGCTGCTGATGTGACGACTGTTGTTGTTGGTGAGCAGCCTGTGTCGTCAACTGCGACACGGCCTGGAGGAGCTGGGTTATTTGCGCCGTCTGTAACTGAATAATTTCCATTAAGTTTGGGTTCGGGGTAGTGGCCATGCTGACCGATTAGGCGCCGCGCATACAAGTAAATTATAACAAAACACAAATGCAATATGAAAGAGGACTCGCTCTGCAACAAAAAAGTCCACAAAACACGTAACTGAAAATGTTCCCCCAAAAATCTTATAATAAGGGTGGGTGGGCGGGAGCAATTTTTGTGTGCTCCGACTGCTGCTGTCTGGCTGCTGCAAGCGGGCTGGTCCAAGGTTCTATCCCATCCTCGTCGCCACTTTTGTGTCCCAACTTCGTCGCCGCTTTTGTGTCCCGACTTCGTCGCCGCTTTTGTGTCCCAGCCTCGTCGTAGGTGTCGGTGGCCGCGTGGAATGAGACCGACACGCTGGTGCAGGTACGGAGGGGAGCAGCCAGAAACTATAAACACTCGAGTAAATTAGAAAGAGATATATTGCACAGAATGTAACAATACTTAACTTTTACATAGTACTGCAGAATGTTGATACATAGTTGTTAGAGGCCTGCCTAGTGCCTGTACAATAGCAAAGTCTCCACTGGTGCCTATCTGATTACGAAGGTCCTAACTCGTTGCTATCTCAGTCCGAAGTCCCGACTGGTTCCTCTCTCAGTCCGAAGTGGCCGGTCCTTCAGTGGTGCCCACGAGCGGCGTTGTCGCAGAGGGCGCTCGTGGCTGTCGTCGTGAGAACGCCGCGCCGTGCGTGCATGGCGGCGCGCGGCGAAAGTAAGTGGCGCGCACTTTGTACTTGTGCGACACCACACATTTCGTATTCCTTTCTATTGTTCGTAATGCCATAGTAATTGCTGCCTGATAATACATTTATCGATATCATCGATCACATACTTATTGTGAGCTTCTTGCTTCATCTACTTGGGCGCTAGTTTAACCGTAGCCTCGCTGTACCTCGTCACGTGACCTAGTTCCTGGCACTGCCGCGTCACCACTTCGCCTTTCCAGACAATAGGTATTGTTGCGTTCTCTACAACGAAATCTGCAGAATTCGTTCGGTAGTTGACCGAGGGAGTCAAGAATGGTCAGAAGCACTTTCATTGTGTTTTGTAAGAACAGAAGAATTGGTGCGTACGAATATCTTGCAACTTGCAATGTAATACCTAAGTGTTTTTCATATAACGTACAATTAGTATTGCGCATGCACGTTACTCATAAGTTAAAACTATTTTTCTTATGAACTATTACTTCAAAAATTGGCAAGCCGGCAAATGAGCACCCGTAGTCCCCAACAGCTAGAATGAAAATAAAGCGCAGAAAAGTGAAGTGATACGGCGATGACTAATTTGTTATCCATTATTCCATAATCAGACACGACAGAACTGACACATGGAAATTACGACTCATATCGAGTGTCAGTTGTTTGCAATGAACAACGCAGTGCAGTGAGTTAATATATTTCGATTAGCATTTGTACCCGTAGATGCCCGTGTGTGTATTTCTTGCATCCTTATTCTTCCTCTCTCCATTGTCTTCCGCCCCACTCTTTGACCGTTTCACCTGCGTCTGTAGTGAAATTCGATCTGAAATTCAGTTTCACGCGGCTCAGTTCTAATGACTTCATCTCCTGAACAGTGTATCCTACAGTAGTATAATTTTCCGTTTACGTGCAGTAGAATATAAGAAAATTTTCTGCGAAGTGTGTTGCAAAAAACGTTAGTAGTAAAGATGAAATAAATTAAAGTATGATGCGTGATGGTGAGGTTTTTCATACAGCGCCTTGTTTATGACGTCATACATCCTGAACTATGGTTTTTACTACGATATAATTTTATTGGTACATTCGGTGTTATATGTTCATACAGTCTGCAAAATGTGATACGAATAGGTTTTGTAGTGAAGACGTCTTAATTAAAACCTCTTCCATGGTGGGGTGGTTTCCAAAGAACCTATTTGCCAATGGATTCATATCTCCTTAATAACCATAATATAATTTTGGAGCTAAATTCAATTATATATGTGGATAAAGTTAGCAAATTATAAACAAGTAATAAATTAAAAAGTCACTCCTGATGCTGTAGTTCCACTGAACGCTAATGTAAGCAGATGGTAATTTTCGACTCCTGTAAGTGTCTATCATGACGAATCTCTTGAACTAAGAGCCGTACAGTGGTATAATTTCGTATGTTGATTGTGTCCTATATGTAGATAATACCTGAAAAGTATTGCAAACAGAATTAATAATTAAAAAGTAATAAATTAAAACGTCGTAGCACTTGCGTAAGTTTAATCGAATTAAAACCTAAAATGTGGTAAGACAAAAACATTTTTCCTTTAATCATTTTGTGAGGGATGTCGGCGAGAATAAGTTGTGTAAAGGTTTGAAACTGCATGCGATGTCTTTTGGACGTAGCTTTTATCATTTTCTAGCGATGGATTCACAAATTTGAATATTTGAGTGCAAAATGTTCAAATGTTTAACTTATGGCACTTAACTGCAGGGTTATCAGTCCCTAAACTTACAAACTACTTATGAACTAACTTATACAGAAGACAACACAAACATCCATGCCCGAGGGAGGATTCGACCTCCGCCGGGGAACGGCCTCGCACATCGGAGCATAGCGTCTCAATGCGCTCGGCCACTCTGGCGCGGCTATTTGAGTGCCGTCGGCTTCAAGACAAACTCACAGTTTCTATGTAGTCTTGTCTTACCGTTTTCAGCTTTACATAAAATTACACCTCTTAATGAGTAGAATATGACATCATATATTTCTTTTTCGAAATCGAAGTACTGAAAATCAAAGTTTTCTTCGTCTTCGAAGTTGTTATTTCAAAAGTTTATCAGATGACAGTTGTGGTACGTTTCGTCCAGGAGGCAAGACTCGACGGGGTATACGATGTCCGAATTCGGGAGCATTTCCTGGGATTTCTTCCAGTGCCCGATTCTTCAAAGCTCCACTTTGACGCAGGTCGTACTCAAGTTCTTGGAAGAAAAAAAAACATCCGATTGTGTAATATGAGAGGCCAAGGATACGACAAGAAAAGAATTTCAGATATTAACAAGAGAGCATTTTATGTATCATGTAGCAGTCAATCATTGAATCTTGTTGTCAACACTGCCGCTATGTCTTCCAAATATGCTGTTTCCATGTTTTCGACAGTGAAGAGCTTGTATGATTTCTTATCGTCCTCCGTTTGACTTTGGGATGTCTTTAAGAAGTACTTGCCTAACCTGAAGCTGAAGTCACTGAGCAATACTAGGTGGGAAAGTCGCATCGATGCACTTACTCCCCTGAGGTTTCAAATTGGAGGCGTTTATGGTGCACTGGTTCAAATATCGAAAGAATTCGATGACATGACCGCTCACGAAGCAGCGTCACTTGCGAATCAAATAAAAAATTACACCTTTATCACTTCTCTGTTAATCTGGTACGACGTTCTGCTTCACATCAGTGTAGTTAGTAAGACCCTCCAGACCATTGACATAAATGTTTCTGAGGCCGTGGAAATGCTTGAAAAGAAGGAAAGCATGTTTTGAGACCTGCAGGACAGAAGAAAAGTTTGTGTCAATTCCAAAGAATTGGCTACAGGAGTTAGAAGATCTAACGTTACCACGGATTAGTGTTTCCCGGCGAGGAAGTAAGAAGCCAATACACTTATGAAGGAAGCGATGAGACAATAGATGACCCAACAAAACATTACAAGGTCGAATTCTATTATTATCTTTTAGATATAGTAACCACATCTTTGGATCAACTGAAATCTCATTGTGATTATTTTGATTTTCTCTACGACATCGGCGAGCTGAAGAATGCACCTTCTGACAGCCTGGGCACAAAGTGTAGAAACCTCGCAGCGATTTTGCAAGATCAAGAGTCAAGCGACACTGATGGACTAGAGTTGAGGGAAGAACTAAAAGTGCTTTCAACGTTGTTGAAACCTGCAATAGGTCCAAAAGAGACTCTGAAGTTTATAGGAAGACATAATTTTCGCCCTAATGTCAGCGTTGCTCCGAGAATCCTCCTAACACTCCCAGTGACAGTTGCGAGTGTAGAAAAGAGTTTCTCAAAACTGAAATTGATAAAGACATACCTCCGATCAATGATGAGCCAAACGTGTTTGAATGATCTTGCAACAATTTCGATTGAGCACGAGCTTGCAGAGGAGTTAAATTTCACAGATCGTGTGAAAGAGTTTGCACAAGCAAAAGCCAGGAAGGTTCGATTTGTCTAGTATGTTTTTAAATTTTTATAGTATGTTCAGCGTCTTGCTTATTTACTGTGTTGCTTCTTATTTTGTTCAACATTAAATAGTTATTGTAAATATTATTGTTCAAACCAAATTATCTTTAAATTGTAAATATATTTTGTTTTCCGTTAAGTACATTTTCTGTTCACAACCAATGAGAAATGTTTATTTACGTCAACTGTAAGTTCATGCTGAGCGGGATTAGCTGAGCGGTCTACGGCGCTGCAGTCATGGACTGTGCGGCTGGTCCCGGCGGAGGTTCGAGTCCTCCCTTGAGGATGGGTGTGTGTGTGTTTTTGTCCTTATGATAATTTACATTGAGTAGTGTGTAAGCCTAGGGACTGATGACCTTAGCAGTTAAGTCCCATAAGATTTCAAACACATTTGGACATTTTTGTTAATTCACAAGGCTTATTAAAATTAGCTAGATTTCTTCAGCCAGGTTTGATTCCATTTTTGAGCTGGTGCCCAGCGAATGTCTTGTACAAATCTGTAGAGAACGTTACCAATCACTCGCAATGTTTGTTTTTATTTTCCAGATCTATATAGATTTCGGGCACAGTGTGGTTGTTCTCAGTGCTTCGAGTTATGTTTACATATATACCGTCATGCTGAACGTAGCTGTAAACATGATGGTTTAGATGTAAGCATATATTAAAAGCTTTGAGACTGTCCTAGTAAGATACGAAAAGAAAAAAAATACGTTTGATTGCTGAGATTTCCTACAGATTTGTTTAAATATAATTCCAAAAACGTTCTGTTAAAAAAAAGTAAATAAACTGGGGGGGGGGGGGGGGGCGGCAATTTAGCAGCTCGCACGAGGCGGCACTTGGGCTTGCTCCGGCCCTGGTAGCAAGTATCTAGTCACCATAGGCTAGCGTGGCCAGCGTGGCGTGCATCCAGACACGCACGGCACGTGCAGTGTGGAATGGCCTGTAAGCTTGTATCGTTTCTGCTATGTTGCACGCACTTACAAAATCAGTTGCCAACATTACAAACACGAAATATCGGACACCTAAAATAAAACTTCGCTACCGGACATGTAAAATTTCACGTTTTCACGTTCAGTTTAACATACTATTAACACTATTAGTAAAATGCTTTTAAGAAACAGTACGTTGATTTAAATATAACTTTGGCTGTCCTTTTACGTAATTTTCAATTTTTAATAATTCCCTAGCTAAATAATAGCTACAAACACTAAAAATGCGTTACACTTAGTTTCGGAAATTGCTGAACCTATGTAGATACTAATTTGTATAAAAACAACAAGACTAAATGTTATAACTATTGCAGAACTTGATTACATATGTACCCTTTGTTTAAATAAATTCGGGCAAACAATGTTTTATATATCATTCTATCCTAAATTGAATACTGATCATTTTTCACATACTAAAATTAATAATCCTTTTGGTACTAAGAAATTATCTTCGAAATAGACGAAACTACTACAACTTTACACAAATCAGTATTAATAAAAAAAATAGACCGCAAACTGAAATACATTAAAATTCCATGTCTAAATAATAGTACGCCTACACAATATTGGCAAAACAGATAGGTGCATTTCGAAAACATAAATAACGTAAATAAATTGAGTTAATTTAAAATGAGTAAAAACACTAATTTGCGTACACTATTAAATACAAATTTCATAAAACACATACGTCCACTGAGATAAATAGTTAAAGCCTAAATGTAATATTTTAATTTGTGTATTGTGACATATTTCAAGTATTGTTATATTATTTATTTGGTAACCGAAGAACTTTGTCATCAATCTTATTACGCGGTTACGAGAAAGATGTTTGAGAGAAACCATGTTTTGTCATTCTTTTAGCAGTCACAAACCTGTAAGCAGCTCTGTTGTCTTGCTACTGCAATTTTTTTTACTTTGGATTGTGCAACAATGTGATTGGTTTAAACTTCATTTAAATGGAAAGAAAATCGTTTCCATATAAACTGACATGTTTACGATTTACGAAAAGATCCTGAAACATCAAATCTCTTAGTGAATGCCGAAGACAGCTCACAACGCATTGGACTTCAGCCAGCATATAAGTTCTTGTTATATCAACTTCACCTACAGTGGAATTACTTTGTTTAGAGACTTTGAACTAATAAAACTTTTCGTGATTTAGGAAAACATTAGGGCTCAGTTTGAGTCATTCCCAAAAAGGGTGACTGTCGTTAGAAGCTCTATCGCACACGAGACACGAAAGAAAGAAGGAAGATTATGATTTAACGTCCGATCGACAACGTGTTCATTAGAGCGGAGCAGAAGCTCCGATTGTTACGATAAGGATGAGGAAGGAAATCGGCCGTTTCCTGCCGCAGGGACCATTTTCCTGGACTGGTTTAGTAAAATCACGGAAAACTGAAATCTAAATGGCCGGAGGCCAGGGTCAACCGTCGTGCAGCCGACTGTGAGTCCAGTGTTACAATTACGCCAACTTGCATCGTACGAGAAACGAATGCGGGTAAATAGTGTATGGTCACCCGGTTCTGAGCTACGTTGTTTCAAGATTCTTGTTCATCGTAAAGTTAGTTAAAATCTATTGTAAAATTTGTACCAGACTCACCCAAGACAATAAAGCCACCTAATAAATAAGTGTTACAATGATTAAAATTGATCAGTGAATTGTGGCATGGTTTAAAACAGTAATAAGAAAAGCAATTGAACTTCTCCTTGTTAAAAGAAGCCGCAGGGCTGTAATTTTACCACTATTAAAAAAAAATTAAATGGACTGAGCATCAAAGACAAAATTTGTAAATAAATCTGATCCCCACCCCATGAACCGCAGACATTGCCGAGGTGGGGTGGCTTGCGTGCCTCAACGATGCAGATAGCAGTACCGTAGGTGCAACCACAGCGGAGGGGTATCTGTGGAGAGGCCAGACAAACGTGTGGTTCCTGAAGAGGGGCAGCAGCCTTTTCAGTAGTTACAGGGGCAACAGTCTGGATGATTGACTGATCTGGCCTTGTAACATCAGCTAATGTGGCTTTGCCACACAGCTACTGCGAACGGCTGAAAGCAAGAGGAAACTACAGCCGTTACTTTTCCCGAGGACATGCAGCTCTACTGTATGGAAATATGATGATGACATCCTCTCGGGTAAAATATTCCGGAGGTAAAATAGTCCCCCATTCGGATCTCCGGGCGGGGACTACTCAGGAGGATGTTGTCATCAGGAAAGACAATACTGGCATTCTACGGATCGGAGCGTGGAATGTTAGATCCCTTAATCGGGTAGGAAAATTAGAAAATTTAAAAAGGGAAATGGATAGGTTGAAGTTAGATATAGTGGGGATTAGTGAAGTTCGGTGGCAGGATGAACATGATTTCTGGTCAGGTGAGTACAGGATTATAAATACAAAATCTGTTGGGGGTATCACAGGAGTAGGGCTGATAATGAATAAGAAAATAGGAATGCGGGTAAACTACTATGAGCAGCACAGTGATCGCATTATCATTGTCAAGATAGATACGAAGCCAACACCGACAACAGTAGTACAGGTTTATATGCCAACTAGCTCTGCCGATGATGAGGAAATCGAAGAAATATATGAGGAGCTAAAGGAAATTATTCAGACAGTTAAGGGAGAGGAAAACTTAATTGTGATGGGAGACTGGAATTCGGTAGTAGGAAAAGGAAGAGAAGGAAAAATAGTAGGTGAATATGGACTGGGCAGGAGGAATAAAAGAGGAAGTCGCCTGGTAGAATTTTGCACGGAACATGATTTAATCGTAACAAACACGTGGTTTAAGAATCACAAAAGAAGGTTGTATACGTGGAAGAGACCAGGAGACACCGGAAGATATCAAATAGATTTTATAATGGTAAGACATAGATTCCGGAACCAGGTTATAAACTGCAAGACATACCCAGGGGCAGATATAGACTCTGACCATAACTTGTTAGTTATGAACTGTAGGCTGAAGCTGAAAAAACTGCAGAAAGGTAGGAAAATAAGGAGATGGGACCTGGATAAATTGAAGGAAAGTGAAGTTCTGGAGAATTTCAGGGGGAGATTTAGGCAACAATTGACAGAAAAAGGGGGAAACAAAACAGTAGAAGAGGAATGGGTAGCATTGAGAGATGAAATAGTGAAGGCAGCAGAGGACAAAATAGGTAGAAAGGCAAGAACTACAAAAATCCTTGGATATCACAGGAAATACTAAATTTAATTGTCGAAAGGAGAAAATACAAAAATGCAGTAAATGAAACAGGCAAAATGGAGTACAGACGACTAAAAATGAGATTGACAGGAAGTGCAAAATGGCTAAGCAGGAGTGGCTAGAAGCCAAATGCAAATCTGTAGAAGAATGTATAACAAGGGGAAAAGTAGACACCGCCTACAGGAAAATAAGAGAGACATTTGGGGACAAGAAAAGCAACTCTACAAATATCAAGAACTCAGATGGAAACCAGTTCTCAGCAAAGAAGGGAAAGCTGAAAGGTGGAAAGAGTACATAGAGCATCTCTACAAAGGAAATGAACTTAGAGACGATGTTGTAGGAAGGGAAGAGGAAGTAGATCAAGATGAAATAGTAGGTACTATACTGAGAAATGAATTTGACAGAGCCGTGAAAGACCTAGGCCGGAACAAGGCCCCAGGAGTAGATGATATACCCTCAGAACTACTAAAGTCTCTGGGAGAGCCAGCCATGACAAGACTATTTGAACTGGTGTGTAGGATGTATGAGACAGGCGAAATGCCCTCAGACTTTAAGAAAAATGTAATAATCCCCTTTCCAAAGAAAGCAGCCGCAGACAGGTGTGAAAATTACAGAACCATCAGTTTGATAAGTCATGGTTGCAAAATTTTAACACGAATTATCTATAGGAGAATGGAAAAACTGGTAGAAGCTGACCTCGGGAAAGATCAGTTTGGATTCAGGAGGAACATAGGAACCCGGGAGGCAATACTCACTTTACGTCTTATCTTAGAAGATAGATTAAGGAAAGGCAAACCTACATTTTTAGCTTTTGTAGATTTGGAGAAAGCATTTGACAATGTTGACTGGAATACACTCTTTCAAATTCTGAAGTCAGCAGGGGTGAAATACAGGGAAAGGAGAGTTATTTACAACTTGTACAAAAACCAGACCGCAGTTATTAGACTCGAAGGGCATGAAAGGGAAGCATCAGTTGGGGAGGGAGTAAGACAGGGTTGTAGCCTTTCTCCGAAGTTATTCAATTTGTACATCGAGCAGGCGGTGAAGGAAAGCAAGGAAAAATTTGGAACAGGGATTAAAGTTCAGGGGGAAGAAATAAAAACATTGCGTTTTGCTGATGACATTTTAATTCTGTCAGAGACAGCAAAGGACCTAGAAGAGCAGTTGAATGGAATGGACAGTGTATTGAAGACAGTGTATAAAATGAACATTAACAAGAGCAAAACAAAAATAATGGAATGCGGTCTTAGAAAATCAGGCGATGCTGAAGGAATTAGATTGGGTAACGAAGCAGTAAAGGAGGTAGATGAGTTCTGTTACTTAGGCAGTAAAATAACAAATGATGGTCGCAGTACAGAGGATATAAAGTGCAGAATGGCAATGGGAAGAAAAGCATTTTTGAAAAACAGAAATTTGTTAACATCGAATATTAATTGAAGGGTAAGGAAGTCTTTTCTGAAGGCATTTGTGTGGAGTGTTGCCTTGTACGGGAGTGAAACATGGACGATAAGCAATGCGGACAGGAAGAGAATAGAGGCTTTTGAAATGTGGTGCTACAGAAGTATGCTGAAGATTAGATGGGTAGATCGCATATCTAATGAAGAGGTACTGAACAGAATTGGTGAGAAAAGGAATTTTTGGCATACCTTGACTAAAAGAAGGAATCGCTTGGTAGGACACATTCTTAGACATCGGGGAATCGTAAATTTAGCATTGGAGGGAAGTGTGTGGGGTAAAAATCGCAGAGGGAGACCAAGAGACGTGTATAGTAAGCAGATTCAAGTGGATGTGTGTTGCCGTTGTTATGAGGAGATGAAAAGGCTTGCTCAGGATAGAGTAGGGTGGAGAGCTGCATCAAACCAGTCTCCGGACTGAAGACCTTAACAACAACAACAAATCTGATCCAAATTATGATTATGAATGAATACGAAGTTAGTAAATGAGTAAGCCGTGAATGCCCTCTGCCTACATATCGGTTTCAAATAAAGCGTGTAAAAACAGGTGATCCACATTTAGAGAGGAGGTTTTATGGATGAAACAAGACAAAAATGACCGTTATACATTTGTTCTAAATCGCTTATCTTAATGGTTATGAGAACTTGTTGATCTTTAGTGCTGTCAAACGTTTCGAACAAACAAACATAACGATATAAAAAATAAAAATTAGAAGATCAAAGTTGTAATAAAAGCTAATAGTGCTATTTATTTATTCGTATGGCTGACATGGTCATGCTACAGTCTTACTTGAAAATTTTTACGTATGTAAAGAATTATAAATACAAAAACTATGTACAAATATGCATAATAAAAGCAAGCAAACAAACCAGAGAAAATACTATAATTGGACATTTAGGTCTCTTAACCAGTCTACAGCTCTTGTTGTCACCAAGTGCAGCGCACTGCGTCCTCCAGGAAATTTCCGTGATGGACACTCTTCAATCAGTTGTGTAGTTTGCACAGGAGCACCACAGTCACACGCTGGGGCGTCTTTGTATCCCCATTCATACAAACAGGCTTTCATGCCCTGTGCGGAATCGGTTCAGGGACGTCCATAGTTTTCTGGGAAGACCGAATCCATTCACACGTTTTGTAGGGTCAGTTATAAGACGAGAGTTAGCCGGAGGAACTTTTTTCGAACATCTTTCCATTCTTGGCAGACATCGTAAACAAGGGGCGAATCTTGCATTGGCCATGGTGGTTTTCTATACTTGAGTCTGCTGGTAAGTATATTCTGCAGTTGATTGTAGCCGGCCGTGGTGGCCGAGGGGACTGAGGCGCTTCAGTCACGGTCTGCACGGCTACTACGTTCGGGGGTTCGAATCCCCCCTCGGGCATGGATATTTGTGCCGTATTTAGTATAAGGTAGTTTATAAGTAGTTTGTAAGTTTAGGGACTGATGACCCCGTAGTTGAGTCCCATAAGCTTAACAAACATTTGAACATTTTGAAGTTGATTGTACAGAAGTGAGTTCTTGTGAGTGGAGATCTTGTGGAACTCTCTTACTGCTGCTGCTTCTCGTCTTATTGATGGAGGTGGAATATTACACAATACAGGCAGCCATGGAAGTGGTGTAGACTTTGTAGTCTAAAGCACAGGAGAATTGTAGGGAAAAATAAGTGTTAACAAAAGTAAGGATAAAACCAGCTCGAGCAACCTTTTGCGGTTACGAATATTCGTAGAATTAAATATACCAATAGTAAAAATACGGCCACCTCCTGCAAAATGAATTATGTGGATCACAGTTTTCTTTGGTGAGAGCTGGGACCGGCAGAGACAAGGCATGATCCATGTAGAGACAACGGGAAATTGAATGCGTGTTCTGTGAGAAATAAAATCTAATATAAACATAAAAAGATGTAAAGACAAGAAGAAAATGGAATTAGTAGATAAGTTTCTTAAAAATGACTTCTTTCTTCAACATATAATTTACTAGGGAAAGTGACATATAGAAAGACAGTAAATGGACGACAAAGCCATCACTTTCAGAACAGGGTGCAAATATTAGCGGAGAGAGAAACAGAACAGAAATGACATAATACCTAATCATTTCGAAGAGGAGAGTAATGCAAGTAATTAAAAAACTTACAGAAAACCTGATAGCACTTCTAACTGCTCTGTACTTTCCATTGTTCATACCTGCGGAAAATATATGTCACCCTTGGGTGAAACTGCCTGTTTCATTTCATAACGAAATTCAATATATTAATGTATCTCTCTGATGTGAGGATTCCATCTTTTCTTCACAGAGGACCGGCTGCCGGAGCCGAGATATAGCTCCGTACTGTGTCAGAGAATCGTCCGCTTCTCTGCCTCTCGTGTAGATATTTGAATGACAGCATTTTCCCCTGAAGCAACCCAATGGTTTGCTTTATAGGACAATTTCACTTTTGGCGGGTGCAATTACTTTCAAAGTAACGGATCAAATTATTGAAGTCATTTGAAAGGAATCTAATTATTACAATTACTTTGAACCTTCTACAAGGATAAAAATATTTAAGACAAAAAAAGATACTTCTGAAGCAATAATAAACAGTAAAATTATAACTCACCTAAACTGGGGCATCACTATATGAAGAAACTAGTTTCTCATCGGAAAAGATTAGTCGGATATAATAGAAGTTGCTGTATTCTTCAGCAAAAGCCATCGGGTCAGTTTTATGAATATCGGTCAAAAACTTGCTTAATAACTGCTCAAAGACAGTACAAACCAGATACTCATTTTGAAGATATTACTGGAATGTGAGCTGCGTATGACAGGACTGAAAGTAGTTATCGTCCATTTTGCGAGAACAGAGCGTAGGAACTTTGGAGAATGTGGTCGTTTCGCTCTTCCTTCGTTACGTTAACATAATCTCTCCCTGAAAGTTGGTGAGGGTAAGTCATCAATTCATTTGCCTAAAACGCTGGTTTCGGACTGAAGCCTTTCCTTAGAATGGCGTTTGGCAGTGCGGCATGGCTAAAAGACAGGTGTGGAAAGCTGCTTATAGTATTCAGGAATTTGTGGGCTGCCCAAGAAGTTCTTCCTATTGCTTGTCAATATTGCTTACGATACTGGGCAACTCTGATGTTCACTCAGTTCAAGCATTCGTGCTATTTTCCAACAATCACGAGGAGAAGTGATCAGTTACTGTATTTATAATAATATAGTAAGGACAGTTTACAACTCACCGCAAAGATGTGGCGACGAGCTGCGACAGGCACGTACAAAAGACACACACACACTCATACAACACTAACGGCCATGGCCTTCTTCAGAAAATAGAATTCTCACACAGGCACACGACACAGTCATTGAATTTATTAGACAATGTTACCCTGAATTTAATTTTAGAGCACAGGAAGGTCGTCCACTGCTTAAATTGCAAACATTTTTGTGTTTTATATCGCGACTGTCGGTATCAACTGCCAACAGGGAGAAAAATGTCAGACAGCTGTAACAGCACTGTCAAGTTGGTTCTCTGGCGCCATTCTCATCTTGTGATCTACGGCAAGCATAGTTGATTAGTGAGCTATCGTTGTACTAGCGTTGTGTGTGGCTTCAGGTCTATTTTTTCACTAAAATGTACTAAACGATATTTAGTAACAAATACTAAAAATCATTAGTGTGTGTCAACCAAGAGATAGGCATTTCATATTTTTATTTTAATCGTTATACATCCTCGAGTGCTAGTTTTTCATTATTACCATTATTATTATTATTATTATTAATTCATTTGCAAAAGCGTTCTTTCCCACGTGACCAGTGGATTATGAAGAATGGGTGGTTTGGCGGAAAATAAGAAAATAAGAGAAGGCAAATTACAAAAGACGATAACATGAAACCAATAACTCAGGCAAAAATTTGCAACAATTTCTGTTGATTTATCATGGCGACAGATACTCTGCAACAATACATACAAGTCGTGGGTACAACACTGGAAGACTGAATCAGAGACATGGGTTTAGATTCTCATTATAATTTGATGGCGCAACAAGGCTGTAACACTGCGAAATCAATAAGTAGACTGGTCAGTAGTCTATAGAGTACATGAATATGTCTGCGGATGAAAAACCGCAGAACTGCAACATTGTCCACATATGTAGTTTACTTTCTGTGATACTGCCCGTAATTTTAAGTATCTTGGCTCCGAATCCTCAAAGGAACTGATTACTGTGTTGCACAAATAATCGGTTTACTATCATTCTTTTGACTTTCAACCAAACCAACACACTTCTGTATTCACGCTGAAGACATGAAATTTTACTTGTACGGCCACAAGGCTGCATTTAAAAACGCAGTCGCTTTCAAGCTGCGAAATGTGTGATACCTAACTTTTCAGGAAACCAAAATTAGCTTTCCTCGCAATCTAACAAAGTATTTATTTTATTCATTTATTTTTTGGGGGAAACTGTAATCGTGATGGAAGATTATGTATTTCAGTCTATGACCTGCCGTATGTTGCAAGCACAATATCAGTATTTCTGACTTCCCTACTCATTTGCTGAAATGCTATAAAGCTTCAAATAATTTGAACGCTAGTTTCGGCCAAATTGGACGACTTAAATACCTGCAGTTTAAGTGTAACATTAGAATCTATCAGGAGATAACGCCGCACATTAATCAAAATCCGCGACTCCCCGCTGCAAGCCCGTATGAGACGAGCGCGATTTCGCGTCGCTTATCGCTACAGATCTCTTCCTAGCACAGTTAAGAATTGGCAACATCGTTGCTAATATTTGTCAACACTGTGACAGTGCAGTTACTTCCGCATATGGTACTGAATTGTCTCGCTAATTTCACCTGACATTCCTCTTTCAGTTCCATGTCTCACGCCGTATAATGCTCATGTGATATGAGAGAAATTTAATTTTTGTACTCAAGGAATGCTGTTATTTGTGTAAGTGACAT